>BSWB01000002.1:159557908-161997908 GCA_033239125.1 Fagopyrum homotropicum | reverse complement strand
CGTCTGCGGTTCCGGCTAGGGAAGATGCTCCTCACTGGCCTGCGGTGTCTCAGTCGCGTAGGATGTCAGGTCCGATCCAGTGGTGGCGATTGTGGCTGCAGTTGGGCGGGAGTAGCGGTCTTGGCCGCGTCCCCGGCGAGGTGGCGGTGTCCAACTCCAGGTGTGCAGCAGTGGCGTTCAATTTCAGACGGTAGCAGCGGCGTTCGACCTCCTCCAGGCGAGCAGCAATTTAGACGAAGGTAGGGAGTGGTTTAGGTTGGATTAGATCAGGGTAATAGGATTAGGTTAATTAACCTTTCATTAATAGAGAACAGGTAGTGGGCCGGTAGTGGCACAAGTAGTGGGCCGGTTCATTACATTATAATTTGGTTGAGAAGATAACTCGTTACTCGCACGGAATCGGAATTATTTACGGGTCACGTAAATTATCATTTTATGTGAATGAAGTCACATAAAATGATAGAAATTAATATCGTTTTAATCCTATCCAGAAGAATAGAGGTTGGAGGATCGGAATCCGATTTGATCCGGTAATTAAACAGAGTTAAAATTTTTCGGTTATTACAGTGAGGTCTCCTCCCGTAACACTCCGAGTCCCGCGGATTCGGGGTGTTACAAAAGTGGTATCAGAGCCCTAGGTTGACAACAATGGCACTCGCAATCTTCTAAAGGCCGAATGAGGAATAAACAGAACCCACACGGGTTCTGACTTTTCGTTTACAAAATCATATGCATGAGTCGGGTTTGGGTTAGAATGTACGGACCACCACTCCTTCCGCGGATCTCAGCAACTTAGATTATTGGATTTTAGTATATATATAGATATGCGTATATATGTAGATATGTATTGTGGATCTAGGATGTTTTTGGACTATTATATGTCAATTATAGTTATGCATGATGGACCTGTTAATTGTTATGTTGTTTTGGTGGCATGACCTTTATATTGATATGAGTTGTACATGTGGCATGATAATATTATATTAGTGCTTGGAACTCATTTTATGAAAATGGTTTCCTTGGATGTGTTATGTTAATAGCAGGTGGACATAGAACTTATATAGTTATATACGTATACTAGGATATATAGTGACATATGGATGCTAGACCTTATAGTCGAGATGATAGAGAACTATCATCGCCTCTTGGCTGACGCCGTTTGGCTTATGATACTTTACATATGAGGATGAGTATGCTCAAGTACCGATTTGTGTATCACGTTTTGGACAAACACCTTGGTGTTTCTCGGACTCCTTTAAGAGGACGTTAAAGTGAAGGATTAGAGATGACGTAAACGAAGGACAAACAAGTGGAAGAGAACCTCGAGTTAGTAAGCAACACTGAGAAGGAAGCCATACAATTAAGGAAGCGACATGAAGACATGAGAGTGGTTGCAAAGAAGCAAAGTTTGAACAACGACAAACCAACTAAAGATGATGAACTTAGGGCTCTTCAAGAAGACGCTTGGACAACTAAAGACGCGAAGGAAGAAGGAAAGGAGTGCATGCTAGCAAGGGTAGAAGTGGTATTTCTTTAAGACATGAAGTTTTTCTAGATACCCCTAAGCATGAGAGTCAGATTATGAAGTGTGGTCGAACTAATACGAAGATTTAAGAGATACGTAAGTTAATCTTATAGAAGAACTAGAAAGTGAAGTGACAGTTTTTGTGAGAGCTTAAGCGAGAGACTTCTTCAGGGATACGAGAATTACGAGGAAGATCACGTGGTGAAAGTTCACATAGTAGAATTACCTTGTGGAGTCAATCGTTTTCCGTCATGGTGATGAGACTGAGCAACACTAAGAAGGAGGAAGTGTGTGTGGATGATGAGCTTCAGAAGATGAAAGGTGCAATAAGGAGCTTTATTAGAAGAGGAAAGATACCAACCAAGAGAAGAGAGAGTGATTACTAACGATATAGATGTGGGGAAGATGCACTTACAAGATATTATGAAGACTGGTTAAGCCTATGAAGGTGGGTCATATGACAAAAAAGAGTTGGGAGGGTATAACTATCTTACAGAAGCGGGAAGATGATGGGAGCATAATAGGAGCCAACGAAGTTGGAAGTAGAGTAAGTGAGTTAGTGAAGTTTAGGCGGAGTACCCCGAAAGGGTATCCTTCAGGAGTATGGTAGCATGAAAGTATGGTAGGAGGGTAAGTCGTTAATCTTGGAGAGGGACATCAATGAGTTAATCGGTAACCACTGAGAATGCACAGGTGCGGGTTGTATACTGGTGACTGTAAGTGGGGAGAGTAACCCATGAGATGGGATCATGAAGAGGAGTAACTAGACCGTGGAATATTAGTGGTGGTTGAATGTCGGCAATAGGTATATCAAAGGAAGTGCAAATGGCTTAATTAGGTAACAAATTATCGATTCCAACAAGTGATAGTAACGTACCTCGTAGGGAGGGATTGTAACGATCTGGTGTGACCTTCTTAGGCTATGGGTTTGTTATATGGGGAAGGACACAAATCAGGGTAAGGGGGACTAGAAGGACGAAGGGGAAGGTGAGTCTTCTATAGCTATTGTGTGCAAAGGGGGAATATAAAAGGGGATTTATGGTGTGTTGTTCTAAGGTAATGGATGTCGTGTTTCGCAAGCAAAAGCTAAGTCAAGTTTTTGTGACTCACGTGACGAAGCCATAGTGGCTAGGACGTGAAACGAGGAAGCTAGATAAGGGCAACGCACCAAGCTTAGAGTTATGAAGTTAGTGCTTGGTGGAGTTATGAGTGGATCTTTCAGTAATTGTGGCTGGGAAATTCCACCTAAGGGCATATTGGTACGGTTGTGAAGTTGTTCATGAAATAGCAAGAGATGCTTAAGGTGACCAAAAAGAGTAAGAGAAGATCGAAGTTTTGAAGTTGGATGTCGACATGAGATGTACGAGTAGTATATGAAAGATTGAGGTCAAAACCTCTACGGTCGGATTGACATTACATAAGAGAATGAAGTAGGTTCTACACCTACTCGAAGGAATGGTGCAAGCTTATATATAATACGAAGAACGGCTCCCACATGCTGGGATGTCCAAGAGAGCGATGAACATAGGATCAATTTGTTATAAAATGTGGTTATCCCCTACAATTAGGACGCTTATGGCAACACATAAGTATGAGTTCTTAAAAGGGTTATTACGACCAGGCCTTCAAGGTGAAAAAGATGGAACAGTACTGATTTGAGAGAAGAAGGACCCGTGAAAGGGAACAGACGCGGTCATAGCTGAAGAGAGAACAATACACGAGTCTTAAGACGTCACCTTAGTAGATCGGGGTAGATCAATTGTATCATGACCACCTGTCAAGTTTTAAGACAAGGTTGTGCCGGTCCTATGTTATGGGACGAAAGAGGAAAAGACGAAAACCGAGATATTACGGATTCCAATATATCAGAATATGGATTTTTCCACTAAGGTCAAGCTTGACTCAATTCCGATACACAAGGCACTGTATGGAATAACACTTGTGAAGAGACACGAGTTGTAGAAGCAATTGAAGGAAAACCATTGCAAGGGCTTGTTGATAAAGGTTCAGTAGAACCAATGCACTACCATAGAGAACACCAAACTTTATCTTGAACTCTAGATTTGAAGTTCATACTAGAATATATCTTAAACTCTTGATTTGAAGTTATTTTGAGAACACCAAAATTATTGTAGGGGACAAACAATTCTCCCCATTTGAACATCGATTACCGTGAGTCGAACAAGATAATGGTGAAGGACAAGTATTCCTTACAACGAATGGATGATCTACTCGATCGGTTACAAGGGTCGGTAGTCTCTTCTAAGAACGATTTAAGATATGTTTGTCATAAACTGAGAATTCGAGATTGGGATATTGCAAATACGGCATTTCGGACGAACCATGGTCACTATGAGTTGTAGAGATTCCAAACGGGCTTATTAATGCTCTGGATAAGATATTTCGGTGTACTCTCGAAGAAGAGAGAAGTTGTATGACAAGTTATCTCGGGGTGACAACCCCGAAGGACGTGGAAGAAGTTACAAGTTTCCTTAGATGTGCCGGTCATTACCGGATTTGTGGAGAGATTCTCCAAGTATCACCATCTATGGCTAACCTACTCTGGATGACAATGAAGTATTGGGTGAGATGAAAGTGGACCATGGAGATGTTGAGAGTTAAGAGGAGATTCATTGGTGCAACTGTTTTGAATTTGCCTCGAGGTGTGATGGGTTTGAAGTGTACAAATGATTCTCCAAGACAAGGTTTTGATTGAGTATTGAGGAACGAGATAAAAGTAATAGCATACGTGTCCCGCTAGTAGAAGTGGTGTGAAGTAAAGTACCTCCTTCGTTGCTTGGAACCTGCAACAAGATTGAGAAGGTGTAACATCAAAGTTTGGTTTGGCATGACCAATTAAGAAGTTGACCTTCTATGGTAGGGGAAACCAAAGAGAAACAAAATGGAAATGCTGCAGTGAGAAGGACCCGAGAAGGAAGACGAGTTTCTGATATATCGGATCTTTGTGAGATTATAACGTTAGTAAGGAAAGTAGTTTACCGGTTGACGTAACCGTCAAGAGTAAAGAGTGTTCACCCGGTGTTTCATATGTATCAGCCGAGAGGGTACATGCATGATTCGAGGCGTGTGGTCAGTCATGGTGATCTAGTGGCAGACGAGAAACCAATGAGGCTAATAGGAAGACGACGGATAGTATCTTTGATTGAGTTTTTCCGTGAGCTAGTAGTAGCGATAAAATCGACGAGTTAGACCTAGTTTTTCCCTTAGTTGCGTATATGTGTGATGCTATATGTGGTTTTGTGCCCCGTGCGGGAATGTGTTTTATGTCCACTTATATATTTTGCGATGGTGGTTGAAGCAGTTGGTGTATATAGATTAGAATGTCTAAGCCTTCCTAGTTGTGAGTTTATACCTCGGCCTTAGGGACCGAGAAGTTCGTCGGATAACAAGTTTCAGGACGAAACTTGTTTTTAGGGGGATCTGATGTAACACCCTATTTTATTAGGCGCATTTTCGATATTTTTTTCTTCCTACCTTTTATCAAAAATTTTATAGCTTATTTATTTTTACGAGTATTTTACGTCGTAAATTAAATTATACGAGTATATATGTATACATACACCGATATATTTTAGCATATAATCTCGGAAAATAAATTTCGAGAATGGTATTTGTATTTCAAAGTATATTTTTGCGAGTTAATTTATATATATTCGATCCACCTATATTTCCCATATTTTACTTTACGAGTTAAGTTCGGAAAAATCCGATAATTCCGTTCCGAATTTTGATTGAGTTAGTTTATTATACCGTGTAAGACCGAAAGGTCAGCCCCCTTGCCACCCCTTCTAGACTGCACACCTACCCGACCTCTCACTTTTGCTTTTCCCCCTTTCCCTCACGCAACCTGTATGTACTCACCCCTCTGCACAATTATCAAAAGCTCTCCATTTTTTTTCTTCCTTGCCCCCTTCACACGTGATTCCCCCCTCTCAGACCTCCGTTGCCTCACTTACCACTAGGAGAGCTGCCTCGCCCTGCTGGAGCCACCATAGGCCGGCTATCCCCGCTCTCCGCCCACAACTCACGCTCCCGTCTCACCTTAGTCGTCCAATCGAACCAAAGCTGCCACGCCCCGGGGGGAAACCCTGTCGACCGCCTGAAATACCCTTTGCCGTTTACAATGTCACCGTTATCGGGGAGCACCTCCGGGAAGGTCGAAGCCTTGCTGCGCCACGCCTCTCCACCCTTCTCCCATCTTCAGTCGGGCCTCACCCCTGGAGCACTCACCACCATCAGGAAGGTGACCATGTGCCTTCGCCGCCACCAGAAACCAAAGCCCACGCGTAGGAGCCAACGCCCGGCCGCCTCTGTCGCCGCCGAAGCTGAAGCGGCTCCTCCTCCTCTGGCCAACGCTGCAACCCTCTTTCCCCCGCCGCCCTGTACTGTGTTTGAAGAAGGGATTTCTTTTGCCTTAATTAAATCGGGCCTCCCTCCTTTCTTATGTATTTATAAACTCAAGTTTTGTATTTGCAATTTGTGCCCACAATTTTGGATGTTTCAAATATGCCCCCTGTAGTAATTAATTACTGAATGTGCCCGGAATTGTGGTATTGCAGTTTTGAACCCAAATTTATGAAATGTGACATTATGCCCTCGGTTTTAATATTTTCGGGAAATAGCCCAAGGTTTATTACGGTTTACGGCCCGCATTTACAAGATTGTATATTTTACCCCGAAAAATGGTTGAGCGGTTTTGTTTCGTCCTTGGATTTGAAAATGAGTTTTACCTTGGGTTTATGATGTCGTATAGGTTGCTCGGAAAATATATTTACGGATTTTAAAATTGGGTTTTACCTCGAGTTATAGTCTTGTATTTACTTAGACGATGTTTTATGCCTTGTTGGATTAATTTGGATTTACGGTTTAAGTTGTAGTTTTGGGTTATGACCAAGTTGCTAAATTCTCGTAGTTTGCCCGAGAAGGTTTTGCGAGTTTTAACGTGGGAAATTAAAATCGAGCTTTTCTTTAATTTTATGTATATTATATATTCCGATCAAATTTAGCGTACGAGCTAAATTTGTCTAGTTTTGGTGTTAGGTTCGGAAGCGTCCCGATAAAGACCTAATGAATCCAAGTCGACATCCATTGACCATCTTCCGTCTTTTGAAGTCATGTGAGTTACCTTTTTTCCCTCGATCTAGTTATGTTTAGTATTAGTATCATGCTAGGAGGGATCTAGCATAACTTAGTGAAAATGCCAAGTAGTGGCCTTGAACCATATATAGATGTTGGATGGTTATGAGTATTGTGATGTTTCGGTACGATCATAGGATGATCTTCGGATTAGGAGTTGGACCTAGCATGCTAGGGTTGTGACCTCGTATAGGTTTTGGGAGACTAGAAGCCCGAGGGCTTCTAGCTTATTGGTTGTTATTGATTGGGTGCCTTGTCTGATCAAGCGTTGAGTTACATTCCTACGGGAAACTGAGTACGGGATTTAGCCGGTTTATCTTAGGGACAGGTAAGTCTCCGGACTTACTTAGCTCGTATTCTCTGTATTAGTTTCGATGCGTGTTTGGTGGTGTGTGATTATTGTTTATGTGTGTGCTTATTGTTTACGTTATAACATCTAAACCGGTAATAGGACCACCGACTTTATATGTTTATATTCGGCCCAATTATATGATAACGGGCGGTGACCGCTTGTCCAGTCCAAAATGGGGATGACTAGGAGGTGCCTTGCGACCAGTCCAACGGGTGATGCTGATCCGCATCAAGTACAAGCCCGTATGGTGAAAGACACAAGGGCGAGATCACGGTGATTCTCGTGTCACAAAAGAAGTTGAATTAGAATGGGATATGACCTAATAATAAAAAGATAATAAACAGGCTTGTGTATTTTGCAGCATGTTGTGTGTATATGATGCCTTATGTGTGTGTGTCAATACCATGATTCTAATGCCATGAATGCTAGCTAACGGTTTTATACCGATATTATTATAGTTGCCTTGCAGGTTAGGAATGCGGCCGAGAGATCCGGAAGAGTGGGCAGCCGGGGTCCGTACATTTTAGGATGAGTTTTGGGGGTTGTATTTGTGTATTGTTTATGGTATTATGTATGTCGCGTGTATGACGGTTACCTTTGGAGTTGTATCTCGGCTGGAGTCTTTCGTTGTTTTCTTTTGGGGTGGTTCATATCATTGCATTAAAATGGATTTCGGTTTTGCCTTTATTTGTGTCTTGTTGTAAGATCCGGTGAAATTGTTGCCAGGCTAAGGGTTGGGACCCATTGTGAGGTCTCCGTCCGTAACACTCCGAGTCCCGCGGATTCGGGGTGTTACACTTACCTAGGATGAGTTTTGGGGGTTGTATTTAGGATGAGTTTTGGGGGTTGTATTTAGTGTAATTATAATAAATTTAATATATTTTACATAAATATCTTAAATATAATATATATTTTACATAAATATCTTAAATATAATATATATTTTAAAAAAATCATATTAAAAATATTAAAAAAAAAGGGTACCCGCAGGCCCGCCCGACTGTCAGGTCGGGTACAACAACCTTTACAGGCCCGGGTCTGGATAAACGGGCTTAATATTTTGCATTGCCGGTCCGAATTCGGCCCGAGCCCGAAATGAACAGGTTTAATTACAACACTTATTTAAATTGTAAGCTTGTTTTTAGAACTTTTTATGTTGAGATTATTGCCTTTTGATTATTTGTTACATGTTAGTTTTATTTATGATTCTAAAATTTCAATTGTGCGTTAGAATTTTAAAATAGGTAAGGTACGGTCGCAAACGGCTCGAATTAGGTAGTTATCAATCGGTTCAACTCCGGTTTCATTTTAGGTGCGATTCGAATTGTTTCATCCCATTCCGGTTCCCGTTCTGTACGATTACAGGCTCCCCAGTCCAGTTACAAACGGTTCCATTCCAAACGGTTTTATACGATTCTGCTTCCAAACGGTTCTTCCTGCTCCGGTTCTAAATGGTTTTGTAAATTATTAAACAGTCCGGTTCAAGTTCAGGAAAAATGATTCTCGACCGTTCCGATTCTAAACGGTTCCGACCCAAAAAAATGTAACCGGACCGTGTACCTTAAACCGTCCGGTTCTCGGTTTCATAAAAAATGAAGCAATCTATATACTATATTAAAGCCAAAGCACCTAATCCTATGTGTCACTTCCTAATCTCTTCGTTGCCACATGTCATTTTTTCGTAATTTTGATTTTTCGGAAAAAATATATACATATATAGTTGACATCCTACCTATTATAATAATCATCATATAATACGTAATATGTATACTTACCAAATTTACTCTTTAAATTTCTACGTTATACTATATGTGTTAAAATCATATAATTTACAAAATAATATCTTATATATAAACAAATTTATTGATGTAATTAATATGTGTGTAATGATGATATGCATTTATATATATCTATATCTATATATCTATATAGTATATTAAAGCAAAATATCTCGAATTTCTCAAAAAAAAAAAAGCAAAATATCTCGAAGTCACGTGTCATTTTCTCATACAATGGATAACACGTGTTATTTTCTTATACATTGGATAACACGTGTCATTTTCTAATAATTTATATTTTACTATTAATATTTTATCTATTATATTTATTTTAATAGTTAATTATATATACTTCATTAACTACAATGTAGTTATTTTTATCTTATAAGTCAAGATAAAATAAAATCATACTAATCTAAAAAGGCAATATATAACTATTTGATATCGTTATAATCTAAATATATTTTAATTCTAATAAAATAAAATCTCATGTATTTATTTCCTAATATAATAGATTTGATAAATTTTATTTTAAACTTTTATTTTAAATTAGCAAAAATTATAATATATTACATTTATCATAAAACAAATAAATGTACTTTTTAATAATAATATTTAGAAAAATACATTTAAAAAATAAATTTTATGTTATTTTTAAAATAAAATCCGTGCAAAGCACGAGAACTACACTAATATCTATATTAAGGTAGACGTTTTTTTGCCACGTGTTGGTCCAGGAATTAAATATTTTAATAAATCATTTACGAAAAAACTAAATACACCGGGTTTGAATTACTAACGTCAAATTTAATCGCAATCCGGCAGCGCTCAGTGGCGCCGGCGCCCAGGTAAAAAAAATTTATTCGGAAAAACTGATTCTTTACTTCAAGGGTTCCAAAAAAATAAAAAATTTGTTAGTTAAAAAATCTATGTCCAACAATATTTGCTGATATTTGTTTACAAATAACGATTTAAACAAAAATATTTTCCTTAATATTAGGATTAGTTTACAGATAAATACTTACCAAACTTACAATAACTATATATTAATATTAATCCACTATCCGATCTTTTGCCTTTTTTAACTAATACAATCAAATTTAAACATTTTAATTAAACTATTTATATTAAAATTAAGTGGTTATTGTTTTGCATATGTACATTAAGAAAAAAAATTGGTCATCTAGAATCTAGATGTACAATTTTATTGTTTAATATACACACAAATAATATTACACTATTAGTATTAAAATATATATCTATATACTAATAATAAAGTAGAAACATTTAATGTCACGTGTTATTTGTTCGTTCTTTTTGTCACATGCAATTTCAAAACACACTCTCATTTTTTTTTAAAAAATAATTCAAATGTTATATAAACTAACGATCTATTTATATATATATATATATATTAATATTTTGAAAAAAATCTTAAGCTCATGTGTCCTTTTATAGTGCATTTCATCACGGGTCGTTTTAACGTTCAATTTCATTTAAGAAATTTTTTATTAAGAACATGTAAACTATCTTTTATTTAAAATATCCCTTTCAGTTTTTGTTATCTTTACTTTCTCTTATAATATTATCTTCCAACTCACTTTATCTTTGTTATACATCAAATATCTTTACTTTATAAATAAAAGTATATAATTACATAAAGAGTTAATGGTTCCGTATATGTTTATATTAATTTTGTTTGTAAATAATATTCTAAAAATATTGAATATAAATATGTCTATTTTTATATTAAAATTTTATTAAATGTATCCGTGCATGGCACGGGTATTACACTAGTTATAGAGCCATTTAACAACCTTAGGTTTTAATGGATTGAACTCCCATGAAGATAGAGAAACATCTTTTTCAAAATATGATTAAAAAAAGGTGATAACAAAGTTGAAACATATGCGCGCATTATATATTTAATAAAAAAAAAAGAATATTCTTCTCGTATAACTTGTCCACACCTAGTCATAACTCTTTGATAAACAGGTATAATTAGCATGATTAAAAATGTTTTATCTCATATCTTCTATTTATAAATAGAAGTATTTGTTTCCTTTTTTCCATCAAAATCATATCTACTATTTAATTCCCTTTAATTGATAAATCAATCTTCGTCCTTAATTTTAGATTAATGGTACAAGATTTGATTCTCTAATTTCACGGGAATCCAATCCAAAATCGTATATAAGCGTACACTCGTGATAGATTTGTAGAAGATAAGAAAAACCGTCATTATACAAAAAAAAAAAAATAGCAAGCATGAGGGAAGTGGTAAAAGTTTTGAAGATGATAACATTATGCGCAATTATTTGCGTGGTAAGGAAAGCTCATTCATTTTCATTGACACATTTAGTCATCCAAAGTAACATGACCGATGGATCTAATGTTACAATCTATTGTCAATCAGATAGTGGTTTTCTGGGGTCGCAGGAGCTGATGATTGGAGATCAATACGATATCCATTTTGATCTTTCTTTATTTGGTACTAAACGTTTTAATTGTCAATGTACCGCTCCCCAAGGACATGTCGAATGGGAAGCCTATGTACAAGCTAAGAAGGGTATATTGATTGTGATGACTATTGTTTATGGTACGTAGTCCCTACTGGCGTTGTTGGTGGAGATTATCTTGACGATCAAATGTACCCATGGAGTAAGGTTTAATTTATAAACAGTCTTTATAGTGATAAATAGTTTGTTCACGGGAGGATTGTTGAGGGGTATATATACATACACACAGAATAGTCTAAAAAAAAATAATCAATTAAGCGGGTCCGGATGAAGCCGGGAGCCTTTAAGATCTAGTTATGTAATTTGGGTTGACTACGTACGTGGTGACTTCTGAGTAAATTTTATTGATCGTTATATTTGGTTAATCATTAACCTATTCACAGTGCATTAGTTTGACTAATTAAGAGCCTTATTCATTTAATTTTGAGTGAAAGACAAGGATAAGAGCAAACGTTTAGATGATTTTTCATTTAGTTTTAGTGGGTTCTAATTACCCATAAATTTTGTAAAAGAGGACCAGCAAGAGGAAGTTGTAAAAGAAAGGGCCACAGAAAGCTGAAGGAAGGAACGAAATAAGCAAGAACGGAATCAAGTTTTCTTGACTTTGTGCAAACAATCTTGTTTCCAATCCTTCAATCTCACGAAGATATATTAAGGTTATATTATTGTCTTCTTTTCCTTTCAGTTTTCAGCTTGAAGACGAATGATTTTGGAAAATGTGGCATTCAACCCACGCTACAAATACAAACTGGGTGACGGGCGTATCCAAGAAAGCGACCAGAAGTCGAGTCTATAGTTGAACCAAATTCATCCTTTAAAGCACCTCAAATTTTATGCTGCAAAGTTCAAGAAACGTTGTCTCCGACATATGGAGAACGAAGAGTGTGACCTGCGGATCTATACATTTCCTCGTTCAGACCTAATGTGGGTCCATATCAGAAGGAAGGTCGATCGAAATGAAGATGAGGATGAACTTACAGTTGTCAAAGATGAATCGAAGAAGAGGATGATGAGAGAGCATCTAAGGAAGAACACATGTGCAGACGGAAATGCAAGAACGACGGGTAATGTCGGTTCTTCATCTGAGTGATACTGATGTTACGTACTTGTTAAAACAGTTTGAATCTCCACCTGGAGGATAGGGTGGCCAGTGCAGACGATGACGGTGAAGTGAAGGTGGAAGCCACTAATTTACCCGGCAAGCGATGATTTTCAAGTTCAAATTGAAGATTAGTCTGGCACGGAGAAAATAGTTAATGGAATAATTAAAGGAAAGAGTCAACTACATGCTAGAAAGAAATTCAAGATGAAGTGAAGAAAAAACAAAGTATACAATGGAGTTTGAGGGGCAACATTTATAAAAAAAAGAGTAGTTTCGATCGGTTCGGGTTCGATAGATCCGTTTGACGACCGAGGCTTGAAATCAATTGAACACGATAGCCGGTTCCCAAGTTGTAGTTGGCTAACTCAAACTTCAGCTTACACCGAAGTCCATCGCCGTATCGGAAGTTGATCGGTTTCAAAGTTACAAGCGTAAAAGGGTGCTTGCAAAAGGTTGCTTAAAAATAAGTACATGTAATATGTGAAAAACTAGTCCAAATATTTCTTGGTTGTTCAAGCCAAAGAACACTACACCAAGTTCGATAGGCAAAATGATTCAATGAATGATCGGTTGCAACAATGAAGCCAAACTCAAGAGAATAAGAGCAAGAATCGGATGGAAATTAAGTTTTCTACATCTCAAGCCTCTCAAGCCTTGATCAAAATGACGTAGAGTATGCCATTAAATTCTTGAGGACAAGAGCTTAGTGGAGTTGATGTCTCTATTTTCATAACCTTACGGATATATAATCAAATACAATGGAAAGAGCATGAATCAAACATGTCATAAGGCTAGGTGCGCCTTGCGAACTACTTTTGTAGTAAATGTAAATATAGAAAAGGGGAGGAAATCAAATGAAAGATTGGGTCAACAAAGATATCAAAGATGGGTAAGTTCACGCGTTCGATATCAAGATGATTCAAGCTTATATGCTTCAAGAGCAAAAGGAGTCTACAACAACTCTAGAAGCACGCTCAAGCAAAAAATTGAGACAACACACCGACCTTGACTGAGAATAAAAATAGATAAGTATTTTTATAAGTCTTTCATTGCCAAGAAGTCAAACACTTTAAGATGGGTCGGTTACAATCAAGTTCTAGAGAAGAAGAGCTCAAGGAGTATTTTACTTCCGTAAGCTTGTGAAGTAAAAGAAACGAGTTAAGTACAAGGACGAGAGAATGTAGAAAGGAAAAGTTGAGAAGACTTTAATTTCTCAAAATCTAAGAGGGCGTAAAAATTCAAGATATAATAGATGTGAATCGATCAAATGATAACAGTCAACAACGAAGGAGAACCATTTGTTCAACACTGAGATGATCAAAACTTTTACTCGATATAGTGTCTTTTCCTTGCTAAATGTCTCTTGTATTTATTTCATCTTATGCAGGGAATGAAGACCCATAGTCAGATTGAAACTAATAGTTTTGAATGCTACAAGTTAAGTTGTGGTGCAACCGATCTCAAAAGTTGTTGGGCACTACATCAAATTCTTAAAAGAACTACGTAAGATTTGATCCCTATGAAAGGGTACGTAGGTGATAGGTGATGGAATCACCATCGTTTAGGCTAGTTTTTAGAGTCTTTTTATTGTATTTGTGTTAGTTTATGCTACTAACTCCTTGGTCCAGAAGAAGAAGACTAAAAGAAGCTAAGGAAGGAAGGAGTTATAAGCACTTAGGAGTGAAGATCGATCACGAAGCAAAGCTTCTGTTGCCTCACCGCCCCAGCGGAGCCTTGCCAACGCCCCTGCGGGTGACACCTTACATCGAAGCGCTCCCTGCGCCTTCACCAGCGCCGGCCAGAAAGTGTGTCACCGCCCCTGCGCCACTCCTTGGCGCCCCTACGGTGACCTGCCCTGAAGAGACGAAGACCAGCTCCCCTGCGCCTCCCACTGCGCCCCTGCTTGCGCCTCAACATGGGAGCTGGAAGACGAAGAGGATGTGTCACCGCCCCTGCGTCGACATAGGGACGCCCCGGCGGCGTGGCATCAGAAACGTCAGGAAGTCGAAGGGTCAGACGTTTGAAGAGCATTGAAGATCCGCCCCAGCGGAATTACCTAGCCGCCCCTACGGCCATGAAGAAGATCAAGCGTTTTTGCCTTCACCGCCCCTGCGGAGCTGAAGGCCGCCCCTGCGCTTAACGTCAGAAGCTTTACTCCGACTGTTTACACCACCTTTATGGCATTAAAGGTGGTTGTTTTGGGTCGACCATTTACTCCTATTTAGTGTTTTTTGTAGTATAAATAGTCTTTGGTTGATTGCTAGAATCATCCAAGCCTATCCATGTTTTTTCACACAAAAATCCATTTTAGAATTGAGCTTTCCATTGTAATGAGTTGCTAACTCCCTTGCTACATTAGGTTGGTTTGAAGCTGCGTTGTTACTTGGGTGTAAGATCCTTTTAATATAAGTTTTTATTCAGTAATACTTTGTGTTTCATTGATTTCCATTGTCTGATTGCATGTTTACTATTGCTTGAGATTGATCACCTTAGGTTCTAAAGTGCATGTAAACAACTAGGATTAATAGGTTCCGGGTTCGGGTCTTTAATCTAGTAGCAACTTTAAGTAATTACGGGTTGTAATTACTTAGTGAAAAGGAACACAAATATAAAGATAAGTTTAACGGTTTTAATCTTCTCTTTATATCCCTTAGTCTTTGTTTGAAAGCTAACTTATTTGTTCTTGTAGGTTTACGGAACATTAACCTGTTAAGTTGTGTTGATGCCGGTTGGCTCAACACATATATATATGATCGAGACGGGAGATTACTTAAAAACTTGAAAAAGGAACGCACCAAAGTAGCAATTGCATGCTTAGAATCAACCTAGTGTAGATTCACCCATCATTGTCTTACTTGTCGCATTAATCGTTTCTTAAGTTTTTGTGCATCAATTCACCCAACCCCCCCCCCTTCTGTTACTTGTTACTATAATTGATAATTGCATCTAAAGCACCTTAACTCTCTTGGGTTCGACCCTTACTTAATCACTATACTTGTTCTTAGTGCTAAGTTGGGATTTGCTTTTGATTGAGCATAGACGACCATAGAAATACCTTCGGTCAAATTTTGGCGCCGTTGCCGGGGATTTTTAGTGTTTTATTGTTATTGTTGATTATTGGTTTGAACCATTTTATGGTTCAAACCCGTGCTACTAATTCCGGTTTTGCTTCTTTTGATCTAAAAATTGAGAGGACGCACATCCGGCAACGAAGACAACAACAACTTCAGCAGGAGATGGCTGACCGTACTCTTCGTCAACTTACGCAACCCACCTTGGCTCAAAACCCTCTTGCGGTCACTATATCGGCATTAGGGGAAGGAGTAAACTTTGAGCTCAAGCCGGGCCTCATTCACCTGCTCCCATCCTTCCATGGGCTAAGTGGTGAAGACCCCATCAAGCACCTTGGGAAGTTCCATACCGTGTGTTTGAGCATGAAGCCGGCCAACATTACCGAAGAACAAATCAAGATGAGGGCATTCGCTTCACACTCAAAGATTCTGCGGATGATTGGTATTACCATCTTCCATCCGGGAGTATCGACACTTGGGAGAACCTTCACAAGGCGTTTTTGGAGAAATACTTTCCAGCTAAGAAGGCCAATAGCTTGAAGAAAGCTATAAGCAACATCGAGCAAGAGGCGAATGAAACGCCTCCGAGCAAGAGGCGAATGAAACTCTCTACGAGTACTTCGAGAGGTTTGCATGCCTCCGATCCAGCTGTCCTTCCACGGATATTCAACTCAAGATCTAGTCTTGTACTTGTACAATGGCTTGCTAGACATTGAAAGGAGGATCATTGATGCAGCTTGCGAAGGTAATATTCTTAACTCTACCCCTGACCTTGCTTTGGAAAAGATACAGGAACTAGCGGAAGGTACTTGGAACTTTGGAAGGACCCCGGTTAAGAAAGGAGTTCATGCTGTGAGTTCCGGGAAGAGTGAAATTTCCACCGAGCTCGCGGAGTTGAAGGAAATGGTGAAGAGACTAACACTTATGGGAACGCCACAACAGCTCAAAGCTTGTGGAGTTTGTGCTGACCCATACCATCCAACGGACATATGTCCACAAGTCCAGGATGAAGATGCGGAGGTAAACGCAATGGGTTATGGTCAACCACAGCAGCAAAGGCCTAGGAACGATCCCTATGCACAGAATTTCATGCCAAACTGGCGTGGCCAACAAAATTTTCGTTGGAGGGATCAACAAAACCAACAACAACAGCCCCGTCAAGGTAAGTATCAATCAACTGAAGATATGTTGCGGGTTTTGACTAAACACTTTGCTACTCATGTACAAACAACAGAATCTAGCATCAAAAACCTCGAAAAACAGGTTAGTCAAATGGCGGAAGCTATTTTAAGGACCGAATCAAGACTTCCCGGAGGATTGCCTTTCCAGACGTTTCTAAACCCCAAGGAGAATGTTAGTGCCCTAACATTACGGAGTGGGAAGCAAATCCCACAAAAACCAGCAAGGGGATCACAAAGTAAACCTTTTGTCGAATTTTCCGTACCCACAGCCGCCCCTGCGGCTGCAACTGCGCCCAGCACAGAGCAGACGATGCCCCTACGGCTGGATGTCCCCGGCCCTGCGGTGACAACCCCCGAGCCGCCCCTGCGCCTTCAAGCTAACGCCCCTGCGGAAATCACTCCAGAAGATCCGGCTGAAAGGGATACTTACGTCCGGCCTAACTTTCCGCCACTGTACTCTGAGAAGCCACAAACTCCTTTTCCTGAGGCTTTGAAGGAGAAAAGAATCATTGAGGACAAGGACCTCTTTGAGACGTTCTTCAAATGCGAGGTAAACATTCCCCTCCTTAAGTTGGTGAAAAGTATTCCTAAGTATGCTCGTTTTTTGAAGGAACTTTGCACTATCAAAAGGAATCAGAGGCTAAATGGGAAACAGAAAGTGCAAGTAAGTGAACATGTGTCGGCAGTTTTCCAACGAAGAATGCCCAAGAAGTGCAGCGATCCGGGCATGGTAAGCATTCCTTGTGTTATAGGGGAGACCCACTTTGACAAAGCAATACTTGATCTCGGTGCTTCTATCAATGTTTTGCCATATTCGATTTACAAATCACTATATGATTTATCGTTTCATAATTCATATAAAAATCAAGAGTTACCATATTTTAATTATCCTATTATATAACTTATATTTATCTACTTACCAAACATATAAGTAGATATACTATTAGTGTTAAAATATATATCTATATACTAATAATAAAGTAGAAGCATTTAATGCCATATATTTTTTTTACGTTCTTTTTGTCAATGCAATTTAAAACGCACTCTCATTTTAAAAAAAATAATTAAAAAATTATATAAACTATCTATCTATCTATCTATATATATATATATATATATATATATATATATATATATATAGAGAGAGAGAGAGAGAGAGAGAGTATAGATCCTATGAGAACACCCTCTAACGTGAGAACATGAGAACAGATTCGTAATTATTATCAGTTTTGTTACGAATGTGTCATATCGTTTAATGTATTATTCGTAGTTATTATTGGTTGAGTGGATTATTCGTAGTTATTGTTGGATTCCTAATTATTATTATTCGTAATTATTATTATTTTTGATATCTACTCTAAATCTCAACCCTTAATACTCACATCCAACGGTGTACGAGTGTTCTCATGTTCTCACGTTAGAGGGTGTTCTCATGGGAACCACACCCTATATATATATATATATATATATATATATATATATATATATATATATTAAAAAAAAAAACTTAATTACATAAACCATGGTTCCATATATTTTTATATTACGGGTCATTTTAACGTTCAGTTTCATTTAAGACCTTTTTTTTATCAAGAACATGTAAACTATCATTTATTTAAAAATATCCTTTTCTGTTTTTATTATCTTTACTTTCCCTTATAATATTATCTTCCAACTCACTTTAATTAATAATTAGATTTGTTTTACAATTTATTAAAGCTAATCCCGCACACGGTGCGGGTATTAGACTAGTACTTTTAATGTTGGAAAAAGAAACAATATTTGTAACGGGGTGAATTGGTTTGAAACTAAAAAAAATTATTTTGAAGTGAACAATAAAATTAACACTTATAAAACTAATATATTAATTTCACCAAATAGAAAGTCCATATGAGATATGCATTAAAACTATAAAAATTATTTTGAAGTGAACAATAAAACTAAACTATGTAGTAATACGATGAATATGCATTATGTTTGAATTTGATCGATATGTATTGTATTTTGAGTCAACTTACTATTAATGAAATAAGTCGAGTTGACTTATTTGAGTCATTCATTAGGGAACGCTAAGGATCCTCTATAGTAAACGTTAGACTACTTTAAACAAGTAAAAGAGAGAAACGTTTAATACGAGAAAATCAAACTCACCTCATCGTCTCCGCCGCTGCAAACTCAATGTAGCTCAACAATTTGAAGTTAGATTATTAACATCAAATCTAAGAGTTGCATAAACTTATAAAGGACTAATGAGAACACTTCATGATGGAGAAACGTCCATTAATAGTATTCAATTAATACATAATGTATGACGTGAAGTGTGAGAACTTATCACAATTATAATTTAGAACAAAATTTTTTTAAAATTAATAATGTGTCCTTTATATTTTTAGTTCAATAAGAGTATTCTTTATATTATAGTAATTTTATAGTAAAAGATTAAATTTATTAATTAGATATATTTAAAATTTTATTTGAAAATGTTATAATCACTATTACGCTTAATTTAGTTGGTAAATACGATACTATTCATCCTACTCAGATTTACTTTTAATTCTTCATTTTGGAAAAGAGTTTAGGGAAGCTGTTGGATATGCTCTAAGATTTTTTGTTGGATCAGACCATCACTAAGATGAATTAACATACGAGGGACAGGAAGATATGAGAAGAAATAGATCAAGAATTTCACTGCTCACCATTAAAGGACCGGTCCATCGACTCCCTTATCTGGGCTAAGTTGCTTGAGATTCATCTTATATAACCCCGTCTTTTATGTCTTTTTCCCTTTATTACGTTTTCATTGCTCTCACTAGTTGAGTCGACCTCCATGCTGTAAACTCCCTTCTTCAATATACGAAAATTTTCAAATAAAAAAATAAGAAGAACAACGAGATGGTCTCTAGATTCTTGAAATTTTTAAACTTTCGACAAAGATATTTGTGTTTTACGATCGAAGTTTCGTTCCTTCTTCCCGTCGTGTGGACTATTCCTCCACTGCATACATATAAGTAGATGGGGGTGATGATGTATTTTGCTCATTCATTTCGAGTTAAACATGAATGTACGCTTTATTTGATACCCAATTTGAGTTTAATATGGGTTAATTGTCCATTTAGTGCATTTTGATTTTTGTTTCTTTGGTTTATTAAAGGGAGAGAAAACGAATATGGTAATAATTCCCTATCAATAAACGCAAATAAGACTATTAATTTCATTCACCCTATATGATGCACGTATCAAACAACTTAAAATGTTTTAAGAGCAACTATCAACCGACATAAAATAGGATAATTAAAGCTAATTAAATTCAAGTATAATAGAATCGTGGGGCGCTGCGATTGCAAATTTTGACGGCGTGTATGATCCCGTCTCTTGTTAATATGATAATCAAAAATCGTTGATAATACGATGATCAAAATCCTTGATATTATGATTTGATTAGTAGATTCGTATCTCAATTAAAGTAGTAGTTATTTTTATCACGGAATAACTTCACGTTTTTTCGAAATGTATGCTTAAATCTTCACCTTAATTATGACTCTCTTGTGCTAAGCGTTTGACTACGAATTACCCGAAAATTGATTTCGCAATAGGGGGAAGCAGATAATAATGTATATTAAAAGGCAACGATGATAATTAAAACCGGGTTAACCGGAACTCAGTCCCCAAAACAAAAAAAAAAAAACATCCCATCCCGACTCTCCCCTAAAACCCAAGAGCCGCAAAGAATGAACCCCTTTTTCTGAAAAGTGAAAACCCACCAAACCCTGTACACAAACTCAGGTTGGGCCCACCGGAGACATGCCCAATCAGCAAAGAAGCTACCCAAACAATCCAACCCAGGAACCAATACTCAGTTGGTCTACTGGGATGTGGTGCTAGACTCATTAAGTGGTTAGTCTCGAGATTTGAGTTCGAATTCTCTTAGCGACATGTATGGAAAAATTGATATTGCGAGGGTATCCTCCAGCAATGGGCCACGACTTATTCTCGTCCCGGATGTAGAGTGTATTCTCGTCCCGATGTAGAGCGGCGAAGCCAATCAAACCGGTAGAAGAAACCTATCGATTCAAGTACAAATCCACCCTCTAGTTGTCATCAAATTTGTTTAAAAAATATGTAACATAACTACTCAAAATTTTAATACTTCACTTGATCCTTACAATTTTGTAGTCTTTGTGTATTCTTTGACAAGGACTCGCATAAGTCACCGTTGTCGATTTCATGGTTATTTCATTATAAAATTTAGTACTCAAGGTGAATTGTGATACCACGCCAAAGTAATCTGTGATATCGCGTTGGAGTGAATTTTAATACCACGTCAAAGCATTCTCTGATACTGCGCAGGAGTAATCTATGATACCGTAAGGTATTTTCTGATACCGCGCCAAAGTGATCACTGATATCATGGTTATTACATTAAATTTGAGTCTTACACGGTTAAACACCTACATCTAAATTAAAAGATTGATTTCCTTTTTTTTAATATCAAGCATACATTACTAAGCTTGTTTCTTTCATAAAACAAATAGTATACAATACGGACGTATAAAAGGCAAGTGGATTAATGTATCCCACTTTCTTAGAAGTCTCCGACTTCTAAGATACTCAAATCGATCATAAGAGAAATTACCAAAATACCCTCATAAGGGTAAATGACCACTTTAACCGTGATCTCGAAACTCTAGAAAATTTCATAACAAAGTTCTAAACTATTCTTTGGAACTCAAATCCACACTCTTACTCTCAAAAAGAAGTTTGTTAAAGATTTAGAGGCTTGAATAAAACTATAAAATTTCCAAAACAATTATCTAGGTCTTATATGATATGCATGCTACTCATAGGAGCAAAGAACTCTAAAAAAAATTCAACAACTCCTACACAAATATCCAAAGATTGGTTCCAAAAACCAGAAATTTCATACTTAGACAAATTTCATACTCTTCCCAAAATTGCGCAACTACCCTACTTTGGGGCATTATAATTTCAAATCCGACCGTTGGATCGTTTCCAATTTCTAAGGTATCGAAATCTAAGCTAGAAGTTGACTACACAACCAGTTTCTAAAATCTAAACCACTTCAAATGCAAGGGGTCTGAAGTTCGATTCTTCCTGCCAACACACTCATACTACTATGATCATCTAGAGGTCACTAGTTCGAAACCCGTAGCTACCAAACCAAAACAGTAAAAGGCAACCAGCTTCGCCGGAATCAGAGCAGCGGAGGAGGCACTTGGCTCGTATATAGGACTAAAGATGAGGCCTTTATCGTACCTTGATGACAAACGGAGGTAGAGAGATAGATCTGTCAGTTGAAGCTACTGCGTGCAAGGGAGAGAAGACACACTCACTTGAGGTAGGAATGAAGGAGGGAAAGAGGACGGCTGCACAAACAAACAAGGGAATCGACACTACGTGGTCGAGGAAGACATATCTATGTTGTCGGCAAAACTTGACGAAAACCAAGAGTAGCAGTGATGTCGGTGTGGCGCGATGAAGACAAAGAGTAGCAATGTTGTGTAGATCTGCAGCTGCACATACCATGCAGTGCTTTGCTTGGTTTTGTCATCTTTGTTTTGTCTACTTTGTACTCTTTTTTCTTGATTTATGCACATTTTTCAGGTTTGCATCAGTTTTGCTTTTGACAACATATTATTTCCAAATTATCAACCGTATTCGTGCTTAGGACTGCACATATTCTGACCGGAAATTATGATCCGGTTTGGTCCTAGACCGTAATTAAAAAATCCAATCCGGTTCGGTCCATAATACTACGGTCAGTTTCAAACCCGGATCGAACCGGATTTAATACATACAAATTTTTAAAAAAAAAAAAAATAAAACGCGTATTGGATCGGACCGTTTGAACACCCTTATTAATGCTCCATGTCGACGACGACGAAGTCGTACCAGCAAGGCTGGCGATCTCATGGAGAAGAGGGGAGGCGGAGCATAGGTATATTCCGTAGGGGTGTTGCCATTGCGGAGGACAGATTTCCAATTTATCAACCGTATTTGGGGACGGAGAGGTCCGAGGCGGATGACCGGATTTTGAGTCACCGTTGACTAACTAGGGTTTGAGGTTTTAAGGCAAAATGGTGAGCGAAATTCGCTTGGAGACTGTTAAAGTGGGAATAGAAGCATCGTGGTATGATCAAAGAGAGTAATGAACTACAAATAACTTTAGATTAAGTTTGGAAATAAAAAATTTAGTATGTTCATTTTGATGTACTAGATAAATTTGTTAATTGTGCATGTCAACTGTTTGGCAAAATTATTTTTAAAAATCTCCTTTGAAATGTTCATATTTTTTTTTGTCATAAAACGTACGAAAATTGTGGGAAAAGATTAAGTTGTTCACCTGAACGACAATGCAAATTAAGATTGTGCACTAATCATCAACACTAGTCAATTTATCTCTTATCACTTCCTTGAATTTTCATTTTACCTCCATAATACTCCCCACCTACCTCCAACTCCTCCATAATACTCCCCACCTACCTCCAACTTAAATGCAATCAACCTATCAAGCATCAACAATAATTTTTCCTCTTCAAAAAACATGTACATTTATTCTCATGTAACGTTTGTTTTATAAATTTCATAATTGGTCGTCTGAGCTCTTCAAATAGATGTTATTTTACAAAAAGTATATGCTAGATAACAATGTCATTAAGAGAAAGTGCACGATCGGATATCCTTAATGAAAAAAGGTACATATAAGAGCTATCATGCCTGTTAGCCTTATTTCACACCGCTAATCTATAGTTGCGTGCAGAATCACGTGGAATGCAACTAGTAAACTAAATATCTGACGAGTAGTTGTATACAAATTTATATTTAATGAGTGATTTATGCAAAATCATTTGTAGCATTTTAATATTATTATAAAAGAAAACTCTAAGACTGCACTAGAAACACTATCTTTTTCATATAATAACACCAACGTATTATTATTATTATTATTATTATTATTATTATTATTATTATTATTATTATTAAATTTAATAAAACTAAAAAAATCAACTTTATACCCAATTCTTTGGTCATAGCCTATTTCGTCAAATTTATAGTTTTCATGAGAAGATTAACTAATCATATATATGATTATGCTAATTCATTTTGCTACATCAATTTTTCAAACTTAAATTTGAGTCTGATACCACACCAAAGTAATCTCTGATATCTTGGAGACTAACTAGGGTTTGAGGTTTTAAGGCAAAATGGTGAGCGAAATTCGCTTGGAGACTGTTAAAGTGGGAATAGAAACATCGTGGTATGATCAAAGAGAGTAATGCACTACAAATAACTTTAGATTAAGTTTGGAAATAAAAAATTTAGTATGTTCATTTTGATGTACTAGATGAATTTGTTAATTGTGCATGTCAACTATTTGGCAAAACTGTTTTTAAAAACCTCCTTTGAAATGTTCATATTTTTTTTTGTCATAAAACGTACGAAAACTGCGGGAAAAGATTAAGTTGATTACCTGAACGACAATGCAAATTAAGATTGCGCACTAATCATCAACACTGGTCAATTTATCTCTTATCACTTCCTTGAATTTTCATTTTACCTCCATAATACTCCCCACCTACCTCTTACTTAAATGCAGTTAACCTATCAAGCATTAACAATAGCTTTTCCTCTTCAAAAAACATGTACATTTATTCTCATGTGACGTTTGTTTTATATATTTCACAATTGTTCGTCCGAGGTCTTCAAATAGATGTTATTGTACAAAAAGTATATGTTAGATAAGAATGTCATTAAGAGAAAGTGCACGATCGGATATCATTAATGAAAAAAGGTACATATAAGAGCTATCATGACTGTTAGCCTTATTTGACACCGCTAACCTATAGTTGCGTGCAGAATCACGTGGAATGCAACTAGTAAACTAAATATGTGACGAGTAGTTGTATACAAATTCCTATTTAATGAGTGATTTATGCAAAATCATTTGTAACATTTTAATATTATTATAAAAGAAAACTCCAAGAATGCACTAGGAACGCTATCCTTTTCCTATAATAACACCAACGTATTATTATTATTATTATTATTATTATTATTATTATTATTATTATTATTATTATTATTATTAAAACTAAAAAAATCAACTCTATACCCAATTCTTTGGTCATAGCCTATTTCGTCAAACTTATAGTTTTCATGAGAAGATTGACTAATCATATATATGGTTATGCTAATTCATTTTGCTACATCAATTTTTCAAACTTAAATTTGAGTCTGATACCACGCCAAAGTAATCTCTAATATCTTGGGGACTAACTAGGGTTTGAGGTTTTAAGGCAAAATGGTGAGCGAAATTCGCTTGGAGACTATTAAAGTGGGAATAGAAGCATCGTGTTATGATCAAAGAGAGCAATGAACTACAAATAACTTTAGATTAAGTTTGGAAATAAAAAAATTTAGTATGTTCATTTTGATGTACTAGATGAATTTGTTAATTGTGCATGTAAACTGTTTGGCAAAATTGTTTTTAGAAACCTCCTTTGAAATGTTCATATTTTTTTTTTGTCATAAAACGTACAAAAATTGTGGAAAAAGATTAAGTTGATCACCTGAACGACAATGCAAATTAAGATTGTGCACTAATCATCAACACTGGTCAATTTATCTCTTATCACTTCCTTTCATTTTCATTTTACCTCCATAATACTCCCCACCTACCTCCAACTTAAATGCAGTCAACCTATCAAGCATCAACAATAGCTTTTCCTCTTAAAAAAACATGTACATTTATTCTCATGTAACGTTTGTTTCATAAATTTCACAATTGGTCGTCCGAGGTTTTCAAATAGATGTTATTGTACAAAAAGTATATGCTAGATAAGAATATCATTAAAAGAAAGTGTACGATCGGATATCCTTAATGAAAAAAGGTACATATAAGAGTTATCATGCATGTTAGCCTTATTTGACACCGCTAACCTATAGTTGCGTGCAGAATCACGTGGAATGCAACTAGTAAACTAAATATCTGACGAGTAGTTGTATACAAATTTCTATTTAATGAGTGATTTATGCAAAATCATTTGTAGCATTTTGATATTATTATAAGAAAAAACTACAAGACTGCACTAGAAACACTATCCTTTTCCTATAATAACACCAACGTATTATTATTATTATTATTATTATTATTATTATTATTATTATTATTATTATTATTATTATTATTATTATTATTAAATTTAATAAAACTAAAAAAATCAACTCTATACCCAATTCTTTGGTCATAGCCTATTTTGTCAAACTTATAGTTTTCATGAGAAGATTGACTAATCATATATATGGTTATGCTAATTCATTTTGCTACATTAATTTTTCAAAGTTAAATTTGAGTCTAATACCACGCCAAAGTAATCTCTGATATCTTGGAGACTAACTAGGGTTTGAGGTTTTAAGGCAAAATGGTGAGCGAAATTCGCCTGAAGACTATTAAAGTGAGAATAGAAGCATCGTAGTATGATCAAAGAGAGTAATGAACTACAAATAACTTTAGTTTAAGTTTGGAAATAAAAAATTTAGTATGTTCATTTTGATTTATTAGATGAATTTGTTAATTGTGCATGTCAACTGTTTGGCAAAATTGTTTTTAGAAACCTCCTTTGAAATGTTCATATTTTTTTTTTGTCATAAAACGTACGAAAACTGTGGGAAAAGATTAAGTTGATCACCTGAACGAAAATGCAAATTAAGATTGTACACTAATCATCAAGCTTGGGATTTGAGAAATTCATTTCATATGTTGATTGTGATATGGTAACTTATTTTGATGTGTGCTTGATGAATTTGTAAATTATGCATGCCGAGTGTTTGACAAAATTCCTTTTAGAAAGCTTCAATTTAAAAAGTTTATTATTTTATGTCAACTTTAGGAAATATACAGGAAAATAATCAAGGTTATTGCATAGCAAACTTAGTGTTCGTCAAAATTCCTCTTTCAAAGCTCGGCTTGGGAATGTTTTTAACTAAATGCCAACTTTAGAAAATGAACGGAAAAATAGTTAGATTGATTGCACATATGAGATGTTGAAAATGAGGTTTTGCTAGCTTCCGTAAACTTCTTCACATTAACATAGAAAGCTTAGTGTTCGTCAAAATTATGTCTCATATGTGATGCTATAAAATTAAGTCATCGCATCTTATAGTGTGAGATGCATAAGATGGTCGTATTTCTCTTCATACTCTCTACAATTCATGGCATTCTCTCTATATTAAGTCAATCGTAAGATTTTACTTAATTTTGCTTCCTTTTGTTTTCTTATCTACGATGAAATTAATATGATTTTAATCGATACACTCATTTTCAACAGTATGTAACAAGAAGATGAAGATTGGCATCAACGGTAACTGTTACAGTTTTTTGTATTTTGATTTTGGGTGACTTTTGTAGCTTACATCTTCCTCAAGATGGCATTGAACCCGTTGCTGCAATGTCCCCTCCATGTTTTATATGTGTTTGTGTTGCCAATGCTAATGGTAGGAGAAATAAATCTGAAAACGATAAAGAAATTGCCGATTCAAAAGCCTAAAATGGAAGGAAAATCACAAATTCATAGCAAGAGAACAGTGAAAATAAGAACTTACACTTTCTACAAGCTTAGAGTACAGTGGGTCAACAAGATAGGTGAAAGTTCAATGGTTCGATCATACGATACTAATTCATCAGATAACCTTAGACGGCTTGCCCATTGCCTTTGATTAACAGGCACAAATCGAGTAATGGTCGTGCCCTAATTCGTCCGTGCCCAGTTCATCTCAGTTATTGTTTGGTTTGTTATTTCAGTTTCAATTTCTTGTAGATTTCTCTTTTTTGGCTTCAAAATCCATCATTACAAAATATAATTAGTTGTGGAAAGGGTTCGAATCTGATGACATTTTATCTAATTGTCTGTGATGTTGCTTATGTGTGCGTATTTCTTTTGAATGTACAGAAGGAAGAGCTTCTTTGGAGATGACTTCAACCTAGTGGTATCATTTCGATACTTCTTTGAGATGTGCAAAGATGATCCATTGTGCTTTTTTTTTCTATAATATTATTCACGAGGGATGTTTTTATAATTTCCTTTCAAGCTAAATCTGGAAAACTCAAATTTGGTCTTATGATTTGTTGATGAGCTAGTGCTATCATGATTTCAATAAGGCCATGAGGAAGCTGAAGGAGAACTACCCAAGAAAACAAAGTTATTTTTCAGTACGGCAGTTCATAACTGGGATGCAAAATTCTATGTGAAAGTTGATAACAACATTGATCTTGATCTTGGTAGGTAGATTGAAAAGGCCAGTATGTTCATAAGCAATTTTGTATTATGATTTCAATTATTCAGTTTTCGTCTTATAATTGTTAGGTTTAGGCATTTCACATTAGAAATTTGTGTTTGTGAATTAGTGCTATTGTTGCTTTATTGAAATTTGCATCTAAGTTTTCTACTTTTGTGCTGACTTTGTGGGTTTGGCTTGGATTCATAATATATTGGATTCTAACTGCTTCTTTTGACCTCGTATATGATGTTGAAATGGAAGCCATTTGGCCTCTTTGCTTTGTGTCTGAACTATGTGTGTAAAAATCGTTCAATGTTATCGGTTTGTTTTTGGGTTACAAGAGGATATAGCCACTGTTTGTGGGAGAGTTTGTATCTCCAGATGTCGAATCATTGTTACTTGCCATTTTGTCTGAACTATCTGTGGAAAAACCCGAACCCGAGTCATTGTTACTTGCCATTGTTTGTGGGAGAGTTTGTATCTCCAGATGTCGAATTTTTCCACATGTTCGCTCTCGATGCAGATAGACTGAATCATGCTTGCATATGGTGATAGACCGTGCTCAAGTTGCATCATCGTGGAGAGTCATCGTCCCTCCTAATGAGCTTATCATTTTCTTTTCGTTCTCGGATATGCAACAATGGATCTTATTCCATCTGAAAAAAGAGGAAACATTATAGCTGTATTTTTATGGTTGCCTACAGGTACATCGCGCAACAACCTGAGCTTTAACACTCCAGACACCAGCTGCTACGTATCCAACCGGGTCACACTAACGGTAGAAGCGTTTTGGGTAACGACTGAGCTTAGGAGCGCTTCATGTGTGACATTAGGTGTCTTAGGTTAGCTAATTGAACTGGGAGTAGCATATTGATGCGTAACATTCATTTTTGTTGTTTAAAGCATTTTTTGAGACTTCGTGATCATGTGTCACATTATATTAGGAGTCTTAGGTTAGCTAATTGAACTGGGAGTGGGAGTAGCATATTGATGGCATAAATTTTTGTTGTTTAAAGCAGTGCAAACTGCAGGACATGAGAGACAGATAATGTAATATTGTAATGGGCAAATGTGACATGAAATTTCACTTGGCATTCGAATCACATGAAGACATTGTATATACAATGTTTACCTGCCCGGGAACACACATCAAATTAGGACAAACCGGAAGGAAAGAAAATATGGAGCCATTAATTTTGAACGAATCATTGTTACAAGCATGTCGTATGGAGGCTCTAGTGGGATTGTTTTGAAAGAACATTTAGTTATATTCTATACAAAATATTATTATACAGTTTCAGAAGCAGTCAATTTCTCTACACGGTCACCTCTAATCTTGGCCCATACAGACAACCACCCTCCCAGCAGCACGAAAGGTGCAACCATGAGGCTGCATTACACAATTCAAAAAATATTATTAAATTTTTTATAATCTGATAAACTAATAATATATTTTGATTAACCTGCTCATACAATTTTTTTACCTCCCGAAACTTATTTTGTCGCTGAACATCGCATAGCCTCCGAGGGTTTCTCCAATGGATGAAAAAATGAGGCCCGCGGGACCAAACAGTACAGTGAATACGGGATTTTTCTTTTTGATGCATAAGGCATTCAATAAATTGAACACGCCACATGCGACAATTCCCTACAAAAAGTTTTATAAGTAATGAACTGTAATTCAATGAAAAAAGAATTGTAATCAAACATAATATAAATAAAACTCCACTGATTAGGATGGACATTTACTATGGCGTATATTATTGCTTGCACTGCCGAGATAAAAATTGTCAACGCAGTGCAAGTAATAATTTCAGCATATATATTCATCATTATGGCCTACAAATTAAAAAAAAAAAAGTTACGATTTTAAAAAATCTTATATCTATTAAAGCAGAAGCTTTTTGCCACGTGTCAGCACGAGGTTTCTCGAAGCCTACCAAATTAATTTTTAAAGTTAATTGTTAAGTTAATTTTTAAAGTTAATTGTTAAGTTAATCTTATAACAAATCATTCAGAGCTGATGATCCAGATTATTAACAAAAGATACGTAAAATCCAAATTTGTATCTCAAACTAAATCATATTATTTCCAATTCAAAAAGAAAAATATTCAGCAACTTTAAATATGATACTCATTCCAATTCAAAAAGAAAAACATTCAGCAACTTACGAAAAGAATTGGGATGCTGCAATTCACAACCATGACTCTTCCATAACAAGTTATCCATAACAAGACGTTTCCTTCCTACTTTCTTTGATACTTAGCTAACATCTGTTTAGCCTATAAAATCAAATTTTTTGAGCTTGCTGATATTATTGCAGCTTAGAAACAGAGAAATAAAAAGTAAGAGAGGATGAAGCAGATTGTAGGTGTTGTTATGTCGAATAAGATGTAGAAATCATTGCTCAAGCGTTGGACTGTTGCTGAAATTCTAAAGAAAGCACGGATTTACCAGCCACCATCAGCAAAATGCATTGCTCAAGCAAGCAACAAAGCCGATGCTTCAGCCTCTCCATCTACGAAAAGAATTGGAAAAGTATAACATAAGTCTTCATTTGGAAGACCAACTTAGGGACAAAAAAAATTATACTAATCAAGACAAAGGCATAAATTTTATACTAATCAAGACAAAAATTTTTTTGATAATTTATGTTCTCAGAATTTAATAAGAATCCTGCTGTTTAACCAGTATAAATATTTTCAAGATTTTTAAAACTTTATTATTTATGAATCAATAAGATAAGTATGCAAATCATTTAGTAAATCTTTTAGTAAATCTCGATTCAGATAAGTATCCAAATCTTTTAGTAAATCTCAATGCTGCATATCTTTATGTTCATATACTGTTTTCAATTTTCATGATACAACCGCATTCTATAAGTTTTCTAAAAAAATTTAAAAAAGCAAATCTTTTAGTTGTGTATCACAACTGCATCCAAGATTGTCTTTCAAAGCCTATATATTGGCACCTAATTGGACTTAGAAACAACACCTTCACCACATCAAACGTACGTATCCCTTCTCTTTCTTTATTTTGCTCTTCTATTTAACGTCTTTTTTTCTAGATCATGGCAAACAATATCATAAGCATCAGTGATTTGAAGATGAATTCCAAATCACCTTTCAAGATTCGTGTTCGAGTCATGTCCTATTGGGAGGCTTTTAATCTTAAACGCAAGGAAGTATTCCTAATTGGGAAGGAAATGGTGTGCATTAATGAAGCGGTAAATATCATTAAACTGTTTCTTCCTTATTAATAATCAAGCAAGAATTGATTTGAAGCAAATCTCTATTCCAATACAATTCACTAATCTAATTTTATATGTATTTTTTTCAGGGAAACAAATTTCAAGGTTTCATCAAGAGATCTAACCTAAAAAATTTCAAACACGTTGAGTCAGGTGTTTATGTCATAGCTGATTTTTTTTTATCAATGACTTTGTTGTTGTCATCATTCAACACGCTAAACTAAGGCTTCATCAAGGTACATGATAATACAAGTTATGATTTGTTAACTTTGTAACTAATTATTTTCTATTGCGATGTTTTCGTGAATTGAGCTATCCCTATATTTCTATCATTCTAATATTCAACTAAGATGCTTCACTACTAACCAATCTTCCTATATTTCTACTAATCAAATATTCAACTAAGATGCTTCACTACTAGCCATTCTATTAGTGCATCTGTGTTTGTACATTCTATATCTCTTATTTCAAATCTTATATTCAGTTTTTATAGTGTTATACAACCAACCATATAAATTACCATTCACATAGTCAACCATCATATATCCAAGGAAACACTAAATTCCATAGCAAGTAATCGTAATGGAATATCAATCAAATAAAGCTTAATCATCAAATTACCTGCAAACATTACTGTGTACAATCAGTTCTGGGTGTAATACCATACATGCTGCTCTTCAATCACTCATGCACGAGAAGTTCATGACTTACTTCATAATACAAGATGACCTTCGTTTTACAACGGTTCCTACAAACCCTCTGCCAAGTGCCCTTGCCAAGGGGGTTCCTTCTCTTCTGTCTATTGACCTTCATCTTAGAACGGTTCATAACTGGATTAGCAGCAGAGATATTCCAGCTGTCCATCTAGCCGGATGCAAGCTTTCCGGAACTCTTCCAAATTTCACAAATCCGAGTTCATTGATTTCAATTGATCTTTCCCACAGCTATTTCAATGCTGAAATTCCTATTATTAAACTTATCAATTGTGAATCATCATGTTGAATACAAGAATGAAGTCAATACCTAGATTTTATTGAAGAATGTGGGTTTCGGTAGAGAGAAGATGGTGATGAATCCAAAGAAGAAACAAAATAGAGTATATAAAAACGAAAATTGTTTACATATCGAAACTTACTTTGGAAGAGTGCTGTATTCATTTCGTTCTTCGATGAATTTGGGAATTGGGGATGAAAGGTTTGGCTCTGAGATGAATTCCAGCTATTTGCAGTTCACTTGGTCGGTCTTTTTTTTGTTTGGTATCAATGTGATTGGGCCACCAAGGTGTATAGTCAATTAAATAAACAAAATTGGTAAATGAGACTTGGGCCCACCATAAGATGCTGTAATCTTATATTTTTAAGCCAAATTTCTTTTTATACACCATTATATTTAAGACTATAGTACATACATTTGTATTAAAGAGTATAGATTATATAAGAAAAAAATGAGGTAGTTTATTTCTATAAATAAGTATATAGTACATGTATACAATATAAAATTTATGAATAATATGTCTCATCAAAATATAATTTCAAACAATACTAAGTGAAATAGATGGTGTTATAATATATTATTTTTTCTTTCATGTTAATACAACAATATAGAAATTAGAATGATTAATAAAGTAATTAGAAAATTCCCGTGCATTGCACGGGTAATACACTAGTATATATTGACATAGAACTACTAGCAACATATTCAACTAACCTGAAGAAAAGAGGAAACGACAACAAACAGACAACTCGCTATAGCCTTCTCCGTATCCTTCCTCCAATAGTTAGGATGGAAAATCGCTCTTTTATAAGGAACCTTACGTGTCGGAATATGTAAAGCGAGTGAAAATCTCGTATATGTGCACATGATTAAGGCCCCGCCGACGCCAATCAACACTCCTAAGATGGTGAGCCAATAATAATGTCGGCGGTTGTAGAATTTCTCGATCCTAAAGAAAAAGTATAAGATGTAAATAGTTAAGTAATATGCTAAAGTATACGATAGGACACTGTAAGATGTATGTATTATGTTGATTCCATGAGTTTTTAGAAGGAAAATATGGCAAACTAGCTATTTTTCCTTTAACAAAAGTGAAAATCAACCAAAAGGGATTTTATTAGACACCAAACATAATTATGCAATATAATCTACCAACATAAAAAAAAAATAACTATGGGCATCAGTAGGTCCTCCTCTCTAAAGTGACTCCAACATTATTGAAGATTTTGAAGCTTGAACTCTAGCACTGAACCGTAATCCTCACATTATTTTCAGCAAAACAAAAACCATAAATATTTCTTTGTTGTGTCAATGACAGCCACCTGTCTTCCACTCAAAATTTGGGGTTATTTTTTTCCTTTAATATGTTAAGTAAATTTAGTTTTTTGATTTATAGAAATAAATATCGTGGTTTAGAGGCTGCAAATGAAGTAAAGCACCTATATTATAAAAGTTTTTAAGGTAACTAACCCAGATGCAAAACCAACATTGAGGGTGGCTAATACACTGCACGTCTGTATAGCTGTGGGAATCAGCGTCGACCCCTCTGATAGGACAGTCTCAACGTACTGACTTAAAGTGAATGACCCCCTATAATTTCAAATTTAGCAAATTATTTTCAAAATATATGACATGAAAGCTTTTAAAGAAAAAAAAAGAATTGGATACATAATTTTACAAATACTACTCGTAAAAAAGACACAAAACATAAAATCTTACTGTAAGTTTGCCACCACAAACGCATATAAAAAACCTTCCACCTAATCAGATACCACCTTTTCCTAATTAAAACCATATTAAAAAAATTAATATAATAAAAAGTAGTTTATTCCGTTAGACAATACATTGAGAGACTAGTACCTCTCTTTATATAGGGCCACCAGGCCAATAATCACAAAATCAAAAATATATTGGTAGGCAAGCATAACCCGAGGACTCATCTCATGTTCATCTGCCAGCCGGTAAAATACTCTGGGCCGCGTCAGCAGGTATCATAGAATAATTTGGCGCGTCAGACGGTATCAGAAGATACTTTGGCGCGTCAGACGATATCAGAAGATACTTTGGGCCGTGTCAGACGGTATCAGAAGATATTTTGGGCCGTCCTAACTTTCTTTTATTGCTCCTTTTTGTTCCGCCTCAAGGCTTAATCCTTAAATATGCTATTTCGCTCCATAATTCACCTAATTGAACTGGGAGTGGGAGTAGCATATTGATGGCATAAATTTTTGTTGTTTAAAGCAGTTTAAACTGCAGGACATGAGAGACGGATAATGTAATATTGTAATGGGCAAATGTGACATGAAATTTCACTTGGCATTCGAATCACATGAAAATTAGCACTGCATGTTTGAATTTCTCTAAACACAAGGTGCGGGATATAAACTAATAATGTTGGAAAAAGAAACAATATTAGTAACGGGTTGAATTGGTTTGAATTTCGGTTTGGTGGGATCTGCATGTTTTGGGCTTACTTTATTTCAACATAATTTTGTTAAATTTGTAGATCTGGTACTTGTTGAAGCTAGACCTAAATAATAAAAATAAAATTAGCACTTATAAAACTAATATATTAAGTTTCACCAAATAGAAAGTCCATATGACATATGCATTAAAACTAAAAAAAAAATATTTTGAACCTTTTATTTGGTAGCACTACAAAAAATAATTCAGTTAGCCACGGATGTTGGCGACGGCAGAAGAGCTATTTGCCGTCGCCAACCATCAACGGCGACGGCTTGGCGACGGCAAAATTGGGCAAGGCCAGAACAGGCGACGCAAATTTTTCGCGACGGCATATTTTCCGTCGCTAAACATTTTGCGACGGCTATGCGACGGTTTCAACCGTCACAAATATTACACGTCGGTAATAGCCGTCGCCGTACAGTGTGTCACACTATAAATTTGGTTCAAAATTTTAAATTTTGCGACGGTAATAGCCGTCGCAAAATTAAATTTGGTGGAAAATTTTTAGTTTTTGGCATCGGAAAGGAGCCGTCGTAAACTGTATATTCGGTGAGAAATTTTAAATTTTCCATTCGGATCTTTTATGCTACAAATTCATACAATTAATCACTAAAATTGCGCTTTTCCTTCAAAAAAACAAAACGGATCCTAAAAAATAAAACGCCTTTATTATTCATCGCCATACAACCTATTGTTTTCTGCATTTATCTGACATTGAGAATACAACTTTTGATCTACATCAGTGACCATATTGATGTTGACATACAACAGCGTTTCCAGAAACAAATGCACCGGAAATAGCAGTGACACCAAGGAGGCTCACAGGTACAACTGGCCTCTTCACTTTGGCTGCACCCTTAACCCATGCTAATGACTCAACTGGTGGTTCAGGCAGAACTACTGAAAGAGCGGTCTAGAAGAGGCCATAGTAGATTGCGAATGCAGATGTGTAAGGTGAGCTGCTAGCCGATAAGGGCTCACTCTTGGTTCTGCATATTCAGATTTTGGCTCCTATATAGAGCCACAAAATGTGTAAGTTATTATGGAAATAATGGAACTCATGGTATCAAAACTTGTAGTAAGATGAATTCTTGCTACCTCGAGACCACTTTTCACCATCCACCAACCAATAAGCCCCTGCCCGGCACCGGGTGCAAAGAGTCTAGAAAGCCTCGCCCCGCGACCCAGTGTAATATATACTTTACGCAGAAAATACAAAAATGGAAAAAGCAAACATGATACCCAGAGCTCTTCCCAACATTCGATGACCATACTCCATCCAGTAAAAGAATTTATAATCTTCAACAATCATCCCTTTGTTAATTCTGAGCATATTCAGATCGAGAAAATAGTAAACATCAGCAACTCACTCCTTTGATGATTCTGAATCTTTGGTCCCTTCTGAGAATTTTTTGCTGATCACTAAAAAGGAACTTGTCAAGCCTTGAGTTGCTATATATATCTAGTGAATACTAATGAAAAATGTTTAAAAAGGCCAAAGACAATCCACTGCTAATTTTTATGTACAAATTAGATATACAAAAAATCTTCACTGTTCACATATTCAAATCAAGGATTGGAGAGAAATGAATGCATGTGAGGTGCAATCAAGCATAGCATACAAAGGCCGAGAACAAAGAATTGGAGGCCACAGATCGTGACCTAGCTCCTCACCCGAACCATTACTCAATCTAATGATTAAAATTTGAAATCAAACAACTAAATTTAATAAATAAACTATTGAAGAGCGTAGACCACAAATCATAAAACTTCATCCTCGTAAATCTTGGTTAATAACTAGCTAGCCCAATTTAGTTATTAATACCTGAAATATTTAAATGTCCTTTAAGTAATTAGATTATTTTATCTCGGAAAACACATCCTTGTAATTAGATTATTTTATCTTTCATACTCACAATGGTAAAGTTTTTAATGTGCAAACCCAATTAAACCTATTTCTCCTGCTTCCTACAACTAATCTATTGACACCATTGAATGCAACCACTTAACGTAACTACACAGAGAGCTTCTTGTAAATATTATTAACAGTAAAATAAAACCTTACTACATCATCCTCTAATCCACTTATATTGAGAAGACACTAAGCATCATATGGAGAAAGAGCAAACAAAAGTGAACACATAACAAGAATGTAGAGTTTACCCGCATAATTTGATAAAGACAAGTGGCATGGGGCACAATACCATGCAAAATTATATTCTGTCCTTTTTCTCTGCTTTTCACACTTGTTAATGGCATATATATATATACAACTATACTACTATAGCACACTAATATCAAAACAAGTATATAAGTACTTGCTACTACATCAATGTGCAAATATGAAGATACATCAAGTTTAAGACTTGGATAAATGACTCTAGTATCTCATATTAAGCTCTTTGTTGATGTGTCTCAAGGCATGGAATAGATAATATACACTTTCACTTCAGGAAACCAATATATCAGTAAATATAATGAAGAACAATAACAAATTCATCAATGATTTACAACAGCTAACACACTTGACTGATGATATTCAGGAAACCAGTAAACCAAAATTCAGGAAACCAATATATTCAAATAGATTCTTTAAATTAGTTCCAAGTTAGTACTTTTATTAGTTTGCCTGACTACTTCTTTACGATTTCATCTTATTTCAAGAGTAGAGATAAAATACAAACCCATATTGTAACTTAACGTTCATTTGAAAACAGAAACATACCTCTAATTAGTTGTTACAGAAAACAAAAATGAAATAGAAAACCTCCAATCCGTAATCAGAAAACAGAAAATAAAAATGAAAACAGAAATGAAAACAGTCGAGAAGGAAACAAACACCAGGTAACAGAAAACAAATGAGCTGCACAAAAGTATCTAAATGTAGACTCGGTTTTCATTTTTAATTTATAACTGAAAATTACAATCCTCCTTAGTGATACAAAAAATGTAGAATTAGTCAACATAAGTGTAAGCTGGAACCTAATGACTTTAAAAGAAGAATCAAACTTGAGGCAACCTTTAGAGCTTTCATCAACTTATCATCACGCCAAACAATATATCTTGACAAAGTCCACATTTGCAAAATAGCACTTAATAGGAAAACTGCATCAGTTTAGCTCTCAAATTTGAAGCAATGAGTTTGAAAGCAGGTGTGTAATTAATTAAATACTTATGATAGATAAAAACATAGTACTGATGCCAATCAAAGAGGAAGACCGCAAATATGTATTATATAGGTATCGAATTAGGGAAGAATTTTAGGGTTTAGTTTGCTTGTATAGTAAATTGTAGATCTTGACTGAACAAAACATATGCAAGTCGAGAGAATACCCAGATGTTGGAGGAGACGAAAGAGCAAACCTGGTTAGACATTGAATGAAGAGCAAACTTCAAAAAAGGAAGAACAGAACCAAACAAGCAATACAGATCTTGGATTCTGGAAATAATGAGACGAAGAACGAGCAAATAATTAACTTAGAAGGACGAAACGGAAGATAGAGCTTACCGAGGGAGAACGAAGAGCGACGCATATCTAGAGATGTTTCGTTTACGGACAAAGCGAAGAGGAATAGGGTTGTTAATCAGGGAATGATTTTAGGGTTTCGTTTTGTTATATACCTAGGAAAAAGTATAAAACTAAATATATAAAAAAAAACTAATGGTTGAGGATCTCTAAAATTTTTAAAAATGTAGTATCAAATTTAAAAACAATGATAATATACCTAGGGAAAAATCTAATTAAATATAATTTTATATATGCGGGTCGGGTGAGTTGATGGATGATAAAGTCGGGTGGTGGGTGGATGAAATACTCACCTGAATCCGATCCTACCCACCAACCATTTCACCCGTCACCCGTTTTCACCCGCTTCTTATCGGGTTTTCACCCTTTTCCGGTGGATCGGGTGGTCGGGTATCCGCCGGGTTCAGATGAAACTGTCATTCCTACTACCGAGAGAAAGGGAGAAGAGAGAAGGCGGATATGAATTTATCACTAATTTTTATTTATACTTTACCCTCTCTTATTTTCTTTTTACTTATTTAATTTTAAAACGGTTTTAACACTTTAATAGGATGGAACCGAACCGGACCGGACCAAATTATATTTAAAGGGTGTTTTATCATATTTTATCAAGTGGGAAATTTGAATTATAAATATTTTAGCGAATTTTTTTTTCTATTTATATTATTTTTAAAAATAATTTACCGCAATATTTTCATATGCCACCATATAATTTGTTTGTTGGCGTAGGCAACATAAGCGGTCGCCAATGGTCCCATCTATTAGTCACGGTAATGATTAGCCGACGCCAATTACATGACTATTAGTGACCGTTCTATTCCACCGACGCCAATAATTGGTATTTTTGCCACGTTGATGTTGCCGTCGCCAAATAAAGACCAATGGCGACGGCAAAGCGTTGTCGTCGCCAACATGCGTGGCAAATTGAATTATTTTTTGTAGTGTAGGCAGCTGGGAATCGTCTGATGGATCTCCCTCTCGTACACAGCTGCAAACTCAAAGTAGCACAACAATTTAAAGTTAGATTATTAACATCAAATCTAAGAGTTGCATCTTATAAAGGACTAATGAGAACACTTCATGATGAGGAAACAAAATGACAGGTAATCACGTCCATTAATAGTATTCAATTAATACACAATTAATGTATGACGTGAAGTGTGAGAACTTATCACAATTATAATTTAGAACAAAAATTTTCTAAAATTAATATGTCTCCTTTATATTTTTAGTTCAATAAGAGTATTCTTTATATTATAGTAATTTTATAGTAAAAGATTAAATCATTTAATTATATATATTTAAAATCTTATTTGAAAACGTTATAATCACTACGCGTAATTTAGTTGATAAATACGATATTATTCATCCTACTCATATTTCCAAATATGTGTTAAGTCAACAACGGAAAAAAAAAGTCAAACATGTGTTAAGTGAACGAAAAAGTTAACAAGTTTTGTTGTTGACAAAATATTGATTCCGTCAACCATATAAACTTTTTTGATAACTTGTACACAAGTCAAGAAAATTCAAACTTAATTTAGTATTTAAAACTTACTAGCTAAGTGTCCTATCTATAATATGTCCAAAAAGATGGTTTTCAATTGTAAGATTTTTTTGTAAGATCAGGCCATCACTAAGATGAATTACATATGAGGGATAGAATGATATGAGAAGAAATAGATCAAGAATTTCACTACTCACTATTAAAAGGATCACTAATATAAATTGAAAATTAATTTCTAAATTTTTTTAAAAATATTTAAATAAATACTTTTACCAAAACAGTTTTTAAACTTTTACGAATTTTTTTTAACAACAAACATATTTCACCTTGACTTCTACGCTTATGATTGTCTCGGTTCCCCATCTTGATTGTGGTGTCAAGTATCTTGTCGAGAGTGATCGTATTCCGCCCTGCTTCGAGCCTCAACTTTCACCTTCTGGTCCGTCAGTAAGCTTAGATTCAATGACTCTTGTCTGGATCGCTACTATATTTCACCTTGACCTTCATGCCTATGTGTGTTTCCGAAGGCATCCCCTTTGTTTGCAACGTTGTTTTACACCATCTTGAAAGAACTTATGGGTTGTCTCTCCCACTTTGTATACTTGTCGGTCATCCAACGAGTTATTGGAACTACTCTCATGTATATTCTTCATTTGCTCCTATTGAGTTGACTTGGGATTCCCTTCTTGTCATCGTAGTTGGTGTTGTCTTTTAGTCTTCACTTTTCCGTCTCGACGTTCCTCAACAAACTCGAAGGAGTTGTCCGCCATTCGTCTACTCTAATGCACAGAAGATGTGCATACTAATCCTCACGTTGTCACCCTTCAACATCTACTTAGATGTGTCCAAGGGGTGAGAAACTCATTATGTTACCCCTGTTAAGGAAATAACATAACTACAGTTTCTACTAATCTCCGGCATACACTCATCTATATCACATATCTTTATAATCAAGCTAAAAGTCCAACTAAAGTGAAACCTAAAGTCCATACTAAGCATACTGAGATCCGCGGTAGTAGTGGTGGTCAGCCGTACTTTCTATTCCCAACCAGACTATGCATGCATTTGGAAACCAAAAGTCCTTTTTAAAACTCAGATCCCTTTTCGGGTTCTGCTTAAGTACCTATTCGGTCTTTCAAAAGATTTCAAGTGCCATTGTTGCCAACCTAGAGCTCTGATACCATGTTGTAACACCCCGAATTCTCAAAAATCGGGGCATTACTGGTTAGAACCTCACAATGGGTCCCGACCTCAGTTTGACAACAATTTTACTAGGATCTTGCAACAAGACACAAATAAGAAAAACCGAAATTCATAAAAATGTATTTTTAACAGGATGAATGCAACAAAGTCTAACAGCCTATAGTACTTAAACGACGGAAAAGACTAACTGTCTTAACAAGAGGAAAAGAACAACAAAGCAACAACCCAAACCCCCACTCTAAGGAGTACGGAAACCCGGCTGACCACTACTTCCGGATCACTCAACTGCCGTTCTAACCTGCGGTAAATCTAAAAACACAACAAAACAACCATTAGCTAGTTATCGAAACATTAGGAGAATAATAATAGCACACACACACATCAAATAATAAACACTCATCATGCTTTCAAACAATCCATTTATTATCTTCATTTAGGTCATTCACTCTTACTAGTGATACTTATTTTGTGACACGAGGGATTCCCAAACCTCGCCTCCGCTCCCGTGTACCCATCAGGAGTGGATCCGATGCATCTCACCGTGTATCTGTATGGTCTGGGTATAGAGAACCTCCCAGTCTCCTGGCAGAGCTGGGCAGTGATGTCACGGCCCGTTATACATACACTTGGGCCTTAACACATAACAATGACGGTCATCCTAACAAGTTGTTATTATAACACACATGGTACACACACCACTGTTATCACTCAACTAATATCCAGAAATCAGCTAAGTAAGTCGCAAGGACTTACCTGAATCGAATCACAACTCTCTAAAATCTCAACTCGGTTTGCAACTGTAACACCCCAAATCCGCGGGACTCGGGATGCTACGGGTTGGGACCTCACAATGGGTCCCGACCCTTAGCTTGATAACAATTTCACCGGATCTTGCAACAAGGCACAAATAAAGGCCAAAACCAAATACATTTTATGCAATGCAAAGAAACCCAAAACCATACAAACCAAAGACTTCAGCCGAGATACAACCGAAAGACCAAATGCCATACACACGGCATACAATATATAATGAATACAAAACTCAAACACGACTCCAACCAAAACCCAATCCTAAAATATACGGAACCCCGGCTGCCCACCCTTCCGGATCTCTCGGCCGCAATCCTAACCTGCAATGCAATCTACAACAGTCGGTATAAAACCGTTAGCTTATATTCGAAGCATTAGAATCAATGGGAAAGGCACAAACACAAGTAAATCATCATAAACACACAACATTCTCAAAGCACACAATTCCGGTTTATTATCTTTTTATTATTAAGTCATATCTCGTTCTAATTTAACTTAGTTTTGTGACACGAGACCACCGTGGTCCCGCCTCGGTCCCTACTTACCGGCATGGAACGGTGCGGATGCCTCCGACCGTCTAACCAGCACGGGCTAGTCGCCAAGAACCTCCTAGACTCTCGCAAGAGCTAGGCAGATGATGTCACCGCCCGTTATCATACACTTGGGCCAAAATAATATAAGGTCGGTGGTCCTATTACCGGTTTAGTTGTTATAAACAATAAAGAATAAACACACACCACCAAACACACATCAATGCTAATACAAGGAATACGAGCTAAGTAAGTCCGGAGACTTACCTTATCGCCACACTCAACTCACAACACTCTCGCTTCCCTTGGGAAAGAGTCCACAATCTGCTCACAAGAAGATAACTATATCAACCACTCGCTCAACTCAAGAAGTCTAAGATTTCTACACAAATGACCTACGCGAGATCATTTGACTCACATTCTAGGACCGCATCCTAGAATCTCTCATGCTCACATCCCACTCGACACAAGCTATAAGTCCTTAGACTTCTAGACCCTATGATCTCGCAAGATCATAACCCGTAGTACATACTAGGATAAACATGCCTAGTCCAAACAGACGCAACGGTAACAACACCATGCTAGGATACGCATATCCTAGCCCATAAACTCAACAACCATATACTCTAATTCTCAAACCTCACAAGATAAATCAACATCTCAAGTCATAAAACATTTCACAATCCTCAAGCACTCACCTAAGGTCCATAACCACTACTTGGTATTCACTCTAAGTTATGCTAGGTCCAACCTAGCATGATACTAATACTAAACATAACTAAATCGAGTAAAATCATAAACTCGGGGAAGAGGGTACTCACATGACGTCAAAAGACGGAAGTCGATCAATGGATGTCGACTTAGGACTTGTTAGGCCTTTATCGGGACGTTTCCGAACCTAACACCAAAGCTAGGAAAATTTAGCTTATACGCTAAATTTGATCGTAAAATATAATATATAAAATCCTAAGGCAAAACTCGTTTTCAAAATCCAACGTTAAAATCCCGTAATTACCCTTCCGGGGCAAAAGTACAATACAAAAAAACTTGGTCATAAAACCGTGATTGTAACTTTGAGCCATAAACCAATTTTAATTCATCAAAGGGTATAACATTTAGTATATATAAATATAAGAATACAACTCGAAGTGAAATCCAAGTTTAAAACCCATAAATACATTTTCCGCCAATTAATACAATTTTATAAATATAGGACATTATTCGTAATTAATTCCTTATGCCGTTTTCTGTAATTAATTTCAACAGGGGCATATATAATTGCATAAAATCTAAATCTGGGTCATTAACTGTAAATACAAAAGATGGATTCAGATATGTAATTATACCATAATTTAGGGGGCCCGATTTGAGTATGGAAATTAGGGTTTCTTCTTAACCCGATAGATGAAAGCGTTAGCAAGGAAGAGGAGTCAGGGCGGCGCTGGATTCGTCCGACGGGATCTCCGGCTTCGACAGGGCATGGGCGCTGGTGGTGAGGCTCGTCCCGACCTCCGGCGATGAAGGGCGGCAAGAATCGACAACTCTCTCCTCCCGGCGGAGCTCACTGGAGACAGAAGTGCTGCACACGTAAGCAAAGAAGAAGAAAAAAAATAAGGAAGGAGACGGCGGCGGCTCCAGAGGCGTCGTCTCCGGCGGCAGAGCGGGGCAAGCGGAGCTGCTGACGGTCCCGACGAATTGAGGGCGGCGCTTCCCTTGTGGTTCCACAAAATGAAGGGGAAGAGAGGTAAGGTTGGCTGAGAAACAGAGGATGGCGCTCCAGGCTCCGGTCTCCGGTCTTCGGCAAGGCGAGGACACTAGTGTCGATCTCTACACTTCCGGTCGCCTGGTGGGAAGGCTGCTCTCGTCGACGGTGGACAGAAGGAGAAAAAGAGTGAGGCTTCAGCATGTAGAGCTGATGGAAGTAGAGGGAGAGATCGATGGATGAGTAGGCGGGAGAGGGAGTGAGAGGTTGGTTGGGGCTGCGTACGAGGGAGACTGAGGGAAGGGTGAGGAGTCGGGTTTCAACAGATCGGGGAGGGAGCGAGGGGTCCGTTTGCAGAGCTACTCATAACCTGGGGCGGCAAGGAGTAGGCTGAATAGAGCGGTCATAGACTCACAGGTCGGGCACAACTCAGTAGAAAGAGAAGACAAAAGAAAAAGAAAGAAATAAACAAGTAAGAAAAAAATAACTCGATCGAACCTAATCGAAACAGGACTTCCGGATCGGAAAATCTCTCGAACTTTTCCCGTAAAATAAGAAAAAAAATACGGAATATATAACCATATATAAACTCATAAAATATCCCGTGCGACATAGAAGTCGATCTCGTAACTAAATAACGAGATTTTAATTAATAATAAAAATACCGTTAACATATTAATATAACATATACTCGTAAAATAACATTCACGACTTAAAATACTCGTAAAACATACTTAAGGTATTAAAAAAAATTAAAAAAATTTGCTAACCGTCTGAAAGAAATATCGAAAACGCTCCCAATAAACGGGGCGTTACATCACATCCCCCTAAAAACAAGTTTCGTCCCGAAACTTGCCACATGCCGAACTTCTTGGTCCTTAAAGCCGAGGTACTACTCACAACTAGGAAGGCTTAGACCTTCAATCTATATGCACAAATTGCTCATGCTACCCCCGCAAGATATAACAAGTTATAAAACACATTCCCGCACATGGCACAACTGCACAAAATATATCACATGCATATAACTCAACCAAGGGAAGAACTTGGTCTAACCCAACGATTTTATCGATGCTACTAACTCAGCGTAACTTCAACTAAAGATATTATCCTCCGACTTCCTATTAGCCTCATTGGTTCTACGACGCCACTAACTCATCAAGACCGGCAAAACTTCTCGAGTAATACCTATAACCATTTTCCCAACTTGCGCTTAAGATCTCAAAAAAGGTCCGATATATCGGAACTCAACCTCCTTCTCGGGTCTTTCTCAATGCAGCATTTCCATTAGGTTTCTCAGTGATCGTCTCTAAGTAAGAAGATCGAATCTTCCCATTTACACCTTGGCTTTGGTCCTTGTCAATCCAAACTTGATGTTGCATTTCCTCAATTCTTGTTGCAATTCCAAGTAACGAAGGACGTACTTAACTCCATACTACTTCTACTAACGAGACACGTATGGTATTACTTTTACATCGCTCCTTAATACTCGATCAAGACCTTGTCTTGAAGAATCACTTGTCCACTTCAAACCCATAATACCTCAAGGTAAATCAAAACAGTTGCACCAATAAATCCCCACTTAACTATCAGCAACTCTATTGTCAATTCTTCGTCCCATTCAATACTTCATCATCATCCGTAGTAGGTTACCATAAAAGGTGTTACACAACTTCTCCCTTCACAAATCTGATAAAGCTCAGCACATCTAAGATAACTTGTAACTCCTTCCATATCTCACGGGGTTTGTCATCCCGAGACAACTTGTCATACGACTTCTCTCTCGTAGTGACTCTGGTTGGTCCAAAATGCCGTATTTGCAATATTTGAGTCTCGAATTCACAAACGGTAACAATCAAATCTTTACTTAATCTTAGAAGGGACGACCGACCCTTGCAACTAATCGAGTAGATATCCCATTCGTTGTAAGGGATATTGGTCCTTCATTGTCATCTTGCTCAACTTATAGACATCGATGTACAAACGGAGATAATCGTCTCTCTCTTCGCAAACTAGTGTTCTCCATAACAATTTCAAATCAACAGTTTAAGATATATTACAATATGAACTTCAAATCAAGAGTTCAAGATAACGTTTAAAGTTCTTCATAGCATTTCACTAATTCTAATGAAATCTTATCACTAAGTTCTTGCAATTCCTCCTTCAATTGCTTCCACAACTCATGTCTCTGCACAAGTGTTATTTCATACGGCGCCTTAGACATCGGAATTAAATCAAGCTCGACCTTAGGGGAAAATTCCACATTTTGAAGTATTGGAATCCGGGATATCTAAGGTTTCATCTTTTCTCTTCCCGTCACATATAGTAATAACCGACACAATCTTGTCTTGTCACTTTACAAGTGGTCATGATACTAATGATCTACCTCGATATGTTGGGGTGACGTCCTTTAAACACGTGTATTGTTCCATCTTTAGCTACAATGTTTACCGTTTTCTTTCCGAGATCCTTCATCTCTTGAACTCGAGAGACTTGCTCGAGCCTTCTTAGTCTTGTAGTATTATTTAAGTATTCCTTTATCTTAATTTCATTTTCCCTTCTTGATGACATGCTTGTAAAAATCTTCTAAGGTTTCTCACTTATGTGCAGCCATAAGGGTCCAAACTGCATGACTTAACTGTGTTTCAAAACAATTGATCTTATCTTCTTCGCTTTCCATGACATCCCAACATATGGAAGGAGCTCTTCGTCTTCTACATAAGCTTTCACCATAGACATCCTTTCTTCAAGTAGGCGTAGAAATTTATAGTTCATTTTCTCATGTAACGTCAAACCGACCGTAGAGGCTCTAACCTCTACCTTTCATGTACTCCTTGTACATCTCATATCGATATCAAACTTCAAAACCTCAGTGTTCTCTTATTCTCGTTGGCCACTTTATGTACCTCTTGGTATCCATGAACAACTTCACCACCATACTTGTATGCCTTCAAGAAAAATTTCCAACCATAATCACAAAAAGATCCACTCATTACTCCACCAATCACTAACATCGTAATTCTAAGCTTGGAGCGTTGCCCTAATCTAGGTCCTCCCTTTCACACCATAGCCACCATGTCTCTTCCGTGTGAGTTTGACACCTCTCTCTCATCTTTTGCTAGCGAAAACATATCCTCCATTTCATTACAACGAACATACTATGCATCCTCTTATTATACTCCCGTCTATGCACCACAAACAATGAAAATATCGCCTTCTTCTTTATCATTTAGTTGCCTTTACCATGATCAGACCTTAAAACTTCTAATCCGGGTCGATCTCCCATATGCCGTTATCATGACCTAAGAAGGTCGTAAAGGGTCATCTTCAACCTCCCCTAGGAGGTTTGTAACAGCTACTTGATTGAACCCATTCAACATTATTTGATTTAAGACAATGCGCTTCCGTTGATGTACTTTTTACCATTGACATTGATCCACCGTGAATACTCTAATGTCTTGTTGCCGATCCTCTATTTTCTCAGAAACTTGTTTACTCATCCCTCTACACTTATCAATAGATTACCCACACCTTTGCGTTCCCACTTGTCACTGGTCAACTTATAGTTGACCTTCTCCAAGGTCAAGGACTTATCATTTTGCTACACTTTCCATGTTACCATTCTCGTGAAGGCTACCCTCCTCGAGGTAGTCTACCTTGAACTCCATTAGTCCCCTTCTTCATTCTACACCTCCTTTTCTTATTAGGTAACCATGTCTTCTTGGCCTTTTTGTTTCTTATAACCCCCTGTCATAGCTTAACCATTATTCCATGTTGTTCTTCAAGTACACCTTCACCAAAATTCTAGCCTCATATATCGTCCGTTCATGTTTCTCTTGATTGGTATCTCAGGTCTCTTCATCCTCTCGGGATCAACATATACTCACACTTCTTTCTTCTTGGCATCACTTAGCCTTATCGTCATAACGGAAAACCGGTCAACTCTTCTAGGGGAATCCTACCATGTGAAACTCCACCACGCCTTCTTCTCATAACTCTCGAAATGTTGACATTTCTGGTTGGTACCTCGTAAGCTTAACATGCGGTATCTTAAATATTTAGCAAATGGTTTGATCACTCTTCTCGTCTTGACTTCAGTGCTTAGGAGCGCCAAAAGAAAACTTCACATCTTAATGGAATACCACCCTTAACCTTTCTAGAATGTACCCATCTCCTCCTCGATTCGCATCTTTAGTTGTCCACGCGTCTTCTTGAAAAACCTAAGTTCGTTCTCTTCCTTGGTCTCGTCGTTGTTCGATTATGGCCTCTTTAGAACCGCTTCTACACTTTAATGTTGCTCCCTTTTCTTGTATTGCTCCCATCTTGATTTCTCTTAAGTCGTCCCGAATTTTCCTTCCACTTGATCGTCCTTTGTTTACCTCATCTCTAATCCTCCTCTTCGACCTTCTCTTAAAGGATTCCGAGAAACGCCGTGGTGTTCGTTAGCACGAAAATCTCAACTCGATAGCTTGAGCATACTCATTTCCGTATGTGTACTATCCTAAGTCAAACGTCGTCGTCCAAGGATGATGATATCATACGGTCATCTTAGCTAAAAGGTCCCGTAACTTCATATGCTACTATATATAATAAGAATACTTATACATAACTATATAAGTCCTAAGTCCATATCACTACCAACATAACATATCTAGCATTCCATCAACAATATAAGGTCCCAAAGCATATAACCGTCCACATATATATCTATACACATATATCCAATTCATCATGCAACATACAATCACAAAGATACACATCAATTCTATCATGCATAACTACAAACTCATATCCATATCTATATATACATATATATACATATCAAAATCTAAAAAGCTAAGCTGCCGAGATCTGCGGAAACAGTGGTGGTCCGTACATTCTACCCCCACTCATGCATGTGATTTTGAAAACGAAAAATCAGAACCCGTGGGGTTCTGTTTATTCCTTATTCGGCCTTTAGAAGATTGCGAGTGCCATTGTTGTCAACCTAGGGCTCTGATACCACTTTTGTAACACCCCAAATCCGCGGGACTCGGGATGCTACGGGTTGGGACCTCACAATGGGTCCCGACCCTTAGCTTGATAACAATTTCACCGGATCTTGCAACAAGGCACAAATAAAGGCCAAAACCAAATACATTTTATGCAATGCAAAGAAACCCAAAACCATACAAACCAAAGACTTCAGCCGAGATACAACCGAAAGACCAAATGCCATACACACGGCATACAATATATAATGAATACAAAACTCAAACACGACTCCAACCAAAACCCAATCCTAAAATGTACGGAACCCCGGCTGCCCACCCTTCCGGATCTCTCGGCCGCAATCCTAACCTGCAATGCAATCTACAACAGTCGGTATAAAACCGTTAGCTTATATTCGAAGCATTAGAATCAATGGGAAAGGCACAAACACAAGTAAATCATCATAAACACACAACATTCTCAAAGCACACAATTCCGGTTTATTATCTTTTTATTATTAAGTCATATCTCGTTCTAATTTAACTTAGTTTTGTGACACGAGACCACCGTGGTCCCGCCTCGGTCCCTACTTACCGGCATGGAACGGTGCGGATGCCTCCGACCGTCTAACCAGCACGGGCTAGTCGCCAAGAACCTCCTAGACTCTCGCAAGAGCTAGGCAGATGATGTCACCGCCCGTTATCATACACTTGGGCCAAAATAATATAAGGTCGGTGGTCCTATTACCGGTTTAGTTGTTATAAACAATAAAGAATAAACACACACCACCAAACACACATCAATGCTAATACAAGGAATACGAGCTAAGTAAGTCCGGAGACTTACCTTATCGCCACACTCAACTCACAACACTCTCGCTTCCCTTGGGAAAGAGTCCACAATCTGCTCACAAGAAGATAACTATATCAACCACTCGCTCAACTCAAGAAGTCTAAGATTTCTACACAAATGACCTACGCGAGATCATTTGACTCACATTCTAGGACCGCATCCTAGAATCTCTCATGCTCACATCCCACTCGACACAAGCTATAAGTCCTTAGACTTCTAGACCCTATGATCTCGCAAGATCATAACCCGTAGTACATACTAGGATAAACATGCCTAGTCCAAACAGACGCAACGGTAACAACACCATGCTAGGATACGCATATCCTAGCCCATAAACTCAACAACCATATACTCTAATTCTCAAACCTCACAAGATAAATCAACATCTCAAGTCATAAAACATTTCACAATCCTCAAGCACTCACCTAAGGTCCATAACCACTACTTGGTATTCACTCTAAGTTATGCTAGGTCCAACCTAGCATGATACTAATACTAAACATAACTAAATCGAGTAAAATCATAAACTCGGGGAAGAGGGTACTCACATGACGTCAAAAGACGGAAGTCGATCAATGGATGTCGACTTAGGACTTGTTAGGCCTTTATCGGGACGTTTCCGAACCTAACACCAAAGCTAGGAAAATTTAGCTTATACGCTAAATTTGATCGTAAAATATAATATATAAAATCCTAAGGCAAAACTCGTTTTCAAAATCCAACGTTAAAATCCCGTAATTACCCTTCCGGGGCAAAAGTACAATACAAAAAAACTTGGTCATAAAACCGTGATTGTAACTTTGAGCCATAAACCAATTTTAATTCATCAAAGGGTATAACATTTAGTATATATAAATATAAGAATACAACTCGAAGTGAAATCCAAGTTTAAAACCCATAAATACATTTTCCGCCAATTAATACAATTTTATAAATATAGGACATTATTCATAAATACATTTTCCGGCGGCAGAGCGGGGCAAGCGGAGCTGCTGACGGTCCCGACGAATTGAGGGCGGCGCTTCCCTTGTGGTTCCACAAAATGAAGGGGAAGAGAGGTAAGGTTGGCTGAGAAACAGAGGATGGCGCTCCAGGCTCCGGTCTCCGGTCTTCGGCAAGGCGAGGACACTAGTGTCGATCTCTACACTTCCGGTCGCCTGGTGGGAAGGCTGCTCTTGTCGACGGTGGACAGAAGGAGAAAAAGAGTGAGGCTTCAGCATGTAGAGCTGATGGAAGTAGAGGGGGAGATCGATGGAAGAGTAGGCGGGAGAGGGAGTGAGAGGTTGGTTGGGGCTGCGTACGAGGGAGACTGAGGGAAGGGTGAGGAGTCGGGTTTCAACAGATCGGGGAGGGAGCAAGGGGTCCGTTTGTAGAGCTACTCATAACCTGGGGCGGCAAGGAGTAGGCTGAATAGAGCGGTCATAGACTCACAGGTCGGGCACAACTCAGTAGAAAGAGAAGACAAAAGAAAAAGAAAGAAATAAACAAGTAAGAAAAAAATAACTCGATCGAACCTAATCGAAACAGGACTTCCGGATCGGAAAATCTCTCGAACTTTTCCCGTAAAATAAGAAAAAAAATACGGAATATATAACCATATATAAACTCATAAAATATCCCGTGCGACATAGAAGTCGATCTCGTAACTAAATAACGAGATTTTAATTAATAATAAAAATACCGTTAACATATTAATATAACATATACTCGTAAAATAACATTCACGACTTAAAATACTCGTAAAACATACTTAAGGTATTAAAAAAAATTAAAAAAAATTGCTAACCGTCTGAAAGAAATATCGAAAACGCTCCCAATAAACGGGGCGTTACAGCAACCGTGTAAACTCAGTCGCCTGTCAAACAAGGCACGTGGATCAGAATCACATCTCAAACTCTTAGAAGTTATAAACTTCTAAGATGTACAAACTCATGAAGAGGAATTACGAAAAAAGGCTCTCTTAAGGTAAAAAGACTATTTTATCCCTGGTCCCGAGACTTCCCAAAAAGTCTATCATTTAGTTCTAATATTCTCCTCTAGGACCTAAGTCCACAATCGAGTTCTCATAGAAAAGTTTAGTAAGGTTTTATAAAAGTTACCCAACATTCTTAGTTTACACAAAAGTCGTCAAGGCTCGACTTTGGGTTCATATACACAGCTTGGATAAGGATATAAAAATCCCGAGATAAAATCCTAGATCCTCTATGATATACATACTAAACATAGGAGTAAAGATCTCTCAAAAATAATTAATCATAACTCTCTCATAAAACTCCAAAGTTGGGATAAAAGTTGAAATTCCTCGTACTTAGTAAATTTTCCTATGCTGTAAAAACAGTCCAACTATCCTACTTTGAGTCCTTATAAGTTCTAATCCGACCGTTAACGTTCTCCCAAATTTTAACACAGTAAACTACTTATATCTATCTACCACATATCCAAAATTCAACGGTGGATGATACATCTAGAGTGTTGAAAACGATTCTTAAAGTTGGCAGTTCTTAACTGAGATTCTGAATAAAAGAAGGTGTAATAGGTCTACACTTCGATTCCTACTGCTCACCTAAACACTAATATACTTACCCTACACGTCTAAGGTTCGAAACTGGCTGTTTGCAAGGCTGAGACTTCCAAAACTAATAATCAAGAGTCCCCAAAAACGAACCTAGCAGATTACACATCTACTGATATCGCCTATTCTCTACCTTAGCATGACTGGAAAACACAACAAGCAGCAGGGTTTACTTACCCGGTAACTGCGCAAGGAGAGGCACCTAGGGTGTTGCTTATGACAGGGCGGCAAGGAGGTCTCGATCAAGTGTTGAGGATGATCCTTGGGGTGCTGCACCGTAGAACAAGGAAGGTTACAGCTTCTATACAGGGTGAGAGCAAAAGGTGACAGCAGTGAGCACTGCTTACCGTAAATGTCGTCTGCAGCGAGTTAAAGAAGGCTCGATCCTACCCTTGTCTCGTTTTCGATGGAGTCGGCAGTGACTTGGGCTCAGCGTCGAGGTTCAAGCGTCCAGTGCAGAAGGTAGTAGGGAAGCGGTTGTAGCCCATCGCCGCTCTTGTAAATTGGTGGTGTGCAGAAGGTCCAAGGCTTGATGGCGCCTAATCTAGAGATTGATGAGAAGAGCGAGGGAGCGAGAAGTTTGTACTGGCTGGGACGTACAGAAGGAAGTGAGGCCAACGTTCAGCTGTCGAGAATCGTCGTTTCACTGGCTAGGGCTGCGAGGTTGGGAGAGGTTTGTCGCTTGCTGGTTGTGAGAGAGAGACGCTTGGTTGTTGTGAAGAGGCAATCCGCTGCAGAAGGAAAGAGTGTGAAGAGGAGCGTTGAATGTGGGCGTAAAATCCGGGTTGTTACAGCAATATGACTCTCTTAATTACACAACCGTACGTGGGATGATGGGAGATGGATCTGGCTGCCAAAACTGCTCCATGGTTTCTTATCAGTGGGCTGGTACGATTCAGGGTATGGGTTGGCAAGGAGATGGGCTGAAGTTGCTGGGCATGAAGAGGTGAACTTTAAGGTTTGCTAAAAAAACAAAGGTGGGTTGGGTTGTCAAAACTCGTCAAAACTCGTCATGGCCTTGTCGAGCCCATGCATGTACTTGTCACGAATTTGTAATGGTTCCGTCATAACTCGTCATGGTCTCGTCATGACTTTGTCAAGGACAAGTCATGTTATAATTTAGGGTTTAAAGGATTAGGGTTTGCTTAAAAAAAACTTATCATTTTATGTGGAGTGAGATTACATAAAATGATACAATTTTTTTTTTTGAGATATTGTGTCCTACTAAGTGGATAGATAGGGTCCGTAGGGATCAACGGATCGAAATCCGGTTTGCTTCGGAATTAAACCGAATAAAAATTCCAGATATTACAAGTAAGTAGGCTTTTTAATGTTTCAATTAAGTAAATATACCCCAACCTTTTGTATTTATTCTCAAACACTACCCACTCTTTTTTCAAGGGGTACATTTACTAAACACAAAAGTAGAAAAAACCTAATAAATCAAATTGTTTATATATAATAATTTTTTAGTTTTAAAAAATAACTCAATCATATTCAAACAAAATGCATATTCATCGTATTATACATAGTTTAGTTTTATTGTTCACTTCAAAATTATTTTTATTTAGTTTTAATGCATCATATGGACTTTCTATTTGGTGAAATTTAATATATTAGTTTTATAAGTGTTAATTTTATTTTTATTATTTAGGTCTAACCTCATCTAGTACCAGATCTACAAATTTAACAAAATTATGTTGACAGTAAAGTAAGCCCAAAATATGCAGAGCCCACCAAAAACCCAAATTCAAACCAATTCACCCCGTTACAAATATTGTTTCGTTTTTCAAAATTATTTTTTATATATCATCCAACATTAAATTTATAATTCATTTTGATTGGTCTAAACTATTTTGGGTAAAGATTAAAGATAAGAATATTTGTAGTATAATTTGATATATATAACTTTGTCGTCTATACATTGTAGCTTAATAAATTTAGCAATATATTTATATCAATAAAGTATTATCATATTAATAATATTTGTAGTATAATTTGATTTATATAACTTTGTCGTTTATTATTGTTCTTACAAGTGAGACAACATGTCGGTGCCTCCCAGCAGCTCTATGGAAGATTTGATCATTGGTAACAGTACCTCGATTTTCATCTAATTTGAATCTCTATTTCAAATTTCTTCGAATTTTCATTTTGTTTTTGGCAGATGATACGGTACTCTCTATAGAATTCGTAACAATAATGATAATACTCACCCTCGTAGTGGCTGTTGTTCTCAATGATATTTATTCTTTGGCTCATCAAAGTTGATAGGGCACAAGAGGGTATAAGTATAAACATCGCGAGGGCCGTCCCGTCAGACGTTGATAGTCGAGTGTAGATCGATGCCTGCACTTCTTAGGTGAACAAATAAATGCATCCCCTTCGGTGTAAATGCAAAAAGATATAATAAAATTCCTAAACTTAGTATGTTTTCTCATACTCTAATTTATTCTTATACATTGTTACAAGGATAAAACTAGTGTAATATACGCACTGTGTGCGGGTTTTGAACAATACTGAATTATATAAATACTATGTTGCTTTTTAAAAAAAATAAAAAAAAATTTCTTCTTTGGATTGAATACGGGTCATAATTTTTTGTATAAAACGGATATCTATATGGTCTAAAAAAATTTGGTTTACTAGGCTTTTACTAGTTTTGTGTTTAGTAAATGAACCCCTTGAGAGAAGAGTGTGTAGAGTTTGAAAATAAATATAAAAGGTTGGGGTACATTTATTTAATTGAAACATTAAAAAGCCTAGTTACTACTCTAGTTTTTCAAAAAGGTCTAGTTACTAAAATTGCCCATTAGAAACAATTTTAGTTAATTAAAAAACCTTCATGCACCTTTATATGGATTATTTTGTTTAACTTTGGATTACTATTTATAAAAAAATTATAATGAAGAAAGGAAAAAAAATTATATTCAAATATTAAGTTTTAACTCGATCAAATAAATAATCCAAATATCCGTGAATAATTATCCGATCTGATATGACTTAAATCATATTAGGTTTTGTGTCCGGTTTAACTTGATTATCCAAATATCTGTTGGAAATTAATAAATTCGCACAAAACATTGCAAATTTTAAGAGAACGTTTTTTAATAACGTATAAATATATTATAAACCCGTGCATAGCACGAGTCTATTCATCTAAGTCTATTTATTATAAAAACAAAAGGTAATGTGTATGTAAATTGAGTCTACTTCAAAATTACACAGGGATTTCCCCTTAACCAAACAATTTATTATGGTTCTACTTGATCAAAAGACCCTTAATATACATGTTATAATAACAATGTTGTATGAGTTTAAATTCTCACTTCAGACACAACTAAATATACAGTCTTCACCCTAAAGGAGATGGAAAGTACTCTTGAATTCCTTAACGTATCTAGGAGTTGTAAAGATGAGCAAACTATTAATATTACAACCTTAAAGTTGGTATGTTTTAGCTCAACTTGTTATAAAACGAGTCAAGTCTAAATTCTAACCAGACTTTAAAATGTATTAAAATGTATTTACATTCAACTCGTTTTAAAAGTAAACGAATTTGAGCTGAACGTTTTAGAAGTAGATGAGTTTGAACCGAGGCTAGGCCGTAAATTACTTAATAGGATCATTATTCATTATTCAATGTTTATAAGATGTATTTATATTCAACTCATTTTTGGATCATTATTCATTGTTTATAAGCTTTGGAGTTTGGAGTGGTAAACAAAGTATTCAATAGACAAACAATTTAACATAACAATATGGAAGTACAAATGAGTTGTCCAAACTGAAATTGATACCAAAGATATTTGCATTTCATCACGTGAATAAAATTGCTTCAATAAAACCCTTGGCAGCTCCCATAGCTCAACTTGAGCATCTTCACCATCAAGAAGCTGCAATTAAGAAATCAAGAGCTCCACCCTCATACGTACATGAGCAATCAAAATCTTTTTGCAGTCAAGAAAGAAGAAGGCTAATTAAACTTTCCTTCTAACATAAGTGCATAACCAAGTTCATCATGTACTCACTTGGTCACCCAGCAATCAGAAGGAAGAGAGACCTGCAAGTTGGCGAAACCTTTCATACGAGACCCAAAAAACGAATTGCCAAGGGCCAAGCCTTGCCCAAGTAGGGAAAAATCCTTTCCAAAGAGCCTGAAATCCTTCAAGCTTAACGGTCTTCACCAAACAGTCATAAGAGTTTCTATACATAACCGACTTGTCTCCGTTCATCATCCTCGTCTTGACCACATCAGCCGGGCAGCTAAGGGTTGTGGCCGTGAGGCCTGACATGATAGATGCTAATGTGTGAGCGTAAATGTTGTCATTAGCTATCCGGTTACGAATCACAAACTGCTTTGCATGATCATAACAGGCTAATTCGCCCATGTTGACTAAGAACGCTCGTTGAACATTTGGAAAAACGCCTTTCCAAAGACCTCCATAGCCCTCATTTTGTATGATCTTAGTTAGAGCATCAATAAAGCCAGAGTAACGAGGTTGGAGACCTTGTTGCAGTAAGCGTCCATCTCCTTGCATTCTCACTTTTACAAGATCAGCTGGGCTTGCCACTATCTGCACTCCTAGGGACATGAACACCATTATAATTTAGATCCAGCAAAGATAAATGGAAAAAAGACCTATAGATTTTTAGTTGCCATAGCTAATTAAATTGTTCTAAAATCGAGGTTGGGGGTCCTTCAATTACTGTTAGCCTTCTGCCTCCTTGAGGAGTTGAAATAACATTAAAATTTACACCTGTTCAGACAGCAAGAATATACTAGCTAATTTCCAAACCCATGTCGATGATATTAGGAAACCCTAAATGGTTATCAAAATTAGTTATGATCATGGTATATGACTCAAATCAAGTCATTAGGAACACATAATATCAGGAGACTGATTCAATTCAAACATCTATCTGTCGCCATAGCATAGAAGGTTCAAAATTGGCAATAACTTACAAAGCAGAAGGCAACAGATGACCATGTACATATCAATGTTTATAATATCAGACATCGATCTGTCTCCATAGCATAGAAGGTTCAAAATTGGCAACAATTTACAATGCAGAAGGCAACAGATGACCATGAACATATCAATGAATGTTTATAATGCGCTATGTAAGAATGTAACGCCAATACAAGCTCTCATTTTCAAGTGCTATCCAACACATAGGAAGTTCATGTGAATCATGAGTACTGAAATCAATCAATCGAAATGAAATTGAATTTGAGATCAATTGAGAGAGAAATCACCTGAGCAATGACACCGGACAAGCCTCCAACAAGAGCCTTTGTGGATAGAGAAAGAGAATCCCCATAGCTACCGGATGAAACCAGCACAAGATTACGTAGACGCTCATAGCCGACAATTCGAATAGGAGTATAGAAGAGATGGCGTACGACGGCAGGAGACATGCCTTGGTAGAGGCCGATCAAGCCTTGTTGGCGGAGGATGTCACCGGCGACACGAAATGCGCTGGTGGCGGAGGAAGAGGGGCGGTGGAGCTGGAGCCTGGTTTTGGTGAGATCGATGGGGAAGGTGGAGGTTTCGGCAACCATGGCGGAGAGTGACGTCAAGAGGATTTTAGTGTAGATTGGATCATGGCTTGCTCCCTGATTCATAGCGGATTCGGAGATGACGCACTTTCGTCCTTCCCTGCGTTTACTTCTTCACAGTAGAACAAACGAGAAACGTTACTAGAGAGCCCAATGAAAACCCAGGCGGTAAAATGGGCCGGGTCCAATTACATGTGATGTCTAGTGACGCTCACCACCACAAATATACAAAGCTAGGTTTGTGCATTCTCTTCGATCTCTCATTGTTTCTCGCAAATCTGAAACTCGAAGAATCCCATTCTCTTCCAACTGCTTACCTAACAACGCGAAGAATCCATTGGAGGTAATACGCCTAACATACAATTATGAGTTTGTACTCTTGTTTACCATTGCAGTTTCTTCTGCAAATTGCTCTCCTACCGCGGTGGTTGATTCCACTAAACACATTCCTTTTCATAATTCAAAATTCTATCTGATCAAAACATTTTTCCATGGATAAGTGAAGTAATTCTGTTGAATTTACATAGGGTATACAAAAGTTGCCAAGGGCAAGTCTCGTCTTTCTCCCCTACTTGTGATTCAGGTAACTCACAATTCTATGTACCTAGGTTGGAATTGCGCAAATGTAATAATAAATATTTCTTTGTCGTCAACTGTAATAGAGGTATATAAGATCAATTCTATAAGCAACTTGTCAACTGTAATAGAACTTGTCAACTGTAGTAGAAGTGTATATGATCAACTTGACAACTGCAATTTTTAACATTCTTCTGAATTTAACGACAGTGATTTTCCACGCCCAATGCGGATTTGGAATTCTATCAAGCAGGGTGGAAGCAGACCCTAATTATTATTTTTTCCTCCGGGGCTCAGTGAAACTCTGGTATGCATTCCAAGTCGGAGTTTCGATTCTCAATGTAGGTGTCAAATTAGGGTAAGCAAAGCTTCAAATTGCGGTCTTTATTAGTATTGCATATGGAGTTTGATTTTTCGCTTCCTGGTCTGATTTGTCTCTCAATTTGTTGAGTTTGATGTAGAAATAGAAGATATCTTGCTTTAGGCAAGTAAATATCTCTTCAGAAAACTTGAAGCAGGATACCATTAAGGATATTATAGCCGAAGAATTGGTGAGACCGAAATTCGAACAAGCCAAGGTTGTGTACAAGAGTTGGGCTTCCAATGTTGTCGAGGTCGTAAATTGATTGAGCACTCATATTCGTTAATTTAACTTTTAAATTTCAACATGTTTTTTTCTACTTAAACAATTTTCTGACCAAACTAAGCTAGCTTTTGAGATGGATATACTTTTCCGAGGATGTACTAGTGATTCATTTCAATAGAGGTGTTGCTTTGGATAGAACTTAATGCAGCAATTGGACTAAATATCATTTGATCTTCCATGTACAATTGCTATCTATGATATAATATTCACCTTTGTGCAATGGTTGGACCTTCACTGTTGTACTTCAGCTGATATTGTCACAGGGATGCTGATATAGCATCGCTGGACTATGAAGTTGAATAAACATGTCCATCTCCAAGTATCAAATGAGCACATAATATATGATGAGAGGTTATTTATTCTTCACCGAGTATCACACTGTAATCATTTGTTGAAAAGAAGGATTCCATTTGTTTTCGTTCTCATCATATGATTGCTAATATGCCGGTAACTAATATTTCCAGAATTGGTAGTTTGCTCTCACTCCCATTGAGATAAGATTGATTTGATGTAATAGTAAGCTTACTAGTAAATCCATTGCTACATGCTTGGTTTGCCTTCTTAATTTGTAAAGTTCCATGTCTTCATTAGTTCTTCTTTCATTTATGAAAATAACTTTGATAGTTATACTTGCAGAATAGATACTAGAATAGCAGTATGATGTGTGTCTATATAGGTTATATGTACAGTTACTGGAAAGTTTGAATAGATCAAGATTACCATTTCTGTATGAGAAGCCACAAAAAACTCTACATGAAGTAGATCTATATGGACAAATCATAATGTCTTTTCTGCATGCAACTTTCCATGTTATGATTACTTTGATACTAATATTACTCTCTTGTGTAGTAGTGTGTAAACTTCATTATTCACTAAAAGATGTTACAGGTTGTTGTTTCAGTATTGTGGACGATTGCAACACCATGGAGTGTTCCATGGTCAGGAGAGACTATATTGCAGGTAACCAGTGCTTCCTTCATTCTTTGTCACTGTGCTATATTTTATCATTGCTGACAGTTGATCCCCAATCTAAAGCTTCTGAACTATTTATCAATGAGAGTGAAGTTTATAATACACCTTCCATGATTTCCTCTTTAGAAAATATGGATTTTCATTGGCTATGTATGATGAAATCAGATGGCAACCTTAGTATTGACATTGTTGCTATATCTCTTTCTGTGTGGACCTTTTTTGTGTTTGTTTTCAGATTTTAGTTTAACTGCATGGTTGCTTTGTTTCTTTTTCCAGACTTTCCATTGAGAGTCAAGAAGTTGATATGTTCTATCTGTTGATCAGTAAGTTACTTATTATATATAAGCGATTAGTAGATCAACTTTCAGCATCTTTCCAGATTCATGATTTTTTCCACGTTGTGAAAAGTTCTAAAGTGATTAGATCAGCTTACAAGGTTGTTTGTATCATCCCTCGATGTATTTCTTTGAAGAAAAATACAATTAAGTAATTAAGAATGAGTGAGAAGCAAAACACCCTGAAAACTATTTGTCCATTGATAGTTTGAAGTGGTAATTGTGTATGTCATCCTTTATATACATCTCTACATCTAGCCTCTTCATGCGAACCTTGTTTGTCCCAACTCCTAGAAATAAACTAGTGCTAGATCTGATTATAATTAGTGACAATGCCTAAACAGAATGCTGTTGAAACTAAGTTGATTCAAATGTGGCATTGTTATAACTCAGGTTATGCTCCTTTGGATAGCTTCCTTCTGGTTTGTGGGTTTTTGGATGATTCCTTTCACGGCCTACATGGCAAGCTTCAACAAGGACTCATTACCTCACTGAGGACAAGCTTTATAACATGATCGAATGAACCCAACTGCAGAACGCGAACACAAATATATAAGAAAGAGCGTGAGAGGAAGAGAAATGGAAAAAGAATAAAACCGAACACAAATTTGTGGTATCATTTTCTTCCCTTTTTCCTTTTCTCATTTGGTGATTTGGATGATGACGCGGTGGAGCTCGGCTCCCCGGATATAGTAGGAGTATTTGTTTTATTTTAACTAGGATTGCGTTTACCATTCAAAAAGGATGTGGAACCCAACTTGTTAGTCGGCTCTCATCCAACGTCATCTAATTTGTTTTACCTTCCATATTATATATCCAGTTATAATAAAATAATAATAATAATAATAATAATAATAATAATAATAATAATAATAAAAAAAAGTTGGTCAAAGATGGTGAAATATGAAGGATGTGAAATGAGAGAAGAAGAGCATAAAAAGAAGGGAAAAGGCATGTGGGAACACACAGCATAACAACAGTCAAATAGGATTGTCTGAAACTATCAAACTGCCACCAATCACTCTTTCATCGGCGCCGGCGCCGCGACGCAACCCAAAGTAGTTGGTAGTTAATTGTCAATCTCCCAATTTAATATTAGTATATTCCGTACACTGCACAAATCTTTTTAATTTTACGGAAAAAATATAAAAGTGTGCAGCTGAAACTTTTTAATTTTGACTATCCGGATCAAAAATTCAATCTCGTGTTAAACTATTATAACGGTACCTCAATTATTGAATCCGAACAAAGATTAGTATCTGGATTACTATTCATACGTTAAGTTAACAAATCGGTGTTAAAAATCATGGGTAAAATTATCCACCTTAGATATTTAACACCGGTATGTTAACTTAACGTGTGAATAATAATTCAGTTACTAATCTTTAGTCGGACTCAATAGGTGAAGTATTGTTCTAATAGTTTAAACGACGGAGTACTAAAGTTTAATCAGCCTAAAAAATGGGTACCGTTTAGATAATTTTCTCTATTTTCTAAATGTCACACTATACATATTAGATTAAATGTTGGGGACGAAGTCATCCTCGCATGGGTCCAGAAGACGGAGTCGCCTCCCACACAAACAGTGTGATATCTATGTAACTTTGAACATTTTAAATTATCTGTTTGAGTTTTTTCAATTTAGTTTGATCTAATACTTGATCGTGAAGTATTATCTTTCAGGGCTCAGCACTCTATATTGTATTGTTATTTATGTCTTCAAATTATATGTTTTCATTTATGATCCAAAACTCTAATAAAGTCTCTTTAAGCTAGTTTAAACACTCTTGGATTGACCATTGTCCAACTTTTGCAAAATAGTACTTTAGTGGGTATATTTTCATATAATTAGTAAATGTTGAATAATGGAAGATATTCATTGAAATTTCAATGAAATGGACAATGAGGTAAAGCCCATGTGCACACACATTTCACATTACGTCTAGTCTTCTCCTCTAAGTCGACAATTGTCATTATTATCTTTATTGCACATGCCCTTCTACATCATACAATACAACCTAATTCATATCATCAATTTAAAACAAAGCCAACGAAAGTAGAAATTAGGTTCATAAAAGTAAATAATTATAAACTTTGGTAATTAGTTTAGTAAAAAAAACATAAATAACTTGGAAGATAAATATAAGGGCCCGTTTGGTTCCAACTCTGGAAACGGAAACGAAAACAGAATGGAAATGATTTTAGTTCATATGTATATCGTTATTCATGAAATTTTATGGAATCATTTATTGTGGTTTAATGCAAAATTCACTTGTTTCCCCACATTTTGTTACCATATGGGTATCAAAAGTAATCAAAGTCTACCCCAATTTCTTTAAATCACAAGGAATAATCCCAAAAACTTTCATGAATAAGGGTATATGTATGGACTAGATTCGTTTTCATTCCATTTCCGATTACGGAGTTAAAACCAAACGGGCCATAAATGTATAATGCACCACTCATCTTGTAATCCAAATTGGTCCACATGGTTAGAAAGTTAAAAGATAATCCCTAAATACTATTCAAAATATCATGAATTTATCATATAAATCGATATTTTTTAAATTAATGATTTTATTGAATTTCACAAAACTATAATTTACTATTTTTTGAAATATTTTCAGCTGAAGATCTTATGAACCGAACTCATGATTAATCAAAATGAAAATATTCATTACATAAATCGAAATATAGTACAACTTATGAGGCTTACAAGCTCAACAAAGCAACAAGCTTGAAGCTCATTCTTCTTTTTTTACTGCAAAGTAATTAATGATACCAAACATTATGGCGGGTGGTAAATCAGTAACTATAACCCACCTCAGCAATCCCCTGTGCTCAACCACAGGAGAAAAAATAGGACCTCAAAATATTACCCTAGCCCATTAAAAAATAAAAGTAAAAAAAGGGAGCCCCAATAAAATTAGCCATCCCATTCCCATAACCATAACCACTTGTCTTCAAAACGAATCTATATATACTATTAACCACTTAATCTTCCAGTGGCAGTTGAATCTAAATTCGAGGGGAATTGAGGGGTAATTTGGTCATTCAACGGAATTGTCCACCGGAGTAAGTCTGACCAAAAGACCAGCCAGCAGGGGCAACATTGTAAGACACCACACTGCGACCATCGCTTGTGGTAACCTTAAAAGAAAGACTTTGACCATTAAGGTAAGAGTTGGATTGCCAATTTTGCCCCCAGTTTCTTGACATAGCTTGCCACCCTGTCCTTGAACCTTTAACGGCAATACCGTGGACATCTCCGGCACCTCCAACGTTAGTAACTAGTACTAAGTTGAAGTATGAGTGACCGTTGATTGTAAACCTGATTCCTCCCCTTCTTCTACAAGCCACCCTGTAAAAAAAGTAAAAAAGATTTTAACTTTTTTACTCCAACTAGGTAAATAAGGGTAAAGTTCATGTCTTTACTGAGAATTTTAAGCCAAAATGAACTTTTTACTGAATTTTGGCAAGATGGTTTTGCTTTAGAGCTTGTATGGAGTTTCAATTTATTTTATTTTTACCAAAATTGTGTAAACCAAAGGAAAGCAGCAATCTTTTTAACCACATATGACTTAAAATGAACAGTAAAAGTATGAGAGTGGGCATTAAGAAGTTAGGCATGATTTTATACTCTTACCTTCTATAAGCAACAGGGACAATACCAGCTCTGTACTGAGCAATGTGCTGAAAAACAGGTTGTGAAAGGTCAAAGTGATGTTGGGGAGGGTTACACCAACCACCTGCATTATTAGGTAAAGCATTGTTTGGGGGGCAGAAGTTTGTAGCAGTTACAACAATGGCTCCTGGTAAACACCATTTTCCATCAGCAACACACTTAATTTCATAGCAAGATCCACATGATAAGCCATTGTTGAACATAGCTGTGCTTAAAGCTGCTGTATTTGTTCCATAGCCTTGACTGTATAAATTTCCATACCCACAAGCTCCACCTGAACAAAAATCAGTAAAGATTGAATCTTTATACAAACAAATCACTATAATGCTTAAGTAAATGGACTATTAGCTATTACCCATTGTTCCAGACGCGTCTCCGCCGCCGTAGAAGGTGGCGTGGGCATTAACCCAACCTCCACCGCCATATCCTTCAGCTGAAGTTGCTATTGCAAGCAAACCCACCACGATAAGCCCAAGAACAGACATTTCTTTTTGCCTGTAATAAGAAAAAAAAAACCGTGACCCAATTTAGGAAATTTGATTTCGATGAAAACCCACTTTTTATAATCGAAGAATATTGTTCCTAAGTGTCGAATTTGAGTTCAATTTTAGAGGAAGTATCTTTGCTTACCAGACAATGTGTTTTGAAATTGGGGAGGAAATGGAGTGAAGAAGATGAAGTGTGAAGGAAGGTAGAGGGCGGGATGGGAAGGTTAAATAGAGGGGAGAGGGAAGAATAGCCACCGTCGAAGCTCCGACATTGTAGGCCCTACTGCGGGGAGTGCTGCTGTGCTGGCCCTAAAAAGCTCTTTAGAAGGAGAGAAATTTCCCTTTTTTATTTATTTTTAATAGCAACAAGAAATGGACTTTCTTTTCGTTTTGATAAATATTAGATTAGATGATCTCAAATGTTCACATTAGAAAAGAAACTTGTAAAAACTTTAAACTCATTTACTTTATTATTTCTTTTAATTAAATGTTTTATGTTTTTTTTCAATTCATACGTTGGACATGCTTAGTGTATCGAAAAATCATAAAATATATTGGTGGACAAAGTCGTCCAGATAAGAAAACAAACGAAAAATCAAACAAATAATTAGCACTAAAATACGAGAACACGAATCACATAAGGGCATGTGAAAAAAATACATGCATCAGAGCGGCGGAAAATAATGAGAACAAATCAAATGAAGATGTGCACAAGAAAATCTCATCATTGAAAAATTTAAACCCAACACACATTTTTTCTTTGAAAACGGAAATCAATTATGTTGATCTAACTTCTAAATGTAGTCCTTCTTAAAGCATATCTACGGATGAGAACGCAAAGTTTAGGATCATCAGAAAAATTGGTGTTGGGGTCGATATTCTCATATGAGTTAATCAGTCAACAACACAGTGAAATCAAACATATATAATCTAGACTTTGTCGAAGAAACGGAGATCAATTTCGGAGTCGAAAATAACCATCTCGACCTCCCAAGGACAACTTCCACAAACCTTGGAGTGTCTTAACAACGCAAAAGTTAACACCCACGATTTCGATCTTTTTGATTTGTAATCTAATAGCCTCTTGTAAACATCATTTAAGGGCTTAACTTCCGCTTTTATTACCAATTTAAAGTTTTTTTTTTTTGCATCAATGCTAACAACCTTGTCATTATGGTACAAAATCACGTAGAGAATGAAAGTTATTCCGCATCAACACACTTTTTATAATCGATGCTCAAATCACTAAATAATCGACCCGGTTATAAAAACACAAGAAATTACACAAATTATTGTTTTATGTTAGTTTGTTTTACATATTTATATTTATACATAATGCACTTATAACAAAATCACTGCAAGCAATAGAAGAGTAATTAGTTTCATTTGAATATATTTTCATAAAATTTAGGTATATATTATAATGATACTTATTTTAAAGAAATACTAAATACTATTTTCAAGTATGACTTCATACTTAATTTTTAATAGTTAAAGGTTAAAAAAAACATGAATTGAAAGATTTTATTTGAAGAAAATAATGTTTTTGCAACATTGATATATAATTGTCAAGGTCAAAATTATTCAATTTTTTTTGAAAGGTTGGTAGGTAACTCTCGATTCGATTAGCTTCGCCGCTCGCTCTAAATCCGGGACGGGAATAAGTCGTGCCTCATTGTTGGGAAATGCCCTCCCAATATCAGTTTTTTCAGGAGTTTAGCACCGTCTCAGTGGACCAACTGAGTATTGATAAATTATTCAATTTTTATAGCTATAAAAAAATGCAATAAATAAGTAAATAAACCCTTTGCAGATTTGCAATAAAGGATGAGTGGTATTGAGCAATTATCCTCACAAACCGCGTGGAATTAGTTGCTTTCATGGTGGAGGTTGGGGTTTTTTTTAGCTCTTTCCTTTTGCCAAAAGAGCTTTTATTTCCTTTAAATGCTACTATTCACAATGAAAATATTTGTTATCTAGGATAAAGATAAAATTATATAAATATTGATTATTTTGTTTATTTTCACAAGCAATTTGCCATGTTACCCTTGTTGGGCTTATTAACTATTTTTGTCTACAACCATGTCTTCGATCACAACGTGCAAATTTTGGATTTTGTTTTCATTTTTTTATTGATGAAGAGCTATAAAAGTTTTAATCTTCAATAAGCAAATTTATTGTACTTTTTTTACCTCTAAATAAAATTAAAACAATAACATTTTAGCTTTTCGGATCAAATGGTAGGGTCATGTTGAAGTCGGTGAACATTCCGAATCCGAAGAGTTTTGATCATATGTACCGATTTGTAACATATAAAATCCGAAGAGTCGACGTGCGTAATGTAATCGTTGAGTTTGAATCCAACACATAAGTCAAGTGAGGTTCCAACATAAAACCAGTTGTCAATAAGAGGAGTAACTTCATCAATCTTATATCCTAAGCTCGTTGTTCATTTGTTGTTGATGTAAGTACGTACATTTAATTCTCCACACGCCCGACTTGCCCAATACAATCATAGTTCAGCCCATCATCAAACGTCTCAAGGTCGAATATATAAGCCAAGATTAAAAGATTAAACTGTTATAATACAATGTGAAATTAATTTTGATAGGTTAAGATAATGTGGGGTCCACACGTCGATAAACGTACGCATGTGTTCTAGCTGGACAACTACAATTTATTATTGATTATATTAATTGTACATATTTTTACTTTTGTACAAGAATCCTTCCAATATTGTAAAAATTGACAACGGATTATGAATTATATAGAAGTAATTGAGGATTATGATTTTGATAAAGTATGATAAGGTAGTTTGAAAGTTGATTTTCACATGGCCGGTGACTTTATATACATATATATAAGTCACTTCAATGACGAATTGAATGTAAATGCATTGTAATTTAAAGGCGTGACAAGTCATTAGTATTACATATGGTACAAGTTTGAGTTTGACAAGGGAAACATATTAGGGCATGGACATATGGCCGGTAGAACTTAGAAGTGTGGATATTCAATGCAAATTATCTTTTATGGTGAAACAAATTTATTACAATATGTAACCCACATATTGTCATACTCCACTTTACTCTACCACAAAATAACCAATTAAGAAAATTAACAAATCTAATTGTTTTGTAACTCTAAAACTTTTAATATGAGAAACTCGCGTTTATAGTATGTTTGATGAGATTGATTTTGTATATTATATTAGGACCGTTAACGGTTTCAGAACCACGTTATTTTTTATGTAATCGGGAATTGGACCGTTTAAGGTAAACGGGTTTGATGCGCTCTTCGTCAGTTGAACGCAAGGATCCGCCGGTGTTGTTCCTCCGACTACTTTTTTTATGTATTTTTCGATTTATATGGGATATGCCAAGCAAGGAATCGTCCAGCCTCGCACCTTGGATCTCCATGGCTCGAGATCGTCTTTCCTTAGAATCTCACTTCGGAAATTGGATCTCCTTCGTCCTCCTAGCCTCGCCCCGTAAGGACACCATTCGGCCTCTCATCTTATGGGTTTCGAAACTTCGGTCTCTCACCTTAGTCTCTCGGTTTGTTTTTCTTAAAAGCGAAAACACAACTTTTGTTCGACTCAACTCTCTATTCTATTCAAAACGTGGGTAGGAGAAGGCCAAGTAGTTCAAGAGTTGTGATAAATGAAGGCAAACCAAGGGTCTTTCATCCAACAACTTCAAGCAAATAAATGGCCTAAAAACCATAAATATGGCCGGCCAATTAAAGCTTCAAGGATAAAAAACGTGGCTGAAAAGAATCCCAAATAAAAGTGGTATTAATCCCTTGAAATAGAAATCAAGCATGACACATAAAATAAAAAAGGTTACGTCTAAGGTTTTAAAGTGATCCGGCATCCTCAATCGCCACAAGTATGTTCACTAAGTGATTGTCATGGACGTCCTCAAATGTCGGAGCTCCGAAAGGGTGGTAGGTCAAAGTGGTTTGGCCTAGCATGCGGGCTCTAACTCGAGTGATAGGTGGTGTTAATCTTGGTGTTGTCACATTGGTCTCGTTGCTTTCCGGTGGGCTCACATCAGGGTTGGTTCCCTTTTTATGGCTGGAACTGTTTATACCTGGACTGGTTCAAGACCATTTTTCCCTGAACCGGAATCGAACGTTTGACAAGTTACATAACCGGTTGAAACCGAACTGGGAATAACAGTTTAAAACCGGAACCGTTTAGAACCATACAGATCCGTGGACTAGACCGTTCAACATTAGTATTCACTATTCAGAACGTTTGTTCACTTCTAAAGATCACGTACTGGTAAATGTGACAACCGATAGCTTTATAGAATATTGGTCGTGTCACCTTATATAACACTAGTTAACAACAAGATTTCTCATCACATTATGATACAATCAACACAATGGACCCAAATCATTAAACCAAAAGTTTGTAATACATTGTTTATAAGTTCCCCTTTACATTTGGTTGGTTGGCATTTGGTCCAACCTTCATTAAATGGAAGAAGAAGAGAAAGGAACATTGCATATGGGAATGAAGGCAAGCTTGTTTGTTCTTCCCTGCCAAATCTGCAAAAGCTGAATACACACAAGAGGGCAGCTTGTACACTTTGTTGGGCATTAGTTCTTGTCAACTAACTCAAACCCATTTAATGTAGGTTCGCCTGATATTCAACCAAGTCTTATTCAAGAAAGGCTCCTTGTAACATGGGCTATATAATGTGATTCATATATGGAGTATAATCTATAGAATGTATGTGTTACAGAGACTAATAGGCTATACTACAAAGTTTTAACTCTCGTCGTGATAGATATATATACTAATAATAAAGTATAAGCCTTTAATGTCATATGTTTTTTTTTCGTTCTTTTTGTCAATGCAATTTAAAATGCACTCTCATTTAAAAAAAATTAATTAAAAAATTATATAAACTAACGAGATATATATATATATATATATATATATATATATATATATATATATACACTAATATTATAAAAAACCTTAATTACATAAACCATGGTTCCATATATTTTTATATTACGGGTCGTATTAACGTTCAGTTTCATTTAAAACCTTTTTTTTTATAAAGAACATGTAAACTATCATTTATTTAAAAATATTCCTTTCTGTTTTTATTATCTTTTATTTTCCCTTATAATATTATCTTCCAACTTAATTTAATTAATAATTAGATTTGTTTTACAATTTATTAAAGCTAATCCCGCACACGGTGCAGGTATTAGACTAGTTACATTAATAACGTTATCTTTATTAATATGTTCCGACTTATGGTTCTTGTTTGACAAATCCACCTAAACCCAATAATATAATAGATAATAAATACTTTGTAAGTCAAATATTCGGGTGTACGTATACACGTGGATAAAAAAATATTACTAAAATATAAATTATAACTATTATAAATTACTATACGTATGTAACCGCACCCTACATTTTAAAGTTGTGATACTATTGCACATCCTCTATATTAATCCCAAGTTTTTATAATAACTTTGTAAAACTTTTAAAAAGAAAAATGCTAAAATAACCAATTCAACCAACAAATAAAAGAAATAAAAATAATACATATATCACGTGATACATACAATCTCCTCCCTTATATTATACTGAGGGCCCGTTTGGTTTGAACTTTGAAATCGGAAACGGAATGGAAACGAATCCAGTCCATATGTATACCATTGTTCATAAAAGTTTGTGGAATCATTCCTTGTGGTACGATGGAATTGAAGTAGAGTTTGATTACTTTTGATACCCTATAGGGTAACAAAATGTGGGGAAGCAAGTGCATTTTGCATTAATCCACAAAGAATGATTCCATCAAATTTTATGAATAAGAATTTTTTTTTTTTTGGTGTGATGAATAAGAATATACATATGGACTAAATTCGTTTCCATTCCGTTTCCGTTTCCGGAGCTGGAACCAAACGGGCCCCGAGTATAATACAAGGATATTGGAGTTTTTAAAATAGCATAAATTCAAATTGTACCTACCCAATAAAATACTAAAATGAATACGAAATAAAAAAAAATATATATATATATATATATATATATATATATATATATATATATATATATATATATATACATTTTCATACTGAAAAATATAGTGGTATTAATTAATTAAAACTTTTAGCATAAATTGCAGTACGTGTCTCGACCGGTACCAAATTACGTACCGAAATTCCCTTCTTCATTGTTGTCTTTCAAACCCGTACAAGAAGCATCTTGCTACAAAACAATGTAGCTTTGGACTTTTTTTAAAAAAATTCAGTAAATTACGGACCGATAATCTTGCATTTTAATGCGCTGCGTTTATGACTTAATTTTTTAATTTAATTAAACGTAATTAAAATGAGTTACGAAGTACTTTGTATTATACTCAACTATTAAAGAGAGGATGATTCAGAATCGCAGATATGAAAAAACCAAAATCAGATTCGAGTTGAGTTCGATTGTGCTTTGTCTCAAATCTTTATTGTCCTCGTCAATGAAGATCTCTAAAATCATAATCAAGCTTATTTTGATCAAACAAATCAAGACCATTTCTCTTTTGCAAAGCTCCTTGCTTTTTTTCGTTTTTAAAACCAACTGGTTTCGAACAATGTTCTCCATGTAAACCGTACCCTTTAAAACATCAAAGTTGAACACATTTTTATATCACGATACCCGTGTAATGCAGCTTCGTCTTCTCTGTTTTGATGTTGTCTTTGGTGACGTTTCGATTGTTTGTCAAGATGAGGGCTTGGATGTGTGATCGATTCCTCGCGGATCTGTTGTAGTCCAAATCTAAGGTGTCAACGGTTGTTCTCCATGCTTATGTTTGTGTACTTATGAACGTTCTTGCTCGTCGCTTCTGGCTGATTTGATCTTTTTGTTTCCCTTAAAAACTTTCCCTTTCAGTTTTTTTATGATGTATTTTTGTATTTTCTTTTTCTCTTTTGTTGTGATCCTTCATGGCAGTCAGTCCGTCTGCCAATTTTTTTGACCGTTCGATCCATTAGTCGGCGCGTCGTCTATGAGATCGAACCGTTTTAAAATTATTCATATACCCTACTTTTATGTAAATATTATCGCTCAATTTAATATTGTTTAAAATAATGATAAATTGAGTCTACATACTAATTTAAAAAATAGATAAATTACATTTTTTGAGGTGAGAACTTAATTTTTTTTATCTGCAAAAGTTCTTTTTTTTATTGAAAAAAATTCAGTGGAGCTAATATTCTCTGTTTGTGGCTTTGCGTTGAGGTCTTTCATAAGTCACTTTCTTGCCCGATTTATGTTTTGTATTTTGCAAAGATTTATGAAAGAAATATTTGATAAAAAGAAGAAGCCAATTGCAAATTGCAAATTGCAAGTGGAGTTTTAGGATTGAATTTGACACAAAAAAGAGGAAGAAACCAAACAAGCCGCATGTGCATCCTCGTCTAGATAAAGTGTAACATCTATTTACATAATCATTTCTATTCTTATCATAATTGTACTAATATTAAATTCAATTTCAAACCTTCTATGTTCAAGCATAATAATGATTTCTTGTTAATTTTATAAGTTTTTTTAAAAAAAAATGGTATTTCTAATTTAAAGTAGTTATTTTATTTTTTTATTATTTCACACTAAGATAATGTTGTACAATTTTTTATATTTTTTACGAATATTTATAATATAAACATTGAATTGATCTAATATTGGTGAGTTTGTAATGTTTCAAATCTAAAGTTGAGATATTGTAAGTCTAGTATATAAAGTCATTGGATAAGTCGTCACTTCGTTTTAGTTTAAATCAGGGGAGGCCCTGGGGTGGGGGCTGTCCCCCTCCAAATTTAAAAAAAAAAAAATTTTAAAATGGATTGGTGGTTTCTCTCGTTTATAAAATTATTTTTTAAGTTTTATTATTTTTTTAAATATCACTATTCTTGTGTTATAGTTAAATGCGTTTTAGGATCTTTCGTCGAAGTGAACGAAACTTCAAAAGAATTTCCCGTTTTAGGCTCGGAGTGAAATAATTCACCAAAATGCACGAGATTTGTTGTTTGGATTAGAAGCGCCGGTCTTAAACCGCACTCTTATTTGTAAAACGCATTGTCGAGGACAACGTTTTAATATCCGAAATAAAGATAATAAAAAAACAAATAGAGGTGCGGCGGCTATAGTGTAACGTTTTTGAAAGAAAAAAAAAACTAAAGAGTCGCGGTTATAAGCCTATAGGGCAGCTATTTTTAAATATATATATATATAACCGCGCTTTTAAGTGTAAATTTTTTTTTTTGTATTTTTGTTTATTGTAAGTAAATGGCTTATTGACTTTGTTTTTATCGCTATTTTATTTTCATAGATATTTTTATCGAAAATAAATTATCGCCCCCCCTTTAAAATCCTGCGGCCACCACTAGTTTAAATCTCATAATCTTACGTGTTTAACTATAGTCTAACATACACGTGTGTACGTATGCACACCACCTCCGATTTGTGAACCAATGACTCTAACTCATACTAAAATTAGAGGATCAATGAAGAGATCGTAGAAGTTTCTCATAAAAAAAAGGATAACGATAAAATAAAAATACGAATTTTATCGGAAGTGATTTTTTTGTTGTAAGAAAGAAATAAAATAAAGTCAAATCAAAATAAAACTTATTTCTAGATAACTCTAGTTTTGATATATTAATTTCTTTTATTTTTAATTTTATAAAAGATAGGATATGGATGTTCTTATTGAGACGATAATGGTCTAATATTTTTGTTTTAGTTGTTACAATTTTTTGATATAAACTTACCGATTTATGCATTTCATTTAACTAATATAATTCACAAAAATGCTATTATCTTTGATTTTATAATTTATATTATATAAATTAGTTATACTTTAAAAAAAAAATCAAACGTATAAAAATTGCAAGGTGTTTTTTGAGGAATTTATTTGAATAAAATAACAAGATTGTAGATTCGGGGCCCACAAGATCCACGCAAAGATTCATAATTGAAGAATAGATTATGAGGAAAACAGAAAAGCAAGTGGAAGGAGGGTCCAAAAGCCCAACCCCCAGTAGTTTAACGGTCACTAACGATTCTTCACTTTTTAGGTTTTGGCTAATTGGATATCTGTCTTTTCTAACGGAATCAACGGCTCTCATTCCTCGCCGTCTTCTGTTGTTTTCGTACTTTAATATCAGCCGTCCATTGTAAAATCCTGCCGTCATCTCAACCTAACATCATTTTACTAATTTTGACCAGCCTACACTTCTTGTATGGTTATATTAGATAGTTTGTAACATTTTAGTTTTTTCCGAAATCATTCAAAACTGATTTTGTGTATGATAGTAAGAAAACACGATTCTTTATAAATTAGGTTTTGGTCAGTTGGATATTCGGGTTAAAAGTTATTCACTTGTACGTGTCAGACTTCTTATAATTTGTAACAACGTCATTCGAGATTAAAGTTTGTTGGTGACGGTTAGAATTGTTTGTATAGGAATGTTGTTTTGATAACTCTACTTTAAAAAAAACACCGTGTTCATGTTTCAAGAGTCTTAAATGGGTTGATGGAACTTCAGTTTTAACCAAAATTTCCTGTTATTGTATCCATATGAAAATATGTGACAAAGTTTCATTAGGCAATATCATAATAAAATGCCTAGTGACTTGATTAAAGTCATTGATAGTAAGTTATGTCCTCCATCATAATTGAATGAAACTATTCATAAAAATATGACTCGTTTAAAACATAGATCATTATCATAATTTATCGAGACTCCTATTAATTTATGTCTTTAGATTTTTTGGGATTAGGAGTAAAATATCCATGTGGCTTACTGACTTATAATTAAACATAGATCATTATCGTTATTAATTAGTCTTAATATATAGACTATAAAAGTAAAAATATCTGAAACACACCTTTTTTTTTTTAATAATTCAACTTTATCGTTCAACATTTGAAAGATAATTCACTTAATGGTCGAAACATTTGTTGTATTTTCAACCGTGTGATTCACTTATCTCTTACATATTTTTTGATTAAATCTCTTTGCAAATTACAAAATAAAAATTGTTAACTTTGTGATTCATGTTTGTATAGGATAGATTACACAAGTGCACGCAATAGAATTGACTTGTAATAGCTCCTAGGTCTAGTTGTAGTTGTCTGGTGTTGTACTCGTTGCCGGTTCATTGGACCCTGGTGGCTTGGACTCATTAGAAGGCTGTGGCATGTGCTGTATCCTTATCCCTGCTATGTGGTGGTGGCTTTGTTTCGTGAGATGTTGTCTTCTGGGCAACAGCTTGTGTTATATCATTGGACCGGGTTCAAGATGTGTTCACTATTTTGGCTTGGTTCAGAACCGCCTAAATGAAACGATGCGTTTGGGTTATTACGAGGAGGTATATAAGCAGCATCCTACCTCTCATAACCCTAAGTGAGTTTTGGCTGCCCTTGCCGCTGAGAGAGGAGAAAGAGAGAGCTCCTATGAGAGAGAGAGAGTGCGAGCGAAGAAGAGATCGGAGGTGGTTCGCTAGGGCTCGAGACGTTCATCCTCACCTACACCTCTCCTGAAGAAAATCTTCCAAACTGAAGATCACAAAGCTTGACAGAAAGCTATGTGTAGCCATTAAGGGGCTATTTCGAAACCTTGTTCTTCGTTTATCTTTGATTCTCACAGATTCTAGCTATAGGGTTTTTACTTGTTGATCTTGCGTGCATCTTTGTAATCGAACCTATATCTGTAATCGTCTTGAATGCCTAGTGAAAACCGGGATCGGACCTCCCCTCTTGAGGTTCCGCAGATGTAGGGTTTTAACACCTGAACTGCGTAATCAACTTGTGTGTCGATCTTTCTCTTTCGTTGTATAATTGTATGGTCACATAATAAACCATATTTTACAAAAATAAAAGGTAATATATTTTTCTTGACAACAACACTTGGAACCTCTCAGAACATTGAGTTTATTAAATCATAACTACAGTTATGATCCAACAGTAGATTATAACCAGAAGAATAAAATAAAATAAAAGTACAAACTCCTTTAGAGAAAAAAAAAACTTTAAATGAAATAAGCTTGTTGTTCTCTATGTCAAACTTAACTTTGATGGTTCAAAGTTCGGATTTGGTGATACTTCGTTTGACTATATAATCATAAATAATCATAGAAATATAATTTATCTTGATGTTGAAAATTCAAATAACAAAACAATTATTGGTGCGAAGCCCTTGGTCTTTACCATGTTATCTAAAAAGTAGCCAACCTCAAGATCGATAACAATATTACCGAGGGTGACAATCTTATCGTCATTAATGTCATCAAAGACTCTTGTCAATGTCTTTAGAAAGTTAAAATGTTAATTTTCGATATTCTTATCGAATTGAAAAATTCAAATCAATTTACATTTTTAGAAAAATCAACAAAGTTGCTGACATACTTGTCCACATTGGTCATCTTCCTCCATCGTTTTACTTTTGTGCACACCATGAACTTAATATTTTCATCCGCAATCTTGTAGGTGATATTTTCTATTTCATTTCATCTTTCAATTTTTTTAAACAAATTGGTACAGTTCTCCGGAAATTAGGTTTTGAGTATAAGGCCAGGTTTGTGCATGGGACGGGACGGGATTTGTAACTTTTTTTTCTTCGTTTCATGCGGGGTTTGTCCACGTGGGACAAAAAGGGTCTAATCCCGTATGAGTTATGCATTGATTATATTCAACATTTGTACATGTTTTTCACTCTTGTGTGAAAGACACAAATGATTAAATAAAAAAACTCAATACCAAATTACCGATTCAAAAGGCCTACATTAGTAGTTGGTACATTAAAAAAATACAAATTACATCAAAGTGCGTCTTACCGATTCACATTAAAAACCCCATAACATTGCACTATAATAATAGTTTTAAAAAATAACATTCTTTCGCATGTTAATAACAACAGAGTTAACAAAAAATAATATTCATTTAGCTGTTAATAACAGATAGTGAGAATGCCATTTCCTATCCACATATATATATATATATATATATATATATATATAATATTTTTAAATATAAAATATTATTTATATATATGCGGAACGTAATTAATCGAGATGAGAAGTTTTTCTCCTGTGTCCTGTCCGTAAATTTTCAAAGGACGGGACAGGATAAGTAGCACTTTTTTTTTTCCTCTAAATTTCGCCAGAATTAGTATCAAGACAAGATTAACCGGAATTTATGTCTACCCCTAAATTAATCGCTATTCAAAAACGCAATTTCAGTAGAACGTTTTATATTGTAATGAAACGATGTACTATTGCGGGTCAAGTAACTCTACAATTGATTTATGAATTCTTAGGGCCCGTTTGGTTCCAACTCCGGAAACGGAAATGGAATGGAAACGAATTTAGTCCATATGTATATCCTTATTCATAAAAATTTGTGGAATCATTCCTTGTGAATTAATGAAAAATTCAATTGCTTCCCCACATTTTATTACCCTATAGGGTATCAAAAGTAATCACACTCTACTTCAATTCCTTCACACCACAAGAAATGATTCCACAAACCTTCATGAACAATGATATACAAATGGATTAGATTCGTTTCCATTCCGTTTCCGATTCCGGAGTTAAAACCAAACGGGCCTTTAATGTAGTATATAAAATATTTAGTATCTTCATCTCATAAAATTTTAACTATACAATAATATTCAAATAAAGTGTCAAACGTATATCTATGTGTAGATGTTTGGATTATTAAATAATAAAACTATGATTCTTGTGATTAGAATCTTTGTTATTATCGTGTAAGCATGTGACTTGGAGCTAATAATTTAAGACGTGCATACTTTCTCACTTTTTAAAATTATATTAAAAGTCTAATTAATATTTAATAAAAAACAAAATCACGATTAGTGAAAGGCTGATTTATACCTGAAAATATATTTATTAAAAGACAAAAAATAATATATTTGGAGATTTGGTTTGTCTCAGGCCCCATTTTCGTATCTAAAAGTCTGTTATATAGCTAACCTATATAACTATTGAACGTGAATGTGTGCCCTAGCTTAGTTTTTTTTTGAAAATATTTATTTATTTGGTTATTAGGGATGTTATTAGAACCGTACACAATTAGACCTGTTCAAGTCCGGGCCAGCCCGCCCGGACCGTCCGCCCGCGAAAACGGGTGGGTATGAACATCGACAGAGGCCCGACCGGGCCGCTAGACCTGGGCCGCCAGTCCCGCCGGGCCGGGTACGAACAAGGTACCAGGCCCGGTCGGGCCGCTCGGCCCGGTCCGAAGCCCGGCAAAAAAAAAAAATATATATATATATATATATATATATATATATATATATATATATACACATTTCGTTACTTTCGTTGTGACACCACTTATTTCATTTCTAGTTGATTACCAGTTAATTAACCCTGTTTAAAACAATAAGCGGAAAAGCAGAAAACGTAAATTTTTAAAACTTTATCTTACAACCATATTCACAATATATATACATACTAACATACGTCATAAACTCTGTTTAACAAAACACAACTGTTTAAAACCACACAAAACATCCTAGGCGGTAGCATCCCATAACAGCCCACCTGATATGATCTCAAATCCAGGTGTTGGGTCCAACGTCCTTGCCTTGATCAGGCCGAGTCTGAGTAGCTGAAAAATATGTGGATATAACAACAATGAGCCACACGCTCAGTAAGGGTATACAAATCTCACTCTCCCAATATATATAAGTATCTAATATCCCGTTCCCAAAGGACACTCTATACCCTTCCTCACATTCCAGAGTTGATCAATGCATACATATCCACATTCACATATAATTCCACAACCATTCACATCACATTTCACATAAACATTCAAGCATGTTATCACACATCACATATAAACATATCATCTCATATAAACATCTCATATCATGTCATCACATATAAATAATCATAACATAACATATAGCATGCTAGACTCGATCGCATCGATGCATAGGTGATAATTAACTAACTAGCTCCAACTGATCGTACGATATATTTGCTCATTGCTTTCGTATTTCTTTTCTTTCTTTCTTTTTTTTTTCTTTCGGTTGGCCAACCCGATAGCGTCATAGGCCCCCTGTAGATCAGGTAGCGACCTCAACCATCTTGTCCTAAGACCCCCTGTAGATCAGGTCGCGATCTTGGACTATTTTTCTTATCTTGAGGCCCCCTGTAGATCAGGTAGCGACCCCTGGCTGTTTTTCTTATCTCGAGGCCCCCTGTAGATCAGGTAGCGACCTCTGAGGCCCCCTGTAGATCAGGTAGCGACCTCGTCCCCCGGAAACCCGTGCGGGACCCAGTTGGGCTAATTAATCAATTACCATCCTATATTATCACTTTCATATCATAACTCAATTTCATGCTTTCATCATATTCTTTCATCATATTCTTTCCACTATCATCTCATGTACCTCATGCATGCTTTCACAAGGAATATCAAGTCATCATCATCGTCTCACTCATATACATATAAGCATGCATACAATCATAACAAACATATATATACACTCAAGCATGCATAAAATCATAGCATATTAAATACATAACATATATTAAGCAAGTGTAATTCATATACACTTACCTCGCAGGTAAGAACAATAAAACCTCGCAAACCAACTATTGAGTCCGTTTCCCACTCGGACTATGCTCCTTTCTCGTATTTGGATACACTCACAAAGAAGTAAGCTATAATTAAACCGAACCCTTCAACAACACCTGTTGAGAATATCATATTCCTCGTATTAAACTTCTCGCTTCAAACACCAGTTAAATTCATTCCTTTGAATTTAATTAGCTTATAGCATTTTCTAGAATCTCAATTTAATTAATTAACCTTTAATTAATTAATTAAATTTCGCCAGAACAACGTTTTGCCCGCAGACAATTTCTGAACCCACCTGTCATCAAATCTCATCAAACAAACAGCCCATAATCACCAGAATAAAGTAACGAGCATAATGGAATTTCCAATTATCCATTTTGACAAGCCTAAGGTCAATTTAGGCAAAATCGCAATACGAAAAACGAATAAATTCATAACTTATTCGTTACTAACCCGATTGACGATCCGAAAGAAGATTCGGAATCACAACGACGCAGGCTACGCTCGGACACCATCAAATTCACCGGAATCTGAGCGACGGAACCTCCCTAGTATCATATATGCTCGACCAGGCCTTCTCTTGCGCGGAAATGTAGAAACTCGGTACCAAAATGAAGAGAATGAAGAGAGGAATCCAAAAACTCAAACGGATTTGAAATCGGATTAGAAACGGAGAGTAGATCTGAGTTTGAAGATTGAGAGAAATCAGAGCTTTTACGAGAAAACGTGAAAGGAAATGAATTAATAAACGTTATTTCCGCTATTTATAGCGAAGACGATAATTATCCTTTAGCGGAGTCGATAATTATCCTTTTACCGATCCGAAAGCGGTTTAAGCCCCCTTCTCCAAACTTCTCGAAATTGGAATAATAAATCTGGAATATTGTATGGATAATTATTCCGCAATTGTTTCAAAAAAACGCGTATTCCTAAGCCGTCTTTCTTAGCCGCTAAGAAACGAAATAGCAACTCTTTTAGCCGTTTTGCCTTTTTATGTTTTTTCATATCTAGGACATGTCCGATGTCCTGATCATTTCTCTCAACTGCATTTTTATTAATTGAAGCTCCCAAACGCTCCAAATAACACCGGGTTGTAATATCATCTAGGAGCAAGTTACCTCGAGCTATCTCGTGTTAAAACGGATTTAATTCCTTAAAATTCTCGATTAGGTCATCTTCGATTTTTGACTGTTACATTCGTAGAACCCTAAAGTTCTAAACTTCTAATTGAACCTTTTGATTATGTTTGTATGATATTTTTCGAGTTTTACAGGCACACTGCAAATTATACTACTGAAATACTGAATTACAAATAAAGTCACAGTTTTTTTTTAAAAAAAAAAAGGGTACCCGCCGGGCAGCCCGGCCCGGCCGGCCGGGCAGGTACGGCAGCCTTGGCAGGCCCGTGAGCCGGGCTCAGCCCGGCCCGGGTCCGCCAAAACGGGCTTTTTTTTTTTTGAAAATGCCCGGTCCGAGCCCGGATATGAACAGGTCTATACACAATATTTTGGTTTCATTTTGATGTATTTTGTTTATTTATTTTTTTTATTTGTGGTTCTTCACTACTTCCTTCTTGACGGTTTGATCGTATGCCGATTTTTTTGGCATTTCGACACACTAGACGGCGCCGTTTAATAGTTCAAACCGCTTTCTATTTTCAAAAAATAAAATAAAATAACCGTACACAATGACTATTCGAGTCATCTTATCCGAATTAAAATGAATGAGAATAAAAAAAAATCCGGATGAGCACTACTGAAGGTCATACACTTATCATCCGATACATCTAAAATATCTTAATTCTTTTATATTTAATCCTAAAATTATAAAAATATAACAACTTTATTGTTGTTTATATTATGTGTCATAAATAATATTAATATTATTAGTTTTGTATTACATGTGCGGAAATACATCAAATTACAATACAAGCTATTATATTAATTTTAAGCTCATGTGGATGACGGTTGGATGTAGGATTGTTCAAATTCCAATCTGAAATTTCGACAGATCCGGTTAGGACCGGACTTAGACCGGAAATATATTATTAGATCGTACCTGGAATAAATATTCATATTTTGACCAATTCGTGATTTTTTTTAAAGGGCATAATTTTAGGGCAAAAAGGCTCTAAAATAAGTATAACAAATTTTGGTACAACTGTTTCGAATTTGGACCAAACCAAAATATTAGGTCAAAGTCGTTCGATCCAATAACAAATTCCGTTCCAAATCCAACTTGTTATAGACCGATGAATTGTCGTAGATTGATGCACACAATAAGATTAACGAGTGTGGAGTGCTTTACCGTTTATTTATCCGAGCCTATTGTCATCCCTAGACGAGAACGAAAAAGAACACGTTGGTGTTGGACATAGAGGCATAGAGATACATAAGATCTTATTAGATTGTTACAAGTTACATTAAGTCAACAAATGTTCCATTAATCAAGGTGAGTGACATGTATATTTATTATCTCCATCCACAACAACCTCTTAGCTAGCTTTTCATTTGCTGTCCTCCATAATATTTAGTTTTTTCGTCTTAATATTCTTATTTAACAAACCAAATTCACATATTGTCAATCTTACAATAAATTTTCAAAATTATTTGTTTTGACTATTGAAGATATTTGGTTGGAATATGGTATTACTCATCTGCAATCCACAACCAGCAATAGTATTTTTTTCCCCCTTTTGTTTATTAAAATAATAATAATTTAAAGACTTAATTGTCAATTTAATAAATATAAAATTGTTTGATAATGTATTTCATTTTATTTATAAAAAATAGTGTTGCTATTCCGGCTATAAATTATAATTTCAATTAAAATAGCTTTAGAATACCCTTTTAAACACCATCTTATTAAACTATCTTAACCTTTATGTAGATTATATATAGAACCTTTTACAATTTAAATTTAATAAATATTCTTAATTTTTATAATGTGTAGCGAATAATATCCTACAATTATGATATGATAGCTTTTTAATTAAATTTTCTATTAATTATATATATTAATGAAACAAATTATGACACTCCGTGTCCATTTTACTTTCAATATTATTTTTTATATACCATGACACAATTAGATAGGTTAATTTACCAATTATTCAAAATGAATATTAATAATAACTAATAAATAATAATAATAAATTACTTAAAATGTTTATTTATAAATAGTGGATGGTATATTTCCGAAAAGCCTCAAAGATAATTTCTAAAAATTGAAAAATTTATGGGTATAATTCTAAAAAAAAAAAACTAAATGTTAACTTATAAAAAATATTCAACAAGTGACCCATTGTAGGGGAAGTTATATATACTTTAAAACTAAAGAGATTCACAAAACAAAAATACATTAAAAAATCTATTTAACCAAATTCTTTCATTAATATATTGTTAATTTATAGTTAGAAGAATCCAACCGATTTAAAAGTAAATAATTGATAAATTATAAGTTTAGTGAGTTATAAATTTCGATCATATGCGTGTTTTTTTCCTTCAAAATGAAGAGGGGTGAAATTTACGCTCGTTAGAATTATCATTTAACAAATACCGGAAAAATCGCGTAATTGAAGACTGTTGACGGCTTGACGCATACAATTATTCTCGGATCATAATAAAATCGAACGTATATTCTAAGGCAAACTTTTATACAAACTCACGTACCAAATTTTATCGATATACGACAGATCACGCACCATGTAAGTAACTTTTATCGCGTTTTATCGATATCCATGAAAGAACCCAACATGATTTAGCCAACGGAACTTTCGACATTTTTCTACAATGGAATATCGATCGAAAATAAAGTCAAACAATGCAATCGATTAAGTATATTCTCATGCTAGCTTCTTACGACATGCCTAATGATAATAATTCCACTTTTGGACCAACAATTACCTTTTTTTTTTTAACCCACCAGTAAACACATAGTACCTAGCAGTAATAATTTTCTCTTACGTTGCCGCAATATCTACTTCTTACATGTCGGTGGAAACCCTGCAGGTAAATTCAATTGCACGAAGCCACGAACCATATGTCATATGATAATGTCATAATTATTTTCCAATTTAAACTTGGGAGTTCTCTCAAAATTTACCGTGGTGAAAAAAGAGGGAGGAGTAATCCTGTAAATTACACAAATCACCCTTGCATTAGGTTTTCCTTCATAGTTTAACCCTCATTTTTTTATGGTTACAAAAACGTGAGACTATTTCGCGTAAGGTTGTGCAACGGTCAAAACCGGACCTAGATTTTCGTTTTGATCGAAAACTATTGTGTGTATTAGAAAAAATATAAGTAATTCGCGTATTTATATGGTTCATGATGAACTTCGGGTGCCGTTCATCTAGTATTAACTATGCTAACTTATAAATTTTTTTTATTAAGGATTACATAAAATAGAGGGTTTTAAAGTAGGCATAATAATATAAACATAGTAACGAATTGCAAACCCCATAACACCATTTTATGGCGATCTTGAATCTTTCATAAGTATGCTTTAGGATAAACTATCACTAAAAAGTTTTTATAAACCGCTTTTCGTTTTTCAAAAAATAAATATATAATATATAATAACGAAAACCCATAATCCGTTATCGACAAGGGTCGCCACTGTCTTTGCACCCCATAAGAAGATGATTTTACAAAATTTGGCATTTAAAACATATCAACAAGAACAATATTCCTAAACAGACTGCAAATTTATTTATTAAAAGTGTTGACGGATAAATACTAACAAGGTTGTTTGAATAATTGGCGAACCAGACTGTAATAAGAGTTCATTGTTTAAGATTAACATTTAAACTAAAACATTCAAATGACAATTTAAACCGGTCCAACTATATTTTTCGATTGGATCGATCACGAGCCAATCTTGGACAAAATAGTAGTTTCCGGTCCGCTCGAGGCATTTACGTGTAGGGATGTGCATACGGTCCGGACCGAACCAGACCGGTGGACCGTAAATTGAGAAAACCTTGGACGTAGATCGGACCGGGATCGGACCGGTCCGGTTCCGAGTTGAACCGGTTTGTATATAAATTGTGCAATTTGAATATTGCGGACCGGTCCGGACCGGTTTATACCTTAATTGTGCAATTTTGGTAAGGTTTTCCGGTCCAAAACCGGACCGGATCGGACCGAAAATTCGTAGTTTACGGTACAACCCGGGTTACAGTTTTATACGGTCCAAAAATCGGACCGGACCGTAACCCAAATTTTCAAAAAACCTGGACCGTAGACCGGACCGGAAGTCCGGTCCGATTTTGCACACCCCTATTTACGTGCAATGTTGTGCAACTCGTAACTTCAAGGGTGGTTTTACGAAAAGCTATACATTTGGAGTGTGATGTGTAATTTACTCAAAGAAAAGTTATGATTACATAAGCTTGGATAAGTTGAAGGCTGTGCAACCATGTGCAAGATGGGCCCACAATTGGGCCGGGCCCATTAACAGACTGGGCAATTTCAGAGCTGAATTAAAATTTGAACCGCAAGAGAGAGTACCCCTAAAACGACACATCAGAGATTTTATTAAATGTTACGTCAAAAATTGTGGCTACAAATCCACAAAGTACAAAATATATGCCTCGCTTTGTAATTACATGTGAAAGCAATTTTACATAACTTTACTTTTCTTCCTCGAATGACAGACGTATTTAACGTTTTTTTTTTTGGTCTTTTTTACACACGAAATATATTTTTAATTATACTTTTTAAAAAAATTTATTGTAAAATATTATATCTATTTAATTATTAAATTTATTTCTTCTTGTCATTAATTTGTAAATTTATTAATTTTACCTGATTAATAATTTATAGTAAAAAATTATGTATAACATTTTACACGATATTGGTATTTTTATTACTCGTCATTATTTGATTTATATACACTTATATTATCAATATAATAAGTAACCCTTTAATAAATAATTTTTAATCCCTTTTTATTAATAAACAACGAGATTCGTCCTCTGTAAATATCTTAAATTCATTATTATTTTTTAATTACAAGTATTAGTTTAGTGTATATAAATGATTTTTTTACTTTTGTCCCATACAAGTGTATTTCATAAGTTTCTTTACAACTTAATAAATAAAATATTTTATTAATATCCCCTTCGATAAAATAGATTAGTTAATTAGTGAGGTGAATAAACTACGTGGACTAAATTTATTTATATTAAAAAATCAAATTGTAGTAAATAGAAAAATATTGAATTTTCTTTTCAATCATTTGTTTGTTGTTATGTCTTTTAAAAATCAACTTCTTTGATAGATATTTGTTTTGATAATGATTCTTGCTAAATATCATGCAATTACGAAAATGACGAATTGTTTTCCCATACGAAACTTAATTACTTTAATGGATAGTTTAATACCTATGGGACGTAAAAGTTAATTAGAACACCCGGTTCGATCGGCTTTACCGATCTACGTCCGGATCGGGTAGTAAATCGTGGCTCATTGCTGGGGTATACCCTCTCAATATCAGTTTTTACATACATGCTGCCGGGAGGATTCGAACACGAATCTCCAGGCTAACCACTTAAGGAGTTTAGCACCACATCCCACTAGACCAAATGAGTATTGGTCTGGGACGTAAATCTTAAATAGACATATGATGTCATTAGTAGTCCACAAAAAAAAAAGGGAAAAAATAACCCTATTGCATAAGCATGACCAAATTGATAACAAACTTTTGTCCAATGTGACATCATTGATTTACAAGGGAGGAAATAAAAAGATAGATGGATGAATAAAGAGGAAGGATATAAGTGAATTTATTCTATAAAAGTGTTACAAAAATAAAATTTGAACCCTAACTTTATAGTTTGATAAATCTAAATAGGGTATCCCATTAAGCTAGTGAAAGTGTGTCAACTAGGGTACAAAAGTGCCCAATGACCCAACATTCATCATGAATGCATAAGAAAACTTTGCACTTAAGAGAGCTTTTAATCTCTCTTTTTAAGTCTTTAGGTTACTTAACATGACATTTTTTTTTTCCATTTGTTCTTGTCTCTCATCTTTCAAATGTTGAAAGTTGATCATGACTTGATAATAAGGTCATATATATTCTTGCTCATGTGATAAAGTGATGAGAGACTTTTTAAATATCGAAATTGTCATAAATATAATGTTCATGTTAAAACTCGATGTTATGGGTTTCAATGCAATCGATCTACGATGAAACTCGAACATCATTGGGTTGTAGTGACCAAGGATGTGTATGCGTAAATGGATGAGATTGTAAACTAGGATATCATCGTCTGCTTCCCTATTATTTCTAAATGTCGTTTACCATAAGTTTTTGTATCGTTAAGTTTCAAATCGGATTGAATTATATTATAGTTTTTTATAATTCTTATGTTAATGTTGTATAATAGCAATAAATACGGTTTGTACATACTTGGACCTAACCAACCCATATTGAATCACATATTGTTAATTTTAACAAGATAAAACAATTTGTTCAATACGGGTTGGGCTATAATCGGACGGTAATTATCCGTTACTATATAACTTGTACCTACGCTATTGGACAATAGTTGAACTATCTAGGTTATATTTTTTTTGAAAAAAATGGCCTCACACAAGTCGGACAAATGGTCCATTGGATCAATCCGATTCATACCGTTTGCATATCCATACGCCAACGTGTACGGAGATCGATTGAAGCAAATATTAAAAGGTTCGCCCAAAGTTTAAGCCATGAAAACTATAATCCAAACAAAGTTACAAATAAGAAGAAGAAAAAATAAGTCTATATGATGAAAGTTTAAACGTTATTCCGATAAATATGATACATATAATTCAATAATTAGGTAATGGACTCAAATTCATATCATTATTATAGTGGCTTGCATATAAGCCTACTTTGTCTAGTTGCCTTAGACACATACTTAGGTGCATGTTACTTTCTTTCATCTTCATCAATTGAATTTTGAAACAAATCAAAACAATGAATAATTTGTGCTTTCTTTGATTTATGTCAAAACTTGCATGTAACACGATGTTATAAAGAATAAAAACTTGAAAAATAAAAGGTTATATCGTAATATATATTTGTTTTTTCTCAAAACTTGCATGTAACACGATAATATAAAGAATAAAAACTTTGATTTATCTCAACCGCACCTTAGACACATACTTAGGTGCATGTAACACGATGTTACTAGCTATTGCATGGACCCTCCTAACATGGATGCTCATTCACATGCAATATAAGAAGCTTAACTTACCAACTAATTAGCTGTAAACTACTTACGTACGCACCAATATTGCATCTTGCATCACATGCAACTTTAGCTTTCCAAAGTCTTTGATATGATTTATCCTCATTAATTTCCATTATTTGAAAAGTACCCACTTCACTATTTATGATAAGTTATATATATATATATATATAGAGGTTGACTCTAATGTAAACAACTCTTACCATGTAAAATGAAAACAAATTGTATCAGTTAGATCGTTAAATAGATGGTTGAGATTAGACGATATTAAAGGATAAAAAAAATCGTGTTATTAATGGAAGAAGATTCGCCGGACCTGAATCTATATATTCGGCGATATAGTAACATATATTCGGTGTTTACACGTTCACACGATAAGAGCTGTTTACATATGAGTCAATATATATATATATATATATATATATATATATATATATATATATATATATAGTATAGATCCTATGAGAACACCCCTAACGTGAGAACATGAGAACATATTCGTAATTATTATTAGTTTTGTTACGAATGTGCCATATCGTTTAATGTATTATTCGTAATTATTGTTGGTTGAGTGAATTATTCGTAGTTATTGTTGGATTCCTAATTATTATTATTCGTAGTTATTATTATTTTTGATATCTACTCTAAATCTCAACCCTTAATACTCACATCCAACGGTGTACGATTGTTCTCATGTTCTCACGTTAGGAGTGCTCTCATGGGAACCACACCCTCTATATATATATATATATATATATATGATTTTTACAAAACTATGTAGATTTTGACGTAAGGCATGACCCTTTGCCCATCGATCACGTACAAGATTAAAATCTATATAATATTTATTTCATTATATATGAAGTATTTACATTAGTTGAGATTTTTTTTTTTTGGTAATGTTACATTAGTTAAGATATGTCAAGTGATTTACCAAGTAGGATGTTTTCCTAATTTAAAGAGGTATTCTTTACTATTTGGTGCTAGAAAGGACATAAGAGCATCCCAAACAGATTTCCTAAACCCTTCTCCAAAATGGAGAATTAAAAGTAAAAATTTACCCTTTATATTTTTATCAAATCCAACAGATTCTCTATATTGGAAAATTCTTCATTTATTTGGAGAATGTCTTCAAATTTAGGGAAGACTCTCCATTTTTTTCCATTATTCTCCATTTTGGAGAATGAAATGGAGAATCTGTTGGACCAATTTTTTTTAAAATTCTCCAAATATTTTAAAATAGAGAACCTGTTGGGGATGCTCTAACAAGTTTGACAACTCGGTCGTTTTTGTTATACTAAAAGATAGCACTAAATGATTGTAGTTATAACTTTAATTAGATAAAAGTATTCTATTTCTCGTTGTACACTATATACATCTATTATGATTATAAATATCCAATTAAAATATGTAGTATTTATTTATATTGAAAATGGCATCACATCACAAATTTAACGTCCGATAATCTTCTTATTTGGAATTTGTGTAAAACCTTGGAAAAAAAATGTCAATAAATAACTCAATTTATGAAGTGACAAAGAGATATAACATAAATTTTGGAAAAACAAAAGTTAGAAAACAACTATACAAATAAAAATATTTATACCGATGAAAATGAAAGGACAAAAACAAATAGTAAATTGAGGGATGAAAGTGACTAGACAAATAAACATTTCAACCTGCCAATATCTAAAATGATTCAGCAACGTAAATATATAAAATAGAGAAAATTGTTCAAACAATGCCACAGAACAATTGAGGGATTAAATTTTAGTACACCATCTTTTAAATTATCCGAACGGTACATCAATTATTAAGTCTGACAAAAAAATTAGTATCTGGATTACTTTTCACACGTTAAGTTAAGATAACAATTTTGCTCCTAAAACTTTTCCTCTTGTTTCTTGTTGAATAAGTATGTCGTGTAGGCATCATTGCAACTGTTTTAACCCTTTTACTTAGCGTGTGAACAGTGACTTAGATACCAATCTTTGGTCAGAGTCAATAGGTGAGATACCGTTTTAATAATTTAAACAACGGAGTACAAAAATTTAGTCATACTAAAAGATGAGATAATGTTTAATCAATTTTCTCTATAAAATATTAACTCAATAAGTTTAGCCAAAAATAAAAATAAAAAAGTTGTACATAGGACATGTTTGTTACGTACTATATGTTATAACACTGCTCATTTGGCCAGACCAATCCTAACAATTTCACATGATTGTGGGTCCCACGTCTTTTTTTTTAATTGTTAAATTTCAATCTAACTTTTTATTATTTTTGGTTGTATTTTTTTTGAAATAAATCGTTGTATATTTCTTAGTGGGCCTGTCTATTTTTGGTACTATGATGGCATTCAAAAGTTTTACCCAACCCAAAATTCAATTCAATCCAATAACAATGACTTCCAATAAAAAAAGTAAATTCAAAATTTGAACACAAATTACAATTTTTCCAAAAGCAACATTTTAATTCTCGATTCGGGATTAACATCCATTGACTTTCTGATTCGGAATTACGAGAGTGAGGTTGTTAGCCTTGATGCAATAAAAAATAAATTTAACTCGGTAATAAAAACCGAAGCTTATGCTCTCAAATTAGGTCTACAAGAAGCTATCAGATTAAAGATCAAAAGATCGAAATCGAGGGTGATAATCTTTGTGTTATCAAGACACTCCAAGGATTGTGGAGTTGCCCGTGGAAGGTCGAGATGATTATTTCCGACTCCAGTCTGGATCTCCGTTTCTTTGACAAAGTTCAGATCAGACATATTTTCAGAGAAACCAACCGTGTTGCTGACCGACTGACCCATTTAGGAATGTCGAACACCAACACCTGTTTTTCTGACGATCCCGAACTTCGTATTCTCATCCGCAAGGATGCTTTAGGGTGGATTATCTCCAGGAGATAGTTCAATCTAACTGCTTTCCATTAAAAAAAAAAAGCAACATTTTAAGTCATACCGTAGTTATTATAATGCTATTAAAATCTTATATAAATTTCTTGATTTTAAGATCCGACTATAATATAATACTTTGTATTAGGTTGCAATAACAAAGTTGAGCTTAAAGATAGACCCGAGAATGTTATACTGTTGTGTATAATTGTAAGCTATTTACGATATTTTGTTATATTAATTTTAATTTATATGGATATTTTATCAGCATGAAAATAGTAATTTTTAAAATAAATATTTCTTTATTACATCAATGATTATATAAAAACATGCAGCCCCCTCTTTTCATGTAGTTAATATAATGAAGTTAGATATTTCTTTTAAAATTGAATTCAGTCTGTATTTTTTCTATTGTGTAGAAGTACATCATTGGGCCGGAAAGCTCAGATGGGCTTGTGGGCCTTCGGCCCAAAATGGAAACACCTTTGTCAAAGAACATATTACATAAAAATCACAGAACATACAAATTCATTTCTACAGGTGAATGCAAACACACTAGTCAAATTACACAGATAATGAAACCTGCTAAAACATTCAAGCAAACTTCTCCGGCTCGATCCTTGAAGGCGTTTGTTCTCGTCATTTACGAGCAATCCCATATATTTGCGGGTTTACGAGTGAAGCCTTTGAGACGAAAACCATTTTGCTATCCAATTCAGAAAACCCGGCTTTTGTTATGTAGTTACCTGTATCCCTTGTTAGATTACAGCCATCTGCTAATAGCTTTTGCACAGGATTGAGGATGTTTTGAGCAAACCTTAGAAATGTTCCATCTGTATTTACCAAAAAAACAGTGAGCATTAAGCTGTAAGCACTAGGGTTCATATATTCATTCAGGAGATTCAGGAGTACCTTTCGCACCCACATGTTCAAGAAACAAGTATAACCCACCAGGTTTGAGTACTCTCTTGATCTCTAAAACAAGCATCCACATGATTAACTCTCTTCCTTGAAGAATTCAAGTACAAAACAACAAGAAGAATAGATTGATTCACCTTGCAATGCACTATTGACATCATTCACAGAACAAAGCACAAGGGTTCCAATAACAGCATCCATAGATGCATCAGCTAATGGTAAAGACTCTCCAACCTGTACATTCCCAAATGGTCTAATAAGGCTTTTTCTCGTATAGATGATACAAACTAGGCCCTTGTTAATTTAAAATTATTTTTTAATACCAGAAACAATTGATTAAAGGGGATGAAAAGGGCCTAGTTTGTATACCAATAAACAAAAAAAAAGCTTGTTTGAGGTTACATTAGACAAAAAAAAAAAAAAAGCTTACTTAACCAATTTTTTTTTGTTCGTTGATACAAACTAGAACCCTCATTAATCTTTAAATAAAAAAAACCCTGTTTGACCTACATTTGAAAAAAAAAAAAAAAAACTTAACCAATTCAGTCGATCAGAATTGGTTGCTACAGCTAACATGAATTATGTACAATGAGCTTGAGTGACAGGAACTTACAGCTTGAACAAACTGGAAATTTGCAGAAGGCAAGCCGGCGGATTCAGCTGCAGCTCTGGCATACTTCTCCATTTTTAGATTGGGATCGGCTCCAACTATATTCACCCCGGAATCACCCGCGTAAAACTTGAGGTTAGGACCTGTTCCTATTCCGATCTCTAAAATATCCTTTGCCTTCCCCCTTAATTGATCAAAGAGCTGTGATTTATAGCTTGCAACCTTACACGAATACAAGAAATCAGATAACAATAAACAAGAAGATTACAAGTTACAATGCAGTTAATGGAATCCTATTACCTCAGTCTCATATGATTTCATGAACTTGTTCAAAACTGATGCATAGAGCTCCTCATACCAATCTGGTTTTGGAGGATGATATTTGTTCAACGCATCCTATCAATGACGATTCACATGGATAAGGCTCAAACATTTGACGGAAAACTTAAGCAATTGGTTCTCTAAGTACAGACTATAAAACCCTAGAAATTCAATTGTGGGAAAAGCTCAAAGTTCTTTCTTCCGAGTTTCGTCAATTACCTTAGAAGATTCAAGGAGTGGGGCGGCGGAGCACGCGCATGGAGAGAGAGCAGGGATCAAAGTGGTTCCGATTGCTTCCATGAAAAGACGTCGTCCACAAGCACACGGAATTCCGTTGTTAATTGATGGCGATGAATCGACTAGTCGGAGATGGTGGTTGAGGTTAACGTTTAGTTCCGGTTTGGGCGAACTGCACCGAATAAAGCAGCTCCGGTAGACTATACTCACCGAATTCGGCAGCGAATTGGAGGTAATAAGGAATGTGGAGGAGGAAGGTAGCCTGAGCGAGTTTAAATTGACCAACAGAGGTGCCATTTTTGAATTGTTGTCACCAAACCAACGACCATTGAGGAACACCGGCAGCCTATTTCACAGTATCAACGACCGGAGCAGCCATGATTTGTTTATTATATGGGCCTGACAACATTCATCTCCGTCTTACATTTGGGCCAATGAATAATAGTTCGACAAGATCGATTCACTATAGGAAGCTGGTGAAGCCGAATGAAGAGGATAGCATTCACCAGCACGGTCAATTACATACGGAATCAAGAAACCTCATTATCTTCGATCGAAACCTGATCCATGGAGATGTAATTCTTACAGGATTACCAATTTAGTTCCAACTTTTTAATTCGGCCATTAACTGATATCTTCTGTGAAAATGATCAAAATGGTAACAAGCCCATCACGAAGGATGGTGAAACCGAGCAAAAACAGAAGGCGAATGGGCCCAATGGAGATAGCCCCGATCCATGGCCCAATCCACCTAAGTAATCCTCTATCACGTATAAGCCTACGCCTACCCTGTCTTCCCCCTTTCGGCAACCATGGCTCAAGAGTCAAAGGTTTATTAATCGGATTCTCTGCTACTCGCTCTCAACATCGTCTCAACTCATTATCGATTGAATTCGATCAATTTTAGCCGACAGGTAATAAATTCTTCGATATTCAATATATTGCACCTCCAAAGGCTCCAATCGATTTTTTCGATGTTTTTATCAACGCAATATCCAAAAGTGAAATATCTGTGTCTTTGCTGTATTATTCATCGATTTCTCTCTAGTCTGCGAACTAGTTAGACGTATGTTTTTTTTGTCTGGGAAGGATTCTGAGATAATCACCGTGCTTGTGCTTCTCTGACTTATACTGATGATTAGTGCCGATTTAATTGGAGATTCCTTTGTCAACTTTACATGGATCAGATAATTGTAGTGTTGTCATGTAATTGCGATTATTCTATTGTTCATTTAGGTAATGGTTCATATGAAACTTTTGTTGTCATTGCAGAATGGATCACAGAGAAATAAAGGCAAATGATGAATCAAACATCCAGATAAGTCAAGTTTTTGTCGAGTTTCTTACACAAGTCACAACTTTCGAAGAACTAGTTGCTGTCGGAGGACAGTTTCTGTGTGGCTTCCAGCAAGGGCTCGGCCTGCTGCAACGACGACCAATGAATGAGATATCTATAATAGTTTCAAGCATCATTGAAGAAAGTGAAACTAAGAGGCTCAGATCATATATAGAGGCAGGCTGGGTCAAGGCAGACTATAAGGTAACGCATATGTGCAAGATGAATTCATGCTTTGAAGGACTAAAGGACTTTTTAAGCAAAGCGGAAAAAATAATGTGTGAACTCGAACGTCTTATGGATAATGCTGGTTCTGCTGTCAATATGTTATCTAAAAGCTCATATGATGTCTGTGAGAATGACGAGGATGAATGCTCGAGTTCAGTGGAAGTTGATGCTACTGAGTATGCCTCTTTTATGGCTGTCATCTATGGTATGGTGAAGCAGGATTATGTGATGCAGGAGAAGATTGTTTCGTCATTGAATTTGATGACTTCTGCTGAGGAACTTGATAGTTATTGCTTAATGTGGTCTTTAAGACCATTTGTAGATGATGATGTTGTAAACCAAGCTTTGAGGTATATGCCTTGACGTTATTGTGCAACATTGTGCTTATGTTTGCGAATTTACATTGATATTGTAACTTGACCACTGCTGAGGAACTCAAATTCGTCCCTGTAAAAACAAAGTTAGCAAAAATAAATTCTTGTAATCTGCAACAAACTCAAAGGAAAATAAAGCTTGAAAAAAACACTCAAGAAAGTGTAAAGACTGTAAAGAAAAAGATTGTAAAGACCTCTGCTGTTCTCAATGGTCTGGATGCCTCCTACCAGTCCATAATCGATGTTGTTCATGCTAGGGATACACCAATTCCGTTCGAAGAGCTTCACAAGAAACTTATCAGCAAGGAGCTCTAGTTGAAGAAGGTCTCAACGACACCTCCCTCGGCACCTGCTGCAACCTTCACTACTCGATCAGCAGGAAAGAACAAGCATACGAGCGTTGCAACTCAACCTGGAATCCTTCACCACCACAGCAGTCCTTACACCCAAATGACCCTACCAGACCTGCTCGTCCCTTTCTGGACAGACGTCAGTGATGCCGTGAACGAGGCTATGTTGTGAGTTATTCAGTTTGGTATGTTCATTTGTCTTAGATACAAACCCGAACCTCACGCAGAAAATTCTGGTATGTATATGGTGCGCGATGGGGGAGGGTGTTTGTCACATATATTTGATTTGAGCAGGTTTGGAATAGACGATGATGACGTGCCTGGGTTGGAAAACTAGGGCTCATGGTAGTGAAACAAGTACTCGGAACTGTACTATTAATGAACATTACTTAGACACGATGTGCATTTTCTGGTATGATCTTATATGAAAACTAGTTTAGTTCCCGTGCCAAGGCACGGATATAATTTGAATTTTATAATTTTTAAATTTTTTATAAAAAAAATTATGTAACATAATGGTTTAATTAACTAACGAAATATTAATTAAAACTTATAATTAAATTAATTATAATTTCAGATAAACAATAAAAAATGACTAATTTAGACAATATTACATATCTTAGTTAATGTTAGTACACTATTTTATAAAGTTGATAAAAGTGAAATACAAATTTTTAAAAGAAAAAATATAATAAATTTCACAATTAAAATATAAATGTTAAAGTAGAGAATAATTTAAAAAATTCAATTACAAAATTATCTTAGGTTGTTTTAAATAATATTCATAAAAAAAAAAGTAATAATTATATTATAAAAATTTATACATTTTTAAGTTAGTGATTATTTCCTAATTAATATAAAAACTATATATTTATATGTTAAAGTTAGAATAATAAATAATCTAATCATTTTATAATTAAAAGTGAGAATTTTTTTTTAAAAATAATGAAAAGGATATCTTAAGAATATATTGAAACTGTGATAAAATTATAAATGGAAATAATATATCTATTATATATCATTGCTTTTTTTTTTTTATTGATTTGTTAATTACTATAATTATAAAATTAAGATGCGCAAGAAAATGACACGTGGTGTGAAGTTTATAAGATCACGACACGTGACACAAAGTGTTTCTGCTTTAATATATGTATATAGATTAATTGATATAAGTTTAATAAAAATAATCTCTTCAATTTTTTAATAAAATTAAAATACATTAGCATCTATACATAAAATAAAAAAGTATATTCAGTATAGATAAATGTATGTATAACTATATATATAAAGTTATTTTGGTATAATTTTTATCATAGAATAATAAATCTATTAGTATAATTTTAACTATGTTTATGTATATGTGTAGATATATAAAAAGACATGTATGGTAAGTAGATAAATATAACTTCTATTATAGGATAATTATACTATTACATTATTGACTAATTTAAATATGGTAAATGTATATATAATTTTTTTTTAAAAAAAACAAAATTCTAAGAAAATGACACATGGCATAAAATAAGGTAGGATGAACCACGTTGAAGTAAATGCTTTGGCTTTAATATATGTATATAGATTCTGATATGAGAATTCTCGTATAAAATTCATACCAGAAAATATAAAAAAATTTAAAAAAAAGACAAAAATAAAATAAAATAAAATAAGTCAGAATTTCTTTTACATAACAAACTCACCTCACCTGTATTTTCTTTTTTAAATAGAGAGGTTAATGACTTGTTGTGTTTATTGCAGTTGCATTCTCTTTCACTTTCCTTGGATTCACACCTAGACTATACTGAAAATGATATGGAAGAGTCAACTTTCGAGGTTATCATTCTTCCTATGTAAACCTATGTCTTTGGTTCAATATAAATAGTAAGAGTCCTCGACTATACTGACAATGATGCTTCTCCTAAGGAAAATGAGCAGACTAAATCTGTGGTCAAGACTAAAGTTGATGCTGATGATAGTGGAGAAGGAATTAATGAAGAAGAAGTGATTGAGGAAGCAGATGAAGAAGAAGACCCTGATGAAGAAATGCTAATATGTTTGACACTGGGTTATTAGTCAAGTCTAAATGTATGTTGTCTGTTCAGTTTTTGTTTTCTCTCTCTGCTTGTTAATCCTACTGCTTAGAAATCTCTAGCATATGATCATATTGTTCCTGGCCTTGTAGAACCCTGATCAGAAAAATATTGATAACCAAAAATCTGAATGCTGAAGTGGAAAAGAATGAAACTGATGCTGAGAAAACTAATGGAAAGGAAAAGGATGTACAGATCAAAACTGGAATGTTCATTAAAGGTTTGCAAAGGATAGGAGGATGTAAATGGAAAGGATGCAACAAGGGAAACGGGTTCCTGCTCGAAAGGAAGCCAAAGTTGTTGACAAGGAACTCTTGCACATAACGCGCTGTTGGAAAGCAACACGGGGAGGGATGACCGAATACATTACAAAAAGAAACTAATCTAACATACATTGAATGTATAGTAGCATACCGAAATCAGTAAGGGACCGTTTGGTTAAAATCTGAAAACGGAACATAAACAAATCTAAACTTTGTTACATAGACCATAGCATAGAAATAAACTTGATTACACCCATTCCATTATTTCGAATGGCAACCAAACCCAAAAGTGAACATGTGTGTTCTAATTAGTCAGATTTCATAAACGTTTTTCATTTACTGCTAAAATATCACATTAGACCCTCTTAATTGCAGAGAAGTTATTTGAAGTGTAATACTAATATACTATTAAACTGATACATTTCTATTTCGTCTTTCCTGATCCTTGCATGTCTTTATATCCATTAGCATCAAATCATATATCCAACCAAGTGTTCATTTCATTTGAATTGAATTTCTCATTTTCTTTCATATACAGATGACGAGGATGAACTTCAACTTCATAAATGGATCTTCTGATTTGCTTTCAAATTTCTATCTTGAATTTCATGTCATTTTGTACTAATTAGTTGCTGCAAGTATCCTAGCAATGCTCACTCGATACTGAGATCAACCAAAATTTTTAAAGTTCATTGAGGGGAAAAAATAACAGCAACGAATTCCACTCCACTTTTATTTCTTGGCTTTCCAAGTACAAGAAAGCAAATAAAAAAATCTCCACTACTAACTCAAATCCCTTGACTGAAATGTATGCTCGAATGTTGAAGAGTGAAAGGGAAAATCAGATCAAAAATTTAGCCATTTGTTGTAGTACTCACAGGTTATGGGAGAAATGGCACCATCAGGAGTACATTGGTTAATCCTAGGACACGCGCCACATGGGATCGAAACCATGGCTGTTATCCTACCAGAAGCTCCGGCATCCATCACCTGCACTTTTTTAGTACATTTATAGCAAACCATTCCTGTAGGAACCGACGCGTATTCTCCCAAACCACTGCTCTTCACTTCTATAATCTCACTATCCAAAACCAGTGTTTTCAGTATCTCTTTGATCTGATCAGCAGGAACTGCAACATTGAAAACTTTAGAAAGTTTAATCCGTTCAGATATACTTTCGACAGTTGCAACCTTCTGTGTGCGTATTATCCTCAAACAACATTGCATGAGGTTCTCTATGAATGCTGTGTCTAGACTTCCTTGACTGTACCACGCTCCTCCAGTTAACTCGCTTGATGGTTCTATCTCCATAGCCATTAAAACTTTCTTCTTTTGAACTGTTGTAATCTCTTTTATTTTCTGCTTTTCCATTAGGCTTTTGAGGCCGTTGGCAAATGCTCGGTCTTTAATGGTATTCAACTCTCTTTTCAGTACCCTTTTCTCTATACCCATGTTTTCTTTGCTCCTAATCACGTCGTATATTGCTTTCTCATCATCTGTCAATTCCTTCCTCAGATTGCTCAAGTCAGTGCGTCTCCGCTTTAGTAAACTCATTGCTGTTAAGAAAAACAATCACGGTTTGAGATGAAGGACAATAAGTTTACATTGACAAACTGAAAGCGAAAAACAAGAGTGAACCCCGACTTTCATAGTCAAGCGAGCATAAACAAAGACAAAAACTCAAGTTTTATTCTCCTGATTGACAAATTCAGACTTATAATCCATATGTTTAAAGATTTTAAAGGTCTTCATGTTTCCACATGTATAAGCTTGCATTAAGCAACGGTTTTCAGCAAGTAAGATAGGATGCCTAAGGAATCATACTTCAAAGATTATAGAACTGAACAGGACCAGTAAATCACAACTTAAATCACAATCACTACCAATAACACTAAGAATCTTTCGGGTAACTACAATGCACGTCTGTAATAAGTAAATGCAAAAAAGATTGCAGTCATCAGTTTAATCTAGGGCAAGTTCCACCACACACAAAGACAAAGCTTAAGAATTCCACTTTAGAGTTGTGCCACCGGTCTGGACCTAACCGGTGGGACCGGAATTTTTCTAGATGTCGGACCAGGGATGATATTTGCATTTTACTGAAATACATGAAAGCAAACAAGAGAAACCTTCTTCGAGTCACTTGAGATAGCTAACAGTGGAACACCAGAGATAATATGGCCAAAATCCCGAAAAAGTTCACCTCTGAAATTACACAGAATATATCATTATTTTCTCGGTCTTTCAATAAATGTGAAACTCTTCCTAGGCTTGTAAGGTTAATAGACAATGCTAACAGGATACAACTACAACAATAACTTGCCAAAAGAAAAAAAAAATGTATCCATCCTTTCTGCAGAGTCCTCCATTAAGATATCAGATGATCTTAATAGTCCTTGAAAACATCATATGCATATACCCTCTTCATTGATCATATCCTAAATTCAAAAATAATCCTTAAGTCATAGTCATGCACACCAAGAACACGCAACCATCATATGAATAATCCAAAGTAAACTAATAAATCATCAAAATATTTCCAATCCTGCATACAACTGAGATTTCTGAAACAATTATGTGAGCATACAACTGAGATTTCTGAAACTAAGAGTGACCTTGTCAATAAGGAATGACACTTTCGTTATTGAAGGCAACAGAATAGGTATCAATATATCGAAAAGGCGCTGCTTGTAAAGTGGTCCTGAAATAGCATGGAACACTGCTTGACAAGAAGAGATTAGAGAGGGTCAGAGAGCGAAGAACACTGCTGCAGTGTGGACGCCGGAAATGCCGAGGAGACGAGAGCCGCAATAGCCAGTCGCCCTATTCCACAATTTTCAACCATGAATTCACACATAGAATGAAAAGATCAAAGAAACGATATCCAGAGATTATTGAGAAATTGAAAAGACTAACCTTCAACAAGATGGAAACAAAAGGGATGGTGGTGAGCGAAAGAGAATTTTCTGCAAGGGCGCAAATGTGAAATTTGGTTGCTTATGGTTTTATCTCTTCCAAGGGTTTTAGAACATTTAAGTATTCGAATCAGTCAATTTGGGCTCAATGGATCAATTTTCTGCAAGGGCTAAATTGAAAAAATAGGTTTGATTTTATTATGAATTTTTGTCCAAATAAGGTTTACAAAAAAAAATATTGCAAATCATCATCCGTGAATCAAAAAATTATAAGTTTTGAAATTAGTAAATAATTTATCGGTTTGCACGTACTCATTTAAAATTATTTTTTTTGGTAGGAATACTCGTTTAGAATTATTGACTCATATGAACAATATCTATTATACTTAAAAACAGAGCACGGGTTGATGACGTGACGCGATGTGAACGCATGATTTTTGAAATTGAGCTCCCACAATTAAGTCCAATAAATCTTTATTTTTTACACTATTTTTTAAACCATAAAATTTTTTATTATTAAAATAATAATTTTATAGAAACCAAATCTATTATACTTACTAAAACAGAGCACGGATTGATGACGTGGCGCGCTGTGGACGCAGGATTAGATTAGAGAAGTATACAAAACAAAAGCACGTAAAAAAACCTATTTCACAATATTCTTTCTCATTTTTTTTAAAACCCGCACAAGGTGCGGGTATTATACTAGTTATCTAATAAAATTTTCAAAAAGTCCGGATGATTGAAAATCCAGAATTTTATTTCAGAATTCTTTTCAAGAACTTTTTTTAATTAGAAAAAATATTGATAGATATGGATGGCTGAAAATCCAGAATTTTATTTCATAATACTTTTCAAGAATTTTTTTAATTAAAACAAACATTGATAGATATAAAAATCGATACCTATAATAAGGGATGAGATAATTGGTTTACAAATGATGATTTATATTAGGGAAATTTTGGTTGGTACTCCTGTGGTATGGGTATTCCGGATTTTGCCTATAATTTCTTTCAAGTTCGTTGGGTACCCCTCAATTTTCACATAATTTCGAAATTTTCTCAACCGTTAAAAAATCGTTAATATTTACATTTTTTATTACAAAATTAAGGGAAAGGAAATTGAAAAGAAATAAAAAATATATATATATATATATATATATATATACCTATCAAATATATTTATAACTTCTGAAATTGTAATTTTTTGATACAAAAATAAAAATAAATGAACATTAAAAAACTCATTAGCATTAACCTTTTCTATTAAAAAATAAAGGGAAATAAAATAGAAAAGAAATAAGAACAAAAAGAAATTCCTAAATTGTATAAAAAATTTACAGATTCATATATAAGAAATATAATTTGATACATTTCATTTTTTATATTTCTCTTCATTTTTTTTTATTTCTTTTCAATTTCCTTTTGCTTTTTAATATCTTTTCAATTTCCTTTCTCTTAATTTTTTAATAGAAAACATTAATGTTACAAGCTTATTCACGGTTGGCCAAATTCGAAAATTATGTGAAAACTGAGGGTATCAACCGAATTTTAGAAAAGTCATGAGCACAATCATACCCCATACCACAAGGGTACCAACTGGAATTTTCCTTTATATTATTTTTCTTAAAAAAATAATTCATTTATATATAGTTTATATACTAAGATTTAAATACTACATGTACAATAACAATTTATTCATGGCGTATAGTGTTTCGGAGCGCTATCTATTATAAAAATAAAGAAAATTTTTATAAAAAAAAATACATGGTATTAGTTAATGAAACTTTTACCACATTGTATGCAATCTCACGAACGAAGTAAAAGACGGGAAAAAAGAGCTGTAAATCTCAAAAATGTAAGGAAATAAATTACGTCACAACCTGCCCCCTTCACTTATACAATGTCAAAAGAAAAAGACCATTTCAGCTTCTCACAGACAAATGAACTCATTGGAATCATCTTGCCCATTTACAAGACGATGATCCTCATCCATAGATCACTGTAGAATCCAACAAGCCTCAACCATGTCGGAAAGTATTCTATAAGTTAAAATCAATGTTGTGTTTCACAAGATCAGTTAATCAGCTACAGAACAAATCCATCTTATAGTATGAGAACGCCGAGCTGCTAGCTTGTGCTCGAGTTATGGGGGACTAATACGGTACTGCAATTCGTCTTCTCACATAAACACTCTTGAGGATTCGCGTAAAAGTAGTCCTCTTCTTTTGGCTTATCGGGGATGATCTTACGTGCAACGGGTTGTCCATTTCTATTCACATGGGCTTTGTTCACTTCATCAACAAACTTGTCCCAAGAAAAGGTCCCATTTTGATGCAAATCTATCAACTCCACAATTTTTTTTCGGTTTAATAAGAATGTCGTTTTGAAGCCAAGATGCCTGAAGTATTGTCAATAATTAGCATCCTAATGTCAAAACAGCTTAAAATCAAGAAGTTTAACTACATTGCCTTTGTACATACCTCCGGTGGCCTTCAACCACCTTTGCCATGTTCCCGTCATATGTAGGTATGAATATGTCACTAGCTACTGCAACCATGAAGTCCAGAGCTGCCATTTGAGATGAATGATTACGGAAATGCCAGAAATCATCGAGATCCAGCAACATTTCTTTCTTCATCTGAAATCATGGTACATGTCAGTGTACTTCCGGCTGGTTTGATGTAAAATGCAATGCAAGGTTTATGGACCGAAATGCATTTTCATGTAATTTAAGGGCTCGTTTGAATGAAAACGAATTTAGTCCATATGTAGATCCTTATTCATGAAATTTTATGGAATCAAATTCTACTCCCACAAGGAATGATTCCGAAAATTTTCATGAAGGAAGGTATACGTATGGACTAGATTCGTTTCCATTCCGTTTCCAATTCCGGAGTTAAAACCAAACGGGCCCTAAATGGATACGTTACTTACAGTATGAGGAAAAGCTGCACGGAGAGCTTTAAGACGCTGCTCACTACCATATATTTCCCCAGCGGCTATATATATAAGCGTGTTATTATCAAAACCCAGTGCTTGAAGCACCATGGATGCCTCCTCAGGCGTAAGAGGACATAAGCCGTCTGATCTCCTTTTCTCGGAATTGATTTCCTTTTCCCTCCACCAAGGAAAAGCATACCTGCAAAACATTAGAATGCAACCATGTTTTTAGACGTATTGAAATGGCTATGCAAAGCTTACATAATCAATCAAAGAATGTTGCAGCTAAAATAATAAAACTTTCCTCTAATCTACAAGGGTTACAAAACAAACCTCATCCTCTTTAGCTCATCTGCTTCTTCTGCAGTGCAGCCATGGGTACAACCCGAGAAGGCTAACATGTCCATCTCATATCTCAGATGCAGAGCAATAAATGGCCCCTTTTCTTGAAGAATACGAATTAACTTATTCCCCAACTTTTCAATCTTTGAATTAAATTTTAGCGCCTGGGTATTTACACGGCATCTCAGTTTCTGAATATCCGATGGCAGCCCATTATTTGCTAAACGTGCATCTGTTTTGTTAAAATGGATTACTGTATGCTTACTGAAAAGGGGAAGGACCTGCATATAGAGATATCGTATCAGAATTAATGGAGAGACTTGTTATGATATTACGAGTTAAGATAGTAAAACGTGAATATGCAAGACTGCAAGCCTTGATTTTCTTGGCATCTTAAAACCAGCTAATTTTATCTCATGGGAGTTTTTAAAAATAAAATTACTTCAGATGTTCAACCAGAAGAAGGTAATCCAAAATAGACATAGAGTTAGATTTTCTAAGGCACTCGTGGCATGCTGACATGTGCAAAACACTAAAAGATAACACAGTTCTCTGATCTAAACGACACAGAATATGAAATTCTCCACAAACCTGTTGAAGATAATAGTTTTCGTTAGACCAGCTGACTGGCTGCATCACAAGAGGCTGGAATCCGTATTTCTTGCTGAACCTCTTTGGTAGCCTTTTGATTATTTTGACTTCATCTCTTAGGGAATTAATGAAATGATCCACATCAAAGATGTCATCAAAGTCGCTGCAAGAAGAAACGTGAGTTTCTCAATGAGGTCAGATGGAAACGAATAAAAAACAAAACTAAGAACTTGAGCGATAATAAAAAGATACCTTTGATCAGCCCAGAACGATGTCTTGTCAAGCTCTGGAACTACCAAAGTGAGATTTAAAAGCCGAGCCACAGTTACCATGTCACATATCTGAAATGAAGTGTCAACCCTACAATTCAATACAACAGTATACAAAATTAACTAAGCAAGTGATATGGAACAAGAAGGCAACACTAACCGCAGCTCGCATTTGATTCAAACCTCCATTGCAAGTCACCTTAAGATATCCATTACTCGTATAGTTTCCTGCAGATTTACAATACCAATTTTTATGCTTTAAAGCTTAACCCCATAGTCATACTTATTAATGCAGCAATCTATGCATAATGCAACACAGTTGCTCATACTAAAGCATCAAGAAAACAAACTTCACCCTGGGGTATCATAGTATGCTAGCTTCTGCTTTACATGATCATACATTTTTTTTTACTATTTTAAACGCATTCAATTAGCAGTATAACTTATGCAGCCTTTAGCATCAGACAGTCAATGGGCATCCAAAATTTGAATTTGATTACCAGTATATCAAAATTATAATCAACACAAGATGATTTCACAACACTTATACTTCCACAATTTGAATTTGACTACATTAAGCCATCCACTACAAAACAAAAGAGAATGGCATGATAATTGATAATAGGTGTCAAAATCCAAAAGCTATAACTGCACCAAATAGTTCATAATCAATTCAATGAACCATTAGCAGACGCTTACGTAATCCAAACCACATACAACCTAAAATCTTGGAATTGACCAATCTATACTACCTCAAAATACCAACTGTAGATCGAAGAAGACAGTAGTGCGTGTCATTTGGAATCAACATAGAAATTTCTTCGTTTCAGAGTGAAGTGAATAAAATCAGCATATCACAGATACAAGTATGGAAGACTCACTTGGAGGAGATGAAGGTGGAGGCGACGGCAAAATTGCACTACGAACGCGCAGCGGAGGAGACTGACGGATAGGGAGGAACATACTAGAGAAGTCAGTGATGAAAGGTGGGCGCCATAGATCACCGACGGCGACAAACTGAACCAAACACGTCCAGAGCAAAATGCTGGAGCAAATAGTAAAGAACCAAACTTTAATCCTAGTTCTCGGAATCTTATCAAACCTAACCTGAGATACCTCCGATCTATTCTCCATGGCTTCTTCTCCCCATGTCATTAGATAAAAATCTCACCTTTTTCCACTCCCCAAGTACCCTAATGTCTCTAATCTTCACCTTCCGCCATCAACAATGCAAATTGCATTTCAAAGATCTCCAAAAACTCAAATTCAAATTGGGGGAAAATTGAAGATAACCTCGCCGGATGTTGTAATTGATTAAATTTGCCACCAACCCAGCACCGGAAACAGCCGTCAAAAGAAACTGAACGAATCAATATTCGAAAATTACGCACCAAATTGATTGTGGGGATAGAATTGTTTTTTGTAATTTGTGTGTGTTTTTTTTTTTGAAATGTCAAGTTTGAGTTTTTAGGTTAAGAGGGGACCCTGAAAGACGAAGATCCCAACCTTTCCAAATGCCAAACGATGATACTCAGATCTAGTTTTGATTTTTGGTACCACTATTACCAGTACAATCATGAACAAATGTCACATAGTTAGTACCTAGGGTTTGGCATTTACCATTTATCCATTTTCCTTTTTTGGAATTTCTTTTCTTTTTGTTTTTTTAAAGCAGGTTCATAAATACCTTATCAGATATCACCTATAAAATTTGCCTACATCTTTTCTGAATCATAATCCGCTAATAATAACCTTTTTTTGTGTAAAATCATGATCAAAGTAAGTTCATTTCAACTTATAATTTAAACATACAGAATGAAATAAAGTAAGATTCTTCAATTACTATTTTAACCGTGAAAAAAAAAAGAATAACATTTTTTTTTATAATTGTTAACCACTTTTTATTACGGGAATTTTAGACGTACCGATGAAAATCGCTAATTGTAACCACAACTACGCACGCGAAGTGCGTAGTTGTGTTTGGATTCAAACTACGCGTTTGACAAGCGTAGTTGGAGCCGACCTGAGCCGGTTGGAGCCGGTGAAGAATTGTTTTTAAAAAAATTAACTCCAACTACGCTAATGGTAAGCGTAATTGAAGTTTTTTTTTTTTAAATCCAACTTTAGTAATGAGAACAAAAGTTGAAGTTTTTTTAAAAACAATTCACTCCAACTACGCTTACCATTAGCGTAATTGGAGCTTATTTTTTTAAAATTTAACTTTAGTAATGGGAACCAAAGTTGAAGTTTTTTTTTTTTTTAAAAAAAAAAAATCACTCCAATTACGCTTCCCATTAGCGTAGTTTACATTTTTTTTAAATACAACTTCAACTACGCTTACCATAAGCGTAGTTAATCGGCTTCACATCGGCTTCAACTACGCACGCCACAAGCGTAGTTAGATTCCGGAGCTGAAAAATCAAACTACGCACTTCGCGTGCATAATTATGGTTACAATTAGTGATTTTCGCCTGTACGTCTATCATCCGCCTTTTATTATACTAGTGCATAAGATAAGTATATTAAATCCGACCTTCGCTTATACTTTGTCTGGGATAAGGCATCCTTGTGGATGAGGGCGTTAACTTTGTTGAAAATCGAGTCACCAATTGTAGAGTAGTCATGACCGACAAAAGCGAGTTTATCAACTATTTGGTTGACTTTCGTGGAAATGTGTGTAATCTTGACTTGTGAAAAATTCATAAACACGCAAGAAAAGTTAGATATGATGAGGTCTATTTTTCAGGAAGGTTCCATATTTTGTAAATGACGTGCATTGATAATTGTCAAAATAATTAATCTTATCAATTTTCAGTTGACGAATCTTACACAAACCGTCTTTTAATGTGAATGCTTCGACATGGAGGACAAATGAGAATGCACACTCTCCATAACTAAGGATAATATAAAATGTGTTATTGTCTCTAAGAATGTATCAGGGTATCATTCCTTTTATGGAGCAGGTTAATAGTCGATTTAGTTGAAAATCAACCTTTCTTATATATTTTCAACTATTTATCCTGAATCAAATATAATGGGAGGGTTAGTTATGAATTTTTTCGGAATTAGTTTTTAATGAAGGATCAGTCCAACATAGTATCGTCAATTTTGTTATGATCTCCCTGATTGTTTATAATAACTGTTTACAATTTAGTTCAGTCATGGCCTATAGAGTTATTTATATTTTTTAAAATATATAAACAAAATTGATTAATCGAATTTATTGTTTTTGTTTCAAATAAAAAACATGAACATTGCAAGCTAAAATAATTTTAATCCATATTAGAAAAAATGTAAAAGCATTTGTACTTGGGGGTCATATGATACGAATGAATGTGATAAAGAGCTGTCGGGGTACACTCATATAGTCATATGTATCATGTAACGTGCCCTACACTACTGCCCTGATCATTAATTAGCTAAGTTCGTGCCCACATGCTAATCTGCTTTACTTCATATATTAATCACCTGACCATAGTTTAGTGGTGTGTGAAATCATTGAAGTTAGCAACGAAAAAAATAAAACAAAATTAATTAATTTATAGTAATACAGTAAAGTATATTGAGGGGTATTAGTAATGGAATTAACAAACGTAATGCGGATTCAGAACATATAGTTGTCACGGTTACAGATTCCGAAACCGTGAATTTTTATTTTTATTTTTTTGAAATGCTAACACGGATACAGGTTCCGGATTCGTGTCGGTGCTAGTTTTTTTTGGGATTAGAATTCGCAAAGAAATCACACGGATCCACAAACAGTAACCGTCACGGTATCCGTGAAAAATCTGTCACGTATTCGGAACCCGTAATCACGACGGGTACGGGTTTCGGATCCGTGTTTATATATTTTGAATGTTAATGTATAAAGGCAATGTTTTTTTTAGTAATTATGGCACATGATTAGGATCAGGCCATGGAATTTATAGTAATACAGTAAAGTATATTTGCTGAAAGAAAGGCCCAAACCAGATATGGGCCAACTTGGGACTGTGTGGTTAGGCCCATTAGGCCCAATAAGAGCTATTACAGTAACTCGTAAAAGTGGCGGCGATCTGTTGGCGACGCTAGTGTCTTTTCTAACGTTGCATTTCGTGCGTTGATGTTGTTGACATTTGCCCTTCGTGAGCAGAATTTCCGTTTTGAAGCTCTAGCGAAGATATAATCCTTTCTCAGGTCATCAGAGAATCTTCTGGAATATTAATCGTTCACCATGGTCCAGAAAGCTCGAGCTCTCGTGCTTGTCGTAATTCTAGGTTATTTGTTCAGTTCTTCCCAATCTTTAAGATTCGATCTGCAATCAGGCCACACAAAATGCATATCCGAGGACATGAAGAGCAATTCCATGAGTGTGGGGAAATATCACGTTGTTAATCCACATGATGGCGCCCCTTTGCCGGACACTCATAAGATCACCGTCAGGGTAAGCTCCGGCTTTCTATTTCTCCAATTAAATTGGATATAGTTTCGAAGAATTTATGGTCTATAGGTGGGGAAAGAGTTGAAAATTGTTTGAATTCGGTGTTTAGTGAGTTTGATCGTTTAATTGATTTGTGAAAATTGTGCGAGTGTTTGAAGGTGACTTCGGCGTCTGGGAATAGCTACCACTATTCCGAGCATGTGGAGTCGGGGCAGTTCGCGTTCACCTCAGCGGAGCCGGGAGATTACATGGCATGTTTCTGGCCGGAAAATCACAAGTCTCCAGTAACGTTGACTGTCGATTTTGAGTGGAGGACTGGTGTTGCCGCCAAGGATTGGGGCACCGTTGCAAAAAAAGGCTCAATTGATGTAAGTTGAAATTTGTCAATATTGGATTTGTATTGTGCTGCTTGTTAATACAGTGTTTGCATCGTTGTGTTGAATAAGTTTACATGCAACTTACAATTACGCTGCCATAGTAAATGCCTAATGGTGAATGCTTATGCTGCCATCTTTGTTATTCCTTCTTCAAATGAGATTTTATTCCAATTCAAAACAAGCCTAATCACCTTCTTACCAAACAAGGATCTGGGAGAAAGAATATCAGGAAGAAAGTTGGAGCTGGGTATAGTGATTTAGTTTAGTTGGAAGTCCTGAATAAATTTCTATCATGTCTTTCAGTTGGTCTCAGAAAAAAATTCGGTACGGGTTGCACCTAATAAATCTCTATCACGTGTTTCACTATTTGTTTTGGAGCTTGCATGTCTATTGGATCATGTCAGAGGGTTCTATGGAAGTAGAAGTACTCAGATCATCAGATATGAATGTACTCCTCCATTTCCTTTGTGTTGCGTCAGAGGGGTTTGAAGTGATTATTTGACAATCTGCAACTGAATGTGCTCTCGTAGATACAGTTGTTGCATCTTTCTAGGATTCCTTTTTGGTTTCATATTTAAGCCATCATTATGCAACTGACGAATTGCAATTATGCTACTATATTTGTTGCTGATAATGATTGAATACATTATAAAGAGTAAATAAGAACTTAGGAAGGTTGATTATTTATTTGAAGTTAACTTTATTGCTTGATGATATGTCAATGTAAACAAGCCAAATCATCTTCTTACTGTTGGGTTGTGGAGCAAAGTAATGATTAGAGTACTTGAACTGTATTCTCTGCGATCTGGATGATCAATTCTTGTATCCTATTTCTCTCTTGATTGCATTTTAATCAAACATTACCATATAAGAAAAGGAAAAAGTCCAATGTCATATGAGGAAAGAATTTAAGGAAGGAGGCTCAGGCTGAGTAGAGAGATTTAGTCTAAAAGGAAGTCTTTTAAAACAAATTATACTATGTCTTTTAGTTGGTCATACAATCGTCTATCTCACCTGATGATTAGAGTACTTGAACTGTAGAAGTGTGCATTTGACAAAACCTTCATTTTTCAGGCCCGTGTGTTAAGCAGGACTTCCATGTTTCCTGTATTTAAATTAGATTCTTTTTAAAGTGTTACCTTTTTCTGAGTTTCTCTACTTATCTGCTCAACAATTTAGCGTTCTGACGAAGTGTTCTTCATGTAGATGAATTATATTAACACTAAAGTTCACTCCAAAAGCCAAAACTTAATGAATTTTGAACCAAGATGCTGCTGGTTGAAAAACCATTTAGAAATTGTCTGGATTGAGTAATTAGTAAATCCTAGAGGATTCTAGTTGAATTAAGAAGTGACTGTACATCTTTGCACACTTGTAATGTGTATTCGATACTTGTGAACTCTTTGATTCGAAGGTGTTCTAACTTTTTTTTATTATGGATGTTTGCTTGCTGCTACCAGGCCATGGAAATGGAGTTGAAGAAGCTGATGGATACAGTAAACTCTATCCATGAAGAAATGTTTTACCTTCGTGACAGGTAAATAGCTGTATTCCCAATCAAACTTTTACCATCCTTTTTCATATTCTATATTTATTTTACAATGTCTATAAAATAACACATTATTGACATCCCTACAGGGAGGACCAAATGCAAGAGCTTAACAGATCAACAAACTCAAAAATGTTCTGGTTAAGCTTCCTTTCCTTGTTTATCTGCGGATTGGTTGCTGGCTTGCAATATTGGCACTTAAAGTCCTTTTTCGAGAGGAAGAAGCTCCTTTGAGTCAAATCAGGAAGCCTATAATTGCCCTTGTACTTGTTAATCATACGACACCTGCATATAACCAACCCTGTTGAAGAATTTGCAGCCAGCAGTGGTCAGATGTTCAATCTGAGGGCCTCTTATAGTTAAAATTTCGAAAAATCTTCCTAGAATCTTTGGCGAGGTCTAGAAAGCATTCTGTCTTCCGCCCTTGCCTTGCCGCGGATGCTCTGAATGACATTTGGAACTCATTGTTATACGAATATATTTTGCTAGCTTTCTGTTTTTCATGCTTGTCTACAATTGTTACAATTGGAAGAGGTTACTGTGATTCTCTCTTTTTAGATGTAATGTTAACATTATTCTTTGACATTTTCTGTCTTTTTTCTATTTCATACAACTCTCTAATCCGGGGCATTTTCAGGATCTTCGGATTGTATTCGATGTTTCGAGGATTGTATTGTAAGTTGAATCAGATATATTCACCGTCCAGAATAAAGGGTGATAAATGCAATGTGACTGGAAGTCTGGAATACCTTACAGTATACATTAACAAAAGCTAAGCTAAGTATTACATACACAATACACATGAATACTTGATGAAAACTGACACATTTGTCCATAAGAATACATAGAGGAATCCATAAAGAAAACGCCTTTGACTTACCGATAGAGATTGGGCAATACGTAAACTTTATACGTATCCTGAAGAAGCCATAACCGTTGACATGTTTATACCAACCAGTCCACAGCACGTAAACTTGACCCACCTTTTTGTACATTCTCTTCAATCTTCCAGAGGATTTCAAGCACCGTTCTTGTCATTTTCCTTTTTAATTTTTATAATCAGTTCGAAATTGCTATAGCTTTCCCTTTGACCCAAATCAAAATTGGCTAAGTCTGCACATCTCGAGTAATTTAACTTTGAAAACTTGTTGAGATAGAGGAAGACTTCGATCAACATAGCCAGGTTGTTTCGAATATCTTCACATTGAGCAACCGCATTGTATGGTATTCTTCCGAAGCAGGTCATTGATCATCTACTTTCTTCCTGTCTGAATTTTTTTTGTTGGGTTTCTGCTGGATTGCTCAAATTACTTTTCAGTTTGTTTCCAAATTTGTTAATTGATCAAAATTGGTTGAGTAGAGTTCTTGAATGATGATATAGGACAAGCTTGCCCACTATTTGGAACCATTGAACTTTGAAATTGCTGGAGCAGACGAAACCCTAGATCAATAGAAGCCTAATTCCTTCAATTATCTTCACATTGAACAACCAGTGTGCTAATCTTCTGGTTTAAGAGCCGTTTGATGAGATTATTTTCAGTTTGCTTTTTTGATTGTTCAGTGTTTGGTGATCTGGTTAATTGAATGTGCAGGGATCTTGAGACTCGTTTGTAGACATGATTGTTTCTGCTCTACTGACGTCTGTTGGTATAAATTCTGGCCTTTGTATACTATTCTTCACATTATACTCGATTTTGAGGAGACAGCCTGCAAACTATGAAGTCTATGAGCCACGTCAACTGGCTGAGAAAGGAGTCCAACAGAATAGTTACTTCCATATTGAATGGCTACTGCCTTCACCTGGTTGGGTTCGACGAGCATGGAAACTTACTGAAGAAGAATTGCTTGCTCTTTCGGGTTTGGATGGTGTGGTTTTTTTGAGGATTATTATCTTCAGGTAATGTCCTTCTATATAGCTGCCTACAACGATTGACATATTCAACGCGACATGCATCAAAGTTAACAGGCAAATATGTCTAGTATAATTGAATCTCCTTTATATCTTGAGATTTTTCGTTCTTCTTTCAATGCCCGCTTCCTCATAATCTTGTGCAATACACTTTGTATGCAGTTTGAAAATATTTTCTGTTGCCGGGATTATTGGAGTGTTTATTCTACTTCCAGTAAATTGCTCTGGTGATCAGCTTGAGGAGTTCAATATTGCGAATATCTCAAGCGATTCCTTGGATATATTCACAATCTCTAATGTAGACAGTGGCTCAAAGAAGTAATTATGTTATGTTTGTTTTTCATATGAAATTACTTCTAGTATAAGACTGAAATAACCGAAAAAGTGACAATATTATCTTCAATTGGCTATTGTGACAGGTTATGGATTCACTTTTGTGCTGTGTATTTGGTCACGGTTTGGGTCTGCTATCTTCTTTTTTATGTAAGCTAGTTCTTTCAATGATGAAATTTCTACTCCTTCCAATTAGTTACTGAATATAAGTTTTACTGATCTTGCAGGAATACAATTATGTGTCCAATAAAAGGACTGAATATTTTCTTACTTCCAAACCTCAACCACATCAATTTACAATTTTAGTTCGTGGTGTGCCTGTACCTCCCGGAGGTAGTGTCAGTGAAAGCGTAGATAGTTTCTTTGGCGAGTATCATCCTTCTACATATTTATCTCATACAGTAATTCATCGAACAAGTAAACTACGGTCCCTCATGGTATGTTTTTCCGGGTTCTATTCTCCAGGAAGTTCATAATGTCTTGTGTGATACCTTCTAAGGTTTTCTTATTTCATACAGAATGATGCTAATAAGCTGTATAGAAGATTGACAGACTTACAAGCCGAGCCTGGTCAACCTAAGGTCAGACGTTCTGGTCTCTTTGGACTCTTTGGCCGAAAAGTTGATCTTGTGGATCACTATGAAAAGAAACTGGAAGACATTGAGGAGGATATGAGAGTGCAAAGAGAAGCTTCTTTCTCTACAGAAGTAAGTCCTTGATTGTGGTTCTTTGTACTGGTGTTAGATATCATGTGATGATTAATGTTTTCTTGGTGATTCACTTCTTAGCAGGTACGCGCTGCCTTTGTGTTCTTTAAATCTCGGTATGCTGCTGCGGTTGCTTCACATATGCAACAGTCAACAAATCCAACACAATGGGTTTCCGAACAAGTTCCTGAACCCCATGATGTTTACTGGCCCTTTTTCCAGACATCATTTCTGAGAAGATGGCTCTCTAAAATCTTTGTATTACTGATTTTCATTCTCCTTACCATTCTATTCCTTATACCCGTCGTGATAGTGCAAGGTCTCACTAACCTGGATCAGTTGGAGGCACTTTTCCCATTCCTTGAAAGCATTCTAACAATGTATGCTGATGTTCTTGTTTCTTGGTTGTGTTCAACTTTGGTGAGTTTCTTTCGGTGGTTGAACCTTCATGTTTTTGAATGTGCAGATCAGTTGTGAGTCAAATAGTTACGGGTTATCTTCCCAGTCTTATCCTTCAATTGTTCCTGAAATTGGTGCCTCCTGTCATGGTGTTCTTATCAGCCATTCAAGGATACATCTCCTTTAGCGAGATACAAAAAAGTGCATGCAACAAGTTCCTCTGGTTCACTATTTGGAACATATTTTTCGCTAATGTACTTTCTGGATCAGTTCTAAATCAGCTTTCTCTCTTGCTTGATCTCAAGAATATCCCTTCAAAGTTGGCTGTTGCTGTCCCTGCACAGGTTCTTATCTTACTATTTCTTCTCTTCTGTTTCAAATGGGATGTATAGTCCCTTTTTTTAAATTGGGAAATTCCGGATGGTGCCCCTGTGATTTGGGGTTTTCCTGATTTTGCCCAGAGGTTTTTTTTAGTTCGGATGGTGCCTTGTGTTTTAGTGTTTTCCGAAAAAGGATGTCAACTTAAAATATTTTTATAAAAAAAAAAGACCTATGTACAGAATGTTTAGCCTCTTTTATCATTTTTTTTTTTTTAAAAGAAGTTTTTTTTCATTTAAAAAAATTATTTTAGTTGACATCCTTTTACAATTTAAACAGAATTGGGCATTTCCCGGAAGATACTAAAACACAAGAGCACCATCCGAACTAAAAAAACCTCTGGGCAAAATACGGAAAACTCCAAACCACAGGGGTACCATCCGGAATTTCCCTTTTATGTTTCTATGATATAGAACTTCAATACTCCTATTTTACATTGTTCTTTCTTCTTTTCAATTCTGCAGGCATCATTTTTCATTGCGTATGTTGTGACTTCCGGATGGACGAGTACTTCATCAGAACTCTTTCGGATTATTCCTTTCATTGGATCATTACTACAGAAGTGTTGCTGCTGCTGCTGTAAGAAAAGTGATGACTCTAATGAAGAATTTGAAGCTCCTGGTATACCTTATCATGTTGACATTGCTAAGCTTCTATTCTTCGGACTCCTTGGTATCACTTACTTTTTCCTAGCTCCTCTCATCTTGCCCTTCCTGTTGGTTTACTACTGCCTTGCTTACATAATCTTTAAAAATCAGGTCAGTCAGTCTACTTCTGTCTTCATATTACATGAAAAAAATCTTACTGCTATTTAAAATTATAGAAAGCTCAATACACTATGAATTTGAAAGTGCAGTTTATAAAAGTGTACGTGCCAAAGTATGACACAGCTGGGAGGTTTTGGCCGATTGTGCATAACTCGACGATATTCTCTCTTGTACTTATGCATGCAATTGGTATCGGCATCTTCACACTGAAGAAGCTTCCTGTGGCATCCACGTTGATTTTCCCTCTCCCAGTACTGACACTTCTATTCAACGAGTATTGTCGAAAACGCTTCTTGCCCAACTTCATGGGATATGCAGCAGAGGTATGATCAAAATCTTCAAATATACAATTTTTGAATCCAAGTCTAACGGTTTTATTCATAATCCCATGTTCTCATGTTATCAGAGTCTAATAAAGAAGGATAGGGAAGAGAGTAACGATCCTGCAATGGGTGAGTTCTTCGATAAGCTGGTGACGGCTTACCAGGATCCCGCTCTCAGTCCACTCCAGTATGCCTCTCACAACCCTGATAGTCGCACCGCGCCCCTGCTCTCAAATCAAAATGTTTGATACAATTTTATGTTTGAATTGTCTCGAGCTTGCTTGCCGGTTAGAGACTACATGTAATGTATGTTTGCTGTCTTTCACTGGTGATATCACATAGGATAGGCTTACCTTGCTTCTTTGATACTGGTTGGCTTCCCAAAATATAGTTGAAAATCGCAGCATAGAAAGCTCAGGTTCCTCTTCTTGCAAAGAAACACAAAAATCTTAAGAAAAAAATTGTTGTGTTTGAGTCATTTGACATGAGGCATCTGTTGCTCAGTGGTACTTTCTTCTGTTACATGTTGTACTTTTCTATAACAGAGCTATGCTTGCAATATGCAGCTTGTAACACAACAAAATGTTCAGTAAAGTTTATGTTAAATTTTCATTCTCACTTGTTTCTGATAAAACTATATTCTCTTTATCCTTTGTACACAAAAATATTCAACAAATTGATCACAGATTTGCTGATCAAACCGGTATACATTGTATTTCATTACACCGATATCACAGATTCAATCCCCAGTTACATGGATAAAACAAAACAGTAGTTTTTCAGATGCAATCCCTTCTATAAAGTTGCAGTTTGACACCATAGATCATCTCTATCTTCAAATCAAACATCAGAAAGCCATCTAATGCAAAACCTATTTACCACTGTCTTGAATCTTTTTCCGATTCGGAATTTAACAGCACTACATCAATGTATCACACTTGTGTCATTCTTCACCAGATGGATGATGAGGGGAAGAAACCGTCTCCATCTCTAGGATCGATTGCTTCTCCTCATTCAATGACTCCATCCTCAAACACTTACAACTGAAGTAGAATACTGCCGTCATCATACAATCTATCAGCACCACAAAGGAATACATGAACACCAAAAGCGGACCTTCCCATAACCTAGAGGACCCATCACCATAACTCACTTTCTTAACCCTATGGTCATACAAACCCTGCAAAAACGCCATCCCCATTGAAGACACAAGATACAACAACAGACCCACCTGTACTTGACCCTTAATCAGTACACTAGACCTCAACAGCGCGTCAGGACCTGAAGCGTCTTCCAAAACCGATATGATAACAGCAACATTACAGATGATTATGGCATTGGCAAACACTACTGAAAAAACAAGTCCACCAATTGCTCCGGGATAGACTATTAGATCAGGCGAAAAGCCGGACCTCAGAAATACACTGCATAATCCTACAAGGAGGACAGTGAAGAGTGTCACAACACCAGCAAGCACCATACAGGCCCAAAGGTATGTGGATATCACCCTCTTCCAGAGTTTCCTTAAAATCCCAAGAAACTTGGAGGTTTCAAATTGCTTCTTTGAGTAACTACAATCAACTGAATATATCACACAAGCTTTTGCGAGCAACAAAAGTGTCATGTACAGGGGGAAGCACACGGTTGCAGAAACCGCAATTTCTGAAAACCTTTGAAAGGACTGATTTACAACAGGGGTTAAGGGCAACCCAGCAGTTTTGGCAATTACGAGAAGCCTTGTAGTCAGTCTTTTCACCATGGAATGATCAACCAAGACACTTGTCATGGATACAGCCGTTACAGGACAGATGAGAAGAGCTAAAACTGCCATGAAAGCTTTGGAGTTGATTCTTAAAACCCTAACTGTTTCCCTCATAATCTCCAAAGCACTAGTGGAATGAAACTGGTATTCCCGGTGATTTGAACTAAAATCTGATGATCCCAATTCATGTCCAAGCAATGTGGGATCCTTGGATCCTTCCATTTCTGATGCCTCCGAACTCATTAAGATCTGCAAAATCGAGAGTAATAGAACCATGAGTGCAAGAAAAAAAAACTCGATTGCAACTGCATTTATCTGGATGATGAACAAAGATAGTGCAAATGTGCAGTGCGAAAGGAGTTTAATTCATGGGAACAGAGCACCTGCAATCACTGCTGAGCTTACAATACCTCTATTGATGACGAGCTGGAAGCTATACGAAGTTGATATTGCCTCAATCGGTTCAAATTTGCAAAATCATGAACTGATAAGATTCGATCCGAATCACGCGATCAAAGACATCAATTTTTTCTTAACTTGCTTTCTTCTCTCGGTTTAGGGCACATGAACTTTGACGTATACAAACATGGAGTTTACTGGCATATGCTGGCTGTCTTGCAGCTGCATCCCCACCGACACATTATTGGGCCCTATATTATTGGGCCTGCCATTCATAAATTCGGCCCATTAAAATAGGTCGGTCAAAATTCACCAGGCCCAAAGTCGTTCAGTATTTGTAGGCGGTAGCATGGTTCATGTTAGCTCGTAGGACTGTTCATCAAATCGGATATCCGGAATTTTTCACCTATAAAACTGGTATCCAGATCCGGTCCGAAAATGTCGGATATCCGGTTTAAAAATATAAACGGATCCGGATATTCGAAATATCCGGAATGAACAGGAGCTGTTTAGAATGAGTAGGAGAGTCGCTCGTTTAGAGGTGTTTGTAGTTTACTTAACCGACTTTGAACCGGATTTTTACAAAACAACTCTATAACTTTGTGAAAATTACCGAGTTTGAATCGGATCTTTTTCGATCTTTCAACCCACTAGAAGGCCATTCGAACTGCTTTCCGTTTTTTTTTTTTTTTTAAATGAACCCGGTTAAAAGCTGCCAACGTAGAAATACAATTCTAGCAAATTTTCTCAAATTTAAACGGTTAAAAGCTACCAACGTAGATAGTATCCACATACAAAGGTTGTCTGCTCGACATTCTTGCCATGCATGTCAATCAGAGATTAACTACAATCGTGACTCATAGCTTCATGTTGATGTTGAGCAGACGTTTCGCCCATGAAAACACGAATGAAAGAATTTCAGCAACATAAGTTCAGTACAACAAGATTAAAGCTTTCTGATGTTGGCTTGGCTAAATGAGGCTGATGAGGATGCTTTCAGTTTAGTAATGGATCTCGGGTCATGGTTCGACCCGAAAAGAAGACTGCTCCAATTCACTTGTCCTTGCATAGCAGCATAGGAAACCCTATCACTATCTTCACCACCAGACGCGTCGTATCCATCACTGGTTGATCTAGTAAACGGAAAACCCGGTAATGCAGACGAAAACGCTCCCTTCCTGGCCTCTTCAGCCCCAGTAGATGGCACCTGTAACGGGCGAATATCAGGTGAATCCAAACTACTCTCTGGAGAAGAACCCATCATGTGACCCGAGCTGGACATGGGAAAACCAGATCGAAACGCGTTTCTTGCTTCAAGCTGAAGTGGCGCCATGCTGATTGATGTTGCCGTTGTTGGTGGTCTGTTGAAAGGTCCTTTAGCTGAGGGTCCTAATAACAGATGCTCGGTTGGGAGTCGTATCCGTTTGCTGGATCTTTTCTTGTTGCTGTCAAGCCTGGAAATTACTTGCCTCCCACTGCTGCCTAAGCTGCTGTCTGTTTCGTGTCCCGGAGTAGGTAGGACTTCTCGTCTTGATGAGATGGGTTGGAGGATTTTGGACTTCTTTCTTGCTTCAGCCGCAGCCTTCGTCACCTCTTCTGCATTGAGACGTGCTAGAGCCCATGGACTGATCTTCACTGCCGGGTTCTTTTTCTTAGCCGGCTCCTCCATGGCCATTTTCTTTCCATACGAACTCACAGATCCCGTATCTGGAGCTACTACATCATACTGCAATTGTACAAGATTGCAGGATATCAAAATAAGTAGGCTCTTTTTTATGGGTTTTCCTGTCAAATTGACTTTTTCTATTAAGGGTATATTTAGTTAATGAGTTTATACTATGGGTACTCTTAGTAGACTATATACTTTAGTTCCTATGAATATCATAAGAAACATGAGCTTACCTGATCCTCTACGAATAACCGAGGAGGCGTGCAAAATGCCCCGCGGTGGAAAGTATTAAACGAGCTGGCACTGCTTAGTCCGGTAAAGGAACTAACTTGCGACATCTGAGGGCTTTGTTGGCCTCCACCAAAAGTTGCTTGCTCTTGTTCTCTCAGAGCTATGATGTAGTCATATGTGCTTATTCCCTGTAAGAATAATGGCACATTTGTTAGCTGAGTGAAGTTCAGACAGAAAAACATGAACTGTATATTGCAATCAATAACCAAGCCACTTTCCACCAAAAGTATAAAACTTGGGTCTAAAGGGTAAAAAGAAAAACCTTCTTTATTAGGAGAATATGGAAGAAGAAAAGTTGAGCTAGTGGCAATGTTGCTATCATTGCCAAAATGGTACACATAACCTGTCGAATGCAAGCTTCTCATCATTAGAAGGAACCCAGGTGAAACTAAGTAACAAAATACCCCGGTAAATGTTATTTGAACAGCACTGTCAAAGAACAAAGGACTTCTGAACACTAACCACAACAATAACATAGGGAACAATGGTGAAACTGCTTCCTAGCTTGGAAACAATATCTTCACCGAATCTCTTTCGATCAAGAAAACAGCAAATCAACACGAGGATTCCAGTTGACCATTGAAGAATAAGCTGCAACATTGGAGATCCAGATACATAATGTCATACATCAGTATACAACTTAGCAGACAAACAAATTTTACTACTCTTCCAAGGATGTCCATGTTTACCAATAACAGGGAAAAAACCATTAGGGTGAAAAACTTTCGGTAGTTCCGTTTTCCTATGCAATTATTCAGCCACTGCATTATGAAAGAATAAAATTGTATTAGGTTCTATCCTCCAAAAATTGGGGAAATCAGTTTGACAAAGTCTCAAATACCCGGCAGTGATGATCAAAGCTGTCAACACATTTATCACAAACTCTGCAGTGCTTGCTGTACTTGAAAACCTTCAGAAAAGATCACCTGAACCTCATAAGCATCTTGCATGATATGAAATTTTCTTATCAGCTAAAAAAAATCCTTTGTGATTCCAACTATTCTGTCCTCTAATTCTAATGCAAGAGTTATATTCTTGTTTCATGACCTATAATACATGTAGGCATAAGTGGTTTTCGGATGCCTTGCATTAAACTGTAGTATTAACAAACAAGGTTTACAAACAATACATGTACCATATATACTACATTTCAAACTAAACACTACTCCTTTTTTTCTTTTAAAGTCCAATACTACATTACTTGCATCATAATGAATGGCATTCACACAGAACCAAAGCAAATCAAGCGACAATTTGAACTAGCCTCGGGTATAGAAGGGGTGTGTTTTAAAGTATATATATAAAGATAACTGAAATACTTTGGTACCTCAACTTCACATAAGCTGCAGTAAAACATGCCATCTTCACTCATATTTCTATCTGAAGATTCTTCCCCTCCATTCATACATTTACAGAGGAAAGAGCAAGGAAAACACAATACTCCTAGAAGCCAGGACGAACACTGTAAAGACGCATTTCCTACACTTTCAGCTTCAAAATCTTCTACACTTGCACCAATGCTCTTCCCATCCATATCTGTGGGCTTGTCTCCTTTTGTAGGAATATCATGTTCACATATTGATGAAGTGTTCTCTCCACCAAATTTAGATTTCTGTAGTTGGGCGGATTTTCTAGTCCCTGAGTTTTTAATGTACTTTTTCGACTTGAACACTCCCGAATCTGCTGGATCAGCTGCAGCACACCAGATATACAGGCCAAAACAACACACAATCTGAAAGGAGAAATTATGCTGATGAGTGTTGTACAGGCAATGAACACACTCATATTTGTGTTTAATTTCTGACTCAGTGAGCTATGGATTATAAATGCTTAACTACATTTTCGCAATTGATAAGTGACAAGTTTCTTGTTATTCACATCATAATACTCTAGTATCTCACCAATAAAAGCATGTCATTACTTTGCATCTGCATTAATCAAACATGTGTTTTAAGTATTTAATTAAACAGAAAGATAGTAATCAAAATTTGCCTGAAGACAAAAAGGCATCTTCCCTTATCAACAATGTGAATGACAGGCTGAGACTATTCCTCAAGAGATCACATGATATAAAACCACATAATTACAAGAGTAAGATCAAAAGGGCAGGAAAGGAAAGCGACCCTTTCATAGAGATGATCAAATTGGTGGGAAAAAAATCAAAACTTGAAGAACCCAATTCAAATCGGAAGCTAACAAGCAGATAAAGACACAGATCTCAATTTTTGAAGCAGACATATCATGGACATAATGGAAACTAAGACAAATTAAACCAGTTCATTGTGTATTAAACTTACAAGTGGAGTGTAGACCCCCATTACAATGTACTGATAGAGCTTCTTCCCAACAAATGGAGCAAAAAACACATAGAAAGCAAAGCCTAAGGCCATAAACACAGCAACTGCCACCACCTGAGAAACACAGAAAATTAATCGCAGAAAAAAAAAATCCGAACTTCAGAGAAATGGAAATGACTGAGTACCTGAAGTGGATGATAAGGAAGCTGCCATCCATGCTTTCTCATTTTCCTTTGTTTTCACCTGAGTTTCGATATCAAAACGAAAGGAAATTGAGAGGGAAATTTTTTTCTTTGCAAACACAAAGTTGAACAACTTTATCCCCTAATTTGAAGGGAAATGTGATGTTGGAGCAAAGCTTGGTAGTGGAAGCAGGTAAATTTCATAATTTCAATGAAGAACAAGAGATTCAAAGGGAGAGGGGAAATGCGATGTGGACAGAAGAAGCTGGTGGTGTCTAAATCTCTTTAGTCACAAGCCCAAGACAGGGTGCCAGAAACAAAGGGGAAGAGAAAAAGAGGAGGTTTTTCCTTGTTTCTTGCAAAGACCTTTTTGCAATTTTTTACACTGAGATCTGTGACTCCATGGGAGAGAGAAGGAAAGAGAATGACATATTTAAAGAAGACTTGTGGCTATTCACTTTACAAGGCAAATAAAGGAAGAAAATTGAATGGAAAAAACCATCCCCACAACACAATCAAAACACACCCCACAAACCCAAAAATCCTTCAAACTTTTCATTCCTAGCCTTTATTAGCAATGGTAGGCTAGCTTGGTTCCTTGCTTCTTTCTCTTTCTTTTTTTTTATATAAATGAAAAGCAGATAGGTTGAAGGTAGTCCATCCTAAAGTATTCTTACGGATAAAAATGAAAAATTCGGGATCATGGAAAAAACTGGTGTTGGGATCGAAGTGTGCATATAAGTTAAACGGTCAACAAGATAGTTTATCTTCTGAAAAATATATCTATCGAAAGTAAGAAATAATCATTTCAATCTTCCGATGATAACGAGATCCTTGCTTCTTACTTTTTACCCTCTATGTAAAATGTAAATATTCAGTTGTTTTTTCTTTTTTCATTCAGCAATATGTTTTCTTGCTATTCTCTATTAAAATAAGTGATGTGGGTGACATTTTGTTAACAAAAAATGTTCAAAGGATGAATGGTTCATATTTCACTTAAATAGAGTATATTCTGTAAATTTACAGAATTTAAGGGTAGTTTTATACAATTTAACCTTCAACCAACCTTATTAAATAGCCTTTGCCTGCTCACTTTTGAATTCCTTTTCTGAGCAGTGTCAGGCGTACAACCAGCAATGCAGCAAGGATTCAGCTTCAGAATCAGCTTACTGACCCCTCTTTTTAAAAGTAATTGTATTTTAGTACCCTCTTAATCATTGTTTGTCACTAATCAAACCTACATTAGACAACTAACTGATAATTCTTACCACAATATTCCTAATTTGATACTTTTATTAAATTCTACTTCAGTTCGGGGTACGTTTTATAAATTTCTCTCACTTCATTATCTTTTGTTCTTTAAGCAAGCTTCTACCACTTTCTAAATCCCAAAGGTTGCTTCTTTTTTCATCAAAACTTATTTACAAAATTACAAACTATGTCCTAACAAAATTGTATTTCATCAAATATTACAATATTTAGGGTGTATTACAAATACTATCTCAAGTCTGAAAAGAAATTTGTGCTTACTATGTAACATGATGTGATGATATGAAGAAATGTGTTTTTTAACTATTTTACTATAAAAATTTATTATAGGGATGCATGAAAACATAAACTCTTGTACGAAATTATGACAATTATGATATTTATTTGTCGTGTATTTTATAATATTAAAGCTCTAAAAATAGGTGTTTTATATTTTATACAAACTTCAAAAACGCGAATATTTAAAAATACAAACTCTTATGTTCCTTTGTTTTATGCAACCTAGATTTAGCATAATAATAAATGCTATTATTATATTTAATTTATAAGAAATATAACAATAATCTCCAAATAAATCAATATATTTTAGAATATTATCCCAATTCCCAAACATATCTAAAATATTGGTTAAACTCCAAATAAATCAATATATTTTGTAGTAATTTAAAATGTTAGAATATTTCACGTAATTAAGTAAATTAACTCATTTATATTAAATCTTTTTTACCAAATATTATAATGAATAGAAGAATCAACTTAGAATTACACCATAATCACATAAAAAATAAATAATAATTAATTACAAAGATACCTTGACCTATGATTCTATGAATTAGCCTTGTCACACATAAATATGTTAAGGAAAAAACATTTTAAAAATAATAAATAAATATAGCTTTGGTTTAAGTGATGAGAGTTGAAAATTCCTTAAGGGAATTGTATGGATTAAAGAATAAAGCACAAATGGTTAAACAAAAGAAGACATGCTAGTTTGTACTACGAAATATTTTAAATTAAAAAAAAAATATTTCTAGGGTTTCCAAGGAGCCTAATTGAAATTTGTGTAAGTAGATGATCGTGGGAAGTTGCCTCGAAGAATAAATTTTTGGAATTAAGCGGTCAGTTTGGGGCATTTGTTGCAGTTTCCATACCATATTAATTGCACTACTCATTTCTTATACTAAATTATTATATTTTATAATTGATTATTTATTGACATGAATTATCATATACGGAGTATTATCGTATTGTTTGAAAAACACCATGTTACTCCCACAAACATACTATGGCCCTACAATTGGTAGGGCTTAAATTGACTATTCAAGTAACAAATGTGATAATTTCTAGACAATTTTATTATATTTTATTTAACATTTTAAATCTATTTTTAGATTTTTTGTGTTTAAATTATTTTATCAAAATTTCTTTTTTCTCCTTTTAAGATTATTCGTCAATTTAGTTTTCTTGATTCAAAACTTTATTTTAATTTTTACTTCTATTTCTATGATAAAATTATTAATTATCTCTATTTAACTTTTTAAATTAGTCAAGATACTTAATAAAAACTCTCAATACTAACAAAGATATAAAATTAGGGTGGACTCGGTTCACAAATTTCAATTCAGCAAGATTGCATTCAAAAAGTTACAATCTCGTATCGATATTTTTTTGTGGATATTGACTTTCTTGTCTCCCAATACATGTTTCGTCACCTGTATATTTAAATTTTAAATTAATCAACTCATTGTTATAGTCATGCTTTTTAATTTCATAATTTTGCAAGTCCGATAATCCTAGGTATATTCATCGTGTTCTCAATTTTACTCTCACCGACGACTTCATCATGTTCACTCCTCACAATTTTCGCTCGATTTCTCTTACAAGGTTGTAGAGATTTAATATTTTTGCTTTATCAATCTTTTCGATCGTACTAGCCAAGATTATTAATTCATTATCAATAAGAACTAACAAAAATCGTTTTAAAAGTTATTGGAATAAGGCGTGAAATGACCTTAATTCCTTCTCAACCATTCCACGCGAATACAATACAAATCTTTCTTTCTTTTTTTTTCTCTTATGATATTTTAATATCGTGTCTTTAAAATTATTAATCAGTCTCATTAAATAAAACTTTAACTTTTAAAATTGAAAACTAACCAACAAAGGGGAAGTAGATTGAGTACGTATGTTGTAACATGTAAGTTGTGGTGGACCATATGATACGACTTCATAATAGCCTCATCTTTGCTTTGGAATAACTCTTTCTTCCTATTGAAATGCACGTAGGAAAGTTAAATAACTAAAAGGGCCTTTTTGGTATGTGTTAGATTGGTTGGTAGCTACCAAATGAATTATTTATCTCAAATAAAATAAAGAAAAATAATGATAAAGGCAAAAGAATAATAATTTAGGTTAATTTTATTTTTTATTTTTTATTAGTAGCCTTTCGTTCTAATTATAAAAATGAGCAATCAAATGGGTTTAAAATATCTATATTCCATCCATCCAAATGTTGTATTCAACTTGCTTGGGTAGGAAACAACGTTGTAAATTGCAGCTACCAGATGAAGATATGGCCTCACCATTCTCCTGACCCTGATCACATAGGTTTATTGATATTATTAATATCGTTAGAATTTGTCAATTTCGGGTTGGGGTTGCATTTCTAGTATCAAACATGATTTAGATTGACGGATTGTAAGTGCTCATCGTAAGAGAGAGATAATTGCATGCTTATAATAAAGAGTTGTTTCTATTGCATATATGTCGTTGAATCCTTGTTTGAATGCTAACTTTGTTGAGTCTTGAAGGTTTTTGAATTTGACTTGGTAATAAGTACCATCAAGGCTCTTATAACAAATAGTTATATATAATCGGGATAAGAACATAATAAAAAAAAATAAGAACTTAAGAATAATATAAATCAAGGATCAATTATATCTCTTGTTGTGTGGATATTTGTCAAGTGTGATGTTTTTCAATCATATTTACTAATTTTGTATGCGGATTTGTTTACTTGGTTACTCGTTACTTGATCACATAACTGATTCAAACAACCTCAGTTCTTTGTTGGTAACTTGAAAGACATAAGAATTAATAATCTTATTCTCCTTGGGCTCTTACTTGATTTTAGGGCTGTAATATGAGACAAGCTACTCGGGCTCGGCTCGGGCTTGGCTCGTCAAAAGCTCGGCTCGAGCTCGTTCATTTTCTAAACGAGCCAAGTTTGAGCACATTTTAAAGCTCGTATAATTTTTAGGCTCGGCTCGTTTATAAACAAGCCGAGTTTGAGCATGTCAAAGCTCGTCTCGTTCGGGTAAAGCTCGGCTCGTTCGGCTAAAATAACACTATAGGAGCATTATTTTGGCCGAGCTACTCGGGCTCGGCTCGGGCTTGGCTCGTCAAAAGCTCGGCTCGAGCTCGTTCACTTTCTAAACGAGCCAAACGAGCCAAATTTTAGGCTCGGCTCGTTTATAAACGAGCCGAGCTTGAGCATGCCGATGCTCGGCTCGTTCGGCTCGTATTACACCCCTACTTGATTTACTATGTATAGTGATACGGTTAGGATAAACATTTGATAGGCATAACGACGAAATTCGCCATGTCAGATGGGTACACACAAGGGTGTATGCATGTTGGGGTTATGTGGATATTGGTCAAGTGTGGCCTTTTTCCATGGGTGATTTTCCTTGAGTTCAACCCTTATTTACTTGTTTTTTTTCCTAAAGAAAAGTATCTGCGTACCCGGTCCGAATCTCGAATTGGACGGGTACAAACAAGCCCTTAGACTGAATTTCACCCTCAGATTGATCCGGTCCGAAAAAACGAGTAAGTTTTTTTCAAAAATCCGTTATGAGTCCGGATTTGCCGATGTCTAGTATTGTATAACAATATCAGTTGGTGTTCCTTTATATGGTTATTATCCATCAAAATTTGAGTTTATGGTGATCAAATATAGTAGAGTTCGGCCGAAAAAACGGAGTCCCGAGTCGGGATTTGCCGAGGTCTAGTCATGCATAACAAAATCGGTTGGTGATCCCTTTATTTGTTTATTATCTATCAAAAGTTGAGTTTATGGTAATCAAATACAATATTTAACTTCATACAAAATCCAAATATTATCATTTCATTACTATATTTTGTTTTGACAAATATAGGTTAATCTCTTTTTAAATAAATAAAATAGATTAAAGAAAGAAAAATGATCATAATTGACTAGGATGATTATGAAAACATGAGACGAGGGTGGATGCAAAGGCAATGAATGAGGTCAAATTCATTCATATTTATGGCATCCTATTTTTCACTGGGACCCACTCTCATCAACCTCTCCAATTCAATGCACATCTCACTGCCACACTCACACATTATTGATGCTGGTATTTATTTTCCTTTTAAATTTAATCAAATATAATTAGATTTGTTTTTGGTTAATAAAAACAAAACATAAACCAACAACACTAAAGGCAAATATTGCCCATCAATTTATTTCAAAGCCCTAAATATTCTCTCTTAGTTATTATAATACGAGAATTAGGTGAAATTTTTGAAAAGCTACTAAAAAAATGTTATGACCTTTCCAATCTTTTCCTTTAATTCCAAATATGTCCCATCTGTATGCCACTTTCTTAAAAGTCAAACCACGTCATCCATTTTCCCTATTTTCTTTAGTTGACTAAATACCTAAGTATTCATATATTATAGGAAAAATTGCCTAAACAATACCTCATTTTTTAGATGGATTAAACTTTAGTATCTCGTCGTTTAAATTAATAGAACGATATCTCACATATTGAGTTTGACCAAAGATTAGAACTTGGATTACTGTTCACACGTTAAGTATAAGAGTTATGGCAATGAGGCTACATGTAATACATATTCAACAAGAAACAAAGGGAAAAGTTCTAGGAGCAAAGCTATTATGTTAACTTAACGCGTGAAAAGTAAATTAGATACTAATCTTTGGTCGGGCTCAATAGGTGAGGTACCGTTCTGATATTTTAAACGACGGGGTACTAAAGTTTAGTCGGCCTAAAAGATGGGTACTGTTTAAGCAATTTTTCCTATATTATAATAAGCGATTGTTACTGGGCCTTTTGAGGTTTAAATGGGCCCAAAAGTATATCCAGCCCAATAACCAAGCGGACTAAGTAATGGGCCTGGCCCATAAAGTACCACATCTGTAGCTTGTTTTTAGGCTTTGAGCAACGGAAATGAACTGGAGCCCATAAACCTCAAATTCAACAATGCAACGAAAATGGAGAACAGCTGTATAGTATTTGCAACGAATACAAGCTGGCGATTCTGACCTTTAGTCAACATCAGCAGTTCGTTCAGAAACTGAAATCGGTTGTCCATGGAGGAAGAAGGCCAGCAAATTCACCTCAATAAGCCACTTCGTTGCATTGTCAAATTAGGTTTGTCACTATCGCCTATCATAAACTCGATTTGCTTTCAGTGGTTTCCCCAATAGTTTGGTTTTGTGATCAGACTTATTGCAAGCCTAAATCTTATAGCCCTCATACTTACCGATCTCTTATTAGATGAACCCTAGTTTTATCGATTGTCTAGCACGAACTTCATGATACATTTGGAATTTGCTGTAAACTTGTGATTGTATTATAGGCGGAGCTGCGATTACCTGCAAGAATGAATTGGAGAAAGTGAATGATGAAAATCTTGAAACTGTTTCCTCTCACCTTAGACAAGCTATGGTTAATGGGGAGGTGATTGGGATGGATTGGAGTAAGCGGCCGAGGCAATTGGATCTTATTTGCCCTAATGTTGGAGATAGTTTAGATTGCTCATCAATGGAGACTAGCAACTTCATTGTTGTTCATGGTGCTGGTTAGTTTCACTTGTGTTTTGGTATCCTTTTATTTACTTATCATGTTTTAAAGTTCTATATAACGTGAGAGTGAGTTGCATTGCAGAAAACGAACATTTTGATGTGATCACCAATTGATGCAGGTTCTTTTGGGCACTTCCAGGCTAGCAAATCAGGAGTGCATAAGGGAAGCTTGCACAAGCCACTTGTCAAGGCGGGATTTGTGGCCACTCGCATTTCAGTAAGAAATGCTGTCTAGCTCTCCATTGTATTTTCTGCATCAATTACTCTTTTCTTGTTAACTATGGAACTGTAGTTAGTTGTAGAGTTTATTGACGGGTCTGAATATTTACTCGGTAGGTCACATCACTTAATCTTGAAGTTGTTAGAGCCCTTGCCAGAGGTAAGGTTTTACACTCCTTGTATGGCTGTGATATTTTCTTTTCAAAATCAGAAACAACTTAGTCAATTTCTTTTGTTGATGATGAATTTAAACTTGGTATTTAACTAGTTTTTATTTCCTTCAAACCGACTAGATTTTTGATATGTCAGAAGAAAGGTTATAGTGGCCGTGTAAAAACGGAAAATGTCTTTCCAGTTTTTCTCCTAACTGATTCGAATAGCAGCGAGTTCTAGTTAGTAGTTGCATGCCCCAAGTCTTAGCTTTGCACTTATACATATTTCTTGAGTATTTAATTAGACCTGGGCTTGTTTTAGAGGGTATTCCTTCGATTGGGATGTCTCCGTTTTCATGTGGATGGTCAACGAGCAAAAGAAATGTAAGTACTTCTTAACACATTTTCTTATACATTGTATCATATGCATCTTATACATGCAATTCGAATGGCTTAAAAATATACCACGTTACCACTTACATTATGCAGATCGCCTCAGCAAACATCTCTGTTGTGTCCAACGCCATCAACGAAGGTTTTATCCCTGTATGCTCCATTTTCTTCATCAAACTAATAGTCCTGGAGATTCACATTCTATTTTCTTCCTAACAAATTGAAAATAAAATATCTGTATAGGATGAGAGCTTCTAGAATAGTTCTTCCATGTTGTCAGATATCATTGTCTATATAATTTATCTTCTTATGTTCGCTTATTTTTATCTAAGATAAATGTATATGACATTAATTTTGAAAGTAATGTGCAATTCAAGCTTGAAACTTGGTCTAAAAGAGTAACTTGTGAGAGTTGAAATTGGAAATATAACAGTAGAAGTGAGAAGAATTAGACCACTAAAGTTGTTTTATCCGTTTCTCGGGTTTTTGTTAGAGGATCAATTGCAAGTGTTGATGAAATTTCATGTTTGATCATATCTTTGTTATCTAGGTCTTACATGGGGATGCGGTACTCGACCACTCTCAGGTTTGTCCGTCAAGAGTAATACTTTCATAATGGTTCCCTTGTTCATAACTGCTGCTAAATTATTTTTTCCATTTTCACAGGGTTGCACCATCTTAAGCGGGGATGTGATCATAAGACATCTTGCAGAAAAGTTAAAGCCTGAATACGTCGTCTTTCTTGTATCCTCTTGCACCATTCTAGGATGAAATCTATCTTTTGGAACTGAACAAATTAAGCTTCTTGATAAGATTTTTTATGATGTTTTATTTAGCCTATATTCCTATACAAAGTGATTTTAAGACAGATGTATTTGGAGTATATGATCGTCCACCGTCAGAACCAGGAGCTATATTGCTTAGAGAGATCGGTAAGTTCTCAAATAACTAAAACCTATTCAAACTTGACCAAGTAAATCCAATTCGGTCTCTTGTTACAGCTGTTGATGAAGATGGAAACTGGGAGGTTGTAGAACCAAAGCTATCAAATGCTAATAAAGGTTAGCAAAACAGTTTTCGGTTAATGTATATACTATAAACCCTCTTTGACTCGAGTGTGATTTTGTTTACGAAAGCAGTTGAGATAACGGTAGCTGCACATGACACAACTGGAGGTATGGTAACTAAGATTTCTGAGGCAGCAGCCATTGCAAAGCTTGGAATCGACGTCTACATTGTTAAAGTAAGTCTTGAAACATTTCATTAACACTTATTTGTATGTTCAATTCTATCCCATGTCTGTTAGTGAGGGCATTTGCCTGATGAATCCAGGCAGCTACAGATCATTCCTTGAAGGCATTGCGTGGTGAAATTAGCGAGGGTTGCATCCCCGACGATTGGCTAGGCACTGCTATACGGTATGCAGCAAGTAGCCACTGTCTTAATGGGCAAAGTGCTTAGGATGGCGAGTGGATGATATAGAGGTTGATAGATTCACATCTTATTATTTTTCTCTCTCGTTTAGATGTATATACATCTAAACGATTAGAGATTGGAAAATCCACATAAAGCCTAAGTATTTTTTAAAGCTTTCTCGTACACTTTCTCTATGTATTTTCTAAATCTAACTAAATCGAGATTCACATTTTGCTCTATCATATACACATCAAATAATTCCGGAACCATACCATTCTCATCCATCACAACTTTCGCTTCCTTTACGACGGAATCCTCCATTTTGTACTTACTAGACAAACTACTCTCATTAAACCCTAACTTATACTCCATGTACTCCAAACTCATTTCCCTAGCTGGCCTTCCGAAGCACACCTCCCCAACAAACTCCAAACCTAGCGGAACTACTTGCGCCACCACGGCTCCCGACCTAAGCAACAACATGTGTGTCAACGCTGACCCATGCACTCCTAGCATTGCATTTGCATGGCTCCCATTGTTGATTAACGTGTACGCCTCATGCAACGTGAAACTCTTAGTTGGCTTGTAAACCACCAAGTCGAAACCGACTTCCTCAGCCACCTCACGGGCCTTATCCTGGTTGAGTATAACCCGCCCATCCAACGCTCCCCGGTCCAACCACACCAGCTTGAGCCGTTGATGCATCTTCTCCAACCCGTCGGATTTACGATAGACGTTTCTAACGAAGGAATGAAAATGGGCCATCGTTAATGGGCCGGGTCGAGCTTTATTTGGGTCTATAGTCATGTCCCCGTCAGAGATTAGGCCCACAACGGCCCAAGTAAAACAATGTGTTGTTAAAGTCTCATTTGCAAGGTTGATGATTGGGTGTTTGGTGAAACTACGAATAAGTTCAGCATACTTGTTAACCCACCATTCATGTGCGTCATCCACCACCAAGATGATGTCACGGTCAACTATGGAGAGGGAAGTCAACGTGATGTACAACGGGAGGAACCCGTCGTTGATGTCATGGAAGAAGTTTCCGGTGAGCCCTCCGATAGAGAACACATGGGCCGGAGAATTATGCTCAATTGAACATTTTGGGCCCAATGGGCCTGACTTTAAACTCACTTCTCTGATTTTGGACATCAATTTGGGCTCCCACTTTCTTGGGTAAGGCTTGATTTTCTCAATGGGCCTAGATGGCCCAACTGTGTAAATCGTAGCATCGACCGGGTCCAGAACAGCTAAACCGTTGATTTTGCACAGATCGTAGCGCTCATGAGACCGGTCGCATGTGATTACTTCTGGATCCGGACGGTCATGATCTGCAGATTAGATTCAAGTGAATTGATTAAGTAGTTTTTTTTTATCTAATTAACGTCAAATAAATTTTTTATTATTTTTTATTATAAGATAAATTAGACCCTTTAATCAAGTATTTTTAAATTTAAAAAATAATTTTAAATTAACAAAAAATTATTTATATCAGTAATATAAAAAAAAAGAATTATTAGACCAATCTCTTATTCATTCGATTTCATACCTGGATTTATAAAGGGTAATTGAAAATTGCACGAGAGATCAGAAGAAGCGATGAATGTGATGAATATGATCAAAAGAAAGACGATTGGTGTTAGTAAATACGCCTTCTTCCCGGTCAATTCCAACTCCATTGATCTGTGCACAAATCCAAAAGGAAGAGGATAACCATACAATGAAGCAAAGAACCAAATGTGAGAAGAGAGATATAGCACAAAGAAGACGTACGTTTTATAGCTTTGTTTTACAATGGAGCTGAATTTTGTGACTGTTTCGTGTGACATGTGTGTCCCATGCCGCTAATTGATGAGTTGTATTCTTTACTGTGTCTTTCTAGATTTTCTATTATTTAGACCAAAATAAAAAAAGTTATATAATTTAATTAATATGAGTAGGTAAGGGGAAAAAATCACCTGCTCCGACCCTTTCCAAGAAAAAAATATCACTTACCGTTGGAATTTCTTATAATACAAATTAGTTATTTTTATTTTTTTATTAGTTATAGATGTTTGTGTTATTTTTATCAATTAGCATGATGATTTTAGAGTTTGTAATAAATATATATTGATATCAATTGTATTTATTATTTTTTAGGATTATCTGTTTATTATATAACATGTAAGGCATATCAACTTATAGGGGTGTTCATGTAATTTATATGTGAATATTTATCTAGTGTAATATGAATAATTCCTATAATACATATATTTAGTCATTCAGGTCAGGTGTTAATGAAAAATATATTTTTGTACTGATTGAAAGAATTAATTGCTATAAATAAAGAGTAGATCAATAAAGGTCCAATAGAAAAAGTGTTATAGTGAAAGCAATATTGTAAATTCATGCCCATTTTTCAAACTTAATCAAAAAAGCTAACAACATACTAAATTATGAAAGTTACAAGGAAATTGTGCGAATGAAAAAAGCTAACAACATACGAAGAGAATGCAGGGAATTATGATTTTTCTTCAACTTCAATTTTTCTTCAACTTCGTCCTAAAAAAATATAAAATTTATAAGGAAATTACATTTTCATCTTCAACCTTTATGTGACTGACGGAACATGTGAATAATTTTGAGGACTTTTCATCTTTAATAATTCCCATAATTAACATTGGGAAAGAAAAATTTTCAACTTTCATAATAGAGTTTAATAATAATAGTAATAATAATCACGATGATTTAATGATAAATTACTTTATAAATGTTCTTACAGAAAGAATAAAACATTTGAAGAAAATTTGTTCTTACAGAAAGAATAAACTATTTTTGGAAGAGATTGAATTGTGGATATTATACATAAATTATTTTGTTTCTTTTCGTTTTTTTTGGTAGGAATTTTGTTTCTTTTCGTTGGTTTAAGTCATTAATTCTTTTTTTATTTTGATAACTCTATCAAATTATTCTAACCCTTTCTATATAGAATTCACTCAATATTATCTTAACTAGTCTAATACCCGCACCTTGGGCGGGATTGAGTTTCAATAAAAAGTGTTAAATGTTAAAATGAATATATTAATATCAATTTGATTTGATGATGTAATAAAAGTGTTAAATAAAAAATTTACGTGGGCGGGATTGAGTTTCAATAAAAAGTGTTAAATGTTAAAATGAATATATTAATATCAATTTGATTTGATGATGTAATAAAAGTGTTAAATAAAAAATTTACGTAACAAATCTCTAATAGTTTTTTAATATTATTACCTATAACTAAAAATTTAAAGTTATTTTTTGTTTCAAAATCGTTTTTAAAATCGATTATTTTTTTAAAAAAAATCGATTTAATAAAGCAATTATAAAATCTTTATTAACGATATTACAAATATTTTAAAGAAAATAATGTTATATCTCATATTGTAACCAATAAGATTTAAATGTTAGTTCGGATATATTTTGTAAAATCTAAAATCCAAACAAAATCCTTTGAAATCTCCAAAATTGTAAATATTTGGCATGATGAGATGGAAAATATTTTAATTTTGACTTAAAATATTTATTGAATAATGGCATAATTGTAATTAAAATGTGGCAAAATTGTAAATATCTGACAAAAAGTCCTAGTGTTATGGTTAAGGTGTTGACATGTGGACTAAGAGGGTTCTATTTTAGTAGTATATATAGATATTTCATATTTAAAATTATAAATTTTGATATAAGTCTTTTTACCCTATTAATTAATATTTTAGTATATATATTCATACGAAATGTGTATTTTAGAGGATGTGTGTCGATTAAGTGTTTTTTTTTTCGTTCAACATGATTTACCATTATACACACGTATACATACCAATACTAATAGAAACAACGTATACAAAGAGAGTAATTTTATGATTTCAAGCTGATGCTAAACTGACGTAATGCTAACGTAGAACTCCCTTCATCCCCCAACGCTTTCCGAGCACTCTCCTTCAGCTGCATGGCTCGTTCCCTTATCATTTCACATTGCCTATCTCCATCACCAACTATCCTCCTAATCAACGCAGCGATCACATGACGTGTCACCACGCCATCTCCCTCGGGCCTTATCGCCACCCCAATACCGTCAGTCAAAACGACAGCGTTTGTCCTTTGCTCCGCGTACAACGGCCACGCGATCATAGGCACTCCGTGCATCAAGCTTTCCAAGACCGAGTTCCAACCGCAGTGAGTCAAGAACGCTCGAGTTGAAACATGACTCAATACCTCGACTTGTGGGGCCCAATTCCAGATTACCAGTCCTCTTCCACGAGTGCTCTCTATGAAACCCTCGGGGAGAAACCCTAAAGACTCGGGCTTTGAGTTGGGACCGAGTTGTGAGTAGGATGGGCACGAGTTGGAATCGTTCGGGCTCCTGACTACCCACAAGAACCGATTCCCACTCTCTTCTAATCCCATTGCTAACTCTTTTGTTTGCTCATGTGATAAGGCTCCGCCGCTCCCGAATGATACGTACAATACCGACCCGGTAGGCTGCCCGTTTAGCCAATCCACCACCCGGCTTTCCTCGGTCGTGTGCCCGCCCAATTGGATTATCGGTCCGATAGGGAAAACTTTGGGTCCATTCGGGTTGAACTCGTTTATGGCACGGAGGGCTTCGGGTTCCATGTCGAGGAATGTATTTATTAAAATGCCATTAGCGGATGATGTCTTTTCGGATTGGTGCAAAAACTTTTTGTAAATGGGGCTCTTGCGGGACTTGAATGGATCGCCGAAGTCACGTCCGTGAAGAGGAGGGCAACCCGGAAGTATAAACGGGTCAGGATGATCCGCAAACTCTATGTCATCGTCCAACATCTTGTCGAATCTCCGGAGATGAAGCGAGAAGAGGAGATTTGTGGCGGCGGTGCCGAAGTACATGAAAACCGGGACGTGTAGTTCTTTAACGGCGTCGAGGAGGTCGAGGCCGAAGGGATCCACCACCAAAGCCGCTAGACGGGCCAACGAGGATGCCAAATCGGCGACGACCCTCTGGGCGAAGGGAAGAGAGAGGGTGACATTGTGGAAGATTTCTGACTCCGGGGATTCGGAGGGATCGGCGGTGATCGGGGGGAGGTGGTGGAGGCGGATTGACTCTGGGAGGGATTGTAGGATGGTGGTGGAGGTGGTTGAGGGAAGGATGAGGGTGGCGGAGGAGATGTGGCGGCGATGGAGGAGGAGTTTGGCTAGATGGACAAATGGGATGACGTGGCCCATCCCTGGACTCGGGAACATGGCGATGTGTACACCTTCGTTGTCCATTGAGTTGTTTGCAAGATTGAGTAAAGCTTCTACTTTGATTAAGGATTGTTTTAAGAAATAATTTAGGATTCTATTTATAGATTTTGAGAATTGGTCAATTAGTTGCAGAAGAAAGAAGTTATAATGTCCGTTAACCGCTGCGGTTATCAATGGAAGTGCTCAAAACTGCGACATATACTCTTCACGAACTTGATTATATATTTATGCAAACTACCCTTTTATATATCATCATCAAATATTACCTTTGTTGTGCAGAAATCAAATGTTCCATCTTAACCATTTTATTAACCACAACCACACAAAACATTTACTAAGTACACAAAATATATTAATAAATCTAATTATGTTATAAAAAATATACACTGAATTTTATTCATTTACATGAAATGAAAAGGTTTCTTGATAAAAAAACATACATGTTATTAAAAGACGTAGTAATAGTAAATGTGCATTTGGTTTTATATTGAGGGATCATAATAAGTATAGTAATAGTAGATGTGCATTTGACCAATACTCAGTTGGTCTAGTGGGATGTGGTGCTAGATCGGCAAAGCCGATCGAACCGGGTGTTCTAATTAGCTCTTAAAAAAAAAAATGTGCATTTGGTTTTATATTGAGAGATCATAATGCGTCGACAGTCGAATGATGTCACTTCTATATCACATGCGGAAGCATGTGCCCTAGAAGAAGGGTTTTTAGAGCGCGAGAGATGATGAGAATAAACCGTATTGAAATTGAAGGAGCTGAATCCTCATCTCTATTAATATTTCTTGAATACCCCGTGTAAAATCGACCTTATCATCTTAGATATTTCCCTTATCATGTATAAATTTATACAAGTTTGGTTCAAATTCGTATATTTTTTAGAAAGTCAATGACATTGCGAATAACTCGTAACAATTGGTCCCGAGTCATTACTGCTACCGACGTAACAATATCTCACGAAGTAATAGTTTTACTTCACAAGTATATCACGAACTTGTAGTTTTCATCCACAGGTATATCATATATAAGATGGTCCCTGCTTACACCTATAGTGCCAAAAAAGAATAAAAGAAATATAAGACGTAGTATAAAACCAAGTAATATGCAACAAACATATCCAAATGGAAGTATTTTACAAACAATCGGTCAAAAACTTAGCCATGCATATCCATAAAAAGCCTAGCTTTCTTATACACATTTTCCATATATTTTCTAAACCTAAACAAATCCAAATTTACATTTTGTTCCCTCAAATACACATTCATCACTTCCCTATCCCATCCTTTCTTCTCCAGCAATGCATTCGAATCTTTCAAAATCGGATTCTCTTTACTGTACCTCCTAGACAAAGTACTCTCATTCAATCCAACCTTATACAACATGTACTCCAAACCCACATCTCTAGCTGCCCGTCCGAAACACTCCTCTCCGGCCCACTCGAGTCCTAGCGGCATCACTTGCACCACCACGGATCCGGGTCTAAGCAATAACAAGTGTGTTAAAGCCGCCCCATGGACTCCAATCATTGCATGACTTGTGTTGATGAGCTCATAAGCCTCTCCTAATGTTTTGCTCTTAGTGGGCTTGTAGATGATTACGTCGAATCCAGCTTTCTCGGCCACCGCTCGTGCCTCGGCTTGGTTCACGATGACTCGTCCGATTGAACCCGTCCGGACCAGCCAAACCAGCTTGGGTCTGCTCTTGTGATGCTTGGGGTTGGGAGAGTGTTGTAGTTGTCCTACTCTGTTGTACACATTTCTGAAGAAGGAATGAAATTGGGCCAGAGTTAATGGGCCGGGTAGTGCTTTCGGGTCCAAAGCCATGAACCCGTGAGAAACCAAGCCCACTGAAGCCCATGTAAAGCAATGAATTGAAGTGTCATTCTCGAGGTTGATGATCGGGTGTTTAGTAAAACCATGGATGACGTCAGCATACTTGCGGATCCACCATCCATGTGCCTTATCAACCACCAAGATGACGTCACGGTCAACCAATGAAAGAGAATTCAACGTGATGAACAATGGTAGAAAGCCATCGCTTACATCATGGAAGAAATTTCCGGTATATCCTCCGACAGAGAATACAATCGCCGGCGAGTTATGCATGACGTCACATTTCGGGGCTACTGGTTCGGACTTTATTTTAACCTCTCTTATTCGTTCCATTACAGAAATCTCCCACTTTCTCGGGTAAGCCTTCAGAGAAATTACGGGCCGAGACGGCCCAATTGCGTAGAGAGTAACATTAGTGGAGTCCAGAACAGCTGGACCGTTGATTTTGCATAGATCATAGCGAAAGTGTGACCGATCGCAGATGATCCGCTCCCCTTCTAGAACCAGATCCGTTACCGTAATCAGATTTTTTTGATGATTCTGATCTTCTGTGAATAAAACATCGATCAAAGAAGGTAAAAATCGATGTTCTAATTAACCGAAGAAGGAATTCGTTCGTACGTACCTCGAATTGTAAATCGATTCTGAAAATCAAGCTTCTGAATCGACGACAAGTAAGAGCCGATCAGCAAAATGAATAGCAGCAAGAAAACCACGTAAGCGATTGCAGTCGATGGACAAGTCTTCTTCCTCGTCAAATCGAACGCCATTGACGTTCAAAGCGAATCGAATACCGATCTTGATGAATATCAGATTACTTTCTCGATCAATAATATTGATACAGAGGTCTTGAACTTCGTAATTGAGCTATGATTTTCAGAAATCAGCATAGAAGAGAGGTTGATTGATCTTTATGGTGAGGTTTGGAAAGAGAGGAAGAAGAAAATGAGAAGCTCTGTTTGGTTCAGCAATGGAGAGTTTCAGTTTCAACAGAAACTCTACTGGTAGGCGCAGCTCAGCGTCCAAGAATGCATGCGTAGTGCGTTCTGTTAGTCATCGGTATTTATGGTGTAAACTGATTTTATTTTAGTTTTTCTTTATATGAAAATATATAACTATATTCCTGAAGTTATTATACAAAATTCGTATTCGCACGGTTCAAGATTTCGTTATTACACCACGCATACGGATCTCGTAACCGTGACCAAAAGTTCACGATTACGGAACCCATAACCGTCATGATTATGGGTTCCGGATCCGTGTTAATTTTATACATGAATTCTAACCAAAAAAAATTCTGACACGGTTACTGTGATGTTAGGGGAAAAAAATTAATTTTTTTTTCCTGACATCACGAAATCTTGAACCGTGCGAATAATACCCCTCTTATTCTATTGTGTACAAATGTAGAATGCTTATTTTCTTTCAACACTACTGTAATCAATTACTTTATTGACTTTAAATAATATTTATAACTTGAAATGTGTATAGAATAAGTCAAATATATGGACGAGGCAACCTCTGTGGAAAAAATATTTTAGAATTAGGGTTGTTTGGTTTTTAAACTAATATAAATGATTTGCAACGTATTTCCTGAGTTAATGTTGTATACATGATAATGTATGTAATATTTTATCATTGTATTATAAAATATAATATTTATTGATATGTTATTATTGTGTTCTAAGATGTTATTTGGATTTTTTTTTGTATTAGTCAAGACGTAGCTGTGCAATAATTTGGTCAAGAATAGCGATCCTTCATTGACCCAATGGGCGGCTAGTTAGAAAATGAGAATTGAGAACAAAACAATCATCCACAAGGTGCGGGTTATATTCTAATTACACTTATAGTCATTCGGTTTTATAATAAAATTCATCGAGTTTATGCCAATTTTTTCCTCTCATTCTAATAGTGACGTCTGGTATAGTGCTTCAAAGTAGTTCGATCTCTCGGGAGTCTAACTTATTGAGTTTGTTAGCCTTAAGACATTTGATGGCGAACCGTCTACTATGATTGTCCCATTCAATCGCTCTTAAAGCATATCATCAAGTGTCAAACGGTTACACTTGATCAAGGAGGCATATGAAACATTATATGTCCTCACATCGATGATGAGGGATAATGCGTATCACGTTATAATCCTCGTAAATTTGAGACGCACACCACATTGACCATAACATATAAAAGTGTTGTAACAATTAATATTATAAAACTTGTTTGTAACAAGAATTCGTGGTTTTTAATATGGGTGAAAACATAGAATATTAATTTTTAATAAGACGAATTACCAAGTAATGTTCATAAGTCATTGTAGCTTATTGACTTAGAGCATCCTCATCTCTCATATTATCTTAAATTTTTTAATCTCTTAGCTTTTTGGTTAAAACAAGAGGAAAAAAATGTCACATTTAGGTATTTTTCTTAAAACATTCTCTATTTTTTTACTTTGATTTTCACACCAAAATTTAACATGGTCACTATTTTGAGGTTGTGAACGTCAACTTAATTTTGGTATAGCATTTCCACCATGATCTAAGGAAAAGTTCATTGGGATTGACTTGACTAGTTCATGATTAACCACATGACTAACTTTGGATCACGTTTTCATCTTCGTCTGCCTAAGGTGAGCTACCATATTAAGTTGCCAATAGATGAGACTTATTGATGTAATATGTTGGGATTATGCTCTTGTATGTGTTGATTGTAGTTAGTGTTGGATGTGTTGACGTTGGAGATTTGCGTATTATGATTTATGTATAATGGAGAGGCTCATTATCCACATATCCATCTATTTGTGATCCATCTAATCTCATTGAATCAAACACGACGTTCGATTTGGGTATATATGTCTCCTTTTTTTTGTCTGAAAAATTACTTGTATTCAGAAAAGATGAATGTACATGAGAGGGAGGGGAAGCAAATACATTATGCAATAGTGGTGAGACTAAAAAGAATTAAACAAGGGCAATATTAAGCATAGCAACGGACTGGGGCGATCTGTCAGTCCAATGGTAGGAGAGGTGAAGTTTGGTGGCTCTGATGGCGGCACCAACAATATATATCTCCTTTTGTCTTTGATACTAGAGGCAAAAGGTTATTATTGTACATGTTTTAGGGTTTTCACTTTGTTATTCGAGAAATGAAAAGGTAGAGATTTTGTGATCTGTTATGATGATTAACTTGATGATGTTTATGTGCTCGTTCACAAGAGTGAAAGTGGGGGAGAATCTTCTCTCTTTTTTATTTATTTAAGTTCTTGTTATAAGAAGTTTGTCTACTTTTATCTCTTATCTCCATTCCTCTTTCTTACATATATTTTGTGTAACAATTGTAAGATTTTTTTATTTTTTTTTCCCTTGATTGCTTAGTGGATTATGGGTTGGATCTTCCATCTCGAGATCCCGCATAGTTGGGTTTAAACCTAAATTGCATCACCAATCTTTTGTGTCCCTATAACTTTCCTTTCTTCACTTTGATCGATCTAGATAAAGTTTATTTGAGTTACTTTTTGAGTGTTTACAAGGATTTCAATCACAAATTGTTATAAAAGCTCTGTCATAAGCTATTTGACAAAAGAAACTCGAGTAGTCTTTTTGTTAAAGGTTTTTGGGATATATGCATTCATAAGCTCATTAACTGCTTTTTCAGAATATCTTGATTTCATATGCTCATTAATGGCCTTTTCGGGATATATGGATTCAATCTTACATCTACAATGATCTTTTCTCTTGCACAATACATGGTTGTCATATGATTAAACTCGCTTAACCCCGTACATATATGTTTCCCTTCCAGTATATTTATAGGCCAAATATGTCCATCTGATAAACTAGAAGCACGAAGACTTTATCCACAACTTACGTCAACACAAACAACATTTATGATCATAATTTTTAGTCACGGTCACAACTCTTCCCTAGATACAAAAAAATCTCAAAACATAATATAAGTGTTCTTTATTAAAAAAATCAAGAACATTATCTAACATTAATCGCCCCAAACTAATTACCAATATGAAATTCATCATTTTCATAAAACATAATTTCACTTAGGCCCATTCCAATTTCATCTAGGCCCAGCCCAATTCCATCAAGGCCCAGCCCAATTCCATCTAGGCCCATCACACATGTTTGGATTGTGAAAAAAAACAAATAAATATTAAAAAAGGAAAAGTTCCGATTATGATTACTTTCCAATATTATACAATGATTTTGCTTAATTCAACGGCAGAATCTGTCCCTTATTTAAATAATAATAATAAATTAATTTTGTTTCTACAGGTCAGACACCAGCTTTATTACTAATTTGATCATTGTTAAGGAATATAAAGAACTAATAAATTCCAACAGCCTATTATACAATTTATACCAATAACTTATGTTGACCGTCTACCATATCTTGATTATTTCTAAGCTTTCTAATTCAAACAAAATAAAAATAAGTTGAAATTTTTTTTATTTTTTATTTACATGAGATATTAAAGTTCTTTTTGTGTACTGAATACGTCAATTTATGTACTTTTAAAATTTTTCTTAAAATTTTTTTGTACTGTAAACATACACTACGTGCATCGTAACTTATAAGGCTAGTTTGACCAAGATAATAACCAAATTTGAATTATAAATTAGTTACATATGAGTAAACATGTTAACAATAACTCAGTAAACTTAAAAAGAATATTAAAAACCATTAAACTTTGTGGGTTATTAAAAAAAACGGACAATTTTGATAACTAGGCCTTTTTGAGAAAGTAGAGTAGTAAATAGGCTTTTTAATTTTTCAATTAAGTAAATATACGCTAACCTTTTGTATTTATTCTCAAACTCTCCAAACTCTTCTCTTAAAGAGTACATTTACTAAATACAAAATTAGAAAAAGTCTAATAAACCAAATTGTTTAAAAAAAACAATATGTGATAGTGGTCCGACTAATCAAGCAAACTTATTGCATGATTCAACCTATATGAAAATTAGAAATTTAATATTATTTTTATATGAGAATTCTAAAATCACTGCAATAGATTTACTATACTTCAAATTGAAACGCATTTTGAATGTATCATGCTTACTCATCGTGAATGCGCGTTAAATTTCTCAACACGACATATTTAAACACGATATATTAAAAAATAAAATTTTTTTAGGTCAATCCTGATACTCGAACAGTTTCTGGATACGTGACGCATTCATATACTTCACGTTTTCGTTTTGGTCAACGGTTCTGTTGACGCATATGTTTTTCTAAGAACTCGCTTTACAACTACTATTGTTAATCGATGATTGAAATTATGTGCAAATAATTCTCCAAAAACCCTAATAGAATTGAAAATAGTAAAGTTACATTTCTTGGATCTTTTGCCTTACTAAACGAAAATTGAAAAAAATTTCTACTTTTAGGTTTGGATTGAAATAATTTATGAAAATACCCGAGAATAGATGTCTGGAGTAGAAGCGCGGTCTAGGATCGAGCCTTTAGGGCAATTCTTTTTTTTTTTTATAAAAAAAGAAGACCGCGCTTCTAGTGTAATTTTTTTAAAAAAATAAATTTTTTTTTTTTTTAGAGCACTTCTTTTTTTTTATAAAAAAAAAACCGCGCCTCTCTTTATCTTTTTTTTTAAATACGTTACATTAGAGGTGTGGTCCCATCCCGCGCCTCTTTTTATCTCTTTTTTCAAAAAAAAAACGTTATACTAAGACCGTGCCACTATTTATATTTTTATTCCGAACCAGGGATCTCGTGTATTTTGGTAAATTAATTTGCTCCAAGCCTAAAATGAGAATTTTTTTCGAATTAAATTTAGTAATTCAAAAGATCCCATTTTTTAGATGGTTACGTGATTTTCATTTTCTTAATTTACTACACAGGGATGAAATCAAATATAAAAATTCAGAAATTCTCAGTTTTTATTCCATAAATTATTAATTATTTAAAAAATATATAATTTCTAAATAATTTCAATATCTCAACCAAACGGATTCCATATGTTTATTTGTTGGTATATCGAATCGATTTTCTTTAAAAAAAACTCAATCAAGCATAAATAATAGTAATTAACAATAAAATCAATTTGAAGTGGTCATTCCAAATGTGTGGTCTTGGTGTTCAGAAAAAGCTGCCACGTGTAAGTTTAGAAAATAATGAGATAAAAGGAGATATTCTGATGGAATATGATACAGTAGTCTCACAAAATCGGCACCGTTGAGTGGGCCCGCAAACACAAAAGATCAGCCAATCAAATAACACGACCAATTCTATATTAGATTATCACTTTCGCCTTTTTCTTTTTTATAATAAAAATCAATCTATACTTTAAACTATTCAGACATGCATCATTTTAGTGTTGTTTATGTATCATCCACTCTCACTTGCCTCTTAATATTATAGTTTATTATAGGCTATCTCTAAAAACCTCAAAAAAAAATCATGGATTAAAAATGATTTAATTCAAGTTAAATTTTAGATATAATTTTGCATACTTAGATACCGGGGAGGACCAACCACGTCAATAGTAAAAGGGATTTCGGTTCTATTTAGGATTTTGCAACTGGGATTGAACCGAAAAAACCTGATCCGGTCTACAGTCCACTATTTTCTGGGGTTCCGGTCCAAGACCGGAAAAGACCGTCGCATCGGTCAAAATTATACATTTTTTTCAAATTCAATTTATATAGTTTTAAAAAAAACTGTATATTGTTTTTACAAATTTAAATTTATATATATATATATATATATATATATATATATATATATATATATATATATATATATATATATATATATATATATATATATATTAATTTTCACATAGTTATGTATATTTTTTTAATTCCGTTACGAAACAATCAAATCCGGTCCGGTCTAAGGTTTTGGAAATTCGAGATAGGCAACACTAGTTCTATGCTTATTATTAGAGTTGGGTCCGGTTTAAACCAAACCGTCAAACCAGCGGTTTGTGAACCGGCCCAAACCGACGGTTTAGGTTTGCCGGTTTGGCCAAACCGTGGGTTTACGGTTTAGGTTTAACCGCCGGTTTGGGTATTTTTATTTATTTTTTTTTTTTAAAAATGGGTTTTTCAATTTTTATTAATTTTTTTTATAAACCGGCTAAACCGCCGATCAAACCGGCGGTTTAGGTTTATGTTTGAATTTTGACAGTTTAGGTTTAGGTTTGGTTCAAAGGTCAAACCTAAACCGGCGGTTTAGGTTTGCGACCCACCACTACTTATTATGCAAGGTTGGGTGGTCATTAATTCATTTATTAGCAATTAATTTGAGGACGAAACATAATTAAACTTATGTGTTGGACTCAAATCTTACACGCATGTACACTCGGACGTATAACAAAATTTTCCATATTATGTATATGATCCTTGAAATTTCATGGATACGTCGTGAATTAAAATATTTCAGATTCATTTGAAATATATATTATTTTAAAAGAATCAATCTATAGGTAAAAATAATTTCAAATAGATGGTTTAATATAATATTTTAATAGAACGCTTTTTTATGCAAAATTATATAAACAAGTGATTAGCTTACCAAAATGATGATTTTTGAACTAGTCCATTTCATTTTTGATCTTGGGATTCTAATCCCCATTTTTCATCTTTTAGTTTCTGCTGTTTTTTTTTCTTTTTTATAATTTGTTATTTATGAAACAATTGATTTTTCTAATTTTTTAACAAATTAATTTAATTACAAGTATGTCAACAATTATTGGCTGTATAATTATGTATTTCGACAAATTATCCGTCAATTTTATTATAACTTTATTTTGTATAAATGTCAAAACTTTCAAAACTATTTTCCTAAACAAATTTATTTCAATAAACATCATTCGGATTGTAGTCTCTTTATTTCACTGTAATATAAACTTTTTAACGAATTTGTCAATCAAAATCCTTTGAAAGTATGAGGATTTAGACAAGAAAATTTGTATAGTTAATTTATACTAAACCTTTATTAAATAATTATAGTCATAACTCATAAAGGCCACATTAAGTGAATCTCAAAGAAAGCATGCGAATGGGATCCATCACCAACGCATATTATTTGCCTACTGAACACCCAATTAAACATGCCCATTATACAAAATATAGAAATAAAAATCATGATTTTAATCATTTAAAAAAAAGGAAATTACCAAAACAATATCAATCCTGATTAAACTTTAAAACTCTGTCGTTTAAACTATCAGAACGGTACCTCATCTGTTGAGTCCGACCAAAGATTAATATTCACACGTTAAATTAACAGATCGGTGTTAAATATCTAAGGTAGGTGAACTATATTGCCTAAAATAGGCGGACAATTTTGCCCCTGATATTTAATACCGATTTGTTAACTTAACGTGTGAATACTAAACTAGAAACTAATCATTGGCCGGACTCAATATGTGAGGTGCCGTTCTAATAGTTAAAAAAACAGGTACTAAAGTTTAGTCAGCCTAAAAAATGAGATACTATTTTGTAATTTTTTCTTTAAAAAAAGAGCTTGATTTAATTTAATTTTATCAGATTTATCTATTTACTCTTTATTTTTTATACATTAATATTTTACAAACTAACATTTTTTTACCTATGTTTTAACAATCTAGTTTTTTTTAAAAAAAATTAGTTTAATATTCTGTAATTGTACTATGATTATAAATTGATTTAAAACAAATCATTGACTGCAAGTTGCAATATTATATAATAAAAAGATGTATGAAATTTGTATTTTTGTTACAGTGCAGGCTTTTTAGAGACACTCTTACCATTCTATAAGACTTTGTTTGTATCCAATCTATTCACTCAACTAATAAATATATTTATAAATAATAACAAAAAAAGGATAGCCCGTAAATCTAGGTTTAACCGGCAACCTAGATACTTTTTTCTTTTTAAAATGGTATAATAAAAGATAATATCTTTTATCATCAACTTTTTTTAATTTAATTATTTACAAAATTGAAATAATATTTTTAAATTGGGTAATGGTGTTTTAAATTTTGAGTTTTACTTTTAACTAATTTTATTATCATCAATGTACAAGATTTGGCATATCTTTTTGTGATAGTAACCGTTTTTAAGTTACAAAAGTTTAAGTCAACATTAAAAAATATTGTTTATTTGAAGTGCGTTTTTAATGTATAAAAAAACTTGAAGATTGTGTGGACATTTAGTTTTGATGATTTTTTTTATATAGTTATTAAAATAATGTTTTAATAATATATTATATAATACTAGTGAAATTAAACTTAAAATCGAAAAAATTAATTAAAAAAAATCACTTGTAATTTTTTTTAAAGTTGAAGATAAAAATTCTAAACCAAACAAGTCCTAACAAGCTCTTTTTGGGTAAAACTTATATATTTATCCAATTACTTATCTCTCCGTTCATTGCATAATTGACCCGTTTTAAAGAAAAATATTAAACTACACACCGTTTTATAACATATTTTTGAAACATATTTATGACTATTTGGAGATAGCGAAATTTTTTGATATCATAATAGTCAAATAAATACAACGTAACTGACTTGAAAACGTAACTGACATTAAACTTGAGCGAACTTAAATTTAGTTACTCTATTTAAAAAAAATATTATATGATTTTTTTTATCTTCTTGAAGTCTCCGTGTTATTTTAGGACACCGTTTATAATTTACATTTATTTAGAATTAAAGTTAAGTTACTCTATTTAAAAAGAAATACGTTCGGTAAATTATATTAGATTTTGAAAAAAATATATAGAAATAATGAATCAAATTAATCTTTTTATTTTAATTGAGATTTTATTAATTTTATAAGTAAAAATCTGACATAAATGGATAATAATAAATTTGAAAATTGAAAATTAGTTAAAGAGTTAATACATGAAATATAAACATTAATGATAAAAGATTTTGTGTAATTTAAAAGAAGATCTTTTCTGAAACTCATTGTGGTATGCAATTGAATGTAATTATGTGATTGCTTAGAATTAGGAGTTATGATTGTGAGGATAAATATTGAAATTAATGTATGAAAAGCGAGGAAGATGGAGAGAATCTAGAAATGGCCATCGCTTTTCATTTCCTGAAAAACCCATAAAGTAATAAATGGCAAAGGAAATGAATTTGAGAGAGAGAGAAGTGAAAGAAAAAGGCAGAAGAATAAAAAGAGACCGGATGTTGACAACTTTCATGTCACTGTTCTTATAGAAGGTCGTTTGTTTGTGTGAAGATTTCTTATCTGGGATCTCTCTCTTAAAAAACTCTCTTTCTCTTTCTATCTCGTCTTCTTCATCCTTCTCTCTTTCAAACAGTGGCCCAGCAGATCGAAGTCTTCATCTTTTTCTTTACCTGACGACGATCTCACTTCCTCCAATGGTGGTTTCATTCATAGTCATACCCACTTTTGTTTTTTTTAGTATATCTTCAATTGGTCTCTCAATTGACTCCAGATTACTTGTAAAAGTCCTTCCCGTTTTCCAAAATTACTAAAATCTAGCACCAGAAGAATCGATTTCTCGATGCTACTTTTGTTTTCTCTGTGGGTTTTTGCTTCTGTTTTCGAATTGATTCAAGTTTCAGACAAGAATTGGATGTGGGTCTAATCTAAGGTAAACCAACCTTCTCTCTCTTTCTCTTTGTGTATATATTTATTTTACTGTGGAATTAGATTTATGGGTTTTGTAGCTTTGTTGAGGTTTGATCGGAATTTGCTGCTGTTGCTTGGAATTGGGTTCGATTGAATTATATGGCTGTGCATTTTGGTTGATTAGAACTTCAACTTCCCTAATTCCTCTTTTTGTGGGTGTTTTGTGTTTATACATGAATTGCATTCATTTCTATTGGCTTCTGGATATGTTTATGGATCTATTTTTCAAGGAATTAGTATCTGATTAATGGATAAATTCTCAGTTTCTGTTGTTGGATGATGGAGATTTTTGGAATTTTATAGTGATTTTATAATTCTTAATTGTTTCCTGAATCAACATGATTGCTTATTTATCAGTATACTCCTTGTGTGGTCTTGCTATCAGTTTGTCTTATTGCCTGATCTCAAACTTTTTTGTGTTAAGTGGAAGCTTCTTTAGTGTTTCTTTGATTGTTGAAATTACCTTCTTCTATTGAAGGCTAAGCAAGTGGACACTTAGGGCTCATTTCATTGGGGCCTATGAATGGAAACAGAATAGGCAATGGATAAGGAGATGAATGAAAATGGTTATACTCCTTCTTGTTCAAAAAGGACATATAACATTAAACAATCATATGCTTGTATGGTAAACTGAATACATTGATAGTTCTAGCGCGAAACTCTCTTTCCGGAATTGGGACTGTTAATTTTATTTCTCCATTTTCTCTACTTCCTAGTAATTTTGATGTTTTTCTTCCCCATTTTGGGAAGAGACCTATGACCTTTAAACTTCACCTATTTCGACATACGGCCTATGATCTTCATTTCATCCGTCTGGTATCATAATATTGTTAGTAGTTGTGCAATTTCTTCTTGTCTGAGTTTCAAGTAATTGCAATGTGAAAGCTGAATTGGTTTATCGGCTAGCGGTAGTCTGCTGTATAATTTGTCAAAGGCACTAAGGGCAGTGCGTGTTCCTGATTCATTCCAGCTGATCCTAAAAGTATTTAGATTTTAGTTTTGCAACGAGAAGCTTAAATGCTCTTCATCAATCATCATACATGTGGATGAAAATTTCAGCACTTGTGTTGATAAACAACAAAGTTTTTAGTTGTTACAACTTTTTGTAATTTCATATCCTGCTCTTCCATTTACATTTCAGTCCCTCAGCAAAGTACATAGATTCCCTGATAATCTCTCATTTTGTGCGGGCGTTTAATTTGCCAGTTTCTGTGTTTTAACTTATAAGTAATATGCTGTTTAGAAGTATGCTGTCAGCAGTATACATTTTAGTGAATTTGGCTGTGTACAATCTTATTTTCGCCTTTTTTGGTCTCTTGGTAGGAATGGGAGCAAAAGTGCAGTTTGACAATTACTATTCAATGAGGGATCTTAATCATGATTCTAATGGTACAAGTTGGCCTTTACATCATGGAGAACATAATTTGCCAAATGGGCAATTTCACTACAATGTTTTGCCAAGGCCTACTCCCGAATTATTTCCAGGAGTCGATAAGGAACTTGTAAAGCAGAAAATGCTCGAACATGAGACTGTTTTCAGGAGTCAGGTACTATCTAAGATATAAAAAGCTATTGTTATTATTACCCTTTGCAGGCTTATAATGATTCATTGTATTTTGGAAAAAGTTATAAGGAAATCATTTGCTTGTGCTGTTAGATTTGAGGAGACAATGGTTTGATTACCTAATATACTCTTTTTATCAACTAGGTGTTTGAACTCCATCGGTTATACAAAGTACAGAAAGATTTAATGGATGAAATACGAAAGAAAGAGCAATACAATCATAGGATACCTTTTGAGACATCATCGTCGTCCAGTCCATTGCCACCCCAAATGACAAGAGAGGATGCTCACAGTCACAGGCAACACTCATCAAGCTTTCTCTATACAAATGGTGTGTGTGGTGCCCCTCCAGCTTCAGATCTTGAGTACATACGACCATCTGCTGACGGGTCCCTTACAGGAAAGAGTCCCCAGTGTGGCCCGATACTCTCCCAGAACTGTGCTAGCCCAAAGAACTCTGAGGTCTCAGAGTCTAGGCCCTCAAAATGGAGGAAAATGATTGATCTCCAACTTCCACCTGATGAGTACATAGACCCGGATGAAGTCGAGCAATTTGGTAATAGTATGACTAATCATAGCGGAGAAAAATCGTTTCCAAGTCGTGTTGAAAATACAAAGTGTGCTTTAGCAGACTTAAATGAGCCTCTTGAGCCTGAAGAGTCAAACTGTTTCCAAAATCATGATCTCTTGACCAAAGTTCCTGCCATATCCGAGGCTGTTTCACAGAAACCCGAGCACGGGCGCATAGACGAGACCCGAAGTAGTTTACATTACAATGATAGAGTAAACAGGCAGAACTGGTTCTTATCAGCGTCAAAACCAGGTATGATCTTTCACGAATCTCGTCTATCTTCTTCAAATCTTGTTTTTTCTCTTCAGTACGCTGGAAATTAGATTCATTGTATCATCTGCTGCTAATCATTTAGTCTGAATATTTTACAATTTCTGCAGAGGGAAGCAAAGACAAAGGGAAGTTGTATCATCATATTAATCACTCTGAGAAGGCATCATTGCTCTCCAGACCACAACAGATTGTGTTTGAAAATCAGCATCAGTCAACTGGAGCTTTTCCACCTCTTCATGTCAAGGAAAATTCATGGCAAGCAAATGACAGTTTCAAAATGCTCGACAAGAGTCATTCTCACTCCGGTTACAGTAACCTCGAAGGATTTGTGGCTTCTCATCCACCTTCTTATTCTCCTTCCTCTCATTTGGCTAACTCTTGGGACATTTCTTGGAGGAAACCAAGTAATAATCCTAATCAGAGATCAACGGCAGTTCACATGGACCCATTTAATGATTCTGCCGGCTTGTCCAAGGTCTCTCAGCCTCAGCCATCAGCTCCGAGCAACGGTTTCCTTGAACCCTGGTGGTGTAGGAATGACAAGCCGAGATCTAACCTTGGTTTTGGAGGTGAAACCCCGGTCAGAAATGGGTTTTACCATGGCTCCTCATCCGGTGGATACAAAGAGTTACCTGTCCCCTTTTCCAAGGCTGGCACGGGTTATGTAAATGGCTATAGTGATAGGGTGGCCTCTGGTTCAAGTAACTTCTTGAAGGGAACACACTTTCCTGATCTGAACTCGACAAGAGATCTGAATTTGAATGTTTCAGATGTTTTATCTAATGAACCACGGGAAGCAAAGGGAGAGAGTTCTGTTTCAGTTCTTCCCTGGTTAAGAACAGAGGCAACTAAATACGACGCACCAAGGTCAAGGAACAGTCTTAACAAGGTAGAATCTAGACTTTTTCATGATCAACATGAATTACATAGTAGATTTCACGTTGGGAGTGCACGTGATCATCAAAATCCAGTTGCCTCAACTTCATGTAATGTTGATGCTGCAAGTAGTGGTAAAAATATTCTCGGGGTTCCCATACGTGAAGAACCGCTATCTCGGGATGAGAGTGGGAAGAAAAGAGTACTGTTTGACATCAACATGCCTTGTGATGATCATGAAGAGTTTGATAATGCCGAGGTTAGGATAGAAAATGCACAGCCGGGTTTCCGAAGCATGATTGATCTGAACTCATGCGTAGTTGAGGATGAAGTTTTGTCAAGAGCCTCTCATACTAACAACAGCAGTACCACTGCTACCGAAACAAAGAAACCCGAGAGAGGGATACTAATAGACTTGGAAGCTCCTCCGGATCTAGAGGACGATGATGATGTCAACTGCGTTCTCGATGTAGAACCTTTGAATTCTTCATTACAGAACTCAACCGAAAACTCAGATGAAAAGCTCGAGAGGGTGGTGGCAGCGGAAGCTATTTTAGCTATCTCAACCTCTACTATCCAGCCTCAGCCATTGGGGGAAGCTGAGGCTTCGGAAGACACCCTACGTTGGTTTGTGGATATAGCTTGTGGTTACCCGGATGGCATTGATGACACAGAATGTATATCCAGTGATTCAGATTCTTTTGAAGAAATGAATCTAAAGCTAACAGAGTCCACTGTGGAAGATTACTTTCCAAAGGCGCCAAATTTCGACGTCCTATCAATGCAAGAAACCGGACATGTGAATGTAGCTGGTCGGCCGAGGAGAGGCGCCATGCGAAGGGGAAGACCGAGGAGGGATTTTCAGAGAGACATTCTTCCGGGTATCACTTCCCTTGCTAGGCATGAAGTAACTGAAGATCTCCAGACGTTTGGAGGGCTAATGAGAGCTACTGGCCATGCTTGGCAATCCGGGACTCGAAGGAGTTCTTCAAGAAACGGGTCTGGAAGAGGCAGGAGAAGAGCAATTGTTGCAGCATCTCCTTCCTCTCCATCTCCTCCACCTCCGCCTGCTGTAAATCCAACTGTTTTGTCACCTCAGAAACAGATTCCGAAGAACAGTGAGATCACATTTGAGGATAGAAGCTTAACAAGCTGGGGAAAGACGACAAGGCGTCCGAGGAGACAACGTTGTCCTCCTGCTAATGCAGGTAATCCTGCAGCCATACCATTGAGCTGAGTTGATCCGATTCATGAAATTGACATTGAGGTTGAAAAGCTGGGAATGAGTAAAACTTAAGCTAGAATTTGGCTTATGTTTTTTGGATTTTGTTTTTGATGAACTTGAAGTTTTACAGAACTGCTTGAGGGACATTGATCTCTCTATGCTTCTTGTAAAGTGTTACTCCCTAGCTTATGATAAACTTGTTAGGGTGAGGTAAACGTAAATTTAGTTGCAGCATTATAAGGCAAAAATTCGTGATGGCGATACATGTTTGGCATGTTATGGAATTTTAGCCGAAACTAAATGGATAATTCGCTAATCGGTCAATTACCCGGTTCACTATGCTAATCGTATAAATAGGAGGTAGGTAAAAATATCTGATTCGACTAATTTGATCCGCTAATCCGAAGTTCCGGTTCGAAAAAATCCGAATCCGAATATATCCGACAATTGATGATCCGAGTCCGATCCAATCCGAGCATGTTTTTTTGGATCATCGGATCCGATACGGATTGAGGTTTGGAGGAAAAAGTTGGGTCGGATCGAATATATCCGACTAGTCTAAGAAGAAATACTTGGATCTGAAATCCGGATTGAATCTTTGGATCGGATCCGGATAAAACTGCCGGATATTCTGGTGCTCTCGGGTCGAATTCAGATCGGACTATATAAGCTTATCGGATCTAATATCCAAAAATGCTCACCCGTAGCTATAAATATGGTGGAACCGGATAGCCCAGTTTTTGAAGCTACGAAATTCAAGCACAAAAGGACTACAGGAGACCATAACCGCTTTGTTTACGAAGCGTAAGTGCACAATACTACGAGAATTGAGATCCTCGTTAGTGGGGATTAGGGTACACATACATTTGGTGTATCTTCGTTGTGAATTAAAATCGTTACTTTATCAAATTGAGATAATTTCAACTCGATTTCGAAAATAACATTCATTGGTTATGTGATTCAGATTCACAATGGAGAGATTATTAGCATAGATGTTGAAACAATATAATTTTAACTCGGTAATAAAGTTTTACGGATCTTTTCTATATAATAATACATAATTAATACTTTATATCTTATTTATTAATATAATATATATATTTCAAATATAAACCTTGTACTATTTATCTAAAGATAGCAAAAACTTGTATTATAGTCGCGTGATATGGCGTGCAGATGTGGCGCGTGGAGAGAAAAAGACACCTTTTCAAAAAGATCCTTCTAATTTGTACGCTGCAAAGCGACAGGACCACTTTTTGAACTTCACGAAAACTAACACCGTTTTCTACTTTTTAACATTATTTTAAGTTAATTACAAAATTTGGCCCATGAATATCTATCTCACATCTCATGCTTAAGTGGGCCGCTTTCCGTCTGATGTCGTGTCTGTGGGCCCCATTACTTCGCCATTTATGACGTCAGAGAAATTACTTTAGATTTAACTTATCCATTTCAAAGTATGAAATAAAATAATGCACCAACTGTTAGTTTTATTCTTTTGGTCTGTGTGATACGCGTGGAATATTTTAATACGAAGTGTAAGTTATGCTGAATTAATTATTAAATATTAATATCACCGATTACATCTTTTGGTGGACAAATAGTTATTTAGAAAAAAAATATTAAGTATAAAAAAAAAGATATATTATTTTTTTAAAAAAATTGTAGACAAATGGTTATTAACAAAAAAAATTATTGGTATGAACAAATTAACACCCTTCAAAAATTAAGACTTAATATATAGATTAATTGCTTGTGTAAATGAAATGCTAATATACAAAATAAAAATCAGTTGATGTGTTATAAATAAACTTTTTTTCTAAAAGATGAACAAATTGTACCTAGTGGGTCAAACGAGAGTAAAAATATTCGATCCGACTAATCCGATCCGCTAATCCGAAGATCCGATCCGGAAAAATTTGACAGTTGGTGATCCGAGTCCGATCCGATCCGGGCATATTTTTCGAATCATCGGATCAGATACGGATCGGGGTTTAGAGGAAAAAGTCGGATCGGATATATCTGACTAGTCTATAAACAAATGTTCGGATCCGATCGGATTTTCGGATCGAATATCCGTCCGGATAAAACTGTTGGATATCCGGGTGTTCTCGAATCAGACTCGGATCGGATATCCGGAGATGCTCACCCCTAATTGATACACCAGCTCGAAGGCTAAAACCATCATAGTTTATACTCCCTCCGATAAAAAATAACTGTCATTTTAGCCTTTGACACAATTTTTAAGAAAAATATTAAATAACATAGATTTTGTAAAGTTTTTCTAAATCTTATCATTTATTTAATATTCAACCTTCTTTTATTTTAGAACCAAAATTAATCATTTACACCAATTTTCAAGAACATTTTTTATAATTATTGTTCATTTATTGGCCTAAAAAACTAAAAACGACAGATAATTTTAATCAAATTTCTAATGCTAAAACGACACTTATTTTTTATCGGAGGGAGGATCAATCGTATAAACCAAAATTGCCGAGATTGCTATTCGTACCCACCATTTCATTCTATTTGTACCCTTTACACGACTACGCGTTGCGTACGAGTAGAAAATGGATCAACTTCTGAGGCGAAAGTCGCTACGCGTACGTAGCGCGTAGGCGTAAAGACTTTCTCAATTCAAAATTGAGAGAAGTAACTACGCCTACGCATTACGTACGCGTAGTAACTTTCTGCCGTTTGGAAAGTTACTACGCGTACGTAATGCGTAGGCGTAGGTATCTTCGCCTCCATATCACGAAGGCGGACAGTCGTCTTCCTCATTTCGCTTCCACAATTTACCACTCTTATCGGCGACGACGAGGGCGACGAAGAAGGCGACGAAGACGACCACCACCAACCACTCCGACGACGTTTACACACATCACCACCAGCCATGGTCCGAACTCGGGGAAGAGACGGAGGTGTGGTCCGGGGCAGCCGCTCCGGCAACGGCGGCGGTGAGTCCTCCGGCAGTTTTTCCGGCGAGGGACGCGGGCGAGCGGTTTCCGATGCCGACGTTGGGCGAGGACGGGGCTCTCGTGGAGGGCGATTAGGGGGAGTAGTCCGAGGTTGCGCGACATCTCGCGTTTCTAGCGAGATTGGGGTACGTTTTAATTTATTTTTATTACATTTGTCTTTATATACGTTAATTAAAGAATAGTAATCTATAATTAGTGTAGGATTAGTTGTTAATTACTTATTATGTATAGAATTAGTGAATGAATTAATGAATTAGTCTCAATTAGTCGATAATTAGTTAAATTAGTGGACAATTAGTCACTAGTTAGTGAAATAGTCGATAATTAGTTTAATAAAAATTGAAAAAAGTTGATAATTAGATAATTAGTTTATTAAAAATAGTCGATAATTAGATAATTAGTTGTTAACTTCCTTAAAATAGTCGATAATTAGTTAATTACTCGATAATTAGTTGTTAATTATTGGAACTAGTAGATAATTAATAGATAATTTGTTTAATAAATATTGAAATTAGTTGTAAATTCCGTAATTATTTGATAATTAGTTAATTACTCGATAATTAGTTGGTAATTAGTTTAATAAATATTGAAATTAGTTGTAAATTCCGTAATTAGTTAATTACTCGATAATTACGTTTAAAAAATATTGAAATTTGTTTAATAAATATTGAAATTCCGTAATTAGTTAATTACTCGATAATTAGTTGTAAATTCCGTAATTAGAACTATTGGAACTAGTAGATAATTAATAGATAATTTGTTTAATAAATATTGAAATTTCTTGATAATTAGTTAATTACTCGATAATTAGTTGTTAATTATTGGAACTACTCGATAATAGGTTGCCGGGACTAGTACTCGTCCATGGGCCGCTACGGTTTTGAACCGTAAGCGGCGTATGATTGAGTTGGGAGTAGCGCGTCCTGATGACGTTCTTGAGGATCCTCAGGAGGAGGAGGAGGAGAGAGTTGGGGAGGAGCATGTAGACGAGCGGATGGACATGTTGTTCGGTTCGTCCGACGTTTCCGGCGGCCAGATGTTACCCGAGGCAGACGTTGATGCTTTTGTATTGGAGTTGCATGACACGTTGGACCGCCGATCACCTGCACCTGCTCATTCAGAGAGCTCTGCCGCCGGGAGTAGGAGACTCGGTCAGGAGGGTTCACCACCACCTCCACCTCCACCTCCACCTCCACCTCCGCCTGTGGTTGCAGATGACGCTGCTGGGTATCCAGGAGGTCCCGCTATACGGGACTTACTTTACAGCTATGACACTCATGTCGCTCGTGACATATGGGTCGGTCAGGTATGGATTTAAATTTCGTTTAGCTTTTTATATTTCCTTAAATTCAAACGTGTTACTTACGTTTAAATGATATTTTCATAACAGGATAGAGGTGTTTTACGAGTCTATAGGCTAGGTGCCACGGTCAGTGGCTTACGTAGCCTTGCTGATCGATTTCCAGAGTCAGAGTGGATGACACTGGTTAGGGGGAGTGGACTGCATGGCCTCCTAGAGATGTAGTGGGGCGGTGTCGACCATGCGCTTGCATCTGCCTTTGTTGAGAGGTGGTATCCAGAGACTTCCGGATTTCACTTCCCATGGGGACAGATCTCTATCACCCTCAACGACGTATATCACCTCCTAGGACTTCGCATTGACGGAGACGAGGTTATCGGCGCCAGGGATGACACACTCTTCACCTCCATGTTCGGCTTCCCGACATTGGAGGTGAAGGACGCCGTGAAGGCGGGTGGGTGGCCGTCTTCTCATCTCCTCTCTACTATTAGGACTATGGCCGAGTCCCCAGATGCTAGACAGGAGGACATCGCTACCGGATTTCTTGCTCTTCTCATTGGCTCCACCCTGTTCATTGACAAGACCACGAACAGGGTGAAGTCTCATCTATTGAGCGTTTGTCGAGACCCCATCACCATGGCGTCCCGTGCTTGGGGGACTGCCACACTGGCATATCTATACAGACAGCTAGGCGAGTCCTCTCGGAGGGAGGTTCATACATTAGCTGGCTGTTCTCTTCTCTTAGAGGTAAGCAATGAACTATAATTTCATAGGTTACAATCTTTTAATTGATAATCAATTTAATATTGAAATGATATGTTTTTCGCAGTCATGGATTCACGCTTATTTCCCTCACTTCCGACCTAGAGGACATACTGACCCTCTTAGACAGAGAGATGCGAGACATGCACAGAGGTCGGAGAGGGCTCCTACAGGACAGATGGAGAGATCGGCCCTATTAGGGTTTAGGGCCCAGTTGTCGAGGTGTAGGATGGACGAGGTACTAATAAAGTCAAGTTTCTTACGTATATTTTGAATTGATCTTCTGAATTGACGTTATATGTTTGTCGTAGGTGACGTGGATGCCGTGGGGTTCGCTAGACGGCTTTCAGACTGGACAGATGCGCGTATCAGCCTATTTTGGGGTGATACGCTTCTGTTGGGTGGAGGAGCCCTATCAGCCACCGTTTATGCTACGTCAGTTCGGGCATGTACAGATAGTCCCTCTAGAGCTTCATACAGTTCCTCCCGGATGTATCATTCGCCCCTTCGTGATGAAGAGGCCGGCGAGGATAGGGAAGTATGAGCTGCTATTTTCTCCCGACGCATGGCATCTGTGGACGACGCGAGACCAGCATCTGTACGACATACAGAGCGTCCCAGCAGTTGTCGACCCATGGCAGATGGATGAGTACTTTTTGGACTGGTTCTTACCACGTACTCACTCCCACCTGCAGCCACCTCCAGATGGTGCACCACCACCGCCTGCACCTCCAGTTGCACCTGTTGTATTTTCAGAGCGGGTACGATAGTATGAGTACGCGACTTTTCTATGCAACCTTGAATCTCATCAATATGATCTCCAATCATTCTATGGATGGCCTTGATGAGAGTATCAAATCCACAACGAGTAGACTTAAGAGTTCTCTTCAACACCGAATGAGCACCCTCGGCCCTAAGATTAGAACATAATTTATAATTATAAAATAAATCATCACAAGTAAACTAAACAATAAAAGATGAAATGAGTATTTGTCTAACCTTCCTGTCGTCCTTGATCCGAGATGGAGATAGTGATCGGTCCAGCAACGAACAATAGCTTCCTTGTACTTGTCCAACCATGTCTTCTCGAGGTACTCCATCAAATGATACTTGTCCATCCAACTATCCCTCATATGCAAGAGCCTCGCCTCATAAGCCGCAATAGTAGTCGATTCAAACAACTCATGACAATCTCTCATGAATTTTGCTTGGATGGATGGCGAATGTGACTTCCACCAACTATTTGATTCTATGTTTCGATACACGTGCCACTCACACAAAATATGTTTGGCATATGCGAAGACTCTAGGCATTGCTTTTATGAGACCTAATTCTCTGTCCGTCACTATCACTTCCGGCTTCTTTCCACTGAATAACAAGGCAATCCGTTCCAAAGCCCACTCGTAATGACCCGTCGTCTCTCGTTTCATTAACACAAACGCAACGGGAAAAGTTTGTTGTGTGCTAGTCAATCCGACGATCTCCAACAACGGCATGTCATATCTGCAAAATATAATGAATGAGACTTTGTAATTAAAAAAAAAGTTTAATATAAACAAACTGAATGAATTACATACTAACCTGTTCGTCTTGTATGTAGCATTCATGATGACAACGTATGGAAACATGGCAACCCAACGCTTCGACTCTGGATGGGCTAGGAATAAGTCGCTCACTACCTCTCCTCCTTCGGTGGTTTCCATCCTAATATCCCACATATAATCCTTATCTTGCAAGAATTTCAACGCTTCTTGAATTACCGTTCGATCTCCCATCGCTTCCAACCTAATTTTATTCCGAGCGTTTGAAACTTGCTTCCTAGAAGTGACCATCTTTTCGGGATCTTCAAAATCACTCTTTAACAAACGAACAATTTCCCTCGGAGGCATTCCCGCCTCGGTGTAGATTTGGACTCGTTTCATTTGTGCCTTCGTCAACCGTCCAGCAAAGGCATGACCTACCAACTTCTTCGGAAGAGGATGATTGTGAATTCCGTGAACATTCCTCACATCCCAAAGACCCCTTTGCACCTCATCAACGTGTAAGCGAAAATTACAATCAAACTTCTTCGTTTTGCATACCCTCAAGCCCTTCGCCTCACTCTTGCGGACTCCGTGATGCTCACACGCAAATATCACCTTTCCAAAACGCTTATCATCCGACTTGTAGGACTTTAGTTTGATGAGAACCATATTTCTACTTCCTGCTCTCTCAAGAACCCACGCAACTAACGAGTCCATATCCGTCCATATCCGATGGTCAACGAACAAACTAGTATAGTCATAATCATCGGGAATATCGGCAACCTACAATAATTATTTCGAAAATTTCATTCACTACGACTATATCATATGTTCTGAGATTGCTCAAATTAATTAACAACTACTTAAATAATAATTGTCTACTAATTCATTAATTAACGACTATTTTCTTCAATTAACGACTAATTGACACCTAATTAACGAGTAAATTCTTCAGTTAACGTCAAATAACATTACTTATTGACTAACTATCTACTACTTCATTAATTAATGAGTCAAGCATATAACATAAACTAACTAAAACATATAACACTAAACTACGTCAAAACAAACGAATTGAAAAAACTAACCTCAACACCCGAATACGGATCGTAACTACTGAGCATCGCGGGATTGAACAAGCCCTCGTCACCCTCCACGTCATCTTCACCACCGCCAAAAGCAACACCGTCATCCTCTTCTCCATCGCCGGAATGATAGCTTGCTTCTCCATCGTCGGAATTCATTTTCGAAAGGACTTTTTTTGCGAAACAACGTTTGACGATGAGGTTTTATGAAATGGGTCGAATACATGATATTTATACTAATCTTTGGGTTACATTACCGTTGGTAACGGCTAGTTCTCCACAATACGCCTACGCAGCGCGTAATCGTAGTGTTCATAACGGTTCTGATCCGAGAACTACGCCTACGCATCCCGTAGGCGTAGTTCTCGGATCATGTAACCGTTGTGAAAACTACGTCTACGCGCTGCGTAGGCGTAGTTTGTCCTTGTATTTTGGCGATTGATTTATGCTTCCCCTACGGTTACGTGATGCGTAGTCGTATAATGGGTACAAATAGAATGAAATGGTGGGTACGAATAGCACGTACAGAGTCACAACTCCAATTATGATGGATTGATGGCTACTGATTTACATATATATTACTTATTAAATTATTATTTTTATCTTAATTTATTATACCTATAATTTATTTAAAATTTATGGGTTGGGAAAAAATGATAAGAATTATGAAATGTTAATTTAACTCCCAATTTTATATCTTTAGTTTTTAATAAATAAACTAAAATTCATTTTTTCAAAAAAATTCTTTTTCGAATATTTTCCGTTGGTTTATATGCGTGGTATTTTACGGCATAATTTCTTTGTTATAGGGTTGTGGTGGAAATGGAAGTGGATGAATGAAAAGTTCTTCCGAGGGAACATAGATCTAGGGCATAGGGCAATATATGTATGTGCTCAGCCTTTGGAGGCTCACGCTAGTTGGCATCATTATAAGTAACTTTCAGTGATTATTCTGAAAACGATGGTGATGGTGTCATGGGAAGCTCCCCAATGGGCGCGGTGAAGATTAATACAGATGGCGCAAGACGGGAAAATGGTCATGTTAAAACTGCGGGATTATTAGGAGTAATTCAGGGGAATAATTACATGGTTTATGTGTCAACATTGGGATATGTACAGTCCCATGTGTGGGCTATGGGAAGTGTTGCATGGGTTGATTGTTGCGTGGAATAGTGACTTTCGGTCATTAATACTAGAAACGGATTCACTTCTTGTTTCTAATTTACCGAAAGAAAACATTGTTCTACACCATCCTCTTGCTAGTTTGGTCCTTAGGTGTCAAGACTTACTCAAAAGAGATTGAGATATACAGACTCGTCGTGCCTTCCACGAAACAAATAAAACTGCAAATTATCTTTCTTTCTTTTTTTTTTTGCTTTTGACTTGTCTTTGGGCTTCCATGTATTGCGTGACCGGCGTGAATGTGTTATTTTTGTTCTCCATGATAATATAAGAGACCGAGCTATCCCGTTTGTTTACTACTTAACTCTTTTCATTTGTGAAAATCGCGTCGAAGACCAATAACTCTCTTTCCTACAAAATGAAAGAAAAGAAAAAGTTACTAGTTAAGCTAAGTATTTATATATGGGAAATACAATTCAAGTATAAAACTGACATTTATTTACTTAGTAAATACAATTATTAACACATTTAATCCTTAGTCAGTTAATATTATCCAAATAGATAATTTATATGCTCTATGCATAAAAAATGTAATATTATCCGCGGATAGCCGATTCAAAAATTTGAAAAATATCATGAATCACAATTGATTTAGATTAAACATGACCTATTTTCTCGGAGTTCTTTTACTTCAATTTCTCAAATGAAATCACGGACATCCAAATGTGTGGATCCACATTTCACCGATCAACACATTGATTAGATAGTTTACAATTAGCACAGTAAAGAAGATTAATCAATCAAAAGAGGGAGAAATCAAATACCTTATATTCTTTGAAAATCTATAAATGAGTTTATAGTATAGTAGAATGGGAAGAAGGATGCTCCTCCAAAGGGGTGACCTGAGAACACAGACCAAAGTGACCTCGTCACATTCGACGACGATGACCGTGAGTCGATGGCTTTCCCTGTGTTCTTAGTGTCACTCCTCCGGGGGTGCACCCACATCCATCACTCTTCTTCATCTTGCCTTTGTGATATGTTGTTGATGAAATCAATGAGTTTGGAAGATGGGTATTTGTACATGTTTAATGTGGTCACAATGTCAACATTTTCACTCCAAATGTTGTCATTCTTTTGTCATTATTGTTGAAAAGATCTAAAATGTGTTAGTTTGTATACACTTTGAACCGATATGTCCATATAAAACTCTTATGTTGTTTGACCATGTTCGGTTTATTTGATAAATCTAAACCGCGAATCACCGGTTCATCTAAACAGTCAGTTCGGTGTTTACCATAAACCGGATCGAAATCTAGTATGACCCATCATAACTATTATTAAGATTTATCATTTTTTTTTTTGAAATGGAAAGTTGTTCGAAAGGCCGAAAAAATCGACAGACGGTCAAACCGTCATGAAGGACCAAAAAAAGAGAAAAGAAATACACAAAAATACATAAAAATAAAACCGAAAGCAATGAAATCTTCAAGGGAAAGTAGGATGATCCAGCCAGCAGGAGGCAATTTCGAAGGCAGTACACAGAGAGGAAGTCTGGGGAACAATTGTGGACACCTCAAATTTGGACTGCAACAGAGCCGTAAGGAGTCGATCATAAATCCACGCTCCCTTCTCGACAAAGGCACGAAACCGCCAACAAATGAGTACATCAAACCTCAGATCTCGTCAAATTACGTTTTTACTATAAGCCCACGATTGTGGCCCATTAATTGAATATGGGCCTTGGACTACGTCTTTCCTATCAAGCCCACTTATGGCCCAATTAGTTGGGCCCAACTAGCTTATCGATGGCCCGTGATGTCTTTTTCAACGACACACTTGGCTAACTTCTAAGCCTTGCACTTGTCTTCATTACGTTGACAAAAGCCCAAAACTAACACTAATAGTTATCAATGAAGCCTTTGCCGACACGCCTACGACACGAAAATGTTCGACCGAATTCTTTAAGGCTGCGTTTGGTATGCCTTAGAATTCTGGTTTGAATGAAAATGTATTTTCGCATTTTGGTGCGACAATTTATGTATTTATATAATTATAATTTAGAAAGTAACATTTTCATTCAAATCTCTATCAAACACAAATATATAAGAGTTGTATATTCTTATTTTCGAGGGATTAATCCAAACGGAACCTAAAGTATCAAACAAAAAAAGTAGAAAATATCTTCTCCCACTCCAATCAAAAGCTAAAGAACAAATAATGCAAATTTCCTGACCATAAATCTTGATCTCCACTTCTCTATATATACTAATCCATACAGTTCCCATGAATCATTCAACTGCCAACTAACACCCAATTATCCAAATATACTCCAATTCAAGCTTTTTCTCTACCATGGAGGAGGAATACTCGAAGCCCACCGGCGAGGAACACTCAAAGCCTTCCGGCGAAGGTCATGGCCACCATGCGGCGTCGAACACGGAGCTGATGGAGAGCGCGAAGATGGTGGCTGGAGCAGCGCAGTCAGCTTTTCAGGGGAAAACCGACAGCATCGACAAGGCGCGGGTGGCTGGAGCTGCAGAGGATCTCCTCGGAGCTGCTCAGCAGTATGGTAACTTAGATGGGTCAGGGATTGGACAGTATGTTGATAAAGCTGAGGATTATCTTCATAAGTATCATGCTTCGAATTCTCAGCCGGACGGAGCTGGTCGAGAAAGTGAAGATCAGGCGCCGGTTTCTGATCGTCGTGAAGAGGAGAAAGAGAAAGAGAAAGAGAGTGGGGCTGGTGTTGGGGATTACCTCAACATAGCTAAAGGGTTTTTCAAGTGATGATTTGTACTATTGTAATGTTTTTGTGCACGTTGCTTGTGTGTATCAGTGTATGTGGTGTGTTGTTAAAATAAGATTTGGATTTCATATAAAACTAAGATTAATCCATTTTCAATTGATCAAAATCAGGGGCAATAGCTTTATCATGAGCAAGTACTACCAGCTTAGCTACAAGCCTATCTGTTGACCGAGCATTCGGTATCACCTCCAGACCGTATCCTTACATTGGACAACAGGACAGGATAAGCAAAATGCACACTGGAAGAAGGAAAACTATAGATAATTTTGTTAGTCAAGGACTCGAGGTAAAAGAACCCAGCAGGATAATAGATAATAGATTCTGCTGATGTATAATTATTTTTCCAAAACATTTTATGTGTCTGTTTCACCCTTAAAGAACCCTCTCCAAAATTTTCCCCAGATTACAGCTTCTAAGTTCTAACCCAGATCTCCAAAACGGTTGAATGATCACACTCTCTTCCAGTCTTGTGCCCAAAACCCAGCATCACACTAGAACAGTGATCATTCTTCAAACACAATCCCTGCCTGAAAAAGATCTTTGGCAGTTCAACATTATCCAGTCTAAATTGCATATTCACACAATTGCTTGTGTGCCCAAAACTCAGCATCCTTGTATGTGACACTCATATTTGCAGAAACTTCAAAATTATCCAGTCTAAATCACACACTATCAAAAAGGGAAGTAAAAACACATTTAAATCATCCTCTCTTTTAAAGAGAATCGCTGACAGCAAAAGACCTTTGGCAGTTCAACATTATCCAGTCTAAATCACACAATTGCTTTTGTGCCCAAAACTCAGCATCCTGGCATTAGTTGCATATGACGCTCATATTTGCAGAAAGTTCAGAATTATTCAGTCTAAATCACATATTACCAAAAAGGGAATTATAAAAAAACACATTTATATGCTCTTGTTGAGAGTTGAACTCAAGACCTCCCGCTTACTAAACGGGTGCTCTAACCAACTGAGCTACAAGAGCTTGTCATTCTTTAGTATCAGGTCAAATTTCGAATCTGTAGAATAAATTGCATACTAACAAATAAAGAAAACAATTAAATTGCAGGGTCATGAAAAAAGTAGAGTACTATTGTAACGACATGGACAATTTCAAGCTCTTGCCAATCAATTTTCATGCAAGCTAATCAGAATCAGAGCAAATAACTTTGTCATGAGAGTAAGTAGCACCTGGACAACTACTAGCTAATAAAACAGTTTCAAACTCATATAACATGAGGAACTAATTAAGAGATACTTTAAACCATGTATAACCTAGGGAGAAGAACAGTTGAACAAGCAACAGCGGCAGATAACTAGACAACCTGAAAATTGATGTGAAACATTTTCATATTGATCCTCCCTATGTAATAAATCACGGGGCGGCATGTCCATTCTCCGTATATTTTCCTCCAGTGTCCATGATCGCAAGAAGTCATAACCATAGCAATCCATGATCCACAAGTTGTTGCCACAAATCAGATTTTTTTCTTCTCATCGTTGGAAGCACATATGAAAGATACAATGAAAGGTTATGAGTTCTGATAGAGGGGAACAAGCACTGCAAACCCCATGGAGCATCCAGGACAATAGAGTCTGCTGATACATATTTTTCCAAAAAATCTTATGTGTCTGCTTCAGCCTTTAGGAATCATCTCTAAACTTTTCTCCAGATTGCTAGCATATCAAATTTATAACCGTTTCAAATCACACGGTACAAAAAGCGAATCAAAAGCGCATATGCTGCTCTTGTTGAGAGTTGAACTCAAGACCTCCCGCTTACTAAACGGGTGCTCTAACCAACTGAGCTACAAGAGCTTGTCATTCCTTGACTATCCGGTCAAATTTGGATATTGTAGAAGAAATTGCATACTAGCAAATAAAGAAAACAATTAAGTTGCAGGGTCATGAAAAAAGCAGTACTACGGTCCAGTCAACAACATTATGCATTTGATCAGGAAAAAAAAAGACTTATCTGCCAATTTTAAATTATGAAGGGGCAATGGCATGGACAATTTAAAGCTCTTGCTAAACAAATGTCATGCAAGCTAATAAGAATCAGGGCAAATAACTTTGTCATGAGAGGAAGTAGCACCCGGACAACTACTAGCTGATAAATCAATTACCAAACTCATAGAACACGAGGAAATGCCGAAGATAAACTTATTACTTATAAGTATGTTTAACCTAGGAAGGAGAATAACTGAACTAGTAACGGCAGATAAGCTGAAAATTACTGGGAAACATTTTCATATTGATCGTCCCTATGTAATAAATCACGGATCATAGCATACAAAGAATTTAATTTCTAAATGCAAAAATATGAATTGCACAGAAATCAGAGATGACCGTCAAATCTGAATGTCCACCTACCAAGTTTGTGGTTCTAAGGCGTTTACTGTTCTAACTTCTCAACTGCCTCTTACATTGTCAGCGAAAGTCTGGACTGCAGGAGAGTGATCAAAGCCTATAGGGGCTATAGGATTAGCAAAATGAAGATGGAAGGGAAACTATCATGTATTGTGCTCTTGTTGAGAGTCGAACTCAAGACCTCCCGCTTACTAAACGGGTGCTCTAACCAACTGAGCTACAAGAGCTTTTTGTTCCATGACAATCCAAGCTAAAAGGGGAATTTACTAGAATAAACTGTATACTAGGAAAGAAATAAAACGATTAAATTCCAGGGTCGTCAAAGAGTAGCAGACTAGCAGTACTACAGTCTACAATACTATGCATTTTGATCAGGAAAAAAAATGATCAATCTGCCAATTTTAGGATTAAAACAGGCAACAACATGGACAGTTTCAAGGTCTTGCTAATCAACATCCATACAAGCTAAGCAGAACCAGGTCCAGTAACTATGTCATGAAAGTAGTAGCACTCAGACAACTACTAAGTGAAAAATCAATTTCAAAACTCATAACACGGTGAAAATTTATGATTAATCAGAGGAGCATAGTGCACTAAGAGTTTAATTTGTTCAAGACTTCAAGCAAATATTAAGCTAACTAATAGCAGTATCTACATGATAAGTTCATCAGGTATACAATACCACTTATAAAGTTAGAGTGAAACCCTAGTGGTAATTCAAGCATTTCCATATCACAGCTTAATCATTTCACATCGAAGCAGCCTGGAGTAGAATTTGTACCAAATCCTCTCAGTATATTGTGACTTGTGAGACATTATTTGGTTGGGCAAAGTCCAATTTGGAAATATTCATAGCAGGCACAACACTTGTTACACAAGAACTTGACACGCTAAATTCTGCACCCTCTCCTTATACAACATTTCCGTAGCCATAACCCATGGTAGACATGTAGAAGAATTGAAAGTCTATGTTAATCTACTTCCGTTTGAGCTAATCAGAACCATGGACAACATCTTTATCATGAGCAAGTAGCACCAAGACAAGACAACCGCTAGAATCAATAATCAACGTTCAAACTCATAAATGACAAGGAAGGTGGAACAGGAGCTTACGAGTATGTTGAAGTGGGATGGTGATCAAGCAACAGTGACAAGATCATCTGAAACTTGTTGCAATAACATTTTGATTATCTATCCTCCCTTCAGAATTAGCCATATGCACACAGCACACTAAGAAGTTAGTTTCTGCAGGAAAATATTACAGGAAATGAGAGTGTATCTACAAGGTAAGCTTGTTCCTTAAAAGTTACACTAGCAATACCATGTATGCTATTGAATAGATGGTGGATCCCTAGTACTAACTCCATTACATATAGTCATATAGATCAACTTGCATTTATAAGATTTGATTGGACATAAATCACAGATCGTCATCAGTTCTGAATGCCAACAACCAAATTACATCATTATGTCAACAACAATTTTTTTTGTCACAAACACATTAACCTACAACTCTTTTTTTGTGTGTAACATTAACAAAGAACATTCAAAAATGAATATGTTGTGCTGAACGAACATGGACAGTTTCAAGGTCATACAAGCTAAGCAGAACCAGGTCCAGTAACTATGTCATGAAAGTAGTAGCACTCAGACAACTACTAAGTGAAAAATCAATTTCAAAACTCATAGCACGGTGAAAATTTATGATTAATCAGAGGAGCATAGTGCACTAAGAGTTTAATTTGTTCAAGACTTCAAGCAAATACTAAGCTAATTAATAGCAGTATCTACATGATAAGTTCATCAAGTATACAATACCACTTATAAAGTTAGAGTGAAACCCTAGTGGTAATTCAAGCATTTCGATATCACAGCTTAATCATTTCACATCGAAGCAGCCTGGATTAGAATTTGTACAAAATCCTCTCATTATATTGTGACTTGTGAGACATTACTTGGTTGGGCAAAGTCCATTGGCAATATTCATAACAGGCACAACACTTTTTACACAAGAACTTGACACGCTAAATTCTGCACCCTCTCCTTATACAACATTTCCGTAGCCATAACCCATGGTAGACATGTAGAAGAATTGAAAGTCTTTGTTAATCTACTTTCGTTTGAGCTAATCAGAACCATGGACAACATCTTTATCATGAGCAAGTAGCACCAAGACAAGACAACCGCTAGAGTCAATAATCAACATCCAAACTCATAAATGACAAGGAAAGTGGAACAGGAGCTTACGAGTATGTTGAAGTGGGATGGTGATCAAGCAACAGTGACAAGATCATCTGAAACTTGTTGCAATAACATTTTGATTATCTATCCTCCCTTCAGTATTATCCATACGCACACAGCACACTAAGAAGTTAGTTTCTGCAGGAAAATATTACAGGAAATGAGAGTGTATCTACAAGGTAAGCTTGTTCCTTACAAGTTACACTAGCAATACCATGTATGCTATTGAATGGACGGTGGATCCCTAGTACTAACTCCATCAGATATAGTCATATAGATCAACTTGCATTTATAAGATTTGATTGGACATAAATCACAGATCGTCATCAGTTCTGAATGACACCAACCAAATTACATCATTATGTCACCAACAATTTTTTTTGTCACAAACACATTAACCTACAACTCTTTATTTGTGTGTGTAGCATTAACAAAGAACATTCAAAATGGAATATGTTGTGCTGAACTAACATTTGAGAAAGTAGGATTTCTTAAAGCAGGAAGTATAAGAAAAAGGAAAAATAAAATAAAAAAGTTCATTCATTGCTCTTGTTGAGAGTCGAACTCAAGACCTCCCGCTTACTAAACGGGTGCTCTAACCAACTGAGCTACAAGAGCCTGTTGTTATATTTCAATCCAAGTCAAAATCGGAAGTTTGTAGATTGAATTGCATACTGGGAACGAAAAGAAGGAATAAAAATGGCAGGATCATGAAACAAGATCACTATACGGTCAACAACACTACACATTTTCCAGGGTTAGAGAACTAATATATCATCAAGAAAGGGTGTATGCACTGCAGTACAGTACTTTCATGGCATCTTCTCAATATATAGATATGTTGCAAACAAATTGATTAGTAACAGACCAATCAGCCAATTTTAGTTAACAAAAACATTGCTTCAAACTGCTAAGAGAATATAAAATGTTGATGGAAGCATCATTAATTTTTCTAATCCCCTTTTCACGCGAACTAATTAGAACCAGAGCCGACAACTTGCACATATGTTAACCAGGGAAGGCGAACAAGCAACATATAACCTGAAAATTACTGGGGAACAGTTTGATATTACTCCTCCTTTCACAATTAATCATTTGATCAGAGCGCACTAAGCCTTTAACATCTTCAGGCAAACATCACGCTAATTGATACCAGTATCAACTTATGGTGAAACCCTAGTGGAAATTCTATAAGCATACAGGTCGAATTCCACTCAGATCATTCAATGGAACATAAATCACATATCACAATCAATCCAATTGCAGACGCAAGCAAGCAAACACAACACAAAATTAATCAAACAGGTAGATAGAAAGATACCGTCTCGCTTGCGAAATTTTCATAAACAGACGATGGACAGAAAGAGAAGCGATCAAATTTCAAGAAGCAAAAGGCGTCAATTGAAGATAAATACATAATTCTTGCCGAATCAACGGTTACACCATGCTTGGAATTGCTTCCGAGACGAGCAAAAGGAAAGTATATCTGCATGATTATCCTCATGGGCTCATGTCTGAACTTCTTTTGTCGTTATCACTTCACCTAAGAACCGAAAAAAACGTACTATACGGTGCAACGCAGCGTTTTGGACTTCAGTCCATTGGGCTTAAAGCCCAGCCCATTTTTACATTTCACAAATTTACTTTGCCATGCATTTTTCTTGAGAATTATTTTGAAACTATATCCCTCTTTGATAGGAATTGCACAAAATAAGTTAAACTTTTAGAGTTCCGGAAACAAAATCTCAACCATCATCATCGACAAGATTCGTTAAAAATCATATAACATCGACTCTAAAATTTATACGAGTTTTAAAATGTGTTCAAGCTTGGCTCGTTTAGAAAGTGAACGAGCTCGAGCCGAGCTTTTGACGAGCCGAGCCTGAGTAGCTCGGCTAAAATAATGCTCCTATAGTATTATTTTAGTCAAACGAGCCGAGCTTTACCCGAACGAGTCGAACATTGACATGTTCAATCTCGGCTCGCTTATAAACGAGCCGAGCCTAAAATTTATACGAGCTTTAAAATGTGCTCAAGCTTGGCTCGTTTAGAGAGTGAACGAGCTCGAGCCGAACTTTTGACGAGCCGAGCCCGAGTAGCTTGTCCCATATTACAGCCCTACTTTTCACGGTTATTTTATAGAGTCCGGGATACTTTTCGATCAGGTTCAAAAGATGGTCTATTACTTTGGTAGGTGAAGTATTATGGGCTATCTTGTACAACACCCAAACCAAAGTGGTAGTACTATACATCATTATGTAATTAGATTGTTAATGCTCTAGACAACATAAATATGCCCAACTTTTTCTTTTTTTTTCTAGAATGCCCATATCACATTCTCAATTCTCATCCATGTATTCATATGACTTCTCATCCAAGTACCCATCTTATAAATCATTCACATAATCACAACCATTGTTGATGATGATCAAATTTCATTGGATACAAAAATACTTTCATTTTGATTGACAATGCAACTTTGATAACTTTTATTAATGACCCACCTTATTGCTACATGATATATATGCGCAGGTGGCTTGTATTCAATTTCCATTTCCCACTATCAAACTTGTCTATATTAGCATCATCATAACTCCCACCCCTTTTTCCTATATTTTTGAAGAAAAATATGAATTTTAATTTCTCATCTACCCTTGCTATTTCAACAAAAGTCACCATTGATAAGGTCTTCGTGTAATTTGTGAAGAAGTATGGGTGGTTGGATCAAGAAGATCAACCATCGAGATCGAAGTATTCGAGTTTAGGGTTTTACTTCGGAATGTATGTCTCATTTTCGTCGCCTCTCTTCCTCTACGTATGGAGTAATACTATAGAAAATCATTTTCGTAAGATTAGATATTTGTTGTATAATATTAACATAGATATTTGTAGATTACAACACACCTTTCAATATTAGGGTCCATAATAAAATAGACCTGTTCAAATCCGGACAATTCGTCCGAAAAAAACGAGCAAGTATGAACATGGGACAAGCCTATCAGACCGAAAGGCCGGCACGTCAACCCGGGTAAAAAAAATATTAATAAAAATATTATATTATAATTATTATAAATATTAAATATTAATATAAAATATCTAATATAATTATAATAATTTAATACATTTTACTTAAAATATCTTAAACATAATTTATTTATTTAATATATCAAATCAAAAACATTTTTTTAAACTATTTTAATAAACGGGTATCCGCGAGCCCGACCCACCCACCCGGATACAACACCCATCTCAAGTCCGGTAACCATGCTGATCCTGGCTCAATATTTTATAAAGTCCGTCATGAACTCAGCCCGAGCCCGGATATGAAAGGATTTATTCATATTAACGAAACTAGAAAGTGTAACACGGTATGAGCTTCAAAAAATAACAGCTCATTTACACACATTTATGAAAGAACAATAACAGATTTTATCGTACAAAATAAAGAGGTTATACATGATATTATTTATTGCACATAAACATTAAAAAAAAGAAAAATATTAAAAAGGACTAAATTGGCCCCTCTCACAAGATGCATCTGATAGCAATTGAACCACAACAAATACAGTACACATAAAAATCAAATCAAAACATAAATTTTTTTTATGTAACTCATGGGATTTGCCTGAAATTTGGACCCCCATGCTACATAATTAAATACATCACACGAAATCTCAACAACTCAAAAACTTAAAGAATCAATGAAATCAATACAAACACAGAAAGTAAAACCATTTCCATTCTTGTTTCTGGCTTTGAATTGCAATTGCAATTACATTTCCTATTAACCACTAAAAATCATTACAAAAGTAAGAAATTTACCTAGAAACAAGCTTGGAAATAGCCCATCATCATAAGAATTAATCTAGAAAAACAAGAACTGAAAAACAGAGCAGTAATGCTCTGTTTTTCTTCTACTTAACGAAATAAAAGATGATCAAGATTGACAAACTGAAACACTAGAATCCAAGATTTCCTCTATAATTGGGATATGGGTATATGCCAGAAAACATAATTCTATCAATTGTGCAGAGGATTTGGGCCGCTTGGAATCAGTCGCTTTTGAACACCATATATGGGATCGATATCATCATCGTCTGGCGGTGGAGGTGGGAATGGGCGGCGGTTCTGGTTGTTGAATGCGATGAATTGCGAGCAGATTGGAGGTGGAGGCTTGGAATTGAAGTTGTTGCAGAGGTGGTGAAGGTGGTTGTAATGGCGGTGGAAAAGAGGGTTTCCTGGTGGCGGAGGTTCAAGAAAAACAGAGTTGGTGAATTGAGCGTAGGAAGAGAAGAGAGTTGAACAGAGGACGAGGGAAATGAAGATGATTGAGTTCTTCATGGTGAATCAATGGCTTCTTCTTGAAAGAAGAAGAGAGGACAAAAATTGAGAAACAGGGGAATGGGAAAGAAGGAGAGAAAGAGAGGTATATATAGGGAGAAAAGATTTGATTTGGTTTGTTTCATGGGGATACTGAGAGAGAAGATGATGATACTGTGGGAGTTGGATGAGACTGTTAATGATATTGACGTTATGGGTTGCTCTGGTCAACGAGGAAAATAAGGAAATACTGATTTGATTTGGTTAGTTATTTAATTAGGATTTTAAATTTTTTTAAAAATTGTTAAGTTTGTTGATTTTAAAAGAATATATTATTGCATTAATTTTGTAGGATTTTTCATTATTTATATACATACCGAAACTCTATCTTCTCCCAAGATTTTCACAGAATTTGACTCTATATAAAATTAAAATATCTCACAGAATTAACAAATTCTATAATTCTTTAAGTATCAGTTAAAATTTTTAAAAGTATTAAAAGTTTAGATTGAATACAGTCCCGTTAGTGTGAGGTTGACTTGATTAAGATGTGTTAAATATTATATTAGGAAAAATGACTTTTGATTAAGATAATTATCGTAACAGCTTTTACAAGGATAATGCACTTAGGTTACTGCATATCGAATTGAAACGAAAATAATCTTAATTAATAAGTAATAATATTTAAAATCAAAAGTAGTCCGAATTATAATTTTGTAAAATCATTATTCAAATTATCATAATATTTGTATTTAATAATAAGATCAAACCATTGACGTGAATGTTGACTTCTGATGTGTCATTGTGTTAGTGATGAGTCAACTTAAAATACCATAAAAATTATACGTTCATAGTGAATTAAAAAACAAAAAAAAAACAACTTTTAAATTTGATGAAAATATAAACAATAAAATCCTAAACTCGTATTTAAAATTTTAAATAAAGCAATGAATTTAAGAACAAATTTTATAAACATTAATTAAAAATTTATTATCTTTTAAATTCATTGTCATCTAGTGACTTTTGTGAACGTATGACTAATGAGCAATGAGTTAGTTATGACGGTGAGATCATCTATTTCATAATAAATTTTAATAATAAATTATGGACATACATTTAATGGAGTCATTATTGTACATTAGGAGTTATGACTTATGAGATCACATAAAAAAAACATAATAACTCTAACCCGTTTGGGTTTAACTTTTATATTTAACCTTGTTGTGTTATGGAATATGTAGGTCGAAAAATATGGTTGTTACGTATGGATAAGGGTTGCGATTTGTGATCGAAACTCGGTTATAATTTAAAAAAATATGTCTAGATAAGATCTCAACAATAATATAACTTGCTCCTTTGAGATAACAACGGTATATAGTCAGATTTGACTCAATTATGTGAATCTCGATTGGATAGAGAGGTAGCGTAACTTGCCTTCCAAGTAACAAAATCTCAGCGTCTTTGCACACTGATCTCGGGCGAGATTTCACAGGCTTGGCGAGATTTCGTTATAGGGTTTGGCTGACTTGTGTTACATAGTGACGTTTCACTCTTCTCCAATATACACAAGACAAAGCATGTTAAACTCAAATAGTCTCACAATATATAACGATAAAGCAAAGACTCGATTTTTGTATGATTCAAAAAAGACTCAAATAAAAGTACTCAAATCGTAGTGTATGACCAAGTTGAACTTCAATCGATTAGCTATGATACAACTTTGATGCGGGGTTGATGCCGTAGTTTTCCGATCTAGATTGAAGCTCACGAAATCAATAACAAAAAGTATCTCTATGCAAATCTCGGACGAAATTTGTATGGTAAGGCCGAGATTTATGAAAACTCAAGGAATAAGAACATGGTTAACATGGATGATAATGGACATATAAAGAAGATGAATAATGGACTGAAATTGATGAAAATATAGTGAGATAGAACCAAGATATAAATTTGCAAAGAACCTTGACCAATTGGATCAAAATCTTCAACAAAGAGTTACCTTAACCTTGCACAAGCCTTCTAAGTAACACAAGAAAAATGAGGGACTAGTTTGACTAGTAGCACCAATCTTCAATAATATTAACACATACAAGAACAACCTAGCAAGGACTCATAGCGATTCAATCAAAGGCTCTCTTTAAGATATATGGGGGAGAGGGTACAAGGATTACAAAAGATGAATGCCAAGAAGCTTAGCCCACATGAGCGAACTAGGAGACCTATCCTTCCACCGAATTGAAGTGTAGTTCTTTGTAGCCCTAATAGCATTATAGGCACAAGTGGCAGGATGAGTGAAACTGTGGTTGTAGATGAGGTCATTTATTGCCTTCCAAATGTAGTAGATGTAGCTAGTGATGGACGAGATACGGACATGAGTGATTAGGTCATGTTTATGCAGTTTGAGATGGCTAATCCATTACCAGATGTCATTGCAGTAGGTAAAACTTGTTAAAAATATTGAGATATGTTTTTTAAAGGAGAAATATGATATTTAGTATAAATTAAGAAATATTGAGGTATGCAATTTCAACGATTTATGATGATTCATTGAATTTATGGATATGTTGTCATTATTGTCTATGTATGCATTTGCTTTAACTATTTAAGACTTAAGAGATTAATTTTCTTTCTTGTAAATAGACAAAAAAAAATTGATAATTTTGTACCTAGTATATATGTTATTATGATGTTAACTATTTTATTTTATTTTGTTTTGTTTGATAGGTACACCACACCTTATTAGGAGATTACTTGTGGAACGATGGATGCTACAACCTTTTGATTATATGGATGATGATGTGGCTTTTTATATAAATTTGAACTTAGAGTTACATAACACCACTTAAAGCAAACTTGAAGATACAAAAAATATGTAACGTAAACTTATCATTTTGTGTTGACTTTATCTTCAAGTGAATTTATAAATTGTACTTAATTTTGTCGATAAAATTGTTGGTGTTTCAAATATAATTGAAGACTTGGAGTTAACAATCTAATGAGATTGTAATTAGTGATTTGTTATTCAGATCGAATTTGTATAATTAATCTATGCATTTAAAAGTCGGTGTAAGACTAACTTATTTTTTATAGAAACAATTTGGTTTACTAGGCTTTTTCTAATTTTGTGTTTAGTAAATGTATCCCTTGAGAGAAGAATGTTTAGAGTTTGAAAATAAATACAAAAGGTTGGGGTATATTTATTTAATTGAAACATTAAAAAACCTAGTTACTAATCTAGTTTTTCAAAAAGGCCTAGTTACCAAAATTGCCCATATATTAACCTATTTCTAGTTAAATTTATATATTTTTTCTCTTAATAAATCATGTAATAATTAGCAATTTAACTCAAAATTATCATATTTGTACGCATTAAAATATACGGGGTTATCGAGTCATTTTGGGTCGGGTTACTTGGGACTATTGGGTCATTCAGTCACATTGGGATATCAAGTAATTCATTATGGGTTATTTTGGGTTGAGTTACTTCAAAATATCGGGTCATTCGGCTCAAGTTACTTCGGGTTGGGTTACTTTGGGTTATCGGGTCGTTTGAGTCGGATTACTTTGGGCTATTGGATTACTTCGGATCGGGTTATTTGGGGAATCAGGTTGGGTTATTGTGAGTCATTTATTACTTTGGGTTAGATCGGTTTCAAACGTGTCGGTTTCACACATATCTTTTTTTCAAAATTTTTGGGACCAGATCGGGTTTGGGTTCGTCGGGTCGGTTTCACAGGTCGGGTCAACTTTTGACAACTCTACTTGAAGGGATAATTCTAGCCAAAGGCCAAGGAAGTCGGAAAATTGAAATTGAAGGGGATAATCTCCACGTTATAAATTGCATCTTAGCCATTTGGAAACCATCATGAGAAACTGTGATTTTAATTGATGATATTCTTCTCCGTCTCTTTTCTTTCAAGAAAGTCTACATCAAGCGTATCTTTAGGGAAGTCAACAAGGTGGTCGATGCTCTTGTTGCTATAAGCCAATTGTCCCGTACCGCTCTTGGTAGTTCACCCCCTGCTATTGAATAACTCATCCACGATTACGATCTTCGCCAGCCGGTATTCAAGACTTCTCCTTCGTGACGACCTAGTCAGTTGTCACTCTAGTTGACCCCTCGACTCATCAAGGATGTCTGGTGCCTCAAATTGTTTTACTTTAAAAAAAAATATATATAATAAAATAAATAAAAATGAACTTTTTGTGACAGTTGATTTTTTTTCACTTACCATTGCACTTTTGGTTGTTATGTTGATTACATAGTTTTTTCATATACCAAAGTGCCTATAAATAGCTCAAAGACCATTGACTCTCCTTCCGACTAAAAATAGAATAAAATAATTTGTTTAGTATAATATTTATTAATAACGAAAGATGTACTTTAACCTATTACTTATATATGTCCCTAAATATAACCTATTTGCATTAAATGAGTCATTTAAATATTAAATTGACTATTTTACTGAATTAATAATAAAAATAGTTTAGTGCTTGCACCTTGTGCGGATTTAGGACTGCACATAATTGTACCGGGCCGGAAAACCGGACCGGACCGGAAATTACGGTCCACTCCGGTCCTGAACCGTAATTGTAAAATTTCGGTCCAGTCCGGTCCAAAATAATACGGTATTGTCCGGTTGTGGACCGTAATCTTCTGGTCCGGTCCGGACTGCATTTTTACACTTTTAATTAATTTTTAACTAAAAAAACATCCAGACCTGATTCAATCCCTACAAAAATCATATTTTAAAATTTTTTAAATAAAATAAAAACAAAACGGTTTATGGACCGTTTCACACAAGTAGTGAAATGGTCCGGTCCGGTCCGGACCGTATGAACAACCTTATGCGAATTTGTCTAAATAAAAAATATTATATTTTCACTTTCATGCATTATGTATTTGATACTAATCTATAAAAAAAATTTACTTTTTATTAACTAATATGACTAACATGTGAGAATTAATTATATTTTTTTATTAAATAAAAGAACATAGTTAAAAATCTATTACAAAGATATTGTTTGAATATTATATTACTCAATATATTATCACTTTTACTTATATAAAGTAGCAAAATTTGATTTAGTTTTAAATTTAACAAATGTGTCAAATCTTGTTGGAAGATTTGCGTGAGATTTTCTCAACGAAATCAAATTATAATATATTAGTTTGTTGATTTTGATTGGTAGATAAGTAGATTTATTTTTTAAAATATATAGATTGTTTGATAACAGAAAAAAGAAGAAAAAATTTGGTCCAATAGACTATTTTTTATCTACATTGGATTATGTACCCTTTCAATTTTTACCACTTTCATTAAATTAAAGTTGGAAGGTAAAGAGTTTGATTAGGGTTAATATTTACTAAATATATTTATACCATGAGCCTAATTACTAGAGAGAAATCTCAAAAAAAAAAACCCTCGTATAATCTAAATAAAAATTATTAAAATCTATGTGATCTCCAAAAATAATATGAATTTGTTATGGTCCCTAAATGAAATTTGGTTCTTTTAATTTCTATTTTATAAGATTTGATTTGTTTTGTTTGGAATTAAATAATATTAGATATACTTGATTAATTGGTATGTATTACCAAACAATTAATGAGTTTAGTTGTGTTTGGACTTTGTAGTTTGTGATTACATGACCTGGAGCTCAATTAGATTTCAAGTTGAACAAGTCAGTAGCTAATTGCTTCTAGAAATAACCTTTTGACCTAGCATTTGAAGTAAAACACACCGAAAATATTTTATGTGATTATATTTAGTGTTAGGGACGAATAAACTACTTCATAATAATATTTTATGTGTTTTATACAATAATTAGAACGAGGTTTGTTTGAGATCCTCAAAAAGTTACGATGAATCGGTCTATAACTTATCTTTTTTCATGAACTAATCGTTTTATCGATCTTTCAAGTCATCAGGTTTGTGTGGTGTCTAAAAATTCTTTTCTTTTCCAAAACAAGAAGGTATCAGCAGAGATACAAACGAAAATGAGATGTCTTATCGTCATAGTTATTCAAAGATTTCTTTTTTCTCAATACTATGGTTTCATTTCCGTGGCGGTAAATTCCCGCTACTATCGAAAACTTCTTGTTTCATTGACGAAATGTATATGATACAGTGAGATTCGAGGTGTTGTTGAAAACAAGTAAATACATAAAATGCCTTAAATTGCCCTTTTTTCGAAGTTGTCACAATATTTCCTAATCAACTAACGCAATGACAAAATTTGAATGAAATAATGTAATTTATAAACCTGCTAAAATTACAAGAAATGGCCCAAAAATGAGAAGAGTTTCATCACGTAACCCTACAAGGGTAGCAAGTTGACTTAAGATCTCCTTTATTCTGAAGATGTCAACAATATTTTCTAGTCAATTACACAATTACAAAATTACAAAATTTGAATGATATAATGTAATTTGTAAACCTGCTAAAATTACAAGAAATGGCCCAAAAAATGAGAAGAGATTCATCAAGTAACCCTGCAAGAGTAGCAAGTTAACTTAAGCTGTCCTTTTATTCCGAAGATGTCAACAGTATTTTTCTAGTCCACTACACAAATACAAAACTTGAATGATATAGTGTAATTTATAAACCTGCTAAAATTACAAGAAATGACCCAAAAATAAGAAGAGGTTCATCAAGTAACCCTACAAGGATAGCAAGTTAACTTAAGCTGTCCTTTTATTCTGAAGATGTCAACAGTAATTTCTAGTCCACTACACAAATACAAAATTTGAATGATATAATGTAATTTATAAACCTGCTAAAATTAAAAGAAATGACCCAAAAATAAGAAGAGGTTCATCAAGTAACCCTGCAAGGATAGCAGCTTAACTTAAGCTGTCCTTTTATTCTGAAGATGTCAACAATATTTTCTAGTCCACTACACAAATACAAAATTTGAATGATATAATGTAATTTATAAACCTGCTAAAATTACAAGAAATGGCCCAAAAATAAGAAGAGGTTCATCAAGTAAACCTGCAAGGATAGCAAGTTAACTTAAGCTGTCCTTTTATTCTGAAGATGTCAACAGTATTTTCTAGTCCACTACACAAATACAAAATTTGAATGATATAATGTAATTTATAAACCTACTAAAATTACAAGAAATGGCCCAAAAATAAGAAGAGATTCATCAAGTAACCCTGCAAGGATAGCAAGTTAACTTTACTTGGCAACTAGTTTACGAACACGCTTATCAGCATCCTTCACTCTCGAGTTCAATTCATCTATATCATCATTTACATGATCTAGAGCTTTGCTTTGCTTGTTGAGTTCAGTTCCCATGTCAAGTGCCATACCCTTAAGATCACCCAAAATATTGCTCAAATCATCAAGACCATCATCTTGCTTCGTTTTTTCGGCCTGATTTTAGCTAAGACATGTTAGTATTAGATTGACATTGTCACTCAAAGATAAACATTTAGGGCCGTTTGGTTTTAACTCCGGAATCGGAAACGGAATGGAAACGAATCTAGTCCATACGTATGTCCTTGTTCATGAAAGTTTTTGGAATCATTCCTTATGGTTCGAAGTAATTGAAGTAGAATTTGATTACTTTTGATACCCTATAGGTAACAAAATGTGGGAAAGTAAGTGCACTTTGCACTAAACCACAAGGAATGATTCCATAAAATTTCATGAATAAGGATACGTATATGAACTAAATTCGTTTCCGTTACCGGAGTTGGAACCAAACGGGCCCTTATAGTCATGAACACAAGACCTCGATTGTCTGATAGCAATTTGCTGGTTCATCCAAGTTTGGTTTGTGAGTTTGCTGCGTTTTCGGTATAGGAGTTGTTCCTAGCTTCTCCTTTTGTTCTTTTGTTGGAGGTTTAGAAGATTTCTCTGAAGAATGACAAACCCGAATAACAACATTATCAAAAGATCGCGGTAGAGTATAGTGTTTTGATGTTTTTAAGGATGTTTGTGACTAGGGTTTTGATGTTTTTAAGGATTATTGCTACATCAACATCTACCGCTACCACTTGACACGTTAAACACGTCACCTGGTGTGATCTTTGGTCCTTTAATCTCGCGAGCCTTCTTCGGCTTCCATGTCCTAGAGAACATGCCTCCAAGACTACCTAAGATCTTTTCACCCTGAAAAGCAAGAATGTGTAAAAATAAACAAATATGGACATGACTAGGGGAGTTAGGCCGAATGAGCATTGACATACTCAAGTTCTGACTTTTTTTATAAACTAGCTTTAAAATGGGTTTGTATTCGACTCGTTTAGAAAGTAAACGAGCTCGAGTAGCTCGGCTAATATAACGTTCGATCTCTAATGTTATTTTAGCTGATCGAGCGAGTCAATCTTTACCCGAACGAGCCGAGCATTGACATGTTCAAAGTCTAATCATTATAAATGAGCTGAGCTCGAGTCAAAATGTGTTCATATTCGGCTTGTTTAGAAAATGAATAAGATTTTACACTCATTTGATCGCACTCTCACCTTGCTTAAATCGCGGTCGAGATCGACAGCCATCTGATGAGTCCTATAAATCTGATGACCTTGTTGATGAAGAGTTACAAGAGTCTTGGAAGCATCTTCCCTAATATCCTCAGCAATAGCAAGACAATTAGTGACCGTTTTAGTCGTTTCTTCGGCCTTGTAGACTGCGAAATGCTCGAGTTCTTGCACAGATTGGTTATCGACCTCATTGATCATATCTGACGTAATGAGTGCAGGCTCGGATGATGTTCGTCTCGCGGTTGTGTTGTAGGATTCTGGGTTTGAATCATTAGGGCTTGAAGCTGATGATTTGAAGGGAGATTTCATAAACCCTAACATGTTTTTATGACTAATGTATTGTGTTTGTGAATGATTATGGACTCATCATATACTTTGTTAAGAAGTTAAGAGAATCTTGCAAGCTGTGAAATCGATGGCAATGGCGAATGATCATCTCCCACGTTAGGAGAAACAATCAAAGAAGAGGTTGAAGTTGGAAGAGAGGAAGACGTGCGTGGAAGAGTTGGAAGAGGTTGAAGTTGTTTAGTTCATCAAATTAAGAAAAAAAATTATCAAATTAATATTGGTTACCGGGAAAAAAAAATCTTAAGGGCAGTTTGTTTCCGGAGTAACGAAATGGAAACGAATATAGTCCATATGTATATCATTATTCATGAAATTTTATGGAATCATTTCTTGTGGCTTGTGGTGTACAGTAATTGTAATACAATTTGATTAGTTTTGATATCTTATACACATGGACTAGATTCGTTTTTATTCCCTTTCCGTTTTCAAAATTATAACCAAACGGGGTAAATATAATACTTTGTTTCTAAGTTTGTAACTTATGTTGTTTACTCCATCAAATTAAGAAAAATAGATCAAACTCGGACAAATTACAAGTACGGAGTTACGGAACATTTTTTCATATAATTGATCCAACGGTATAAATTAGTCCACGTTATTTGATGATTTTTGGGCAACGTGATGATATTTTTGTAATTATATGAAATTCAACGGCAATTTTGTCCTTTTGAAAATCTGTTTTAAAAGGATTTGATAAGGTGACAATTGTGTAATTTTTAGAAGGTGTAGTGATAATTTTTTTCTATTAGGGTAGTTCAAACTGTTTGTTGACTTTGTTCTAATTGATTCATATTTTTGTTCAATTAGTTGAAACTATTTTGTTCAATTAGTTCAAATTGCTGGGCTAGTGAGACTTTTTTACAGTTCTAATTTTTAAGACTTTTTTCGTTCAAAATTTTTATACATTTTTCGTTTTTAATTGATATTGTAAAAAATTTGAGCTTTTTTATTCCAGTTTTCCACCTTTTTTTCTTTTTTTTTTAACGGACACTTTTTTCGTTCAAATTATTTGTTATATTAGTTCAGATATATTGTACTAATAACTCATACATTTTCGTCACGATCCATATAGCTTAAGCTTACGTCTAAGCCTAGGCTCGGCGCACACACGTGTGTGATGGGTTAGCTATTGAAAATGGGTTATGACCCAAAAGTCACGACCTTTAAACATTTTTTCTTCTTTTATAATATAAAATTCTACTTATTTTAGTCGATTTGTCCTTTTCCAAGTTTTGCATTGCGTACACCTAATTTCGGATATCATTATCTCATTAACCAATAATCCAATTTTGACAAATAAATATATCAAGATTTAGGGTTCGCAGAGACGAAATCAATGCTTCCGTTTTCGGTGTTAACGATGGCCGGAGTCTAACATAAATTTGTTTGAAAAACTCGGCCCACTACTCAATTAAAATATTGGTTCCAATATTAAGACTATCTCTCAGTACGCCGGGTTGACTGTATTGTTGGCAGTTGCTAAGAGTTTAACTCAACATATTGTTTAACTTTGTCGAAACTTTATTTGGGGATCTTCAACAGGCACACAACGGATGCATAATGTCCCTTAAGAGGATTTTTCTAAACCCAAAAGAGTTGGTGGTCTCGGGTTGGTGCCGATACAAGATATGAATATGGCTATGTTGGCTAAGGTCGGGTATGAATATCTGTACGTTATGAAAAGCAATTACATTCGGAGTGGTCGATCTAGTCCGGTGGAACCTTGGGGTATTGCGTGCACAACTCGGAAGGTTCTTACTAGTTGGTCCTACTACTCGGTTTTAGAGCGACTTATGGTTGTTGGTCATCGTAGTGTGATTTGGAGAGCGACTCCCAACTCGTTGTGACAATGTAGGAAACATATTCCTAATCGTCACTCCGAAAAATGTATCAGACTTCGTGCAAAAATTTTGAAAATTGGTTTTATTGTATTGTATGACCCTCCGAAAAATGTTAAAACACCTTTTTTTTTTGATATTGTATGGTAAGTAGTTAGACTAGATCATCTTCGAGAAACTCTTCAATCTAGAGCATCCTTTCGGATGAGCTCGACCACCTGAGGAGGTGTCGATGAGCAACCAAATGGGTAGCCGTGTCCCAATTCTGCGAGCTTATCGGCGACACAATTAACTTCCCTGAAGACGTGATGAATCCTAACCTGCCGAAAAACTAACCAAAATGTTAGAAATATCCGAAATGACAAGGTCAAGTTCTCATGGGGGTTTCCATGTTTGTTTTATTGAATTGATAATTATAAGGTTATCTCCTTCAATTTCAATATTGTTGATCTCCATATCATATGCCCTAATCAAACCTTCTCGTAGCGTACAAATGTTAAAAACTCTTGTTGTTGACGATGTAAGGAGTCGGGTTATTCCCAACCAAAAAAACAAAAAAAACCTTTAGTATAATCCATTATAGTTTTATAACCGGGCCTTTGTGGACCATTATTTGCTATTCAACTTGGGCCCAAACTTATCATTTGAAAAAAGTGTATCAAAATTTATGTTTTAGCTACTACATTATATTCCAATTTCAGTATCAACTTTACATAATGTAGCTCATTAAAATAGTATACTCAATTATGTATTCAAAAAATAGTATAACAAGTTAACAATTTATGTAAAATTTAGAGTACTGAATTAATTATAAGAAACATGTTCACCTAATAAAACCTTATCTTCTCTTTTGCTGCTGTAATTATCAAAACTTTGGTCAATTCTTTTACTTTGAGAAAAAGCAAACATGAAATTTAAAGGTCATTTTCTTCACTTTATTTCTATCAAAAACAACACTTGATCAGATTCAATATTTTTAGTCAAAATGGTTAATATTTATTAGGAAAATGAATTTAAAAAAACTTCAATGCACCGAATCAAAATGAACGAACCAAAAATCTATGTTCATCACCATAATCGATTTTTAAGGTCAAGTTCGCTCACAACTTCTCTTAAAAGTAACAACATTAGCCACAACCTATTTACGAAATAATGGGGATCGTAAAATAAAACAGAGATTTGAGTCACCAGACAATCTCGGTAACTCAAGAAAACTATAAGATAGCGGATAAAATAGTGTTAAAAAAAACCCATGGAATAAGGGCTTAGCTACAAGTTTTTAGGATCCTTAGTTTTTATTTCTTCCATTTGATTTGAAGGCACCAATATTACTTCATAAAAGGGAAAATATAGCCAATAGTAATGTTTTGTTAAAAACTTCTAAAAAATTATTGTTATCGGACAGATTTAGCAAAAATTGTTTGTTTGGTTAGTAAAAAATAGGACATTATGGATTTTTAATCCGAAAAGAGCTTAATGTTTTTTTTTAATTAATATAAATTTTTATATTTATATTATTTAACTAAATAAGTAAAAAATGCTAGATGTTTTACAATATTTTTCTTACATATTCATACCATTAGTATGCTACTTCCTCCGATCGTAAATAAATAATTTCTTAGGATCTAAATTTTGATCAAATTTAAATGTCATTTTATGTTTTCAAGGTTATTAATTAAGAGAGAGTTGTGAGAATATTTCTTAAAAATTGTTTTTATTAAATATTTTTATAATAAAATATTCACTTATTGGTATAAAAGGGAGGTGAACATTTAATAAGTAATAAAATTAAGAAAAAACTTTATAAAATTAAGGTTGTTTATGAGTTTTCTTAATAATTGTGTCGATGGCTAAAAAGTCAGTTATTTATAATCGGAGAAAGTATTGGTTATCGGACCACATCACTTGGTTCATCATCTTTGTTCCCTTTTTTGGTATTCATTAAAAAAAAAATTATATATACTTTTTATAAATTAAGCTATAATTCAATATTTTTCAAAAAAAAAATAAAAGAATTTAATGACATCAAGGAAAGAATATGGCTAGTTGAAGATATCATAGTCTTAGGAACAAAGTAACAATAGAAGCTGCAAAAGGGTAAAAAAGGAAAAATATAAAGAAAGAAAAAGACCACCTGGCTTTGCTTCTTTTGCTGCCAATAGAACAGTTTCTCAGTCTCTCTAAAGCTCAAGAGAGATTATATATATTAAAAAAAAAACATTTTTTTTTTGTAATTTTAAAAGTGCTAAAATATAGTAGTTGCTGTAGTAGTACTCGTTCCTCCAAACTCCTGTACACTAAGCACTAAAAGAGTCATCTTCTTGAGCCATATTGATGACCTACCATGGCATGAACTGAGCACCACCACCGGCGCCGCCATCCTCTTCGACGGGAGCCGGAAGATTAAGATCAAGAAACCGACGGGTATCCTCGGACGTTTTCCGCTCAACGGATCGGATCAAATTGGCTTTGTCTTCAGGAGAACACCCAATCAAATGAGACCTCTTGTGACCACCCAATGCTTGGCCTGACCTAAACACCTTAGGGCAAAATGGACATTTGTGTCCCTTTGTTTTCTTTGATCCATTGGCATCCTTTGCAATTGAGCTCTTGATTACAAAGGATGATCCATTGTTGTTGTTGTTCCTTCTATGAGTTATAATATGTCCACCTAATGCTTGATGTGTCTTAAAACTCCTTTGACATATCCAACACTCATATTTTGACACTTTAGTATTCACTTGACATTCTTGTTTCATCTTTTTCACTTCAAACCCATCTCTACTCCTTAAATGTCTCTTCAATTGAGCCTTATCGCGATTTTCGTGTTCTTTGTAAGCATCAACAAACCCGGATTCATGCTTGAACTTAGCATACCAATCAACAGAATCATCAGATTCAAGCTCCTTAGCTCCATTCTCGAAATACCCGGAATCCGAATCATCCATAATCTTCTTCTTCAAGATCCTAGAGCCCGAACCGGTTTCTAAGATAACCGAATTGTTATCCGATGATTCAGTAGTGAAATTGAAAGCAACCTTATGATTACCAGAATCCCTAGAGAGCATCATCAAGCAAATTGCTACTTCTTCTTGTTCATTCTCGATTTCGGAAACCGCAGATGAAGATCGATTCTTTGATTCATCACCTTCTTCTTCTTCCTCATCACTCTCCCACAACTCATCTTCATCTTCTTCATCATCTTCATCATCATCCTCTTCTTCTTCATCCTCATCATCATCATAGCCATTCAATTTACTAAATTTCCTCTCTTTATCAGAATGACAACTCATATGACCACAAAGAGCCTTCAAAGATTGAAAAACTTTACCACATTGTTTACAAACCCTTTCTTGCTGAACTATCAATGGTGAATCCTCAGCTCTCCATGTCTTCTTTGGATTCTCTCTAAGCCCATAACCAGAGCCACCAAGATCATCGTCATTGTACTTGCTGCTAAAGATCGGAGCTTTCTTAGACTTCATCTTTTGTCCAGAAGCATAAGCATTTGCAATCACATGAGATCTCATGTGTCCACCAAGAGACTTCCCACTAGGATACCTTTTGTTGCAGAGCTTACAAACATGCTTATACTCTTCTGGATAATCACTTTTCTCCCCCATTTTATCTGATTTTACAAAACACACAAAGCAAAATCAAATCAGCTCAGAAAAACAAAGAAACTACAATCAATTGAATCAGGGGGACAAGAATCTGTACGTTATTGGGTAAAGCAGCAAGATTTGAAGAACAATTTCGCAGATGAGAATCACAGAGATGAAAAATTGGCCTCTAAAGAAAGAACAGAAATCGAAGAAGAAGAAAGAAAGCTCAAATCTTGAAAATGGGGTACAACAGATCGCCAAGTTTCATGCTTATTGACAGATGAAGAAGCAAGAGAGAATCAAAGAGCAGAGAGATGTGACAGTTTTTGCTCGAAAGTACAAGATCCCACCCATGAAAAAGCCACCACATGAATTCCATTTCTTTTGGAAGAAAAAGGAAAAATAATATATTTTCTTTTTTTGGGAGTTGGAGAAATATTTTTTTTTGAGTAATAAATCAAACAAAATGAATTCTAATTTTTTTTTTGAAGCTAGAGATGGGTCAAACATGTCTCTATTTATGAGGATGAATTAGTCATTGGAAATAGAATTTCAAGATAACCATTATGAGATCTCTCTATTTTTCTTGTGCCTTGTTTGTTTTGGTTTTAGGAGAATTACAATTGTTTTTGGGTTCTAAAATTTGAAAATTTTTACTTAATATATAAATTGAAACATTAATATCTGAATTTTATCAAATAGCCTAGATATCTTTTAAAATAAAAAAAATCATTTAAGATACAAATCAGAAATTTATTTAAAAAATATTAAATAATAAACTTATATTTTCATATCTTTACTATTTTTACTCAAGACTTATCCGAATCAAAGCCCAAATACTTATGTGCATGGGAATTGGAAGCCACAGAGTGAAATTTCACAGCCAAACAGGGAGCTAATAAGTGCCACGTGGCACACATTGAGTGCATCACGAAGTGCGTCCGTTGAAGGGCATTGCTTTTGGTCATTCTACTTTTAATTAAGGATCTTGTGACGAAAAAAAAAAAAGTTGCATAATTATTTATGGGCAATTTTGGTAACTAGGCCTTTTTGAAAAATTATAGTAGTAACGAGGCTTTTTAATGTTTCAATTAAGTAAATATACCCCCAACCTTTTATATTTATTTTCAAACTCTACACACTCTTCTCTCAAGGAGCACATTTACTAAACACAAAACTAGAAAAAGCCTAGTAAACCAAATTGTTTCATTATTTATTCATATATACATATTAAAACATTCTAAAATTACTTTTTAAAATTTTAAAATTTTAAAAATAGAGGTTTCCTGATAAATTTATATTTTTGAGGGAGTTAATTTGGGTGGATCAATGTGATTAATGCAAAATGAAAACGTAAACGACTCACATTTAAAAAGGAGATTTGAAGAGTTATGGTTTAAATAAGTATAAATGTATAATATTATTTTAAAAGTTTAAATTGTAGCCAAATATGGCTTCATTGTAGAGAATAAAGAAAGTAAAAGTAAATTTTTTAAAGAAGTTTAATTAGACAAATGAAAGAGTCAATCGTGGCTATTAATGCATATCTTGAACACAAATACAAGGCCCGATTTTATCTATTTACAACATGTGTACATAATCTCCTCTTATTACTCCCAAAACTTCTCCTACAAAACAGTTACGAAACAAAAACAAAAGAAACAATTTAATTTACTAGATTTTATAGAGTTTTAGTTTTAGTAAATGAATCCAGAAGAGTGTTTAGAGTTTGAGAAAAAATACAAAAGGTTAGTATATATTTATCTAATTAAAAAACTAAATGGCCTAATTACTAAAATTAAAACTCAAAAAAACCTATTAACCAAATTAGCCCTATCAGAAAATAGTTCAAGTTATCAGAGATTTCTCCAGCACGGTATCAGAGATTATTTTGGCATGTTATTAGAATTTACTCTAACGCGGTATCAAATATTACTTTGGCGTGGTATCATAATTCACTTTGAGTATTAAATTTTATAATGAAATAACAATATAATTTAATTAAGCGACTCGTAAAATTTATTTTAACTCCCATAGTCTAGTTTATCGCTAAACATGAAATATCCTGGAATGGTTCCTCCAATGGTTGTAAACATGAGGGTAGTTGGACCAAACATTCCAGTGTATACGGGATTGTTCTTTTCCATACAGTAGACGATTATTAAATTGAGCAAGTCGTTCGAAAAAATTTCCTACAAAAAGTTTATATGTATATAACTTTAATTCAACGGGGAAAAAATTGTAATCAAGCATTATATAGCTAAAATTTCTAATAATTATCTTAAATAAACTGTTACATAGTGATTGAAAAACAATTTTAAATTTAAAGAATATTTACCAAATACAATAAAGCCCATAAACGGATGTCAAATCCAAGATTCCACTTGTTTAATTGATAGACTTTTATCATCCCGTATATTATTGCTTGCACTACGGCGAAAAAACTTATCAAGACAGTGCAAGTAATAAATGCAGCATATATCTTTATCATCCTTTCCTAAAAGTTAAGAAAAATAAGTTACAAACATTTCATTTTAAAAAAAAATTATATAGAACGACTATATATTCCCAACACATTTAACTAATCTGAAGAAAATTAGCACCGATAGTAAATAGACAGGTCGATATAGCTATCTCACTACCCTTCTTCAAATTATAGCGCTGGCTAACAACTTTCTGATATGGAGGGTGACGAGTCGGTATATGTAAACGGAGTGTAACCCTCTTAAAGGTGTCAACCATTATAGCCCTGCCGACGCCGATCATCTCTAAGCCAACGATAATATTGGCGTATGGAGAATTTAACCGACCTAAAGAAAAAAAATATAAGACATAAATGGTTACTAGTCGGTCTATGTATTGTTTAATATTTAGATTGGCATCTTAGAAGCATCGAATACCACAAATTATACAATTAAAGACGTATCAGAGATCACTTTGGCGCAGTATCAGAAAATACTTCAAGTTATCAGAGATTTCTCCGACACGGTATCAGAGATTATTTTGGCATGGTATTAGAATTTACTCTAACGCGGTATCAAATATTACTTTGGCGTGGTATCATAATTCACTTTGAGTATTAAATTTTATAATGAAATAACAATATAATTTAATTAAGCGACTCGTAAAATTTATTTTACCTCCCAAAGTCTAGTTTATCGCTAAACATGAAATATCCTGCAATGCTTCCTCCAATGGTTGTAAACATGAAGGTAGTTGGACCAAACATTCCAGTGTATACGGGATTGTTCTTTTCCATACAGTAGGCGATTATTAAATTGAGCAAGCCGTTCGAAAAAATTCCCTACAAAAAGTTTATATGTATATAACTTTAATTCAACGGAAAAAAATTGTAATCAAACATTATATAGCTAAAATTTCTAATAATTATCTTAAATAACATGTTACGTAGTGATTGAAAAACAATTTTAAATCTAAAGAATATTTACCAAATACAATGAAGTCCATAAACGGATGTCAAATCCAAGATTCCACTTGTTTAATTGATAGACTTTTATCATTCCGTATATTATTGCTTGCACTACGGCGAAAAAACTTATTAAGGCAGTGTAAGTAATAAATGCAGGATATATCTTCATCATACTTTCCTACAAGTTAAGAAAAATAAGTTACAAACATTTTATTTTTTAAAAAAATTATATAGAACGACTATATATTCCCAACACATTTAACTAATCTGAAAAAAAAAGCACCGATAGTAAATAGACATGTCGATATAGCCATTGTAACACCCCAAGTTCTCGAAACTCGGGAAGCTACTGGTTGGGACCTCACAATGGGTCCCGACCTTGGTTTAACAACAACATTACTTAGATCTTACAACAAGGCACAAATGTACTTAAAACAATTTCGAAACATAATATTTTTATTGTATGAATGTACACATGTGACAGCCTTACAAAACATAAACATATAAATAACATGCATGTTGTATGGGAAACTCCCCCGTCCCCATCTAATGAGTACGTGGACCCGGCTGACCATCCGTTCCGGATCACTCTGCAACTGTCTATCTCTACAAATCTACAACACGGATAAACCGTTAGCTAACAATCCAAAAATAAGTAGAATAAGGATAGCACAAACACACTCAAGATAACATCAAACAATCATCATGCTGACACACAAACCGGTTATTATCTGTTCATTAAGTGAGTCACCTTATTCCATTTTACAGTTGTGGCACGAGAAATCTTAAGAGTTCTCGCCTCCGTTCCTTATCCAACTGGGTGTAGGTCTAGCTTACCTCCGCCGGTAGCATCACTACAAACCGAGTGTGGACTAGTCCCTAAAGAAACCCCCAACGCCCTCAAGCTAACTGAGCACAATGCCACCGCCCGTTACTCTTAGGCCAAGGTATAAGTCGGTATATAAATATTACTAAAATATAACTATAAGCATCTCATTCACACACCACTACCATTATTCATACTCATATCTAGAAGTCAGCTAAGTAAGCCCAAAGGACTTACCTGAATTCAAACATAATCTCGTTATCTCGACTCGGTCTGTAACCGCAGGAACTCAACCGCTTGTTATAAAAGGCAAGTGGATCAATAATATATCCCACTTAATTAGAAGTCTCTGACTTCTAAGATATTTAACTCTATCATCAGCTAAATTACCAAAATACCCTTATACGGATAAATGATTGTTTTACCCCTGGTCCCGAAACTTTATAAAATTCCATAATAAAGTTCCAAACTATTCTTTGGAACTCAAAACCACACTCAAACTCTCAAAGGAAGGTTTGCTAAAGATTTAGAAGAGTTAACTACATTTTTTACTTTCATAAAAAGTCGCTAACGTCCGACTTTGGCTTAAGATATAAAAACCGAATAAAAATATAAAAAGTCTAACAAAATCTCTAAGTTTTTTATGCTATGCACTCTATCCATAGTATCCAGAATTTCCCAAAAAATACATAATAATCTCTTCTACACAAATTCTCAAAGTCGGTTCCAAAACCAGAAATTTATACTTAGCCAATTTCTGAGTTCTTTCTCAAACAGCTCAACTAGTCTACTTTGAGCTCCTATGGATCCAGATCCGACCGTTGGATTGGTCTCAACTTTTGATATGTTGAACTATGTATGACACTCTATAACATACTAAAAACTGAACGGTGGATTATGTTTCTAAGGTATCCAAACCTAAGCTCAAACATGACTGCACAACCCAGAAAATTCCAGTACTTAACAATTTCAGCAACATCCAGAAAACTGTTTAAGGTCTCAACTTCAAAAATTCATAACTCCTAAACCACTAGCTGGATTCATCCCAAATTTTAATATGTTCCACCAAAATATGCCAACTATATCATATCCAAAATTCAAGTCAAACAAAGATCAAACTCTTATTCAAAACTATCTCTCAAAACAGCATCACATGTTGTTTTTCCCAACACTCAGCACAGTTATAAAAACTGTGTGAGGAGTCAACTTTGAGACACCATAACTCTCAAACCGTAGCATGGATTCCTCTAAAATTTTAGTATGATCTACTATACTATATCAACTATAACTTGTCAAAAATTCAAGTCTAACAGAAGTCAATAACCCCTCCAAATGCATTCCACAAAACTGCATCTCAAGCAAATTTCCTCAAACTCAGCACACTAAAAAAAACTGCATGAATAACCAACTTCGGGATACTATAACTCTCACACTGTAACTCCGATTGTTCCCAAATTTTAGTATGATATACTATGCCACACTGACTACAACATATCCGAAATTCAGCAAGAAAGGAGGAGTCTAACTTACCCAAATCTGGACCCGAAGTTGGATGCTCGACAAAGTCGGAAAAAGCTGAAAAAATGCAACAGTTCCTTGAGTTGCTTCTTAGCTGTAGTATGTGGGTTTCAACAATGGTTCAGAGACAAAAATAGCACATATAAATATATATATATGGAGTGAAGCAAGGGGAGTGGTGTGGATCTTACTCGGCTTACAAGGCTCATAGTGCTTTCGTGCACGACCGAAAAGGGAGGCTTTTGCTACTGTTATTGATGTCTCGTGCAGTGGGGAAGTGAAGGCCATCTGCTTGCTGGTGTTTATGTCCATGAAGATGGCTACTGTGTGCAGAACATATGGTGTGTAGAAGGGTTGCAGCAGCAAGATCTCGTTGAAGAGAACCGGTTCAAGGGAGAGGCGAGAGCTTTGGATATGGTGTCGACGAAGAGGAGAAGGGAGGACACGAGGTAGGTTCAACTGTCCTGGCATCTGCGTTTCTGGCGCGACAAAGAGACCAGTGAGGCTGCAACTGATCATGGAGGGGACCGGAATTGCTGGCTGCTACGTGATGACCCTAGTAGAGAAGGACCAACCTCCGCCTGATGTGGTTGTGCCAGCCCCAACGCACGCGAGGAGGATGCCCGCTGTCGGTGGACTCATGTCTTGAGTTGTGTTGCGACCGGAGAAGAGGAGACCCGTGCTCTGAGGGCTATTGTCGACGGTTTGAAAGGAAGGACGAAACAGTCCGGTTGAGAGCTGTGTGGTTGAGAGTTTCGTGTAGAAACGAGAGAGACAGTCCGGTTGTTGCTCGGTGTACGAAGACGGAGGAGACGAGAGGGCGCAGGTCGTCGTGTGTGCCGCAACAAGGCTGCTGTTTACGTGAGGGTGGGAGGGCTGCTAGGGTTTGGTAGGGAAGGAGGGAAATTACACGGTTGAAGCAAGAAGGTTGGATTTGTCTTTGGGCTGAAGTGATCTTGCAAAATGGAGCCGGATGGCCTTGTCATGACTTAGTCATGGGCTTGTCAAGCGGGTCAATTACTATAAGGCTTGCAAGAGTGTTTTAAGAATGATTTTGTATGATTAAATTTCACATAAAATCATAGAAGTTGGGAAAATGACATTTTATGTGATTATCTCTTCACATAAAATGACAAGATTTAAGTTGACTCGTGATTTACCGAAAATTAAGATTTCCGAGTATTACAGCCATCTCACTACAATTCTTCAAATTATAGTGCTTGCTAACAACTTTTTCATAAGGAGGGTGACGAGTCGATATATATAAACGGAGTGTAACCCTCTTAAAGGTGCCACCCATTATAGCACTGCCGACGCCGATCACCTCTAAGCCAATGAAAATATTGGCGTATGAAGAATTTAACCGACCTAAAGAAAAAAAAATATAAGACGTAAATGGTTACTAGTCGGTCTATCTATTGCTTAATCTTTAGATTGACGTCTCAGAAGCATCGAATACCACAAAGCATACAATTAAAGGCGTATCAGATATCACTTTGGCACAGTATCAGAAAATACTTCAAGGTATCAGAGATTTCTCCAGCACGGTATCAGAGATTATTTGGACATGGTATTAGAATTTACTCTAACGCGGTATCAAATATTACTTTGGCGTTGTATCAGAATTAACTTTGAGTATTAAATTTTATAATGAAATAACAATATAGTTTAATTAAGCGACTCGTAAAATTTATTTTACCTTCCAAAGTCTAGTTTATCGCTAAATATAAAATATCCTGCAATGGTTCCTCCAATGGTTGTAAACATGAGGGTAGTTGGACCAAACATTCCAGTGTATACGGGATTGTTCTTTTCCATACAGTAGACGATTATTAAATTGAGCAAGCCGTTCGAAAAAATTTCCTACAAAAGTTTATATGTATATAACTTTAATTCAACGGGGAAAAAATTGTAATCAAGCATTATATAGCTAAAATTTCTAATAATTATCTTAAATAAACTGTTACATAGTGATTGAAAAACAATTTTAAATGTAAAGAATATTTACCAAATACAATAAAGCCCATAAACGGATGTTAAATCCAAGATTCCACTTGTTTAATTGATAGACTTTTATCATTCCGTATATTATTGCTTGCACTACGGCGAAAAAAATTATCAAGACAGTGCAAGTAATAAATGCAGCATATATCTTTATCATCCTTTCCTAAAAGTTAAGAAAAATAAGTTACAAACATTTCATTTTTAAAAAAAATTATATAGAACGACTATATATTCCCAACACATTTAACTAATCTGAAGAAAATTAGCACCGATAGTAAATAGACAGGTCGATATAGCCATCTCATTACACTTCTTCAAATTATAGTGCTGGCTAACAACTTTCTAATAAGGAGGGTGACGAGTCGGTATATGTAAACGGAGTGTAACCCTCTTAAAGGTGCCAACCATTATAGCCCTGCCGACGCCGATCATCTCTAAGCCAATGATAATGTTGGTGTATGGAGAATTTAACCGACCTAAAGAAAAAAAATATAAGACGTAAATGGTTACTAGTCGGTCTATGTATTGTTTAATATTTAGATTGACATCTCAGAAACATCGAATACCACAAAGTGTACAATTAAAGGCGTATCAGAGATCACTTTGACGCAGTATCAGAAAATACTTCAAGTTATCAGAGATTTCCCTAGCACGGTATCAGATATTATTGGGCAATTTTTGTAACTAGGCTTTTTTGAAAAAATAGAGTAGTAAGTAGGCTTTTTAATGTTTCAATTAAGTAAATATACCCTACCCTTTTGTATTTATTTTCAAAATTTACACACTCTTCTATCAAGGGGTACATTTACTAAACACAAAACTATAAAAAGCCTGGTAAACCAAATTGTTTCGAGATTATTTTGCCATTATATTAGAATTTACTCTAACACGGTATCAAATATTACTTTGGTGTGGTATCATAATTCACTTTTAGTATTAAATTTTATAATGAAATAACAATATAATTTAATTAAGCGACTCGTAAAATTTATTTTACCTCCCAAAGTTTAGTTTATCGCTAAACATGAAATATCCTGCAATGGTTCCTCCAATGGTTGTAAACATGAGGGTAGTTGGACCAAACATTACAGTGTATACGGGATTGTTCTTTTCCATACAGTAGGCGATTATTAAATTGAGCAAGCCGTTCGAAAAATTTTTCTACAAAAAGTTTATATGTATATAACTTTAATTCAACGGGAAAAAAATTGTAATCAAGCATTATATAGCTAAAATTTCTAATAATTATCTTAAATAAACTGTTACATAGTGATTGAAAAACAATTTTAAATGTAAAGAATATTTACCAAATACAATTAAGCCAATAAACGGATGTCAAATCCAAGATTCCACTTGTTTAATTGATGGACTTTTATCATCCCGTATATTATTACTTGCACTACGGCGAAAAAACTTATCAAGACAGTGCAAGTAATAAATGCAGTATATATCTTCATCATCCTTTCCTACAAGTTAAGAAAAATAAGTTACAAACATTTCATTTTTAAAAAAAAATATATAGAACGACTATATATTCCCAACACATTTAACTAATCTGAAGAAAAGAAGCACCGATAGTAAATAGACAGGTCGATATAGCTATCTCACTACCCTTCTTCAAATTATAGCGCTGACTAACAACTTTCTGATAAGGAGGGTGACGAGTCGGTACATGTAAACGGAGTGTAACCCTCTTAAAGGTGCCAACCATTATAGCCCTGCCGACGCCGATCATCTCTAAGCCAATGATAATATTGGCGTATGGAGAATTTAACCGACCTAAAGAAAAAAATATAAGACATAAATGGTTACTAGTCGGTTTATGTATTGTTTAATCTTTAGATTGGCATCTCAGAAGCATCGAATACCACAAATTATACAATTAAAGGCGTATCAGAGATAACTTTGGCGCAGTATTAGAAAATAGTTCAAGTTATCAGAGATTTCTCTAGCACGGTATCAGAGATTATTTTGGCATGGTATTAGAATTTACTCTAACGCGGTATCAAATATTACTATGGCGTGGTATCATAATTCACTTTGAATATTAAATTTTTTAATGAAATAACAATATAATTTAATTAAGCGACTCGTAAAATTTATTTTACCTCCCAAAGTCTAGTTTATCGCTAAACATGAAATATCCTGCAATGGTTCATCCAATGGTTGTAAACATGAGGGTAGTTGGACCAAACATTCCAGTGTATACGGAATTGTTCTTTTCCATACAATATGCGATTATTAAATTGAGCAAGCCGTTCGAAAAAATTCTCTACAAAAAGTTTATATGTATATAACTTTAATTCAACGGGAAAAAATTGTAATCAAGCATTATATAGGTAAAATTTATAATAATTATCTTAAATAACAAGTTACGTAGTGATTGAAAAACAATTTTAAATATAAATAATACTTACCAAATACAATGAAGCACATAAACGGATGTCAAATCCAATATTCTACTTGTTTAATTGATAGACTTTTATTATCTCGTATATTATTGCTTGCATTACGGCGAAAAAAACTTATTAAGGCAGTGCAAGTAATAAATGCAGGATATATTTTTATCATCTTTTCCTACAAGTTAAGAAAAATAAGTTACAAAATTTCATTTTTAAAAAAAATTATATAGAACGACTATATATTCGCAACATATTTAACTAATGTGGAGAAAAGAAGCACTGATAAGAAATAGACAGGTCGATATAGCCATCTCACTACCCTTCTTCAAATTATAGTGCTGACTAACAACTTTCTGATAAGGAGGATGACGAGTCGGTATATGTAAACGGAGTGTAATCCTCTTAAAGGTGCAAATCATTATAGCCCTGCCGACGTCGATCATCTCTAAGCCAATGATAATTTTGGCGTATGAAGAATTTAACCGAACTAAAGAAAAAAAATATAAGACGTAAAATTTATTTTACCACCCAAAGTCTAGCACGGTATTAGAGATTATTTTGGCATGGTATTAGAATTTACTCTAACGCGGTATCAAGTATTACTTTGGCGTGATATCATAATTCACTTTGAGTATTAAATTTTATAATGAAATAACAATATAATTTAATTAAGCGACTCGTAAAATTTATTTTACCACCCAAAGTCTAGTTTATCGCTAAACATGAAATATCATGCAATGGTTCCTCCAATGGTTGTAAATATGAGGTAGTTGGACCAAACATTTCAGTGTGTACGGGATTGTTCTTTTCTATACAGTAGGCGATTATTAAATTGAGCAAGCCGTTCGAAAAAATTCCCTACAAAAAGTTTATGTGTATATAACTTTAATTCAACGGGAAAAAATTGTAATCAATCATTATATAGGTAAAATTTCTAATAATTATCTTAAATAACAAGTTACGTAGTGATTGAAAAACAATTTTAAATGTAAAGAATACTTACCAAATACAATGAAGCCCATAAACGGATGTCAAATCCAAGATTCCACTTGTTTAATTGATAAACTTTTATTATTCCGTATATTATTGCTTACACTACGGCGAAAAAACTTATCAAGACAGTGCAAGTAATAAATGCAGGATATATCTTCATCATCCTTTTCTATAAGTTAATAAAAATAAGTTACAAACATTTCATTTTTTAAAAAAATTATATAAAACGACTATATATTCGCAACACCTTTAACTAATCTGAAGAAAAGAAGAACTAATAGTAAATAGACAGGTCGATATAGCCATCTCACTACCCTTCTTCAAATTATAGTTCTGGCTAACAACTTTCTAATAAGGAGGGTGACGAGTCGGTATATGTAAACGGAGTGTAACCCTCTTAAAGGTGCCAACCATTATAGCCCTTCCGACACCGATCACCTCTAAGCCAATGATAATGCTGGCGTATGGAGAATTTAACCGACCTAAAGAAAAAAAATATAAGACGTAAATGGTTATTAGTCGGTATCAGAGATTATTTTGGCATGGTATTAGAATTTACTCTAACGCGGTATCAAATATTACTTTGGCGTGGTATTATAATTCACTTTGAGTATTAAATTTTATAATGAAATAACAATATAATTTAATTAAGCGAATCGTAAAATTTATTTTAACTCCCAAAGTCTTGTTTATCGCTAAACATGAAATATCTTGCAATGGTTCCTCCAATGGTTGTAAACATGAGGGTAGTTGGACCAAACATTCCATTGTATACGGGATTGTTCTTTTCCATACAGTAGGCAATTATTAAATTGGGCAAGCCGTTCGAAAAAATTCCCTACAAAAAGTTTATATGTATATAACTTTAATTCAACGGGAAAAAATTATAATTAAGCATTATATAGCTAAAATTTCTAATAATTATCTTAAATAACAAGTTACATAGTGATTGAAAAACAATTATAAATGTAAAGATTACTTACCAAATACAATGAAAATCATAAACGGATGTCAAATCCAAAATACCACTTGTTTAATTGATAGACTTTTATCATTCCGTATAATATTGCTTGCACTACGGCGAACAAACTTATTAAGGTAGTGCAAGTAATAAATGCAGGATATATCTTCATCATACTTTCCTACAAGTTAAGATAAATAAATTACAAACATTTCATTTTTTTAAAAAATTATATAGAACGACTATATATTCCCAACACATTTAACTAATTTGAAAAAAAGAAGTACCGATAGTAAATAGACAGGTCGATATAGCCATCTCACTACCCTTCTTCAAATTATAGTGCTGACTAACAACTTTCTGATAAGGAGGGTGACGAGTCGGTATATATAAACGGAGTGTAACCCTCTTAAAGGTGCCAACCATTATAGCCCTGCCGACGTCGATCACCTCTAAGCCAATGATAATGTTGGCGTATGGAGAATTTAACCAACCTAAAGAAAAAAAAAAGACATAAATGGTTACTAGTCGGTCTATGTATTGTTTTATTTTTTGATTGACGTCTCAGAAGCATCGAATACCACAAAGTATACAACTAAAGGCGTATCAGAGATCACTTTGGCACAGTATCAGAAAATACTTGAAGGGATCAGAGATTTCTCCAGCACGGTATCAGAGATTATTTGGGCATGATATTAGAATTTACTCTAACGCGGTATCAAATATTACTTTGGCGTGGTATCAGAATTAACTTTGAGTATTAAATTTTATAATGAAATAACAATATAATTTAATTAAGCGACTCATAAAATTTATTTTACCACCCAAAGTCTAGTTTATCGCTAAAAATAAAATATCCTGCAATGGTTCCTCCAATGGTTGTAAACATGAGGGTAGTTAGACCAAACATTCCAGTGTATACGGGATTCTTCTTTTCCAAACAGTAGGCGATTATTAAATTGAGCAAGCCATTTGAAAAAATTCCTTACAAAAAGTTTATATATATAACTTTAATTCAACGGGAAAAAAAGTTGTAATCAAACATTATATAGCTAAAATTTCTAATAATTATCTTAAATAAACTGTTACATAGTGATTGAAAAACAATTTTAAATATAAAGAATACTTACCAAATACAATGAAGCCAATAAACGGATGTTAAATCCAAGATTCCACTTGTTTAATTGATGGACTTTTATCATCCCGTATATTATTGCTTGCACTACGGCGAAAAAACTTATTAAGGCAGTTCAAGTAATAAATGCAGGATATATCTTCATCATCCTTTTTACAAGTTAAGAAAAATAAGTTACAAACATCTCATTTTTTGAAAAAATTATATATAACGATTATATATTCCCAACACATTTAACTAATCTGAAGAAAAGAAGTACCGATAGTAAATAGACAGGTCGATATAGCCATCTCACTACCCTTCTTCAAATTATAGTGCTGGCTAACAACTTTCTGATAAGGAGGGTGACGAGTCGGTATATGTAAACGGAGTATAACCCTCTTAAAGGTGCCAACCATTATAGCCCTACCGACGCCGATTATCTCTAAGCCAATGATAATGTTGGTGTATGGAGAATTTAACCGACCTAAAGAAAAAAATATAAGACGTAAATGGTTACTAGTCGGTCTATGTATTGTTTAATATTTACCACAAAGTGTACAATTAAAGGCGTATCAGAGATCACTTTGACGCAGTATCAGAAAATACTTTAAGTTATCAGAGATTTTTCCAGCACGGTATCAGAGATTATTTTGACATGATATTAGAATTTACTCTAACGCGGTATCAAATATTACTTTGGGGTCATACCCCTTTGTGTCTTGCAAAATCCGGTGAAATTGTTGTCAAGCTAAGGGTCGGGACCCATTGTGAGGTCTCAACCCGTAGCGCCCCGAGTCCCGCGGATTCGGGGTGTTACATTAATAATCGCCTATTGTATGGAAAAGAACAATCCCGTATACACTGGAATGTTTGGTCCAACTACCCTCATGTTTACAACCATTGGAGGAATCATTGCAGGATATTTCATGTTTAGAGATAAACTAGACTTTGGGAGGTAAAATAAAATATGATTAGTTAATTATCTAAATAATAATATTTGTTTCCTAAAAGATATTATATGAGATATTCTATCTAGATATATATGATTTATCAAGTTGGAAATAAATAAATTTAATTTGTTAAGATATAAGATATTTTAACTTAGTTAAATTATACCTTAAAATAAAAAAGATAAGATTTGATTCCTAAAAGATATTATATGAGATATTCTATCTAGATAAATATGATTTAAAGTTGGAAACAAATAAATTTAATTTTGTTAATATATGAGATATTTTAACTTAATTAAATTATATCTTAAAAAATTAAAAGATATAATATGAGATATTCTATCTAGATAAATATGATTTATGGAAAATTGCTTATTTTTGTATGAGGTCTTAATTTAGAAATGTTCTAAATTTTGACAAATTACTAAAATAATAAATATATCTAATCTTAGCAATGATCTAACATTAGAAAAGTTCTAATATTAGCTAGTTACTAATTTTAGAAAGTTACCATAAATAGAAAGTTACTAATTTTGGAAAGGTTCCGAATTTAGAAATTTTACACCTTAACATTTTAATGATTAATATATGATATTAATATCATACACAATATGATTGATTAAAACAATACCGGAAAGGAGTTTCCAATTCTATTTTTTTTCCTTTATGTGATAAAGTGGTTATGTGTATTTTTTTTAATATCATATATGCCATGCTTGTATGTATGTGTATGGTGATATGCTTGTGCAGGCGGTTACTAGTATGGCCCCAAATCTTAGGATAGTTAAATACGATCTGCGCATCGTTATGGTTTTATTGTACACGATCTGCGTATCGTTATGTATTTTTGTAATTTTCAATTTCTGCAAGAGTTATTTTAAATTCATTATACAAGAAGACCAGAGTCCTAAGGAGTAAGGAGCCCGAAGGATGGAGATCCATGAAGGTCCAAGAATGAAGATTCTTTTTTAGGGGCCATACTAGGAATCATTTATTTAATGCGTTTTTTTTTAAATGCCTTAAATTCCCACTTGTATGCTTGTTTGTTATTTTTGCTATGAGTTCACTTTAAAATAACAACCTCGCATGTTTAAAAACGTCCCTTAAAAGAATATTGAGAATTGTCTTCCCATATTATAACCGATCCCTATCTAGGAATTTGTAGGATAGGTTCCGTCAAAGCGGGGTGTCCTTACTTTGACCTAGATATATTGCGGGTATGCTCATACTAAGGGGCATGCTGCTTTGATATGGTTAACTCAACAAAAGACCAAAAGATAAAGTTTTGGATTTTGAGACATAAGGGTGAGTTCACATGAGATGTGTTCCCATCAACCAAGAATTATAAGGAGTTATAATTAGTAAAGGAGTTTACTTACCTTGATTATATGAGACTTAGGGCAGTGCCAAAGTACGCTAAGGTTCATATATGATAGGATCTTGGAATCATTTTTGCTCACTAAGGGAATTGATAATATGAGTAGAAATGTGCAAAAACTTCAATTGTTTATAATTGTTATAACAGTTTATAGCTTTTGCAAAATCAATCATAACTTATCTGCATTTTATTATTCTGTATTTTTTGTAGTCCACCATGTCAAACGATAACCTCAATTTTTCTCTACGCTCCATACTCGACAAAAAGAAATTGAACGAACAAAACTTCCTTGATTGGGAGAGAAATCTGAGAATTGTTCTCAAGTCGGAGAACCAAGAGGATGTCTTGGAATATCCAATCCCTGAAATCACATTGGAATCATCTCATGAGGACATTGTGAAGTATGATGCAGCCACGGCAAAATCACGCTCTGTCACGTGTTTAATGTTGGCTGCAATGGAACCAGGACTTCAACAGAGGTTTGAAGATATGGATCCCTATACAATCATGTCTAACCTCCAAGATCTCTTTAAGGAGCAGGCTAGACTTGAAAGGTACTCGACCTTGACAGCCATCCTGCATTGCAAATTAGAGAGAGGTAAACCAGTTGGGCCACATGTTTTCAAAATGATTGGCTTGTTTGACAAGTTGGCCCGACTAGGTAGCGCATTCAACTTAGAGATAGCCACGGATATGATCCTAAACTCTCTCCACGACGGATTCATGCATTTTAGATCAACATATCATATGAATGCTATGAACAAGACACTGAATGAGCTACAAATCATGCTCAAAACTGCTGAGCAGAACATGATTGTTGACCCGACGAAGGAAGTTCTGATGGTCAGGAACAAGGGATTTAAGAAGGGGCCAAAGCAACATTAAAAGGGGAAGGGCAAGCAAGTTGCCCAACCCACGGTTTCACATCCAAAGGTGAAAAAGGCTGCGGAGCATGAGTGCTTTTACTGCAAGGCCAAGGGGCACTGGAAGAGAAACTGCCCCAAATACTTGGAAGATAAGAAGCAGGGGAATGTCTCCACTTCAGGTATTCATGTTATTGAAATTTTGTCAACTAATTCTATTTCATGGGTATTGGATACCGGATGTGTTTCTCACATTACTTCGAATGTGCAGGCACTAAGAAATAGAAGGACGTTGCGGAAGGGAGAGGCAGATCTACGGGTTGGTAATAAAGCAAGAGTTGTTGTTGTATCCATTGGAGATTATTGCTTGTCTTTACCTTCTGGCTTAGAGATAGAACTTAATAATTGTTATTTTGGTCCATGCATTACTAAGAACTTAATTTCAATTTCAGTTTTGAACCGTGAAGGTTATACATTTACCATTACTGATCACATGGTGATGGAGATTTATAGGAACGGTATTTATTATGGTCGTGCGAATATGAGTAGTAATGGACTATATATATTAGACCTCAAAACTGAGATATATAACATCAATACAAAGAGGCAAAAGTCAAATGAAACAAACGAAGCAAACCTATGGCATTGTCGATTGGGTCACGTAGGCATAAAGCGCATTAAGGAACTCTAAACAGTTGGATTACTTAAACTATTTGATTTGGAATCATTTGAAACATGCGAGTCGTGCCTAATGGGAAAGATGACAAGGTCACCCTTCACTGGTAAGAGTGAACGGACTTCTGAACTTCTAGCCCTCATACATACGGATGTATGTGGACCTATGAGTAAAGAGGCTAGGTCTGGCTATCGCTACTTCATTACATTTACTGATGATTTTAGTAGATACGGGTATATCTACTTAATGAAATAGAAATCAGAATCCTTTGAAAAGTTCAAGGAATTCCAGAATGAAGTGGAAAGACAAACAAGCAAGAAGATAAAAGTGCTTCGATCATATCGAGGAGGCGAATATCTGAGCCATGAATTCGATCATCATTTGAGAAGTTGTGGAATTGTCACACAACTCACTCCCCGGGCACTCCACAACTAAATGGTGTGTCTGAGAGGAGGAACAGGACTTTGTTAAACAGTGTCCGTTCAATGATGAGTTTTGCGGATCTTCCATTATCCTTTTGGGGATATGCTCTCCAAACAGTTGCGTTCGTTCTAAACAGGACTCCGTCACGTTCAGTTGACAAGACACCATATGAGATATGGACAGGAAAGGTTCCTCACTTGTCATTTCTGAGGTTCTGGGGGTGCGAAGCTTATGTAAAACGTTTACAATCTGATAAACTAGCACCGAAATTAGACAAATGTTACTTCGTAGGATATCCCAAGCAAACAAAGGGGTATGATTTCTACCATCCCATAGAGAACAAAGTGTTTGTTGCTCAGGATAGTGTCTTTTTGGAAAAAGAATTCTTTTCCAATAAGCCAAGTGGGAGAAAAGTTCAAATTAATGAGATTAATTATGAGCAAGAAACGCAACAACACGAGGACATACAAGATGTCACTGAAGAACTTGACTATTTTAATGAACCTCTTATGAGGCAAGTTAATCCAGTTCAAGAATCAATTCCTACAGTAGATCAGGCTGAAGAGGAACCACATATTGATGTGGAGAACTCTACAAATGAGGAACTGCATAATGATGTAGGAAATCATACAGCTGAAATCTCTCCTATTGTTGGCCCAAATTGGAGATCAAACAGGGTAAGGCAACAACCTAGACATTTGGATGACTATGTGTTGCATGCCGAGATCGAAGTGCTCCTCATGGAGCATAACGAGCCCGCTTCCTACAAGCAAGTTGTGACGGATCAGAACTCCGAAAAATGGCTTGAAGCCATGAGATCCGAAATGGAATCTATGTCTGAAAATCAAGTATGGGACTTGATTGATTTGCCTAATGGGGTAAAACCTATTGGTTGCAAATGGGTCTTTAAAGTAAAGACAGACAAGGATGAAAATATCTCTGTTTATAAAGCAAGGTTGGTTGCTAAGGGATTTAAACAAATTCATGGTATTGACTATGAGGAGACAAGTTCCCCGGTCGTCATGATCCGGTCCATTAGGATAATCCTAGCGATTGCCGCCTTCTATGATTATGAGATATGACAAATGGATGTCAAGACCGCATTTCTAAATGGCTATTTAGAAGAGGATGTATATATGATGCAACCTGAGGGTTTTGAGGATCCGAAATATCCTAGGAAGGTTTGCAAGCTTAAGAAGTCCATTTATGGAATGAAGCAAGCATCCAGGAGTTGGAATCTTCGATTTGATGAAGTGATCAAACAGTTTGATTTCATTAGATGTGAAGAAGAACCATGCATTTACAAAAAGTTGAGTGGGAGCAAGGTGACTTTCCTAGTCTTGTATGTGGATGACATACTACTCATTGGGAATGACATTCCGATGCTGGAAACAGTAAAGGGATGGCTTAAGAAGCATTTCTCAATGAAAGATCTAGGGGAGGCCGAGTACATACTAGGCATCAAGATCTATAGAGATAGATCTAGAAGGCTTATTGGTCTCAATCAAGGAACTTATATAGATAAGGTTCTACAGAGATTCAAGATGATAGATTCCAAGAAAGGATATCTGCCTATGCAACATGGGATCCATCTCAGCAAGACCCATTGTCCTAAGACACCTGGTGAGATTGAGAGGATGAGCAAGGTTCCCTATGCCTCTGCTATAGGATCCATCATGTATGCAATGACCTGTACTCGACCAGCTATTGCATATGCTTTGAGCATGTGTAGTAGGTACCAGTCGAACCCCGGTGACATTCACTGGCAAGTTGCGAAGAACATCCTAAAGTACTTGCGAAGGACTAAAGATGATCTACTGGTATATGGAGGTGATGATGAGTTAATCATCAAGGGCTATACCGATGCTAGTTTCCAGACTGACAGAGATGGCTTTGAGTCGCAGTCTGGATACGTCTTCATTTTGAATGGAGGAGCGGTAAGTTGGAAAAGCCAAAAGCAGGACACGGTTGCGGACTCAACCACAGAGGCAGAATACATTGCTGCGGGAGAAGCGGCTAAGGAAGTGATCTGGATTAGGCAGTTTATAGTTGAGCTCGGCGTTGTCCCTAGCATGACGAGAGCAGTTGACGTCTATTGTGACAACAATGGCGCGATTGCTCAAGCGAAGGAACCTAGCTCAAGCTCCAAATCCAGACATGTTCTGCGGAAGTATCACATGATCAGACACTATGTTGATCGGGGTGATGTAAGGGTGTGCAAGGTGCACACAGATGATAACATTGCAGACCCACTGACTAAACCCATGAATAGGCCTAAGCATGATATTCATACTCGGGCCAAAGGGCTCAAACACGTTAGAGAATTCTTTTGAACTTCTGTGTTTGGATTGAGAAAACGTTTGTTTTTGTCATGGAGTTTATGATTGTTTTATATATGAGTTTTCATATTCTTATTTGATTATTACTTGAATATTAAATAAAGTATCCAAACAATTTATTAATTATCAAATGTGCTTACTGGAAAAGTTCCGGTGAATGAAACCACATTAAGTGAACTGAAATTATTAAATTGAAAGGATCCATGGTTTGAGTCGTTAACTTGGATACAAACGACTCTAAAGTAGACCATCTTGTGAGTGAATGATGAACGTGGGTTTCATAGTTCATAGGACATGGAGATGTCCAATCTCTTACATAGGTGAGTATGGTGATACTCATCGGATAGACCGATCATATGGCTCTCATGACTTATTGAGGAGTTATAGCGATTATCATTATCAGTGAGTTCCTTAACATGAGCTTGATATAACTTTCATTTGAAGGATGCCATATCTTAGATACTGTTAAGCGCTGACCGTAACAGGCAGTTATAAAGGCAGTAATCAAGGTGGTCAGAATTTGAGTGGGAGTTATAGTCGTTGCAAGATTGGATTAATCCTCCGGCATACTTTGATGTGTTGGGAAGGATTGGTGTCCCCGGCCACTTGAAGAGTGAGAACTGTGTAAACGCATGGCCATGCTCAGATTTGATCTGTACTGACAGTTTGATCTCAGGAGTTCAAGAAATATATCTGATGGCAAAGATGGTTTCCATCACATAGTCAGATAAGGACATTAAGCGATAAGGGAATTTTAACATTGCACACTTGTATGAAAGTACAAGTGGGAGACTGAAGGAATTGTGTCCTTTATCCAAGGTGCAATTACTGATGATGAGATAGGACATTAAATATAGGGATATATATAATCCGATAATATTAGGGGTCATGGCGTTTTGCTAGAAGCTAACCATGATCGGTACATTTATATGATAAAATGTATTGCTAGTGTTATCGGGTCCTACGAGGTCACACCATAACGAGCATGTGAACTGAATCAATTAATGAGAGAATTACCATATAGGAGTATATGGTGGAAAATGATATATTTTGTAGGAGTACAAAATATATTATGGAGTTGGTAATTAATAATATATAAGGGGTTATTTATTTATTAATTACTAAAATATATATATATCTTATATTTTAAGGACGGGCTTTTTAATAGTTAAAAGCCTAACCCTAATTATATATATTGGATCGATTAAGAGGATTTGACGTGAGTAATATTCAGCCGTGCATTCACGTAAGAAGCGGCGTTCTTCCTCTTCGATCCCTCTCTCAAAAAGCTTCATCCTTTGTTCTAGCAATCGAAGGTTAAGGCGATTCTTGTTCAGTCTCGGGTGGACCAACTAAAGGAGTAACACTTGGGACTCTACATATTCTTGAAGGAGTTATTGAACACGCATCAAAAGGTATTCCTTTCCCCCTTATCTAATCTATTATGCATGAGATCCATGTTTAGATGTTTAGGAAATCGTTTCCTGAAATTCCGCTTTTACACATCTAAAAACCCAACAGTTTATGCAATGCAAAGAAACCCAAAACCATACAAACCAAAGACTTCAGCCGAGATACAACCGAAAGACCAAATGCCATACACGCGGCATACAATATATAATGAATACAAAACTCAAACACGACTCCAACCAAAACCCAATCCTAAAATGTACGGAACCCCGGTTGTCCACTCTTCCGGATCTCTCGACCGCATTCCTATCCTGCAAGACAATCTACAACAATCGGTATAAAACCGTTAGCTAATATTCGAGGCATTAGTATCAAGGTGAAAGGCACAAACACAAGTCAATCATCATAAACACCCAATACACTCCAAAGCACACAAGTCCGGTTTATTATCTTATTAATATTAAGTCATATCCCGTTCTAATTCAACTTAGGTTGTGACACGAGAGTCACCGAAACTCGCCTCGGTCCCTACTTACCGGCATGGAATGGTACTGATGCATCCGACCGTCTACCAGCACGGGATAGTCGCCGAGAACCTCCTAGCTCTCGCGGGAGCCAGGCAAGTTGTCACCGCCCGTTATCATACACTTGGGCCAAAATAATATAAAGGTCGGTAATCCTAATTCCGGTTTAGTTGTTATAACAATAAACAATAAACACACACCACCAAACACACATCAATGCTAATATAAGGAATACGAGCTAAGTAAGTCCGGAGACTTACCTCGTCCCAAAGATAATTCCGCTAATCACCGCTCTCAACTTCCCGAAGGAAGGCACTCAACGCCTGGTCAAAACAAGGCCCACAATCAACATCTCTCTCACATTATAGAAGTCCTTAACTTATAGTTCCAATGATCTTGCAAGATCATAAACCATAACCATGCTAGGATAACAAACTCCTAGTCCTCACGATCTCACAAGGTCATAACCATCAAAACACAAACTAGGATACTCTCGTACTAGTCTCCATAATCTCAACAATCATACAACCTCAACCCCTAAATTCTCACAAGCTCAACATACAACTTAAAGTCATAAACTACCTCATAAGATAACAATACTACCTCAAGCTTATAGCAACAATCCATCAAACAATATAAAATCCTTAAAACCCACCTAAGGTTCAAAGCCACTACTTGACATTATCGCTAAGTTATGCTAGATTATCCAACCTAGCATGATACTAATTCTAAACATAACTAAATCGAGTAAGATCATAAGCTCGGGGGAGAGGGTACTCACGTAACGTCAAAAGATGGAAGCCGATCTATGGATGTCGAGAATGGATTCATTAGGCCTTTATCGGGGCGCTTCCGAACCTAACACCAAAACTAGACTAATTTAGCTTAAATGCTTTATTTGAACGGAATACATAACGCATATAAAATCTAAGGAAAAACCCGTTTTCAAAACAAAGATTAAAAACCGCTTAAATACTTTCCGGGACAAATTATACAATTATATAAATATATGTCAAAATCCGTCATTAAATCTTTGGCCATAAATCCGAAATAAATCAACAAAGGGCACAATATATAGTATAAATAAATAAGAATATAACTCAAAGTAAAAACCAAGTTTAAAAACCGTAGACATATTTTCCGGGCACATTATTCAACTCTAGACATTTGGGCTATCTTCTATAAATAAAGGAACATGAAGAAGAACCAGAAAAGATGCGCTTACACGTTCAGCGAGGTTGCAGGAAGCAAATACGGTTGCAGCTCTCTAGGGTTTGAAGACGATAGCAAGGAACGGGAAAAAGGAGAGAAGGAAGAGAATATATAGGGAGGGCTGGAACGCTAGACGGAAAGGGCGTCTAGGGTTAGAAAGAAAACAAGGAAATCGGCCCATAAGATAGAATATCGGATATTCTATCTATGGAAGAAAGATAAAACGACAAAAACCTGTACAGATCGGCACGATCTGTCGCACGATCCGAAGGGGCGGATCTCACAGCCGTAGGGGCGGCTGGCTGCGGGGGAGGCCCTCTTCACCGCAAGGGCGGTGAAGGCAAAAACCTAGGATCTTACAGATAGGCAGGGGCGGCCCTTGAGAGGGCAGGATGGGGCAGCTGCCCCACCCTCCAGGAGGGAAAAAATAATAAAAAAAAGTAGTGATACTTTGTATGTAGGGGTGTAATACGAACTGAACGAGAACCTGGACTCGTGATAGATAGGAAACTAAATAGCAAAGATATTATCACGATCACGATCTCGGTTTTATCACGATCACGATCTTATCACAATTTCGATCTCGATCTAATCACAAACACCACAAGAAAATGAGCGAAAAGGTTAAAAAAATCCAAAAAAATCGGAACAAACAAACCGAGAGAAGGTGAAACAAACTCGAGGCTCACAAAACATGAAGAGGATATGAGATAAATGAACTAGCGGGGTGTCTCGCCGCCAGGAAACAAGATAGTAGAAACATTTTTAAGGGGATGATCGGGGGCGGAACCAGGAAATTTCGATGGATGGGCGAAAAGTAAAAAAAATCTATTATTTTTAGTTCGAATAAATTGTAATTATAAAAATCATTCAAATACTTAATTGTTAATACATAAAAATATTAAACAAAATATAAAAAACCGATAAAATCATCAATATCGAAAATTGAATGTATAATTATACTTTTATTTATTTGTTTGTTTTTACATGAATACAGCTATTTAAAGACGTGTTTTAGGGAAATCAACATTGATGTCGATCGGCTGACTTTTCTTGGTCTCTCTATTGAGTCATGTGATGACGTGCTTTATTTTTCTTACTTTGTATTAAAAAAGAAGACGTGCTTTATTTTTCTTACTTGTAAACTAGACTATTGTGTTTTTGTAAAAGAGAGAATTTGTTAAGATGAGTCACATCAAGGCATAAATGAAATACAATCCTAACCAATGCAGGCTATGCAGCTTTCGAAAACAATAATAAATAAAAATCTTATCTTGATTTCTTCTTTGAGTAGAAATAGTTAATTTATAATATAAAAAAAAAGAGTTGGGGTGGGCCATGACCCTATCATCTCACCCTTAATTCCGTCATTAGAGATGATATACTTCTTGCGAAACTGTGAATCTCACGACGTTTTGTACTTATATGTAGAATTTTCAAAGAACTCGAACACAATTACGACCAACACGATAATAGTAAAAAAGTATGTATCTGAACACATGTACACAATCAAAATTACATGCAAAAGCCTTTTTCACATGGACAAAATTACACATAACTAACTACATGAATGGATATAAACCAAACTAGTCACTAAAGACTTCTCAAATCATGTGAAAGAGCAAATTACTCATGTGGTTGATTGGAATAATATGATCGAAACTAACTTGTAGCGTAGGATTTCAACAAGTTTAATGTTCATATTTCGCTTTAAATTTTATATAAATATTCAATAAATAATTTTCTATTATGAGAAAATTAATCATAAAATTTAAAAGCAAATAAAATCATTATATAGATGCATGTATAATCTCAACTTTTATATTATAGGATTTGTTTGTACGTTAAAACTGAAACTGAAATTGAATGGAACTGAAAATGAAAATGAATTGAATGAATCGAATTAATTTGGTTTTATGTTCGTTTAAGATGAGAATGAATGGGTTGAATGAGGTTTTAATATACCAAAAAGGCCACATAATGTCCCTATAATTTTTAATTTTAAAAAAAAAAACTTTGTAAAATACAAACGAAGAATGGTAAGCCATCGAGACCCCATTTGTCTTCAACCCCCTTCCAGTCTTCAACCTTAACACAAGAGACAACGTGAAAGAGGGGTGTCGGATGGTCAAAGTTGATTAGATGATGAAGCGAGTATTGATATCACAACAATCTAGCTCGTTAGTAGTCGTTTGGAGCCATGAAAGCCTCAACAAGCAATAGTAGAAGTAAAACATACAAAGAATAAGTAAGAATTCTCTCCCTCTCTCTATACATGTACGTACCTCTATTAGTATCTGAATCTTTTAAAAAAAAAGTAAATAAACATGAGGAAGAAGTAGAAGGCTCCCAGGAAGATGAAAAAGGTCATTGTAGAAGGATGTGAAAAAGAAGCATATAAATAGGGAGGAAGAAGAAGTTCTTGCAAAAGGTTACAAATGTCGTAGAAATTGGATTCAACCGATTAAATCTCCTGCCTCCAACTTAATCATTCATTCGATTCAACTCATTATTCAACCAGTTCATATCCTCGACTGAATGGTGTGAATGGAGTACCAAACGATGATGAAAGTCATTCAATTGATTCAATCGACTAAATTGTGTGTACCAAACGGGCCCACAATATGAGTAACACTGATCTCACTCTTATATTCTCGAGGTATATTACTAGAGCCTACTAGCATAGAATGTACATGGATTCCGTTAAAGCATATCGGACTGCAAACCAACGGTCGTGTGCTAACTGACGTATACGCGCGTTAGCCACAAACTCAACACATAAATTCCTAAATTTTATAAAATCAATATGAAATAAGAGTAGTCTACGGAATTTATATATGTTGCAATCTCTTTACTTTAGATGTGAGAATTTTATTATCTCTTAAAAGCTCAATCTTAAACGGAGTTAGAATAACGAAAATCGTGGATCAAAGACATGATCGCAATTTTTTATTAGGTGTAGGATATATTTAGCTATTTTCGGTCGATTTTGGTTTTTGATCGAAGTTTAATTACTTAAACTTAAATGCTTATATACTTTTTAAATTATATAATGTTTAATTAATTTGAAATATCATGCTTGTTTATCCAATATATAAAAATATGGACAATTTTGGTAACTAGGCCTTTTTGAGAAAGTAGAGTAGTAACTAGGCTTTTTAATGTTTCAATTAAGTAAATATACACCAACCTTTTGTATTTATTTTCAAACTTTACATACTCTTCCCTCAAGGGGTACAATTACTAAACACAAAACTAAAAAAAGCGAAATTGTTTCTAAAAAAATATTACCTATATACCTTTATTGAAGTAGGTGACATTGATGTTGACTTGATGGTGTCATAATTTTTCTCGAAATAAGTTTTTTTTACTAAATCAGTAATTAAGAAAATAAATCTTCTTTTTTTTTTTACTAAAACTAGATTCTAAAAAATAATTGTGCCGATTATCCTTGTAATGTAACGTAAAGTAAAGATTTGATTAATAACAATCTTGCTGGAGAAGTTCTATTTCAACCTAAAATTCTAATAAAAAATACTAAAATTTGTGGGATAATCACAAAAATAAAACTTCTTAGATAAGCTATTTTCCAACATAGAACTTGCGGGAGAAGCTCTATTGTAACATCGCTTTAATTCCTGTCATATATATGGGTCACCTAAATGTGGTCATCAATCTCTCACGCTCCTATAAGCAAAAATCTTTTTCGTTATTCTAGGTAAACATTCAGTTATTTCATCTCGAAAATTTTATTTTTTTTTCATTGTTGTGTCTCATTGATGTGTTCTCATAATCATTCGACTGTAAAGAGTTCAACACAATCAAATATCGGTGATAAATTAGTAGTTTTATGTTATCAATTCATTATGTCATATAAAATTTTATTGATATTTATGTAATTGCAAATAAAATGATAAATTTTTCGTACATCTTTATATCGAACCAGTTATATACATTGATGGTATTTTTGGTTTACATCATTAGCATACACAAGTTTCAAATCATTTATTAATAAATACATGTACAAGGCACAAACTATGAACTAGTTTACATATTTAGCTAGATAAAAAGAATTTTAAAACCGGTCGACTCAAACCGAAATAAATTTAATTTTGAACAAGGTTAAAAACATACAAAATAATGAATCGAATACCTAAAACATTTCAATTTGAGTATTAATTGAACCTTTTCGGTTCGATTTTACATTGTGTTTGTTTTGAGCCGATAAAGTTGAAATTTTCTAAAATAAAATGGTTGACTTAAAAAGATAGATTTACTAAAATTGATAAAAGTTAGTGTTTGGTTATCTTTAAAATAAAATATAAACGAATCTAGTCCATACTTATATCAAACATAGATTTCGATAATTCCTTTTGATTTATAGAATAAACAAACGACCCCTAGAATTAATGACATTAATTTACAAATCAATGGTTAAATCTTTTTCTAATATCAATTAGTATACACTTTCTTCTTTTAGCCAAACGACCCCTAGAATTATTCTATTCATTAATTTTTGCAGATAGGATGCGATTGCGAACAATTTAGAAGTGGAAAATGTGTGAACGCAAAGAAAAACAACTCTTTCCCTCTATATAAACTCCCCAAATCAGAGCCCACAATAACCCTTCAACGCATTTCAAGCATTTCGGCATAGCCCCCACTCACCACTCCAGCACTACACCACCACTTCTCTCTCCCTCTCATCTTCGAGAGCTTCAAATCCTTTTCAACAACAATCTTCCATCACCAATCTATTACTTAATTGCTTTATTCAAGAATCATTCGTAAATGTCCTTTAACTAGTTCAGCTATTGCATCGACCGATTGAACGCGGTGTGAATTCGTAAGAGAATGAGGAAAGCTAGGGTTGCTGCTTGGATTTTCTTGATTGAATTGGTGGTTGTTGTTAATCTCGGATCGTGTTTCGCTCAACTCGATATCAGTAGAAATAGTTTTCCTCATGGATTTGTTTTCGGCACTGCTTCTGCTGCGTATCAGGTACGATTCTCAACACCCTCAACTAACTCTATTCGATTTCAGCGAAGATATTACGGTCGAAGAGGAATCGCGTGATTTGTGTTCACGTTATACTATTTTTAATTGCATGATAAAACCTCATTAATGTGATTGTTGCTCTGCATTTATGAAATAATTGATCCCTTGCTTCGCAGCGACTGATGAGTCTCTTACAAGCTGAATTTTGGTCCATTTTCAAAATATTTGTCAATAGTCAAAATGTTTTTTGTTTCTTTTTCTACTGACTGTATTGTTGATTTGTATTTCCAGAATTTTCTTTTATTCTTTTCTAAATTTTATCATTTAAAAATTAAATATATGCATTAAATGATTACTAATATATTCAACAATATCAATATTTTTTTAGCCGTAAAATTTTCTATTAGAATCGGAAATTCCGGACATGTTCAAGTAATTTGAGAAAAATTTGGCGGAATATATATCTACTTTAGGAAATGAGCTTTTTTCCTTTCCATTTTCCGAAATGACTACTGAAAGAAAATTGTGAACTTGTGAAGCAACCATACATGTTTAGAACGGGGTAGTTTGGTCATCCGAAAATTGTTCGGTTAGGCTTGGCGGGTAAATTCTTACCAGTGACAAACAAAACACGTAGATTCCGATGACATGGCAATACCTTATTGGGCAACCGTGAACCACCCGTCACCTCCAAGCAATCCTTTTCTTTCAGACGAGCCCCCTTATTTTACGAGTGGTTTCAAATTATAGCCAGAATTTCTGGATTCTGCATTCTGGTACCATTGACACCCTCACGGCCTCCCAAGTCGCACCGGTCGGTGTGCTACTCCTCCTATTGTCAATTGGTTTTAAATGAAACCTCAGCGTGTTTATGTGCTGGGCTTGGGCCTAATACGCATGTGCGCTCGTATGCACACGACTCCCGTTCTATCTCGCCAATTGGTTTGAGGATGACCCTACTATACCGGTCCGTTTGTATCGTACTTTGACATTTTAACCGTTGACACTGTCACAATTTACAAGTCACATTGCTGGAATTTATAAATGGATTTTGTGATGAATGGCCAACTGTCATATGACATTTTCTTTATGACTTGTTGAATGCCGATTATGAGTAACATGATCATTGACAATAAAATATAATAAAATTGTCTCTGGTGAAGTTTAAACCCCGATTATGAGTAACATGTATGCTGTTTCTGCTATTTATCATATATTTTACCCAAAATATATGATAAATAGCAGAAACAGAATACATGGTCCTGTGTGAACACAAGTAAGCAGCTATTACAAACTTCAAACTTCCAGCTCATGTTCTTGTTTTTTAGCCGTGAAAGAAATAGTTCTGTTTGTTCCTTTCCCATAATAATAGCCCAATTCAAGAATACAGCTTCCACTTATATTATTTTAATTATTCCCAAAATCTGCAAATTTTAAGAAAAATCGGTATGTATTGAACTTCTTACGACAAAATTATCATTATAATTAATAATTGTGTCAATTTTGTCCCCATTTTCTCGGGGTTTAATATTGGCAGTATGAAGGAGCAGTGAAGGAAGATGGTAGAGGTCCCTGTATTTGGGACAAGTTTGCCCACACCTTTGGTAATTAATCATTATTGTTTAATCACTAAATGGACACCAATAAAATATTGCTTGAGAAATTATCTTATGAAAATCTGTATGTACAGGAAAGGTGGTAGATTTTAGCAATGCAGACGTCGCAGTTGATCACTATCATCGTTATAAGGTAGTTTTATAAGTCATAAACCCCTAATCTAGCTTCAGAATTATTGACAGATTAATACAAATTGATCACACTATTTGTTTTGAAATTATCAACAGGAAGACATAGATCTAATGAAGAACATGGGAATGGATGCCTACAGATTCTCTATCTCTTGGTCCCGGATTTTCCCCAGTAATTCACTTCTTTACATACTTTTGCTTTCTCAACCCCAACTCCCCGGCTCGTAACATTCCGCTGCTCGGTTGTTGTTCAATCAGATGGAACAGGAGAAATCAATCAAGCTGGAATTGATCATTACAATGAATTTATCAATGCTTTGCTGGCTAAGGGTAAAACATTTTCATCCTTCACAGGCTTTCTTTTATCTAGTAATTTTCTGCTATAAATTTGTAAGTTTTCGGTGTTCAAGGGCTTAAACCATATGTTACAATATATCACTGGGACTTGCCGCAAGCTCTCGAGGATAGATACAAGGGATGGCTCAGCCCTGAAATCATGTAACTCGGACTCGAACCCTTAATTTTCATCTTGGATCTTTTGATTCATATGCTTTGTTTTTGTACTTATGCTCTTTGTTATATAAATTTTAACAGAAATGATTATGCAATATTTGCTGAAACCCTGTTCAAGAACTTTGGAGATAGGGTAAAGTACTGGATCACATTCAATGAGCCTCACACGGTGGTGGTCCAAGGCTATGACGTTGGCCTATTTCCACCAGGTCGTTGCTCTATCCTTCTTCATCTCTACTGTCGAGAAGGAAACTCGGCTACCGAGCCTTACATTGTTGCTCGTAACATGCTCCTTTCCCATGCCACTGTTGTTGATATCTATAGGAAAAAGTACAAGGTGATCAATAGTCTTATCAGTTAATACTATCTAGTACATAATACTATCCGGTTTGTTGAATATGACTTAAGGTTTTCTGTGGAACAGCCGCACCAGCATGGATTGATTGGAGCTTCATTTGACGTGATGTGGTATGAGCCAGCAACAAACACAACCGAAGACATCGATGCAACTCAGAGAGCTCAAGACTTCCAATTTGGATGGTATAAAAACTTACTTATTTTCAACATAACTTTTGTAGTATTTAGTGTCTGTGTTTGTCAATACTACATTATTATGCAAGACATCCAATCAACTTATGTAGTATATAATATTGTGACATTACTGACCTAGTATTCATACTCCTAAAGACCAGGGAAACAGACCAAATCTAAATAACATAAATAATTAGATATTACTGCTTAACAGGTTCATTGAGCCACTGATTTTCGGAGACTACCCAAGCTCAATGAAGACGAGAGTAGGAGACCGATTGCCTCCATTTACGCCAAGCGAATCTTCTCTTCTCAAGGGATCATTAGACTTCGTGGGGATAAATCACTACACCACTTGGTATGCAAGGAACAACAATACCGGCATAATAGGCACTTTGCTAAGGGATACTATTGCTGATTCCGGGGCCATCACCCTTCGTAAGCTAACCCAACTTCACACTCACCAAACCTTTGTTGTTACTTACAATATCATACACTGATCTTGTTTTTCCCTTATGGCTTCATCTCCTTCAGCATTTGGACACGACGGGAAACCAATAGGAGATAAGGTATCTTCATTCTTCAACATTACATTCAGCTTAACATTAGTAATCCTTATGGTTGTGCTTGATGGTTAATTTTCCGCACTTTTGAAGGCGAGTGCTGTATGGTTATACATTGTACCTCATGGAATTAGAAGCTTGATGAATTACATAAAGAACAAATATGGAAACCCTCCTGTGATCATTACTGAAAATGGTAATCCTCTTAGCTAATGTTACTTCTATAGACCTCAGAAGATCATATAATCTTGATCATATTTACAGGAATGGATGATGGAAACAGCCCATTTAAGCCAATAAAGGAAGCTCTTAAAGATGAGAAGAGGATTAAGTATCACCATGACTATCTACAAAACCTGTTAGCTGCAATCAAGTATATTAATCTAATCCTCTGCTCTTAACTATTACTCTTAATCAAATATTTTGCAAATTTTAGCATTATTTATTTTTGAAAAATGCATTTGCAGGGAAGATGGGTGTAATGTGAAAGGATACTTTGCATGGTCATTGCTTGATAACTGGGAGTGGGCTGGTGGATACACATCAAGATTTGGGCTTTACTTTGTGGATTTCAAAGATAATCTCAAAAGATACCCAAAGGATTCTGTTACTTGGTTCACAAACTTCCTTAATTCCACCTCTTAAAATATAATTTATCAAATTAAGCATTGGTTTGTCTTAATATGGTTTCATACATATTATTGTCAAGACTAGAAATTATATGATGGGTTTGCATATAGCTTATAAAAAGTGGTATTTAGTGATGTTATACAGTCATTGTCAATTTGTCATTCCCCCCCTATTTAGCACTTCAGCTCAGAATAACTCTCCTTAAACTTCATACTTAACGAGTTATGAGGTTTAGGATCCGTTCTACAAGCATAATTTATGAGATTATTGGTAGGATTATTGTACTCGGATTATTTTGAAAAAAAAAAAGTAACCAAATACACTTGAACTATCAATTATTAATAATCCCGCAAAATAATCAAATACACTTGAACTATCAATTATTAATAATCCCGCAAAATAATTTGTTGGGCTTGGTGTTTTGGTGTTTTTAACCTTATAATATCTTGCCAACATTTCAGTTGTGTTTGTTGGATACCGAAAGCAAGTTGATAAACTATGATTATGATTTTCAGGTAAAGTATAAATAACGTACGTTTATTGTATGACAAAAAGCTAACAGGTCTTTTGGTTGTAACTTCGAAAATGGAACGAAAATGAATATTTAATATGCCAAAAGACCTGTTACAACCAAAAGACCTGTTAGCTTTTTGGCATACTATAGTGTACTATATTCATTTTCGAAAATAGTATACTTGCCTTCAATTGCTCATAACTCGTTAAGTATGAAGTTTAAGGAGTTTCCTTTTCCCATTTTCGTTCCATTTTTGAAGTTACAACCTAAAGAGTACAATAATCCTATTTAGCAATTGAAGGCCAAAAAGCTAACAGGTCTTTTGCCTTCAATTGCGAAAATGAAGACCGTGATGAGTGATATTATATACTATATTCATTTTCGTTCCATTTTCGTTCCATTTCAGTTGTGTTAGCTTTTTGGCATACAATATAGTATGCTATATTCATTTTAGTGATGTTATACAGTCATGGTCATTCCCCCCTATTTAGCAATTGAAGGCAAGTATACTATATTCATTTTCGAAAATAGAAAGATTGCGAAAATGAATATAGTATACTTGCCTTCAATTGCTCAATTTTATTTACTACCTCTTGGGATGAATAATCCCTCATTCTCAATACTGTGTTTCCTTTTCCCATTTTTCTATCGAGTATAAAATTAATCGGATTTTACTTCATTAATTACATCAACACAATCTTTTGATCGGGGTTGCTATTCCATCAAACACGGGAGGCAACACGGACGCATTTTGGATGTGTCTCCCGGACGCATTGGGCCTTTGGAGCGCATCTAGAGTGTGCCTCTGGGGCGGATTCTGGATGTGCTCTGGAGGCAGTTTCTGGATGCGTCCCGTTGTCAGCTTTCCACTGCGCCCGATACTTAAACGGGTCAAGCGTCGAGTTTACCCAAATCCGTTGCGACGCTATATATTTTACGTGAAATCCAAATCACAATTCATGTCTCAATCAAAAAAACCTCGTAGAATATTTCGACATTTTCCAAAGAGATTGAAGTTGAATCTCATAGTAAAAGCGTTAATCTTCCGTTCGATAAAAGAAGTATAGCGATGCAAATCAACTTTTTACACACTTAAAAGTAAGTATATTATTTTTGTTTTTGTCATTTATTTCCTATAGCAAATCTTTTCCAAAGAGATTGAAGTTTACTCAAAGGACATTTATTTTTACGATCCTACAAAGAAACCACTAAATTAGTCTATAATGTCCTTAGATCAAGACACAATCAATTCATACAACATTTTCTAAAACAAATTGACTTCAATTTTTTTATTATTGACTTACCCCGATATAAAACTTTAAATATGCTTTACAAAAATGCGCAAATAAGGTCAAAATTTATAAAAGTGTATAAAAAATGTTGTTACATATATATTTGCCCAATTGTTTGAATGAATAAAACTAGTAAAATTTACAAGTTTAAAAATAAAAAATATCATTTGCTTGCTAAATGCACGTGATAATATGTTAATTTGTTTTTTTATATCCGTAGAATCTAATACGTGTAGAATTTGCACGTCAAAGTGAAGGACTTATATGTTAGGTTTTATCATATTGTCGATGTGAGACATTTTCACACTCAACGCTCCTCAAGTGCAACTATTCTGAATAGGATCGAACCTAACATACGCATACAAAACTTCGGGATTCCGTTCTAAAACTAATTGACAATAAGAGAAATAGCCGTAATACCGATATTTTATGTTCAAATAGTATTATATGGTCTACGTTGGACAATCACACATCAACCCAATGTGTACAATAAATGTAAAATTTATCATATTTTAATAGCATTTGAATATTTGATAATTAGACATAACATGGAGCCAAAGTTTCTCAATTTCCTAAACCGCTATTCACATTAGGCCAAGAACCACAGATGTCACGTACGTATATTAGGCCAAAAAACAAAATCTCAATGGAGTATATTGTTGACTTGTCCTTTGAGTAAACTCAAAAAAAGGCTGACCTTATAAGTTATAATATTAAATAAAGAATAAAAACGAAAATAAAAATCATATTTCATATGGGTAATATAACAAATAAAATATAAATAAAGAAACTATTTGATTTACTAAACTTTTTCTAGTTTTGTGTTTAGTAAATGTACCTCTTGATAGAAGAGCGTGTAAAGTTTGAAAATAAATACAAAAGTTTGATGTATATTTACTTAATTGAAATATTAAAAAATCTAATTATTTCTCTAGTTATCAAAATTGTCCTAAAATAAATGTAGGAATGAAAATATTATAAAATATCACACGTAAAATGTCATAGCTTCACATGCAACGTTATAATCAATACTCACCAACTCACGTGCAAAAGCTTGAAGAAAAAACCCAATTTTTTTTTAATTAAATGTTAAATTTAGAATTTTAGAAAATATTGTTGGAGATAATAAGGTCCTACATTGATCGAAAGATGGGACACTCCGAGTCTAATATATAAGGTCGGTGGGCTACTCCTCCTATTGTCAATTGGTTTTAGGATGGAACCTCACCGGATTTATGTGTTGAGCTTGGGCCTAATGCGCATGTGCGCTCGTATGCACACGATCCACGTTCTACCGGTCCGTCTATATCAGACTCTAATATGGTATCAGAGCGGTTAGCCTCAGTTCGGTTCGCGATCCTAACTTGTGGACAAGTGCAACTCGGTCTATATCCTCTAGTTGCACTTGCGGGGGCGTGTTGGAGATAATAAGGTCCCACATCGATAGAAAGATGGGACACTCCGAGCCTAGTATATAAGGTTGGTGGGCTATCCTCCTATTGTCAATTGGTTTTAGGATGGAACCTCACCGGGTTTATGTGTTGGGCTTGGGCCTAATGCGCATGTGCGCTCGTACGCACACGACCCTGCTCTACCGGTCCGTCTGTACCGGACTCTAACAAATATTCAATAGTACGACTTTTGCAACGTTAATTCATGTTAATTAGGAGGTGTTGCTTAGATTAGATGTTACTCAATCCTTTCTGTCAAACTTTAAGTACCCATGCACCAACCTTTGATTGTTGCTCACATTTCATGTTTCATGTTTCTTATTTTAAGCATAACTAATATGATCGGCTTTTCGGATAAAGATTGACTTTGCAATTATAATTGATCTCGATTTACTATGCATAAAACAATTCAAGCACTTATGCACTAACATTTAGTTATTGTCTTGTTAGCTAATGACTTTAATTAGGGGAATTGGTATGTCTAGTTTTATTTGAATATATGTGCTTCACGTTAGGAGTTTAACTAGATTTTTTTTTATCAAAATAATAAAAATAAATGAAATAATTTCGAGATTAGGTATGGATGAAAAATATTGATGAGAATAGGAAAACAATCGTGTTCGGAGATGACCCGTAGTTTTAAACCACGAGTTTTTATTAAAAAACCGTAGTTTAAAACTACTAGTATATAATTTTGTAAAAGTACAAAAAATTGCAGTTTTAAATTACAATTTATCTTAAAAAAGTAAGAAAGTAAACCGCAATCGTTTTACATAATGGGTCTTCCTCGAATCGGAAATTCTTCCCATTCTTAAAAATAACTTTATACCATATCTAATCTCATAAATATTTCATTTAACTAGAAAAAAAATCGCTTTTACATCTAAAAATAGAAGGGTTTTTTTTCATCTAACTTATGGGTCTAATTTCCCTAAAATTACTTTAGGTGAAATTCATAAAATCATATAGAAACAATCAAATTCAATAAAAGGAAATTGTAAATAAAAAAAAATTTGGAGAGAGAGTATAAACTTAATCTAGCAATTGCATCATCGTTTAACGATTGAGATTCATTCAAACTTAATTTAGCCATTGTATCATCATTTAACGGTTGAGATTCATTTAACTGTAGGTGGAGTTTTTTTCAAGAATTCCACCGTAATTAAACCCCTAAATAATATATTGAAATTATTTTCTGAAATCACGATCATGTTATATAAAACTATAATCACAGTCAATTTTTTTCAGCCATGTTGAATTCAAACTACAATCATCATCCAGGTTTTTTCAAAAATGATATCTTGGAATAATTTTTAGAAATAATTTTATATTCATGTTCATTTTTTTCAAAATAATATGTGAAGTTTAAAAAAAAAAATTGCACTTGAATTATACAATCATCTTTGATTTCAAAAAAATAATATATTGAAATTACTGCTAGAAAATAAATTTACTGTCATATTCAATTCAAACTATAATCATAATAACCGATTTTTTCGATATTAATAACTTAAAATTATTTTTAAAATTTCAATTTACGGTCATTTTAAATTCAAACTACAGTCATAATCTATTATAATTACTAAAACAGAGCACAAGTTGATGACATGGCGCGCTGTGGACGCAGATTTTTGAAATTGAGCTCCCACAATTAAAGCCAATAAATCTTTATTTTTAACACTATTTTTTAAACCATAAAATTTTTTATTATTAAAATAATAATTTTATAGAAACCAAATCAGCTTACAACCAAATCACTTTAACAACCAAATCAGTCTATTATTAAATAAATATTTATAAAATGATATTAAAATATATTAGAAACGTTCGAAATTTTATACAACTACTATTATCATCTAATCAATAAAGTAGATAATCTTTCTATTTGTCAGTTAATTTAATGATTAAATCACCACATAAACCAAACGTGGATTTTAGGATCTATAATTTTATTTTTATTCATTATTTTTAATTCAAATAACTTTCATGTGTATCCAATGTTGCTCTACCCATATAATTTAAGTTGATCGATCTACAACTACGTATATTCATCCTGATATTTCCGTTTAACAAAAAAATAGAAATTAGTTTGACCTCGATATAAAACGATTGTTTCAGATTTGTAAAATTATATTATTAGAAAAAAGATATTATGCATTTCTGATATTAACATTATTTTTTGTTTAACAAATCGTTTTATTTTTATGGAACATAAAATCTATTTTTATTTCTTTTTCTTATTTTTTAAGATATGATACGATTTTTTAACCGAAATTTGACCGCAGATTCTACCACAGATTATTTATAACAAAATTCAAGCGCAGATTTAGTAACCAAAATTTTCGGATTAAATTTTTATAAAAATATTATACATACTAAAATATAGCGCGTTGTGGAAGCAATGTTTTTGAAATGGAGCTCCCACAACCAAAGCCAATAAATCTTGATTTTTAAATAGGTTTTTAGGTTAAAAAATCTTTTATTATTAAATTAACAATTTTATAGGAACAAATTCCGTTAATCGAACGAATCTTTTCTTTGAACAATTATTTTATAATAAAATTTTGAATAATAAAAAAAAATTAATCGAACTAGCTTAACAATCAAATCACCTTAACAACCAAATCATTTTTTTAATAAATAAATATTTATAAAAATATATTAAAAGATATTGCGATTTTAATTTCCCTTTTAATTATATTTTTAGTTAGGATTTTTATTCGACGGATTTTTTTTCGAACGTTCCATCAGATTTTTCAATGGTTCGCTTAGAACTTTTACGTTTTACAAATTTGTCGAACAAAATTTATTTTTGGAACTACAACTTTACGTTATGTGCGAGTTTTAATTAAATTGATTTCGAATTGAATTTTATTTTCGAAACGTTCCATCAGATTTTAAGCGAACAATTATTTTTTTTATGAAATCCATAAAAATTTACGTTGTTTTTTTTTTGAAAAATACCTATAAATATATAATAAATTTTTACATGATTCCATTGGATTTTTTGATAGTTTTTTAAATAAAAAACTTCCATTTAATCAACAAAATTGATTTCCATTTTGACGGTAAATTGATTTCCATTGTTGTTATATCTTTTTATTATGGATTTTAATTAAATTGGTTTCGATTTCATTTCCATTTTAGTTATATTTTCTGTTAGGATTTTTATTCGAACGGATTTTTTTTCCGAACGTTCCATGTGTTTTTTTCATGCTTCCCTTAGAAATTTTTACGTTTTACAAATTTGTCGAACAAAATTTATTTTTTTGGAACTAAAAATTTTACGTTATGGGAAAGTCTATATCTACTACTAGAGCAGTATACATGACAGTTTACGTGGTGCGTTGTGAGAGTAGTATTTCGAAATGGAGCTCCCACAATTTTTTTTGAAATTGTATAATTAACAATCGTTTTTCCGTTGTTTCATCAGGGATTTGATTTTTAACCATAACTCCGTGTATCTGATCTATTTTCAAGTTATTAAAAAAAAAATTGACGTGTACACCTTTTTTTTATGTTAATTTTATTTATTTATTGATTGTCTTCCACTCATCAGCAATAAGTTATTTTTAGATAATAGTTATCGGACTTTGAAGTTAATTTTGTATTAAATTAAACTTTTGTTAATTTTTTTTATCTTGTAGATATAGACCACGTTATATTAATTAAATTTTTGTTTAATTATGTTAAGTTTATTAGCTTGTAGATCACATAAATCTTTTGTAATTTTTAATAATTAAAAATAAAATTAAAAAATTAACTAATAGATTTATAGTCCAAAAATAATTAATTAAAATAAAAAATTTTAATACACCAATAAGCATTATAATCCCAAAAAAAAACAAAAGAGTTTTTAAATACAAAAAAAATTGTAAAATCAAATTGTTAGCCATTAACCAAAAAAAATCCCTAAACTCATTACATAATCAGAAAAAAAGAAAAATGTTGTTATATATATATAATAATAATAATAATAATAATAATAATATTATTATTATTATACTATTAAGTATGTCCATAGTATAATCTCATTTAGTAAATTTATCCTTAATATAGTAATATTGGTAAGTCGATTAGATTAGAGAAGTATACAAAACAAAAACACATAAAAAACCAAATTTACAATATTCTTTCTTATTTTTTTCAAAACCCGCACAAGGTGCGGGTATTATACTAGTTGCATTAATTTGAGATCTATTCTTTAATTTGTATGATCAAAATCTTGTGAAGAAATCATGCCTTAAACTTGAAGTACTCATACACCAAGATTTGGTGTTAATGTTTCTTGTTCTCATTTGAGGTTAGATGCTATTTTCACGTTTTTGTCCAAGTTAAAAAGTATTATTGTGTCGAACGTTACATCCTCTATAAATGATTTTGTTGTGGGTCATCATCTTGATGGTTCATGTTTATTCCAATATTATATTTTAATATTTTTTCCACAAAAAAAGTATATTTTTCCCATAAAAAATAGTATATTTTCCCAAGTCTGAAATTAAAATGTTAATAATACAAACTATTGTTTAGTAAATTCTAAACCATTTTGACCGTGAACTATTTATGTAACTTTAAATGATATTTTCTGTAAATTTAAGCCGGATTGTTACACATTTGGCTTGAAATAATTCGTACAAAAATTACCAAATTTAAATGATTTAATTTAGTTAAATATTTTCTAATCCATTTTTTGGATTTATTTTTTCATTAACATTGCCATTTATATCACCTCTACTACCGTGAAAATATTATATAAAAAATACATATATTTTTTAAGAGAAAATTGCTTACACAATACCCATCTTTTAGGCTCATTAAACTTTAGTACCTCATAGTTTAAACTATTATAACGATACCTCGCCTATTGAACCCGACCAAAGATTAGTAACTGGTTTACTTTTCATACGTTAACGTAATAGTTTTGTTCCTAGAACTTTCTCCTTTGTTTCCTGTTGAATATGTATTACATGTGAACAGTAATCCAAGTACTAATCTTTGACCAAACTCAATAGGTGAGACTCAATAGGTGAGATACCGATAGTTTAAAGGGCAATTTTGGTAACTAGGCCTTTTTGAAAAACTATTCCTTTGGCTATTATTTAGTAAGTTCTAAACCATTTTTAATGTTTCAATTAAGCATATATACCCCAACCTTTTGTATTTATTTTCAAACTCTACACATTCTTCTCTTAAGGGGTATATTTACTAAACACAAAATTAAAAAAAGTATAATAAATCAAATTATTTTCAGTTTAAACGACTGCATACTAAAGTTTAGTCAGCCTGAAAAATGGGTATTCCTTTGGCTAATTTTCTCGATTTTTAAGAATCTATTAACATAGTACACATGAATACATATAAAAATTATTTTCTTTTGTCCTTTTTTTAGTTAAGATTGCACCTTCAACATTAGGAAAGTAAACAAAGGGAGACTTTTAATGAGGAGGGCAAACCAGGAAAACGTGTTGACGTTACAAATGGGTTTCCTTTCCTGCCCTTTTCAGCAAACTACGTACCCTTGCATATTGCATTGCATATAAATACCCCTTCCCCGCTAATCCTTTGCCACACTGCACCATTCTCTTCAATCTGTATCTTCTCTTACTCTCAGATCTGTACATCTCCTCTGCATCATCAGGTATCATAGTCTCTGTACATTATTTATCTTTCTGCAAGTAATCTTTCTTTGGCTGGTATAAGAATTTAGCTTTGCATGTTTGTGTTTGAGTTGTCATTGGAGATGGCCAGATCTGATGGAACTGGTTAATCTGTTATGTTAGTAACTTAAAGTTCGATTTTTGCTTGTTTTTTCTTTTTGGGTCGATGCTGAATAGTTGATTTGCATGTCCTCAATTTTGATCTGATCATTGATGTTGTGAACTTGGAGAGTTATGGCTGATCACGATTGCAGTATGCTGTTTTTTCTGTTGCTTGTCTTTATTGTCCGTCGTGGCTTCATGGGTTTTCACTAGGGTGGTTGTGCAGTTAGTGATTTGAATCACTATGCACACCATGTGCTTGTAGAAATGATTCTAATGTATTCTGATCGACTTATATGATGGTTCCCTGTGTAGTGTGTAATATGTGTGTCTGTTGATTGAATAAAGATTATTTCTTTTTCTTTTCATTTTGGTCTTAAATTTTGTAGGATTTTGTGGCAAGTAAAAAGTTATGGTGAAGATTTGCTGCATTGGTGCTGGCTATGTTGGTGGGCCAACAATGGCGGTGATTGCGTTCAAGTGCCCAGAAATTGAAGTTGCAGTTGTTGACATTTCGGTCCCTAGGATCAATGCCTGGAACAGTGACCAGCTTCCCATATACGAGCCCGGCCTTGAAGATGTTGTGATGCAGTGTAGGGGGAAGAACCTCTTCTTTAGCACTGATGTGGAGAAGCATGTTGCCGAGGCAGACATTGTGTTTGTCTCAGTCAACACACCAACTAAAACCCGTGGATTGGGTGCTGGCAAGGCAGCTGACTTGACTTACTGGGAGAGTGCGGCTCGTATGATAGCTGATGTTTCAAAATCCAACAAAATTGTAGTTGAGAAATCGACTGTTCCTGTCAAAACAGCCGAGGCCATCGAAAAGATTCTGACCCATAATAGCAAAGGAATCTCTTTCCAAATCCTGTCAAACCCTGAGTTTCTTGCTGAGGGTACTGCAATAGCGGATCTATTCAATCCCGATAGAGTTCTCATTGGTGGTCGGGAAACTCCTGAAGGTAACAAGGCGGTGAAGGCTTTAAAAGACGTTTATGCTCATTGGGTGCCTGAGGATCGAATCATTTGCACAAACCTATGGTCTGCTGAGCTCTCCAAGCTCGCTGCTAACGCCTTTTTGGCACAGAGGATCTCCTCTGTTAATGCCATGTCAGCTTTATGCGAGGCAACTGGTGCTGATGTAACCCAAGTGTCTCACGCCGTGGGAAAGGATACTAGAATTGGACCCAAGTTTCTTAATGCAAGTGTCGGGTTTGGAGGGTCTTGCTTCCAGAAGGATATCTTGAACTTGGTCTACATTTGTGAGTGCAATGGCCTTCCTGAGGTGGCTAATTACTGGAAACAAGTCATCCAGCTTAATGACTACCAAAAGAGTCGGTTTGTGAACCGAGTTGTTTCATCCATGTTCAATACTGTCGCCAACAAGAAAATTGCAATCCTTGGGTTCGCCTTCAAGAAGGATACGGGTGATACCAGAGAAACCCCGGCAATTGATGTCTGCAAGGGTCTTTTAGGGGATAAAGCACGGTTGAGCATATATGACTCTCAGGTGACCGAGGATCAGATCCAGAGGGATCTGTCAATGAACAAGTTTGACTGGGATCATCCAGCTCATTTGCAGCCAACGAGCCCTGGAGCTGTAAAGCAAGTCACTTGTGCTTGGGATGCTTATTCTGCAACTAAGGACGCTCATGGCATATGCATCTTGACAGAATGGGATGAATTTAAAACACTGGACTTTCAGAAAATTTTCGACAATATGCAGAAGCCTGCTTTTGTGTTTGATGGTCGGAATGTTGTGGATGCTGGCAAGTTGAGGAAGATTGGATTCATTGTTTACTCCATTGGTAAGCCTCTGGATCCTTGGATCAAGGACATGCCTGCCGTGGCCTAAAGCGACATGGAAGTTCTTGTGTTCGGATTTTGAGAGAAGCAGCTACACACTTCATGGTATAACTAAGGGCTGTCAATTTCTGCATTTAAAGACCTTTTCTTTCTGCATTCATCAAACTTTGTTTTTTCTCAGTATACTGTTGAACCTTTTCTCAGGTGTGAGATCTGTATCTAGCATATGGTAATCTGATTTTGCCTAATTCAATACAATACAATGCAATACAATTCATTTTCCGATTTTTACCGTTTGCCATGCTTTCAACATTTTCCATTCAGCTCACTGTTTATGCTGAAAGCTAGCAATTTAAATTTGTAAAAAATGAGCTCGGAACATCCTGAAAATGACGAACCCGGCTTCCTAGGTCGATTGAGACCTCTAAAATTGCATTAGTGTTGATTATGGTGGTGACTAGCAATACTGCTATGCTGTTCTTTGTATCTTATTGATTGATATGAAGATATACAAAAAATACATATGAGAAACCTGCAGCTACAGCTGATTATTGCAATTTGCAACTCTTTGATGAATGAAACATTACTTGTTATCAACTTTTGTTCATCAGATTTGCTGATCAGAGGTTGTAGTACAAGAAATTTGGCAGCTGATGTCTCTGTCAGGTTTGTGAAGCAGCACCCCTCATATTAAATCACTTTAAAAATATTTTTATACCCTTATTGGTATTGAATATTTTATTCCAAATCTATAAATATAATCGTTGTAAAGGGGAGAATAAAATAATTAAAATGAATAATATTTTTAAATTGTGAATTCAAGGCTTAAATGAGATTAATATAAAAAATAAAAAATATCTTGTGTATCTTAATAATTATAGAAAAATGAGATATTGTCTAGAAATGAGATATTTTAGAAAAAAAATGCAATGCATAGTGCAATTTTTTTTCTTCATTGTGAATTGCATTACATTTTTTCTTGATTGTGTGTGAAAAATGCAATGAATTACAGGTGGAAATTTTGATTGAATAAGATACAGGGATTGTACGGTGGACCTCACCGCATAATATATAACCGCCGTCCCCACCCCACCCTTTGTCAGAAATTCAAACCCCCAATCTCTCACATTTTTCTTCTCCCTAAAATTTTCTGTGTCGTAGGTATTCTGTGGTCGGAGATGGCGAACAACCAGCTTCCCTGCGACGGCGATGGCAAGTGCATGGTCTGCGGAAACAAGCCATCGCAAGAATCCACACTCTTATGCAATACTTGCGTAACTCCTTGGCATGCAGATTGTCTGGCAATTCGTCCGGAATCACTAAGTTCCACTCTTCAGTGGGAATGTCCTGATTGTGATGGATCCTCGGGATCGGCTGCGCCATCTGTTGTCGACGGTGGCGGAAATTTGATCGCTGCTATAAAAGCGATAGAAGCAGATTCGACACTCTCCGAGCAAGACAAGGCGAGGAAGCGACAGGAGCTTCTGAGTGGAGTGAAATCTGGTGACGGTGATGATTCCAAGCAGAATTGCCAGGATGATAATGATATCCTTGCGATTCTAGGCGAGAACATGAAATGTTCTTTCTGTATGATGCTTCCTGATCGTCCTGTCACGGTATAACTTCTGATTTTCTGTCGTGTTTTTTTTCTTCCATTTTATCAATTTGCTTGTTTTTTTTTTGTTATTAGTAGTCCAACTTTGGTTAGGGTTTTATGTTGTTGGTTCTGTTTGATGCTTTATAACTTTATATTTATATGTCATCTAATAATTAGATGGTTCTGAACCGTGAGACATCAAGGCTTTGAAATTGGATTCCAAATTTCTAGTTTAGGGCTGGTCCATTTCTCCTAATCTTAGTACTGATAGATTAAAATTTACCTGCAAAACCTAGGGTAGGAGTCTTACTAGAATTATAGGAAGATCAACCAAACATTACCCATGCATACAAAAACATAATCTGTAAAATTGAAGTATAAATAAGAATCTGTTGCAGCCTTGCTACAGTTCTTCAGAATTTGGTTAAATATAAGAACTAGCAGAAGCACACTATTGAAGTGAAAGGAGATGGGCTACTTCTAATATTGTTGAATTTTATGAGAGAAGTACAAGTTAAATGTGAGGAATTACAAGATTTCTATTATTTTCTCAGTTTCCTTTTCCAGCTCCAAGCTTCAAACCCTATAGTAATTCCTGAATGAAAAAATAAAAAACTTCTCCATGCTGGTAAAAAGAAGACAAGGAAACATTAGCAGTCCGTGCTTTGCCTCGCTTTGGTAGCACACCACTAGTCTCAACCATAAATAATTCCATTTTAAGCTGGCATATTAAAAAGGAATATACATACATTTGGATATAGCAAAGTGCATGAGGGAAAATTTAAGTGAATGAAAGGACCTTACCTGAGTGGAGGGGGAAATATAAGGCAAGACTTGCATGTTTGTGAATCATGTATGAAAGGAAGGTGAAATCAAGTATACCTTGATGGGTGGTTTAACACGGGGGTCAAGTTTATTGAAACGTCAAAGCCAATAAAATGGGATACCTAGGACTTTAGGGTCTGTTTGGTGAAGAGATTATTATGGGGTTATTGGGGGATCATTGTGGGAAGATTACATTGAGGGATGTAGCTGGTATTTTTTTTCATCCTCGGTGCTGACATGGATTATTTTGGGGGCCTATGGTCCCAAAATGGCAAAATGTTCCATGTTGTTTTGGATGAAAAAAACTCCAAAATAATCCCTCAATACCCCATATAATCAGCTCACCGAACGTACCCCATTTTGGGATTGTAATTCCTTTAAATAAATTTTCCAAGTCTACCAAATTGAGCCTTAGTACCATTGTTATTCCAAAGACAGTGAGTAAGGTTAGAAAACAACAACGCTGAAGTCCCTGTAGTAATGGTTTTGAATTGATGGGGTTCAGTTTCATTTTTCATTGTAGTACTATGTAGAGGTCTTTAAAGGGACACAATTCGGGGATAATAGGAATCGACATTGTATAAGATATAGAGTAAAATAGTTCTTAATGGATGAGGTTCAGTGGCATTGATCACTGTAGTACTATATGGTGGTTTAAAAGGGAAAATAACTCGAAAGAATAGAGGGTTTTGTGTAAGATTTCAAGTATATGGTTCTGAATGGATGGTGTTCAATGACATTTATAATTGTTTAGTGTTCAAACAGCCCTAGGAACTCATTGCAATAAGAGCACTTTTCATTCAATGTGGCTATGTTCTCATTGACTCTCTGAACTTGTTGTCATATGCTATATCTTGTGAATGCCAATGACCCAATAAGCATGTAATTGTTTCTCCAGTGACGTAATTTTGTGGCTATAAGGGCGTCTATTGTCATTAAAAGTGTTGATGTGCGAACCCTAAACATTTTAATGCAATCACATGATATTTATGAGGATTCCTAATCCTCTATGTTTGTCGTCACTCGCATTCAATTCTCTCCCAGTCTCCACCTGATCATCCTGACTTTGCTGATTCTTCTCCTTACGGCATTATCAGGGCTGACATCACTGCTTGCTATGATTGTTGATTCCTGCATTTCTATACCCGGCCGCTTTCACTATCTAATTACCTTCTTACTCCTTTCGCTGTGGCGGAAAGATATTAAGGTCTAAGTCGTAGTTTCTCCTTATAACAGATTTATGTTTTGCCAATGTAGGAAATATTGAAATTCTTGTTGTAGCACTTGTCTTTATTTTCTGTATGGAAACCAATCAAATCATAGTATGAGTAACTGCTGTCATTTTTCCTTTACAGACTCCATGTGGCCATAATTTCTGCTTGAAATGTTTTGAGAAATGGGCGAAACAAGGAAAACAAACGTGTGCTAAGTGCAGGGAAGCTATACCTAAGAAGATGCTTTCTCAGCCGAGAATCAATTCTTCTCTTGTACTTGCAATCCGAATGGCAAGGATGCCGTCAGCTGGTAATGTGGATGCTCCAAGAGTTTTTAAGTTTGTTCAAGAGGCTGAACTTCCCGATAAAGCTTTTACAACTGACAGAGCCAAGAGAAATGGCCTTGCAAATGCCAAAAGTGGAAGGATATTTGTCACCATTGCAAACGATCATCTTGGTCCTATTCTCGCAGAAAATGATCCAGTGAAGAATACGGGAGTGTTGGTTGGTGACAATTGGACTGATCGGTTAGCATGTAGGCAGTGGGGTATTCACTTCCCACCTGTTGCTGGCATTGCTGGACAAGCAAGTCATGGTGCTCAATCTGTGGTTCTCTCTGGAGGTTATGCAGATGATGAGGACCATGGAGAGTGGTTCTTATACACTGGGAGGTTAGTGTAGCAGTATTTTCCCTTTTCATTCTACTAGACATGTTCTTTTTTGGTGTTCAATACTTCCTTGTTGGGTTTGAGGTACTTGTAAACTGATTTTAGTTACCTTTTACTGAGTGGATGACAGCGGGGGACGCGATCTCAGCGGTAACAGGCGTACAAATAAGGAACAGTCATCTGATCAGGTGTTCACAAAAGGTAATGAGGCATTGAGACTCAGTTGCAGAAAGGGTTACCCTATTCGAGTTGTAAGGTGAGATTCCTAATGCTGTTTTTTTGTTACATTGAAGGAGTTAATATGTCTTAGGTGCTACTTTAATGATGGCATGCTTATTTATTGTTAGATTTGGTGAAGTACTTGATTATAATGGCTTGCTTGCATCTACTTTATTGTTGAACGCCGTCTTATGTTGCCATGCTTGATCATTAATGACTTATGAATCAGGAGGAATTCAGAGATTTTGTGTGCTATTTATTAACTAAATTGGTTACCGTTAATCAGCTGCACTGTATAAGGGCACAATCAATATTTTGGTTAACATGTGGACTAGCTTGTTATATTTTCATTTCTCTTCTTTCTTCGGTATAGGTCCCAGAAATATGTTCATTCTAATTATGCTCCTGATGGAGGGGTTCGCTATGATGGTGTTTATAGAGTTGAAAAATGCTGGCGAAAGTTCAACAAAGATGTAAGCCTTCGTTCCTATATTTGTACATGTGAAGTTTGTGTGCTGCACTTTCTCCTGATACTTTAGCTGCATCAGGGCAACAAGCTATGCAGGTACCTCTTTGTCAGATGTGATAATAGTCCTGCTCCATGGGTTGGGTATGTACTCTTCTTAGCTCTTCGTCGACCTATCTATTTGCATGACTTGTGGAGATATCTTATTGATCCTTTTTCTTCTATGAAGTGATGAACATGGTGATAGGCCAAGGCCACTGCCTCTTGTACCTGAGCTGGAGGGTGCTCTCGACATAACAGAAAGGATAGAAAGCCCTCATTGGGATTTTGATGTGAGTGAACACATCCTTTTCAATTTGGTATTATGATTGTTATTTTTTCATAATTTATCTATGCTATGTTTCAGGAACAGGATGATTGCTGGAAATGGGTAAAACCTCAACCAAAGAGCAAGATTTTTCAAAAAGGAGTCGGGAGAAAGGGTGTCGGAAATGCTTCTAAGAAATCTTCTAGAGAGAAGATTCTGAAAGGTTCAGTTTCTATCATTCTTAAGGATGTAAGAATCCAAACTTGTTATGTGGGCATTACTCATTTCTTTCATTTGTACTTGTACAAACTTGCTTCCTGCAGAATTCAGCTGTCTTCTATGCCGTAAAGTGCTGAATCTTCCGGTCACAACTCCCTGCGCGCACAATTTTTGCAAGTCGTGTTTAGATGATGCTTTTTCGGGTCAATCACTTGTCAGGGAAAGAAATAGAGGCGGTAGGCAGCTCCGCACACAGAAAAATATCATGAAGTGTCCTCAATGCTCAAATGATATAGCTGAGTTCCTCCAAACTGCACAGGTAGGTGTTTATACATGACACTTCCAATGTTGTTTACTTACTAAGGTGCATTTTTGTGTGGTTTATGAGTTTGAATTGTTTTAAAATGAAAAATGTGTAGGTTAACAGAGAGCTCATGGGTGCAATAGAATCACTGATGGAAAAATTCGAAGATGAGAAAGATTCTGCCGCAAATGTGGAGGAAAGCTCGCCAATTGATGAAGAAGATTCTGATGTCGAGGAATCAGAAGAGCCTGAAAACTCGGATAAGGCTGACGATGCTCCAGCTCCTAACAAAAAGAGGTGTAATGATGATGATTCTGAACAAGCAGAGAAGTCTCAGAAAGTTGAACGAAGCGATTCGCCATCAACTCCTCTTCATCTGCAAAAGGTTGATCTCTAAACGGATTCAAGCCTCGCTATCGTAAGCTTGAACTGGTTGGAGCTTGTAAGATTTCTATGAGAACACACAAACTTGTTCTACCTGATGACTTTGGTTGCTGTTTGTTAGGCAGAGTTAGTTGGGGATTTATGTTTAATTTTCGTTCTATGTTTTAGTGAGAATTTATCAAAGAGTAGTTCATTTGAAATGTGATTGACAATTATTATTGTTGAAGCTTGTATTTGCTCATCCACAAAATCTGCATTGTGTTTCGAGTCTATGAATGCGTTCGGTGATGATGATTTACGGGGTTTATGGGATGAATATAACGGGAAATTATGGTATTTTTCATAGTTTTTTCATCTTTAACATGAAGATTGAAGCATCGAACGGATCCTGTATATATATTATGGGATGAAAATAATGAGAAATTATGGTATTTTTAATTATTTTTCTTCATCTTTAACATGAAGGTTGAAGCACCGAACGGGTCCTATATATATTATGGGCTGAAAATAATGAGAAATTATGGTATTTTTAATAGTTTTTCTTCATGTTAAAGTTGAAGCACCAAACGGGTCCTATATATATTATGGGCGGAAAATAATGAGAAATTATGGTATTTTTAATAGTTTTTGGTATTTTTAATAGTTTTTCTTTATCTTTAACATGAAGGTTTAAGCACCGAACGTATCCTGTATATTATGAGATGAAAATAATGAGAAATTATGACATTTTTAATAGTTTTTCTTCATCTTTAACATGAAGATTGAAGTGCCAAACGGATCCTATATATATATAGAAGGCTATAATATAAGGTTGTATTTAGCTTTCGATATACAAGGAAGCAATTGAATGTATAGAACCAAATGCTACATAAATAATTTGTAATCAACTCATAAATGACCATTGCCAAGATCAAATATAAATGTCATTGAAATATTGTTGAGAAACAAAAGAAAACAAAGACTGATGCCTCTACTAATTCTCATACTCTAAGCATATTATGTATCCATTCAAATCTCCTAAGTCTCTCAACAACTTGGATATAAGGCAAAGATAAACAAACCAACCAAAACCCTAATGAAATAATTTTGGTAGCAAAGAACAAGAGTTATTTTTCAAACCCATATAGCCAAGAACCCTAAAAAGATGAGGGTTATAATTGTAGTAAAGTAAGAGTTGGCAAAATGATGCTTAAGGCTCTGGCCGCCGTTTGGGCTTAGAGTTGTATCAGTTCCGGTAGGGGCAAAGCCGGTGAAAGTCGACGAGCTAGTTGTTGAGTTTGTGCCTGAAGTACTACTAGTCGGTGTCGCGGCGCTTGCTTGACTAAACAACAAAATAACAAGTACAAAATAAAATTAGTACTACCTTAGTGTCACAAAAACCCTTATTATTTTCGAAGCATAAAGAGTGCCGTCTTTCCTTCCGACAAAAAAACAAATCTTTACCGTTTAAGAAACCAAAATCTGAATGTCCTTGTCATCAATCAATTGACATTAACAACAACTATCTATAAACAATGAGAAAACCCAGATTGAAACAAATATTATTAATTTGGTCATTATTTGAGGAAATGAAAGGACAAAAAATATGATGGAACATCATTTTCATATATGCCAGCAAAAACATAAAATACCTTGGCATAAATTTTGTAAACAAGAACAAATTGAATTGCTTGTATAATATCAATTGTTGGTGGTTGGTCAATAATAGCTATTGTCAAACCACCCTTAAATTTAGGGTATTTTTGACAAATTACTCATGGTTTTTGAAAGTATACAAAACCACCCAAAAGTTAAGTTTTTTTTTCTTCATTAACATTTCATCCGATTTTAACCCTAAAAATTTGAAATTATACAAAACCACCCACAAATTGTGAGTCGTTTATGAAAACACCCTAAATAAAGGGTGGTTTTATGTAATTTCCAAAAATTAAAACAAACCAAACGCACCTGGAGCTTGCAGGGTATGAACATCCAGACACAACAGCTGCAAAATTACACAAGAGATCCAACCATAAGAACACGTAAAGGTAAAAAAAGATAAAAAAAAATCTTTGAAAAAAAAAACTTACTGCTAGGAAGAGTATTAGTAACAGTGGCGGTTCCAGTAAAGTTACAGCTGCCGGAAACTTGATTCATTTTCTGATAATAGCTATTAACGGCGTAATCACAGTGTGATTTCACTGTATTTGGCTGATAACAAGCTCCACTGAGAAGAATCGCCGAGCAATCAGCTCCGTTGCCGCAAGCGTAATCGATATCGGATTGAAGAGCTGTGTCTCCGGCTCCGTCAATGCACACACAGTACGTCGCACCTTCACGAAACAAAATTAGAAAGAGATTAGTAAAAATGATTAGATATTTAAGAAGAATTGTAGAAGAAGATGATGGATTGTTTACTTGAGGAGTTGGAGATGGAGAGGAGAAGAGCGATGAAGAGGAGAATCGCCATGGAAATGATGAAAGTTGAAAGCTTTTCTGTGATTTGGTGTGATGGACGATTGAAAAGATGGGTTGTTGCGTAGAGAAGAAGAAGAAAGGAATGGGTTTTGTTGTTGTTGTGGGCTGTGGGGTGTGATTTGGGAATCAATATAAGTCTTTGCTGGATACGTTACGAATTGTAATGTGTCAGTTTCGGTTTGTGTCTCGGTTTTCTCGAGTACTTTCCTTGTCTCATTATATTAGGTTAAGAAAGGTATTCGAGGACTTTCAAATTTGAAAAATATTCAATTAAGGATTTTAGGGATTAATGTTAATTAGATTAAGTTTGAATCTCTTTAACTTAATAAGAAATTCGTATTGAGAGGATCTCTAGAAATGGAATAATGAAATACTCGATCTGGACGTAGATCAGGGTCGATCTATCGGTTCAAACTAGGACGGGAGGTGGTGGGACCTAGACATGGGTCCGAAACCTAAATTGTCGATTTAGGTTTCGAAACCTACAGCTAAACCTAAACCGGCCATAGCCCAAACCGGCGGCTTGGCCCATGGTTTTAAACAAAACAAAAAAGGGTTGGTTTATAACCGTCGGTTTGAGTCAAAAAAGTATCTTAAAAAATAAAAAAATGGGTCTAAACCGGACCCATGTCTAGTGGGACCCTAATAAAATCGTAAGTTGCTGCTGGCAGCTACGTATGTTTTTTTCGATGGGCTTTGATAAACTCGTTGACCCCACGCTCCTTTTCTAAAAGACCATCCAAAGGAAAAACCAAATAGACTAAATCGGAAATAGAGAATGAAACCTCAGACGAATACATATAACGAATTAAAGATAAACCCTAAAATAGTTAACGGTTTTAATGTAGGTAACGATAATCAATTGGTTAATAAGTACAATGAAATCATGACATATAAGCCACGTAAAACGGTCGTGTTATATTTAATACCGAAACACAATCCGTTTTATCCGTCTCGTGTTCACCATCGTCTCTTCTCACCTACCTTAAAAGATTAGATATAGATTTTTGTTACAAACCAATATTCATATGTATTTACATTCAAATATATTATAATATTCACTTGTATTAACGTAAACATTTATTTATTTAAAATAATAAGGCTTGATATGCATCTTCTTCTTTTTTAAAGGATTAGTTTTATTTTAATGAGCACACCAACGACAAATTATTGTAATTGTTGTAAGCAAAATGGATGTAATTGTTGTTGAATTATTTTTCAAAGACCCTAACACGTAATGCACCAATTTTTAGATTCAAAATTGTCAATTTGCATGGGGTTGTTTCCAAGAAATATGTATATTTAACATTTAAGATTATAATTAATTAGTTTATAAATAATTAATGTCGGCCTGTTGGGCATATCTCATCTCATCTGAGGCAGTGGGAACTGGGTTAGAAAAATGTCACAACCCAAAGTCAAAGCTCTCGTCATTTTCTTTTTTTTATATTCTTTTTTTAAGGGCTAGTAGGTTTCCAAAATATTCAATCTTCATATATAAACTTCAACTAAATCTTAATTATAAAGTAGTTCTCAAGTTAAAATATACGTCAAAGTAGACATGAGTTTGGTTTGGACTAAACCGACAAATCGGCAGTTTAGGTTTGTCGGTTTGACCAAACTGTGGGTTACGGGTTACCGATTTAGATTGTTTGGTTTTTTTTTATTTTTTTTAAAATGGACCACACCGGTCGGTTTGGTCCTCAAACCGTCGGTTAACCGCCCGTTTGGTCCAGTTTTTTTTTTTTTAATCCGCCTAAATCGCCGGTTTGGGATATGGCTGGCCAAACCTAAACTGTAAGTTCGGAAACCTAAACCGACGATTTAGGTTTCCGACCCATATCTCGTCAAAGTGTACATACACACAAATTTTCCGATTCATTCTAAAATCAATTATTAATAGAAATACTTTTATAAATTATATGCTTGATCCACGCAATATTTACCAAAAACTGTCAAAGTCCGATACAGACGCAGTCGAGCGGGGTCGTTTGCATCCGAGCGCACATGCGCATTAGGCCCAAGCCCAACACATAAACCCGGTGAGGTTCCATCTTAAAACCAATCGACAATAGGGAAAGCAGCCCTCCGACCTTATATACTAGACTCGGAGTGTCCAATCTTTCGATGTGAGACCTTATTTTTTCGGACAAAAACGCCCTAAATTACATGAATATTATTCGTAATTTTCCTAAAATGAATATTGAAGGTTGCCTTTTACGTAGAGCATGCATGGAGGGCCCATGCATGAGTTACATTTAGATGAGTCACGAGTGAAGGGCCCATGAGCTTAACCGGCCATCTACTATTATTTCTAATATTCAATGATCAACAAAGATGGCGGTCGAAGATTTTTATTTTTATTTTATATATATATACAAAGCTTAATAAACTAGAATTCTGCATGCAAAATGCTTTGTTTATGCATCACTACCTAAATCGTGTCTACGTAGCTTGATTTTGACGTGGCCCAAAACATGCCAAATTTTATCCATTTTGTGAATATATTATATTAATGTAGCTTTTCTTGATGATATATGACTTGTAGGTATATTAATGTTGTTATATTTACGTTTGGTGAAACCTACATTAACAAATAAACACATTACCCAAAAAAATAAATAAATAAACAATCCTTATTCGGAAACCACAAGTAAATAAACAATATAATTATATATGTGAAGTATTTTAAATGATTTTATTTTATATTTTAGTAGAATACATGTTAAGAATTCTATTTTCTACATATAAAAAATTATTTATTTTTTCTTAATTAATTATTTATTTATTATAATATTTACAAATTAAGTGTCTCAACCTATATTCATCACACATGAATTAAGATGACTAGCTTATTCCTTACAAGTATTATTGTCTTGAAGGTTTTGCTTATTTGAACTGGACTAGATCCGATCCTGTCCACGGTCAAGGTTTTTTAAGGTAATTTCCGAACCCGATCCAAGGTCGAATTTTTTTTTATAATTCTGATTGGATAAAAATTTAATTAAGAAAAATAAAATTACTAAGAGAAAAGAAATAGAATGACCAGATCGGACCGAAATTTCAAGTTGAACCAAATTTATGAAAAATCCGGTCCTCTGGTCTATATCGGACCCGGAACACCCGACTGGACCGGTTGAAAAACCTACTCGTCTAAAAGTTTAAGTGAACATTTAAATAAATAAGTAATTTGGCCCTAATTTCCATCCTTCTATTTGTTTGTTGAATTTTTCAATATACATACGTGTATTAAAATTATATTATTTTCTGCAGCACGTGTGTTTACTATTTTATATCAACTTGGCAATGGTCGATCATTAAACTTTTGATAAACCAAATTAGTAATAGGAAAGTAAGCCTCTGAAAATTCAAATGTTCTCCATATATATCAACCATAATTATAATAATTTTAGAAAAAGTTATTGTTGATGTACAAAATCATTAGAATTCGATCCATAATTGTGATTTAGTTTATTACGAATTTGTGACTACGTTTGAATGCACATTCTATTTGACTTGGTAAGCTGACTAACACTTTTGAGTCAAACCGAAGAACTTTTGAGTAAAAGAACCAAAGCTTAACACTTAAGATCGATGGATGGGTTGGTGGCGGCGCAGCCCTAAAAATGTCAAAAACCGGATTAATATTGACTCTTACAATTTGTAGGTCAACTTAACTACTTAAGTATTAAATCGTGTGATTCGTGTTTTTATGTGACAAAATTTGTAGACGAGATGGACTGACCAACCATAAATAAAGGTCATGTTTTTAACACCCAACAAAATGGAATATTTGTTAGGACGATGTTATATATATATATATATAGGGAGGGTGTTGTTCAAGTAAGACACATTATTCCGGTACGGTCGTGCGGCTGTCCGTACGGCCGACACGTGTCCCGAAATTTTTTATTTTTTTTTCGGAAGGATTTTTTTTTTTAAACGAGTAAAAGTAATAGTTCAAAACTTATTATGGAATAGTTCATAACTTATAAAAGGATAGTACATGAATTATAATAGAATAATTCATAGTGCAAAATTTATAAAGGGATGAAAGTAATAGTTCAAAACTTATTAAGGAATAGTTCATAACTTTTAAAAGGATAGTTCATGAATTATAATAAAATAGTTCATAGTGCAAAATTTATAAAGGAGTGAAAATAATAGTTCAAAACTTATTATGGAATAGTTCATGAATTATAATAGAATAGTTCATGAATTATAATAGAATAGTTGAAAGTGCAAAATTTATAAAGGATAGTGCAAAATTTATAAAATGATAGTTCATGAATTACAATTGAATAGTTCATAACATATAAACGATTAATTTATGAATAATTTGATAAAATATATTAAAAAGTAATAGTTCATGGATTATATGGGAATAGTTCAAAGTTTATAGGAGAATAGTGCATAAATTATAACATGGTAGTTCAAACAAATTTTCATTCGTTTCTGGAAGAAAAAAAAAATTCGGGACACGTGTCGACCGTACGGCCGTACCGCATTAATTGAACCGTACCTGAACAAAAGCCTATATATATATATATATATATATATATATATATATATATATATATATATATATATATATATATATATATATACTGACACTAAACAGCTCTTACCATGTAAACACCGAATATATGTGACTATACCGCCGAATATATGTGACTATATCGTCAAATATATGAATCAGGTCCGACGAATATTACTTCCACTAATCACACGATTTGTTTCCCCTTGAATATCGCCTAATCTCAGCCATCTATTTAAGGATTTAACGAATACAATTTGTTTTCATTTTACATGGAGTTAACCCCCCCCTCTATATATACTATGATGCACAGACACGGAAACGGAAAACAGAAGCGGGGAAGCGGCAATCTCGAAAGCATATGAAACGGGGACACGACGAGGAAAACAAATATTATATCATTTTAAAGCTATTGAAATTAAGAATTCATGTATTATAATGAGAGACATATATATGGAAAACTCAATGACATATGAGTAGATTAAAATATTAAATGATACAGAAATAATCGAAACAAAAATTTATAAACAAACATTTTCAGTCTTTCAAACCATTGAAATAAAAATATTTTGTCTTACAATCTCAACTAAACATATTTAGTTTCAAAATTGTAAAAACAAATATTCATTTTGCAAATCAACGACAACCGAACAATATGACAACTAAAAAAAACATAAAAATTATAAATTAAAAAAAATAAAAGTATTAGAATAATGCAGTCGATATCCAAAGAAAAGGAAGCTTTTCTCTTTTCAAATCGTTGGAGAAGTTTTGCAAACATCGTGCAAAAGGAACTTATTATTTATTGGGCCGGATCCGGATGGATCATATTGGGCTTTTTAAATGGGCCCTAACATCCCTGAGTAATAATGAAATATATTTCGTCAAGTGTTTTTTTACAATCAGTGAGCAAAATATTGTTAAATTGAGACATTTTTTCTAAGTAAAAATAAATATATAATTATTTAGAATTTTTTTTTTCGATAAAGTACTAATATTTAATACAATTGATGGTTGTTTTTTTAAAAAAAATTCAATATTAATTTATAATTTCACAAATATACATTATTAAAATACGTTAATGTCTTAACTCGATCCATCGTCAATCTAAAATAATATATATTTAAAGTGATTTTGTGTAAAACTGCACTGATGGGTAATTTTTTTTTAAAGGTTCAAGCGTTACATATTCAAAGTCAAAGCTCTCGTCATTTCTCTTTACTTTAATACTTTTATGAGATGGCTAGTGGGTTTTCATAAATGTTCAAGCGTTACATATTCATCACCTACAAATATTAGGAAAAATCGCTTAAACAATACCCTATTTTTTAAGGATGACTAAACATTAGTACCTCGTCGTTTAAACTATCAGAACGGTACCTCACTTATTGAGTTTAACTAAAAATTAGTATCTAAATTATTGTTCATACTTTAAGTAAAAAAGTTAATACAGTTTCAGTGAGACCTACATGATATACTTATTCAACAAGAAACAAAAGAGAAAATTTGAGGAGCAAAGTTGTTGTGTTAACTTAACGTGTGAAAAGTAATACAAATACTAATCTTTGGTCGGACTCAATAATTGGTGTACCGTTATGATAATTTAAAGGATATGGTATAAAAGTTTAGTCATCTCTAATTACATTTTAAGCCAGATAGCCAGTGTGGGTAGTCTTTTGAGCGCAGCTAGACAGGAGATATAGCTGCACTTCGATATGTTAGAGTTGAGCCAGATAGCCTTGAAAGGGTTAGGATGGCCGAGGGGAGTGTTGGATTTGAAGATAGCATAGAAATTACTATGGGAGAAGGTACCATTAGGGTTAGACAGTACATTCCCACGCCTACCCAGTGGAGGGGAAGGGATTTCATCTTTGATCTTAAGTAGATTCTTCCAAAAGACGCTATGGTGAGGCTTAGGGCTGCAACACCATATGCTTCTACTTCTCTTAATAAGGTGGTTTGAAATCCACTGGTTCCAGATGTTGCACTCCCCCTTATCAATATCATGTATAAGCCGAACAAGGGCGACTTTGTTACGCGCATGTAGGTCCATTAAAATATTCTCTTGATCATTAATAACTATCATGATAACCCTAGGTTTAGATTGAACTTGGTTAGACACGGGATAAGATTTTGACCTATAATGTTCTTAGGCCAGATGAATCATATTGGGTTTTTATTAGGAATCCAAAACTAGCCCAACGAAGGATATAGCAAGCCCATTCCATACTAATCATCAGGGCCAAGTTCGGATAAATTTTGCTCTTTCAAAATTCCTTATAACAATTTTAAACAAAAAAAAGAAAAAGAAAAAGGAAGGGTAAAATATGGGAGGAGAAAGTGGTGGTGCCGGCGAAGGTGACGGTGGTGCAGCCGGGGCCGGAAAAGAAGAAGAAGAGCAAGATGTCATGTCTGTACACTCTCCGTGCAAGGCTCCTCCTTCATCTGCTTCCTCTCTTTCCAAGGTATCGATTTGGGGGTTTTACTTTGTTGATAGTTATCAATGCTTTGAATCGCCATTGCTGATTATCGTCAAATTGGATGTTGATTTGAGTTAACAGGAGCAATTACAGGTTGAATTGGAGCTTAGATTATTAGAAGCTCTTGAAATCTACCCTCCTGGCAAACTAAAAGGTGAATTTGACTAGATTCCTTTCTCCGATTTTGTCGTTGATATCATGTTTGTTGTCTTTAATAATTCTCGTTGTAGCAAAAGCAACCATCTTTAGGGTGAGAGAGTGTGAACACAGTATATTTAGCAATAGTCATTAACAACCAACGTTCAGGTTGAAGAGTTATTGTTGGATTCGGGTATCCGCTTTAGCATTGCGAAATCAGAAATAAGAGATAGCCAAAAGACCTATGATGGTCTTTTCTCTAATGGAAAGTAGCATTTTATGCGACTTTTCCGGTGTTGTTATTGGCTGTTGGAGTGATTATGCTGATAAAACCCTATCCATCTACATTTTTGTTATTGGTATGTTTTCCGCATCAAATCGTGAACAGAGGGGTGCGGAGGCGGGAATTCTCGTTATGGGATGGTACATTACCTAATTGAGAGCAAAATCAACCCTGCAGACAAATGATTGTAAAAGTACTACATACTTCTAATCAGCTGTTGAGTGTTACTGGTTGATTCGGGTATCCGGTTCAGCATTGCAAATAAGATAGATGATGAAATTAAAATAGAGGTCCTACATAGTTGTTAAGTTATTATTAGTAATGCACTTAGGAATATAAAAACTACTTTCCAATTTAAGAGGAAATATGGGCATGTTTCTTTCACATATACTATTATCAGTATATCAGATATCAGTATCGGTATCGATATAAGGAATATGGGTATGAGATTGATATCTGATACCTGTGTTTGACAAGATGGTGATGGTGAGGCATATGAGACTTGGGAGCGAGACATGAGAGGGAGTCGTGGGAGGAAAATAATGTGATACCTATCAATTTCGAGAGATATCAAAATCGATAAAAAAAAGTATTGATATTTGTTATATCACTTTGATACCCATATACTCAATTACTAAACATGGATATCGGATAAGTGATATCCATTTCCATACCCCATATCAGGATATGGGAAAGGAATAGGCTCTACATGTCAGATGATATCTACCGCGACTTTTCTGCATTGTCATTAACTGTGGGAGTGATCATGCTTCATCTGCAGGCATACATCGCCACTTTGTTCTCTACGGCCTCATGGAATATCTTCGGAGAAGGCACGGATGTCCATTTTTTTCTTTGTTTAGTCCACATTCACAAATTACTCTAGTGTTCATTAAACTGTTTGATCTGATATCTGCAGCTTTGACCGGCGGTTCACTTCTGAAGAGGTTTTGCAGCTGCTAGATCGCTTCTACAATTTAGATATGGTGGTATGCATAAGACATCTTTGGAGATACATATTTGAGTGCTTTCAGATTGTTCACATTCACACTCATATCAAATATCTATATTTTCTTTCTGATGGAGTTTTCTCTTTTGTTTGTTTTAGAAAACGGATGATGAAGATACTGAACTCCTGAACCACGAGGAGGACTTCTCACTGCCGAAGAGCTACTTTGTAAAGGAAGAATCATAACTCATGACCCGTAACTCCATAAGTAGTATCACTAGGCTTATTTGTCTACTCTTATTGTGTCTGGACATGATAGTACAACGATATTAGCGGCTTTTTCTCTTTTGTAACATGTCTGCTAGCTTGAACACGCTTTCTTAGTAGGCGATATAGATCTTGGCCTGTTAGGTAGTCATATGAGGAAATTTCATTATATAGCCAAATATAGTTTTAATGAGCATTACAACTACAAGAATGATAATGAATGGACGGACTGCTCCGGATTCTACCACATTAGAAATGGAAAACAATAACAGCAAAGAACAGTGAGGAATTGATAAAAGGCTAGCTAATCAAGTTTCTCCTAAGCTCTGATGCCCCAAATCCTGAAACCATGGATACACTTAGAACTCAGAACCAACATTTATCTCGAAGACGCTGATTTTGTAAACAGTTTTACACCAGCGACAACAGCTTCCACTTGCATAAACAACCACGGCCCCATAAAAAGGCTTAGGAAGATTGCTGAAAACAGAAGGCAATCTGTTAAGTGTCGAGGGTATAGTGTAGTGAAAAATAACTATGGACCTTACTAACTAGAAGCAAGTAAGCAACTTACTTCGGGTTCCCTCTTTTATGCGTTTTTTGCATGACTGGACTCGTTGGCTTTGGAACCTTCTTCACCTGCACACAGACATGTAATCATCAGTTTATAATCATAATCTAAAGATGAGGTAGGCAGTATTTCAGAAAAAAACAGCTCTAGAGGTTCTTGAGTTTTTTGTGATTTTAAGAATCACAACATATACCTCCATCTTCAGGCAAATCAGAGGTCCAGAGAGTGAGATTATCTCTCAAAAGCTGCATGATTAGGGTGCTGTCCTTGTATGATTCCTCACTCAATGTGTCCAATTCTGCAATTGCCTCATCAAAAGCTTGTTTAGCCAATTGACATGCCCTGAGATTCAAGTTACACGGGAAATTTATCAATTTAGCTTTCATAATCTCTAGCCTCAAAAACTTTTTCTAGGGAGGTATGTTACCTTTCGGGTGAATTCATAATTTCATAGTAGAAGACTGAGAAGTTCAGAGCAAGACCAAGGCGAATAGGGTGGGTTGAAGGCAGATCTGTACTGGCTGTCGCAGATGCCGCCTAACAGACATAAGTAACCGAAAGGCATATCATACGAAAGAAAAAAGACAAATAAACATTTTATAAGCACATGAATGGCAAATTGAAGCATGCCTCATATCCCTTGAGTGACTGTTCTGAGGCATCTTTCCTTTCCTGTTCACTCTTGAACTCAGCAAGATAGCGGTAGTAGTCACCTTTCCTGGATTATTTTGAACAACTGTTTACTGTGGCAAAATCGCGAAAGTGCTAGCAGGAATTGTACTGTAATCTGGCTTACATTTTGTAGTAGAAGACCTTGGCTTCACCGGAACTAGCATGAGGAATCAGATGCTTGTCTAGAATAGCTAAAATGTCATTGCAAATCTTGGTAAGCTCATCTTCAACCTTCTGGCGATAACCCTTGATTATCTTCACATTGCTCTCATTTCCTTTGGACTCTTCCTTTTGCTCAATGGATGACATAATACGCCAAGAAGCTCTCCTAGCACCAATAACATTCTTGTAACCTACCGAAAGGAGGTTCCTCTCTTCAACGGTCAACTCAACATCTAACTTTGCAACATTCTTCATACACTCCACCATTTCTGTCAAAAGAAAATTGGACTCGTTGAATACTGATGTTTCAAAAACGAAAAGACACAGTGGAAAATTTTGGTTCGCACATATTCTAGAAGCCAGATGTAATCATCTTAATATGCTTCTCATGTTAACTCCCATGATTGGCTAAGTGTGTCTATTTTGTAATCTCTCCATCGCCAGGTTAACACTTAAGATACTCGACACAAACAGATAACATCACTTTTTTTGGTAGGAAGATGTTGAGGGGTAGAGAAAGTCCCACATCGACAATACGATAGTGTGTGAACCTAACTAACATATAAGTACTAGGGCTGCTCCTCCTATTGCCAACGGGTTTTAGCATGGAAAACGTGGGCTTGTATGTGTGGTTAGCTAGACGTGCGCCCTCCGCGTCATTTGTAATTTCTCCATCGCCATCTTACTTAAGATCCTCGACACAAACAGATAACATCACTTTCGAGTTTAGAACAATATGATCAAATGCGCTACTATTTTGTAATCTACATCGCATAGATAACGATTAACAAATCCTCGATTAAAACTGACATCTATTAAGAGTCATTCTAGATCTATCAAAAATCACTTTTAAGTGTTGAACAATGAGCAAAAGCGCACCAGCTTAACCATTAAAAATCATGAAAAGAAAAACTTATCTCATTACAGATTTTTGATCCCTAAAAAATGAACCAGATAGCCATCAAACCATCTACAAAATCCTCTGAGATATCATCGCACATAAACAAGATTTAACAAAAGGAAGAGCGAGGAGACACATATACCGTCATAGCGCTCGGCTTGTTCGGCGAGCTTGGCCAAATAATTCTGAGTCTCCCTCTCCTTCTCAGCGGACATTGTTGTAGCTCGAGAGAGAGAAAATCAAGAAAAATAACTGTGACAGAAATTTGCACAAACAGATTTGAAATGCAAACTCTATAAAATCAATCAAATACGAAAGGAAGAATTTGGGGAGAGTTTATACGGTTTAGAGAGGAGAGAAAAGAGTGGGGGTTAAAGGGTGATATTTATACGGAGGATCATTCGAGCAAGTCAATTCAATTTTGGAGGGGAGAGAGTGAAGGTTGGGGATGAAGGATTGAAGGCCATCTTCACCGTTGAATTTAGAATTTTATTAATTATTTAAAATAAAAATTTTGGATTAGCGCGCAGATCGGTTAAGACTCGGGATTTACCTTTAAATGGATGTGTAATGTGTTTTGCCCACGTTCTAAACTATTGGTTCATTATAACCAAATTTACAATATAATAGACGTGAATTTCGCGTGAAAATTCGTGAATTCAGTTAATTTGCCCGGAAATCTGTTTTCCTGAAGAATTGACTATTTTCATTCATAAATAATACAACGTCTAATGAATCATTTGTTAGATAAACCTGACCTCGTTTGGTTAAACATGAGTGATCTGTACGACTATAGAAAGTAAATCGTGAAAAAGTATGTTATCGAGATATTATAATCAACGAAAAGTAGTAAGATTTGTTTGGTGCAAATTAACTTACATAAAATTATCATGCCATATATTTGCAATAGTAATCAATATCGATATTTAAACAACGACACAATGCAAGCACATAACATATGCGAGTCTCGCGTGCAATGCGTCTCCACATGCAATGTAGATGTGCCCCATAACAGGCTTTTCGTCATGTTTGAGCACCAATCATGATTCTTTGTTGTGAATTTGGACGAGTTTTCGCGGCGGGCCGGACAAGGCCTCACATTTGTAGGGTTTATGCACACGGGACGAGCAATCACTCTGCGCTTCTACCTTTCTCGCAATATTCTTCTTGCATTAGGTGATTCGTCATAATTCGTTGTGGTAAATAACATCACCCCATAATGATTTAGACGGTACCTCTAATTCTCTCTTGAACTATAGAGAAAGCTACCTACTTAAATGTTACATTTTGTTAAAGCAATTTTAGGACTAGTACGACTAATCAAAGAAGGACTTGCCATTGTGCTGAGAGTACAAAAAGATGGTCTTGGATTACCAGGGGTATATGTATAGCATCTCTGTTGCATCACCAAGAGTACTGTCGCTATGATTAGTCCGGGCACGGCTGTATGGCTTTGTTCGCTTGGCTGCGGTTCACCAAGTTTGTGTGGGTGCAGCAGTTATAATATGGCTGAGGCTTTGGCAGCACGGTATGGAGTATGGGCTGCAGTTAACGCGAATGTCTGAATGCAGAATCTGCATTCACAAAAAATAATACCAGCCAAACCATATCATACTAGTATTTGTGTACAGCTTTATATTTTATAGAACTGTGTATTCCTAGATTTTTTTAATTAAATTTTAATCATTTTGGCAACAAAACTGTATGAGAAGTACCGAAAGGAAGGCAAAATTACACTGGTAGAGGAAATCAAACATATCCACCATTGCTGAGGAAGAATAAAATTGCATTGCAAGTAAGGTGAAAATTTTGACAGAGAATCAGAATCAAGATGATCTACAAGCTCTTAAGGTATCAATAAGAACCTCTTCATTAAGGTTTTGACCTGCAATTAATTAAAAACAAAATCAAACAAATGTATCTTGAAGGGGTGAAGAGTTTATTACTGCTAGTGCTAGATAGCATACAATAAGCAATCAACAGTGATGAATGAAATCCTTACCTATAAATACAATTCTATTCTTCCGGATTTCTTCATTTTTCCATTTACGAGTTGGAACTATCTCATATATCTCTCTTACTGCCTGAAGAAAACCAAAATACCATACAACACCTCTATGAATCATGTTCAAGCATATGATTGGAAGGCTTTATGGGATAACTAGGGATACAGGTAGTAAATCAAGTAGTTTTGGTTTTAACTCGAAGCAGTGGCCATCCAAAAGATCAGCATTGGCTCTAAGATGGAAAAAATTAAAGATAACGGTTACCTGCAGAGTGTGCAGCTCCTCTGAATCAACTATGCTTAAAACACCTTTACAACGATAGACATCCATTCCATATTTTTTATCCCAGAGAATCTCCTCGAGCCATGCGCGAACCTTAAATCATGAAAGAAAGAAGAATAGTAGTTAAATGATCTGTAATACATGGAGCTCAGAGTTTTTCATCTCTCACAGCTCCTAACAGTCCTAAGTGATAAAAGAAAGAAGAACAGTAATTAATTTCAATTCTTCTATAGAGTTATAGTTAATAAATATCCTAAATTACAATTCCGAGAATAATGGTTTAGAACAGTTCAAATATCCGAAAGTATAAGTTCAAATATCAGCACAACATGATAATCTTCAAGGTGATAGCAAAATAATCATTTTGTTTATGTGTCAGAGTATTGAAGGTAGTTCAGGAGGCACCTTTTCAAGGTGAACTGTTTGTGGTTCACATATACAGAGGGTTCTGACTCTGCTATCATGGAGAGCCTTAATTGGCAATGATTTGCTTTCTTCTAATAATGCTTCCAGGTGAGCAACATGCTGAGAGAACAAATAATGAATATGGCTAAGTTGAGCACAATTGAGAATTTGAGACGTAAAAAGAATATATGCCCATGAACGAGAGATAAGATGCTAAAAAAACTTACAGTGGCATCATAGGCTTGCCGATTAAGTATCATTGACAAGTCAACTTGACAACGAACAGATCGAATAATTTTAGCAAGAGAGTTTATGTTGCGAATTTCCATCTCCAAATCATCAACACTTCCTTGAGGATCCTCTGACGAAACCAAATCAACCTTGTTAAGAACTACAATGTCCTGAAGCCAACACAAACTCCTGAAAATCAGTTCCTACTATACAAAGCTGATGTTTCTCTTACAAGTTTTAAGATCCAAGTATTATATTTTTTATGTAAAAGACCCTAAAGTGGATAGAAGATGTCCTAGTGTCACAACTCAAAAGCACCTGTGGGAAAAAGTTTTGTGAGTAAAAAGTTCATATGAAGGGAAAAAAGGAGATAAAAGTACCGCAAATCCTATCTGATGGAAAGCTTCAGGAAAAGAGGATGAATCCTGATGACCCTTTAGTTGGTGATGGAGGTTTTTAGCATCAACAACCTGCTCAAACCAAGAGAAACAATTCAAACAGTAGAAGATAAACCCATCCTCTAATCAACTAATCTATGGAAATCCATTGCAAGTTGTAACTGTAATTTCTCATATACTGTGAAGTTTTGAATAGCGAAGGAGAAAAATCAATGGCCACAAATCAAGTCCAAATCATAGGACTGAACTTACAGTGACAATTGAATCGAGTTTGACAGAGGATTCAAGTTGATCGTCCAACCACAAAACAGATGCAAGAGGAGCAGGGTTAGCCAATCCAGTAGTCTCCAGCAATATATGATCAAGTCTGATAGCAACAAACGTTATTGGGCTTGATAATAAAAGAACATTTCATCAGCATCAGGACAAGAAGAAATTTCAAAGAGCTTTTGCCAATCGGACTCTGGTTTCGACTGTAAATTAAGATGTTCTGAAACTTGCAAGCCTACTGCTAATCCTACCTTGAACATTCAAAAGCTCTATAAACTGGTAAGAATTAGTATGGAATGACAACTGACAATGATGTCAATATGCATGATCCTCAAGCCGAGTTTCAATAGAATCGGTTGTCAATTGATCCCCTTCTGGCCTTCTCCCCAGCCTCTATTTTCCTTAGCTAAAAGAATGAATGATAAATGCGACCAATAACATGGAGAAAGTAGAAACCTAACCTTTGCTTCATCTGAACGAGCTGTTCTAAAGCCTGAACCAAACTATGTTTAACTGTGCAACAAACGCAGCCATTAGAGAGTTCAACCCACTCTTCAACTAGCGCGCCACCGTCACCCTCATTAATCATGGCTCTCTCAACCCCAATCTCCTCCCCGAACTCGTTCAGTATCACCGCTATCCTCTTTCCATGTTCTGAATTTATTATGTGATTCACTAGCTGATGAAAATTTCACAGAAATCAGACGATTCCAATCAACAGAGGGAGAGAATTAGGACAAGGGTTTTGAGATTGAAGAAACGACTTACGGTGGACTTGCCGGCGCCGAGATAACCGGTGATGACGGTGACACCGACGACCAATTCATCATTTTCTTGTGGCTGAGAATCGGTGGTTGAGATTTCTGAGATAGCGACGGCAAGTGGGGGTTCTTCTTCTTCGTCCATCACCAGGTAATTTCCAGACTTCAGGAAGAACGAAAGAGGAACACAAAGGAGAGTTCAGAGCACAGCCAGCGGCCGCTATAGTTAAATTGCATTTCTCTAAACGATGCGTTTACGCCTAGCGGTATTCCAACTTAACCATGATCAAATAGTTCGGCTCATATAACTTATCTACTTAGGCGTGTAATACGAGTAGAGTATCGGCATGCTTAAATTTGGCTCGTTTATAAACGAGATGAGCTCGAGCGGAGCCTAAAATTTATACGAGCTTTAAAATGTGCTTAAGCTTGGCTCGTTTAAAAAGTGAACGAGTTCGTGCCGAGCCCGAATAGCTCGGCTAAAATAATACTCATATAATGTTATTTTATCTGAACGAGCCGAGCTTTACCCGAACGAGCCGAACATTGACATGCTCAAGCTCGGCTCGTTTATAAACGATCCGACCCTAAAATTTATACGAGCTTTAAAATGTGCTCAAACTTAGCTCGTTTAGAAAGTAAACGAGCTCGAGCCGAGCTTTTAACGAGCCGAGTCCGAGCCGAATCCGAGTAACTTGTCTCATATTACATTGTACAAAGATTCCGTTCAGTAGTCCAACAAATATTAATTGAGAATTATAATCTCAATTAATCTTACGATTCAAGTTGAGACGGATAAAAAAACAATAACGTCATGTTATCGTGTTCCAATCTCAAGTCAACTCTTATATAATTTGAGATTGAGACAAGTGAATGTGACATAGACTTTTTATTTTAAAAATACTGGTGGTATAAAACTAATCAAAGAGCTAACGAAAGGATTTGCTCACCACATGAATCGAATTCAGCGCAAAACATTTTGTATTAAACAAGCTACTACTTGAGCTACTCAATTCATCTGTTACATGTTCACTCTCAAACTATTGACTTCCATTGAGGTAATAGATTATTGATGTTTTTATGTGTGCAAAATAAATTTTGATCTTGATGTCAAATACATATATCGACGTTTTTTATGCACGATATTTCTTAGATGTTTGGTAAACAATAATTTCAACGCTTTTAGAGTAGAGAATGTCGATACATAAAACCGTCGAGGTAAAGGAGTTAACCCCTATAAGGGTCGAGAATGTCGACATAAAGCGTTGATAATACTCGACGGTGAAAATTCATACACTTTTCATAAGTGTCGAGAACGTTAATCCAGATGCTTTTAATAGTGTAATATGATTAAAAAAACGTCTACAATAACCCTTTTTTAGTAGTGACTTTTGAGTGTAATTTTCATTATAATTTTTTTTTTTGGTGTAATAATGTTCATTATAATAGACTTCACACATATATATTATAATTTTGATACCAAAGTTCATGTATGCGTGCTATTTTTGGAAAAAAGAAGAGTTAGAAGATATAATTTGCCCACTGTGTAAAAGGGTGACGGTGAGATGATTTCAACATGTTTAAAGACTTATGTACAAGGAGCCACATGCGCAGATCCACAAGGATCAAGCAACCAACTAACATCTCATCAAAATCACCTAAAATATGCTCTTTTCAAAGAAAAAAGCGATGGTACTTTAGAAGAATATGTAAACGAGTACTTATTTTGGGACTACATGCAAGACTCACTTTGCCGAGAGAACAATAACAATTCCAGATTCACGGTTCCAACTATTCTAGTTATTTGTAGGTAGTACATGCAAGACTCTGGCTCATTTCCTTGGACTTGATCGAGGTGTTTAGAAGTTTCATCTTGTCACTCTAACTCAAAGGCATTGTCCCTGCCAAGTAAAAATTAAGGGTGGGCACAAAATCCGTCAATTAATTCCGGTCCTGTCCCGATCTCCGTGAAATTTCATCCAAAACTAGAAATCTCATTCCGTCAAATATTCGGGACGGAATACGGGCCTTAACTTCTTCATCCAGCTAGACATGTCCCGTCCCGTATACAATAAATTTTTTAATTTAAAATATAAATATTTTTTTAATTTAAAATAGTCCCGCTAGACCTTCCGGCGGGATTTGACTTGTCCCGTCCCGATCCCAACCAAGATAGACCCCGATGAGATTCAATCTAAAAAACACAAGGCCCGTCCGATCTCGTCGCATGTAAAATAGCTGGGACGAGATTAGGATGACCTCAATTCCTCCCCATCCCGTTCCGTGCCCACCCCTAGACAAAATATTAAGATCTAGGGTTATTACCGATTACCAGATCGAGAATTTTCATTTTAACATGATTACAATACTTTGATGGCGGACCAACTCCGGCCAAAAATTGATCTACACGGGACTGTCTAGGATTTATAATCCATATCAGTAAGTGAAATTATAATGGAGCATGAGGATACTCAAATACTTATTGATACTTTATTACATTGTGATGTCAAGCCTAAGGTAGGCCCACCTAATATATTTTTCCTAGGCGGGATAGATGCAAGAGAAGGGTTGGCTATCTCGTGCAATCAATGAAAAATTCCTTAGCATTAGTAAGCTAGGTTTGTAAGTTAAGAAGCCTAGTTCTCCGGACACGACAATAGGACGTGGTTTGATCATGACGAGAGTGGACTTATCGGTAATATAATAGAGTAATAGAAGAGTCAAATTCAAATATTTATATTACTTATTAATCGTCATTTTTTTTACTATTAGGTTAGTGGTAAAATTGTTCCTTATTTGTTATTATTGTCCCGTAGACAATATGATAATACCCGAATGTTTGCTTGTGGGTAAGCTAAGGTTCCTTGAACAATATCTAGATTCTTACTCTCGTAGGTTCTATCAGATCGACGGGCCCTTTCAATCAACCAAGGTCTACACTTCAAAACCATGCAATACTGTTTCCTGACACTAGAAAGGGTTTAGGGTTTATAGCTTATAAATTAGGGCTTGGGAGTTTTTGGGTTTCAGGGGATGGAAAATCTGGTTTAGGTCCTGTTGATTCTCAAATTAGAAGAAAAGTATACAATGATTGTTGAGGAACATGGGGCATCCATTGATGGAGATGTTTCAATTGTGCACAAGCTCGGAGATATCATCTTCAGAGAAGAAGGGTTGCGATGGCGGTGTTTCAAAGGGATGTCAGACTTCATGAAAGAAGTAACTTTTACCAGTTTTTTTTTTTTTGTTTGAAAAGTTTATAATATTGATAGAAAGGATATACAAGGGGTCTTACTAGACCTCAGAAGAGATACAAAAGGGGGAGAGTTAAGACAGGTGTATGCCGAGGATCTTTGCCCATGTGATCGTCTTTGAAGATATGTCCTTCCATTGGATAGAAGCGAAATGCCTAATGGCCGAAATAGCATTGTGAGCGCATTCTGTAGGGTGAGTGAACCTATTGCTGTGGATGAAATCATTACGGTCTTTCCAGATGTGATAGATGTAGCTAGTAAAGGCCGAGGTACGAATGTGGGAGAGGAGATCATGCTTTTGAGGAGAATAGGAGCGGAGCCAGTGCCAAATCTTGAAGCTGTGAGGCGGGGAAGGAGGAGTCTTAACCAACTGAGAATGAGGTCACGGACCTGTGGAGGAGAAGAATGTGGTCTTCATTTTCCGGAAGAGAGCCGCATAACTTGCAAGTGTCGTCATGAACCACATTCCAGGAGAGGAGCTTCATTAGGGTAGGCAGCCGGTTGTGACTAGCTACCCAGGAAATGAACCTGCATTTGGGTTAATACGGCTCCAGATGTGTCCGAGGCGGTAGGGGGGGGGGTTTGGGAGGAGCAAACATCCAGATGAGGTTATGGGCAATAGAGGTGGAAAAACAGTTGTTAGGGGAGATGGCAGCACTGATGAAGAGAGACTGGTTACCTAAGTCCAGGATCTCATTACGGACTTTGAGAATCGAGTTCCAGGTAAAGCTGTGTTTGTAGTTGGAAGGGTAGGAACAAGATTGGCCGGTAAACTTAACAAAACTATTTACGGATAATAATGATAGAAGCTTCACACTAAATCGGATCAACTAAATTACAACATTAAACTACCATCTTCTGGATCAATTTAATTACAGCATTAAACTACTATCTTCTGGAGCTGCTTGGAGGGATTGCTCCGGTGCAGGTACTATGGTTGCTGTTGGTGCTGATGAGATTGTTCTTGGTGCCGAGGATCTACGTCTCCTCCTCGTTTTTTTCATCTTGACAGACGGAAAATAGGTAATAATGTAAATGGTTGTTCTAACCTATTAGGGCACATTCGCATATAATAACAGAAACTTCACACATTTTTTTACCTAATGAGTACATCAGATTCAGAAAGAAGTCTCAATACAACTTAATACAATACATCAGTTAAGAAGCCATTTTACCTATGCACCGGGGTTTGCTTATTAATAGTTTCCATTTCCTCATCGTTAAAGCTGAACCATTTCTCCGTCAATTTCTCTCGGTCCCATCCGCTTATCTCTGCAGAGGCGAGAATGTTGATTGTTAGACCTCTAATAAAAAAATCAAATGATACGATGAATATTGTATATATATACTTTATAATAAAAAAAAAAACAACCTTGAAGTAAGAAATCTTGGTTTTGGCGTGCCTTCAAGCTCCAGATAATGTGGCCATTGTTATCATCGAACACAGGCCATGTTTTGAAGCCGTCTGATGTCCGTTCATCTGCATAACACAAGAAAACACACAAGGATACTAAATCCAGGAAGAAGTATTCAATAATCTCATATGAATGCAAAGACAAATGTGAAGTTTATAACATACATTTGTTCAGAAATTCTTCCATCTCTATTATTTCAGCATTCGTGCGTTCAGATTCAGCTTTGAGGCCAGCAACTGCAACATCGAGCTCGCACAGTGAAAGGGAAGAACTACCTTCAGCAGAAGTAGCTTTAATAGCTTCTTTCATTTGATTCTTCAATTGGGTTTTCTGCACAATACACAAACATATAATACCTCATAACAAGAACCCTAACACAACTTGCTTCAGCTTTCTTATTACCCTATCCTTAGCAGCAGCTCTTTTAGTTTTTGCTTCAGCTTTCTCCTTGGAGATTTGTTCTTGTTTTCCCTCTATCCAACTCCTTAGCAATCTAAAGAGAGATGGTAAAACAATTTTACTAACAACTCTATATTTCGAAGTAAATATATGAAGATCGAGTTTAGTTTGTAATTTTTTCAGTACTCACAAGGTATCAAGGGATTTATCACAAAGAAAGACAAGTATGCTGAGCTTTTTGGAGGAGCCCAACACGTAATAGTGCTCGTAGGTCTCAAAATTAAGATGAGCTATTTCTTTTGGCACCCCTTTGGACTCAGAGATGCATTCTTCCAACACACGCAACCAACAACTTTCACCATCTTCCAGACTTAATCTAGACCTAAAATAGAGCATATATTGTCAAAATTGTGGAGGAGCGAGCTTGACCCGATAATAAAAATAAAGAACAAAGATATATATATGAAATATACTCTTCTCTTTCTAGGCCCTTTATCAACTTCAGCAATAGTATTTGAAGTTGAATTAGTGGCTTCTCTCCGAATTTGCTCCGTTCAGCCATCATATTAAACAGGATTTCGTGAACCTGTTCTTTATTTACATCAAGTATCTACAAGCATAATGAAGACAGTTTTAGTTAAGTGAACAATCGTGCAGATGTAAAATCTTCTTTACAAGTGTAATTATAATTAAAAACCAATTTCAGATGAACATGCAACAAAATTTATGACTTGATCAGACTGGATTAGTAGCTAGATGAATCAGTTTCAGATGTAGATGAAGCTTAACAAGAAGGCACACAAGCTAGCAAATGCAACATGTAATGCCAAGTTCAGCATAACTTTGATAGATTAAGAGTTTAGCCAACTAATCAACATAAAAGTGAAGCTAACCTCTCCAAATGTACAGCAGAATTCAATGAACTGTAATACATTGCCGGCATCTTGAGCCGGAAAGTTAATCTCTTCACTCATGGTAGTCAACTCTTTGCCAGGAGGTAATGTGATTTGAACCTTGTTTGCCTCCTCGTCCGGAAGAGCATCCAGATCATCGATAGCCATTGGCTCCAAGGCCGCATCGCATACCTGTACAGCCTGAAAAGGCATGAAGAAAGAGTCATAAATAATGTGATCAACAACATGCTATTTAAAACAAAATCTAGTAAGATTAATCAAATGAGGTACCATTGGTTCCAAGACTGCATCACATTCTTGTACCATTGGCTCCAAGGTTGCATCACATACTTGTACAACCTGAAAAGGAGATGAAGAAAGAGTCATAAATAATGCGATCATCAACAAAGACCCTAAGTCTTCCAAATTAAAATTGTTATAAAACAACAAAATCTTGTAAGCTTAATTATATGTGTACCTCATGAACTTCTTCTTGAACAAGCAGTTGTTCAGAAGTTGAAAATTGTTTTGGGGCGAGTACTAATTGATTCAGAATACCTTGCCCTTGACCAACTATCCTTCCTGTAGGAGCTTGACCCCGACCTCTCCTACAACCAAATCAAACCGCTAAGTTTTTATGCAAATGACGGATTTAATGATGAGAGAAATTGCCATAACTAGTGACCAAGTTAATGAAGAAAACAACACAAGGCAAGGCCACATTAAATAGTTAACTGGTACATTAAGCAAAGATCATATTTGTAATTAAGCCACCAAAGAGAAAGAAAAATGAGGATTACATGCAGGCACTGCAGTTGCAAATGCCTCTACATTTGGGGCATTTCCAGTCATTAAGCATAGTCACCTCCTCCACCTTCTCTCCGTACCTAACTCGCCAATAAAAAAAAATGTCAAATTTCTACATGCTACAAAATCCGATGAGAATTAACACACATGATGTGTTTTTTTTCCGGTGTATTCACATACGTAAGGGTTTACGTCTTATGGAGCATACTTACCTGTTCAGAAGGCATCTGCAGCAAAACCTCATCACACATTGTTTATTTCTCTTAATATTCTTGCAATTAACTGAGGGTTTAATGAGTATCTGACGGCACTGCAATAGATCCACAATCTAGGTTAAAATCATTTAGCATAAATACAACATATTATGCCATGAATTAAGCAGCAAATAAATTGTTGTGCATATTAATCTTGTAATCCTTGTATCTTAAGTCTTATTAGTTCATAAGCTTAAGTTGTAATAAAGTAGATCCAATTATAATCTATATTATGGTTACATGTAATATTAAGTATGATCATGCCATGTAAGTGATAAACTTACATCTGGTGAGATTAGTGACTTATATACATGTTAACGTAAGTATAGGTTATGATAAAAGCTAAGCAACTTATTGTAAAGTTAGCATTGGGTTAGTCAAGTATTGGGCCCAAGCAACAGTCCAATATTAAAAGGCCAAAAAAAATCCAGAATTAGTATGCTCTCTGTATTTGTGTGATACAGTGGGTGAGTCTTCGACAGAGGGGTTCTAAAAATAGGGGCATCAGAGAGAAGTGTCGAGAGAGAGAAACTTGAAGGCGGCGATAACAAAAGCTGATTGAAGATTTGCGGTGGTAGAAGCTATTCTCACGGTGGTTGAGAGTATTCTTTGGAGTGCCGGAGCGCAACTTCAGAGAGAGACAAAGCTTTATCTCTAAAGCTTTGTGGTAGCCTGCTCAGGGGGCGTTTATCAGACTTGTCGTTTTTCTTTTCTTTCTGGTCTAGTTTCTATGCTTGGCTGAAGTATCTACTGGTTTATACTTGCTTATGATCTGTAAAGACCGATACTACTCTCTACCTAGTGGATTGGGCGAGTCTTCCCTCCTAAGGCTCCGCAGACTAGGGTTTACCCGAACTGCGTCAACAACTTGGTGTTTGTTGCGTTCTTTGATTCTTTTGTGTTGAGAACTTGGATTTACAAGTTCTTGATCTATCTTTAGGTTTTTCATAAATCATTTTGATTGCTATACATAAGATTTGCAAAACCTTTTTAAATCTGTTTGATTAGTAACTTAAATATTTGTAGAACATCTCAGACAAAGATAATATATATTGGAAATTGAAGTCTTAATCATACTATTAGAAAGCCTAAGACACTTCTAATATCTATGAATTGCAGGGCCACCAACTATCCACAAACACAACAATCAATAATGCCTCAAAACATCAGATCTGTGACACCTTTGTCAATAGGAAATCAATCAAAGGAATCACAAAAATAAAACAAACATACACATTGTTAAACGAGTCATTTAACACATATATAAATCCTAGGGTTTCATAGTGGCTCAGCAATGCCCTATCTCAACCCAGACCTGGAATTCACTGTAGATCTCCTTATTTTTCATCATACAAAAATCACAAGCAATCAATCCTCCTCATGAGTGACTCAAACTTTTACCTGATGGCACGTCTTTCCGATTCTAGCACCGGAGACTTGATCTCCAGCAATCGGAGCTCCGGTTACAATCTGCTCAGGGTTCTTTGAATCCCCCGAACCTGAACCCGAACACAAAGCCGGGTTCGTAAGGTGCAGATCTTCCACAATCATCTCATTCTTCATGTTCTGTTCCATCACGTCCTTCGGCTTTTACGTAAACTGAATTGGGAGCTGCAAAACTAGGAAGTCGATCGATGAGCTCTCTCTACAGAAGAGGACAACAAAAGAAGAAAATGAAAGCAAGCAAAGTTGGCAAAGAGCTGTGAAACAAGTAACGAAGGGAAGAAAGACGTTTATAAATCTGGGGATTCGCTCGCTTTCTATGAGACCCACAAACCTTAAATCTCAGAAAATGAACTTCAAATCAATGGAAATAGCTGTTTTCGCCCTTGTTTCTGCAGGAAATTGGTGGGTTGGGTTTGAAACTTCACAGCAAGTAGAATAGACCCAGATTTTGAGGTTTGTGTTTGTAGGAAATGCAGAACAGTGAGATCGAAGTGAATCACCAGAAGGGGGAAATTGAAATTTATAGAGATTATTTAAATTATTATTTACATTTCAATCCAGCAGGTTATTAAACGCATATGCATGTACACATGTTGGGTCCTATGGGTGAACGGTTACGTTCAAAGATTTTAAATATAGAATAATATTTTCAAAAAATTGAGATATTTTGTTAAGTAAATATATTAATTACCCTGCACATTTTGCATGCATGGGTTGGGTTCGGTGGTTCCGACTAAAAAAAATACTTACGGATTTAATTATATCTTCTACATTTGCATTGAACACAAAATAATGGGCATATAAGGGAAATGGATCCTATGATCGAGACGGAGGCTCCTACGAAAATCGGAAATGAGACGGACGCTCCTATACGAACCTAAATGAGACGGACGTTCCTCTGAAAATCGGAAACGTTGCACATTTAATAAAATTTTGTTGCAATATATATGCACAAACATGGTAAAAGTTTCTGGTGGTGAATCATATATCTTATTACACAAGTATATTTAATTTGTGTATGTGATTTGAGTGTAGTATATATGTATAAAATTCCAGATTCACGGTTCCAACTATTCTAGTTATTTGTAGGTAGTATATGCAAGACTCGGCTCATTTCCTTGGACTTGATCGAGGTGTTTAGAAGTTTCATCGTGTCACTCTACCTCAAAGGCATTGTCCCTACTAAGCAAAAAATTAAGGGTGGGCATAAATCCCGTCAATTCCGATCCTGTCCCGATCCCAGCGGGATTTCATCTAACATTAGAAATCTCGTCCGCCAAATATTCAGGACGGAATACGGGTCTTAACTTCCTCCTCCCGATAGACCTGTGCCGTCCCGTATACAATATATTTTTTAATTTTAAATAATAAATATAAAAAAATTAATTTAAAATAATCCTGCTAGACCTGCCAGCGGGATTGGACTCATCCCGTCCCGCTCCCAACCAAGATAGAGCCCAATGAGATTCAATCTAAAAAACACAAGGCCCGTCCGATCTCGTCGCATGTAAAATAGCTGGGACGAGACTAGGATGACTTCAATTCCTCCCCAACCCATCCCGTGCCCACCCCTAGAAAAAAATATTAAGATCTTGGATTATTGCCGATTACTAGATCGAGAATTTTCATTTTAACATGGTTACAAAGACCGGACCAACCTCGGCCAAAGATTGATCTACAAGGGGCTGTCTAGGATTTATAATCCATATCAGTAAGTGCCATTATAATGGACCATGAGGCTACTCAAATACTTTATTGATACTCTATTAAATCGAGCTGTCAAGCACTCTCGTGGGTTCTATCAGATCGACGGGCCCTTTCAATCAACCAAGCTCTACCCTCCATTCCTCCAAGACCATGTAATACTAGCTGTTTCCCAACATTAGAAAAGGTTTAGGGTTTATAGCTTATAAATTAGGGCTTGGGAGTTTTTGGGTTTCAGGGGTTGGAAAATCTGGTTTAGGTCCTGTTGATTCTCAAATTAGAAGAAAAGTATACAAGATTGTTGAGGAACATGGGGCATCCATTGATGGAGATGTTTCAATTGTGCACAAGTTCAGAGAATCATCTTCAGAGAAGAAGGGTTGCGGTGGCGGTGTTTCAAAGGGATGTCAGAGTGACATCGACCGATCTTTGGCAAGATGAAGCAATAAGATTGGCCGGTAAACTTATCGAAACAATATACGGATCGGATAATAATGATAGAAACTTTACACTAAATCGGATCAACTTAATTATAGCGTTATTACTTAGTTAAATCACTATCTTCTGGAACTGCTGGAGCTGCTTGGAGTGATTGCTCCGGTGCAGGTTCCGTGGTTGCTGCTGGTGCTGATGAGATTGGTGCTGTTGGTGCCGAGGATCTACGTCTCCTCCTCGTTTTCTTCGGCCTGACAGACAGAAAATAGGTAATAATTTAAATGTTTGTTCTAACCTATTAGGCACATTTGCATATAATAACAGAAACTTCACATTTTTTTAATACAACTTAATACAATACATCAGTCAAGAAGCCATTTTACCTATGCACCGGCATTTGCTTATTGATCGTTTCCAATTCCTCATCGTTAAAGCTGAACCATTTCTCCGTCAAATTCTCATGGTCCCATCCGCTTATCTCTGTAGAGGCGAGAATTTTGATTGTTAGACCTCTGATCGAAAAATCAAATGATAGGATGAATATTATACATACTTTATAATAAAAGAAAAACAACCTTGAAGCAAGAAATCTTGCTTTTGGCGTGCCTTCAAGCTCCAAATAATGTGGCCATTATTATCATCGAACACAGGCCATGTTTTGAAGCCATCTGATGTCCGTTCATCTGCATAACACAAGAAAACACACAAGGATACTAAATCCAGGAAGAAGTATTCAATAATCTCATGTAAATGCAAAGACAAATGTGAAGTTTATAACATACATTTGTTCAGCAATTCTTCCATCTCTATTATTTCAGCATCCGTGCGTTCAGATTCAGCTTTGAGGCCTGAAACAGCAACATCGAGCTCACACGGAGAAAGTGAAGAACTACCTTCAGCAGAAGTAGCTTTAATAGCTTCTTTCATTTGATTCTTCAATTGGGTTTTCTGCACAATACACAAACATATAATACCTCATAACAAGAACCCTAACACAACTTGCATTATTGACTCAAATTGATTCTTATTACCCTATCCTTAGCAGCAGCTCTTTTGGTTTTTGCTTCAGCTTTCTCCTTGGAGGATTGTTCTTGTTTTCCCTCTATCCAACTCCTTAGCAATCTAAAGAGATGATAAAACAGTTTTACTAACAACTCTACATTTTGAAGTAATATATATGAAGATCGAGTTTCGTTTGTAATTTTTTCAGTACTCACAAGGTATCAAGAGATTTATCACAAAGAAAAACAAGTATGCCGAGCTTTTTGGAGGAGTTCAACACGTAATAGTGCTCGTATGTCTCAAAATTAAGATGAGCTAAATCTTTTGGCATCCCTTTGGACTCAGAGATGCATTCTTCCAACACACGCAACCAACAACTTTCACCATCTTGCAGACTTAATCTAGACCTGAAATAGAGCATAGATTGTGAAAATCGAGGAGGAGGGAGCTTGATCTGATCGTAAAAATAAAGAACAAATATATATATGTGAAATATACTCTTCTCTTTCGAGCCCCTTTATCAACTTCAACAATCGTATTTGAAGCTGAATTAATGGTTTCTCTCCGAATTTGCTCTTTTCAGCCATCATATTGAACAGGATTTCGTCAACCTGTTCTTTATTTATACCAAGTATCTACAAGCATAATGAAGACAGTTATAGTTAAGTGAACAATCAAGTAAATTAAATTAATCATTTAGAAGATACTTATGTTAGGATGCTTTCTCATTTTTCAGATGAACATGCAACAAAATTTGTGACTTGATCAGACTGAATTAGTAGCTAGATGAATCAATCTCAGATGTAGATATGCAATGCCAATTTCAGCATAGGTTTAATAGATTAATAGTTTAGCCAACTAATCAACATAAAAGTGAAGCTAACCTCTCCAAATGTACAACAGAATTCAATGAATTGTAATACATTGCCGGCATCTTGAGCCGGAAAGTTAATCTCTTCACCCATGCTAGTCAACTCTTTGCCTAGAGGAAATGTGATTTCAGCCTTGTTTGCCTCCTCGTCCGGAAGAGCATCCAGATCATCGATATCCATTGGCTCCAAGGCCACATCACATACTTGTACAGCCTGAGAAGGGCATGAAGAAAGAGTCGTAAACAATATGATCATCAACAAAAAACTAAGTATTCCAAATTAAAATGCTATAAAAAAACAAAATCTAGTAAGATTAATCATATGAGGTACCATTGGCTCCAAGGCTGCATCACATTCTTGTACAACCTGAAAAGGGCATGAAGAAAGAGTCATAAATAATGTAATCATCAACAAAGAACCTAAGTATTCCAAATTAATTATATGCGTACCTCATGAACTTCTTCTTGTACAAGCAGTTGTTCAGAAGTTGAAGATTGTTTTGGGGCGAGTACTAATTGATTCATAATACCCTGCCCTTGACCAACTATCCTTCCGGTAGGAGCTTGACCCCGACCTCTCCTACAACCAAATCAAAGCGTTAAGTTTTAATGTAAATGACGGATTTAGTGATACGAGAGAAATTGCCATAACTAGCGACCAAGTTAATGAAGAAAACAACACAAGGCAAGGCCACACTAAATAGTTAACTGGTACATTAAGCAAAGATCATATTTGTAATTAAGCCACCAAAGAGAAAGCAAAATGAGGATTACATGCAGGCACTGCAGTTGCAAATGCCTCTACATTTGGGGCATTTCCAGTCATTAAGCATAGTCACCTCCTCCACCTTCTCTCCGTACCTAACTCGCCAATAAAAAAAATATGGTTAAATTTCTACATGCTACAAAAGCCGATGGGAATTAACACACATGGTGTATTTTTTCCGGTGAATTCACATACTTACCTGTTGAGAAGGCATCTGCAGCAAAACTTCATGACACATTGTTTATTTTTCCTCATATTCTTACAGTTAACCGAGGCTTTTATGAGTTTTTGACGGCACTGCAATAGATCCACATTCTAGATTAAAATCATTTAACATAAATACAACATATTATGCAATGATTTAAGCACTAAATATATCACTTTGATTCCTATACATAAGATTTGCAAAACCCTTTTAAATCTGTTTGATTAGTAACTCGAATATTTATTAAACATCTCAGACAAACATTATATTGAAAATCGAAGTCTTAATCATGCCACTATAAAGCCTTTAAGACACATCTATGAATTACAGTGAAGGCCACAACACTACAATCATGCAGTAAGGCCTCAAACATCAGATTTGTGATATCTTTGTCAATAGGAAATCAATCAAAGGAATTACAAAAATAAAACAAACATACACACTGTTCAAAGTGCTATTTAACACATATAAATCCTAGGGTTTCATAGTGGCTCAGCAATGCCCTATCTCAACCCAGTAGACTTGGAACTCATTGTAGATCTCCTCATTTTTTCACCATAAAAAAAAAAGCAATCATTCTCATGATGACTCAAACTTTTACCTGATGGCACGTCTTCCCGATCTTAGCATGGCCGAAGACTTGATCGCCAGCAGTCGGAGCTCCGGATCCGATCTGCTCGGGGATCTTTGAATCCCCCGAACCTGAAACCAAACACGAAGTCGGGTTCGCTAGGTTCTGATCTTCTTCAACGATCATCTCGTTCTTCATCTTCTGTTCCATCACGTGCTTCAGATTTCACAGAAACTAGATCAGGAGCTGAAAAACTAGGAAGTTCGATAGATCAGCTTCTTCTACAAAAGAGAAGCTAAGAGGACAACCCAAGAATAAAATGAAAGCAAGTAAAGTTGGCAAATAGCTGTGAAACAAGTAATGAGTGGAAGAAAGACGTTTATAAATCTGGGAATTCGCTCACTTTCTATGAGACCCACAAGACAGACGTTAAATCTCAGAAAATGAACTTCAAATTGATTTCGCCCTTTGTTTCTGCAGGAAATTGGTGGGTTGGGTTTGAAACTTCTCTGCAGATAGAATAGACCCAGTTTTTGAGGTTTGTGTTTGTAGGAGATGCAGAACAGTGAGATCGAAGTGAATAACCAGAAGGGGGAAATTGAAATTTATAGCTCGTCTCCAAATTATCTATGGAGAAAAAAAGGAGAAGATGGTCAATTTATAGAGATTATTTAAATTATTATTTTCATTTCAATCCAGCAGGTTATTAAACGCATATTCATGTACACATGTTGGCTCCTATCGGGAGCAGTTAAGTTCAAAGATTTTAAATATAGAATAATATTTTCAAAAACTGAGATATTTTGTTAAGTAATTACCATTCACATTTTGCATGCATGGGCTGGGTTCAGCATTTCCGACTAAAAAAATACTCGTGGATTTAATTATATCATCTACATTTGCATTGAATACAAACTAAAGGGTATATTAAGGGAATTGGATCTTATGATCGAGACGGACGTTCCTACGAAAATCGGAAATGAGACGGACACTCCTATACGATCCTAAATGAGACGGACGTTCCCGTGAAAATCAGAAACGATACACATTTAATAAAATGTTGTTGCAGCGTATATTACACAAGTATATTTCTATCAGTATATGTGATTTGACTTGATAGTGTGTGCATAAAAACTATCCCACGTTGATTACAAAACGATTTAAGCATTTAAGTGTAGTATATATGTATAAAATTTGGTGAACTTTTTCTCTAATTGTCTATTTATATTACAATAAATTTATTGAATTTAGGTGTTTGATTTGAAATTAACATGTGCACTTAAATATGCGAAACACTCACAGTATATCGGTGTATAAAACTTTCATAATAACCATCACCATCGGAGTTAGAGCAAACATGTCCAGCTCAATGAATATTTTTTTAATAAATTTCAACTTCAATACATCACAAACATGTCGATAATTTTTTTTCCCTTACCATCCGAGGTTATGTTTGGATGGATTCGATCAAGATATTTCTGCGACAACATGTAGCTAGTTATTCTTATAATTTGACGTTCGGCTTAAGTGTAGTGATTGATTCTCCGGAGGGTGTAGTGGACCTTCTTTCGTCTGATGTAAGGGGTCGGGCTATCCCCTGTGTGCTGATCACTTAGCCTTATTTTATTAATGGTTAGCGCGGCTATATGCTCGGAGGGTAACAAACCTACTTCTAACAAAAGAAAAAGAAGAATATAACCGTAACCTAAAATTGCATATATATGATACATACTCCCTCCGATCAAAAATAAGTGTCGTTTTAGCATTAAAAATTTGATCAAAATTATCTGTCGTTTTAAGTTTTCTAGGCCAATAAATGAACAATAATTATAAGAAATGTTCTTGAAAATTGGTGTAAATGATTAATTTTAGATCTAAAATCTTTCTTATTTGTTTAAAAGAAGGTTAAATATTAAATAAGTGATAAGATTTAGAAAAACTTTACAAAATCAATGTTATTTAATATTTTTTTTAAAAATTGTGTCAAAGGCTAAAATGACAGTTATTTTTGATCGGAGGGAGTATTTATTTTGTAAGTTACTAGACAATTATTTTTTGAATGAAAGTTGCTAAACAATTAATTTCTCTCAATTATGACGCGCCCTGCAGAAAGTTAATTAACAGCTGCTAAATTTCTTCATATTAACAACAGCATTAATAGTCTGCATTTATAACTAAATGAATGGTTAATTAATTTGTTTAATTTCTTGTTAGTTCTACTTGATGTCCCGAGTTTTATATAATTCAAGACGATGTCCTTAAAATTAAGTTTTTCAGGTTGTTTTAATTATAGCATTTTAATTTGGAGGACTTAGGTTCTTTGTTGATGATCGCATTATTTATGACTCTTTCTTCATGCCATTTTCAGGTTGTACAAGTATGTGATGCAACCTTGGAGCCAATGCATGTGATGCAGCCTTGGAGCCAATGGTACGTCATTTGATTAATCTTACTAAATTTTGTTTTTTATAGCATGTTGTTGATCACATTATTTACGACTCTTTCTTCATGCCTTTTCAGATTGTACAGGTATGAGATGCGGCCTTGGAGCGAATGGCTATCGATGATCTGGATGCTCTTCTGGACGAGGAGGCAAACAAGGTTCAAATCACATTACCTCCTGGCAAAGAATTGACTAGCATGGGTGAAGAGATTAACTTTCCGGCTCAAGATGCCGGCAATGTATTACAGTTCATTGAATTCTGTTGTACATTTGGAGAGGTCAGCTTCACTTTTATGTTGATTAGTTGGCTAAACTCTTAATCTGTTAAAGCTATGCTGAAATTGGTATTACATGATCTACATTTGAAAATGATTCATCTAGCTACTAATCCAGGCTGATCAAGTCATGAATTTTGTTGCATGTTCATCTGAAAAATGATAAAGCATCCAAACATAAGTATCTTCTAAGTGATTATTTAACTAAAACTTTCTTCATTATGCTTGTAGATACTTGATATAAATAAAGAACAGGTTGACGAAATCCTGTTTAATATGATGGCTGAACGGAGCAAATTCGGAGAGAAACCACTAATTCAGCTTCAAATAAGATTGTTGAAGTTGATAAAGGGGCTCGAAAGAGAAGAGTATATTTCATATATATCTTTGTTCTTCATTTTAACTATCGGATCAAGCTCGCTGGCCTCCTTAATTTAATTTGACAATATATGCTCTATTTCAGGTCTAGATTAAGTCTGCAAGATGGTGAAAGTTGTTGGTTGCGTGTGTTGGAAGAATGCATCTCCGAGTCCAAAGGGGTGCCAAAAGAACTAGCTCATCTTCATTTTGAGACATACGAGCACTATTACGTGTTGGACTCCTCTAAAAAGCTCGGCATACTTGTCTTTCTTTGTGATAAATCTTTGGAGACCTTGTGAGTACTGAAAATATTATAAAGGAAACTCGATCTTCATATATATCTTACTTCGAAATATAGAGTTGTTAATTAGTAAAACTATTTTATCATCTCTTTAGATTGCTAAGGAGTTGGATAGAGGGAAAACAAGAACAAATCTTCAAGGAGAAAGCTGAAGCAAAAACCAAAAGAGCTGCTGCTAAGGATAGGGTTTTAAGAATTGAAGTCAATAATGCAAGCTGTGTTAGGGTTCTTGTTATGAGGTAATAAATGTTTGTGTATTTGTGCAGAAAAATCAATTGAAGAATCAAATGAAAGAAGCTATTAAAGCTACTTCTGCTGAAGGTAGTTCTTCCCTTTCTCTGTGCGAGCTCGATGTTGCAGTTTCGGGCCTCAATGCTGAATCTGAACGCACAGATGCTGAAATAATAGAGATGGAAGAATTGCTTAAGAAATGTATGTTATCAACTTCACATTTGTCTTTGCATTTATATGAGATTATTGATTATTTCTTCCTGGATTTAGTATCCTTGTGTTTTATTGTGTTATGCAGATGAACGGACATCAGACGGCTTCAAAACATGGCCTGTGTTCGATGATAACAATGGCCACATTATTTGGAGCTTGAAGGCACGCCAAAAGCAAGATTTCTTGCTTCAAGGTTATTTATCTTTTATAATAAATTATTTACAATATTCATCATATTATTTGATTTTTCGATTAGAGGTCTAACAATCAAAATTCTCACCTCTGCAGAGATAAGCGGATGGGACGACAAGTTGATAGAGAAATGGTTCAGCTTTGATAATGAAGAGTTGGAAACTGTCAAGATGCAAATCCCTCTGCAAAGGTAAAATGGCTTCTGAACTAATGTTATGTATTAAGGTGTATTGAGACTTCTTTCTGAATCTGATGAACACATTAATTAGGTAAAAAAAGTGTGAAGTTTCTTTTATTATACGCACATGTGCCCTAATAGGTTAGAACAACCATTTCAATTATTACTTATTTTTTGTCTGTCAGGGTGAAGAAAACGAGGAGGAGACGTAGATCCTCGATCAGCACCAACAACAACAACAATAATCTCATCAGCACCAACAGTAACCACCGCACCTGCACCGGAGCAATCACTCAAAGCAGCTACAGAACATATAGATATGAACCCAGTTTCCGAACAAGATGTTTGAATGAAATTTAGGGTATATTCATAGTCTTTTCGTAAAATTGATGTAATTTAGTTGATAAATAATAGCTATGTAATTAAGTTGATCCATTTTAGTCTGAAGTTTCCATCATTAATATCACTAAATTATGTAATTGAGTTTACCGGCAAATCTCGTTGGTTCCTCTTGTCAAAAAGGAAGTTTTATTGACCCTTTTTCTGAAACTAATGAACCCATTGAGCAAATTAAAACACACTAGTGTGAAGTTTTAATGGTCAACCGTAAATATGCCCTCTGAGTTAGAACAACATATTTTAATTAACCATTACCCATTTTCTGTCTCTTAGGGTATAACAAGGAGGCGTAAATCATCAGCAGCAACAAAAATCATACATCCTCCGGAGCAAGCACTCCAATCACCTAAGAAGATATAATCATGAATCCGTAAATAGTATCTGAACAAGATCCATCTTCAAATCGTTTGAAAGCAATTTAGGGTATATTCATAATCTGATTTCGTTTATTCACAAGCTTATTGATAGAGATTTTCAGAGAGGAAGGATAAAAGGTGTGTTGGTTTTCGCCTTTGCAGATCGATTAATGGATTCATGGTGATATGCTTGTTGAGAATCTTGGCTCAGTAGAAAGAAACATTACTATTTTAATGAGATTTCGTGTATGGAACACCTTTAACATCTTTAAAGGTCTTATGGTGGCATATAGGAGTACGCAGTTTAAGAGTCGGTACCGATCTCCTATTAGGGTATGACTTATGGTAATTGACTCATTGTTATACACATATTTGACTAGTTTAGCAATTCTTTTTCAACTTATGAACCATGTGTTGATCCTAGTTGTGGGGGTTAACGAGGGTAAATGGCAAGTAAAAAACGTGGCATGGTTGCAAATTTTGTATTCCGTATTAGATATGTGCAAATGCTTTAGACCAAATCGAAATTTTTTGTCTGATTCAGACCACAATTAGTGTAATTTAAGCCGATAATTAATTAGAACTAATAAATGATACAATTAAACATGATTTGGGTAATAAAACTACGTACAATCCTAAACTGACAACGAACCGTTGCTCACAATCTACTTGATTCCGAGGTTGGATGATAGTTTTCGTCCTATCCGGTCCGGATTTAAAACCCGTTCCGTTTATGCACAACGTTATAGAAAATGGTATATATCAATTAATCTAAGATCGTTAATAAACTACTTATGATGAGTAATGATATTATAAATTACTAAATAATAGTTATAAGAAAAAACCTTACATAAAGAGCATTACAAGGGTAAAGTAGCATGTTCCTTGAAACCCTATCGCCTCTTGGTACAAACCTAACAAATTCATGCACATTGGAGCATCTAAAAATCAGGACACTATATATCCATAACTTATCGATGTGAAAACTTTAATTCTCCACATCTTTAATTCCATTTTAATATCCCGATAACTTTCACCAAAAATTAGGACACACTGGAGGTCGATGTTGCAGTTATTTAACTACTTATTTTAAGAAGATTAGTATTTGGAAATACGAAGCTATAACTCTTTCCTGTTGGCGTATTTTTTGGGTCAATTCTTATGTTCACTAGACAGTAAGGTTGTGGACTGACAGTTTGTTTATGTATCCTTCTAACCAAGTCTATTATTAGCTCAAAGGAAGAGCAATGTGTGATCACATGGATGTGGGTTCGAATCCCACATAGACTCAAAATTAAATAATGATAATTAGACTGTGTTTTCTGTCAACAAAGCATACATAAACAAACTATTATTGGAAAATCATTGGTATCCTTTATTAATAACTATAATTTGGTTCGATCTTCTGTATTTTTACATTTACTTTGAATCTATAGCTAATTCATGTCACTTCTCTGGTTACTAAGTCGGAACTTCTTCAGTTTTTTAGTTCAATTGATCTTATAATTTATCTCCTTGTTGGTGAATGGGAGATCTAACTATTATTGCTATTGTGAGAATTTTTCTCCTTGGACTTCTAAGGTTTCTAACACTTGTATGCTACAGTTGTATGAAGTGATTACTGGAAAGTTCAAGTTGGCTAATTTTGACTTGCCATTATGCTGACTTTTACTTTCCTCGTTTTTTCTTCTTCTTTGACAATTTTGTTTGACTATTGGCTACTCTTGATATTGATTTCCAACCAATGAACAATGTTATCTCCTACCAATTTAACTAAATATAGGTTGAGAAGAACGGCCAAAAATCTACCATCTTTTTGAACCTGAGTTGAGAGGTATGATCCCAAAGTCAATGAAGCTACCCTTCATATTATGGCTGCTGTTCCTCATGTGTATACTATTATCATCCCAGTTGAAAGCAGAAGCCGATGATTTAGTTTCACCCATTATTGCAAGGCCTGGTTGCAAGGATATATGTGGAAATGTAAGTATTCCTTTCCCTTGGGGAATTGGTGCCAACTGCTTCCAGGATCCGTGGTTTGAGATAGAGTGCAAGGTATCTCCATATTCCAATGGCTTCACTAAACTACCTTTCTTATCAAAATTCGACATTGAGGTACTGGAGTTAATGGTAACTGATAGACAAATTCTAAGAGTGCGCATACCTGCCTTGAAAGTGTGTACTGAGGACACACATCATCAGCTAAGCAGTATCCACTTGAGTGACAGTCCTTATAGCTTTTCCAAAGAGGATAACATTTGGATGATGGAGGGTTGTGCTGGAAGTGTGGTCTTCCGTGATCAGAGTGGAAAATATATGGCAGGATGCGCCACAGTTTGTCACAACAATGGAAGTGGGATATACACAAACCACTGCTATGGGGTTGAGTGTTGTCAAACGGAGTTGTTTGATACGGTTAGTTATTCTGATTATCCTTATTTTCAATTCTACCAGATAGATTTCCATGGGCAACCATCAGGCAAGCGTCAAAATTGTCTTGCCGCTACTTTGATAGACAGTTTCCATGTTATTGAATACATGGGGAAATTATCAACTTCAGATCATCCCACAGTTCCAATAGTGTTGAACTGGATATGGAGTAGCAGTCTTTGGCCTGATCCCAACAATCCTCACTCCATGTGTTACCGTCTAGATTCTCTTATATGTCATTGTGATTCAAATTCTGTTGGGATTAATCCCTATGTCACCAATGGATGCCAAGGTAACCCATTCATGCAATTATTGTTTGTTCTACAAGCATGTTTAATTCGAGCCTTTCACTAGATCTTTGGTCACTAATTTATTACATGATTATGCCGTCATCTTGACACAGTCAATGATATATATTTTCTTTTTTGAATAGTTCCTAAAAACTGCAAGCACTGCAAGGGAAGCTGTTTACAAGTTCAAGGGAATAGATACTTTTGTCAACAAAAATCTTTCCGGGATTATTTTACCAGTTCAACTGCAGTTATTGGTAAGTGTTTATGAAATTTTTTAAATGTCTATTCAGATCAGAAGCACAAGCTAGCTATGACACTCTTTGTACAAACCTGTCAGATTTTTCTTTTGAGTGCAAATAGTTTATTTGAATAAAAGACTTACACAAGCTCTCTTATCAGTTTATATAGCTCTCAGCGTTGCTCTGGGACCATTACTTACAGTCTTTGGCTGTCGTTGGCTATATTATTTCACCAAAAGGAGAAGGAAGGAGGCAAAAAGAGTAATGTTCTTCAGGTTGATGTTGCAAAGACACCAGTCATCTAACAATGGTGTTGTAGAGAGCACAAAACTGTTCACACACAAAGAGTTAGACAAAGCGACAGACCACTTCAATGATAATCGAGTACTTGGTAAAGGTGGTCAAGGGACTGTCTACAAAGGTATGTTGACGGATGGGAGAATTGTCGCAATTAAAAAGTCGGTCCTGATGGATGAAACTCAGATGGAGCAGTTTATCAATGAGGTGGTTGTTTTGTCTCTAATTAATCACAGAAATGTGGTTAAGCTGTTGGGATGTTGCCTTGAGACGAAAGTGCCTCTACTTGCCTATGAGTTCATTTCTAATGGAACACTCTATCAACATATTCATCACCCCGCTGAAGATTTTGTCCTTAGTTGGGATATGCGTTTGAAAATTGCAGCAGATTCAGCAGGAGCTATTGCATATCTACACTCATCTTCCTCCAATCCTATCTATCATAGAGATATCAAGTCTGCCAACATATTGCTAGATGACAAACACAGAGCAAAAGTTTCTGACTTTGGATCTTCAAAGTCCATTGACATCGATCAAACACACGTGACCACCCTTGTCCAAGGTACTATGGGGTATTTGGATCCTGAATACTTCGAATCTAATGTTTTTACCGAGAAAAGCGACGTGTACAGTTTTGGGGTCGTATTGTTGGAGCTTTTAACGGGCAAAAAACCAATCTACCGGACTGAAATGATGGAGCAAACGAGCTTGGTAGTAGAGTTCTTTACCCAGATGCGAAATTGCGGCTTCTTCAATATCTTGGACCCTAGAATTGTAAAAGATGCCAAGGAGGAACAGTTTATGGCTTATGCTGATCTGGCAAAACGTTGCTTAAATGGAACTGGGAGATTCAGACCTACAATGAAGGAAGTCGCAATGACATTGGAGATGATCATCGAATCCCCAGATACAGCATCTACTCTAGACCTGCAAACTTTCCGAATGAAGGATTCAGTGAGATTATAATGAGCGAAACAAGTGATGCTGAGTTCATCTCAAGCACATATCCTACCGTTGCTCCTTGTCCATTGTACATTGATGTGGAGCCTCTACTACACAATACAGTATGAATTTATTGCATTAAGATCTTGGAAGTTTTGTATGATTAATTTAGTTAGTGAAACAAGTTTGTTGTAGTTGACACAGTATGTGTAATAATTCATTCTCTGCGCTGTCTAAAATCTGATTATGCTGGTGTGGTGTATTGAAGACTTGAGAGGCAATTATAAACTTGATTACAATATCTCTTACAGAAAGTTTGCAGTCAAATGTATTGCGTTTTGGGGCTTGATTTGTCATAGTCGATCTTTGGATATTGTTGGAAAATTTTCTTTTCTGTCAGAATTTGTATAGGTTTGTCTATTTATGGCAGATTACCATTTGGTGATGGATCAAACCACTGCAGTGAAAGGTCAATGATATTGATGATGGCTGTGATAAACCTGAGACTTGAGTTTAGATTGTTCAAATGCATTTAATATGTCAAATTCTGCATTGTTGCATTCTTTTTTTTTTTCACAGAACGATGGGTAATGCTGCCATGGAGCAAAGTTTCTCTGAAGTGGTTTCATGGCAAGTATCTAAAGATTAATATTTGAATATTTGGAAATATGAATCTACAACTCTTGCCTGTTGGCCTATATGTTCGGTAAAGTCTTATGTTTTCTGTCAGCAAAGCTCTACTTTAGCTATATTTGCTTTCTGACAATGATAACAGGTACTGAACTTGCTCCTAAGTCCTAACCTCTGCTTCTGATTATATTTTTTGAGATTTTATCATTATTCAGCATCTTGCTGTTGCAGGTGACTAAATATAGAAGAATAGTGAACTTGAAAATAGCATATTTTCTCCTACCAAACTAGCTGGAACCAGTGCAAAAAACAAGCTACAATTTAAAATTTTACTAGGCTTAAGAAATTGTGGGCTGATTTTGATGCTTCCAGTTTGCTTCTGATCTGAATTCACTACATGCTCTAATAAAACTCTCAGCAGTGCAGTTTCAGAGGAAGAAGAATCTAAACAAACTTACTACAGTGGCGCGGAAACCTATTCGCCCCTCCCTTGGATAGAACCAGAAAATCATTGGTATCCTTAATATATAACTGTAATTTGGTTCAATCTTCCATATTCTTACATTTACCTTGAACCTACTAATTCATGTCACTTCTGTGGTTACTAAGTCGGAACTTCTTCAGTTTTTTAGTTCAATTGATCTTATAATTTATCTCCTTGTTGATGAATGGGAGATCTAACTATTATTGCTATTTTGAGAAATTTTCTCCTTGGACTTCTAAAGTTCTTAACACTTGTATGCTACAGTTGTATGAAGTGATTACTGGAAAGTTCAAGTTGGCTAATTTTGATTTTCCTCATTTTTTCTTCTTCTGATTAAAACAGTTTTGAATTTTTGTAAGGTATCTCCATATTCCAATGGCTTCACTGAACTACCTTTCTTATCAAAATTCGACATTGAGGTACTGGAGTTAATGGAAACTGAGGACACACATCATCAGCGGGAGCTATTGCATAGCTACACTCATCTTCATCAACTTTCTCGGGTCGAGCATGTTGACTTTTCTTATATTGTCGATGTGGGATACTTTTCCCTACATCTCGACAATTGGAGATGAACATCAAATTCCCAGATGATACGTCGAATCAGGACCTGCAAATGTTTCGACCTAAAGGAATCAGTGAGATGCAGCGAGCTGGTGATGCTCCTAATCCACTATACATTGTTGTAAAGCCTCTACTGCACGACACAATATGAATTTGAATGCATCTGCAAATACTGGTAGTGTTAGTGAAATAAATTTACTGCAGTAAGATCTTGAAATTCTGTATTATCAAATTCATGGAGGTTGTCATGTTTGTGACATTATGCTAAGATGGTGAAAAAAGTGATTTAAAGAAAACATTTTCTTGATTGGGCCATCATAGGGGGCCTTCAACCCGGTCTTCTTTGACATTCAGACCCAATAACAAGACCGGATTTATGAAACCGGTCCAACTAAACCGGGTTGATTTTGCTCCAATTTCTCAAAGGATAATAACAAATTAGAACTTAGGGAATAATGGGAAAATGCATAATTAGAAATTAACTCAAAAACACAATTACAACCAACATTACAAAGTCAAATAAACTCATTCACAACTATAAATTGTATGAGTTTAATTACTTGGTGTGCTAGCATTTTCAGCATTGAATTTGTGAGAATACAACAAATTAGAATTTAGCAAATTGAACTCGAGAAGGACAATTGCCCCTTGGGTTCACAGGGCACTTTATAAGGTTCTTCCCGGAAGTGTCAACACACATATAAACTTGGTAGAGCTGACTGTTTCTATCTTGGTCGCGGTTGCATTCGATCCAGGGCTCGAACCCTGTGGCCGTCTCTATTGCTTGCTTTATGTCCTCGACGTTGTAGAACTTGTCGTTTGGTTCAATACCTAAAATCGACAAAACAAATTAACCGTCGACTTAAGTACTAATAATGTAGGAGTAACTTATTAGGTAAGTCACCTGCGGTTTTTAGGGCTTGAAGGAGGTTAGTTTGATCCTTTAGGTCAAGGCCAGCTTGGAAGTAATCATGTTGGTTGAGTTTATCCTCAGAGCAAGTGCCATGCTTCTCCCATTCATGTGACCAGAACTTCAGGCCATCTCCGCTCGGGCAGGCTAGGGTTGGCCAGTCCGTTTGGAGCCGGGTTTCTAGGTCCGATAACTGCACACCGGACCACAAATACCTCGGTCAATGATTACCATCTTTTATAAAGATAAAAAAATATAATAATAAAGTTGATGAATTACTCATTCTATTATTAAAGATTATAAGACAGAGAACTCGTAATTTCATAAGAAAAGAGTTATATAGTCCACCGGAATACGACTGCGTGCACATCCCACATCTTATTCCCGTGAGGTTGAGAATTCTCGCCTAATATAATGATGTCTATATTCCATATTATATGACCCACCGTAATTTTTCAAAGATCGTAAATATGAAACAAATTATATATAACACGGATTATATAAATTAGGGCATCAATTTCACAAGCTTTTATAAACTTTAGGGTTGTTCAAAGGTCCAGGACTGGACAAACTCGTATTGAACCGGCTATGGATCGGTTATACAAATTTGGTCCTGAACCGGTTGGATTAATCGATCTTTAGATTGAATTGGGTCTTTGTTTAACTAGTTTTAGGCATTTTAAATTTTGGTTGACCTACTAGACCTGAATAACCGGTACAAAATACCAGTTTGGGCCAGAAAATAAACAGCCTAACATACTTCGAATACACGTTAGCTAGACTCAGCCAGAAAATGAGCATATATCCCTAATTATATACTTGGAATACACGCAATATATACTAGATATGGTGTTGTCATTAATGACATTTAGAAAATGGAGGTTACTTGACTAATAAGTTAAGTGTCTGTTTGGTTGAAGCTGTGAAATGAAATCGGATAAGGGTAAGAAAAGGATATGGAAATGGAAATGATGAAATTATTTTTATGTGTTAAAAGATTTCTAAACAAACATATAGGTTTTTATTGATTCGAAATCATTCCGTTACAGAAAATGATTTTTAGCGCCTTCAAACGAGCCCTAAATACCTAACATCAAATCAATTACCGGATTATAGAACTCAAGCCGGCTAAGGTAAGTTAGCTGGCTTGAGTTCTCATGAGATCAGAACAATTACACCTTATAGTAAAGTACCTGAGAATCATCGAAAGAGTTGGAGGAGTCACAGTTAGAAGGGTAAGAGCCATCATCATAGTTAGGCCAAAGTCCATGAATGCTGAAGTCAGAAGCTGGTTTTCCGGTCGTCGGATAGCAGCATGCACGCTTGGTGTCGCAATACGCTCCCGGCCACTGCATACACGTACATACCCAAACATTAATACAATCTAGAATCACAACTTACTCATACTATAAGCTTCATAATCAACATTATCAAACCTGTTGAACAAAGTAGAAGAAATCAAACTCTTTCCCATTGGAACTAGCTGCAGATACAATCATCGGAGCAATCCATAACAAAATTACGACAATCGCCCTAATACTCGATCTTGAACGAGACAACATATTATTCATTTGGGAGATTATTAAATCTTGAAAACTTAGGAAAATATTGTATTTGAGCAAGAGCGTAAGTTTAGCTATTTATATGAATATTGTGATATAGGAGATGACGTACGTGGATATGAGCTAGCATATGATCTATGGTATATCCTAAAGATTGAAAGAATATGCTTATAAGTTCCCCGATGTGTCAACTTGTTTGATTATAAATATACTTAAATCTTAATTAATCTTGATTAGTATCATAATATGCATGGGAATCTTCCTACGTGCATGTGCCGTGATGCACGTAGATCAAGAACATGAGTACGTAACATAAGCTTATCCAATGAATTGTGTTTGTTTAATTGATTGATTAGCATCGTACGCGGTAATGTAGACTTAGAAGCGTTAATAATTTAATGATTTGGTAGTCATGCTACGTATAGATAGTAATTTAGGTGATTTGTTTATTTCCGGTTTATGAGAAAATATGGATTAACAAAGACGTCAACATATTATAGAATATTGCATTTCTTGTCCACTTCTCTCGTTCCTATGTAAAAAATAAACAAACAACTCGTAGTAAAACACAAAGTATCGAAATCATAAAAATAATATTAGGAAAAAGTAAAGTTTTTGTTTACTCTTCGGGAGTAACATTGTTTAGTTGTTTGATTATTGTCTTGTACACAAGTTTTTAAGGCTTTATGAAAAGAAACTACAAATTCTACACGTTTTTCGTGAAATTGGTCCACTTGGGTAATTTTTTTCTGATTCTCTAATTAAAAATTACTTTATGTTTGAAAACTTTTATTTTTTTTCACTTTTTAAAAAATTGTATGTTTTGTTGACTAGTACGTACCAGGGATGTGCATATGGTCCGGACCGGTGGACCGTAAATTGATAACACCCTGAACCGTAGACCGGACTAGGACCAGATCGGGATCATACCGTTATGGTCCGATCCAGACCGGTCCAGTTCCGGGTTTGACCGGTTTGTACTTAAGTTGTGCAATTTTACATATTTCGGACCATACCGTTTTGTACCTAAATTGTGCAAGTTTGGTGAGGTTTTCTGGTCCAAAACCGGACTAGACCGGACCGGATATTCGCAGTTTACGGTCCAACCCGGGTTACGGTTTAATACGGTCCAAAACCGGACCCGGACTGTAAAACATGGACCGTAGACCGGACCGTAAATTTCGGACCGGTTTTCCGGTCCGGTCCGATTTTGCACAGCCCTAGTACGTACAATTGATGACAATACGTTGGTGATGACATTATTGATGACAATATGTTCGTCATAATGTTTTGGTGATGGACAACGTAGTTTCTGACAATACTATTGACGACAGTACAATTGATGCAATACAATTTATGCTAACACAATCGGTGACAATATCATTAATGACAATTTGATTGTTAACAGTCTAGTCGATGACAATATATATGGTCGATGATAATCCAGTGGATGACAATACGATTGATGACAGTATAGTTGATAACAACATAGTTTGTGAGAATAACATTGATGACACTCTAGTTGATGATAGAGGGTTGGTAACAACGTAGTTGATGACAATACAATCGATGACAATACGTTTGATGACAATACACGGTGTTAATGTAGTTAATGACAATGACAACACAGTTGATGATAATACGATTCATTTAATAAGTAAGAAAAATCCGGATACCAATTCAAAAAGGTTAGGAAAAAAAAATCAATTTTTTTGTGTTTTTATTATTATATAATTTTGGGTTAGAAGTTCAAAAATGAAAAAATGAGGATTAGATTTACTATTTCGTAAATTCAAACACTCCTATTAGAAATGTGTATAGATATATAATTATATATCAATAATATCATCAATATATTTCTTACTTGGGTATCAATTTACAATAATTGTCACTTAAAGTCCAATTCTTTTCTGGGTGGTTCTTGTTGGATTTTCGGTGTCCGGTTTTAGACCAAAGGGCCGTAGTCTCACTTATGTGAGTAGACGGTTCTCCCAATTGCCAAACAAATTATATAATTATCTTGAACTAAAACTAGTTATTAACCAAGGGTTTGTAATCTCCACAAAGGAGTAGACAAAACCCAACCAAGAGTTTGTAATCTCCGTAAAGGAGTAGACAAAACCCAATCAAGAGTTTGTAGTCTCCAAAGGAGTAGACAAAACTCAACTAAGAGTTTGTAATCTCCACAAAGGAGTAGACAAAACTCAATTAAGAGTTTGTAGTCTCCAAAGGAGTAGACAAAACTCAAGCAAGAGTTTGTAATCTCCAAAAAGGAGTAGACAAAACTCTAATAGAAGTTAAGTTCAATTACACGTCTTATAAACCGGTTGTTATATGTTAAAACCATTGACTTGGATAATGTAATGAGTCATTCATAAATGAATTTTCCTTCTAAGTGTATTCTCCCCTACACCGGGAATATCCAAATACCTTAGTGGGATAAAACGTTACACGTTACAAAGACTAAGTAAGAGACTTACTTGTCTTACTTTGTAGAAAGGGTATTCCTAGGTTTTGTCAATACAAAACCAAACTAAGATGGATGCCTATCCTTTGTCAATACAAAGGAACTATACTAGTCTTTCGAGTTTTGCAAACAAGCTTATAAGAAGGCCTATCCAATGTCAATGCAATGGAACTAGAAGCTTTATTGTTGCAAAAACGAATGTAGAATCAAGTGCAAATGGCTCTCCCTTTTATAGGCATAGGGGGCCACGGTTTTGGGAAGTTAAAAGCGGTTAAAAGCGGTTAAAAACGGTTATGGAAGTTACTTGGAAGATGGGCCTTGAAGCCCTAGAAAGCCCGAGGCCCGAGGCCCACATAGGGAGCCCAAAACCGCTCCCCGGAGCTAGCTTAGAGCTAGCTTATTTTTCTTGGTCCAAACACTTCCAATGAGCTTCATTCACTTTAATATAGCTAGGGTAAGCTCCAAGATCCTCAAATACTCAATATCTTAGCTCAAGCTAGTGTAGCTCCTTAAGAAGCTCACTAGCTGCTTCATTGACATTCACTAAGCATTTGAGCTTGGATTGCTCCCAGTTTTTAACCACATATTCTTTAGCCAATATAAGGCCTAAGAACCAAAGGTGTGCCGATAAAATGTGGCTAAAAAGCCCCAAACGTCGGCCTTCTAAAAGCTAGCACAAGTTGACCTTGTCGTGAATCACCTTGCTTTGATTCGACTCCCCTTATAATACTAGTTGTTCTTAGTGCCGGTCACTTGGCTTGCCTCCCGCAACCCGGACCATAGTGACACACATGTGAACAACTCATTACACCTTGTCTCAAGACAAGCTCAACGGTTACAATGAAGACTTAGCCCAAATCTCCAACATTCCTCCCCCATTTGAGCAAAGTCAAGAAACTTTTAATAGACATACATCCAAACAAAATATTCGCATAATCATAAATGTCTTTCGATTGAATTTATTGAATTAGTATAATTACACATTCTGCACTAAAGAATTGTGGTGTCCTAATGGATTGAACCACTCAACTTGTTTAAGTACATGAAGGCAACATACACGAAATTTACATTTCCTTTACAAATAAATGACACATTTAAAGGCTATTGTGTCCTAATCCTTTAATGAACATATAGGCGAGTCGACCATCTACTCCCTTGAAGAAGCCTTGACACTTCACGTTCACGTAGCCAACTCTCTTTTGATCTTGCACCTATAATTGCAATTTTTCAAAAGAGTTGTTAAGAAATCACATATTTCAAACTATACATATTATATAGGCATATAGCATTACCTTGGATGGACATATTATGCTCACAACTTCTTGGAATGGGCTTTCCTCATTGAATTCGGCTAAGGCATCAAGCCATAGGCGAATTGGGTGTCCCACGACAAGTCGTTATCAATTTAGGTCGTTAACCCCATCCCCTTGGCTGACTTTTGAACTAAGTCCCTAGCCAAGCTCTTGGTTAAGTGATCGGCTAGATTATTGTGTGTTCTCACAAAATCGACCGATATTATACCGTGAGTTATGAGCTCTCTAACCGAGCTATGTCTCACACCAAGATGTCTTGATTTCCCATTGTACGTTTGGCTATAAGCTTTAGCCAACGTAGCTGCACTATCACAATGAATCGAGATAGGAGAAACCGGTTTTGGCCATAGAGGAATTTCTAGAACCAAATTTCTTAGCCATTCAGCTTCCTTGCCGGCAGCGGCAAGTGCCACAAACTCGGACTCCATGGTCGATGTTGTAATGCACGTTTGCTTCTTTGAAGCCCATGAAATGGCACCACCACCTAACAAGAAAACCCATCCTGTGGTGGATGAGTGATCATCTAGATTAGTGATCCATGACGCATCCGAGTAGCCTTCTATCACTGAAGGATACTTACTGTACAAGATGCCAAAACCCATGGTCCCCTTGAGGTACCTAAGCACACGCCTTATTGCCTTCCAATGTTGTGAGCTAGGACAACTTGTGTATCTACTCAATTTACCAATAGCAAAAGCAATATCTGGCCTAGTGCTTGTCATTGCATACATGCAACATCCTATTACTTGTGCATACTCAAGTTGAGAGACAGTTGATCCTTGGTTGGGCATCAACTTCTCACTTGAGTCCATAGGAGTACTAACAATTGTACTTTTATCACATTGAAAGCGTTTGACAATCTTCTCAATGTAGTGTGATTGTGTGAGGCTTAAGCCTTTAGAATCACGTTTGATTCTTATGCCCAGAATCACATCCGCCTCACCTAAGTCTTTCATAGAAAACTTAGTGGACAAGAAATCCTTAGTGAGATCTACTTGTCTTTGGTTTGTTCCAAAGATCAACATGTCATCAACATATAAGCATATGATCACACCTTGACCGGTATGATCAAACTTACCATAGACACACTTGTCAACTTGATTTATCTTAAATCCATTTGACAATACAACATCATCAAACTTTTGATGCCATTGTTTTGGAGCTTGCTTTAGTCCATACAAGGATTTGACCAAGCGACATACTTTGTGCTCTTGTCCTTTTAAAACAAATCCTTCAGGTTGTCTCATATACACTTCCTCATCTAGATCACCATTAAGGAATGCTGTCTTGACATCCATTTGATGAACCACTAGATTATGTATAGCCGTCATAGCTATTAATAACCTAATGGTTGTAATCCTAGCCACCGGAGCATATGTGTCAAAGTAATCGACACCTTCCCTTTGTCTAAAGCCTTGGATGACCAAGCATGCTTTAAACTTATCAATGGAACCGTCAACTTTCATCTTCCTCTTGAAGATCCATTTGCATCCCAAAGGTTTGCAACCGGAAGGAAGGTTGACTAACTCTCATGTATGGTTACCCATAATGGAGTCCATCTCCTCTTGGATTGCTTCCTTCCAAAAGGCAACATCTTGAGACTTCATGGCCTCATCAAATGTCTTTGGATCCTCATCCATATGAAAGTAAGAGTGACGATCCATTTCATTATCCCTTGACCCTTCAACCAAGAACACTTGGAAAATTGATTTTTGGGACAAATTAATGCTCATAGGAGCAATCTCTGGCAAGTCAAGCCCGTGGGACGATTGCCAGGATTCATCTTGAATCCTACGATGCTTGTTTGGGTGTTCCTCATCTAAAGTCATGTTGATCACTTCCCTAGGCCTAGGAGCCGAGGTGAAGCGATCTTCATCAAAGATGGCATCCCTAGACTCTATTACGGTATTAACCGAGATGAAGTCATTTGGTTCTATCACATAGAATCTATATGCTTTGGAGTGTTCGGCATAGCCAATGAACACACACTCAACACCTCTTTCACCTAAAGTCTTACGTTTGTTGTCATTTAGCCTTACTACGGCTCGACATCCCCAAACTCGTAAGTAATGTAGGTTTGGTTTCCTTTTGAACCAAAGTTCGTAAGGAGTCTTCTTGCTTCTTTTGTTTGGAACACGATTAAGCAAGTAGTTTGCCGTGAGCATAGCTTCACCCCAAAACGAATTCTTAAGACCCGAGTAAGACAACATGGCATTGACCATCTCTTTAAGCACTCGGTTCTTTCGTTCGGCCACACCATTTGATTGTGGTGTGTAAGGTGCCGTGGTCTCATGTATGATCCCGACACTCTCAAAGTATTCCTTATCCATAAATTCACCACCACGATCCGTGCGTAGTCTTTTTATTAAGGTACCTTGTTGCAACTCAGATTCATTCTTGAATACATAGAATTTGTCTAAGGCATCACTCTTTGCAAAGAGTAGATATACGTAACAATACCTAGAGTAATCATCTATGAATGTTACGTAATACTTCTTCTTTCCTAATGAAGGAGTAGAGTGCAAGTCGCCTAGATCCGAGTGGACTAAGCCGAGCATTGATTGTTCTCTTTCAACTCTAGGAAATGGAAGTCTTGTTATCTTGGTCAACATGCACGTTTTACACTTGTCTTTTGGCAAGTCAAGTTTAGGTAAAATACCATCCTTAGTCATGTCATTCATACGCTTAAAATGAACGTGTCCAAGTCGTGCATGCCATTTAACAAAATCACAATTGGAAGAAGAAGAAGAAGAAGACAATGTAAACAAACTGTTCTTGTTTATATTACTATTAGAAAGTTTATTACATAAAGAGAGAAGAAACATATTATTGTTCCAATGGCCAAAGCCTACAAATGTTCCTCTCCTAGATAATACATAGCAGTCGGCTTCTATGACTTGTTTGAAGCCAAGCCTATTGAGTACACCACCAGAAACCACATTCTTTCTAATGGCCGGTGCATGTAGTACATTTGACAAGACTAGAGTCTTGCCACTTGTGAATTACAAATCAACCCGTCCTCTTCCTAGAACGGGGGTGGTAGACTCGTTTCCCATGTGTATGAGTGCTCCATCGTTTGCAACAGCGTATGTCTTGAACCAACGCCGATCTTTGCAAACATGAGTTGTTGCACCCGAGTCCACCCACCATCCAAGGTCATCATCCTTGGTTTAATGGGTTTTGGCCACTTTGGCCTCCACCCTTGGATCCATCGTCCTTAACCTTGCAATCCCGCTTGAAGTGGCCAGTCTTGCCACACTTCCAACAAGAACCTTTTGGTTTCTTGTCAACATTATCCTTTTTGGACTTCTTGGACTTATTTCCCTTGTCCTTGCCTTTGTCCTTTCCTTTGAACCTCTTCCTTTTGCCCTTGCCATCCATCATGTTGGCCTCGTGGGAAGTAGAAGTTTTATCTTCCTTCTTGAGTCCCCCTTCTTGTGCCCTAAGGCCTTGTTCAATTTGAAGGTGAGAGCCAAGTTCCACCAACGTGAGTTCTTCCTTCTTGTGCTTTAGCACATGGCGGAAGTCCTTCCACGAAGGGGGGAGCTTATCCATTATAGACGAAACCGCAATGGCCTCATCCATATGCATGACATGTTGAGTGAACCTCCCAAGAATCCGGAGCAATTCATTGTATTGTTCCATTACCGGCCTTGAGTCCACCATTTTATATGAGTTAAAATCCGAGACTAAGAATTTGCGAGATGAAGCATCCTCCGCCATGTACTTAGACTCTAGTTGATCCCACATTGATGTTGATGACTCTACACTTTGGTAGACATCAAACAATGCATCACTCATGCCATTGAGAATATGACCACGACATATGTAGTCATCATTATCCCATTTGCTCCTTCGTCGGACAACCTCTATCTCCTCCACCATATCATCAACCGGCTCGGCCGGTCTAGGTGTAGTGAGTACATAAGCGACTTTTAGTGTAGTCAAGAGGAAGTGCATTTTCTTTTGTCACCTCCTAAAGTCTACACCCTCAAACTTATCCAACTTCCCAAAACGAAAAGTCATTTCTGTCATTAACGTCTTACTCATTATTGATCAATCCAATCCTACAAAACAATTAACAACAAATACACTTAGAAGATTGTTGGATTTTCGGTGTCCGGTTTTAGACCAAAGGGTCGTAGTCTCACTTATGTGAGTAGACGGTTCTCCCAATTGCCAAACAAATTATATAATTATCTTGAACTAAAACTAGTTATTAACCAAGGGTTTGTAATCTCCACAAAGGAGTAGACAAAACCCAACCAAGAGTTTGTAATCTCCGTAAAGGAGTAGACAAAACCCAATCAAGAGTTTGTAGTCTCCAAAGGAGTAGACAAAACTCAACTAAGAGTTTGTAATCTCCACAAAGGAGTAGACAAAACTCAATTAAGAGTTTGTAGTCTCCAAAGGAGTAGACAAAACTCAAGCAAGAGTTTGTAATCTCCAAAAAGGAGTAGACAAAACTCTAATAGAAGTTAAGTTCAATTACACGTCTTATAAACCGGTTGTTATATGTTAAAACCATTGACTTGGATAATGTAATGAGTCATTCATAAATGAATTTTCCTTCTAAGTGTATTCTCCCCTACACCGGGAATATCCAAATACCTTAGTGGGATAAAACGTTACACGTTACAAAGACTAAGTAAGAGACTTACTTGTCTTACTTTGTAGAAAGGGTATTCCTAGGTTTTGTCAATACAAAACCAAACTAAGATGGATGCCTATCCTTTGTCAATACAAAGGAACTATACTAGTCTTTCGAGTTTTGCAAACAAGCTTATAAGAAGGCCTATCCAATGTCAATGCAATGGAACTAGAAGCTTTATTGTTGCAAAAACGAATGTAGAATCAAGTGCAAATGGCTCTCCCTTTTATAGGCATAGGGGGCCACGGTTTTGGGAAGTTAAAAGCGGTTAAAAGCGGTTAAAAACGGTTATGGAAGTTACTTGGAAGATGGGCCTTGAAGCCCTAGAAAGCCCGAGGCCCGAGGCCCACATAGGGAGCCCAAAACCGCTCCCCGGAGCTAGCTTAGAGCTAGCTTATTTTTTTTGGTCCAAACACTTCCAATGAGCTTCATTCACTTTAATATAGCTAGGGTAAGCTCCAAGATCCTCAAATACTCAATATCTTAGCTCAAGCTAGTGTAGCTCCTTAAGAAGCTCACTAGCTGCTTCATTGACATTCACTAAGCATTTGAGCTTGGATTGCTCCCAGTTTTTAACCACATATTCTTTAGCTAATATAAGGCCTAAGAACCAAAGGTGTGCCGATAAAATGTGGCTAAAAAGCCCCAAACGTCGGCCTTCTAAAAGCTAGCACAAGTTGACCTTGTCGTGAATCACCTTGCTTTGATTCGACTCCCCTTATAATACTAGTTGTTCTTAGTTCCGGTCACTTGGCTTGCCTCCCGCAACCCGGACCATAGTGACACACATGTGAACAACTCATTGCACCTTGTCTCAAGACAAGCTCAACGGTTACAATGAAGACTTAGCCCAAATCTCCAACAGTTCTCACGTAAAAATGATTCTACTGCAATGACAATAATGACAAAATATTAACAAAATGTAGCCCAAATTCTATCAAGAAATAAGAGTGAACACTACATATCAACTTCCTCTTGATTTTACAAGTACGTTAACCTGTAGTTGAATATATACACTCATCCTAGCTACCTGCATGCCAAATCTTATGACTAAATTATTTCGTATGGTGTAGTCGAAGTTCTTCTGCAGTGAAATTTGTCTACTTTGATTGGATCAATGAAACCAACGGTCATCCTCCTCCTCCACATCTAAGTGTATAGGAATATTGTATCCAAAGGCCATGGAATAGTCATTCACTTGGTCCGTTGAGATCTTTGGCATTCTCCAGCGCTGATTGCTGGCATAGCTGCATTCAAATTGCTCTAGAACCTGTACATACATGTATAGATATGAGCACCATTTCCGATTCACATATATATGCTTAGTCCCGTAGGATTGTTGGAGGGCTGTAATATGAGACAAGTTATTCGGGTTCGGCTCGCGCTCGGCTCGACAAACCGAATACGAACACTTTTTAAAGCTCATACAAAATTTAAAGCTCATATAAACGAGCCGAGTTTGAACATGTCAATGCTCGGCTCGTTCAGCTGAAATAACACTATTGGAGCATTATTTTAGTCGAGCTACTCTAGTTCAGCTCGGGCTCGGCTCGAGCTCGTTCACTTTCTAAACGAGCCGAATATGAACACTTTTTAAAGCTCGTATAAAATTTAGTCTCGGCTCGGCATGGCTCGTTTATAATCAAGCCGAGCTTGAGCAAGCCGATGCTCGGGTCATTCGACTCGTACTACATCCCTAGATTGTTGCAGTGGAGTTATCTTACCTCGGTCATTGAAGGCCGACAGGAAGAGGAGTGTTGCACGCAGTGAGAAGCAAGTAGCACTAACTTATGCACTTGATCCACTTCATAAGCACCTTTCAATCTAGGATCAACTAGCTCTTCAATTTTTCCTGATTCCACTAGAGGTGTAGCCTACAATGGATAGGACTATGTAAATTTGTGCAGCAACTTAATTTATACGTAATTAGAGATTAAAAGAAACCCCAAGTTACCCATAAGAGTAGGTTTTGTTTCGTTAAGTGATCAACGGGCATTCTTCCGGTTACTATCTCCAAAAGAAGGACTCCAAACGCGTAAACATCTGTCTTCTCGTCCACCATCCCATGCATGAAGTACTCGGGTGCTAAGTATCCAAACGTCCCCTCGATTATTGAAGCAACCGCGTGATTTGAACCCTTGCTTGGAAGCCATTTTGCTAGACCAAAATCTGTAATCTGCATATCTATCAAAATTTAGTCTACTTGAGACACAATATAATGGTGCTTGAATTGGTTCTACTTTCATATACATTTACCTGTGGCTCTAAGTCTAAACTAAGAAGGACATTGGAGGCTTTAATGTCACGGTGTATGATCCTGTGCTTGCAACACTTGTGAAGATAATGCAGCCCTCTTGCTACACCTACAGCTATTTTGTACCTCACCGGCCACTCTAGTTTCAGTTGGGTACCGTGTAAGGCGTCGGAAAGGTTTCCATTGGGAGAATAGCTGAAAATAAGGTAGAGGCCGTGTTCAATGCAGTAACCAATCAAGCTCGCGGTGTTGGGATGGGAAACATGTCCTATTATTCCTAGTTCCATCAGGAATTCCGTTTCCTTCCTCGGGTTTGTGTTGTCCTTAGCAAGCCTCTTCACCGCTATGGTGCTCCCGTCTAAAAGGTCTCCTCTGTAGACTTCGGAGTATCCTCCTCTTCCTACCATGTTATCTGGACACTCCATGAAATCTCATCAAGTAAAGTAAAGAAAGAATTGGATGAAGTAAACTCTTTTTTATGGATTTTGTTTTGGATATACCTCTAATTTTTACCACTCTAATTAACTTAACACTATTATTCTATTAGGGATATAGTTACTTGACGAGTTTATGCTATGAGTACTATTAATAGAGTAATAGTGGTAAAAGATCTAGTTAACCATTTTACCCTTAACTCAAACAGATTGATGTCCAAACAAATAAAAGATCCTTTTACCTAAGTGGAAGTCATTTGTGGCCGTTGAGATGTCCTCATAGCTAAAGCACCTCAACGGAGGCTGATTTTGTGCTTTTTCTTGGGTAGAGGTATCAGCATCAGTTGTCTTTTTTGAGTGAACATCAAATGAAAGTCGGAAGAGTGAGGAAACTATGCGCTTCAATGACGTTGGCTTATGCTTTCTGAGGGTGAGAGAGGAAGAAGATGAAGACTCTGACAGGCTTGAACTATCATCATCATCATCACCACTAGTCGGAGAGCTCTTCAATATGTTGTGCACAGAGGCCTCGCGTTGTCCAATGGACATAACCGAACAGCCTTTGGGTGCGTGGTTGAAGCAGTAGTTGGTCACTCCACGCCGAGTTCTGTTTTAAACAAGGTAAGGCAAAGCATGCATGTAAATATGAGCATATTACTACATTAAGATGGAGAAGATGAAAATCTGATCTCAACCCTTTTGAACTATGTTTGGAGCCACCAAGTAAGATAAACTCAGCTGAGACGGCCTTTGCTTCCTTAATAAGTCCTATGTCAATGCTTGAGCTGTATCTCACTCTAGCCTGCAGATATACCTGAGATTGGATAGAAGACACTGAGTATCTAATAATCACAGCGAAAGAATTGGGTGAAGTAGATTCTTTTTTATACTTTAACTCTAATAAAAGGCCTAGTTATCCAATTTACCCAATAACAGCATGCTGTTCTGTTTTCAGAACATCGATTTAGTACCTGTCTAGATCGGCAGGCATTGGCAAACTCCCCCGTGACAGATATAACAAAGGCCTTAGATTTTTGATATTGCATATGGTCTCTTGATTTCAATGCAAGTTTCTTTGGTTCCTTGCCCTCTGTCAAATTTCATATTATAAGAGAATAACATTGTAATATTCAGATGGGCAAGTGAGTAGACTAACCTAGAACATGTAATGCGACGAGAGTGTCGTTAGGATGGGCAAGGATAGTGATTGCCCATGAAAGAAGCTCCTTGCTCTCATGTTCATCCAATGAGATTCCAATCAGTATGGTTGCACTGGAAGAAGCTGTTAAGGCAACCATACTTTCCCTTTCTTCCCAGTTTGTCGTTTTCGTTAATGATTCTGTGCAGTCAATTGCAGCAGACTATATAGATGAAGTGGACAGGCTATAGGCATCACACAGGTGAGAACAAAGGCTACATACATTCTTGTTAGAGAAGCATAATATCAGCTACACTAACTAACTAAATGGTAACCGCCCCTTTACAGCAAAAATAATTTGTTGGGATTGGGTGCTTTCAAGGGTAAGCAAAGGTGTTGCTTTTAGTGGAGAGTGGGGGCCATACGCATTCATTTTAGCTTTGGGTGAAGGTTTTCCACATATTATCATCATTTCTATCCTACCTATTCATTTCTGTATCATAAAGATAACTTTGTTTCAGGTTTGGTCCTCACTTATGCAGCCCAGTATACAAGTAACGAAATTTACTAAATAAACTCCAAATTTTACTTGTTTTCTGCCAAGCCCAATATCTCATCACAAAGGAGTTTTGCCTCACAGCCAGACAAGCCCAATATGATAACAATATTATATTTTGTATCTCTTTCTATATTATACTCTAAAAGAGAGATTTTTTTATAGCAGATAGCAGTTCAAAATACTACACATGTCTTTTCATATCGAAAGGCCATAAGAAATCCATTTCTAATTAAGTCAGTAGATATTCATACATACCTCTCCTGTCATGATTAATCAGCTTCTAACTCCAACATACTATAGCAAAATGGGAATCAATTCGAGCTGAAAACATTTTAAAAAAAACATTAACAGAGATTTTTTTTCCTCTGGGGCAAATAGCTCAATGAATATATGAGGGTAAAAGGCATTCGGTTTTACCATTATGAACTTATGGGTGTTGTAATTTGTCAGTTTTTTGCCATGTTAGCAGTTAGCACCATTCTACAGCAAGTTCGATGCCCTTAATCTATGGTGATGTACATCAAAAAACAAAGAATCATGAAAAATGAGGAAGTTGCAACAACAAACAAAACAAAAAACAAGAGGAAAATTCGGAAGTCTCAGCTTACCAGAAAATGTTCTAGAAAGCAAATGTAGACAATTTAAAACAAGTTCCTAAATCTGTTAAACTATAAAACTAAAAAAGGAATCTAAAAATTAAGTACAGCTTGAAAACAGAAAAGGAACGGAACATAAAAAATGTCAAGGGATTAAACATATACAGAGCATTTTAGAGGAACAACTGATGTGGATTAATTAAACTGCAAGAAATGAAGTTTTTTAACAGAAGAAAATTCACCTGAATAGCAAACACTGAGAAGGAATTCCAGATCATCGAAATAGGAAAATTGATACTTTTGTCCATTCCTTGGATCGTTGATCAAAACCAAAAGATAATTCCAGCCAGTTTCTTTAGCCAAGCTATACAAAAGTTCCAATATGGAGTACAACTTGATCAATTCCACTCACAACAATAATAAAATCCTAAGAAATGATAATGAACAAAGAAACCAAATGAATTGATGGTAAAAGAAGAGCCAGCTACCTGATGTTGACATTATTGTTGATGATATGTTCAGATACATTCTGTGAGACCAGTTTCTCAGCAGCCTTCATACAGTAAGCAAGAAAATGTAAACGTTACATACTTGTTACTAGTGAAAATAGCAATCCACATATTTAAATATTGTCAACCCTTCTTCTGTCCAATTCTCGACTTTAGGGCTTATTTTCTGTGTCTTTAACCCTAAATATGTAAAAGAAGGGTCATGAATTAGCTGAGAAGTCCAAAGCAGTTACCTTTTGCTATGAAATCCAATATATGGCTAGGGTTTATAAATATGACTCATATTTGCCTCTTGGTTATGTTAAAATATGATATTCAGTTCCAAAATGGCAATATTCTATCATGATCACTCCCAAGCCCTTCTAAGAGATGCAGATTCATCTCATCTATACTAAAGGATGCATTTTTTAACTGCAATACTTGCTAGCGGAGTCTGTTGATTTCAAGCCGTGGTGAAGAAGATAATCCAAACATCTACTTCATTGATGATAAGGAAGAAAGAACTTTAGTGAAGAAGATGATCCAAACATCTCATGTGCAAACTCATATGGTAGTGAGTTTTCCTCTGTTAAAACAAGTTTTTCTAATTGCTTGATTTGAAGGAGGTGAAGATTTCCCCTGAGCTCAGAAGGAGGTTAATATTTCATGAATTCAGTCACAGTGAAGGTTGGCCTTTTGGCCTTTGCAAATTGCAAGAGGGCAATGCTGCTTCCTCCTCTCCCTAAATCGCCTTCTGATTCTTGGTCATAGTGCAAAGCTCGCAAACTTTGTCAAGAAAAAAAGTTGATTGGTGGAAAGATTTACTCAAGTTATGGGTATATACATGAAGGAATATTATCTTAAATTTATTGCATGATATATGATTTCTTATCTATAAATGTTATGCAGCTCCAACTAAAATGTTTTAAAGAGTATACTGAGCAAGCAAAAAGAAGTTATTTTTTCTTGCAAGAAACCTTAGCTAAGCATTCTCAAGTCATTGTGTTTATATCTTACAGCTTCAAGGTTTTTTTGTAAAATTATTATAAATAGATTTCTGTAAATACCTGATCTTTGTTTTCAATTTCTCTATATAACAAATTTTAAAGTTAGCTTTGTTTTCACTTTCAGTAGTTATTTTTCCAGTGAAAAAGACATAAGAAATAAGAAAGAGAAGTGCTAGTTTGTGGCTTTGTGCAGCAAGTTTGAGAAGAGGAACTAATAGCACTATCTTCCCTAACAAAATTAATGCACAAAGATGACTACTGATGGAAGTCTTGATGTGAAATGTTGAGATTTTATGGTCTATGTTCAGAAGCTGGGTTTGAAATTATGGTTTAAAAGTAGCAATTACTGTTTGAGCAGAGACTCGATCTTGCCAGCTTTTTGCTCTATCCTGAGGATTATGGCCTCTGCATTCTCAGCTTCTACAAAGTGATCAGCCATCTTGAATCTTTAAATCTTCCAATTCTAAATGACCAAAAATAACAAAATGGTGGCAAATTAGTATATCAAAACTTAGACATGAACAAATCGGTATGTTAAAGTATCTGTAGGGCAAACCAATACACCAATTCAACTAAGCTGCTAACCCTGAAACAAGTTGACTTTCTAATTTGTAAAGGAAGAGAAGTCCGACCTGAAACAAATTCAGCTAAGTCACTGCAAATTGATTCATTAAATGTGAACTCTGTCTGAGTGAAAACTGTGTTTCAAGGTTTAAACCATAATTTCAAACCCAGCTTCTGAACATAGACCATAAAATCTCAACATTTCACATCAAGACTTCCAATCTGCACCCTAATTTCAATCAAGCCCACAAAAAAAACTAGCAACAATCTTTCATATACAAATAATTTCAATTGAAAATATACCAAACACTTTCACCAATTTCGAAACCCCAAAATGGCATTAAGGTGCCACCTGTACAAGAACCTTGCTAAAACGTCATGTAATTCGAAAGCCCTTCAGGTTAGTGCTGTAATAATGCTTGACCTCTCTTGATCCCCTTAGCTCGCTCCCAATGGCGCTGAGATTCCCCTTGCGCCTCTTTCACTCCTGAAACTGAAACGTTTATTACTTCCCGAGAAATCAGGTGTTTATTTTTCGGCCGAACCGGGTTTTCCCCCTAAATATGCCAACGGAACTGAATATCAAAACTTCCCACATCGACTATAAGCAGCTTAAACTACCAGGTTATATAGAGGAGTGAACCACAGATGCTTGTCTCTTCGGAGACATCTGATAAAATTGGAACGATACAGAGAAGATTAGCATGGCCCCTGCGCAAGGATGACACGCACAAATCGAGAAATGGTTCAAATTTTTTTGCACTTTTTTTTTTAATTTTATTCTTCCTAGTTCGTTTTCCCTCTCAGTGTAGGTTAAACATACCTGAAGGGCATGGGTCTGACCTTGAATTCTAGTTGATTAGCCTCACTATCATTCAAGTTTAATATTTTTTCATTCTTTCCTTGAAAATTTATACCTTATCTACATCTGTTGATTAATGGTGATAAAGATTAGTGAGGCTTAAGCCCTACTGTAATGCTGATGTAAATTGTATCAGTAAGCCCCTGTAAATTTAAAATTTTATTTTACTCCTCTCTTCTGTGAAGGCTTGTGTAAATTGTATCAGAAAGCCGCATGTATGTTCGGATCTTCCATGAAGTTGTGATCTTGATAATGCTTGCAGGATTGTTGATTATGTACATCGAGTCCGAATTACTATGTTGCTGATGATTACTATAAGATAAGATCTCCAATTAGTCAGAGACACTACAGAAATATTGGGATCAAGCACCTATCTTTTTGTATAAAATGGATTTTAACATTGTCTTGCTTGTGCATATGCACTTAAGACGAACAAGTTATTCCCTTTAGCATTTAAACATGTTCAATATTCTCTAAAACTACAAAATATCCAAGATCCTGGCCCTAATTTTCGGCATCAGATCACTGGGTATCTCATGACGAAGGTAAACTCGATTTCCAGACATTACAAAATACAATTATAGACACCTTATGTGCATCAAGTTACCTTTCTATGTATATCCAAAAAAAGGAGTTGCCATTTGCTCCTCTCATAATCTGCAACATTAAAAGTTGATGACTCATACCTTAATTAACAAATGAATTTCAAAACAGCAGAAGTATTCAAAAGTTGATGGGTAGTAACTAGATATTATGGTTATCAGTTAACCGAACATCTGAACTTAAATCGTTGATATAATGGTATGGACTTAAAACCAGGATATAAAGCTATAAACCGCAGATACGTTCAAGTTAAGTAAGGTCCGGGTCAAGATTTTTATAACTAACTTATCAGATACGTCCCACATCGATAATGAGAGAGTTCAGATGTCTCCGAGGAGACATCTGATAAAAAATATTGAATACTTGTGATGTTTGTCCAGTATTCAAAACAAACTGATCACTTTTTTCGTTGTAATATCATTTTCTCTTGTTTTTTTTCGAGTACGTTAAGGTGATGTCGAAGCAAGTGAACGAGTCTGGATCATATGTCAAACTCATACAACTCTCCTCCATGAAAACTTGTAGTCTAGAAGGGTGTCACCGTGTAATCATACATTCACGGTAATGTCATTTTCTCTTGTTATTTATGTTCGTTGTAATGTCATTTTCAGCTTTTATATTTACGACGGCATTAAATGTCGACGTACACGTTATGAATATTAGTGTCGGCAATAGCTCGTCGTTGCCTAGCGTCGCAAATCTATTTATTTTGTCGTCACAAATCTATTTATTTTGTCGTCACAAATCTATTTATTTTTGTAGTGACCGCAATACAGTTGTAGGTTTTTAAGAAAACTAGACGAGTTCCAATCATCAATTCAAGAAGTCTTTAATCGATTATGGAAGATGTGTACGCAAAAAAGAGGGAGGATCTTCTTATTGAAGTTACTGAAAATGTTGCAAGAGTTACCCCTGCAAGGTTTGTCAAGCTCCGTCGCAATGTATGTTCCACATCTTGCGTTCTTTCCCAAAGACCAACAAGCTGTGGCGAGCTCTAAAAGTTGAAGATCGAGTCCCCCAAATATAAATTATCGTAAGATCACATACGACTTCATTACAAAATATAAACGATTACGATTCCCGAAATTGTAGAATATTATCATCCCAAATTTTGTTTTGGCTAATCTTTTGCCATAACCATCATAACATTAAGATTATCTTCAAACTAACATAATTACACTTGTTATTTATTTTCAAATGGAGTCTTTCGAAGAACAAAATCACGAAAAAAGTAGTGAATTCGTACAAGACACGGACATTAAACTACTTTCTTAAAAGGTCGGAAATTCGATCTGAGAACCGCATTTCCCATGCGGATAAATCGGACAGTCGATGACGAATCGACACAAAAATACAGCTGATAGAGCTGACTATTCCCAGATTGATATCTATTACACTCAACAAATGGTGTAAACCCGGTTCCTTCCTTCAATGCATCTTTATGTTCTCCACTGTGTAGCATTCGCCATTCGGCTAAATCCCTACAACACAAAATCCTTGATTGTTAACAACATACTAAGCTCATAAACCAACATATAAGTAACCAAATTTACTAAACAAACTACAATTTTACTTGTTTTGCCCGTTTTGATTCACAACCAGACATCCCAATATGATAACAATGTTATATTTTGTATCTCGTTCCACATTATACTCTAAAAGAGATTTTATTTTTACAACAGTTAGCAGTTCAAAATACTACCGATGCCTTTTCATATCGAAAGGCTATAAGAAATCCATAACTTATTAAGTCAGTAGATATTCATACATACCTCTCCTGTCATGATTAATCAGCTTCTAAATCCAACATACTATAGCAAATTGGGAATCAATTAGGTTTAGTGAGCTGAAACATTAAAAAAAACAATAACAAAGATTATTTCCCTCCGGGGAAACAGCTCAATAAATATATGATGGTAAAAGGCATTCTTTTTTTTTGAAAGGTTTATGTATTAGAAGAAAGGATATACAGGGGGTCTACTAGACCGTGATAAGGGGCAAGAAGAGTAAAAGAATTACAAAAGATGGATGCCAAGTAACTTAGCCCACATGAGAGAGTACAAGAATTACCAAAGATGGTAAAAGGCATTCGGTTTTACCATTATGAACTTATGGGTGTTGTAATCTGTCAGTTTTTTGCCATGTTAGCAGTTAGCACCTTTCTACAGCAAGTTCGATGCCCTTAATCTGTGGTGATGTACATCAAAAAACAAAGAACCATAAGAAAAAAGGAAGTTGCCACAACAAACAAAACACACAAAAAAACAAGAGGAAAATTGAGAAGTCTCAGCTTACCTTAAAATGTTCTAGAAAGCAAATGTAGACAAGTTAAAACAAGTTCCTAAATCAGTTGAACTAAAATGGCAATATTCTACCTCTTGGTTATGTTAAAATATGATATTCGGTTCCAAAATGGCAATATTCTACCATGATCACCCCTTAAGCCCTTCTAAGAGATGCATATTCATCTCATCTATACTAAAGGGTGCATTTTTTATTTCAAGCCGTGGTGAAGAAGATGATCCAAACATCTACTTCATTGATGAGAAGGAAGTAAGAACTTTAGTGATTGATTAAATATAGGTCAAAATCTTTTCATAACTTCATAGATCTTTATCTTTTTCAGATTGTTTCGATAAGCAAAGCTCGAGCAATGGAGGCGAAGCTTAGACGGAAAAACATTCATTGGGACGAAAGCTACTCGTTGGTCTTCTATCCCATGACATTAAGTGAACTATTCATCAAAACAGCCAAGTCAGATGAGAAGAAAGAAGACATTGGTGAGATGAAGAAAGAGGAGAAAGAAGAGTTTTTCTCAGTTGCAATCGAAATCTCATGTGCAAACTCATTTGGTAGTGAGTTTTTCTCTGTTAAAACAAGTTTTCCTAATTGCTTGATTTGAACGAGGTGGAGATGTCCCCTGAGCTTAGAAGGAGGTTAATATTTCATGAGTTCAGTCACAGTGAAGGTTGGCCTTTTAGCCTTTGCAAGAGGGCAATGCTGCTTCCTCCTCTCCCTAAATCACCTTCTGATTCTTGGTCATGATGCAAAGCTCGCAAAATTTGTCAAGAAAAAAAGTTGATGGGTTGAAAGATTTGCTCAAGTTATGAGTTATATTATGTACATGAAGGAATATCATCTTATATTAATTGCATGATTATATGATTTCTTATCAATAAATGTTATGTAGCTCCAACTAAAATGTTCTAAAAGATTTTTTCTTGCAAGAAACCTTAACTAAGCATTCTCAAGTCATTGCGTTTATATCTTACAGCTTTAAGGTTGATTTGGTTCACTTTCAGTAGTAAACTTCTGTAAAAATTTATTATAATTAGATTTCTAGAAGTACCTTATGTTTGTTTTCATTTTCTATATATAACATATTTTAAAGTTAGCTTTGTTTTCACTTTCAGTAGTTATTTTTCCAGTGAAAAAGACTAAGAAATAAGAAAGAGAAGTGCTAGTGGCTTTGTGCAGCAAGTTTGAGAAAAGTGGCCACTAAAGCCTTCTTTCAAGCAATGTGGCAACAAATTGTTATCAAATCAAAAGCCTTTTGAAACACATAAGGCTTCCGAATGTCCAGTCCAATTGGAAGAGGAACTAATAGAATCTTCCCTAACAAAATTAATGCACAAAGATGACTACTGACGGAAATTGTCATTTCAAAAGTATTAGCAAAGCTATACATTTCGTAGAAAAAGAGAAAGAAAACTACAATTCAAACAAGCAGGTTCCTCACAAAATATAATAAAGGAATGGTGAGAGTCATCCTACAACACATTCAAGCAATTCAACAGATTAAAATAAACAGGCATATAAACAAACCAACTACAAAATTTGAACATAAAAAGAAGGAAGCATAGGATTTGAGAAGAAAGGCGAATCTTCACAGTGACTGCTCATGAAAAGATAAAAAAAAATGAGTAGATATAAGTAGCAATTACTGTTTGAGCAGAGACTCGATCTTGCCAGATTTTTGCTCTATCCTGAGGATTATGGCCTCTAAATTCTCAGCTTCTACAAAGTGATCAGCCATCTTGAATCTTTAAATCTTCCAATTCTAAATGACCAAAAATAACAAAATGGAGGCAAATTAGTATATATCAAAACTTAGACAGGAACAAATCAGTATGTTAAAGTATCTGTAGGGCAAACCAGTACACCAATTCAGCTAAGCTGCTAACCCTGAAACAAGTTGACATCTAATTGGTAAAGGAAGAAAAGTCCGCCTTGAAACAAATTCAGCTAAGTCACTGCAAACTGATTCATTAAATGTGAATTCAGTCTGAATGAAAACTGTGTTTCAAGGTTTAAACCATAATTCAAACCCAACTTCTGAACATAGACCATAAAATCTCAACATTTCACATCAAGACTTCCAATCTGCACCCTAATTTCAATCAAGCCCACAAAAAAAACTCTCAACAATCTTTCATATATACAATTTTAATTGAAAAATACCAAACACTTTCACCGATTTCGAAACCCCAAAATGACATTAAAGTGTCACCTGTGCAAGAACCTTGCTAAAACATCATGTAACTCGAACGCCCCTCCGGTGATTCCCCTTAGCTCGCTCCCAATGACGCTGAGATTCCCCTTGCGCCTCTTTCACTCCTGAAACGTTTACTTCCCTGTAATGAGAAATCAGGTGTATGTTTTTCGGACGAACCGGGTTTTCCCCATAAATATGCCAACGGAACTGAATATCAAAACATCCCACATCGACTATAAGCAGCTTAAACAATCAGTTTATATAGAACAGTGAACCACTGATGCTTGTCTCTTCGGAGACATCTGATAAAATTGGAACGATACAGAGAAGATTAGCATGGCCCCTGCGCAAGGATGACACGCACAAATCGAGAAATGGTCCAAATTTTTTTGTACATTTTTTTAAAAAATTTTATTCTTGCTAGTTCGTTTTCCTTGTCAGTATAACTTAAACAGTGTGTAATTTGTCTTCATTGCTAAGGAATTTGGATCTATACTTCAAATTATTTGTTGGAATCGGTTTGTTCATCAATTGGGAGTTCCTGCAACTCAAGTGTTTGATGAAACACTGCTATTCTAATAATGCTGATGTAAATTGTATCAGTAAGCCCCTGTAAATTTAAAATTTTATTTCACTCCTCTCTTCTATTAAGGCTTATTTAAAATTGTAAATTGTATCAGAAAGGCGCCTGTAAGTTCGGATCTTCCATGAAGTTGTGATCTTCATAATGTATGCAGGATTGTTGATTACGTACATTGAGTCTGAGTTACTATAAAGATAAGATCTCCAATTAAGCAGATACACCACATAAGTATTGGCCATTGGGATTAAGATCTGTTTAAAACATAGTTATTTTTATGTAATCATCTGTTAGCTTATTTGTACATCAATCAAGCACCTATCTTTTTGTATAAATGGATTTTAACAATGTGTTTCCTGTGCTGGGTGCATCATATGTAGTTAACTATGACAAATAAGATTCTAGGTTGCGTAATAAAAAGCGTAAACTCGGTTTCCAGACATTACAAATACAATTATAGACACCTTACGTGCATCAAGTTACCTTTCTCTGTATATCCAAAAAACGAGTTGCCATTTGCTCCTCTCATAATTTGCAATATTCAGAGTTAGTAAGGTCCGGCTCATGATTTCTATAACTGTCTTATCAGATACGTCCCACATCGATAATGAGAGAGTTCTCAGATGTCGAACTCGTACAACCTCCTCCATGAAATCTTGCAGTCTAGAAAGGTGTCACCATAATGTCAGACTTCACTGTAATGTCATTTTCTCTTAATTATTCTGCAATGTCATTTTAATTTTTATATTAACAACGGCAGTAAATGCCGACGTAGTATTATGATTATTAGTGTCGGCAATAGCTTGCCGTCGCAAACCAGCATCGCAAATCTATTTGTAGTGACCGGGGAATCTAACTGTAGGTTGTTAAGAAACCTAGATGAGTTTCAATCATCAAATCAAGAAGTCTTTAATCGATATACGTACTCAAGAAAGAGGGCATATCTTCCTATGAAATTCATTGAAAGGTCAAGAATTACCACATCCTAGGATCACATACAATTGTATTACAAAATATAAATGTTTTGATCCCCAAGTCGTATGAGTACAAGACACTTGTTATTTATTTGCAAATGAGTGTTTCAAAGAACACAATCACAGAAAAAGTGGTGAATTCATACGAGACACGGACGTTAAACTACTTTCTTAAAAGGTCGGAAATTGGATCTGAGGACCGCATTTCCCACGTGGATAAATCGGACAGTCGATTAGAGAAACTGACGACGAATCAACACAGAAATACAACTGATAGAGCTGACTATTCCCAGATTGATCTCTATTACACTCAACAAATGGTGTAAACCCGGTTCCTTCCTTCAATGCATCTTTTATGTTCTCCAATGTGTAGCTTTCGTCATTCGGCTCAATCCCTACAACACAAAATCCGCGATTGTTAACAACGAACTAAACTCGTAAACAAAAGGGGATTATAAGTTTCTTGGTTAAGAGATCAAAAACTTAACCTGCTTTAGTTAGGGCTTCAAGAGCATTGATCTGGTCTTTAAGATCAAGAGACGATTTGAAGTAAGCATGTTGATCTAACACGGATTCTGAGCACGTGCCGTGCTTCTCCCACTCGTGTGTCCAGAATGCAGTTCCGTCGCCACTTGGGCATGCAAGTGTTGGCCATTCGCTTTGCATTCTCGTCACAAGATCTGATATCTGCGATGAAAAGTGTATTTTTTTCCTTCGTTACAAAATTACAACGAGATTCCTAGATTTCTACATGCAGTAATATTAGCATAGGTCATACTAAATTGCACACAATCAACTATAGTAAGGAGGTTCATTATTAAACATCCTATTTGACTAATCGAATCAAAAATTTAAGAACAAACAATCTTTAAAAAAATAAATTCTGAATACAATCCTTACGTTATCGGATATCCAGTTTCTGATCTCTAGATTAAAACAAATATCCAAATACATTAAAGTTGAAGGACATGATGATGGCCCATTGAATTTGTCCAAATTAAAGCTCACGTATATAAACTACGAGGTTGGATCAATATGAACGTTTGAGCATATCAACACGTTAGGTACACACCTAACACATATAAACATTAAATTGTGCGGAGATAACATCGGAAAAAAAGAACTACATGCATAACTTAAAAAATACATTTTAGTTCAAGGATTATTTTTACTTTATTATATAGCAAAGATCTTAAACTCGGAAGCTTTTGAGTAATTTTCTAAGATATAATTATCAAAATCTATACATTATCGGATATCCAATATATAACCTCGTTATTAATCCGAATATCAATCAAATACTAACCTTAGACCTTTCGAAAGGATTGCTGCTGTCACAGTTAGAAGGGTAAGTTCCGTCATTGTAATTGGGCCAAAGACCATGAATTCCGAAATCGGCGTCGGGTTTTCCGGTCGTCGGAAAGCAGCAAGCTTTCCTGGCATCACAGTACGCACCTGGCCACTACAAAACAAAAACAAATCAGGAAAAAAAAAATCATAAAAAATATAGATAAGTATTTACTGAAATCAAACCTGAAGAACAAAATAGAAGAAATCAAATTCTTGTGCAGCAGCAGATGAGAGCAGAAACAAAAACTGAACCAAGAAGATGCAAAGAATGGATTTCGCCATTGTTATCGTCACTCTATGATTTGCAGTCGCAGATGAACTGTATTATGTCAATAGGATCGCAAGAGATCAAGGTATATATAGAAGAAGATCAAAGCTTTGGGTGAAAATGGTAATGAATTTATATTTGCGGAATATACGGATAAGAATATGCTTATTTGGATTTTGAAAGTATGAACACAAGAATCTGAAACCCTTTTGGGTTGAGTGATGAATGTATGAGTTCATGGACGGTGTGTAACCGATTCTCCTTCCATCTATTGATTGATATGTGTCGGCTTCTGTCATTTTCTAACTATCATTGTTCTTTGCACATGGATTACCGCTTTTAATGAAGCATTAAATTTGTTTTTATTTTTATTTGTTGAATAAATTTTATATGACTAATTATATCTAGTTTTTTCTAATTAAATTAATACAACTAACTATAATATAGAAAATATTCAATAAATTAGTGTTTGAACTTTCTATAGAAATTTTAAATTTAAATAAAAATTTAAAATAAGTAAAAAAAAACTATATTAGAAATAAAGGAAATGTATTTCTTGAATTATACTTTTAAAATCAAATATTATACTATTTTATTTTTTATATAATTATATTCATGTATCATATGGATTTGCATTTGGTGTGCATGAACTATTTATGTTAGAGATTTCTGTTTTTTTTAAGAAGATATGTTAGAGATTTCTAATTTATAAAACAATGTTCATTTTAATATTGTGTATTTGAGATTAATAAGATGTTTGATTCAGGAAAAAAATCCTATTAAGAAATAGATAAAACTATTAAATAAATTTAAGAAAAGTTTTTTTGGAAAAAGCGAAATTTGTTTGTTAACAAATCATATTCTATAAATAAAAAAATTTTTAAGTAAAATCACTTTATACAAAATAAATAACATTTAAAAAATAACCATATAGGACCTCAATAAAAAAATTCCAAACTTATAATGAGATAAAGCAAACTAATATACTATCTTATAATATGAATATACGTAGCTAAATACTATATAAAGTACTCGCAAAAATATCATGTTTAAGAAGGGCAAGGTTAGACATACCTAGCCGTGCGAAATTGATCCGGACCGGATCGATTTTTTCGGTCCAGTCCCGTTCCATTATTTTTAGAAATTCCGGTTGATCCGTGAATGGAATTTTTTTTTTATATAGATTTAATTTTATACATTTACAAAGAATCATATATGTTTTGTACATATTTAAAAACATATATATTTTTAATTATTTTTTAGTTTTTGCAAAAAAGTATAAATTTTTTTTATTTTATTCCCAGAACGAGCTTTTGAAAATATCAGTCCTATTCAGATCGAAAAACACAACCCTAGACATACCCATATATTTTATTTATAAAAATTACTCAATTCCGCACTTCAGGTGCGGAATCAAATCCGTCATTACAATTTTTTTATTTTTTTCATTTCTGAGTTTGGGACCCAAATACAAATATGATTAAACGCAATGATCATAAGACTCACTAAAATCCTCTTATCACACAACATAGCGAGAGCGATGTGTCTTGCATAATACTTAAAATGTTGTTTCAACATGAATTAGTGTACATTTAGGTCATAACAATCATTGTCGAAAAATCGAAAGTTGGAAGACATACTTATGTTGTAAAATATAAGTTTTAATATAAATATATTATTTTGTTTCAGTATCTTGTCCTCGCTAAACCTGATATTGGTGATGGGTAAATCAGAATTAGAGCATGAAGGACTAGGGTTGTGCATACGGTCCGGACCGGATATTTTCGGATGATAAAATCTTGGACCGTAGACTGGACTGTAACGGTCCGGTCCAGACTGGTTTGGTTCCGGGTTGGACCTGTTTGTACCTAAAGTGTGCAATTTTGAATATTTCGAACCGGACCGGCCCGGTTTGTATCTAAAATCCTAAATGGTGCAATTTTGGTGAGGTTTTTCGGTCCAAAACCGGACCGGAATGGACCGAACTGGACCGGACCGGTCCGAAAATCCGTAGTTTACGGTCCAAGGTTACGGTTTTATACGGTCCAAAAATCGGACTGGACTGTAACCCGGATTTTCAAAAAACCCTGGACCGTATACCGGACTGTAACCGGTCCGGTCTATGGACCGGACCTTAAATTCCGGTCCAGTCCGGTCCGGTCCAATTTTGCACAGCAATATGAAGGACGAGGTGTTATCTCATATTAGTATATGTTTTTACATGATTAATAAAGTAGAATTCAGAAATGAAGATTATAGTAATCTGTCTAATCGTAATTATTGGTGAGCATTAATAATATAGAACCCTAGAAACGTCTTTTTCAAATGAGTTGGATGAACCGATTTGCTGTTGAAGTTGAGTCAACCCGTTCATACTGGTGCATTATTGTCTTATCTGCATATCATCAAGTTGGATGTTTATCTTCTAATAACAGATTGCTTCTTCTAAGGAAACACCCTAATTGAATAATACCTGGATTAACATTTTATTAGATTGAAACATAGTCGTGTTCATACCTTTGAAGAAGGCATCGGATTAATGTAACTAATACACATTTTGAAGATACAAGAACAGTGTTAACTAGGCACGAGATTGCGACGAACAATGTGTTATAATAGAAAGTAAAAACCGGGATATCCCGGTGTAACATCTGGCTAGTTTGGTTCGTTCTTGTTAAAGCTTTAAAAAAAAGGAACCGTTATATCAGATTAGACATGTCGATATAAGATAAACAATGTCACACATTGTGGGTCCATTCGGCGCCCCTTATATTGAGATTATTATAGGTTTATTACACAATGCTCAAAATTTATGGTGTTTTGTGGAATGAGATTATTGAGATGAAGATTATTTTAAGAGATGAAAAGGGAGATGAAAATGGAGAAAATTTTAATCCTCATTGCATGAGATAATTGGGATTATTGGAGGTTATCACAATTACATTCCAACACTACCCCTCTTGGTAATTGTACACAATGCTAACAATGAAGTATATACTCGAAACCTTTTTGGTAATTTTACCCGTAATAATCCCTCTTTCTACCAAACACATACATAATTTTTTTTATTTCATCCTTTAAATCATCTACTATTTTCATCTTCATCTTCATCTACGATAACCCCGTCTTACCATACGGACCTTGTATTCCAAACCTTGTCTTTAATCTTCGTATTGGTTTTCATGTAGTGATTGTCCCTTGTGATTGTATAGAAAATATTATATACGATGATGTAAGGGGTCGGCTATCCCCAAATAAATACATAAATAGCATTGTCTCTAAAAAAAAAAAAACACTTTTCGTCTGATTGCAAAAAATTTAAATTTAAATTTTTTTTTATGTATTTTGAATTAGTCTACTAAGAGTGACATTTAATATTTTATATAATTTAGAACTTGTAATTGATGAAAGGTTTAAAATCAAATAAATTTACGTTGCAAATTATCAAAATATATAACATATGGATTGTAAAATGCACTATTTTAGAATAGATATCATATATAATTTTCATTTATGGGGAATATTGCTCTTGCTTCTAAAATATGTTTCCATTAAGAGAATTCATGGATGGTATTTATTATATATTTTTTGGGATTTTTTTAATTTTAAAATATATCAGAACTATTAAACAACCATAAAACAGGGGATGGGCCTATACATAGGTTCTATTGGGCCTTAATGAGTTTTGTAGGAGAAATGGGCCTTAATATTGGATCGGGTCGACCCGTGAGGAGAGTGATGAAAAGAAAGATCAGGCTTCTCAACCGGGTAGTTATGAGAAGAGTTAATCCGATTCGGCTCGAATCGGCTCATTCGGATAATATAAATGTTGACGTCATACCATCCGAACTACTCGACTCGGAAAAAACTCGTATCGAGCTCTTCACTTGAAAACATTCCATTTCTCGTTTAAAATTTAGGCTCAACTATACTCGTTTTAAACGAGCCGAGTTTGAACCGATACTTCTTGCACAATATTCATAAGAAGGTACAATCTAGCTTATGAAGTTGTTAACAATATCCCTTACAGAATTGTATGTCCCCATGAGTCCAACAACAAGCCCTAACCCGAAAATGATTTGGATAATCTTAATTTCAAATCTACATTTTTTGAATCCATTGAGTTTGAGGTAGCAAAGACATGGCAAAAGTATAGAAACCGTGATGCTCAAGAAAGCGCCGGTGAACGCCATAACGTAACCGAAGAACGGAACACTCAAGGCGACGATGACGGTGCTGATCACGAGCATTGTTCTGATGGTTATTCCGATGACCCATCTGTTAGATTTGAGCTGAAGACGATCCTCGATGAAATTAGCTATTGGCGTTATTACTAACGCGTACTTTGTCAATGGATTGATCAAAGTTGTGTATATAGCAATTTGTGAACTTATCTTTGTGATAGGGAGGTTTAAGGTTATCTGAGACTTTAAGGTTTGTCCGTAGATTAGATAACCGAGAATCGCCATTGTTGCGTAGCTGATGGTGCTTAATACAAAGCATATCAGCAACACCTGCAACAACGTACATTACCTATAAGCTAATTTTACGTAGTGACAATAAGAACGTGCATGCATGCATGGTTTACGTACGTACCTTTCTGAATTGGCTTCTATCTTGCATGGAAATGCAAAGAGTGGGAAAAACTGCATGGCCACAGTAACAAAAGGTAAACAAGCTGATAGTAGTAGGCAAGCCTGTGAAGTTCCAAACCATGCCATTTTCATGGAACCCTACGCCATCAAACGCGCCGGTCCAGAGAACCGAGATGATGACAGCCAAGGAGGCAAAGACGCCTCCTATGGAAACATACGCTAGCATGCCTAAACTCCTTAACCACGTTGTTGGTAAGATGATTAGAGCCGTTAAAATCATGAAACTTTCTCTAACTCCTAATTTTAAACCTAAGAAGCTTCCGAATCCATTTGGAAACAATTTCGCTAAGTTGTCGCCTTCGAGTATTAAAAACTCGACTGCAACTAAATAGAGTTCACCGTAGAGAAAGATCGACACAAAAGCTCTTCCTTTTGGTCCAAAGGCTAACTCTCCTATGTCGGGATATGATTTGGCACTCGGGTTTGCCACGACACATCGTTGAAGAAGCAAGCCGGTGTAGCAACATAGAGTTGCCACCATGAAAGGTATAGTCAAGCTTAGCCATCCACCTTGGGAGAGTGCATATGGTATAGATAATAGACCAACACCTAAAAAAATAACGTTAAAAAGTCAACACATAAGTAAGTGATGTTTCATCGATCCTAAAACTAACCGATAAAGAAAGAAGAAAGATACATCACCTGAAAGAGCATTGATCCCATTGAAGCACGTTCGGACAAAGGAGGTGCCTTTGTGTACACCTTCATCTTGTGATAGCGCAATTTGGCTCTCGACTGAATCCGTGTTCGTGGGTTCCATGGAGACTAATCTAGACTTGGCCCTCGGGACGATACGATTGAAGATATACAAGCATGAACAAAACTACAAATGCTTTAGTTTTGGTTAGTAATAGGACAATGAAGATGACTTAGACTACATACCCTAATATAGCATCATAACAACATTACAAAATATGCTAAGAGGAGTAAGAAAATTGCATAAGTGTCCTTAGCATTGAATCATATGCTAGGAATAGGAATTTCTCTTCAATTTTGTGAATAAAATAGCTATTTGGTTCACGTTTGATATTTTGGAGTTTAATTATTAGTATAAATATGAAATGTTTAGGAATATAATCTTTAGACGTGTATATATGGGCATTGTTAGAGAATATATTTCGTGTCTTAAATCAATTTGAATTTTGAGCTTTTGTGATTTGTGCATGACAATATATAGTGGAAGAACTTAGGGGAAGCAACGATGTATGTTTACCTAAATTAAAAAGGATTGAGAATTTGTATTTGTTTATGCTTCTTGGTGGATTCTTTGCAACATAGCATGTGCTTTAATTTGTTGTTTTAATTTGTAAAATGAATGGGATGTAGATTCTATTGCTCGTCAAGAAATGAAAAGGCAGATTCTTTTATCTAAAGGTTCTTTATGCTCAACAAAAGTATGGTTATTTAGGCCTTTGAAAACTTCGAACCCCAATACACCAATTTTTTACGATTGCGAATTTCGTGTTTTCATCTGTAAAAATGCTTTAAGATGAACTATATTTAGAAGATAATCTTTTCTAGTCGCTTTCCATTTTCATAAAAACAAATGGTTATTTATGATGCGTTTTGGAGACCAAAATTACATTCCTTTGAAATTTGTCAAATTTATAAAATTTAGAGAAAGTTATCTAAACAGTACCCCATCTTTTGGGCTGACTAAACTTTAGTACCCCATCCTTTTAACTATCAGAACGGTACCTCATCTATTGACCCCGACCGAAGATTAGTATATATGGTACTGTTCACACGTTAAATCTGAAGAACGGCGTTAACTGTGAGGGGTAATGTTGTCCATGAACCTTTATGCCTTCAATTGTCCAATCCCACATAAACCCTAATCCCCAAATTTCTGAAAATTGAAAAACCCCCAATTTTATGAGCCACTAACATGGGTAAAATTGAAAAACCCTAAATCTGAAGAACAGCTTTGACAACATCGTAGTAGAGATGCCCTTAGGAGTAATTGATAGTTGAGACTCAAGGTCTGGACAGGAGGGGCGGCTGCTACAAAGTCTGGACATCATGGTTCTCTTTGTTCACTGTCTTTCCTTCTTCACTGCAATCTTGTACATCCTGGTTCTCTTTCCGACGGACTTGTGGCGGCTGCTACAAGGTCTGGACAGGAGGGGCCGCTGTTGGCGAGTTCTTTCTAGGAAGCAAAGAGGGTGATTACAACTCCGGCGGTTTGGGCGATACAATTTGGCTCGACATTGACCTTTCTTCTCAGCGGCGAGACTCGATGCAAAGGCAGCAAGGTGGCGAGGGTGGTGGCATGCCCTTCTTCTCGGCGGTTGTCGACCTAGGCAGCAATGGAGACGAAGGCGGGATAGAGAAACACTTGCACATATGAGAAATTCCTCAGAAATCAAAGCCCTAATTCCAATTGGAATCAAACTCATACCAATTGAATTTGTTTATTAGATATCATCCAAAATTAAACCCTAATTCTAATTCAAAACCAACTTCATAGCAATTTCATGAAATCAAAGACCAATAGTTCCAAACCTAATCACATTTATTACCAATAACAAATCTGGGAACTCCAATGAAGATTTGTAACAGGGACCGAAATTTCGAGCACATCGAGAATGAACCTGAAGAAAATTTAAGTTTGGAGCGATTTGTTTTCCATAAATCAACAGAGCGAGCAAGGTTGAAGATGGAGAAGAAGACTTTTGAGAAAATACAAAAAAGTCCTAAAAAAGAGAAAATTAATATTAAAAATGGAATAATATACTAAAGGTAGGAGGACAATTTTACCCCTAATATTTAACACCGTTCATATGATTTAACGTGTGAACAGTACCGTATATACTAATCTTTGGTCGGGATCAGTAGATGAGATACCGTTCTGATAGTTAAAAGGATGGGGTACTAAAGTTTAGTCAACCCAAAAGATGAGATACTGTTTAAATAATTTTCTCTAAAATTTATGGAAAAAAAGCTCAAGCATATAAAAGGTTGTTTGATGAAAATTGTTTTCTTACAAGTATAGTTCCCCGTGTGATAAGCCCTAACCTAAAGATCCAATGATGCAAGACACAATAAAAACTAAAACAAACATACACATGTGTTTTATTGGATTTTTGATAATGGAAAATAAAATACAAGATATGTATTGTTAGAACTTCAAACATCTCATCATTCACTCTACAATACTCGCATCAACGCTCATAAGCATCTCACCCATGAGAACTAATGTCTTCACCCTCGCATCTCACAAAGGCAACTCACCCGGCATCTCACCAAGGAGGAGGTTTTGACATCTCAACAAAAACCAAGGAACTAGACTTTTTTTTTTCCAAAAATTCTTAACTCTCTCTTATTTTTTTTAATGAATCATGCAAGTCTTTAGATAGAGAAAATAAAGCTAGATGGAAGATAAAAAAATTAATAATAATAAAATAAGGCCAAAAGTCATATTAAATAAGAGGCCTTAAGGATCCACATAATAAGACATTGGTTTTGAACTCTTCACATTTTGGTCATAAATCCGACCGTTGGAAGAAGTGAATTTAAGACCCATCCCTTGGACGAATCTGCTCTTGAAGTCTTCGTGAATATTGTAGCCCTTTAAATCATTGAATTAACGTAGCATTCGTTATGACGAAAATACTGAAGGGTCAAATTGAAGTGAAGCTGTTTGCATCGGTTTCCCGGATCACATCATCCTCTCCACTTTTTAAAAAGGTTTGTCCTCGAATCTTCATACCTCTTATTGACTTGCATGGAGTAAGGCTCTGATCCCAAATGATACTCCTCAACATAAGGATCCAACGATGCAAGACAAACACAAACTAAAATAAACTTACACACGTGTTTTATTGCCCTTTTTTATGATGAAAAATAAAATAAAGGATATGTATTGTTGGAGCTTCAAGTATCTCACCATTCACTCTCCAATACTCGCATCAACTCTCATAAGTATCTCACCTATAAGAACTAATGTCTTCGCCCTCGCATCTCACAAAGATAATCCACCGGGCATCTCACCAAGGAGGAGGTTTCGGCATCTCACCAAAAACCAAGGAACCAATTTTTTTTTTTTTTCCAAAAATTCATAACTCTCTCTTATTTTTCTATAAATCATGCAACCTTTAAATAGGGAAAATAAGGCTAGATGAAAGATTAAAAAAAAAAAAACGAGGCCAAAAGTCATATTAAATAATAGGTCTAAAAACTCCACATAATGAGACATTGATTTTTGACTCTTCATATTTTGGCCATAAATCCGACTGCTAGAAAAACTGCATTTATGACCCATCTCTTGGACGAATATGCTCTTGTAGTCTACATGAATATTGTAGCACTTTAAAACAGCTTTTCATCAAGTATTTTTGGACCTTCCTTGGATAAACGTAGCATTCGTTATGACCAAAATATTAAAGGGTCAAATTGAAGTGAAGCCGTTTGCATTAGTTTCCTGGATCACATCATCCTTGTAACGACCCGAGTTTTAAGTAACCCAAGACGTCACTAGGCTAAGGACCACACAGTGGGTCCCATCAGTTAGCCTGACAACAACTTCACAAATAGGACCTTGCAACAAGAAGCACGAAAAATAATGAAAACATCCAACCTGTCATTTAGAAAACATTTACATAACAACAGTGCATGCAGTTAGTATGTATATCCCAAAACGACACTTTAAAACATGACACCTGAACAGGTGTCTTAAAACTTCAGCCTGAAATCAACATGTGTACACAGTTGCACACAACCAACAAAAGACTCGCTTGCAAGCGATTAGTTTCAAAAGTAGTTCAACCAACCCTTGGGTTAACACTGCCCCGGCTGTCCACATCCTGCAGCTGACATCCCTGAAGCGTTCCTATGATCAGCATTACCTAAAAAGATTCGGTTTAAAACCGTTAGCTACTGATCATAATCTATCCACGAGAGATTATATCAACACATCACAACACAACAAATATATTCAAATACCATATACCGTGCTGATGAGATGATATCATGCTTTTATGAATGATGCACGTGAATGCAGTATGAAATTTACAATTCGCGATCCCGGACCATTAATCCGGAACCATTGCTTATACGGTTCTGGCTTTGGTGTGAGCTCACCATTGCACAGATTAGGTTAATTCAGACATTTGCTCTTAGGTCGTAGCCAGACTGATCAAGTCTACGGGCCAGGCTTTCTCGTGGTGAGTTATGGTCTTAACTCCTAACCACATGCAACATTTTGCCATTCATGTTAATGCAAACATTTACCATTTTCATTAGGTGTGCGACCCGAGCCTGAAGTCCATCAGACTCGGTGTCATTCTTATACAAACGCAAGTGATCCGGGCTTGGCCGAGCTCCGGTATTCACTGCAAAATACTCACTGTACATACTATTGACCTTTACAAGTCATCATCATATCACATGCCTCAAAAGGCTTATCATCTCATACATAATCATGTTTCAGCAAGCTTATCACGTCATTCAATAGCACGCCTCAATAGGCTAACACATGTTCATTTAACCATTTCTCATAATTATGACATGATAATAATCACAACAACATTAAGCATGCTTTACACATCATAACGTCATTTTCATCATAAACACATCAAGCATGCTTCACACATAACACATCTCAATGCATATCAACATTCACATTTCAGCACAACAAGGCATTTCAAAACAACAACACATATCAACACAGTGAGATATAAATCTCTCAGGCACGGTTTCTGCAGATCGAAGCTAAGTAAGTCCGAAGACTTACCTGGATACGCTCACTGAGCAACTAAGCTATAGTTAGTCTACCGTCTTCAACACCACCTGTTGAGAATATCATATTCCTCGTATTAAACTTCTTGCTTCAAACATCAATTAAATTCATTCCTTTTGAATTTAATTAGCTTATAGCGTTTTCTAGATTCCCAATTTAATTAATTAATCTTTAATTAATTAATTAAAATTCATCAGAATAACCTTTTGCCCGCAGGCAGTTTCTCAACCCAACTGTCATCAGATCTCATCAAACAAATAGTCCATAATCACCAGAATAATGTAACGAGCATAATGGAATTTCCAATTATCCATTTTGACAAGCCTAAGGTCAATTTAGACCAAATCGCAATACTGAAAACGAATAAATTCATAACTTATTCGTTACTAACCCGATTGACGATCCGAAAGAAGATTCGGAATCACAACGACGCAGGCTACGCTCGGACACCATCAGATTCACCGGAATCTGAGCGACGGGACCGGCCATATAAGGGGGATGCTCGACCTGGCCATAACTTCAACAGAAACGCAGAAACTCGGTACCAAAATGAAGAGGACGAAGAGAGGAATCCGAAAACTCAAACGGAATTGAAATCGGATTACAAACGAAGAGTAGATCTGCATTTGAAGGTTGAGAGAAATCAGAGCTTTTACGAGGAAACGTGAAAGGAAATGAATTAATAAATGAATTTCCGCTATTTATAGCGAAGACGATAATTATCCTTTAGCAAAGTCGATAGTTATCCTTTAACCGATCCGAAGGCGGTTTGAGCCCCTTCTCCAAACTTCTCGAAATTGGAATAATAAATCCGACATATTGTTTGGATAATTATTCCGCAACTTTCTCGGAAAACGCGTATTCCTAAGTCGTCTTTCTTAGCCGCTAAGAAACGAAATAGCGACTCTTTTGGCCATTTTGTCTTTCCATGTTATTTCATATCTAGAACATATCCGATGTCCTGATCATTTCTTTCAACTACAATTTTATTAATTGAAGCTCCCAAATGCTCCAAATAATACCAGAGGGTAAAAATTATTCCCCGGAGGAAAAAGTGAAAATTTCCCCATAAGTCCAAATTTACACCAAAATCATAATGGTGGAATTTATACTCGTCATCTACACACTATTCGCGATTTATGGGTCAATTAATATCGATGATTAACTTAATCACCCTTAAACATCCTTTATTAGGATTCGAAAATCCTAGCTTTTACATCACACACCCCTTAAGAAAAAGTTTCGTCCCGAAACTTTAGTACACAACTCATCAGAAGACTGAATCTATCAGTCACATAATTAACCTATCTTTGCATTTCATGCAAGCATAAGTTATTACCAAGTTAGAAGGGGTCATCACGCTCACACTAGGAACGTCTATCACTTCCTATGTTAGCAAACACAAATCAATTTACACGCACATAAATCACATAAACATAGAGCCATATAAGCACATTAGTTAGTGGAAAAGTTAGGAACTAATTCTCGCCTCTATCCAAATCACCGATCAAAGAACTAAACACCTCTGAACAATCTCTCTCCATGTGTTCAACTGTTTCCCATGTAGCCTCTTCCATTCTCCTTCGGGACCACTGGATCCTCACTAATGGAATTTCATTATTCATTAACTTTTTCATCTTTCTGTCTAACACGGCTATAGGGAACCTGGCATAGGCCTGGTCAAGCTCTATCTCGATAGCATCATAGTTGAGTACATGACTCGGATCTGGTTGATACTTTCTTAGTTGTGATACATGAAACACTAGATGGGTAATGCTAAATGATAAGCCACGTTACCAACTTTTTCCAAAATCTCAAACGGTTCAATATACCGAGGACTTAACTTCCCTTTGATACCGAACCGTTTGACTCCACGAGTCAGTGAAACTTTCAGCCAAACGTGTATCCCTGTTTTCAAACTTTAGCGGACGTCGGCGCTTATCAACATAAGATTTTTGTCTACTATGTGCAACCAACATCCTTCATCGAATCAAAGCAACTTTTTCAATATCACTTTTAACTTTGTTTGGATCCATGTCAATGACATCGGCAGGCTCATCCCAACATAATGGGGTTCGAGATTTCCTTCCGTACAGTGCTTCATAGGGTGCCATCCCAATGGACGCATGCCAACTGTTATTGTAGGTGAACTCAACCAACGGTAATTGATCTGGCCATATCGGTCCCCAATCAAGCACATATGACCTCAACAAATCTTCTAAAGTCTAAATAGTCCTTTCTGACTGACTATCTGACTGTGGATGGAACGCTGTTGTAAAATTCAGCTTAGTTCCCATTTCCATTATGGTATTTCAAGTAATGTAAGTTCTCCTCTTGGTCTTAGATGTTCAATCTTAACTTGTTGACATGTTTAACAACACGCCACAACCATATAATTATCCTTCTTCATATCTTTCCCCCAAAAGTATGGTCTAATATCCTGATACATCTTATTCGACTATGGTGTTGTATGAGCATCAACAAGAATATTTCTTCTAATCTCAACATCTTGACGCATACATATGCTTCCTTGGTATCCAATCATATTATCGTCGTTGATAAAGAATCTAAACTTTCATCATTCGTGATCATTGACCTCAACTTGGTCAGATCAAGGAACTTAGTTGTTTATGTTGGATCTCTTTCATCCAACTAGGCATGATCTCCAAGGTACATAATTACCCTTGGTCTTTCTAAACCCATATTTCTCTCTACCACTATAAATCATATCTTTTTGTATCTCAGATTGTGCAGTCAAACGAGCAATCACCTTCTTCTTGAACCGACTTTTTGCTCAGAGCATCGGCCACGACTTTAGCCTTGTCAAGATGATATAATATATTCAAATTATAAACCTTTATTATCTCTAACCATCTTCTTTGTCTCATATTCAAATTTTCCTAAGTGAATATGCACTTCAAACTCTTATGATGTGTCATAATCATGCATGTTGTTCCAAGCAAGCAATGCCACCAAATTTTCAGTGAACGAAGAATCGTTGCTAACTCTAAGGTATGTATTGGGTAGTTTTGCTCATACTACCTCAATTGTCTTGATGCATATGATATGACTGTCATTCTGCATCAGAACGCATTCCAAGTCCATTTTAGATGCATCAGTGTAAACAATGAACTCTAGTGCTCCATTCGGCTAACCTAACACAGGTGCAGTAGTCAATCTCTTCTTTAACTCTTCAAGGCTTGCTTGACACTTGTTAGTCCATAAAAACTTTGCCTTCTTCTGAAATAGGTTGGTCATAGGTCTTGCTATGATGGAAAACCCCTTTACAAAATGTTTGTAGTATCCCGCTAATCCTAGGAACTACGTATATCCTTTACGTTTTTGGGTGGTTCCCATGCTAGCATAATTTTAATCTTGGATGAGTCAACTCTGATTCCATCTACAGTGATCATGTGTCCTAAGAATGTTACTCCATTCATCCAGAAGTCACACTTGGACAACTTAGCATAAAGCTTTTCTTTCCTCAATACTTGAAGAACTGCTTTCAAATGCTCCGCATGCTCTTCACTACTTCGTGAATAAACCAATATATCATCTATAAAGACCACAACAAACCTATCCAAGTATCCAATGAAGATCCGATTCATCAATTCCATAAACGCAACAGGTGCGTTGGTTAATCCAAATGGCATAACCACGAACTCGTAGTGTCCATACCGAGTCCTGAATGCTGTCTTATGGATGTCATTTTCTTGAATCTTCAACTGGTGATAGCCTGACCGTAGGTCTATCTTGGAGAACACCTTTGCTCCTTGTAACTGATCTAACAAATCATCAATTCGTGGCAGTGGATACTTGTTCTTAATCGTCATCTTATTCAGTTCTCTATAGTCGATACATAGCCTCATTGTACCATCTTTTTTCTTCACGAACAACACTGGCGCTCCCCATGGCGATACACTTGGCCGAATAAATCCTTTATCTGCCAATTCTTCCAACTGCTTCTTCAACTCAAGCATTTCCACAGGTGCCATTCTGTACGGAGCTTTAGAAATTGGTCTAGTTCCAGGCTCTAGATCGATTCTAAAGTCAACTTGCCTAGTAGGTGGCAATCAAGGTAATTCATCTTGAAAAACATCCTTAAACTTGCGTGCAACTGAAATGTCTTTCAATTGAATCTTTCCTTCTTTCTCCAAAGCATAACATAAATATGGTTCACATCCTTTCCTTACCAGCTTACTTGCTTTCATCGCAGAGATCATCATCAGCGGGTCTTGTAGCTCCCCTTCTTTGAACACATGACAAGTATCATCTTTGGCTAACATCATTATTGTTAGCATTTTCGCATCTATCTTATCCATATACTTGATCATCCAATCGATTACTAGAATCACATCATCATAATCAAATCCGGTAATAAGGATATCGGTTGGCTACTTTACTTGCCTAGTTTCCACGTAAACTTTGGCTTTCTCCTCCTCTCACATTAGGACAAGATCCTTGAGTTAACATTATCCCCTAGCCTCACAAACTTTATCATATCTCTATGTTAACTACATTTGAAACATGTAGTTGGACTTTTTGATCAGTCCTTCTTGAAATAATTTAGGTCTCCACAATTGAAACATGTTCTTCCTTCCAATTTCTCTTATGATCATGGTTGTGGAGAAGGCCTTGTTTCTTGACTCACACGTCTCGTACTCGTAGGTTCAAGAAACTTGGAGTAGACTTCTGCCTCTTTCCTCCACTAGTTTAGGAATCCACCTCTTTCCTAAAGCCTTGTCTTGCTTCAAGCTTTATTATCCTCTCCTAATACTCCAATAACGTCATACCTTAGGTGACAACACCAACTAAGAGATCGTTTCATCCTATCGTAAACAATCTTATCAATTGATCATAAAGTGGTGCATTCTCATCCAACGATGTATACTCCTCGTGAATATCATCTCCCTCATAGGAGAACCTCCAAATATTGCTTCCAGGAAAGACTTTAACGTACAAGTTAGTCCAAATCCGACTCTTGAAAGTCTCGTAATCCACGATGATTGCACAATTTCTCATCCACCAATATGCACCAATGTTCGGCATGAAGTTTGATGCAAGTTTCATCTTATACTTTTCTAGCCCTCCAATGTCCCCAAAAGTCATGTTTATGTGGTTCAACCGCCATTCAACTTGCATTACATAAGCTCCTGCAAACACTAACACATCTCTTCTTTTTTATGGCCTTAGTCACTTCTCTAATGAAGTTCACTACCTTCTTGTTCCTCATATGGAACTTCTAGTGTTTGGGGTTCAACAACTCGTGCTTGCCCTTGCGTTTCTATCGTAGCAATATCCCTTTCTACCGCTATATTCTTGCATCTTCTCATCTCATGTAGCTCGATGAGTAGAGGTACTTGACCTCGACCACTTACTTTTAAACATTATACTCTAATGTATTTCTAGCTTGTCGTACTTCCACTGACACACTTGCACATTGTGCTCCCATTGACATACTCGTGATGAAGCTGCAACTTCCTTGTCTCTTAATCAAAACGCTTACGGTTGCCTTTATCACGGTTTCGACAAACCGGAACATTCACGATCGTTCTCTCTTCATATATATCCACTACTTATAACAATAGTGATATCTATAAGAATACTATAATCTTAACAAGTTAGAGAGAGAGAACTACACTTACAAGGAGTCATGCTGAGGAGTGGAAGGCAGTGTCTTTACCCACAATCCCGACTATGCATATGATTTTAAATCCATTAAAACCATATGTTAGTAATTTCCAAAATCTTTTGAAAGCTTAAATGTCCTTTAAAAACCAACCCGGACTGGGTTGTAGTTAGGTTGAACTATCATGTCTCATCTCAAGTCACATGTGCCCTTGTTGTCAACCTAAGCTCTGATACCAATCTGTAACGACCCGAGTTTTAAGTAACCCAAGACGTCACTAGGCTAAGGACCACACAGTGGGTCCCATCAGTTAGCCTGACAACAACTTCACAAATAGGACCTTGCAACAAGAAGCACGAAAAATAATGAAAACATCCAACCTGTCATTTAGAAAACATTTACATAACAACAGTGCATGCAGTTAGTATGTATATCCCAAAACGACACTTTAAAACATGACACCTGAACAGGTGTCTTAAAACTTCAGCCTGAAATCAACATGTGTACACAGTTGCACACAACCAACAAAAGACTCGCTTGCAAGCGATTAGTTTCAAAAGTAGTTCAACCAACCCTTGGGTTAACACTGCCCCGGCTGTCCACATCCTGCAGCTGACATCCCTGAAGCGTTCCTATGATCAGCATTACCTAAAAAGATTCGGTTTAAAACCGTTAGCTACTGATCATAATCTATCCACGAGAGATTATATCAACACATCACAACACAACAAATATATTCAAATACCATATACCGTGCTGATGAGATGATATCATGCTTTTATGAATGATGCACGTGAATGCAGTATGAAATTTACAATTCGCGATCCCGGACCATTAATCCGGAACCATTGCTTATACGGTTCTGGCTTTGGTGTGAGCTCACCATTGCACAGATTAGGTTAATTCAGACATTTGCTCTTAGGTCGTAGCCAGACTGATCAAGTCTACGGGCCAGGCTTTCTCGTGGTGAGTTATGGTCTTAACTCCTAACCACATGCAACATTTTGCCATTCATGTTAATGCAAACATTTACCATTTTCATTAGGTGTGCGACCCGAGCCTGAAGTCCATCAGACTCGGTGTCATTCTTATACAAACGCAAGTGATCCGGGCTTGGCCGAGCTCCGGTATTCACTGCAAAATACTCACTGTACATACTATTGACCTTTACAAGTCATCATCATATCACATGCCTCAAAAGGCTTATCATCTCATACATAATCATGTTTCAGCAAGCTTATCACGTCATTCAATAGCACGCCTCAATAGGCTAACACATGTTCATTTAACCATTTCTCATAATTATGACATGATAATAATCACAACAACATTAAGCATGCTTTACACATCATAACGTCATTTTCATCATAAACACATCAAGCATGCTTCACACATAACACATCTCAATGCATATCAACATTCACATTTCAGCACAACAAGGCATTTCAAAACAACAACACATATCAACACAGTGAGATATAAATCTCTCAGGCACGGTTTCTGCAGATCGAAGCTAAGTAAGTCCGAAGACTTACCTGGATACGCTCACTGAGCAACTAAGCTATAGTTAGTCTACCGTCTTCAACACCACCTGTTGAGAATATCATATTCCTCGTATTAAACTTCTTGCTTCAAACATCAATTAAATTCATTCCTTTTGAATTTAATTAGCTTATAGCGTTTTCTAGATTCCCAATTTAATTAATTAATCTTTAATTAATTAATTAAAATTCATCAGAATAACCTTTTGCCCGCAGGCAGTTTCTCAACCCAACTGTCATCAGATCTCATCAAACAAATAGTCCATAATCACCAGAATAATGTAACGAGCATAATGGAATTTCCAATTATCCATTTTGACAAGCCTAAGGTCAATTTAGACCAAATCGCAATACTGAAAACGAATAAATTCATAACTTATTCGTTACTAACCCGATTGACGATCCGAAAGAAGATTCGGAATCACAACGACGCAGGCTACGCTCGGACACCATCAGATTCACCGGAATCTGAGCGACGGGACCGGCCATATAAGGGGGATGCTCGACCTGGCCATAACTTCAACAGAAACGCAGAAACTCGGTACCAAAATGAAGAGGACGAAGAGAGGAATCCGAAAACTCAAACGGAATTGAAATCGGATTACAAACGAAGAGTAGATCTGCATTTGAAGGTTGAGAGAAATCAGAGCTTTTACGAGGAAACGTGAAAGGAAATGAATTAATAAATGAATTTCCGCTATTTATAGCGAAGACGATAATTATCCTTTAGCAAAGTCGATAGTTATCCTTTAACCGATCCGAAGGCGGTTTGAGCCCCTTCTCCAAACTTCTCGAAATTGGAATAATAAATCCGACATATTGTTTGGATAATTATTCCGCAACTTTCTCGGAAAACGCGTATTCCTAAGTCGTCTTTCTTAGCCGCTAAGAAACGAAATAGCGACTCTTTTGGCCATTTTGTCTTTCCATGTTATTTCATATCTAGAACATATCCGATGTCCTGATCATTTCTTTCAACTACAATTTTATTAATTGAAGCTCCCAAATGCTCCAAATAATACCAGAGGGTAAAAATTATTCCCCGGAGGAAAAAGTGAAAATTTCCCCATAAGTCCAAATTTACACCAAAATCATAATGGTGGAATTTATACTCGTCATCTACACACTATTCGCGATTTATGGGTCAATTAATATCGATGATTAACTTAATCACCCTTAAACATCCTTTATTAGGATTCGAAAATCCTAGCTTTTACATCACACACCCCTTAAGAAAAAGTTTCGTCCCGAAACTTTAGTACACAACTCATCAGAAGACTGAATCTATCAGTCACATAATTAACCTATCTTTGCATTTCATGCAAGCATAAGTTATTACCAAGTTAGAAGGGGTCATCACGCTCACACTAGGAACGTCTATCACTTCCTATGTTAGCAAACACAAATCAATTTACACGCACATAAATCACATAAACATAGAGCCATATAAGCACATTAGTTAGTGGAAAAGTTAGGAACTAATTCTCGCCTCTATCCAAATCACCGATCAAAGAACTAAACACCTCTGAACAATCTCTCTCCATGTGTTCAACTGTTTCCCATGTAGCCTCTTCCATTCTCCTTCGGGACCACTGGATCCTCACTAATGGAATTTCATTATTCATTAACTTTTTCATCTTTCTGTCTAACACGGCTATAGGGAACCTGGCATAGGCCTGGTCAAGCTCTATCTCGATAGCATCATAGTTGAGTACATGACTCGGATCTGGTTGATACTTTCTTAGTTGTGATACATGAAACACTAGATGGGTAATGCTAAATGATAAGCCACGTTACCAACTTTTTCCAAAATCTCAAACGGTTCAATATACCGAGGACTTAACTTCCCTTTGATACCGAACCGTTTGACTCCACGAGTCAGTGAAACTTTCAGCCAAACGTGTATCCCTGTTTTCAAACTTTAGCGGACGTCGGCGCTTATCAACATAAGATTTTTGTCTACTATGTGCAACCAACATCCTTCATCGAATCAAAGCAACTTTTTCAATATCACTTTTAACTTTGTTTGGATCCATGTCAATGACATCGGCAGGCTCATCCCAACATAATGGGGTTCGAGATTTCCTTCCGTACAGTGCTTCATAGGGTGCCATCCCAATGGACGCATGCCAACTGTTATTGTAGGTGAACTCAACCAACGGTAATTGATCTGGCCATATCGGTCCCCAATCAAGCACATATGACCTCAACAAATCTTCTAAAGTCTAAATAGTCCTTTCTGACTGACTATCTGACTGTGGATGGAACGCTGTTGTAAAATTCAGCTTAGTTCCCATTTCCATTATGGTATTTCAAGTAATGTAAGTTCTCCTCTTGGTCTTAGATGTTCAATCTTAACTTGTTGACATGTTTAACAACACGCCACAACCATATAATTATCCTTCTTCATATCTTTCCCCCAAAAGTATGGTCTAATATCCTGATACATCTTATTCGACTATGGTGTTGTATGAGCATCAACAAGAATATTTCTTCTAATCTCAACATCTTGACGCATACATATGCTTCCTTGGTATCCAATCATATTATCGTCGTTGATAAAGAATCTAAACTTTCATCATTCGTGATCATTGACCTCAACTTGGTCAGATCAAGGAACTTAGTTGTTTATGTTGGATCTCTTTCATCCAACTAGGCATGATCTCCAAGGTACATAATTACCCTTGGTCTTTCTAAACCCATATTTCTCTCTACCACTATAAATCATATCTTTTTGTATCTCAGATTGTGCAGTCAAACGAGCAATCACCTTCTTCTTGAACCGACTTTTTGCTCAGAGCATCGGCCACGACTTTAGCCTTGTCAAGATGATATAATATATTCAAATTATAAACCTTTATTATCTCTAACCATCTTCTTTGTCTCATATTCAAATTTTCCTAAGTGAATATGCACTTCAAACTCTTATGATGTGTCATAATCATGCATGTTGTTCCAAGCAAGCAATGCCACCAAATTTTCAGTGAACGAAGAATCGTTGCTAACTCTAAGGTATGTATTGGGTAGTTTTGCTCATACTACCTCAATTGTCTTGATGCATATGATATGACTGTCATTCTGCATCAGAACGCATTCCAAGTCCATTTTAGATGCATCAGTGTAAACAATGAACTCTAGTGCTCCATTCGGCTAACCTAACACAGGTGCAGTAGTCAATCTCTTCTTTAACTCTTCAAGGCTTGCTTGACACTTGTTAGTCCATAAAAACTTTGCCTTCTTCTGAAATAGGTTGGTCATAGGTCTTGCTATGATGGAAAACCCCTTTACAAAATGTTTGTAGTATCCCGCTAATCCTAGGAACTACGTATATCCTTTACGTTTTTGGGTGGTTCCCATGCTAGCATAATTTTAATCTTGGATGAGTCAACTCTGATTCCATCTACAGTGATCATGTGTCCTAAGAATGTTACTCCATTCATCCAGAAGTCACACTTGGACAACTTAGCATAAAGCTTTTCTTTCCTCAATACTTGAAGAACTGCTTTCAAATGCTCCGCATGCTCTTCACTACTTCGTGAATAAACCAATATATCATCTATAAAGACCACAACAAACCTATCCAAGTATCCAATGAAGATCCGATTCATCAATTCCATAAACGCAACAGGTGCGTTGGTTAATCCAAATGGCATAACCACGAACTCGTAGTGTCCATACCGAGTCCTGAATGCTGTCTTATGGATGTCATTTTCTTGAATCTTCAACTGGTGATAGCCTGACCGTAGGTCTATCTTGGAGAACACCTTTGCTCCTTGTAACTGATCTAACAAATCATCAATTCGTGGCAGTGGATACTTGTTCTTAATCGTCATCTTATTCAGTTCTCTATAGTCGATACATAGCCTCATTGTACCATCTTTTTTCTTCACGAACAACACTGGCGCTCCCCATGGCGATACACTTGGCCGAATAAATCCTTTATCTGCCAATTCTTCCAACTGCTTCTTCAACTCAAGCATTTCCACAGGTGCCATTCTGTACGGAGCTTTAGAAATTGGTCTAGTTCCAGGCTCTAGATCGATTCTAAAGTCAACTTGCCTAGTAGGTGGCAATCAAGGTAATTCATCTTGAAAAACATCCTTAAACTTGCGTGCAACTGAAATGTCTTTCAATTGAATCTTTCCTTCTTTCTCCAAAGCATAACATAAATATGGTTCACATCCTTTCCTTACCAGCTTACTTGCTTTCATCGCAGAGATCATCATCAGCGGGTCTTGTAGCTCCCCTTCTTTGAACACATGACAAGTATCATCTTTGGCTAACATCATTATTGTTAGCATTTTCGCATCTATCTTATCCATATACTTGATCATCCAATCGATTACTAGAATCACATCATCATAATCAAATCCGGTAATAAGGATATCGGTTGGCTACTTTACTTGCCTAGTTTCCACGTAAACTTTGGCTTTCTCCTCCTCTCACATTAGGACAAGATCCTTGAGTTAACATTATCCCCTAGCCTCACAAACTTTATCATATCTCTATGTTAACTACATTTGAAACATGTAGTTGGACTTTTTGATCAGTCCTTCTTGAAATAATTTAGGTCTCCACAATTGAAACATGTTCTTCCTTCCAATTTCTCTTATGATCATGGTTGTGGAGAAGGCCTTGTTTCTTGACTCACACGTCTCGTACTCGTAGGTTCAAGAAACTTGGAGTAGACTTCTGCCTCTTTCCTCCACTAGTTTAGGAATCCACCTCTTTCCTAAAGCCTTGTCTTGCTTCAAGCTTTATTATCCTCTCCTAATACTCCAATAACGTCATACCTTAGGTGACAACACCAACTAAGAGATCGTTTCATCCTATCGTAAACAATCTTATCAATTGATCATAAAGTGGTGCATTCTCATCCAACGATGTATACTCCTCGTGAATATCATCTCCCTCATAGGAGAACCTCCAAATATTGCTTCCAGGAAAGACTTTAACGTACAAGTTAGTCCAAATCCGACTCTTGAAAGTCTCGTAATCCACGATGATTGCACAATTTCTCATCCACCAATATGCACCAATGTTCGGCATGAAGTTTGATGCAAGTTTCATCTTATACTTTTCTAGCCCTCCAATGTCCCCAAAAGTCATGTTTATGTGGTTCAACCGCCATTCAACTTGCATTACATAAGCTCCTGCAAACACTAACACATCTCTTCTTTTTTATGGCCTTAGTCACTTCTCTAATGAAGTTCACTACCTTCTTGTTCCTCATATGGAACTTCTAGTGTTTGGGGTTCAACAACTCGTGCTTGCCCTTGCGTTTCTATCGTAGCAATATCCCTTTCTACCGCTATATTCTTGCATCTTCTCATCTCATGTAGCTCGATGAGTAGAGGTACTTGACCTCGACCACTTACTTTTAAACATTATACTCTAATGTATTTCTAGCTTGTCGTACTTCCACTGACACACTTGCACATTGTGCTCCCATTGACATACTCGTGATGAAGCTGCAACTTCCTTGTCTCTTAATCAAAACGCTTACGGTTGCCTTTATCACGGTTTCGACAAACCGGAACATTCACGATCGTTCTCTCTTCATATATATCCACTACTTATAACAATAGTGATATCTATAAGAATACTATAATCTTAACAAGTTAGAGAGAGAGAACTACACTTACAAGGAGTCATGCTGAGGAGTGGAAGGCAGTGTCTTTACCCACAATCCCGACTATGCATATGATTTTAAATCCATTAAAACCATATGTTAGTAATTTCCAAAATCTTTTGAAAGCTTAAATGTCCTTTAAAAACCAACCCGGACTGGGTTGTAGTTAGGTTGAACTATCATGTCTCATCTCAAGTCACATGTGCCCTTGTTGTCAACCTAAGCTCTGATACCAATCTGTAACGACCCGAGTTTTAAGTAACCCAAGACGTCACTAGGCTAAGGACCACACAGTGGGTCCCATCAGTTAGCCTGACAACAACTTCACAAATAGGACCTTGCAACAAGAAGCACGAAAAATAATGAAAACATCCAACCTGTCATTTAGAAAACATTTACATAACAACAGTGCATGCAGTTAGTATGTATATCCCAAAACGACACTTTAAAACATGACACCTGAACAGGTGTCTTAAAACTTCAGCCTGAAATCAACATGTGTACACAGTTGCACACAACCAACAAAAGACTCGCTTGCAAGCGATTAGTTTCAAAAGTAGTTCAACCAACCCTTGGGTTAACACTGCCCCGGCTGTCCACATCCTGCAGCTGACATCCCTGAAGCGTTCCTATGATCAGCATTACCTAAAAAGATTCGGTTTAAAACCGTTAGCTACTGATCATAATCTATCCACGAGAGATTATATCAACACATCACAACACAACAAATATATTCAAATACCATATACCGTGCTGATGAGATGATATCATGCTTTTATGAATGATGCACGTGAATGCAGTATGAAATTTACAATTCGCGATCCCGGACCATTAATCCGGAACCATTGCTTATACGGTTCTGGCTTTGGTGTGAGCTCACCATTGCACAGATTAGGTTAATTCAGACATTTGCTCTTAGGTCGTAGCCAGACTGATCAAGTCTACGGGCCAGGCTTTCTCGTGGTGAGTTATGGTCTTAACTCCTAACCACATGCAACATTTTGCCATTCATGTTAATGCAAACATTTACCATTTTCATTAGGTGTGCGACCCGAGCCTGAAGTCCATCAGACTCGGTGTCATTCTTATACAAACGCAAGTGATCCGGGCTTGGCCGAGCTCCGGTATTCACTGCAAAATACTCACTGTACATACTATTGACCTTTACAAGTCATCATCATATCACATGCCTCAAAAGGCTTATCATCTCATACATAATCATGTTTCAGCAAGCTTATCACGTCATTCAATAGCACGCCTCAATAGGCTAACACATGTTCATTTAACCATTTCTCATAATTATGACATGATAATAATCACAACAACATTAAGCATGCTTTACACATCATAACGTCATTTTCATCATAAACACATCAAGCATGCTTCACACATAACACATCTCAATGCATATCAACATTCACATTTCAGCACAACAAGGCATTTCAAAACAACAACACATATCAACACAGTGAGATATAAATCTCTCAGGCACGGTTTCTGCAGATCGAAGCTAAGTAAGTCCGAAGACTTACCTGGATACGCTCACTGAGCAACTAAGCTATAGTTAGTCTACCGTCTTCAACACCACCTGTTGAGAATATCATATTCCTCGTATTAAACTTCTTGCTTCAAACATCAATTAAATTCATTCCTTTTGAATTTAATTAGCTTATAGCGTTTTCTAGATTCCCAATTTAATTAATTAATCTTTAATTAATTAATTAAAATTCATCAGAATAACCTTTTGCCCGCAGGCAGTTTCTCAACCCAACTGTCATCAGATCTCATCAAACAAATAGTCCATAATCACCAGAATAATGTAACGAGCATAATGGAATTTCCAATTATCCATTTTGACAAGCCTAAGGTCAATTTAGACCAAATCGCAATACTGAAAACGAATAAATTCATAACTTATTCGTTACTAACCCGATTGACGATCCGAAAGAAGATTCGGAATCACAACGACGCAGGCTACGCTCGGACACCATCAGATTCACCGGAATCTGAGCGACGGGACCGGCCATATAAGGGGGATGCTCGACCTGGCCATAACTTCAACAGAAACGCAGAAACTCGGTACCAAAATGAAGAGGACGAAGAGAGGAATCCGAAAACTCAAACGGAATTGAAATCGGATTACAAACGAAGAGTAGATCTGCATTTGAAGGTTGAGAGAAATCAGAGCTTTTACGAGGAAACGTGAAAGGAAATGAATTAATAAATGAATTTCCGCTATTTATAGCGAAGACGATAATTATCCTTTAGCAAAGTCGATAGTTATCCTTTAACCGATCCGAAGGCGGTTTGAGCCCCTTCTCCAAACTTCTCGAAATTGGAATAATAAATCCGACATATTGTTTGGATAATTATTCCGCAACTTTCTCGGAAAACGCGTATTCCTAAGTCGTCTTTCTTAGCCGCTAAGAAACGAAATAGCGACTCTTTTGGCCATTTTGTCTTTCCATGTTATTTCATATCTAGAACATATCCGATGTCCTGATCATTTCTTTCAACTACAATTTTATTAATTGAAGCTCCCAAATGCTCCAAATAATACCAGAGGGTAAAAATTATTCCCCGGAGGAAAAAGTGAAAATTTCCCCATAAGTCCAAATTTACACCAAAATCATAATGGTGGAATTTATACTCGTCATCTACACACTATTCGCGATTTATGGGTCAATTAATATCGATGATTAACTTAATCACCCTTAAACATCCTTTATTAGGATTCGAAAATCCTAGCTTTTACAATCCTCTTCCCCTTTAAAAATTATTCGTCCTCAAATATTCACACCTCTTATTGACTTGCGTTGTATAAAGCTCTGATACCAAATGATACACCCTAACCTAAAGATCCAATGATGCAAGACGCAACAAAAACTAAAACAAACATAAGCATCTCACATATGAGAAATAAAATACAAGATATGTATTGATAGAGCTGCAAGCATCTCATCATCCACTCTACAATACTCGCATCAACTCTCATAAGCATCTCACCTATGAGAACTAATGCCTTCTCCCTCGCATCTCACAAAGGCAACCTACGTTTCGGCATCTTACCAAAAACCAAGGAACTAGACTCTTTTTTTTCCAAAAATTATTAACTCTCTCTTTTCTTTTTTTTTTATGAATGATGCAAGCCTTTAGATAGGGAAAATAAAGCTAGATGAAAGATTTAATAAAAAAAAAGGCCAAAAGTCATATTAAATAATAGGCCTAAAAGATCCACATAATGAGGCATTGATTTTGAACTCTTCACATTGTGGTCATAAATCCGACTTTTGGAAGAACTGAATTTAAGACCCACCTCTTGGACGAATCTACTCTTGAAGTCTTCATGAATATTGTAGCCCTTTTGATGCGTGGTTGATGCCGTAGTTCTCGATCTAGATTGAAAGTCCTCGACTGTAGTAAATCTCGGTTAAACAATGAAAATCTCGGGCGAGACTTTAAGAAGAACAAACCGAGATTTATGAAAAACTCATAATGTGGAATTATGAATGACATGGAATGATAAGAAGATGATTAATGGAATGAAATATGATAAATATAGGAAGATCGGACTATTATAAGACTTGTAAAGAACCTTGATCAATTATGTGTCAAAACTCTAAACAAAGAATTGTCTTTCACCCTTCCTTCTTTGACCTTACACAAACCTTCTAAATAAGGCAAGCACAAGGAAGGACTAGTTTGACTAGTAGTACCAATCTTAAAAAGATAAACGCACACAAGAACAGCCTAATAAAGACTCACAACGATTCAACCAAAAACTTTTCTTTTGATTGAACAGAAATGATAAAATGCAAATCCCGTGAGCGAAGTGACAAGTATCTCACTATAATGTGGAATTCAATAATCATAACCAAGCTACCTAATAATCTCCACCTCTAGTGCTATTTATAGGGAAGACTCTCCTACAAAAATTCGAAAATATATTTTTAAAAGATAATCTAGGAAATATATCCATATACATATATTAAAGCCTAAGAGCTTAATTATTTTCTATTCAATTCGACCCATTAGTACATATATATATATATATATATATATATATATATTACGTATTATAGGATAGTTATTTCAATAGGTAATAATATGTCACCTATATATGTATATATATTTTTTGAAAAAGAAAATAAAATTACGTAAAAATGACATGTGACAATGAAGAGATGAGAAAGTGACACGTGAAATTAAAATCTTTAACTTTAATATAGGATATAGATTTCTTAAGCTACCTAGAAGAAAGCTTACACCAATCATGTTGATAAAATTTAATTGTAAATCAACTTTATATTTATGTTCATCTACGATAAGCTAGTGGTTTCTAAACAGATCATAAAAAGTAGCAATGGGACGTAGATTCTATGTTTTTCTTTTATTCAAATAAAGGTTCATACATTAGAAAGAGCGAAAAGATTGTACAATTAAGAAAGATGAACAAAAGCACAAAAAAGAACAATAGATCTCTGTTGGGTTAATGCTCACATTCTATTTTTTCTTCTCGAACTGGACTCTACCAACCACCATCATAGCCTTTGGGCTGAATGGGTTAATGCTCACATTCTAAAGGGGGCAGTCTATCTGGTCTTTCAACACTAGCTACAAATTTAGCTTTGTTTGGAGCCAGATCCTCAAAGTCAGAGACGATGTTATTGCTACCATGAGTGGCTCTTCTTTCAGCACAAATACCCTAAACACTCTTGGTAAATACTCAACTACTACTGCTTATGATCTCTGCTGGAAGCCCCACCTCCCCAGCACCCCCTACCGCTTTGGTACGATTTGGAACAGGCTTTGCATTCCAAAATGCAGCTTCATCGCTTGGATTTCAAGCCATAATCGGTTGCCAACTCTTTCAAAGCTTTTCGAGTGGAACAATATCCAGGACAATACCTGTCATCTCTGCAAGATGGGTGCTGAAGACGATGACCATCTGCTTCACCGTTGCAGCTACTCATTACTCGTGCTGGATCTTGCTTCGAGTTGGCTAAGACTAGCCCGCCCCTACCCATACAGTAATGGTCTTTGGAACTGGATTGCAAACCACTCCTCCAGGAAAGACAATCTTGTTTCCCAAGTTCACCTTTCTACCATCACGAGCTTCATTTATTTCGTATGGAAAGTTAGGAATGAACTCATCTACGGCCACACGACTACTCATGCTACTACATGTGCCCATAGCATCATAAATGCCACGAAAAATCACTTCTCTTCACACTGGAAGGAAAGATCTCGAGAGTCCAAAGCTTGGGCCAAGATTCTTGGCATCCATCTCGCTTAAAGCCTATTGTAACTTGTTCTATGTTCCTTCGATCATTTACGCAGTAATGCTGGGCTAGTAGCCATCCTATGTATATGTTTTCTTGTTACTAATACAATTATTTCAAAAAAAAAAAAATAGAAATGAAAATTTGTCATATACTCACCACCATTAAATAAGGAAAACACAACAATACTATAGAACAATAGTACTTATAACGGTAACATTAAATAAGGAAAACACAATAATGCTATAAGACCTACAAGGTAAGTAAATATTAATACATAATAATATTGCGTAATATTATCAAACTTTAAATCGTCTAGATTATCCTCATTAATCAAGTCACCTAACTATTCCAATAGAAATGAAAATCTGTCATATACTCACCACCATTAACACCATCACCATTAACATTCCACACACAAACTTTAAAACACTTCGTTTCATCTCGATTATGATCATAAGCCGTCCACGAAATCTTCCCTTTCTCACCGCTAACTTCACAGAAGAACTGAGTGTTCCCAAACAGCCATATCAGAGGATGAAACACGAACTCGTACTCTTGCCCATCTACCAACATCTGTTGACCTAAATCATCGTCTATTGAATTGCAATGGACGATTATCTTCGATCCATCTCCCATGTTGTTTTTCACATGCACGTGCGTTTTAGGCGTCCAACTGTATATCGAACTGGCTTGTCTTGCTTCGTCTGCCATGCAAATGACTGCGCAAGCTACGATCAACTTCAATGCTTTGGTTATCGATCTCATTTTTGATGAGTTTTTGTTTGTGATTTCTATGGGTTTGATGCATGATTATATAGAATTATTGCGGTTTTATGGGGATTTGATTGTGATTAAATTCCGGTTATTTTCCTTTTTAATTGTATATATCTTTGTTTTTAGTATGCATGATATAGGGTATCTTCAAATTGATTCTCTATTAATACTCGATAGATTGAATATTTGTCCAAAAATTATGAACCTTTTTATATGGAAAAACAGTAATTATATTTGAGGATTTAAAATTTCTAAGATTTGTTTAAATATATTTTTGTTAATTATGAAAATTATCTTTATATATTAGGTTAGTTTAGTTTTGATTTTATCCTAGTAATTTTTTTAATTATTTTCTTATAATTCTATCAATATTAATTTGTGATAGTGTAATACCCGTACTTTGCACGGATTATATTAAGATATAATATTAAAATAAAAGTGTATAAAGTGTTTATATTAGATTTTTTGTTTTTTATGTAATTAAATATTTACAAAATATATTAGTAATAAAATATTTGTAACCTATGATGATATATTGATATATGTAAGTTTAATTAAATATTTTTTTATTATAAAATTTGTTAAATTATAGTGTAGTAAAATAGTTGAATTGAAAAATAATGAAAAACACGAGTTTATTAACTTTTATTCAAAATAGTGTGTATATTTTTACTATTATAAAAAATATTAATCATTTAAATGTGTGATCTAATTTAAATTTGGGTTAGAAATAATATTTATAAATAATAATAGTTAATATTTATAAATATTATTTTACAATTACTATTTTAAGTATATATGATTTTATAAAAAAAATAAAGAAGTACTGTCAAACATATATGTTAAAAAATAACTATATGATATTATGACGAGTTAAATATGGATATTGCAATGGTTTAACATGTATAAATTATATTTAGTAGATTATATTTACCTTAAGATTAAAATATAATTAATTATTAATGGATATAATTAAATATGTATAAATAAGAAGGCGTATAAAAATGACATCTGACGTTAAGGACATAAAACGATGACAACACGTGACGATAAGGGGCTTTCACCCTAATATAGGTATCTTACTTAGGAATATGTTTTGTATTTTATAAGTGACTAGAATGTAAAGGTATAATAAATGTTAATATTTGGCTAGTTAATCAACGAATATTCAGTTTAGATATGCGAATATAATGCATATTGTATACAACAAGGCCAACTAGCCTTATGAAGCACAATCTATACACTTTGAAGAATTAAAGACACAACAAGACAATAATCTACCAACAATCCTTACAAGAACACTGACCCTTTTCAAAATGATGGAACCTATGAACATCCCTCAAGACGATTCGCCTTTCGAAGATCAAAGACATAAGCTTAGCAGCCAAATGACAATCACCACAAACTGTTAAGTTCTTCATAACCCGGATCGTAGTTCCTGGAGGCGTGTTCATAATCCCGAAAGTAATGGCCAATTTCTCACTATGATACCTTAAACATGCCTCCTTTTCCTCATTGTTCATCTCGGCATGATGAACCAATGACAAATCAGGAATGTAACCAACTCTTTTCAATTCTTTCATCAACTCATCAACTGATTTATGCAGTTTTCTGTATTCAGCTCGCGTTCCATCACCACCCGAAAAGAATTCATGAACTATGCCATTAACTTCTACTGAGCTACATCCAGGAATCTTAACAGCTCCTCTCAAATTCATCAGTTTCCTGAAGTGATTCACCTCTTCCCATTTCCCTGCTTTTGCAAACAAGTGTGAAATCATTACATAGTCACCTCCATGAGTATCATCAAGCTCAAAGATCTTATCTATAACCTCTTTCGCCAAATCTATGTTTCCATAGCCACAACACGCGTATAAAAGTGTTCTCCAGAGAATTGGAGTTGGGTTAACCGGTAATTCCTCTATGAACCTATATGCTTCATCTAATTTTCCGGTTCTACTTAACATATCTACTACACATCCATAATGCTTGATTCCTGGTTGAACACCATATAGTTTCTCCATAGTGTTGAAATACTTGTATCCTTGATCAACTAAGCCGGCGTGGCTACAAGCGTATAACAGACCCAAAAATGTGATTTCATCAGGTTTGAATCCCATTCTTGTCATTTCATTGAATGTGTTTATAGCCTTCTGGCTGTTACCATGTATTGCATAAGCCATGATCATTGCAGACCAAGCTTGGGTGTCTTTTACAAGAATGCTCTGAAACACGGACTCTCCTTCCTCCAAGCTTCCGCATTTAGCATACATATCTATCAGCCCTGTGTTCACTTTCACATACTGATCAAACCCATTCATTTTGATATACTCATGTATCCATCTACCCAACTCGAGTGATCCTAATAAAGAGCAAGATGACAGCACACTCAACATAGTAACATATGTAGGCTTTATTTCCCTAGCTTGCATTTCTCTGAATAATGATAATGCTTCATTAGGCTTATTGTTCCGCGAATACCCAGATATGATCGAATTATAACAAACAACACAAGGATCACAAATGGCATCAAATACGCACCTAGCCAAACCCGTTTCATCACACTCAGTGTACAGATTGATCAATGAAGGGGAAACATAAATGTCATTACCAAACCCCAATTTGACAGCAAGACCATGTAATTGTCTTCCTTCCTCCAATGCCTTCACAATAGCACAAGCCTTGATCAAACAAGGGAAAGTATAGTGATCTGGGACAATTCCAGAGCACATAATTTGCACAAACAGATCAACAGCGGAAAGAGGGGAGTTACTACTAGCATACCCACGAGCCATGGAATTAAACAACCCAATATCTGGGTCAGGAATTGTGTCGAACAGTTGGTGGGCATATTCCATTGTCGAATCTGTGGGATCCTTGGTGCAAAAATTAACGAACTTGGTGATGATGTTGACGTCATTTTGAAGGTGGGTTTTCACAGAAAGAGCGTGAATTTGCTTGAGATCCCTGAGAGAATTGCACTTGGATATGAGAGAAACAGGGTGGGGTTGTAGTGCTAGTAGAGCTATTGGCGGAAGTGGAGGCGCTGTTGTCATATTGAGACAACTCCATATTGATATCCTCAATCAAGACCGTTAAATAGCAATCCAAATAAGTTTCGTCAATGATGTCAGCACAAGGAATTGAACAGAGGAGTAGAAGTGTAGAACTGTGGAAGACAGGCAATTTGTGTGGAATCAACCGAGATTGATTATTAGTACCACCGATGCGTAGCTGTAATTACGCGTACGCAATACGCGTACGCAATGCGTAGCTGTAACAAGAAGCTCATTTCGTTCAAAAAATATAGGAAAATGGTTACGACTACGCACGTCATGCGTAGTAGTTCATAACATATATTTGGTTCGGAAAATGAAGGAAAACTTACTACGCCTACGCATAACGTAGACGTTGTGTGTATAGCATGGTATGATAAGAATAGCATGAACTTAATCACCTAAACATTTTCGTATTATGGAATTATTTTAGGGTGATAAGCCCCAAAATAATGTCATATAACAACAAACGGACCTATAGATTAGGTCATTGATCCATTATTGGACGCATTTCAATCATTATTTTTAAAACGAATATATTTTCTAACATACATCTGTAATTTATAATAAAATTTTTAATAAATTTTTTTTTTTTGGTGTACTTAAAGTTTGTACTTTTGATATCAGTTTTAAAATTTCTTTTTATACTTATATGGTTCTATTTATTTTTCTCTCTATACCAATTCTTAAATATTAAAATTTATTATAAAATTTTTAAAATAAATTTAAAACTAATTATAACCTTATTAGATTTTAAATTAATAATAAACATATTTTTAAAATACTTTTTAATTAAAAAAATTAAAGTAAAATAAAGAAAATTTTAATTTTTGAAGTAAAATAAATTTATTTATTAAAGTAAAATAAAGATAAATTAAAAAATTAAAGTTAAATAAAGATAATTTGAAATAAAATTTTTTTTATGTATTAATTTTTTTTATAATATATTTTCCCATACTCTAAAATTTAAAAAAAAACATAATTTTTTAATATTTTTGAATTAATATAAATTATATGAATTTAAATTTAAAAATGAATAAAATTTTATATTTTTAATTTTTTAGATTCTTAATAAAAATTTAAAAAATTATTTTAAATTATTTTATATATATTTTAAAGTCGAAAGTAAAACTTAAAAAATATTTTAATTCAAAAATAAAAAAATCTTTAATTCATAAACTAATTTTTTTTATAAAACTATTTATATTATAAAATTATTAATTTAAATTTAATGAGGTTATGATTGTTTAAAAAAAATTTAAATTTTTTAATTTTAAAATAAATTTTAATGTAATAATGTCATCATTTGATTATTAGAACTTATAAAAGCAAAATAAAATCTGATAATATAAGAGTTGTAAAGAAAATAGTGTTCTAGTGTCATCATTTGATTATTGTCGTAATAGAAATTGATTTTCAACAAAATCTAATTTTAACATTTTTTTTAAATAAAAAGTTTAGATAAAAACTTATCAGTAACGAACGGCACGAGTAGTCACCGAATCCCGCTCCAAATAATGCCTAGTTACCAGAATTTCTCAAGTACACCCACCTAACGCATCCTGATGTAATTTACAGTTATACCCTTCAAGTTCAACATGATAGTAAGGGTATTATCGTCCAGACACAGTTTTATTAAGGCGTGTAACATCCGCGTAGATAATAACAACTTTATTTTATTTTAAAAAGCATTTATTCCATTAACAAAGCGTCAAAAACCGTATACTCTGGAATACACGCCAAGGAAGGATCCTTCTCGTTTTGTATACCTTAAACCAATCACCTTCTTTCTTTGTAAATGCCCAAAATACCCCCAAAAACCGTATACTCTGGAATACGTGCTCGAGCTTGGCTCGTTTAGAAAGAGAACGAGCTCGAGCCGAGCTTTTGACGAGCCGAGCCCGAGTAGCTCGGCTAAAATAATGCTCCTATAGTGTTATTTTAGCCGAACGAGCCGAGCTTTGACATGCTCAAACTCGGCTTGTTTATAAACGAGCCGAGCCGAGCCCGAGTCAAGCCTAAAAATTATACGAGCTTTAAAATGTGCTCAAGCTTAGCTCGTTTAGAAAATGAACGAGCTCGATCCGAACTTTTGACGAGCCGAGTCCGAATAGCTTGTCTCTTATTATAGCCCTAAAGCTTGCATTCTCACTGGAGGATAAAAAAGTAAATTAACTGCTGACATAGCATATTAAACATTGACGCCCATAACTGTTGAAATTTGATCGGGATAAGCAAATAAAGCAAACTCTAAGGGCATTTTTGGAACAGAAATCCCCTATAAAAGGGGGAGACGTTATGCGATTTCTTCAATTCACATTTCACATCAAAAATTCCTTACCTGTTTCATAATTTTCCGATATTGCCCTGAGCTTTCTCTAGAATGGCGTCCAGGTATGAGGTGGAGGTGACGTTGACGTCAGCCAAGGACTTGAAGAATATCAACTGGCGTTACGGCCCGATCCGTCCATACGCCGTCGTATGGGTCGATCCGCAACGGAAATGCTCATCCAGAGTTGACGACGAAGGGGACACATCGCCGTACTGGAACGAGACGCTTGTCATTCCTCTTGACCGTCCGATCGAGGAATCAACTCTTTACATCGACATAGTTCACGCTAAATCCCCCGATGAAGATACCAAACCCCTCATCGGCTCTGCTAAGCTCCAACTCCGTGAGATCGTCGATGAAGGCGGACTTGGATCCAAGATCCCTCGGAGTTTGAAGCTCAAGCGCCCCTCCGGTAGGCCTCACGGTAAGATCGAGGTTGAGATCACCGTTCGCGATCCTCGTTATCGCGCTCCAGATCCCTATGCTTCTTCTTACGGCGTCAGGGGAGGCGATTACGCCGCTCCTCCTCCGGCTTACGGCGGCGGTTATTCTTACGGCGCTCCAACTCCGGCTTACGGTGCTCCTCCTCCAGCTGGTTACGCATACGGTGCGGCTCCGCCTCAGCCTGCGTATGCGGCTCCTGCGTACGGTGCAGCAGCTCCTGCGTACGGTGCAGCAGCTCCTGCGTACGGTGCAGCTCCAGCTTACGGCGCGACTCCGGTGTATGTAGAGGAGGAGAAGAAGAGCAAGTTTGGGGGGATGGGAACGGGATTGGCTGTTGGAGCTGTAGCTGGAGCTTTGGGAGGGTTGGCGTTGGCTGAGGGATTTGATAAATTGGAGGATCACATTGCTGATGAGGCCGCAGATAGAGTGGAAGATGATCTTGCCGATGATGGTGATTTTGACGGAGGTGATGATGGTGGATGGTAATCAATGACACGATCGTCGATCGATTTGCTTCATTTTATCTGAAAAGGAAATATCTGGATTTTATTGTTTTTATTTCCTGAATCAAACATAAATGTGTTTCAATTTGCGAGTTCAATGTTAGCCATTAAAAATTTCAAGCTTTTTTGCAAGCTTCATCCTTGTTATTGATCATGCTATTATCTACTGTTCTTCATAAATGAGAATTGCATTAGGCAATCATCTACTGTTAGTTAAACTTCAATATGTATCAATCTGTTTCCTTCTTGATATCCCACATATTCAGGGATCTGCTATATTTGAAGTTAAGATCTTAAGTTTTTAACAATATCTCTTACAGAAACATAAGTCCCCATTAGCCCAACAAGAAGCCCTGATGCCAAAATCACAACTATGATCTTAGATTCAAATCTACATTTTTTGAATCCAGTGAGTTTCAGGTAGCAAAGACATGGCAAAAGTATAGAAACTGTGATGCTTAAGAATGCACCAGTAAATGCCATCACATAGCCAAAGAACGGGACGATCAGCGCAACAAGGACCGTGCTGATCACAAGCATTGTTCTGATAGAGATTCCGAGAACCCATTTTTGGGTATTGAGCTGAAGGTAGTCCTCAATGAAATTAGCTATTGGTGTAATTACTAACGCATACTTTGTCAATGGGTTGATCAAAGTTGTGTATATAGCAATTTGTGAACTTATCTTTGTGACAGGGAGGTTTAAGGTTATCTGAGACTTTGAGGTTTGTCCATACATTAGATAACCGATGATCGCCATTGTTGCATAGCCGATGGTGCTTAACCCGAAACATATCAGCAACACCTGCAGTAACATTAGCTGATGTTGATTTATACAGAAATGAAAACAGATTTAGGGTATCTTCCTTTCCCATATGCTGATATAGAATAAGTGTATGGATATCACGTATCAGATATTCATGTTTGATAACTGATTATATGGGTATCAAAGTGATATACCCAGATTTCAATACTTCAATTTTTATCGATTTTGAAATATCTAGAAATTGTCAGGTCTCACGCCCTCTTCTGATATACCTCAACTTCTTGTCAAACACAGGTACCAGATTTCATTCTCATACTCATATCCCTGATATCAATATTGATATTGACATATTATATACTGATATCAGGATATGGGAAAGCAACATACCCTAATTTATGACAGTAAGATGGTTTTACTTTTACCTTTCTGAATTGGCTTCTGTCTTTCATGGAAATGCAAAGAGTAGGAAAAACTGCATGACCACAGTAACAGAAGGTAAACAAGCTTATAGCAGTAGGCAAGCCTTTGAAGTCCCAAACCACTCCATTTTCATGGAACCCTACGCCATCAAACGCGCCTGTCCAGAAAACGGAGATGACAACAGCCAAAGAGGCGAAAACACCTCCCATGGATACATAAGCTAACATACCTAAGCTCCTTAGCCATGTTGTTGGTAAGATAACAAGAGCTGTTAAAATCATGAAAACTTCTCTAACTCCTGATTTTATACCTAAGAAGTGACCAAATCCATTCGGAAACAGTTTTGTTAAGTTATCGCCTTCAAGTATCAGAAACTCAACTGCAACTAAATAGAGTTCAAGGTAGAGAAATATTGACACAAAAACTCTTCCTTTAGCTCCAAATGCTAACTCTCCTATGTCCGGATAGGATTTAGCATTCGGGTTTGCCATAACGCATCGTTGAAGAAGCAAGCCGGTGTAGCAACATAGAGTTGCTACTATGAAAAGTACAGTCAAGCTTAGCCAGCCACCTTGTGAGAGTGCATATGGTATAGACAGTAGACCAACACCTGAGAAAAATGATCAAATCTCATTTACCAAAAGAATGGATTTTTATTTTTTTTTTGTCAGAAGGAGATCAAGATGACACCTGAAAGAGCATTGATTCCATTGAAGCATGTTCGAATAAAGGTTGTGCCTTTCTCTACTACTTCCTGCTGTTGGAACGACGTCGTTTGGCTCTCGACGGAATCTATGTTGCCGGATTCCATGACAGTTGCTCTAGATTCCCTGCAAGTTCACTATGTTTTGGAGGTATCAGAATATTGATGATACAAGCACATAAGCTTTGTCTTCAGCATATATATAAGGGCAGAGATGAGGGTACGTGTCCCTAACTGTAAGTGGTATGTTCTGTTTCTTCTTACTGAGTATTGGCTGATGATGGAATATATATTTATTGTGAAGATGAGTAGACTACCATATTTATAACACCATTAAGGGCTCGTTCGGAAGCAGTAGGATTCATTCCTAGTGACGGAGTGATTCCGAATCAATAAAAAACTATGTTTGTTTAAAAGTCTTTTAACACATGAAAGTAAACCCATCAATTCCATTTTCTTTCCTTACTCTTATCCGATTCTATCCTTACTCTTATACGGTTCAAACCGCTCCAACCAAACGGGCACTAAAAAAGTATCAAAAAGATTTAAGGCTCGTTTGGTTCCAACTCAGGAAACGGAAACGTAATGGAAACGAATTTAGTCCATATGTATATCCTTATTTATGAAATTTTATGGAATCATTCGTTGTGTTTAATGCAAAATGCATTTGTTTTCCCACATTTTGTTTCCCTGTAGAAATTCAAAAGTAATCAAACTCTACTCCAATTACTTCAAATCACAAGGAATGATTTCAATAAATTTCATGAATAAGGATATAAATATGGGCTGAATTCGTTTCCATTCCATTTTCGATTCTGGAGTTAAAAACCAAACGGACCCTTAAGGTATAAGCATGATGTCCGGAATCTAATTACGTTCAACTAGAGCAACCCTCAACCCTAAAGGCTTTATATCCATCGGGTCTAAAGACGTGCAGGACAACCGTCCAGTAAATCTACGGATAGTCAACGCAAATTCATTCAAAAATCAATTGACGATACGAAGAGTAATCAGTATAAGATACTAGGCTCAGACATGCCATATACTTGATGCAGAACAATTGCCCACACATATTTACACAATATTCATAGAATCTTCTCAATATGCTCGCCTTTTGCTGATCTTGATCCATTGCTCCCAACAGAAGTTCCACCTAACGCACTTGTCTTGTTTTTTCTTCGTCTGAGTAAGTATTCCACACAAAAAAAATTCTTTACAAAATTGTGATAAAGCTCTTTATCTTTTATGTACGGTCATTTTAAACGCATTTAAAATTAAAATTTAATTTATTTCAAGTTTACCGTCGTGTTTAGAAATCAAAAAGATACGTTTAGAAACCACAAACTTATTGGCAGTTGAAATTAAAGCTTATTGATTCAAGGAATTTTCTTTTGAATGAACTAATTGATTCGAGAGAACAAAGTTAATTAAACCCGATGTGAGTATAAATTTATTTTTAAAACTTTATTTATTTTAAAAAATATGATTTACCATAGTATTATATTTGTATCGTATCATTCAATAACCTACAATTATATTCATAAACTTCGTCCACTAACTTATTAAAATTAGTAAGTTTTTATAAGATTAGACTCTCAAACGCCTATTTTATATTACGTTTGTTTTCATACGTTTGATAAACTCTCATAAGCTTGAAAAATCGATCTCTCGATCAAACGGACTCTTAGTAATATTAAACTTTATATAAATATAAACTAATATATTAAAAATGCAGTATAAGTAGTGCAATTATGTATACATATAATACTATACGGTAATTTTTGTTTTATCAATTAGGTGCGTATTATTTGTCAAACAAACATTAAACTTCACTAATGCTACGTGAATTAAGTGTCCCGTGGTCGTTCCCTAGTCACTTCTTCAAAATTAGGTTATTAGACAACTAGTTGATACGTTCATATAAGTTTATTTTATTATAATTTAGCTAATCAAATACATGCAAGAAGATAAAAAGGGATGGATTTTGATGTCGCATTCGCACGTAATCTTTGATGTTACATAACATTATCCAATAAGAGTAACAAACGTAAATGAGTATCATATGTGCAAATGCAATTTTCACTTTCTGTAAAGATGATTTCTACACATAAAGAGCGAAGCAAAGTTTTTCAAACTTTGTCCACTAAAACGACCCTAAAGCATGCAAACTTCGTTTTGCTAATAACTATCGTTTTGGTGATTTAGACCGTCGGTAAATTATGACGGGTCAGATAACGCGAAAGTGTAATATATATCATGGGTAGAAAGTTTGATATGTAACAAAAAAGTGTGTGATTATACGAGGCTATTACTTAGGGTTGTCAGTCTATGATGCACGGACACTTTTATAATGTGACGTGTCCCGTGTTCTGCCGTGTCGGAAACGGGGACACAACCGGACACGGCTCGGACACGGTCAAATATGACCGGACACGGTCAAGACACGTTTCCAAGGTAGGATACGTCTTGGACACGGTGAGGACACGGATTGTGTCCGGTCAAGACATGATCAACGAAATAAAAACTTATATACCGTAATATTTTTTCTTCTTTCCCATTTTTTCCGACTAAACCTAGCTCCACATGACCACCTAGGAGATTGTGGTTGTCGGAAGCAGGACACCGATCTTCTTCTCCGGGCTCTAATGTTGAAATGTTGTTTCGCCGGTCGACTCTTCTCTCCATTTTTCTTATGATTTTATAAATTAATTTTGAATATTTGATTATTAATTTATTTTGTAATTTTTATTTGTTGAATATTGACTATGTTATTCTAATTCTTTCAGTTTTTATAATTCACAAATATTTATTATTATTTTTCCTTTGTTGATCATTTTGTTCGGTTATTGTTGATTTGAAAATGAATTATTCATTCTTCAATTTTGATACTAACTATGATTATTTCAGATTATAAAACTAAATATGTTTATTTCTATGTTTTGTAAGACTGAAAATGTTTGTTTCTAAACTTTTGTTTCAATTATTTTATCATCATGTTAATATTTTTATCAACTCATATATCATTGATTTTCTTTTCATATATATGTAACTCATTATGATATAGTAATTCTATATTTCAATATCTTTAAATAATAGATTAATTATTTTACTCGTCGTGTCCCCGTTTCCTATACTTTTGAGCATTGCCGCTTCTCCGTTTCTCGCCGTATCCGTTTTCTGTATCCGTGTCCGTGTCCGTGCATCATAGTTGCCAGTCGAGTTAAACTTTGTTATGCTTATATTCAGATCATTTGAATTCAAATTGAATTTAAAGTTGCATTGATATTTCAATTGTTTAGTTAAATGAATGAGAAATCGAGTTTGAGTTGAAGTCAAGTAGCTTAACTAATATAACAGTAGTATTGAAGATTGATGGGCGTTCCAACTAGTGCATTATTTTGCAAAGTCTTATTTAATTACAAGTTTTGAGAAGATTGATCTATTAATACTTTTGAATATTAGGGTTTTCTCCTAAACATTTCCAATAAGCTGAAAAAACATTATGAATACATATAAGTTATTTTGAAAATTTATAGAAAATCTGGAAAATAGGAGATGCAACAATTTTAGGGCATGTTTGATTCCAACTCTGGAAACGAAATGGAAACGAATTTAGTCTATATGTGTATTATTATTGAAGAAATTTTATTTATTATTTTTTTTTTGAAAGTTTGTGATATTTATAACCAGAAAAGCATTTACAAGACAGGGTGGTCTACTAGACCAAATGGAGAAATTTGTAAAACAGATTACATAAAGTGAATGCCAAGAATATTGCTCCACATGATGGAGTTGGGGGAGCGATCTTTCCAGTTGCAAGCAGCGAAGGTTTTGGTAGCATTAATGATGAAAGATGCACAAGATGTAGGGTGGGTGGTCGTGTTATTGTAGATGAGATCGTTTCTAGCTTTCCAGACAAAGTAGATGAAGCTAGTGATGGATGATAAGCGGATGTGAGTGATTTAATGCAAAATGCACTTGTTTTCCCACATTTTGTTTACTGTAGGTATAAAAATAAATCAAACTCTACTCCAATTACTTCAAACCACAAGGAATGATTCTAAAAATTTTCATGAATAAGGGTATACATATGAAGTAGATTCGTTTCCATTCCGTTAGATTCCTAACTTTAAACCAAACGGACCTTTAGACTATAAAGATATGAAAGTGGGTAATAATAAAGTTTATATAAAGGTCTTCTTTAATACGCCTGCTTCAATAGTTGCTCCGAGCGAACAATTATTAGACGAACCTGTCAAGAACTCGATTTAAAAAAATCGGTTCAAGTTCGTTCTCTTTCTAAACAACTCGGTAAAAGTACTAAAAGACAGCTCCACTTGTACATAAATGAGTTGAACCATGTAACTACGAACCGGTCAACCATGAATATGACCTATCCGACCGGACATAAACGGGTCTAGTTAGACCGGGTCGGTCCAACTTAATTGGCAGGCAAAAGATTCTAAACCCCAAATTAGGAATTCGAAAATCCCAAGGAACCCGACGAGCCCTAGGAGATCGGGAGAACCACACAGGAAAACGAAGAAGACGATACCAACAAAATCACAAACAAAATTACAAAGATCAGAAGAAGATCAATCCAGAACAGATCGAAGAAAGAGAGGGCAATAATCTTTACGCCCTCTCTTCAATTCTACTCGTATCAACCCAATTTCAAATCCCTTTCTTTCGATGTTTTTGAAAAAGTCTCACAGTTCATCGCTACTTTCATTTTAAATCAGTTTTTTTTAATTATTTTTTTTTATTTTTTCCCCTCAAATTTTTACATATGTGTATACCTTCATTCGTCCACTTTGATGCGACGATTGAATGCCGGGGCAAGGAATTCGGATCCTGCCAATTCCACAAAGCCTGATATGGAATCCGTGAAATCTCTCAATTTCAAGCACAATCCTAAACCCCGATCCAAGTCATACTCCAAATTATCAAAAAATCACACTCCTTCCTCGAAATCGAAACTCTTTATCGTTTCAATCATTTCCATTGTATTATCAATCATATTTTGCTTCCTTTACGTCCTATTCCGGCACAAAAGCCTTGAATCTGGCCCGAGATATGGTATTATAATCGACGGTGGAAGTACTGGGACTAGAATCCATGTATTTGAGTATAGAGTTGAAGGTGCGATGCCGAGGTTTGATTTCGGTACTCGTGGTTTGAAATCGATGCGAGTTAGTCCCGGGTTGTCGGCGTATGTGAATGATACGGAGGAAGCCGGTGCTTCGTTGCTGGAGTTGTTGGAATTTGGGAAGAGAAGAGTTCCTGAGCAGTTTTGGAAGGTGACTGAGGTTAGGTTGATGGCTACGGCTGGGCTTCGGTTGCTTGATTTGAAGGTGCAAGAGAGGATTTTGGATTCATGTAGGCGAGTTTTGAGTTCGTCCGGGTTTAAATTCCACGAAGATTGGGCATCAGTGATCTCAGGTTTGCAAAATCGAAAACTTTGCTGTGATTTATGTTGGATAGAGGACATTTATGAAGACTGAAAAGTATAAATCATTGAATTATATTGAATGAGGTGGACTGGCTGATATTCAGTGATCTAAGTCAATTCCACATTGATTTGTGACAAATTCTTGTGATCCTATCTAGTGTGATGTTAATGAGTTTTTGTCATTATATTGTCCATGATATTGGAAATTCATGATTGATTAATGATTATTGTTCTTGCTAAGTTAAGTTATTTTTATTGATCCATGAGTGTGTGTTCTAGAGTGGAGGTCTAATAAAGGATATCAGTGTGGAGTTCAAGCTAGCAAACCTAGCATGCTGGATTATACCTTAGAATAAGCCATTTTGCTTCATCACAAAGTGGCATCTCTTATATACACTTGGGTTTTAAGCTCATCTTACAGAGGTCCTGATTATGGACTTTCGCATACTATTACTATTAGTACGAAACAGTTAAAAAAAACAATTAGGAGTATTATTCTTCTAAGTGCTTATAATTATGTTTTAGGATCTGATGAGGGTTTGTACGCTTGGGTTGTGGCTAATTATGCCCTTGGAAGCCTCGGAGGTGATCCTCGGCAAACAACTGGAATCATCGAGCTTGGTGGAGCTTCTGCTCAGGTACAGTTTCCTCGTTCCTTGTAAGCTGTAACAATCTCATTAATGTGATCATTCTTCTCCAACATATAAGCACCTTTATGGAAGTAGATCTATACAATAAATTAGTTGCTGTCCTTGTCTCCTGGCCTTTTGCGCCCTTGTGTTTACTTGAATTCTCATAACGAAGTCATGATTTGAGACATTTACAGTTTATACTTCAACAGATCAACCTATTAAAAGCATAACAAGAAGCTTTATAAATTAAAATTTCCTCCGATATTCTTTTAGTTTGTTTTGGAGAAGTGTAGCTCCTAAGTCCTAAAACAGATATATACAATAAATCAGCTGTCTTTTGTTTAAATGAGATTTTGTAAAGATGTCTTTAACACTTCGATGACCTTTCTGGACCACTGAATTGTATTCTTATGTTGAAATATCTGTGGAATCTGAAACCTCAGTTTGTGTGTAATATGAATGAAGTCTGTTATTGTTACAGGTGACTTTTGTTCCAAGTGAGACGATACCTAGTGAGTTCTCTCGTAGCCTCATATATGGAAACAGTACATATACTCTCTATAGTCATAGCCTGCTTCAGTTGGGTCAGGTACTACATTGTGAATTAAAGAACTTTATCACTTATCTGAAAGTGCTTTCCTTAATCGTTAACTTAATTTTTCTCTCTGTGTCTGCAATCTTCTTGCAAAACTAGAGGTACCAACTGAAAACAGCAACCAGATTTTTTGATATCCAATTCGTTTTTGTCTTGCAGAATGTGGCGTTTGATTCACTCAAAGAGTTAATTGTTTCTGACGGTTTGCCTTTTGGTAAGTAGATTTGAGGTATCTTATAAAACTTCAGATTGATGAATTCCATAATTCCATGAATTATGTTCCTGAGTGCCCATAGTTTGGTGCTTCTAAGACCTGAAGGAATATTGGCATTACAATTTATAAATTATCTAATAATCGGCATTATTTCTCATGAAGCTCTTGGACCTCCAATCAATGGATTAGTCATAGATCCCTGCACTCCCACGGGATACCCACATGATGCTAAAACACAGAATGTCTCCCCTAGTCCTTCAGCTCAGAAGTATTCAACCTCTTTTCATGCAAGGGGAAATTTTTCAGACTGTAGAGCCGCCGCATTAATGCTGTTACAACGAAGAAAAGGTATAATGATCTGATCAGTTATTTCAAATATAAATCTTCTCAACTAGAAGGTTACTAACAATCTGTTCATTTTTCTTCCTTTGAAAATAGAGGAATGTTCCTACCAGCATTGCTCTGTGGGTTCAACATTCATACCGAAGATAGATGGGAAATTTCTGGCTACCGAGAATTTCTTCCATACTCCAAAGGTTTTTTTCCGTCCTGTTGTATTACTCAAATGAATGATCTACCTTTCACAAATCTATAAAAAAAAAAATTCGTTTTTATTTTCTTGTTTAGTTTTTGGGTATGGAACCAGAGTTGCTGCTTTCAGATATGATGTCAGCCGGGCAGGAGTTCTGTGGAAACGATTGGTCTAGTATAAGACGTAAATACCCCTCAGCTCGTGATGAAGATATGTTGCCAATATGTTTCTCTTCTGCTTATATTGTAGCCTTTCTGCATGACAGTCTTGGAATTTCCTTGGATGATGAAAGGTATTGCTGATGTTAACAGAAGTCTCTATACTAATTTTAATGTCTTCTAGTCTTCATCTTCCCCGGAGCCTAATTTGTGGAAGCTTGTTCAATGCAGGATTACATACACTAATAAAGTTGAGAATATTCCGCTTGATTGGGCGTTAGGCGCTTTCATCTTACAGACCACAGCTGACCTCAATGCAAATCGCCTGGAATGGATACCCAGCTTTTCCTGGGAAGGAACTCCTAATCTTTTCTTGATACTCGTTGCTTTAAGCATCATAGTCTTTATTGCTTGGTCTTTTTCAAAGTGGAAGAAACCTTACCTGAAAACAATCTATGACTTAGAAAATGGCCGGTATATAGTCACTCGAATTAGTGATTAGCCAATTCAGCTCGATAGAATCATAAACCTGGAAAGATTCAAACTTGGGGATTCTCTGTGATAGGATCCTTAACATCATTTTTGCCCGGAAGTGATTCCGCTGATTGGTCTTTTCTTACGCACCAAACCACTATGGGGCAATGTGATACCTCAATTCCCCAAGACAGATCAATATCTTGTACAGAAGATAGAAAAAGAAATTGCTGAGTTATTTTTCAGTTCTATGCTTGCATGTTTTAGCTATGTTCAGGCTACAGTGATTTTTCCTAACCTATCACATTTTACAATTTACCATCAGCTATGCTTTTGGTTAAGCACCATCACCCATGATTTCAAAATGATATTTCTGTGCAAATCAAAATCAACTAATGTTTCAGGTACTGCTCATATGTTTTGGTTAAGCAGCATCATATATGTGGCAATGGTGATTCTTGGATATCTAATGCACAGAACATTTAAAGTCTCAGAAACCTTAAATAATAACTCCAATAGCAACATCAGTTTGTTATATACACAACCTTGATCAATCCATCAAGAAAGTAAGCGTTAATAATTCCAATAGCAACATCTATCGAGTACTAGCTTCAGCTTACTACAATCAGGCGAGTTATCTGAATCACCATCAGAACAATGATTGTGATCAGCACTCTCATTGTAGTTCCGATTGTCCCGTCGTTTGGCTATGGGATAGCATTCACTTTTGCAATGTCTTTGGGAACATACGTTTCTGTAAGAGATATTGTAATCAAGTTTATAATTGCTTCTCAATACATCACACCAGCATAAACAAAATCTAGACAGCGCTGGGAATGCTTATTATACATACTGAGTCAAATACAACAAATTTAATTCACAACACCATCAGCATTGGTAGTGCTCAAATATAACTTCACTCATACAGAATTTCAAGATTTTAATGCAGTAAATTCATATTGTGTCGTGCAGTAGAGGCTCCACATCAATGTACAGTGGACAAGGAGCACCAGTAGGAAATGGGCTTGAGATGAACTCGGCGTCACCTGTCTCGCTCATTATAATCTCACTGAATCCTTCATTTCGGAAAGTTTGCAGGTCTAGAGTAGATGTTGTATCTGGGGATTCGATGATCATCTCCAATGTCATTGCGACTTCCTTCATTGTAGGTCTGAATCTCCCACTCCCATTTAAGCAACGTTTGGCTAGATCAGCGAAGGCCACAAATTGCTCCTCTTTGGCCTCTTTTATAACTTCAGGATCCAAGATGTTGGACAATCCCAAATTTTGCATCTGGATAAAGAACTCTGTCACCAAGCTCTTATGCTCCATTGTTCCAGTGATGTAAAATGGCTTCTTGCCCGTCAAAAGCTCCAACAACACAACCCCGAAACCATAAACATCACTTTTTTCGGTGAAAACATTAGATTCTAAGTATTCAGGATCCAAATACCCTATAGTACCTTGGACAAGGGTGGTCACGTGTGTTTGATCGATCTCAATGGTCTTAGAAGATCCGAAGTCAGAAACTTTTGCTCTGTGTTTGTCATCTAGCAATATGTTGGCAGACTTGATATCTCTATGATAGATAGGAGTGGATGAAGATGAGTGTAGATATGCAATAGCTCCCGCTGAATCTGCTGCAATTTTCAAACGCGTATCCCAACTAAGCACAAAATCTTCAGCGGGATGATGAATGTGTTGATAGAGTGTTCCATTAGAAATGAACTCATAAACAAGTAGAGGCACTTCCGTCTCAAGACAACATCCCAACAACTTAACCACATTTCTGTGATTGATTAGGGACAAAACAACCACCTCATTGATAAACTGCTCCATTTGGGTATCATCCATCAGCACAGACTTTTTAATGGCAACAATTTGCCCATCACTCAACATACCTTTGTAGACAGTCCCTTGACCACCTTTACCAAGCACCCGATTATCATTGAAGTGGTCGGTTGCTTTCTCCAACTGTTTGTGGGTGAATAGCTTTGTGCTCTCTACAAGACCATTGTTAGATGATTGGTGTCTATGCAACATCAACTTGAAAAACTTCACTCTTTTCGCCGCCTTCTTTCTCCTCTTGGTGAAATAATATAGCCAACGACAACCGAAAACTAAAAGTAATGGCCCCAGAGCAATGCTGATAGCTATATAAACTGATCAAAGAGCTTGTGTAAGTCTTATATTCAAAATAATCTATTACGTTTTCTGCACTCAAAAGAATTTCAATGTTTGCTTCATAACAGTTAAATTACTTCGAAAAGTTGATGCTTCTGATCTGAATGAACACGCAAAACCTTATTACAAACACTTACCGATAATTGCAGTTAGAGTGAAGAAAATAGGTGTTTGTAGACGACAATAATATATGTTCCCTTGAATTTGTGAACAGCTTCCCTTGCAGTGCTTGCAGTTTTCAGGAACTATTCAGAAAAGAAAATGTATGACATCGACTGAGTCAGATGAAGGAATAACAATTAGTGACAAAAAATTTAGTGAAAGACTCAAATAAAACTTGGTGGTATAACAATCGATAACTGCAAAAGGTTAACATGATGATAGGTTACCTTGGCATCCGTGGGTGACATAAGGATTAATCCCAACAGAATTTTCATTACAATAACAGTAAACAGAATTATCCTCATCTTGACACTCGGAGTGAGGATTGTTGGGAGTAGGCCAAAGACTACTTATCCATCTCCAGTCCAACAGTATTGGGACTGTGGGAGGATCAGAAGTTAATAATTTTCCCATGTATTCATACATGTGGTCACGGTCTATCAAAGTAGCAGCAAGACAATTTTGACTCTTGCCTGATGGTTGCCCATGGAAATCTATCTGGTAGAATTGAAGAGGTGTATAGCTATCGAAATCAAACAACTCCGTTTGGCAACACTCAACCCCGTAGCAGTAGGAGTGGTTTCTGTAAATCCCAGTTTCATTGTTGTGGCAAATTGTGGAGCATCCCGCCATATACTTCCCTCTCTCGTCAAGGAAGACTGCACTTCCAGCACAACCCTCCATGATCCAAGTATTATTATTACTGGAGAAGTTATAAGGACTGCCACTCAATTGAATGCTGCTTAGCTGATGAGGATGTGTGTTCTCTGTGCACACCTTCAAGATAGGTATGCTCACTCTTAGAGTTCCACTACCATCTAACATGAACTCCAATACCTCAATGTCAAATTTGGATAAGAAAGGTAGTTTAGTGAAGCCATTAGAATGTGGAGATGTCTTGCACTCGATCTCAAACCACGGGTCCAGGAAGCAGTTTGCACCAATTCCCCAAGGGAAAGGGATGCTAACGTTTCCGCATTTGTCCTTGCAACCCGGTCTTGCTATTATGAATGTTTCTTCTGCTTTTGACTCAATTGACAGTAGTATTGCCATCAGCAATACTAGCCAGAATATTGGTTTAGGCTTCATTACTCTCAACTTTGATTTAAAATGATGGCCGATTTTTGGGTTGTTTCTCTAGGTTTCTCGATTATATTAGATTAAAAGATCAATCTAACGAACTCACCCATCAATAAGTTCGATTAGACTTGGCCGTGTTGAACGAGTTATGATAGCACAATTTTCGTCCAAGGGTCCACTCTTTATTTGCTCATGGTCTAACTTAAGGTAATGCAGGGTCTTCACAGGTTGACTTGGTAAGTAAACGTCAAGTCAATTGAACGTGAAATTAGTTGCAAAGTAATTAACTCTTGTTGAATCCCTAGCAATGATACCCTAACACATCCTTTGAATCCATAGTCCAGTACCTCATCTCAGTTGATGATATTCCTAATAGCTCAAGAGACATCAAGTGATACAGAAATCCAACAAGTGAAGCATTAATACGAAATTTTAACCAAACACAGAATTATTGACATTGCCAAGTTGTAAGACAAACAAGAATACAAAACACAAGCAACAGCTAAAAAGAAACTATCAAACATAATATCAACTAATACAACTTTGTTTCACAACACTGTCCAAGATCAAACTTAATTATACAGATGCAATTTATTCAGCTTTGATCGATTTCAAAATAATGGTACCCTTGTTTCTCAACCTCAGTTTCTTAATGATATACATAATAGTAGATCAGGAAACATACAAATCTATCCAGGCCAGTGAGAAATGAATATTGAAGGAGTGAAGCATAACACATTACAAATTGCACCATCATTTATTTTTCAAGCAAATTGGTACGTATGAGACAATTCATTGGTTAAAGCTCACTATCTTCACTAGCTATTAAGCAAAGTGGTAAGACAATTGTAGTTGGATGGTAGTTTCTTCCTGTCTTTGTCGACATTAATTTGTTGATTAGTTCAAATAAGTTTTTTGTTCAGATGTCAAGCCATTTGAATTTTATGTTTGAGAGACAATGAAATGATACAAGAACTTTCCAGGAAGTTAGGAACTAACCTGTTTAGGCTGTTTACTCACTGCTGTATTTTTTCCCACTGCAATCAAGAAAATTGTTTTAGCTTGTCGGAAATATGTGTTTTACATTTTTAGTAATATCTGTATTCTACTCGCTTTTCATGTGTTTTAGGAGAGATTGCAGATATTAGTAGGGTCACCTATCCAAGGCCTTTGATCTTGGATGTGTTTTACATTTTTGGCATTTCATCTCTAGCAGATAATGAATTTTACTACTGTTGAGAGTTTGAGTTAGCAGTTAGCACTTAGAATAGAATGAATTTAAATCAGATAGAAAAAGCTTCTGCTCTTAATCATAAGCATAACTTTTGCTGAACCACGAGAACATGGTGATATGAACCAACTGCTACAAATTTGTTGCACAACACTGTCCAAGATCAAACTTAATTATAGAGATGCAGTTTAATAAGCAACTCACCAGCATTTGCAGTGCAGGTATGTAACTTAATCATACAGTGTCCGAGATCAAAGTTAACTATACAGAGATGCAATTTGTCTGGTTCGACTCTTACACTACAAGGTGGGGATGGGTCCATGGTGGAAAACATCAGCCAGCAAGATGTTGACACCTCAGCATGAGTCTAGGATGACATGGCAAGAAGAGTTGCTAAAATGAATGCAAATGTACAAAATTTAGAGCCACGAATTGGATATGGGTTCTTATCCACGAAATCTATCCGATTTCACCTTCTTCTACATTCATCTTCGCACTTGAATCCCAAAAGAGAGACAAAAATGGAGGCTCTGGCCGTGAAGCCCCAACTCTCCCGTCTCAAACTCCTCTTTAAACCACCACCCAGTCTGTCTCCTCCTCCGCCAGCTTTGTGCCACCTTATCAACCACCGCCACCTCAAACTCACCCTATCCGCTGTCCAAGACCAGCAATCCATCACCACTGCCGCCTTCGAGGATTACAACGAAGATGAATCCTACGGGGAAGTCGACCGGATAATCGGCAGCCGAGTAGCCCCCTCCGGCAACGCAATGGAATACCTAATCCAATGGAAAGACGACCATCCTCCCACATGGGTCCCTTCCTCCCTTATCGCCTCTGATGTAGTCTCCGAATACGACTCCCCCTGGTGGACCGCCGCCAAGAAAGCCGATGAATCATCCCTCCGCGAACTCATCACCTCCTCCGACAGAGATGTCGACACCGTCGACTCCGACGGCCGTTCTGCTCTCCACTTCGTCTCCGGCCTCGGATCCGAAACCTGCGTCCAACTCCTAGCCGAATCCGGCGCCGAAGTCAACCGACGTGACACCGCTGCCGGTCTTACACCCCTTCACATGGCCGCCGGATACATCCAACCAACCGTAGTAGAGGTCCTCATCTCCTTCGGCTCAGACGTGGAAATAGCAGACGATCGCGGGAAGACGCCACTGGATCTTGCTAAGGAGATTCTAAATGTGACTCCGAAGATGCAATTTGCAAGGAGATTAGGGTTGGAAAAGATAATATCAACTCTAGAAGGCTCCATTTATGAGTTTGCGGAGGTTGAAGAGGTTATGGAGAAGAGAGGAAAAGGCGATAAGGTTGAGTATTTGGTAAGGTGGCGAGATGGCGGCGAGAATGATTGGGTTAAGGCAGAGTATGTGGCGGAGGACGTGGTGGCCGATTTTGAGGCCGGCTTGGAGTATGCGGAGGCGCAGGCGGTGGTCGGGAAGCGGGTTGCGGATGACGGTAAGGAAGAATATTTGGTCCAATGGGCCGATATTGACCAGCCCACTTGGGAGCCCAAAGAGTACGTGGATAATGACTTGGTTAACGAGTTTGAGATGGCCCAGGCCCAGGCCCAATCAAATTAAGGCGCTCTGTATTTTTATTTATTTTTTTATCTACTTAATTTCACTTTTACTTTTTGAATTTTGTGCATTGTCAGCTACCCAATCAGCTTTCAACACTTGTCTTCACAGAAATAGAACAAAACAAATTACACATAATATCAACTGATACAAATATGTTTCACACCACTGTCCAAGATCGAACTTAATCACACAGAAGCAATTTATTCATACCGTATGATGCAGTAGAGGATGCACATCAATGTACAGCGGACTAGGTGCAGCAGCAGGAAATGGGTTCGAGATGAACTCAGCATCACTCGTCTCGCTCATTACAATCTCGTTGAATCCTTCATTTCCGCAAGTTTGCAGGTCGAGAGTAGATGTTTCATCGGGGAATTTGATGATCATCTCCAATGTCATTGCGACATCCTTCATTGTAGGTCTGAATCTCCCGCTCCCATTTAAGCAACGTTTTGCTAGATCAGCATAGGCAACCAACTGCTCCTCCTTGGCATCTTTTAAAACTTCAGGATCTACCATGTGGGATAAGCTGGAATTTTGCAGCTTGATAAAGAACTCTGTCACTAAGCTCTTTTGTTGCATTGTTTCAGTTCTGTAGAGTGGCTTCTTGCCAGTCAAAAGCTCCAGCAAAACAACACCAAAACTATAGACGTCGCTTTTCTCTGTGAAAATGTTAGATTCACAGTATTCTGGATCTAAATACCCTATTGTACCTTGAACAAGAGTGGTCAAGTGTGTTTGATCAATCTCAATGGTCTTTGAAGATCCAAAGTCAGAAACTTTGGCTCTGTGTTTTTCATCCAGTAATATGTTGGTAGACTTAATATCTCTATGATAGATAGGAATGGATGAAGATGAGTGTAGATATGCAATGGCTCCTGCTGAATCTGCTGCAATTTTCAAACGCATATCCCAACTAAGCACAAAATCTTCAGGGGGATGATGAATATGTTGATAGAGTGTTCCATTAGAAATGAATTCGTAAACGAGTAGAGGCACTTCCGTCTCCAGGCAACATCCTAACGATTGAACCACATTTCTGTGATTGATTTGGGTCAAAACAACGACCTCATTGATAAACTGCTCCATTTGGGTTTCATCCATCAACACAGACTTTTTAATTGCGACAATTCTCCCATCCGTCAACATACCTTTGTAGACGGTCCCTTGACCGCCTTTACCGAGTATTCTGTTATCATTGAAGTGATTTGTTGCTTTGTCTAACTCTTTATGGGTGAATAACTTTGTAGTCTCTGCAACACCATTGTTAGATGACTGGTGTCTTTGCAACATCAACTTGAAGAACTTTACTCTTTTGGCCGCCTTCTTTCTCCTTTTGATGAAATAAAACAACCAGCGACAGCCAAACACTATAACTAATGGCCCAATAGCGGCGCCGATAACGATATAAGCTGATCAAAGAGGTTGTGTAAGTATGATACTAGCTTTGTCTAATATAAAAGAAAATTGATTGTGTAAAGACTTCGATAAGTAAAAGCTTCTTGTAAGCACTTACCCACAAGTGCAGAGAAACTGGATAGGGCGGCAAGAAATGGATTTCGAACTACTGAGAAATCGAAAAACAAGAACATAGATCATTGATTGACTCCATATAAAGACAGAAAGAAGTAATAAATCAGTAATAGAATGATCAATAACTGCAGAGATTAAGCCCCCCCGTTTGGCTGTAAACTCGGAAACGAAATCGAAATGAAAATGAATTTAGTCCATATGTGAATTATTTTGGAATTATTTCTTATCCAAAATGCGTTTGTTTCCACTATCCACTCCAATTAGTTCAAACATAAGGAATGATACCAAAAATAGTTCATGAATAAGGATATGTATATGTACTAAATTCGTTTTTCAAGCTGTTTTCGGAGTTTAAACCAAACGGGCTCTAAGTATAATGGTTACCTTGACATCCATTGGTGACATATGGATTTATTCCCTCAGAAAAACCATCACAGTGACAGTAAATCCACTGATCGCTGTAAGAGTCACAAAAGGTGTGAGGATTGTTGAAATAAGACACGAAACTTCCTGCCAAACCCCATGACAATACTATTGGGACTGTGGGAGGATCTGAAGTTGATAGTTTTCCCAAATATTCATCCACATGATCACGATCTATCAAAGTGAGAGCGATGCAGTTTTGACGCTTGTCTGATGGTTGGCCAAGCAAATCTATATGGTAGAACTGAAGAGGAGAATCATTATCATTATAATAGTCGTAGGATATAGAGCTATAAGACAATCCTGCTCGGCAACACTCAAACCCATAACAGTCGTTTGTAGAAATCCCACTCTTGTTACTACGGCAAATTGTGGAGCATTCAGCCATAAACTTCCCGGTTTGGTTCAACAAGACTGCTCGGCCAGCACAACCCTCCATGACCAAAATGTTATCTCTAGTAGAGAAGCTATATGGACCGCCTCTCAAGTCAATGCTTCTTAGCTGATGGAGTTGTTTCTCTTCGGTGCACACCTTCATGACAGGAACCCGCACTCTTATGGAATGATGATAATCTATCACTATCTCCACCACCTCAATGTTGAATTTGGATAAGATAGGTAGATCACCGGATCCATTAGAAGACTCGTTGCACTTAATCTCGTACCACGAGTCGAGGAAGCAGTTGGCACCAATTCCCCAAGGGAAAGGGATGCTTACATTTCCGCATGTATCCTTGCAACCGGGCTTTGCAATAACGGGCGGACGTAACTCATGAGTCGATGATAGTATTCCCATCACGAAAACTAACCATAATATTGGTTTTGGGTTCATAGCTATCAACTTTGATTACAAATATGAAAATAATGTTGTTTCTCAACCTAAGCATGTACGTATTTCAGTCATATATTAGTGGGCAAAGTTGAACGATTAAAGATAGCACAATTTTCATCCACATATATGCAGTACATCAATTGACAATGAGAGGTACTAAAGGCCCGTTTGGTTCCAACTCCAGAAACGGAAACGGAATAGAAACGAATTTAGTCCATATGTATATCTTTATTCATAAAATTTTGTGGAATCATTCATTGCGGATTAATGCAAAATGTACTTGCTTCTCCACATTTGTTACCCTATAGGGTATCAAAAGTAATCAAACTCTACCTCAATTTCGTGACATCACAGGATTGATTCCACAAACTTTCATGAACAATGGTATACATATGGACTACATTCGTTTTTATTCCGTTTCCGATTCCGGAGTTAAAACCAAACGGGTCCTAAAGCTCCAAAAATCCCTCCGGAGATATTTCAACAATTTCCGTTCTTTATAATGCTTAGTTGATTAGTCTATGTAAGTGTTGAGCTTGATGTGTGAGTGACAATGGGATAGATACAAACTTTATCAACTTGGCCTTCGTTGTTTGATGTGAAATTATAGTCGACCAACGTAACGAATTCTATACTTACGCGTTAGGTTTAAGTTTGTCACATTGCTAAATTATTCGCATTTCAAACATATACAGGTATATAATAGATCATTTTAGTGAGACAATTCATGGGGCAACTAGATTAGACTTGGCCGTGTTGAACGAGTAAAGATAGAACAGTTTTCGTCCCAGGATGTCTAGACATATATGCATTACTACAATGATTGACAATGATACATACAAAGGTCGAATCTTTTCTCAAGTCTAACTTTTCAAGAAAGGAAAATTATGAATAATACCCTCAGGTGTTGTACGTTTGTAATACTCCATAATGTAATTCAGATATATTTCATAGCTAGATTACGTACTTTGACATTGTTGTACAAGAATTTAAGGTAATTCCACTTAAAAAAATACAGAAAATTAGATGAAATGGGCTTCTTTTTTTTTACTAAAGTAAAAAATAAATCTCATTTTTACCCTTTTTTTTCCATCACTTTCATCTATAAAAAATAAAACACGTAAATTTTTTGTAATTTTATTCACAATCATATTAATTTTATCAAATACTTATTTCACTTATTTTCATATTCATACTCTTAAACAATTTCATCCACTTAATTTTTTATCTAAATAATTCTCTTCATCCTCGTCTTCGTATTGGATGGAATGTATTGAGTGAGTGACCCGCCGGAGGGTGTAATTGATCTTTTACTTGATCATTAACTCTAGAGGACTATTGATGGTGGATAAGCTTAATCATAGGAAATATTATTTATAATATTTTCCAAATTTATATTTTGTTAAAAATATTTATGAACATTTTAGTAAAACTTACTAGTGACTCTTTTACTTTTTAGCCACTTTATATATTTTTAAAAATATTTATGAGCATTTTAGTAAAACTTACTAGTGAAATCTTTGCCAATTTATTTTTATATATAAAATCTACAAGTTTTAAGATATTTTTCACCAATTTAAATGAATATATAGGTGATATGTGAACAATTATTTAATAGAACGTTGATGAATTGAAAATGCAAAAAAAAAATTGTTACTCATATTTCCTCGAATACTTCCTACGTGGATAATAGTTGTATCAACGTGCACTCGTAACACATTATCATACGGTTTTTATATTTATGAAGAGGCGTCGATCGTGATGTTCCTTATAAAACAAATTTAACATATTGAATCAAATTGGAGAGATTAATAAAAATGAAAAATACATAATTTTAATAAATTATAGCTTATATATGTATAATAAGTTTCCTAATTAATATAGTGGGAAATCATATTCTTAATATTAAGTTTTAGATTTCTAATCAAGTGGATAATCCGGATTTATTATCTTATACGATTGAGATAAATTTATTTATAGACACCTAATCTTCGAGTTTAGATCAAACAAATGTGTTAGATATCCACAAATAATTATCTGATATGGTTTAAAAAAGTTGATACCCAATTGGATGCAAGTCTAATATAATAAGATTTTTATTTTAAAAAATATATTCTTCGGATATTTATTCGTGTCATATTTTTTCACTGCTTACTTAAAAACATTAAGACCAAAATTTATTTTGTTATAATTTTATTATGTTTTATTTCAATTTAAATTATCAGACTTCAACGGACATATAAATGAATCCACCATTTACTTTATAGATTTTATTGTCACTATTTAGATAAAAAAAAATTTTAATTTAAAAGTGACAAAAACCAACTTGAAACATTTTTCCCAAGAAACTGAAAAAATATTATATTTCCCCCTCAAAACAACATTATAAAACATTAATAAGGAAATGAAATATCATATTTAGAGACTAATTAATTTGTGTATTATTAGGGTATCGTGTGAGAAGCGGAGAAAGTAGAAGAATCCGGATGCGCAGGCGGCTGAGATGCGGACGCGGAAACGAGTCTCCGAAGCACCTTCCGTCGCTGGTCCACCGGTACCACTGTTCGAAGGCCGGAAGAATGAACATAATAATAGGGATTTTGGTGAAGATGAGCAACTGATTTAGACAATTAATTGTTGGGTTTGCTAAGAGAGTGATCTAGTTCGGAATTTGGAGATTCCTTGTGCTTTTATCGGAAGTCTTAAGGTAAAGATCTAAGTTTCAAGTTCATTCTATTGCATTGCTGAATTTTTGTGGGGGGCTTCTTCCAGGAATGTAGAAGCTGCAAACTAGTTTGATAAGCGGAATGATATCCTGAAACTAGAATTAAAACTATGGTAATTTTGAGTAATGGTGATTGTATAGTTTAAATGAGGTATTCCTTTGTGCATTCGACTCACATCAACTGTATATTTGAGGGTCAGTTTGGTATCCATATCTAGATATCAAGATATGGATATGAGATTGATATCTTATATTTTTATTTTGGAGAGGAAGAGTAGAAGAGGTAGGAGCAATATATGACATGTGATACTTGTTTTTGGAGTATATCAAAAACATGAAAAAGGATAACATGTGTATGAGGAGTATATCATGATATCAGTTTGATATCCATATACTAAACAGGCCCTGAATTGGAGGAGCAATGTATGAGTTTTTTTATGTCGAAATCCATATCTAATATCTAGATATGGATACCAAACAGGCCCTGAATTGAGTAATTGAAAACTTTCCTTACTTCTAAATTTGTAATGGCATTGTATCGTTGTATGATGTGCTCTTGTAAAGTTTTGATGTCACCAGGATGCATTATTATCTTCTACCTTGGCATATTAACCCACTGTAAAAGAATTGATATACAATGGTGCCTTCAATCTCTAGAAAGGAACTTTCTTTCATATTTCCATGATGTGAAGTGATAAATACTCAACTGTATCAACACATAAGTGCTTGGTTATGATGTTCGTTATTTTTGCGGCTTTCTGCAGGTTTTTGTGGGTGAGCTGGTTTGCAGTGTTGTTGAAACTGGTTCTGCCGTTCCTTCTCATCGCCATTTACAGTACTAGACTACTATTTAAAGTTATCTTTTATTCCTTTCACTTTGGGCAATGAACAAGGCACTAAGAGTTCTGTCTCTCATCTCTCCTAAATCTACTCCACGAATTGTTAGTGAAACCCAACATGGCCATATTAGGCTGATTGAGGACTTTCTACGAACACATCCAGAGCAACCGCTAAGTACTGACCCCTCAAAAGCAGATACTGAATTCGACACTTTGGGTTCAAGTTTTGAGAATGTTACAGCCGACCAATTTGATCGGGTGTTCAAGACGGAGAATCCAATGGCGTTGCTGCTTGGATTACACAAAGAAGGGCTGATGAGGTTGGGTGATATGGGTCTTTTCATTCTTTCACGCTCACTTGGAGCTTGTGGGGCTTCTAGAAACATTCACTTTGGGGCTCAGCTTCACTGTTTGTCCATTAGATGTGGATTTTTGCATAATGTTTATGTAGGAAGTGCTCTGGTCAGTTTGTATGGGAAGTTTGGGGTGTTGGGGTTTGCTTGCAAAGTATTCGAGGAAATGCCTGAAAGAAATATTGTATCCTGGAGTGCTCTGATATCTGGGTTTGCCCAGGATTGGCAGGTTGATATCTGTTTTGATCTGTATGCCCAAATGAGGCACTCGGGATTTCAACCTAATGATTACGCACTGACAGCTCTTTTAAGTGCTTGTATGGGAAGTGGGTCTCTTGGAATGGGAAGGGTCATTCATTGCCAAACAATTCAACTGGGTTTCATTAATGATGTCACCATCTCAAATGCTATTATCTCAATGTACTGCAAATGTGGAGACATTCACGATGCGTTGTTTGTATTCAAGGCCATGGATAACAAAGACATTATCTCCTGGAACTCGATCATTGCAGGGTACTCGCTACACGGACTTGCAGTACAAGCAACTGAGCTATTTGAGGAAATGGGGAGACATGGTATAAAGCCTGATGCAGTTACTTTCCTTAACGTTCTGTCATCGTGTCGCCATGCTGGTCTCGTTGATCAAGGGCGACACTATTTCAATGTCATGGAAGGGTGTGGTGTTGAGCCGGGTTTAGACCATTATTCATGCCTTGTTGATCTTCTGGGACGAGCTGGGTTATTGGAGGAGTCGAGAGATCTGGTTCTTAAAATGCCGATGCAGCCTAATGCTGTAGTATGGGGAACACTGCTTTCTTGCTGTAGGCTTCATGGTAATGTTTGGATAGGAATAGAGGCTGCCAAGAACCGACTTGCTCTAGACCCGGGATGTTCAGCAACTCATGTTCTGCTATCGAATATGTATGCTCAATTAGGGCATTGGGATCAGACTGCAAGGATGAGGAAGATAATGAAGGACAGAGTGATGAAAACAAATCCCGGGTTCAGCGGTATTGAAATTGGTGGTAATTTTCATAGGTTCAAAGCTGACGATACTTCAAATGTAAAAATGAGTGAAGTTCTATATGTGCTTGAGATTATCAAGGATCATCTAGCAGTTTCTGATGTTGCGGCTGAGTCATATGAAGAGATTATGCTCGGTGGGTGAAGCGTTAGCAGAGGAAACAATTGTTGGCTTTTCAGTATGCAGAATGTGAATGTAGTGAGTATGAGGATGTTTATCTAGTCATTTGACAAAAAACTTGACTACAAATGAATTCAAGAGATGATCAAACTACATGGAGCTCCTCAAGGATAAACCCTAAAAAATTATCATCCCTATATGAATTGGCAAAACATTGGTTAATGGATTTGAGCATCATTGTTTACTGCACAGCATGCACTAACGGATCCAATTGCTGAAGGCGGATATGTATGCTCAATTAGCTTTTCTTCTGCCCTGTTATATCACAGCAAGGTTCATCACTCATCAGCATCCTGCAATGGAGAAGGCAACATCAGGTTCATTTCCCCTTCCCTAGTCCCTAACTCGTATTGTTCTTCTAAAAATCTTAATTTGTTCGGTACAGAATAAATAGTTGATTTTTATGATATTAACTTAATCATCTTCAAATTTGTGTGAAATAGGAAGCAATTCAGGACAGCATCAGAGCTTGCAGTAAGAAACTGTATGACAGCGAACATGAAGAACTTGTCTTTTAATTTTGGATCTTCACCTCAATCTGCATTACTGAAGTACTCAATGGGAAAAAAGGTATCACTTTCCTTGTTTCCCAGTGAAGTTTTTTTATCAGACTCACAAGCCACCATTGAATTCTTTCCTGAACAACATTGAAGTTGAGATTCAATTCTTGCATTTAATTTCAGCTATCTGATGATAATATATATTTCTATAGTTTCTTGGATTATCAGTGGAAGGCGGCTGGTCATACATAAACTTTGTTTGGAGGCCTCTCTTTAAACCCTTTTTTCCATTCAAACTAAAGTGTTCAAAAGGGCACTTCTTTAGGACCAGCCTAGAGAATCTATAAAGATAAAGCCATAGCCAACATCTCTTAGTTTTTTAAGTTTATTGTCACAAAAACAACTTTGATCTGATATCACAGGATCAAACCTTCTCCTATCCCAAGATTCTGATTGCTTTAGCTAAAGGCTAAAGTATGGTATCTAATAAGTACATTAAGCTTGCATTAGTACATAAAACTCAAATCATAAATTTCGCGACAGGTCCCATATAGCCTTTTGTTGTTTCTTTAGGCAACAACTTACACTTGTTTGCTTAATGCAGAGGTAATTAAGCAGAAAGGAGGCGTAGGAAGCTCTTATAGGCGAGAGACATCATGCACATTTGGCTAGAAATGGATCCGATCAATGTCGTTTCTTGCTTTAATTATGTTCTTTGTGTTTCGGGTTCAGATATTCTGCAAGAACTTGCTGAAATCGCGGAGCGAAATCAGTCTTTACAATCAGTTCAACTAACATTGACAGAAATCTATTCGTTTGGCTTCAGCTTCTCGAGTATAACGCACGAGAATAATCTTTTTCGATGATCAAGATCTCGAAAGCCATGAAACAGATCTCTCAGCAAGAAAATGGAAAAGAAAAAGGACATGTTTATGGAATCAAAGAAAACAAACTATAATTAGTTGTTAATTGTTACATTATTTTGGACCATTTCTGCTTTGGAATGTTCCTAGATGCATGTGTTTCTGTGTTGATCTTTAAAGGGAAAGAAGAAGAAGGATTAAAGAAAAAGTGAGAGCTTGTATGGATAACAAAAAAAACTAAGAATAAATAAATATTATGCTTAAAAACATTATAATTGAAGAATAAAAAAAGGAAAAATAAGTGCTAAGGCAACAGAAAACCATGACCAAAAAGGAAAAATTAAAAGTGTAAAAGAAACATATTCAGCACAAGAAACTAAGTTATACAAAGACTTAAATTTGGTTGCATAGATTAGGGTGCTTAGAATTCAAAAGTATTCATTTGTTTCCAATTTTCTTTTCATGATTTAAACCCACAAAAAATCCAACTTTTCTTAACACCAAAGGAATTGAAATACAATTAAAATAACCATCAAAATATTACATAACAAAAGCATAATCCACACCACAATGATGGTAGGTATATCATATGATACCATATACAACAAAGTATAGAACCCTAGATTTAAAAAGAATGATATTTTGAGGTCCCAAGTCTAAAATTAAGTCTAGTCCTCATAAAATGAATGGACATATTGAAATTAATGGCTCGTTTGGAACAACTAGAAATCATTCTCGGTAACGGAATGATTCCAAATCAATCGAAAACTACGTTTGGTTAGAAGTCTTTTTTTTTTACACATGAAAGTAATCACATCATTTCAATTTCCTTTTTTTTACCCTTATCCGATTTCATTCCGTTTTCATTTCACCATTTCAACCAAACGGGCACTACGAATGACATAATCCGCACCTTTCGGTAGGAGTTTGGATTTTCATTAGAAATTATATCGAAAACGAGTGTTGAAATGAACGATTCGCATTCTTGATTTCACGAAATCGTCGTTTCCCGTCATAAAAACGATTGCCATGGTGGAAACATCGGCCAACGAGATGTGTACACCTCAGCATGGGTATAGGATGACATGGCAAGAAGAGTTGCTAAAGAGAAACTTAGAGAAAGGGCTATATAAGGCAAAGGGATGTGATAGCAGAAGGAAAAGAAAGATCCTTGTTTTCTTTAGGATTTATGTTCTAGTTCAGCCTTTATACATCCTAGTGAGATCTTATATTTTCAGCCTTAGTTTTTATTCACAATTCTTGAAAGAAACATTCTTTGCTTTCATGCTTTAAATGCAGCAAAGCAAGCAAAACCCAAAGAAGAATTCAAAGAGAAAACAAGTTCTGCATTCATCATATTCTTCTCTCAAGAACTCTCAAACCACAAAACAAACCGAAACTCGAAATGTCGAGTGTTCATAGAGCACTCATCCTTCTTCTTCTTCTCATTGGTTTATTAGCTACTAAACCATGCATGGTTAGTGGCCTTAGAAGGATAGCCATGGCTGCTGCTGCAACAGAAGAGATGGAAACTCAAACTGTCAAGAACAAATCAGTATCACAACCTGCAAAGAAGGAATTTGATCCTTACCAAGCTAGTAAAAGAAAGGTTCGAAGAGGAGCTGATCCGATTCATAACCGGTCGTGACATAACCTAGATATCGGCTTCTTCGTATACAATCAAGATTCAAGAAGCGGTTTTCGCACGATCCGGTTCTGAAGGAATCCAAATCCAATTGGATTCAGCTAGAGGCTATGCATATGAGCTTTTCTGTCTAATGTATCGGATACCGGATACCCGGATTTGGTGACCTTTTCAGATGAAGACGATCCGTATCCAAATTAGCTTCTTTGAATGCATGAGTTTTGAGTACAGTGAAAACCTGCTTCTCTAGATAGGAACAAAATGGGTTTATTTTGTTGATTTGTTTGGTTTGAGTTCGAAATTTTGTAGCAGATTGATGAAATTCTTCGGTGTTCTTGTTTATTAGAATCAAGCAAATTATTCAGTGTTCTTGGCGACACTCTTCACTCGAATTGTTTGAGTTCTATAAACATTAAAGTGGAAATTTTCGGTAGTATTCATGTAATTTTGATTTTTTCGGGTTATGTTAAAAAAAAAACCAATTTTTGGATGGTGTATTTGATTTTTATACTTTTTTCGATTATGTCTTTCTACTGTTCATAAATTAACATTTATCGGGTAGAGGACTGACGTGGTTGTATTCAAGTAGGTAAAAATCGGTCGGACTCACAGTGAGGTTGTGCGTCCCGAATGCGCCCCCATTTTATTTTTTGTAATAATTGGGGAAAAGGGCGCAACGTGAGTGCGTCCAGACTGACTCTTTTATAACATTTTGTCCGACCGAATAAAATCACTCTAAAATATGTAAAGCTGTGTATAAACATAAACAATCATATTCCGGTATAATCTCTAAATCTTGTGATATAAGACATTAGATCGTAACTTCGTATGGTCTTATTAATTAAACTAAAAATACCAATTTAAGTAATATTACATCTTACAAGTGAAACTCCTAACTAATCGCATTCAAAATAACCCCATGATCCAAGACAATGCAAACAAACTCCGATCCGGTTGAAATTGATTAACGAGATCATCAAGCGGGGAAACCCACGGCGACTCATTACCCGCGGGTTGGTATGAGCCCCAAGGCGACTCGTTACACGCGGCTTGGTACGAGCCAAAGGTTATGTGTACGTCGTTCAGCAAAGCGATAGCGAGCAGAGGCAACATCAAAAACCAAAGAGAGGTAGAGAATACATAAGGCATTGTCAAATGTGTAAAATGGATTGGAATTTGGTGTTTGAAAAAGGGTTATGAAATTATACCAAAAAAATACTTAAACAAAGCTTCTATTTATGGACATTTTTTGTGATGACTTTATGTAACACGTCTTTGAATTTATTGCTGCCATTTTCTGAATTGTATTAATAAGATCCCTACACAAATAAAAATAACGAAAAAGCTAAATACACCGGGTTTGAATTACTAACGTCAAATTTAATCGCAATCCGGCAGCGTTCAGTGGGCGCCATCAGCCGGCGCCCAAATTTTAAAAAAAAAAAATCAAAAAAAAAAAATTTATATTTATTTGGGCGCCGGCTGATGGCGCCGGCTCCCATATAAAAAAATTTATTCGAAAAAGCTGATTCTCTACTTCAAAGGTTCCAAAAAAAATAAAAAATTTGGGCGTCGGCTGATGGCGCCGGCGCCCAGTGTTATAATAAAAAAAAGGCGCTAGCGCCATTCACCGGCGTTCAAGTTAAGCGCCGGCGCCTTGCGATTGGTTTTTTTCCTTGTGAATTTAAGTTTCGTGTATATAAAACGCAAAATGATTTTGCTTGACACTTATTTCATGGATATTTTTTTGTGATGACTTTATGTAATATTGAACTTTCCTCAATTTAATTGTGACTTGTGACTCTTCTTTTACGTTAAGTATTGAATGTTATAAATCGTTATAGCATTGAAAGAGTGTTGAATTTTCTAATGAGTACAATTTCTAACTTAGGACTTTTAAAAATAATACACCTACCACTACGTGTAACGTTTTATCCAAAGTATTATCTAATTTTTAGTAAAAATAGAATGACTTGTATTGCCTATCCAACGAAAGATGAAAAAAAGTTAAACAAATGAAAGTGCCCAAATACGAGAATTTAGATCACAACGAGCTCAACAACGAGTAGCACTAGAAAAAGTGTTAGATAAACTGAGGAAGAGCAACGAGAACATGTCATTTAAAACACTGTAGAGTAAAACTTCTTTGGGGATCATCTAGTGAAAACCTCAAATTAAGAGCAAGTTCAAACGTTTGGTTTTAACCAGCCGTCACATAGATAAAGTGATGTGACGACATCCATTGTTGAAAAACGATATTCACCCGTTTATTTTAACGGGTTTTCATTTGACATTTGATAACCTTATAAATTTCAAAGATTAGAATCTTGACATTTGTTGTGACATTTCTTAACCGGTTACAAACAATATTATATTTATATATGTGGTTCTCTTTTTTTTTTTCTAAGTAGTTTTTTGTAAATAAAAAAATTTCTAAAAATATCTCTACTTAATCAATTTAAATAGTACCTTTACCATTATTTAAAAATATTTTGTTAGTATTTTAATTTAGTAAATAATTTTAAAAAATATTTGTATGAACACCTCATTTTAAGTTTTATTTTTTTTAGTGTATGTATTTTTTGTTTTTTTCATAAAAATGTGTTTTTCTTAACCGATTACCAATAAAATTATATTCATATTTGGTATTTGATAACCTTATAACTCTCAACTAATGATAAGATTATTATTATTATTATTATTATTATTATTATTATTATTATTATTATAATATATATATATATATATATATATATAAATTTTTCTAACCAAAAATTTGTAACTTCCTATTTTATTCTAAAGGTGTACAACACTAATGTCTACAAATAAATAGAAAGAGAGTACAAAAAATATAATAAAATATATTTCAAGTTGAAATTAGACTAAAATAATAATATCCCAAACTAGACTTTTAAGGATGTTTACAAAGCAACCATTGATTCGATTTTGTATAACAAGTTTACCTTATTGAGAAAACTAACGTAAAACCCATACTTGTACGGATTATTTAAGAGTTAATACTAGAACCAATTTGTATAAAATATAGATATTTGATAGTATTGTGTTATATTCAAAAAAAAATAATATTTATAAAGTCAAGATGATATAGGTTAGTTAGTTATAATTACTGATAGATAATTGTGTAGTAAAATAGTTAAATTAAAAAAGAATTAATGGAAGATATTAAATCATCTTTATTTTTTTATAATCCTTTGGGGTTCCAACCTTACACGTAAATTTTCGGGGTTCTAACCTAAAACCAATTGGCAATAGAAAAAGTAACCCTAGTACTTATATATTAGGTTCGGTTATTATCATATTGTCAACGTGGGACAATATATCCACACATCTTAGTAAAGCATGTTCGGATTGAGTAGTTTTACCAAAAAATAATTCATCATGATCATTTATGTCACACACGTCTTTGGATTGCTGGGTCTTGTACTCGGGTATTTATTAGTCAAATAAGCTGATCAAACTCTAAAGTTTGGGCGAAGTATAGAACCCAACAGATCCAACCGATCGTTTAAGAAATTCATGGGTATGAACAACGATTTTAGTGCCGGTACGTTTGGTTGTCCGTCCGTTTTCCCATGAAACGAGATAATGTAGCCTTTTGATTTCATCTCTTACTAGTACAACTTTATTTTGTAGGAGTTTGTTTTGATATGTTAGAAGTAGACTTTGATCATCTCCGGGTAGGTTGCTTTCTCCGGAAAACGGATTGGTATGAACAAAGGAGAAAGTCCGACGAGAACGTATCTGGTAGGGGTGGGCATAAATCCTTGTTACTTCCGTCACGACCCGACGGGACATGAAAAAAATATATGTATCCGGTCCGTGAAAAATTTGTGGGACTGGATGTGGAATAGAAATTACGGTTCAGGATCGGACCGGACCGGACCGTAATTTCTGATCCGGTCTACATGGGTGGATTATTGTTGACGGCTCTGATCTTATGGTTTAAGATATTGCTCAGAAAATATTTTTTTTAGCCAGATGTTGTAGATTATTGTTGTGCATTCAGTACCACCTGCATTAGTCGAGTTAATAGTTGATTTTGAGCATCAAAATCATTGATTTCAAGCAGTTTTTCGTCTTCGATGTTCTTCATTCAGCTTTCTCTCTACACTTTTGTTTTGTCCTTTTAACATGCCCTATGATCGAAAATTATACACATTGACCGGTTTTTATGGTTTCCATTCATCATTAACACTGTCCATAATCGGTCCGGCTGGTCCGGTCCAAATCGATACGATCCGGTCCGGACCTATTTTTTATAAAACAAAATTGACAAACCACAAAGTTGGGAACTTGGGAAAGTTAGCCCTTAAGCTCCGAATCTCTCAGTTTACCTAAATCCCTAATAGTTCCGATTGGCGGCCGGCGGTGACTGCCGAGCGGCGGCGATCGGCACCACTAACCGGACCTGTTGCTTGCAATCAGATACAAATCTTAATCTCAGGTCCGGTTAGTCTCTAATCTAAGGTGTTCAAACGGTTCGGACCGGACCGTTTAACTGGTCCAGACGGGTTTTTTTTTTTTTTTAAAAAAAATTTGTATGGATTAAATCTGGTCCGATCTGGGTTTGGACCGGACCGGACTAGACCGGATACTTTTCTTATTGAAAAATAAAATAACATGTAAATTAATGGTCCGGACCGTAATATCATGGACGGATCAGACCGGATTTTTACAATTACGGTTGGGACCGGACCGGACCGTAATTTCCGGTCCGGTCCAAAATTGTGCCGCCCTACTCTAATCTGTCTCTGTTGATGGCAGTAAGAATTTGGTTACCCAACTGGATTTTGAGCATGGGTTTGTATAGTTCACACTTAAACTTTCACTTAATCAACCTGAGATTAAGATTTGTATCTGATTAGAGTCTCTATGTTGCAGTGCCTGCAGAGTAATTTGAGGTTACAAGAGACGGAGCAATGTCAAAATCGCACTTACCAATAAGCACGAAGAGTATTGAGACGGAGCAATGTCAAAATCAAATTGGGACCCTTTTCTGTTAAAATCGAAAGATTGATGGCGATGTTATAGCTTATGTAATTAGTAACCAAGTAGGATTAGTGTAACTAGTGAAGTAGACGCAAAGAAATGAGCTTCTTTGATTAATCTCATCTTCCTACTTTCATACTTAATATATACATATATGGGATACATATTTTCATCAAATCCAAAACAACCATCACATACACAACACAGATTAATGCAAGGAGGAGAAGACCGAGCAGTGATCGACACTCGGGCGCCATTCCGGTCCGTCAAGGAAGCAGTCACGTTGTTCGGTGAGAAAGTGCTAGCTGAACATGTCTACGGTCCCAAGCTCAACAATGTGACGAAGGTAATACTTAAATGCACGTGTTTCAGATGTTATAAAACAGTGTTCTAAAAGACGGTCCTCTAGACGGCGTCTAGTCGGTAGACGGCCACTAGCCGTCCCGACTTGCCCTACACGGTCCTTTCTGAACGGGTTCAGACACGGGACGGTTTTAAGACGGAAAATTTTGGGTTTAGACGGTCTAGACGGTTTCAATACGGTCTAGACGGTTCAAAAACCTAATTTCTAAAACCAAAACCTAAATAAATTAGTGTTCATTTTTAAAATTCTGAATGTTCAGGTGCTGTGACTCTTATGAGTTGTGGTAACTAGCTTACTTTCATGCATTTTAGGGTAACTTACATAAAAATAAGCCAAAACGTCTTGGACGTCTAGAATCTGTCTGGACGGCCGTCCGTCTGTCTAAACGGTAGACGGTGTCTCTGCTCCGTCTCCATCTAGCGTATTCTTAAACATTAGTTGTACAAAATGAAATTAATTATAAACTTGTACAGTCGGAAAGTAAATCCAACAAACAAGCTCCAAACCAGAACATGGGAGCTCTCAAGTCGGAGCTGGAGGAGACGAAAGAGAGACTTGAACGGAGCAGGGAAGAGGCAAAGCGGTTGGAGAGCGAGATCAAGTCTCTAACGCGAGAGCTTGAAGAAACAAGGCAAGAACTGCAACATGTCAAGTCCAACACTTTGGGTGCATATGTGGGTGAGTTTGAGTTTCAAGTTCCTAGGCTTAAGAAGTTTGTTAGCTTTGCGAGCCCTCCCTCGTTGGTGAGAACGACGGAGAAGCAGCTCGACCGAGTTCCTTCTTTCAGAAAACAAGCCAACAAGAAGCCCTTTGGATGGCTTTTCAACAGGAACAAGACCAACACTTGAAATACTCCACCGTCTTCATTTACGTACATGTTTCAAATCTTCTAATAAACGACAAGCTTCAATGTACGTTATAACTTTTCTTCTTAGTAATTGTAATGTATGTAACCAAGCTACTTCACCTATATAATAATACTAATAATATCAATACTCAGTTGGTCCAACGGTAAAGCGTTAGTCGCGGATGAGTCTCACTTTCTTGAGACTCCATAGACTAAAGAAGTCGAACCCCGTCAAAAAATATCGTGTTAATCTTCCCTTTGTCTTTCATTTGATCCAAGACAATCGATTTACAAGTTGGTATCAAATTTTTGAGGAAACGTTCCAACGGGTTGGGTTCCCTTGAGAGTGGGTGAGTATGATCAACGAGTGTATTTTACCTCTCGTGTTCAACTGTTTTGGAATGGTGAACTATCCGATCAATTTTTACGAAGAGAGGCATTCGACAAGGGAATCTTATATCCTCGTGTATCATTGTGTTATGTGTGAAGCGCCTTAGCCATCTGATTCTTGAATTTGTTGAGCAGGGTAATTGTCGGCCTATTTTTCTATCTAGAGAGGGTTCTCCTTTGTCCTATATGTTCTTCGCGGATGTTATCTCGCTCTTTGTTGGGGCCACAATAGCTCAGATGAAGATTATTGTGGGTGTATCGACTTGTTTTGTAAAGTTTTGGATCTTAACGTTAACAGGTCTACATCCCCATATATCATTTGACCGGTCCAGGACCTATGAATAATTGAATAGTCCTAAGTGTACTAGGATAGGCAAGACATGTATTCATTGGGCCAAAGCCCATCTCAAACTAATTGGGCTCACAATTGGGCCAAAACCCATTTCATAACAACTGGTCTACCAATTGGCCCGGCTTACGTTGAATAGTCTGAAAAGCATGTTGGATTACTTTGAACAAGTCAGAGCTTTCGAAACTTCCAAGTCACAAATAGACGTTGACTCGGAGTCAACGCTTTTATGGTTCTGTGAAAGTTGACTTTAATATATGTATGTCTAGTGAAAGACTTTTGCGTATGTTTTTCCTTGTTGCCTTTGACCTTTGTCACCAATTTAATGATTCAAAATTAGTCAGTAGTACCACTCACGAGTTAGTCACGACAGACAATATATTCACATAAAATCATGACTAGAATTGGAAAAATAAACCTAACTTTTTAATTGTGGACATATTTTCCAAGGAAATTTATGTTGATATATATTTTTTTTTCATATGAGTCCGACTACTAATTAGGTTTATCATCTTAACTTTTGTATCGTTTTCAGTAGAGGTGGACATTATTTGGAATAGTCGATTCATATGTGAATCACATTTTTATAAAACGGACGTCAGAGTATATCATGAAATAAAAACGAATCTCCGCAAATATTTGTATCGTTTTCGGTAGAGGTGGACATTTTCGGATATCAGATCCGATTTGAAGGTTCGGATTTTTTATCCGATAGCACCCGGATATCCGACAATTTAATTTGGACCGGGTTTCGATCTGAATACCCGATCCGTTATTTATTGTTCAGATTAGTCGGATATATCCGACCCGATTTTTTCATCCAAACCTCGATCCGTATCCGATCCGATGATCCGAAAATATGTTCGGATAGAATCGGACTCGGATCACCAATTACCGGATATTTTTGGATTCGAATTTTTCCGAATTGAATCTTTGGATTAGTGGATCGGATATTTTTACGCACCCCTAGTTTTTAGTACAATAAAAACAATCAACTCACTTTTATTTACATCGTTTTACTAGACAACGGATATTTTTATCAAATTGTGTTTTTAATAAACAAAATTAGATTTTTTTTCAAATTTCAATATTAAATTTTAGGGATTGTACCGCTACAACCGGATAATCATATGATCCAAACTAGATAAAATAATATTTAAGTATTTAGTTCTAGAGTTTGGAACAAACGAATATTCTAGATATCCTTAGGGATTACCCAATCGAGCAAAATCCGAATAGAGATCAATTACAAATTCACATTTAAAAAAAAAAAAAAAGTAATCGGGCAGATACATAATAATTAGAAATAATTTGGTTTACTAGGCTTTTTTTAGTTTTGTCTTTACTAAATGTACCCTTGAGAGAAGGGTGTGTAGAGTTTGAAAATAAATACAAAAGGTTGAGGTACATTTACTTAATTGAAACATTAAAAAGCCTAGTTACTCTTCTAATTTTTCAAAAAGGTCCGGTTATCAAAATTGTCCTACATATTCTAGGTATTTAGACGTAAAGTGGGTTATTTTTTTCAATTTGTACTTTTACTCACTTATTAACTCTCATTTATTGTATAAATCGTTGATATTTTCTTTATAAATTAAATGTTTGTAACATAGTTATATTAAAATACTAAAGTAACTATAACAATTATAAATCTCAATTCTACACGTAAGAAAATTCCTACATTTACCTTCTAGTAAGTCCATTTGCTTAAGCAGAAGAACGCACAAGAAAACAAATAAGACTTTTGACCATAAAATGAAACCAAATAAGACTTGTCCACACACTATAAAGTCTATTGACGTTGGACTTACTAAATCGAATTAGATTTATTATAAGAAAAATGAACAAAATATCTTATTTCACTAATATGAGATTGTGGGTCACCATCTTATGGTAAATAATATAGTAAAATACATATTGATAAATTTATCCTTCTTTGTAACGATAAATTTTATCATAATTGGTTGCAAGAAAATATTTTTAAAATTCATAATTATAATATTAAAAGCTTTATTTAAAAAGTTAATTGATTGTGAGGCCAGTTTACATTAATATCAAAATTTATATTTAAAAAATTAACTGATTATGATATCAATTTGTATTAATGTCATTAATACTTTACGATACGTTTTCTTGTAACTTTAGTTTTACAATTTTATAAATAGTTTTAACTTGTTTTAATATTTCTTGCAAATGAGATATGTCTTTTGTATTAAGATATGAAAAATTAAAAACTAATGTTGTAGTACATAATTGATTTTTTTTTTTTAAGGTTAGAGTAGCTTCTGGTTTGATTGCTCGAACTCGAATATCTAGGCTAAAACTCAAGGAATTTAGCATCACATCCACTAGACCAACTGAGCATTGGTAGATAATTGATATTTGATTGTTCCTCCCTCCCACCCTACTACAAATATCAACTTCATAAGTTGGATCTCATTATTCATTTTTCTTTTTTTTTCTATAAAATATGATCCTTGGTTCTTCTCTTTTTACACGATTTAATGTAAATAACTTTCTTGTACAAGAATCAATGTAAAATAATTTTCTTGCACACAATTCTTGTATAGTATACAAATAATTCAAAAATATCGAAATTATTATAAGATTAATTTTTTTTCACAAAATGATTTGCCTTTTTTTTTTTTGTATTAAAACTCACAAAATTTTGTAATAAATTGAGTAATTTTAATATACTTATATATTCATTTATTTATTATTAAAGAACTAAAGTTCATTTCACTAGTCATTATTATAAAGTTAGGTGAAGTAACATTGTCTTATTAATATGGACCCAAATTAGACGAAGACTCCTCGATCTCACGCGTACTCATAAGAAGTATATATATAGGAGCTTTGGTATCACAATCTCCTAAGTTCTACACATATTTTAGATTATTATCGATCTTATTAGCACTTAATTAGATGGTAAGTATGGCACCATTAAGTGGGATCATTGTAGAGGTAAAGGAGAGTTACAATCCACATCAAGATGTACACAAAGGAACCACGTTTCTGCGTACTTGCTTCAATGCACTTAACACCCTTTTAGGTAACGTATTGTGTTAATAATGCATACTTAAACTACAAGTTACAAATCCTTATCTACTTCGATCTCAAAGTTACTTAACTGTTTAGAAAGTAAACGAGTTTACCTGATTGATTGTAGGCGTTGGTATATTGGCAACTCCGTATGCACTCTCACAAGGAGGATGGATAAGCATCACAATCCTCTTTATCGCGGCACTTATATGTTGCTACACCGGCTTGCTCCTTAAACGTTGCATTGATGCAAGCTCACTTACCATATCATATCCCGACATTGCCGAGCTAGCTTTTGGGACAAAAGGAAGGGTCTTGGTATCGATGTTTCTCTACCTCGAGCTCTATTTAGTCGCGGTTGAGTTGCTCATACTCGAAGGCGACAATTTGACTAAACTATTTCCGGATGGACTTGGTCATCTTTTAAGAATAAAGATTGGTGTTAAAGATGGTTTCATAATTTTGACATCTCTTATCATTTTGCCAACCACTTGGTTGCGGAGTTTGGGAGTACTAGCTTATATATCAGCTGGTGGCATCTTAGCCACCGTGATTGTGGTGGTTTCGGTTTTTTGGGTTGGCGCTTTTGGTGGCGTAGGGTTCCATCAAAACGGCGTGCTTCTAAACTCAAAAGACTTGACCACCGCTATGAGTTTGTTTATCTTTTGTTTTGGTGGTCACGCGGTTTTCCCTACACTATACAACTCAATGAAAGATAAGAGCAAATTCCCAAAGGTATATTACAAATAACAACGTACTTGCATAGTTGCATTGAAACATCTTTCGTGTTATATTCAACTTATTAGTCTTTAAATTGTAGGTCATGATGATAAGCTTTGTGATGAGCGCAATAGGCTATGGATCAATGGCGATTCTCGGGTACTTAATGTACGGAAACCAATTGAAGTCACAAGTGACATTGAATCTTCCTTTGAAAGAACTAAGTTCGCAAATTGCTATATACACAACTTTGATAAGTCCTGTGACGAAATACGAGTTAATAATCAACCCTATATCGACTGCAATCGAGGAGAAGCTTGAACTCGAGAAGCTACGCTATGCGAATAGCTTGGTTTGTATTGTAGTAAGAACGACACTTGTGGTTAGTACCGTAATAGTCGCGTTAGTAGTCCCGTTATTTGGCTATGTTATGGCTTTTATAGGCTCGTTCTTGATCGTTACACTCTCCATAGTGTTGCCTTGCCTTTGTTACTTGAAGCTCAAGGGACTTAGGAAGAACAAGATTGAAATGATGATTGTATGGGTGATTTTGGGGCTAGGAGTTGTGGTTGGAACAATTGGAACCTATAGTTCCATACGTAATATCATAAAAAATCTTTGATTTGTGTTTACATGTATGATTTGTAAGCCATGATTTGATGTATTGAGATAATTGGGCCTGGTACTGGGCCTAGGCCCAGTCCACTTTTCCTTAATCTAAAGCCCAAAATTTTACGGGACAATCACAGCCGTTAGATCTAGGGCTTAGAAACTTCTCCATTTCATCCCTCTTTTATTTCGTACTGTGCAAACGGTTCATAAATCTCGCGGCTCCGAAGCAAAGAAAGAGGTTGCCGCAAGCGGCGCAGGTATGCGACTAAGTCAAATTAATATCGCAGCTTCACAATCTCCGGCGTCTCTATCTAGTTTTTAATCCGGAAAGAATTGTTTCATTTTGTTTTAAATGTTTAGAAAATCTAACTGTTCGTATGAGATCGAATTTGCGATTCAAAACAGGTATGAAGCTAGTTTGCGCTTAATTGTGGTTTGATATATGCCATTGAGGAAATTTGTTGCTATGCTTGATGAGATTTCTGTTCGTTGTGGTAGTTTTCATTTCTACGATCGTACGGTTTTGAATTTCGACACTAGTCTTGGTGAATGGGAATCCTGATTGTTTTGTTTCACAATTTATAATGTTTTATGAATTCGATGCCCTATGATGGAAATCTAATACATTGAGCGGTTCCTTATGGTTGTCGTTCGTCATTTGCCTTTGCTTACCACCATTACCCCCTCACTCTTGCTCTCCTTCACAACTCTGTCTCTCCTCCTTGATCACTCTTTCTCTCCTTTATCACTCTCTCTCCGCCATTCATTTCTAACAACTACTACTTTCATATGCGGTGATGGTGGTGTGTCGAGGCTTTTGGTGGATTACATCATATTGAACTGCCTATGATGCTTAAGCTATGAGATCTGAGGGCTTGTATTTTCTGATACCATCAATCTGATAGCTTTTGGAATCGAGTTTGATAGCTTATTAATGTCAAAATTGATTTTGTATTAATATTTATTTGACATATTTTAGAATCAACTTTAATACCGTATTGAAGTCAAAATAGATACCATATCGGTACCAATTGAATACACTATATGATGTCATATTGATGTCAATCTGATATCTTAATAATTTGAAATTCGTACAAAACTGCAAACTGAAGTCATTTTATGCTGTGGAAGCCCTTCACCTTGTCTATTGAATTTCCATGGTTTTCTTTTCTATTAGAGTATAGAACATTGTTATTTTTTCTTCATTTTTTAAATCTACCTGCCACTGCTTGCTCTTGCATTAATTTTATGACGTTCATTATGTGTTTTTGGCCATACAAATTTCCACCATTATGGTTGAGCTTGGCTCATGTTTTTAGTTTTCGTCTTGTTTGATTTTTTTTTAACTTTTAATATGTAACCTATGTTTGTTGTTAACACGTTGCAGTAATATTATTGCAGCTACTTTTCATTCACTGCAGATTCTTGACGCGTCTGATCTTATGGTTTTAGGTATTGTTCTGTAAATATGTTTTTTAGCCAGATGTTGTAGATTATTGCAGTGTATTCAGTACCTCATGCATTTGTCGAGCTAATAGTTGATTTTGAGCATCAAGAAGATTGATTTCAAGCAATTTTTCATGCTCGGTGTTCTTCATTGAGCTTTTTCTGTACTGTTTTGTTTTTCCTTTGAATAGCATGCCCTATGATGGAAAATTATATACATTGAGCGGTTTTTATGGTTTTCATTCATCATTATACTTTGCTTACCACCTTAACCCCCCCCCCCCCCCCCCCCCCCCCTCTCTCTCTCACTCTCCTTCAACCCTCTTTTCTACATCGCTCAGTCTCTCTCTCTCTCTCTCTCTCTCTTCCCTCACCATCCTTCTCTCCCAACATACTGTTTCTTAGGCGGTTTTGGTGGTGTGCAAAGGGTATTGTTGGTGGATTCCATAAACACTGTCCATGATGTTTTAAGCTATGAGATCTGAGGGCTTACTGTTGCTGATACTTCATACGCTGTATTTTAGTTTGTTAAAAGAATTTGAACAATGTTTATGCTCTCTTTGCCTCTTTCATTTGTCAATATTTTTTCTGTTTTCCAAATTGCAATTATGGTCCATTGTTGTGTTTGGCTCTATAAGGCCTAAACCATTTACCACCTTGGTTCTTTCGGCTTTGTTGCTTGTTTGCTTTTCGTTTACTTGTTTGGTAATGGTTAGAGATGTTTGTAGCCATAATACTATCACTAGTCAAGGTGCCTTGGAATCTATTGTGGAACTGTTTGGGTAGATGATTCTGAAGATTCAGTAGGCCAAGGATAATAACCTTCTAGTTATAAGTACATTTTACAGTTATTAATGCTAAAAACTGCAAACACGCCCTGAAAAGTACAATCAAGAGACAGAGCTCTGGAGAACTAGTAGAGGTCTACCATTGAGTAGTGTATATTCTGTTATCTGTAGCTATATCTATCATTCAATCATCCTCGGATTGGGCTAGTTTCAAAACCACCACCTTCCCTTTTCTCTATCAAATAGGGCATATAGGTTCCAAGGATTTTATCCCACATTACAAAGAAAGGTTGTGAGTAGTTGTACTTGCTTCCGTAGAGCTGGTGATGAACATCATGATATGCAGTATTGTTTTTGAAACAGAGATGGAATACATTTCCAGGCAGCATAAGGCCACAGTGATCGTCTACTGTGTCAAGGAGCAGTCCTTCAAGAGGATGGTTATAAAGGGCACCGAACGAATAAGGTACAATTAGACGATGGTGCTGAGAGTGAACATGTTTGTACAAGAATTTGTTGTGGTGCATGAATCTATGCATGAAGTATTGCCAGGTATCTAGAACCACCATTGCTATAACAAACTGCATTGCTAGAGCTATCATGGAGATCTTCTGTTCACCTTCGGACTTGTTGGAGTCGCCTACTGCCTGAAAGATAGGTTTGATTAGTAGTCTGCTTAAATGAATTATTGTGAAGCTAAACAGATTTACAAGAACATACTGTGAACAAGATGATTGCAACAATGGCTTGAATTGTTTGTTGTACGAGAACGCCTTTGATCACCGTCCTTTTAGAGACCAAGTTTTTCTCATCTTCATCCTTGCGGGAATGTAAACGATAGTTATCAAACGAACCCATCATGATGTAGAAACCAGAGTACACCCAATACACTACTATTGGAACAAATGTTCCGAGTAGCTCGTCCGACATTAGAACTCTCATTATCTACGCTTGTTAACGATGTGAAGAAAGTGATGGAACATTGAAGATTGATTGACGATGCTATAAATCAACAAGCAGATGAATGAGATGAGGTGTTCAACGGTCAAGTGTATGATTATATTCAAAGAACTAATTATGTGTAATCAAATGGAAGAATGGACCAAAGTTTTTGAATTGTTCGTTTGAGTGCATGGTGGTGAAGTCTGAGAAGAACAAATCATTATAATTTTTCTGATCCATTACGTTGTGTACCATTTTTTCTAGTTTGATTTTTCACGGCTTCTTCGTGCATGTTAAATGATTATCCGCTGAATAATATTTTTCAATGGAGGAAACACGTAAGTTGTGATAACTGTTGTGTGCGTTATAACTACATCATTCATTAATGCATCAATAGTTGCCATCAAGCTTGAATTTTACAAAGTTATATTATATGTTTTCTGACTCGTTTTTCGTATTTTCTCTCTCTCGATAAGCCATCAAGCTTGAATCACAAAGTTATACCATATGACATGGTTCGTTTTGTTTGAAACCATGTCAAACAAACTTATACCTAGACATCGAGTATGGAATTTTCTATATTTTATCAATAGAATGAATAATCGTTTATTAAGAAAAAGTACTAAAACAGTAGTATCAGTATTTTTTTTTGTCATTAATCCATCACAAAGCATGGTTACAATATATACAGAATTACATGTTCACTCATATTGTAGCAAGTGACTTGTACTGTTTTGTTCTTATCCGGCTTGTTGGGTCGTGATCCATTGGACTTAGTATCTCCCTTGATCCGAGCTGAGTGAGCTTCAGTTATGTGCATAGAGTTAGAAATTTGGGTGTTGAGATTGGTTTGGTGAGCAGATCAACAGTTTGGCCAGTGGACGAGATGAAGACTACGTGAATGGATTTGTTTTGCACTCTTTCTCGGACAAACTGATAGTCGAGGGAGATGTGCTTGATTATATGATGCAGAACAAGATTCATGGCTAGATACGTTGCTCCAAGGTTGTCACATCAAAGGACAAGTGGTTGTGACAAGGTCATGCCTAGTTCGGCCAAGCGTATATGAATCCAAAGTACTTCATTGGTGGTAGTGGTAATTGCTTGATACTTTGCTTCTGTGGAGGATCTTGCTATTGTGTGTTGTTTCTTAGATTGCCACGAGATGAGATTGGACCCTAGAAAGATGCAATAGCCTCTTGTGAACCTTCTGTCTAGTTGATCTCCAACCCAGTCAGAGTCAGTTATGCATAGGATCAAGTTGAGGAAAAAGTAATGTGAAATTGTAGTGAGCTTGTAGAGTTGAGTTAATATAGGATAAATTTCACAACTTGCCCGTTCCTTTGGGTTGGGGAGCGAATAGATTGATGCATCTTGTTGAGTACAAAGGAAATGTCTGGTCTTGTGAATGCCAAGTATTATAGGCCGTATGTGATGCTCATGTATAATTGAGGATCATTGCATGGCTCGTCATGGGATGTTGAGTCCCGATGTACTTCAATATCCATATAGTGTAGAATTCTCCAAGTCTTTCAATGGAAAGGACTTGTCAAGAGCTTTAATGAGTTTATCTACAAGGAACTTTAAGACGAAACCACCAACAAATCATCTACATACACCAAGACAAATACTATTTATGTTCCCTATTGATGAGAAGGTTTGAAGCCGAGAGAAAGGAGGGTGTTTGAGTTTGCCAAACCAGACTCGCGGATCCTGTTTTAGGCCATACAACAATTTGCGGAGTTTGCAAACATAAGAGGGGTTATTTGTGCTTTCCAGAGGGGAAAGTTTTCTTGCATGTGTATAAAATTTACATTAACTTCAGAACCTTGACAAAAATTTGACAGTAAAAATCAATTCATTTCATTCTCAACTCTGTTGCAGTAAGTGATAACTCCTTCCTTTATGCCTCAAACTTTACATCACAAAAGACAAAAAAAAGAAGCAAAATTACAAAGTCATACAATACAACACATAATGCAAACGCTAACTAAGTAACTAACTCATACATGAAGAGTCCTGTAAATCACTCAATCATCCTTGCAGTCTTTGGAAGGCCGAGCTTCGAAGCCACCGCCTTGTCTCTTCTCTAGAGAGTAAGGCATATAAGTTCCAAGGATTCTATCCCATATAACAAAGAAGGGCTGGGAAAAATTGTATTTAGTTCCATAAAGTTGGTGATGAACATCATGATAAGCACTATTGTTCTTGAAGAAGAGATGGAAAACATTCCCAGGTAACATAAGACCGCAGTGATCGTCTACTGTCTTGATGGTGGCAAAGGAGAAGAAGAAAATGGAGAGACGGGGCGACATACCAGAAGCTAGGAATGATAGAGCACCCCCAATTGTATCAAGAAGTAGCCCTTCTATAGGGTGATTGTAAAGAGCCCCAAACGAATAAGGGACGATTAGGCGATGGTGTTGAGAGTGAATATGCTTGTACAAGAATTTGTTTTGGTGCATGAATCTATGCATGAAATATTGCCATGTATCTAAAACCATCATTGCTGTTATAAACTGTCTTGCAAGAGTTACATAGGAAAACTTATGTTCACCTTCCACCTCAGGATCATCACCTACCACCTGGAAGACAAAGATTTTCAATTCATGATATGTTAAGGCAGGACAGACTAAGAAGAAGCAACATAATCAGCAAACTAGCTGTTTCCAATCCAGACTAAGAACTTACCCATATATCATTACTATTTTGCTATAATTTTGTACCTATCTATTCACAAACTTGCATACAGAAATTCAGACTTTACCAATTGTCATACAGAAATTCAGACTTCAGTTCATGTTGCATTATTGTATCATAGATGGAACAATAATGTCACATAGTGGAGCTCCATCTTTCTTTTGAACAGACAACTTGATCATCCATAATTCCAAACTTAAACAATCCTATACTATTCATTTAAATCAACACGAAATTAACTGATAAAAGCAAACAAGTATCAGAATGGAGTAACAACCAACAAGTTTGTCAGGTGAAATCAATGGAAAATACTGGAGATCAAATCAAACAGCAAGAATTGCTGCAACTACCGTTATTGAACTCCACATAAAGTCATATAGCGAATCCAAGAGCATGGAAGCATAATCGAACAGACCTAAATTCAAGAAAAAGAAAGAAAGATGAATATCAAGAACAAACCATGAACAGAATCGTAGCGACAATAGCTTGAACAGTTTGCTGCAAAAGAACGCCCTTAATCACCGTCGGCCTGGAAACCAAATTCTTTTCATCTTCATCCTTTCGCGAATGCAATCGATAACAATCAAACGATCCCAACATAACATACAAACCAGAGTACAACCAATACACCAAAATCGGAACAAAAGTTCCTAGTAACTGATCCGAGACCTCCACCACCATAATTGACACTAATTAGACCTCTCAATTCGATTTTTTTTAAAATCACCAAGAGAGGAAAATTTGGAATCTAAGAGATACTTTGAAGAGTAGCTTTGTGATTTTGGATTCAATTGACCAAGATAAGGCGGTGATCGATCAGCGCAGGCTCTAACTATTCAACGATTTGAATAGAGACGTTGATTTGTGAAGATTAATCAAAAGATGAAAGGACCCGAAATTTGAATGAGTCGTGGAAAAGTCGAAGCCAGAGAAGAGGAAAGGAATTTGAAACTCTGATCGATCTGAATTTTGTTAGAGGCGTGTCAAAGTAATGCCTCGTGGGGTCCACTTTTTTTTTTTTTTTTTTTTTTTCTTTTTTCCTCTTCTCTATCGCATTTAAAAAAAGAAAACGATTACGATTGTGGAACAGAAATTTAATTAATAATGTTAAAATAAACGTGATTTATTAAAAAAAAATGTTTAAAAGGATGTATTTAAGTGCCCGTTTGGTTGGAGCGGTGGAATGGAAACGGAATGGAATCGGATAAGGGTAAGGAAAGAAAATGGTTATGATGGAAATACTTTCATGTGTTAAAAGTCATCTAACCAAACGTATTTTTTGATTGATTCGGAATCATTCCGTTAGCAGCAATGATTACTAGTGCTTCCAAACGAGCCCTTAAGAGCAAGTCACAACAATATATTATTTTTAAAAATATATAAAGAAAATATTTTAAATTAATTAAGTATAGATATTTTTAAAAGTTGTTCTGAAATTATATCATATATGAATACAATATTATTGGTAATTTATTAATAAATAGTGTGGATGTCGTCCCATCACTTTATATATATGGTGATCGGTTAAAATCGAACGGGTGAACTTACACTAAGATGAGTAAAATACAAATAATATTTTAGAAGATTCTCATTGAATGTGGAAGTGATTTTAAAAAAAAATCTTATCCTTGTAGTACTAGCCGAAAGAGTCAATCATTGAAATGTTCAATCACAATTAATTTTGAAACAAGTCGAATCTATATTTCAAAATCAGCTTTAAAATGTGTTTATATTCGACTTGTTTAGAAAGTGAACGTGCTCGAGTTGAGCCCGTGTTCGAATGGCTCAACTAATACAATGCTCTTATATGTTAATTTAACCGAACGAGTTGAGCATAAATAGTTCAAGATTGACTCGTATATAAACGAGTTGAACCTAAACTTTATACAACTTAAAAATATATTTAATAATCGACTCGTTTTATAGATGAACAAGCTTGAACCGAACTCTTACAAACCCAACACAAGTCTTTTTGTCAACAATGAAGGTGGTGTGTCCCATTTAACGTCCTTAAGCTTTTTTTTTTTTTTTTTTTGGGTAAAATGGCTAATTAGTGTTTAAAATGATAAAAATTAGAAGGGTTTATAAAACTAAAGCTCATAAACAAGTTTATTTCACTAGGGCTCTAATATGAGACAAAATATTCGGGCTCGGCTCGAGCTCGTTCACTTTCTAAACAAGCCAACCTTGAGCACATTTTATAGCTCGTATAAATTTTAGGTTCGGGGCTCGGCTCGTTCGGATAAAACTCAACTCGTTCGGCTAAAATAACACTATAAGAGCATTATTTTGGCCGAGCTACTCGGGCTCGGATCGAGCTCGTTCACTTTCTAAATGAGTCAAGTTTGAGCACATTTTAAAGCTCGTATAAATTTTAGGCTCGGTCATTTATAAACGAGTCAAGCTTGAGCATGGTGATGCTCGGCTCGTTCAGCTCGTATTACCCCCTATATTTCACCCAATTCTTTTATTTTTTTGAAAACTATAATTCGAGTAAGATAATCCGGTACCACTCTATCATTTTAGGGCTTGTTCATTTCCCATATCAAATATGAGTATATCAGATATCGGTATATCATAGATATGAATATGAGATTGATATCTCATATCTGATACTTGTGTTTGGCAAGATGGTGAGGTATATGAGTAGAGGAAGACTGAGGAGGAAGAGATTTGAGGAAAACGTGAGAGAAAATGGATGTGATATCTCTCTATTTTTTAAAATATCAAAAACGAAAAAAAAATAAAGTATTGATATCTACATATCAATTTGATATCCATATACTCAATTACGAAACATAGATATCGGATATGTGATATTCATACCGATATCTCATATCAGGATATGGGAAATGAACATGCCCTGATTTTAAATTTTTTTAAATTCAAATTGAAGTGTTCATTGTAAAGCAAACTTTTATAATTTTGTTGCACTATTTGTTATTCCAAAAGTATTGTTCTCGTGGCATTTATCTTTGCTAAAATATAAATAAAATAAATATTTTCTGATCATTTTTTACTTATAACTACCCTGTTTCAAATAAAGGTTAAAAAAATAAGGACATGTTTGATAACTTTGTGACTTATTTTTTCACTTCTGATTTTATTTTATAACAGTTATTAAAAAATACTTTATATTTACAATAGTTATATAATCATTTTAAATGACAACTAAAAATAAGTAAAAAATTTAATTCTTGATTTTTTATTTTAATGAAAAAAATTAAGTTGTATCAAACAAGTCCGAGGCTATAAAATACCTTACATTTCTTTTTAATTATTCCATATACATAACTACATAAGTGATGACAAATGGGCTAGAATTGTACCAAACAAAACAGAAGGGCTACAATTATACATATGCATTATAATGGCCCATTAATCATGATCCACCGTTTCATAATGGCCCAAATAAAGCAAACAAATAGTTCGGTAAAAAGAACAAGACCCAAATATTGATTATAAATAGTTATTAATTATAATAAATCACTAAATCAGAGTGGCGCAGCGAAAGCGTGGTGGGCCCATAACCCAATCGAAACCTGGCTCTGATAATTTCTAGAGAAATGCTTCCACAACCCTATTTTTACGTGATTTTTAACTGTACCGACCCTAACGTGCGTAGTTGGGGTGACAATTATAAATTTTTGCCGGTACGTCTATTAACCCCCTATTTTTATTTGGAATTATGTAATTTTATATAAAAAATTTACCCTAAAAACAAGTTTATGTTTTATATTTTAGTTTTTATCGAATTTATTCATTTTAAATATGTTTTTAGTCAAAATTGAAGCAACTCCGGTTACAAATTAGATCAGTCTGGACAGTCAGTCGGTCACGGACAAAACTAATCGATATTAAATTTGTTTATTAACCATGTTTTGTGGATCAATTTACAACTTATTGAGTTTTCAATTTTGGAATTTTATTTTTTTAAGTATCCGGATCGGTATAAACTGAACGCTAAGTCCAATAAAACTCGACTTTGACAAGCAAAGTGTTACTTCGAATCCAGATCTATCCAAATATCCGATTTTAACCTGAAAGTAGATATCCCCACCAGGCCACCACCGTATACATACACATCATACTCGAGCTATTTATTTGATAATAACATCAATGATATATAGAAAAATTGCAAGTTATAAGATTTCTATGTCTTTTATGTATTTAGAAGGAATTAAGGAAGGTGAAGCATCGTAATCAACATGAACATAACACGTGAGACACTACGTACAAGTTGAAGTTGTAAGCTTTGAGTTTTGGCCATACAAATTGAAATTTAAATGAGCTAGCTTTGGCCTTTGAGTACATGTCTGTGGTTTCGCAACCAATCATAATGAACTCTTAGCTCACAACCACAACTCATCTCCAACTCATTACTCGTTTACTTTGATTTGATCATAGAAAAATCAATAGTCACCATAGAATATAATAGGTGGAATAAAATCACACTTTTATTCATATATTATAGTTTTATATGTATAGGGATTTAGGGTTGATACATGAGACAAATTACTCGGGTTCAGTTTGCGTTTGGCTTGTTAAAAGTGCGATTTGGGCTCGGATAGTTTATAAATAAATTGAACGTGCAAATGTTTGGCTCGTTCGGCTCATATAACACCCCTATAGGAATTATATGAAAAGATCGAATAGAGATCTTTGAGATAAGATTAAATTTACATCGATCAAAAATTAAAAAAATCCTAATATTAGTTTAACCAATGTATTTTCATTCCCACTAACGAGCAAGGAAAATATTTTCATTACAATGAGAAAAGTAAGATCAAGCAACACGACGATATATCGGTGATACCACTGTTATATCAATAGAACAACTAATTGACCAATGGCAATATATAGTAAATCGATAGGACCACTAGTATATATGTGATATGGTAGAGATTTAACCGTCAATAAAAGTTGTGAAATCCTAGATCGATGAACTCCGTATCATAATAGATTATTATGGGAAAAATCACCGTAAATTCATCGATCAAATAAATATAAGTATGACCGTCCATTTAATTTTTATGATGAGTCTTTAAATTTATATTAAAAGTTGTATGATAAAATAGTTTTTTCAATATAGTTTTGTCATGTTTCTAATTAGTTAAAAGTATATTCATTTGGCAAGCTTATAGATTATATAACTACTTAGTAAATTCATATTAGATTTATACTATAAAAATAGTTGATTTACATGTTTGAATTATCCATAATAACAATAAAAGATATAAATAAAAATTTAATAAATTGTTACAATATATTTGTAGGGTAGTTTAGACACAATAGTTTTAAGCTATTATTGAAACTAGCATATAAATAGTATCCAAATATGTTGATACAATAAATCTTAATAAAATGTTATTTCATCTAAAGTGTATATAATGATGTGATCAAGAAAAGCAATGGTCCATAGGTTCATCAATTCTTAAGTAGTGTGAAAACCACGAATCAAAATTACTATTTATCTTGGAGACTATGATGTATAGTCACATATGTCGCTATATACATATCTAGACAAGGAATCAAATGATTGTAGGCTCATTATTTAATAACATTATCCCAACTTATGGTAGAAGCAAACTCTCATAGGAAATAACAAAATAAGTTATTTCACAATTTCATATATATATATATATATATATATATATATATATATATATATATATATATATATATATATATATATATATATATATATATATATATATCATGACTCCCATATAAACAACTCGTATCGTGTGAACGTGTAAACACCGAATATACGTGAGTACACTGCTGAATATATGTGACTATACCGCCGAATATATAGATTCAGGTCCGACGAATCTTCTTCCATTAATAACATGATTTTTTTATCCTTTAATATCGCCTAATCTCAGTCATCTATTTAACAATCTAACGGATACAATTTGTTCTCATTTAATACTATAAGGCTGTTTACATAAGAGTCAAACTCTCTCCCTCTATATATATATATATATATAAAAGCAGAAATAAGTTATTTCAAAATTTCAAAAGTTTATTTATATATATAGCCCACCTAACATGACTTACATTTATTAACACTTTTTCCTTATTTTGTTCTTTTCCCATGATCTATTTACATACAAGTAATGTATAGTATGTGTTTTAATTAGGAGACACAAGCATAACTTTTTAATTAGTTTAATTACTTATAAGATAAGTGGTTGTATATGCATTAAAAGTTCATACATTAAATTTATAAAGTTAAGCTATAATTAGATTATGGTCTTAATTCAATGAAATATCATGAATAAGATGAAACAATACATGCCATAAGTGGCGGAGCCATAAAATTTCCGTTGGAGGGGCACAATTTGCTTAAAATAAAATATGTTGCATATTAAGTTTTAAATTAAACAATAAAATCTATAAAATAAATAAATAAATAAATAAAAGTTTACTTAAATTTTGTACTATAAATTAGAGCTCTTAATTTATTTATTTTACTTAGATGAAATTTAAAAATATTTTATATATTTAGTTTTTTTTTATAAATATATTGTTAAATAAATTAGATAGTGGTTGATGAATTATTATATTAAAAATTCTAGAAACAATTTGGTTTACTAGACTTTTTTTAGTTTTGTGTTTAGTAAATGTACCCCTTGAGAGAAGAGTGTGTAGAGTTTGAGAATAAATACAAAAGGTTGGGGTATATTTACTCAATTGAAATATTAAAAAGCATAGTTACTACTCTAAATATATTTTAATTTGTTTAAAATAAAAATAAAAAGAGTTTTTTGCTACTCCCAGACTTGAACCTGTAACTCGCAAGCCGGGGTCCCGTACCCCCCAGCGGTTACCCCTTAGATCCGCCCCTGCATGCCATGAAGGGCAAAACTATTGATCAACATGTACTTATTTTAAATTTAGGATTTGTTTTTTTTTAACCAAATACCCTAAAAAAGACTGAATTTATACTTATAAAATTTTTGTTAGCATTTATATATGTAGTGGATAATATGTACAATAAACTTATAATATAGAGTTTTAATAATATATTTCTATTATTTCCTATTTATTGGAATAATACATTATGACATGTCACCTTTTATCTTCGAACAATCAATTTCTAACATAAAGTCATGTGAAATATTTGACTTTTTTTGGTAAATTTGGGATCAAATCCTTAAAAAGTTAAAAATTCCAAATTGTTAGGATAGTCGGTGAAATTTGATTAGTTTAGGGTAAAATCCTTAACACTCTGAAAATTTGGGTTATTCAAAATTAGTAATTATGTTGATAGACTTTTCCTAGTTGCATTTAGGGTTAATCAAATTTCGGCTGGAATTCTGGACCGAAAAACTCTTGTTAGATCGGAACTGAACTATGAATCGAATATCCTATTCCGGTACAGACTGGTCAACCCATAAAGGGTTTAATTTGGTCCCTATTAAAATAACATGCTCCAATCGATATGAACTTGAATATTCGGTCCAAGTCCATCAGATAATTTCGGACATATCCGGTCTGATCATGGACCGATGAATAACCCTACTTGCAATTGATTTTATGATTAAACATACTCAAAATTTTATATTTAATTCAAAGTTAATGTTCATGTGTACATAGGCAAACCTTGCATTATGGGTCCGTTTAACAAGCCAGAACTTTAATTCACCGAAAATCGCGAATAAACCGTTTGAAAAGAGGGTGAGGGTAAGAAATGGGTAAAGAGATCCGGAATGGATGAGAGATTGAGGAGATAAATTATTAAGTTGTCAAAGTCAGCCAAAACCAATCCAGCAAATATGGAAAACAACTTGAAGCATCTGCTCTGAATGGGACCTATTCATCAACATGTACCTACATATCACGTGCACCATGCTTCATTTCTTTACCTTCTTTCTTTCCTTCTTTTTCTTTTCTAAAAAATAAAAGAAGATTTCTCTTTCAATTATTCTTTGTAGGTACTGATTCGTGTTTGAAACGACGTCGTTTCCATTACTGCGCGTTGAACGATACCACTTAGGATAATGATATGGTTGTTTAACATGTTAACCAGACGTGGCAGAAAAGTAAGAAGATCATATGCCGGGATAGTGGTATAACTACCGTAATGATAGATGTATCGACTGAAACTAACTTGAGTAAAAACAATAGTTGAACGTAAGTTTACCTAGTATGATCAAACACCGAATTAGGTCATGTTTGATGTGTTAATTGACAAAGTACCTCTTTTTAGGTTGTGGAGCCTGAAATACTATATATTGGACTGATGTTTTAGTCGATTCAACTCTGTATTGAACTTATCTTTAAAGTTTCTACCTTTTAGAGTCAAACCCACTTCATCAATCGTGATAAAATACATCATATTTCTCTCTCGATTGCATTTTATTCTTAGTTTCTCTATCCCTACCCTTAAACATTCGTTATTAAACACACCGAATTACCTTTTTCTTCATTCGAGAAGATAATTGGTGTTCTTAAAGCTACAAACCAAAGAAGATATCCATAAATGAAAGAAGATATGACATATTCTATTGCAAAACTTTAATACAAAAGTGGATATCTTTATATAATATATGTTTGTAGGATCAATATACACACTCGTTAGTCGTTACTCGTTAGATATGGGATATGCAATTATGTAGATAAGCTAGCTGGGCTTGCACTAGATATTGGACCCACTCTTTTAAAATCATATCTTCTTCCTATTTTCTTCGAACTTTCAAATGTTACTTGCAAGTTGCAATCCCACCGTCCAACTACCAAGATAATATGTACTACTATCTACCATTATTCAATTATACATATACTACTCACCTACACATAGTCAACATACTTTAGTAGTCCTTTCTTGGTGGTTCCGTGCGTTTGTCGAGAAGGGGGCGTGAATTTGTGACCGACTCCTGACGGCTCTGTTGCAGTCCAAATCTGAGGTGTGCACAGTTGTTCCCCAGACTTCCTCCCTATGTACTACTTTTGAAGATGAACGTTTATGCTCGTTGCCTCCTGCTGGTTGTATCATCCTGCTTTCCCTTAAAGACTTTTTTGCTTTCGGTTTCGTTTTGATGTATTTTTGTGTATTACTTTTCTCCTTTTTTATGGTCCTTTCATGACGGTTTGACCGTCTGCCGATTTTTTCGGCCTTTCGACCCATTAGACGGCGCGCCGTCTAGTGGTTTCGAACCGCTTTCCATTTAAAAAAAAAAAAAAAAAAAAGCATACTTTAATCAATATGTATACATTTAGATTAGCTTAATCATAGTAATCTATTACTAGGTATCCTTAAACTTATGTTCCTTCTAATATAACTAATCATGTTGTCTTTATATATGTTGTTTCATGCACGTATGTTCTCATCTTCATATGCAACACCTCAAATATATTTGCATTAGACCCTACTCGGCCTACTATATTTAATCATATTGTTTGTATATAATCTAAACTCCTTAATAAAGTCTTAAACTTGAAGTGGAGAGAGTCAATATTATGTGAATCACCGTAAAAAAAACCAAACAATATTTTAAGACCGACAAATCAAAAGGGTAACTTTGTGATACCATCTGAACCTAATATATAAATTTTAGAGAAAATTGATTGAACAATACCCATCTTTTAGGCCGACTAAACTTTAGTACCTTATCGTTTAAAGTATGAGAACAATACCTCATCTATTGAGTCCGGCTAAAGATTAGTGCTTAGATTAGTGTTCACATGTTAAGTTTACAGATAGGTGGCTACATGTCATACTAAGAGTTGCTAGTGATGAATATGTCACAATTCGCGAGACATAAGCGACATATGAGACTGTAAAACGACACATGCACTATAATTCTCACTCAATTGTATATGCACTGTACAAAGCCCTCACCTCCTTTACCTTAAAGCTTCTTCATTCTCTCTTCCCATTTCATCATCATAATCATCATCATTTCTCTCCCAAAAGAAAACCCATCAAAATTCTAGGGTTACCGACGAAACCCACATTTCAATTTCATTTCTTGATCTTAAATTTTGAATCTTTTTGATAACCGTATAGTTGATGATTCCATGGCTGAAGAGCCCACTTTCTTGCACCTCCTCCACCACAAAGTCGTCGAAGACGACCAAATCAGAGTTCGACCAACTTCCTCATCCGTCTGGCCGATTCAAACGCAACAATCAGCGCCGCCAGCCGCTCTTCCGGCACCGGCGAAGAAACCCTCTCCGAAACGCGCCTCGACTAAAGACCGCCACACTAAAGTCGACGGCCGTGGGCGTCGCATCCGGATGCCGGCTCTCTGCGCCGCTAGGGTTTTCCAACTCACTAAAGAACTCGGCCACCGAACCGACGGAGAAACCATCGAGTGGCTCCTCCATCAAGCTGAGCCAGCTGTCATCGCCGCCACCGGCACCGGCACAATTCCAGCTAACTTCTCTACTCTTAACATCTCTCTTCGAAGCTCTCGCTCCTCCGCCACCATATCTGCCGGAATAGTACCTCCATCCTCCGCCGCCGGATACTTCACTGGTGGCCGGAGAAATCTTTTAACCGGGTCAACCGGGCTTGACAACAACACTCTCCAATTAGTCGCTGGCGGGTCTGACGGCCAAGGCCCGTCTACACTTCGTATGGTTCCCGGCGGCTTTGGCAATTTGATGGGCGACAATAATAACAACAACAACAATAATAATAATACAATGTGGGCTTTTCCTGCAACTGGAGGTGGATCCAATGGGTTACATTTCATGAACCTTGCAAGTGCTCCAATGGCGTTACTCTCCGGCCAACAACCAGGCTACGGCGGCGGAGGAGCGGAGGGGCAATTTGGGATGTTGATGTCATTGAATTCGTTTAGGAACTTTTCAGGAGGCAATAATCATCATCATCAAGGGAATGATCAATCAAGTGTGAGCCAAAGTAGGGCGAGTGATCACCATGATGTTTCATCATCATAACTAAATCTTAATTAATTTGTTTCTGTGTTTAGTGTGGATTTTTATGTGTCGGTGTGTGCATTTGAGATTTTTAATTAATCAATTGTTTATGACATGGTTTTTGTTTGAGTTTTTTTTTACCACATGGAGTATTAGGGTTAATTATGTGATTTTTTATTGTTGGTGAGATATAACTTGATATTTTATGTGGTTTAAGGTTTAATGTATGTTACTTACTTGCTAGTATATATATAATTATATGATGTTAATATTGTGCATGCCATGGATTTGAAGATGAACTTTGTTGGTTTAACTATTTGATTGGTTTCTTTTATTTTACATAATATTTTTTTTGAAAGTAGGAGCCGGTTACGACCGATCTGGGTTTGAACCGAACTGCACCATCTCGGTATTTTGTCTAAGAAAATCAAATCGAGTCAATACGTTCCGTCCATGGAACTCCGAAGTGTGGGTCAAGAAGCGGTTCGGTAGATAATATTACGGTCTAAAGCGGACAGTTTCAAGAACCCTACTTTACATCCACCAAATATATTATAACAACATAACTTTCCATTTGTTACATTTTTTAATGGAGTTAGAGTTGTGCACACACGTTTTCAGAGAATCATAATACAGATTCACACAATATCGTATTGTTAACGTGGGACATTCACGATCTCAATCGAAACTAAATAGGTGTACTCCCTTAGGCAAGTCTTACCAAATGAATGATAAGTTATTAAGTTAGTACTAGGATTAGATAGTAGAAAGTGCAGTAGCATTGAATGATAGGTTAATGTAGAGGTAAAAAAGAGAGGGGTAACACACGGTGAGAAATATGAAGTGGGAAGACAAAAGAAGAGTTACTGTGTAAGGCAATAGTAGTATACGTGGGAGTGAGAAGGGCACACATGGTGAGAATCAGCCTTTCAGGTGGGTTTTCAGGTGCTCTGTTCCCCACTTATATCTCGATGTGTTGCGCTGTAACTTTCCCTTTTTAATATATTTTGGTACCATAATTAGTTTGTGACAAATCAGTACAATAGTAACAAGTTTCATGGAGTAGTATATCATAGAGTTTGCAAGAATTTCCAATAATGAATTGGCTTATAGGGTAATGTATATATATATAATGGCTAATTTTGTGTAAGTAGGGTTGGTTTGTGCGATGTATCTAATTTGGTTCTCGAGTTGTGCGAGTTATGGTATGTCCGACCCGGGTCACTCACTTGTAGGACCGTTCATTTGCCTGGTTCGGTTTGGTTTTTGGATCGGATCGGACCAAAACCAACATGTTCGGTCTTCAGTCCAACCAATTCGGTCCGGACTTTTTTTTTTTAAAAAAAAAAGACCTAAAACATATAGGTATTGTTCCGGTTCGATCCAGTTCATGTCCGGAACTATGATTATGTAAATATCACAAGTTTTCCGGAGACCTGGACCGATTTTGGACCTGAACAAAACTGAATAATTCAGTCCATTTTCGATCTGCATTATTCCGGTCCGTTCCAGATTCGGACCTTTGAATAGTTCTACCCACTTGTCCCAAAGTATTGTTATGAATGTATGCCTTACTCCAAATTTGAGCTGGGGTAAGCCCGACCTATAAAAACTAGAGGGTTAGGTGTGAGTTTTTGCATGTGAGTCGAAAGACATTGGGAGGTCAATATGGCGTTGAGTATCACTTATTTGAGCACACATGAACCTAACATCAAATTTCATTATAAAATTGATTGACAATTGACAGTGTAATTCACTGATTTTATATATACTAGTTAAAATTTAATATATTTATTACTTACGTCGGATAGAGAGTTACTACACCCCCTCTAATTTATAAATGTCTGGTTGAGCTGATATTTGACGACATTTCTTAAGACCGGTCAGTCAATTCGGACGAGACAATCATAGTCCATGTGTCATCAATGTCGTAAGGACGACAAACTCAATAACTTAGGACTCAAGAATAAATCAGTCGGAAACCATTTTAAAATCCGATGGTTACGTACGCTTGTTATACACGTTCAACTGCTCGTTTGACTCGGAAAACATTCCACTTGAATTCGTTAATTCTCTAAATGAGTCAAATATAAACACGTTTAAGCTCGGATAAAGTTATGCTTAGTTCGAACACGACTCATTTATAAACGAGTTGAATATGAGATTGTCAAAGCTCATATTGTTCTGTTAGAATATATAATAAGCTTTTTTATGAACGAGATGAGTCTAAACATCTCAATCTTTGTGTTGGAACGAATAATAGACCGCCGTCTACCAGTAGGCCAATATAACATGGAAATATCGCACACTTGATTATACATATGTGTTAGACCCGTGTTCAACTAATAGTCAACAAGATCTCATTTCATAACCAATTAATATTGAAAAGAGTAGTTCATCGAACTTATATATAAATCACGAGAATATTCAAGCAAATACCCACTAAAATCTCCATGAACAAATTTGTCGTGTTCGATATCTTTCTTTTTGTCCTCTATGTAGAGTTGAGATGGTTATTCTATAGGTCAACACTCTAGGATTCTTTCTAGGGTTTACGATGAACAAGTTCTTATATAAAAATAAAACCATTTTCTTATTAGTTTTAAAAAAAAAGTATTGGAAATATATCATCTGTGAATTTCTTGTCTTTTCAATGACACAATGTAGTGTAACTTTTTTTGACTGCAGAAATCAGTGTAAGTTACTCCCATGCATTGATTTTTCAAGTTTTCAATTATTGTTATTGAGGAATCTTTTCACCTCATTGTAAAATGTCAAAGTATATTTCAGATTATACTCAATTTCACAATAAATGTCATTTTTTTACTTTTTACTTTTATTTTAAATTACTTATCCTATATACCTAGCATATACATTTTTTATTCTCTCTAGTCAATATTGTTGGATTGTTTGTAGTAATTTTTAAATATTAAAGTAATGATTATCCGTCTCACATAATATAAAGAAATATAAATATAAAAATAGAAAATATTAAAATAAATATTTGGTTATAATAGAATCAATAAGTATTAGTATCAATTTTCAATTGTAACATGTTAAAATTATGGTTTCCTTACTCCAAATATTTAGATGTAATTCTATCGTATAGCATGTTCATATGTTTACCGTTTAAAATGATTCTAAAATTTTATTTTATATATACAATTTTACTGATTTAACTATCTATCCATATTATTTTGTTGCAACATTTTTTCGATAGATAATTGGGGAATACTGTTGGAGATAATAAGATCTCACATCGAAAGACGGGGACACTCCAAGCCTAGTATATAAGGTCGGTGGGCAACTTCTTCTATTGTCAACTGGTGTTAGGAAGGAACCTCGCCGGGGTTATTTGCTGGGCCTAATGCGCATGTGCGCTCGTATGCACACGACCACCGCTCTACCGGTCCGTCTGTATCGGACTTTGACATGGTATCAAAGCGATTAGCCTCAATTCGGTTCGCAATCCTAAATAAATATAAACAAAAAGAAATATAAACAAAAGTCTTTGCTCCTCGAATTCCAATGCAATTTCATACATTCCAACCCCCAAATTCCGGCAATTCATCTTCACAACAAGAGAATCCAAGAAAAATTTTCTACCAATCACTAACCTTTTTCCCACTCAAATTTCTACTAAAACGCGTTTCTTTTTTCATTTCCATAATTTGCCCTCCTTTATACACAACTTTACCCATTTAGACAACCAAGAGGGTAAACTAAGCTAGCTACCCAGAAACTCCTCTCACAAACCCTAATTCACTCAAACAAGAAAGAAGAAGAAGAAGACATAATGGGCTCTAGTAACTTTTTTACTGTAGTAGCAAACAACTTTGATGTTCTTGCTGGGTATTTCCTGCAAATCTTCTCTTTCAATTACTAAAGAAACAATCTTTATCAAAAATATTGTAATTAATATATATACTTTCTTGTTTGCAGGCCCCTTGTTGCTCTTGTTTATCCACTGTAACTCACCATTTACCTTTGTTCTTTCCACTTTGTACAGCAAAGGTAATGCAATGTATTTTCTGTGTTTTTGTACAGACATGCTTCAATCAAAGCAATAGAGAATGGATCACGAGCTGATGATCAACAATGGCTGACATACTGGGTTTTATACTCGCTAATCACACTCTTCGAACTCACTTGCGCCAAGATCCTCGAATCGTAAAACCCTAAAAACTTGATTTTTATTTACTTTTAGAAAGTTTAGAATTGATTGTTCTTCTAATATTTGCAGGTTTCCGATTTGGGGATATGCAAAGTTGTGTTTGACATGTTGGTTAGTGTTGCCGCAGTTCAATGGCGCTTCGTATCTGTATAAGAACTTCATTAGACCATTTTACTTTAACCCTTATCAGACTACCACTATCTGGTACTTACCCAAGAAGAAAAATGGTTTCCGGCAACAAGATGATATTTTAACGGCGGCTGAACGGTGTAAGAAGAAAGATGGTTTCCGGCAACAAGAGGATATTTTAACGGCGGCTGAACGGTGTAAAAAGAAAGATGTTTTCCGGCAACCAGATGATATTTTAACGGCGGCTGAACGGTATATGGAGGAGAATGGTACTGAAGCTTTTCAGAGAATTATTAGTAAGGTAATTACTTTTTACTTAAAATTAATTTGAAATTAACATTATGCTTAAACACATTGTTGAAATTGGTGAAATTTGTGCAGACTGATAGAGGAGCGAAATCGAAGAGGAACCATTACATGGGTAATTTTGATGAGTATGATAGATACTCATACTATTGATCGATGATGTTAAACGTCTTCTCCTTCAAATTGTTCTTCCAATTTTGAAGATTAACTGCTGATTAACTGTTGAGATGAATGTGAATGCTTATTTAATTTAATTGCTCATTTGGATTATACACGAGTGCTTAATTCTAATCTCTAATATAATTAAGTTGTTCAATCACCAAAAAAAAATATTATTAAGTTGTTCCCTTAAAAAAAATATACTATTAAGTTGTTTCTAACCTATATTTTTAATTACTTTTAGATTTATTTATATTTGCTAAAATTTACATGTCGATTTAAGAAATGCAAATTACACAAAATTACCCTCAAAATGATAATTATTTAAAAAATCAATTGTATATAGTTACAAACTACATAAAAAAATTTTTATAATCACCAAAATATCTTTGTATGATTAGTATATGTTTTATATTATCATTTCAGAAATATATATTTTTGGTCAATTTAAATTCATATTTTTAAATAATAATGAATGATGATTGCGATTGTGGGGCTCTAGAGATATGTATACTTTTTTTTTTCTTAATGCATTTCTCTTCTTGTGTTCTTCAAAAGAGCTAATCCTTTTCTTTAATGGAATGCCGATTAATTAATGCTTAAATTATTTATTATTTATAATTAATTATTTATCACAAAAGTGTGTGTGTGATATTACTTCTTTTTTTTATCATAAATATAATTTTGTTAATATAGACTTAAATAAAAAGATTAGAGGAGATCGATTTAGACCGATTTCTTAGTGTTTACAATTACAAACACAAACTTGTAATAGAAAGAATGTAAATTGCATACTCGATTGATGAAAACAATCTACAATGTAATACAAAAGAAATACATAACAAGTTATACAAAAGAAATACAAACTGGCGTATAAGTTTTTCAACCATCAGGCTCCTGCACCCCATCCTAACCCCTTCAAATCACTATGGTTCAAGACCAATACCCCCAAGTGTTGCTTTACCACTTGGATTGCCTACCACAAGAAGCTCCCAACACTCTCTAGGCTCAAAAAGTGGAACCTTGATACTAATGACATTTGCATGCTATGCAGGTATATGGTGGAAGATGATGATCACTTATGGCATCATTGCAGTTATTCCTCGCTTGTGCTTGACATAATCTCTAGATGGACTAGAGTCCCCTATCCCGCCCCATACAACAACAATGTATGGTCATGGCTTTGCTCGAGACCTAACCCAAGACATAATCTACTGGAAAGTGCCAGGATTGCTACTATTACTGCATTCATATACTTTGTTTGAAAGGCTAGAAACAACCTTGTGTACTGCAAGACCTTCACTAGAGCTGTGGACTGTGCTGGGATGATTATTAGCGGCACCAGGATGCACCTTGCTCATCACTGGAAGGACAGATCCTTACAAAGCCTTGCTAATGCTAGAATTCTAGGAATTCACTTTCAATAATCCCTCTCCCTCCTGTTTTTGATCTTGATCTAGCACTTGAACTCTCCTGTACATTCTCCTCTATCTAATACAATTAAACTTTCAAAAAAAACAAAAAACAAAAAAAAAAAAAAAAAAAAAAGTAGAAGGTAGATTTCTTAGGAAAATGATCAATTTCTAGTGAGAACCCCAGCATGAGTTAGAAGAGCCCAAAGGTGTGTAATGAACTCACCACCACTAGCCAAGTACTCTCCATGCACACCCACATTATCCGACGGCGCCAAATACAAGACTAACTCCGACCAAAACTCCGCTAGAACTCGCCAACCATTGTTTGGAGTGTTCAACACTTGACCGATCAATGTACTAGCCAACATAGCACCCTTAACAACAACTTTATCGTCGTTTGGATCCCGTCGATTCAATTCGAGCAAGAAGTTGTATCGCGATCTCATATCCATACCTTTCATGTCGAGTTCATTTGCGTGTTTTACCGCTTGTTCAAAGAGACGTTCGGTGGTGTAAGGATGATCGGGAAGGAGCCCCGGAGAAAACGCTAGCAAGTAGGCGCAATATTTAGACAATTGTGTTGAAACAAGGAAGTTGACATCGTCTTGATCATTGGATTCTTCGGTATTTGGAGGATGAAGAAACTCGCAAAAACTTGTGGCTATATGCCATACTAAGATGACACGAGCAACGTCATCATGTGTCTCGAGGTGGCAAGCATTCAACAACGTTGTTGTATCCTCTTCATCCGCAAAATGCAATCGTGTTATTGTTGATTTCCCTGGAGATACGTTGAGTTCATTTTGAAGGAGAGATGAGACAATCGCTTGCTTTAGTTCTGTAGAGAGTTGCACGCTGAAGTTTCCATCTTGTCCGACTCTCGGAAGCTTAACAAGTTTAGCTAATGGAGAAAAGATCTTACGTGCAAGTATTGGAACTCGATGATAACTCTCGAGGAACGAGTATTGCCCGAGTTTCCGTTGCCAGGGTTTCGTAAGCGAGCTTAGAAGACGCGAAGTTGATGTGTAATGTTTGATGGTCCAAATCCATACGATCCTCTTTTCCATAATCAATGCCCATAACTTGTTGTCGTCAATTGCCTTGTTACGACCGGTGCAAAGAAGCCAAACCATCTTTCGGTTCGAGTAGTAAACCATAACGTATTTGGAACATTCTAGTAAGATAAACACTATGAGGATCACTCCTGTGAAATCAACTGCTCTTGTGTATTGAACCTTACGTTTCCTATACTCCATGACGAGAGTATTGCATTGAGCAATTTCACGTGTTAAGAATCGAATTGAAAAAGCAACAAAAGACACAAGCAAAACAATATGCCCTAGGCTTTGCAACATATCGCGAAATCTGTAAGAGCTGCAGACGTGAGACTTGGTGTAGAAGAAATCAAAGAGAAAACCAAGCTCTTCCTCAATCACACGGAAAACTCTTTCGGAGTCACTTTCACGAAGTAGCCCTTCGAGAACAAACCGTCTTGTATGCGGCTTACAACTCTCATGAAGGGGAAAACCCGCGAATCTTCTAAGAATGAGCCTAAAGAAGGCATACGAAAGACACAAGTCCCTCAAACGTTCCCTACCCGGGCAATAAGCAAAAGTTAATGACTCTCGATTTTGTTGTCCTTCTTCATCACCAACCGCGGGAGTGTCAATCCACTCCCATATGTCTTCGGTGGTGGTGATCCTAGTAGTGTCGGAGGGATTCCCCCAAATTACGTACTTGTATCCTCGCATTGTCAAAGGATCGTTAGCCATGTCGACTATATCCCTCCCTTGGCGCATGTAGCGCATGGTGGGCTCAACCAACTCCGGCAAACCCTTAGACTTGCTTGCTTTGTAGAAAGCCTCTAACGTTTGCTTGGTGTTGATGAATGCCAAGACTAAGAACCAAAGGATTGCACATATCCACAAAAACAAAGGCACCGTCGGCTCAATCAACTCTAACAAACTCATTGACTTGCTTCCTGGATGTAACTTTTTGCTAGGGTAAACAAGAACTGCCAACCAAAGTGTCCAAAAGAACAAAGGAAGAGTACCACAAACGTACCGTACCGTATCCTCATTGTCGCTAAGATCACACGCAGTCACGGTCACAACTCCTCCATATGCGTATATGAGCGCACCTGACCATACCGGGTACAAAACATTGGGCTCCTCCGTACTATGCATAAGTCCTATGATGTAGGTTATAGAGACGGGGATCAACAAGTAACTCATTTTGGTTGCATACTTGACAAAGCTTCCGCCACGCACACTTCGTCTTAGCCATCCAAGGAAACAAAGCAACACCAACAAGAGAATGGTTACAGAGAAAACCAACAAAATAGTCACGAACAAGGGCGAGTCAATGGAGTCGTCCAATAAAGGAGCGCCTGGCGCAGCTGCTGCGTCACAAAGTAACGAGATTGAGGCTATTGACGAGAATCTTGCCATTACACACAAAGTGTCTCGCGCCTAGTACCTACGCACAACATGCATGAATTACCACTTCTTACGTTATGGAATATGAAGAAATAAGATAGAAGGGTTGAAGAAAATCCTCTAATGGCATCCTCTTTGATCCTTTGTTCCTATACGTACCAAACCGAGCGGTCCCGAAATTAAGTGAACGAAGTGCAACTGTGCAAACCTTATCAGAACCACGTTTCTTTGGAGCAAGATAGCCACATAAATTGATAAAATAGAAAAGAGCGCATTAATTGTCTTCTTGACACGTATGTGTAAGTCTTTCGGGGTTTTATCTTAGGTTTACGTATTATCATATTGTCGAGGTAGAACATTTCCACACTCAAAACTCCCCCTCGAGGGCAACTATTCTAAGCTAGTTGACACTCTGATAACCTACATAATGTTTACCTAGTATCATATCGTTAAAGTGAACCTACACACAATACTTTCGTGAGTTAGGTTTACGTAGTCTCATATATATACTTTTTAACGACAATGAAATGGGGTAAAGTAAGTAAGAAAATAATGACATTTTCATGTCATTCCGTTTTCGGAGTTGAAATCGAACGGATACTAAATGAAAATAGGGTTTAATAGGAAATACAACAAAACTGTCAAAAGCGGAGGAGAAATGTTCGAAGTAGAACTCAAGAATCCATTAATGGATCGATATTCATACAGGAAGGGGGATTAAAAAACAAACAGAGACTAAACCAGTTGATATTAACAAGAAATTAGCAAATCGATTTCCAACAAGAATACAACAATTAGCCAGTTGATAAGCATGCAAATGAAAGCTAATAAATGAAAAGACAGATTCATCTTACTGTAATGTGGGAAGGTGCAGTCAAATCTTCATGTGAGTGAGCTGAAGTGAAGTTAAGCAGAAATTGCTCTTCGATCTCACTTATGGTTTGGAGCTTGCTTGGTATCGAGTTTATGGTCTTCTTCATATAGAGATGGACATGTCACTGTTAAAAAGGCCACTTGTTCATCCATTATTGTTAAGATTTGAATGTAATTAAGAGGTGGGTTTCTTGATCTTCTGTTTATCATTTGATCAGTGATCAATGCTGCAGAAGATCAGCAAAATCCACGAAACATCTCGCTTAGCTTTCGGTATTAGCTGGATCTGTCATAGTTAAGAAGGCCCAGATTTGAATTCCATCCCTACGTATCGACGTATTAGGTGATATGTCATTGTTAAGAAGACCCACATTGTCTGCCATCATCTTTGACCAATAGTATATCTAACATTTCACTATTAACAATCATAATTTTATTTCATTCCCTATATTTTTTTTTTTTGACTAAATAACATTTTTTATGGGTCTATTTCCTTCATATTTATGTTTTCGAGATCTATTTATGTAATCGTACACTTTCTAGATAATCGTTGGGTAAAAATAATACATATGTATCAAAATTGACATCGTACACACTAAAGATCTCCCTTTGGTAAAAAAAGTCAAGCTCAAGACGGAAATGACTAAAGTCCGGGAGTGAAGTGAAGAGCATCGAGGAAAGTGCAGAAATACTCGAGCTGTGTGTAGGTCGCTCGACCTCTTCTCTCTCTTTCCGCACGTGACCTTGAAATGACCATCCGATGATACAAGGAATGTATTGGAGCAATTTTAGACAAGACCCGTAGTTTTGGCTTAGGAGGTCGCTCGACTGCCTGCTCGATGGGTTTGTTTCAACGTTTATTTTACTTTCCCTTTTCTCTTTTAGTTGGGTTGGACTTTTGGCTTGTCATGTCGGACTTTTAGCCTTTTATTTTTCCATCTCATCCTAATTGAAGATATGATCGAGTAGAACTAGGATTTCATCGAACCCTATAAATACAAAATCTCCACTATCAGTCTAAAATAAACCTTAACAATAATTAAAAATAATATCAATTATAGTAGCACCAAACTTCACATATTGGGTTTTGTACTCAATCTCACTCTTTAAACTCAATCATGCAAAGTTCTTAAATTGTAGAACAACTCTAAAGCAAACACTTTTGTCTTATACATTTCCACCTATTTATAGTACTTATCCCATAATGATATAATTTACTTTTTTGCGTAAAAAAAGTATATGTTACAAGATTATTTATCCCTTAATTATGCTAAATAAAAACTATTTAGAGAAGAATTTAGGTAATTACCATCATTACAAGAAGTTGACATCTTTGAAAGGCCCACGAACAAATCAGACAGGCCCATTAATAATTTTGGGCCTGCATTTTTCCAATGATGACAAAAAGATCATTGCTGACTGTCCAGGTGTGGGCCCACCCACAACTCCCAGATTCTGCAGTTGATTGGGGGAGCCACAGAGTTGCCTACGTGGCACCAAAAGCAACGAAATTGAAAAAAGTTAATTACACAATTCGACCCTTATAAAATGTGAGTTAATTTTGTAAAATAAAAATTACACAAATTCATCCATAAATTTTATATTTATTTAAAACTCACTTATCACTCTTTTTATGCTTTTATATAGGTAAAATTATAAAATACAACCGCGGGGGTTATAGATTAGATAAGATGGGTAATAATCTATAAAGTTAATACAATAAATATAAATTATAAACTGTTTGATTGGAGCGGTGGAATAGAAACGGAGTGGAATCGAATAAAAATAAGGAAAGTAAATGGAAATGAGAGCATTACCTTCATGTATTAAAAGACCTCTAAGCAAACATAGTGTTTGATTGATTCAGAATCATTTCATTATCGGGATTGATTTCTAGCAGTTCCAAACGAGCCCTCGATGTATTCTAATGTTCTTTTGCTTATTTTATATGTTTTAAAAGTTTGCTTATCTTCAATTAATATAGTTAGAACTTGTATTGATGATGTTGCTCTACTATTATGTTTTTAAGTTTTTGTATGTCTAGTTATATTTCTTACTCAATCCAAACATCATATGACCATGTTTGTGTAAGTTTCAGTTTTATAGATGGTTATGTGAAAATTCACCAATTATAAAGGTGAATTAGTGTAATTTACAGAATAAAAAATGTTATTGCAGGAAGTCAAGAACAATTTCATTACACATGAGAGAAATAGGAGATACCAAAGCCAGCCGAACAGGGTTGCACGTTTCCACCTTCACCCAAAATCAAAAGAGTTTTTCCCCCAAATTTCATCGAATCCAATCACGATTTCGTTAAGCTTGAGCAAAATCCGCTATTCAACCTAAATCTAAGCGCTCTTCTGTTGCATTCTTCAAGCACATTGAATCGAAGCTTAAAGATCCTTGTCGAAGTCGTTTAGGAATTATCGATTTGGTTCTCGTAATTCCTTCATCTGGTCAATGCAGGTATATCGTTCGTCGATCGCCGTTTGTTGTAATAGTTTTTTCTATTAAGCGATTTCGAGGAAACAACAGTGTTGTTCGGAAATTGTTAATTTGTTCGGATACGGATTTTGGAGAGGTGGTATTGGTGGACCAAGATACTGCGTTAGGGTAGGGTTCGGTGATTTCTTGAGTTGATAGAGCAAAGGTTTAGATAATGCAGAGGTGAACAGCTTCCATTGAGAGTTGTGTGATAGAATAATGGTGATTGGTATTGGTTGATTATGGTAGTAGGAGGAATTTCTGCTCTATATATCAGAGCGGAGTTCGTGTAGATTATACTTTAATGGAGCTGAGTTTAGGGGTTGGATATCTTTGGGGCTATGCTAATGGATATTTCTTCAAGAATTGTGCATCACCGGTTTCTGCAACTTAAATGGGTGATTCAGTTAGAGGTAGCCCTGCTGAGAGGGATATTGAGCAGGTACTGGTCCTTTCAACTTACTCCATCGTTATTTATCCCATGCTTGTTCTGGTAATCTGGTTGTGGTAACTCATTTCTTGTTAACGTTTGTTATACAAAATGGTCTGTTTAGTAGTAAGTATTGTAGTTGGAACATGGAATACAAATACAGTTTTGAGTTGTACCACAAACTTGGCTAGAGGTGGGCGTGGGTAGTATTTACAAATGCTCTTTCTTTCATCAAACTTGTAACAATTTTTGGGGGAAATATTTATATTCCATGCAAAGATTTATAGCAGGACTATGGGAAATTTTTTTGGAGCCGAATTGTTGATTGATATGCTGCTAACTAAATGTATCGGTGATAATACACTCTTTTTTTTTTTTCATTTTTAGTCATCTCTAGCCTGTACAAATGAGTTGTTGAGTTACTCCTTGGGGAGGCACTTAGACCTATTATTTTGGCTATCATTATCTGTAGGCTATTACTGCATTGAAGAAAGGGGCCACATTGCTCAAGTATGGAAGGAGGGGAAGGCCTAAATTTTCTCCATTTCGATTATCAAATGTAAGTCATTGATATTCACCTGTATATGTGAATGCTTGACAGATTCTCCTTCATGCCACTAACATAAATGGAAAAAGAAGTGTTTTGAAGATTATATCTATTTTTGGTTTGAAAAGACCAAATATAAGGCAATTAATAATTGTTCTATTTATATTTCCCTATAGCGCATGCGCAAAAGGGTCCTGTTTATTGCTGATTTGTATCTATTATCCCCCCAAATTCATTTTTTTGTTTATATTTCGTTTGTTTAGGATGAATCTTCACTGATATGGTATTCAGGAAAAGAGGAGAGGCAGATTAGACTTAATCAAGTACTAAGGATTATTCCTGGACAACGGACGGTAAGTCTAGTTTACCACTTTCTTCTATCTTTTCTGTTATTAAGATGGTTGCTTTAGTAGAATTTTTCAGCTGACGTTTTACAATTCCACATTGCTGATAATACTATGTCAAGATTCAAGAACTAGGTTTTTTGTATCTATTAATTATATTTTATTTTTCTTCTCTGTAGTAAATTCTAGGTTCATTCTTAGCAGCTTTCTCATCATCTAAAGAGAAGATGGTAAACTATTAAGAAGATATGCAGTCTGAGCAGAGGTTTCACAGTTGATATTCAAATAAATAAAACAGTAGAAAGTTTGGTTTATTACCGTGTCCCTCCAAATTATGTCACTACTTTGTTCAGTTTCCATCTTCCTTATTTTTCTTGTGATCATTTTGGTTGATTGTCCTTGATGAATAGTATATTTTTCATGTCTCTCAGGCTACTTTTCAACGATATCCACGCCCAGAAAAGGAATATCAGTCATTTTCATTGATATGCAATGATAGATCTTTAGATTTGGTAAGCTTAACAGCTCCTTCATATCGGTCATAATGTCAGATTGAGGTTAACTATTTTGATCACAGGTGTCATTTTGCTTGTGAGAAGATTTCCGTATTATGGTGCTTATTGTTTATCATGCATCTTTATTTGGTGGATTAAACAAATTTTGAATAAAGTTGATGAACTTTTTCCAAACAATTAAATTTCTCATTATCTTTATATGAACGCGACAGATTTGCAAGGACAAGGAGGAAGCCGAAGTTTGGTTTGTTGGTCTCAAGGCACTGATTTCAAATGTTGGGTGGCGCAGATTGAGATCAGAGTTCAAGGATAGCAGTCCAGCATCCGAGACTCCTCCAAATGGAAGGAAATTTTTCCAGTCATTTGCTTCATCTGTTAGTAGCTTATTCTGAAACCTTGATGAAATGTTTATTAGTTCAGCATTTTCAGCTACAGGGTACCTCCTCTAATCCAATATAGATTAACTTAGAATATTTGTTATCATTTATGATGGCAATCAGGATCCAGGGGAAATGCAGCAGAGCCTTCGTGCTTCTTCTGAACCTCAACCCCAATCTGGACTTGGAAAGGCATTTTCTGACTTGATTTTGTATACTGGAACATCAAGGAACCAAAGCCTTGCTGAATCCAGTGGAAGTTCTCTCACTTTGCCATCTGCTAGTACAGATAATAGTAATAACCGAAGCTCTGCATCTGATGTTCGGGTTAGCCTATCAAGTGTTGTTAGTTCATCTAGCCAGGGTTCCTTTACTGATGATTTTGATTCCTTGGGAGACGTCTTTCTCTGGGGAGAAGGCCTCGGTGAAGGAATCTTGGGTGGTGGCACTCAAAGAGTTGGTAGTTCAGGTAGCAAGATTGATGCTCTTCTCCCCAAGGGACTTGAATCAACCGTGGTACTCGATGTTCAATACGTTGCTTGTGGTGGCCGACATGCTGCATTGGTGACTAAACAAGGAGAGATCTTCAGTTGGGGGGAAGAGTCGGGTGGCAGACTTGGACATGGTGTAGAAGTTGATGTTCCACTTCCAAAGCTCATCAATAGTCTGACTGGCATGAATGTTGAGCTTGTCACATGCGGAGAGTATCATACTTGTGCTGTTACTGTCACAGGGGACCTTTTCACATGGGGTGATGGTACTCGAAACTCTGGTCTTCTTGGCCATGGAAGTGAGGCCAGTCATTGGGTTCCCAAAAAGGTAGGTGGGTTAATGGAAGCTCTGCATGTAACCTACGTCTCCTGTGGGCCATGGCATACCGCTGTTTTGACTTCCTCTGGTCAATTGTTTACGTTTGGTGATGGGACTTTTGGCGCCCTAGGCCATGGAGATCGTACCAGCATTAGAAAGCCAAAACAAGTGGAAGCTTTATTAGGGCAACGAACAGTGTGGGTTGCTTGCGGTGGTTGGCATACAGCTGCTATTGTCGAAATGGTAACTGAAGATATTAGTACTGTTGATTCCTTTGACAGACCTTCATTAGGTAAGCTGTTCACCTGGGGGGATGGCGATAATGGTCAACTTGGACATGGTGATAAAGAAACCAGATTCACTCCAGTATGTGTAGCATCATTAGAAGATTTAAGCTTTAGTAGAGTAGCATGTGGACGTGATTTTACAGTAGGCCTAACCATTTCTGGACAAGTATATACAATGGGTAGCGCCAAGTATGGACAGCTGGGTAGTCCGGAAGCTGGTGAAGTGATTCCTTTTCATGTTGAAGGTAAAATTGCAAATAGCTTGATTGAAGAGGTTGCTTGTGGTTCACATCATGTTGCAGTTTTGACATCAAAAGCAGAAATTTATACATGGGGAAAGGGTACAAATGGACAACTGGGACATGGAGATACAGATCACAGAAAGGAACCTACTTTTGTCGATTTTTTTAAGGATAAACAAGTGAAGAGTGTAGCATGTGGAACAAATTTCACTGCAGTTATTTGCCTTCATAAATGGATGACAAGTGTTGACCATTCAGCTTGTACTTCTTGCCGTAATCCATTTAACTTTAGAAGAAAACGCCACAACTGCTATAACTGTGGGCTTGTTTTCTGCAAATCATGCAGCAGCCGCAAATCTCTGAAAGCTTCTCTAGCTCCAAACATGACCAAGCCTTATCGGGTCTGTGATGATTGTTTTGCCAAATTGAAAAAGACTGTAGAGTCTGGACAGCCTTTAAAAATCCCCAGACCTGGTAGTAAAAATAATATGCAGAAGTCCAGTGAATCATTGGATAAAGACACATCAACTTCCAAATTAGCCGGGCACCTCTCCAGACTTTCATTTGTTGAGACTCTGAGGAAAAGTGATAGTGGATCTTCAAAGTCTAGTGGTAAACTGGAAAAAAGTGACAGTGGTAGTTTTCCGATTGTCATTGAAAATGCTTGGCCAGGATTTACACCGAGTGCTTCACCACCTCAGTTTGGAACTTCAAATACACGTGTCTCGGCCTCTGCTCCTGGTTCCAGGATGGTCTCCAGATCATCATCCCCCGTTTCATTGAAGCCAAAAGCAGTTGCTGTCGTATCCATACCGTATCTCAGTCTCTCTGCATCACCTGATGTTACTAGAGATAATTCACTGCATGTAAATGAGAGTTCAAACCAAGAAGTTATTGACCTAAGATCACAGGTAATGTAGTTAGTATGCCAGAAAATGTTGCAATTTTTTAATGATTAAGTTATATATTTAATTCTTGAGTATATATACTGTCCAAGATATGTGGATTACTGATTTAACAGCAAAAAGATTTTATAAGGAGTTTAATCTTGAGAACCATTTACTAGCCTCAGTAGCTTAAATAGCTAGTATTTTCATGTTATATAGTAAATGCAGCATGTGATTATTCTCAATGAAGTAGGTATTATACCTGTTTTCACTGATCAATATTTATTTGTTCTAGCTTACGTCTTGAATTCTGATGTTTAGTAACTTCTGTGAAATTGCACAGGTGGAAAGACTGACCCGCAAAATCCAGACTTTGGAGTCTGAACTTGAGAAATCATCAAGGCAACTTAAGCAGGCAATGAAAGTTGCAGCTGATGAAGCTGCAAACTCAAAAGCTGCAAAAGAAATCATTCGGTCTTTGACTGTACAGGTCAGTCCTCATATGTCGTACAAAATCAACGTTTATGATCTATGTTGTTTCGAAAGTATTTTTATTTCATTTGATACTCTCAGGGCCGTTTGGTTTTAACTCCGGAAGCAGAAACTGAATGGAAACAAATGTAGTCCATAAGTATACAAATTTTTTGGAATCATTCCTTAAGGTTTGAAGTAAATGGAATAGAGTTTTATTAGCTTTGATACCCTATAGGGAAAGAAAATGGGAAAAACAATTGCATTTTGCATGAAACCACAAGGAATGATTCTAAAAAAAGTTATGAACAAAGATACACATATGGACTAGATTCATTTCCATTCCGTTTTCAGAGTTACAACCAAACGGGGCTCAATGTTTATACCAGCAAACTAGGGTGAAATTTTCTTCTATAGATACTTGTATAGTGTATTGCATTGTTAAAACAAAGCATCTAAACTCCTGACAGTTAAAGGAGATGAGTGAAAGGGTACAGAAAGGAAACAGCGGAAGCAGCAAGTTCGAGTTTCCAAGTGTGTCAAATGATGCAAATCATGCCTCTGATAACATTTCCCTGACAACAACTATGGCGATGCCTCCAAGAAGTGATACCACAATAACTAACGGAACAAAAACACAATCTGAGAAATCAGAATGTGTTGTACAGGACGAGCCAGGAGTGTATATAACTCTTAGCTCCTTACCAGGTGGTGGAACTGAACTAAAGCGTGTCCGATTCAGGTAACTCCACAACATTATCAACAATAGAAACCAGGATCAGTTCTAACTGAATCAGGTTGTTTTATATCCTTGCAGCCGAAAACGCTTCAGCGAGGAACAAGCAGAGAAGTGGTGGACTGAACACAGCAACAGTGTATGCGAACGCTACAATATACAGAAGCAGTAAAGCTTACATACTAAACTCAGTTTGAGGCTCCTTTTGTCGAGTTTACATTTGAAAGTTCAACTGAAGTTGTGAAATGCCATGGAAACGAAGGAGTATTTGCCTTATGATGAGGAGTTACCCTACTAGAATGGCTGTTAAAACTCGTGTAAAGTTGAAATTGTATCCCTGCAGTCATGTTAGAGTTCAAATTTTAACCCCTTTGTAGTCAGTACACAATTACACATCCATGTGCAGGGGATTGTATAGTTTAGAAGATTTGATGTGATTGTACACAAACACAATCATGAAACTTTTGTAGTTTTTTGTAAACTAGAATGAAAGCCGATTACTTTTTTAGTTTCAAACTAACAATCTTTCTCATTGCAGAGAAACATATAGGAGCTTGTAAGTTTAATGATTGTGTTTCAAATAAAATTCTAATACGAACAGAACGAGTTGATTATCGACATACTCAAGCTCGGCTGGAACACTCATTGTAAACGAGCTTTAAAAATTGATTGTAGTTGGCCTGTTCATAAAGTGAATGAGCTCAATCGAGTTTTTCCGAGCCGAGTAGATCGGATAATATAACACTCTTTCAATGTTGTTGTAGTCAAACAATCCGAGTTTAGCCGAACGAGCCGAGGACATGTTTTAGCTCGGCTCCTTTATTAACGAGTTGAACTTGAACCGAGCCTGAATTTTATATAAGTTTTAAAATGGGTTCTTAAAAGTTGACAATTTGTCATTGGTCTATAAGGTCATACAAGCCCTTATAGCTCAGTGGTAGAGCGTCAGTCTTGTAAACTGAAGGTCCGTAGTTCGATCCCGCGTGAGGGCAATTTTTCCCCCATTTTCTTACAATTTAGACCCACAACTTGTGGATTTGCAAAATATATTCTTTTTGCTTCAAAAACTAGTTGAACACATATCATTCATTTTTGTGCATAAAAAAGTTTTAATATTAATATATAAATTTTTTTAAGAAAATCCATACCAACTATTTAATGTAGGGTTGTACAACCGGTCCAGGACGGATGTTACGGGCCCAATTGATACCGAAATTTTCGAAAATATAGACCCGAAACCGGATTTCGGTCTAATCCGGTTCCTTGTAAGCTTTTTTTTTTCTTTTAGAATTGTTTTTAATTTAATTTCAATCCGGGTCACCGGTTTTTTCCTGGTCTTAAACCATAAAATAATACCTTGCAGTTTGATATTAAATTATAGACTTAAATGTAAGGTGGTCACGGAGTTAGATAGTAAAGATCAAACCTTTTGTGTCAATAAGCTAAAAAGCTCTCATTAATAAGACGATAAAAAAACTATAAAATAAAGAAGCAATAGAAATAATAGAGGACCACCCAAATCCATATTTTAAAATTAATGGGGTCTCTAAAATGGGTAACGACCAAACATAAAAATAAATGTTACATAAGTACACGTACCTGAAATTGAGGCGTACAGAAAATGAGATATTAATAGACACATCAACATCAATTGGGCATCGCCAGCGGTCCCAAAGTGGGCAATTTAAGTCTCTGCTTTGTCATTTTCTTTGGTTTGGTATTATAGCTACTGCAACCTAATCTTGTTATATGGCCCTACAAATTTCTCATCACTTTCATTATACGGGCATCCGGGCAATTTCGGGTTGGCCCGTCCGATCAACCGGATAAACGGGTCGGTATGGATATCTATGACGCTCGAGTTTGATATGAGTCGGGTGTAATGAGGGGATGAGGTTCGGTCGCACCCTTGTTTGCGGGTCCGGTCCATAGGTATCCGGTACCCTTGGATAATAAAATTTGTGGCCCTTATTTATATGGAATAATTAAAATGATATATTTAGACAAGTTATTTAATATTACCACTATTTTTTTTATCTATTTGTGATGAGTTCTCGGTAAAAAAAGAACATTTTTTTGGTGAAATGGAGTAGGGAATACAAACAATAGATAAGAACGTGCAAAACTGATTATAAGAATACCGAACAGGAAATAAATACCCCTCAAGTCATCTAAAAGTACCCCGATTAAAGTTGGACGATTCACAAAAATGTATAAACCTAAATCTAGGAAGAAAGTGTGATTAGTTACCGAGTATGTGACGTGATTAGCTTCTATGAAAATATGGATGAATCTCACGATCCAGTCTCGTGTAAGTAAACCTTGACACCGAAGTATCAGGCTAAAAACAGGGTGCTTAGCTTTCACCCCCTCTCGATGACAATCTTTCAGTCCCCCAACTGAGGCCATACCCGGATTACCTCTATCGACATCATCCGTATTGAGCTTAACCAATTTACCTTCCGGTTGGTTCCAATTAGGGTTGAGCAAGTTTGGTTCGGTTTACCTGAACCAAACTGAACCGACAATGTCGATACAGACCAAAACTAAACCGAAAATTTAGGTTCAGTTTTCGGTCCGTGTTTTTTAGGATTTCCGGTTCGGTTCGGTTTGGGTCTGAAACCGACAAAACAAGAAAAAGCCTACTAAACCAAACCTTTTGTATTTATTTTCAAATTCTACACCCTCCTCTCTTAAGGGGTACATTTACTAAATACAAAACTAGAAAAAGTCTATTAAACCAAATTGTTTCAAATAAAAATTATGACAAAGACCCTATCCGAAAAAACATAAATTTTTTGAAAACCCGGTTTGAGTTCGATCGGAACGAGTCCAAAAGAATACCGACAAGTTAACAGAGAAAGGGCCAAAATGAATTGGTATATTAAAGCTAGAATTGTAGATGGTTGCTTGCATGGTCAAACATTTCATTATTAGTGTTTTTCTTCAAGTTTTGGTAAAGGTTTGGCAAGACTCGTGAAATTACGTGAAAAATGCATGAAGTGATGATTAAATCATGAATTTAACAAGTTGTTACAAAAGTATAATTTCACAAGGTTTATGATGAAATTAACTAAAGCTTTGTTAAATGTATATTTATAAGGATGTAATTTATGTGTTTAATTATTTAACTCAATTTTTAAGTAAAAAATGAGAGTTTAAAAAAATTATATATATATATATTAATTTTAGACCGTCGGATGGTGAGTGTTAGGTGGATATCATAATTATTAGATAAATAATATTCTGAAACTAATAATAACTAACAACAACGACGAATAATGCATTCAACGATATGACACATTCGTAACAAAACTAATAATAACTACAAATTGTTCTCATGATTACACGATAAGGTTTGTTCTCATATGAATAGTACTATATAGAGAGAGAGAGGTTGACTCTCATGTAAACAGCTCTTACCATGTAAAATGAGAACATATTGTATTCGTTAGATTGTTAAATAGATGGTTGAGATTAGGCGATATTAAAGGAAACAAAAATCATATGATTAGTGGAAAAAATATTCGCCGGACATGATTCATCTATTTGCGGTATAGTCACATACATTCGGCGGTATAGTCACATATATGCGGTGTTTACATGTTCACATGGTAAGAGTTGTTTACATATAAGTCAAGATATACATATATATGTATAATTTTTGTAAATTTAATTTTTTTACTAGTTTGAACGGTTAACTTGAATTATTTTGAGTGCAAATTTTAGAGGAGCCATAAAATTTGACTCGGACAAAATAACTATTTAAGCTTTTTTGAGATTTTCTTCTAGTAACTAGCTCATGGTATAAATATATTTAATAAATGTAACCCTATCAAACTTATTACCTTCCAACTTCAATTTAATAAAAGTGGTAAATTTGAAGGGATAAATAAACCTAATCAGAATAGAAAATGTCTTATTTGACCAAATTATTTCATTTAAATATGAATAATTTCATATTATCTATTATTATTGACTATTTTCAATCGTTCAAATTTTTTTTTTTAGTAGTTAGAAACCATTGATCTTTGTCCTCTTTGTTGTAATTTGCAACTAGATTAAGAGATTCACAAACAAAAGAAAACAAATACTAACATTATTGTATATGATTAAGCACGTTTACTTTTCTCTTGCATTTGGCCAATATATAAGATTGTAAGTAGCGTCAAAGTAAGGTGTAAGTTTTTAGAAATAAACAAGAGGTGGACACACAATATTACAAGGAAAGTAAGGTATAATTTTTAGAAATAAACAAGATGTGGACTTAACATCTTGAATAGATTAATAAAAAAACATGAATGATTTAATACATTATGGATTATGACAATGTTTAAAATTCGTAAAAATATTATATTATCATCATCATCATATTTTAAAAAAACTTAAATCATGTAAAATTTAAAGTGTTAAACAAAATAAATGTATAATAATGTGCACGGATATACACTAAATGTAACACCCCAAACCTACGGGACTTGGAGTGTAACATTGGGATAGGATCTCACAATGGATACTGACCCTAGCAAGACAACAAGTTTATTGGATCTTACAACAAGACACGAGTAGATTAAAACCAAATACATAAAAGCTGAGTATGATACATCAAAAGAGTTCACAAACTCATAGCCGAGTACAAAACAACATCATAAACCACAACCACAAAAGATCTCACATCCCACGCAACCTAATGTACAGAAGTCCTCGGCTTGTCACACCATCTGGCTCACCCTGCAGTCTTCCTAACTTACAGATCATCTACAACACGGTATGAAACCGTTAGCTACAGTATTGAAAAGCATGAAGGTAATAGCACAACCACACATCAACATCTCATACATGCAATGCCACACACACATTCATTTATTATCTTTCATTACTTTATACCATTACTAATTCAACTTCTTTTGTAACACGAGAAACCTAAAGAACCTCGTCTCTTTTCCCTTTAAGACAGGGGTTTGTATGGGGTGATCATCACTCGTCCCCCCGTGTTACTGGCTTTCAGGTACCTCCTCCTAACCCGCAGGCGGGGACCGGTGGTTACCGCCCGTTATAATACACTTGGGCCAAATAAATGTAATAAATGGTCATCCTAGTCCGGTTTAGGTTATAAATGCACAATCATATGAACACAACTTCCCCTTGGGGAAGTAATCAACGCCTGCAATAGCAATCACACACAATCACATACTCCAAAGGTTAGGAGACTCGTCTCACTAACCACAACAACCTATATCTCAAATCTAAACCTCAAATCCTCAACACATTCATAAATGCCTAAGGCATATCCTCAACATAACATCTCATCATACTCGTACACATACTAATCCTTAAAGCCATTACCGATATCCATAACATCATCATGATTCTCAACTCATTCTGACACCTACTATGCATCTAATCAGTATTCCTCAATCTCAAATTTAATCCTAATTTAATTAATTAACCTTTAATTAATTAATTAAATTTTACCAGAATAACGTTTTGCCCGTAAACCATTCTAAACCCACCTGTCATCATATTTCATCAAGCAAACAACCCATAAACACTAGAATAATATAATGATCATAATGGAATTTCTAATTATCCATTTTGAAAACCTAAGGTCAATTTAGGTCAAACCGCAGTACGGAAAACGAATTAATTCATAACTTATTCGTTACTAACCCGATTGACGATCTGAAAGAAGATTCGGAATCACAACGACGCATGCTACGCATATACACCATCAAATTTACCGGGATCTGAGCGACGGAACCGTCCTGGTGACATATATGCTCGACCAGGTCTTCATCTACTCGGAAATGCAGAAACTCGGTACCGATATAAAGAGAATGAAGAGAGGAATCCAGAAACTCAAACGAAATTGAAATCGGATTAGAAACGGATAGTAGATCTGAGTTTGAAGTTTGAGATAAATCAGAGCTTTTACGAGAAAATCTGAAAGAAAATGAATTAATAAACGATTTTCCGCTATTTATAGTGAAGTCGATATTTATCCTTTAGCAAAGTCGATAATTATCCTTTAATCGATCCAAAAGTGGGTTGAACCCCCTTCTCCAAACTTCTCTAAATTGGAATGATAGATCTCGAATATTGTAGGGATAATTATTCCACAATTGCCTCGGAAACGTGTATTCCTAAGCCGTCTTTCTTATCCATTAAGAAACAAAATAGCGACTGTTTTGTCCGTTTTGCCTTTCCATGTTATTTCATATACAGGACATGTCCGATGTCCTGATCATTTCTCTCAACTGCATTTTCATTAATTGGAGCTCCCAAATGCTCCAAATAATACCGGAGGGTAAAAATAATTACCCGGTAAAAATAATTACCCGGGAAAAAAAAGTGAAAAATTCACCATAAACCCAAAATTACGCCAGGAACATAACGGTGGGGTTTATACTCAACACTTACGCAATCTTCGCGAGTTATATGTCAATTACTATCACTGATTAAGTTAATCAACATTAATTAGAATTCGGAAATCATGTCTATTACACACTAAAATAATCCATAACATAATTGAATAAATACTTTTCTTAAAAAAAATTGAGTAAATCAAATGTGTCATGTTAAAATTTGAATTGTCTATCCGTAATGTATTTAAAAAGTTAGAACTTTTGTAAATTTTTTTGACCCCAAAAATAGGTATGTCATTCTCCATATTTGATAGGTGTACGAAAACTCTCATCGGAAAAATAAGTGAAACTCTTTTAACATGCGAGATAAATCCCATAAAACATGAAAATAAAAAAAAATTAAGCGGGACCGAGATTCTTGATTGGGACGAATATCCGACGGGGACAGGAACGAGGACAATTTTCAATATCCAAATAGGGATGGGGACGGGGACGAGGGAACATACTAAATGGAAATGGAGATGAATAGAGTACTTCCCACCTAAAAATCCGACACATTGCCATCTGACTTTGAACTCTAGAGTTAATGAAATTTCAATATAAACTTAAGTTATTTAAGTATTTAAAATATTTTAGTCAAAAATCATATATTTTATTAAAACATAAATAATATTTATAATAAAATGGGTGATGGAGAATGTGTACGGGTGGTGGGTCCCGAGTCGCTTATCCGTCTTCGAATCACCTCGTCACTTGTTACACCTATAAGATATTCGTTGTAATCGCCCGTCAGATATTCATTCTAATCGGGAAATCCTTCCTATTTGGGTATTGAAAAGTGTTACATCCTTACATTACCCGACGCATCATCCTTCCTACCCGAAAACAAAATACACTAAAATAACACTTCAACTTCTCACGCCAATAAATTTTGAAAAATAAAAAAAAAATATATAAATACTTTTCAATCAATCAAATTTGAAAGCGTCTAGAATATGTTCTTAACATATTTTCAACATAATGCTAATGGCGTGAAAGAAAAAGAAAAATAAAATTTTGGGTCCTACAAGCCTACCACCAACATTTGATCTTGTTTATTGCAATTGTGAGGGTCAAATTTCAAGTCTTTTCTAATTGCAATTTGTGATGGTCAATTTTTCAAGTCTTGTTTTGCAAATAGAATGTTGAATTATTTATTAAGAAAGTATTTTTGTGAGCACAAAGTTAGTAGGATTGTGGGTAAACATTTGTCCTAATGAATCTTTGTAAGTGGTTGATGTTCAATAATCCAAACAAATTATTATTTCATACTTTACCATCTTATCAATAGATGGCTTAGTAAATTTATAAGATCACGTGAGAACCTCTCTTATTGTAAGCAAAAATCGTTCGGTTATAATTCTGTTATTTGTTTTGTACATGAGTTTAAGGTGTACAATCATACATATATGGCATACGATCGCACTTTGTAATTTTATTGGGTATTGTTTGTGAATAAGTAGGTGAATGATGCAATATTTAATCAGAAAATGATCAATAAAGGTCTAAACTATGTGGACACCATATCAGTCCCGGACTACCATGGGAACAGAAACTTCGTCCCCCTCACTTCATACTCATTGACCTGATACCGTGCCTTTTTTTCGGACCTTCTAACAAAAGAGCTTCCTACCGTGAACTTTATAACTATTTAGTTTTAGATTTTGGTGGCAAAGAGACGTTATTTTAAATTTGAGTTATTTTATATTTGTTGTTCGAAGGGATTGTTTTAGATTTTAGCTTTTTTTATTTATTTTATCATAAGATGTTAAGTTTATAACTATTTAGCCAATTTATTTATGTATAAACACAACTAATCTAAAATAAGGTAACCCGATCCCTAAAACCTGTAAAACCTTAGATTTTCGAGGTTTCAAAAAGTTTAAACTCAATTAATTTTAATCTAATTTAAAAAATAATAAAATTACTTCAATTACCAACTACACTTATAATTTTTAAACTTTACCTATAATAATTTATAAGGAATCCTAAATCTATAACTAAGGGTGAAATTCAACATTTCCATTTTTCTCATATATATATATATATATATATATATATATATATATATATATATATATATATATATATATATATATATATATATATATATATATATATATATATATATATATATAGGGTGTGGTTTCCATGAGAACACCCCTTAACGTGAGAATATGAGAACAATCGTACACCGTTGGATGTGAGTATTAAGGGTTGAGATTTAGAATAGATATCAAAAATAATAATAACTACGAATAATAATAATTAAGAATCCAACAATAACTACGAATAATTCACTCAACCAACAATAATTACGAATAATACATTAAACGATATGACACATTCGTAACAAAACTAATAATAATTACGAATTTATTCTTATGTTCTCACGTTAGGGGGTGTTCTCATAGGATTTTATATATATATATTTTGTGTATGCGGTTTTTAGGATAATACCAAAATAGTCTAAAGTCGACTCTAATCATATTCAAAGACGTGTTATACTAATTTCTTAATTTGTATCATTATAATGGTCTATATATTGCAACGGTGGATGATGGATATAGCTTTGGTACATTTATAATGACCAAAGAATCAACCTTTAGCTACATTTTATATTTTATTCAAATTTTGAGAAATTATCTAAATATAGTACCCATTTTTTAAGCTAACTAAACTTTAGTTTCTATTTTTAAAACTATCAGAACGGTACCTCATCTATTTAGTCCGACCAAAAATTAATACATAGATTACTGTTCACACAGTAAGTTAACAGATCGATATTGAAAATCTGTAGTAATGTAAGCTTTATGTCTAAGGTAGGTGGACAATTTTGCCCCAGATATTTAACATATATACTAATATTTGGTCGGACTCAATAGATAAGTTATCGTTCTATTAATTTAAATGAAAGGGTACTAAAGTTAGTCTGTCTAAAAGATAGGGTAATATTTATAAAATTTTATCTTAAATTTTTATAAAACTATTAGCTAGTTAAGTGGTTTGGCAAAACACATTTGTACATTTCAGAAAATTTGTAGAAATAAATTGTATTTCAACTTGAGGGTAAATCAATCTCGTGACATTGTCATCATGGAATTTACCTTAAATGTCTAAACAATTATTTTCCCACATAAATAAAATATCATATTAGTTATTTTTTCTTCTTGATTATTTTTTGAAACTTAATACTAATATCTTTTAATAAAAAGATTAATGTCATATCTTTCGTTCAATAAAAAAATTTCTATTTTAATTTTGATAAAACTAAGTGTGATTTTATGTTTTTGAATGTTATTGATTAAGAGGGGTGTAAGAATAATTTTCTAAATTTATTTTTATTAAATTGTTTTATAGAAAATTTTTTATGTTTCTAAAAGGCTGTAAACTTTTAATAAATGATAAAATTGATAAAAAAATTTATAAAATTAAGTTTGTTTGTTGTAATGTTCATTTATTGATCTAAAAGGATGGTGGAATTTAAATTATAATAATTCAAAAATAAAAAATTTGAATATTATGATTAAGATATAATTCTATTTTTATAAGTATTAAAATTGTAAAATTTAACTTATCAACCGGGTAATACGATGAAAGTAAGAATCTTCGATCACAGTTTAAAATTCATGCCTAGTTGCTTGAGTTTTTAATATTTTAACTTTTTGTTTTTTTTATATTGAGTTTGTTGCTTTTTAATGAAAAATAAATAAATAATAAAAATAATATATTTTATAACTCCCCTAAAAATATAAAATATATACATATTTAATATAATAAAAAGAAAAAATATAAAGATCTGAGGAAGAAACAGCTTGGGGTTTGATTTTTCATCTTTGGGTAATAAACCAACCAAACCACTGAATCCTATATTTACAAATTACACCCATAATTTAGGACAATTTCAAATTCTAACCCCTCATTCCAATATGAAATTCTAAAGCCAAACAACAATCTTCTCTTAAACGACAGGTCGTGTCCCTAGTGGGGGCAAATTACTTTCATTATAAATTTTCTGCTCGTTTTTTTAAATAATTATTATTGCCTGTCACGCTTTCTCAAGTTGTTCAAATTCTATTTTCTAAATATTTTTTATTTACAACAAACGCAACTTGCAAATTTAAAGATAAGAAATTTGTTCTTTAATTCGATTTATAAAAGCCACAAACTTGTTCTTTAATCAATGCACCTCACCTTATAAAAAATTAACTCAAATAGCACTAATTACATTTCAAATTGAAATTTGATAAGCTATGTTAATGTATAAAATATTCATGAATATATTGTTATTTTTTAAAACTACACCAAATTTAGGGTGGGCATAAATCCCGTCCCGATCCCGGCGGGATTTGAAAAAAAATGTGTATCCCGTCCCGTGATAAATTTGCGAGATGAGACGCGGTACGGAGACTTCTCATCCCGATTAATCTCGTCCGACCCGCATATATATATAAATAATATTTTTATATTATATATATATATATATATATTATATAGATAAATATCATACATATTATAATTTTTTAAAAATATTATTTTTAAAAATATTTTTATATTTTCAAAATTATTAGTTCGATAATTTTTCATCAGTCATTCACTCATTCTTTACGACTCATTTGGTTGGATCTAAAATACTAGAGGTTCTGCTCTCCCTTGATTTAGTCCGTTCGCCGCCTTGTTATGGTCCGTTCTATCGCCGCCCTTGCTCTAGTCCGTTCCAACGTCCTTGTATTTGTGGATTTCCACAATTGTAATTGATAGTTAAATAATTGTAATTTTCTGTAAATCATTTGTTGTTATTTTTTGAATGTGAATCGGTAAGACACTTTGATGTAACTTGAATTTGTTTTCAATGTATTAACTACTAATGTGGCGTCATGAATCGATAATTGGGTATCGAGTTTTTTCCCCCAATCATTTGTGTCTTTAAACATGATAGAAAATAAGCATACATATTGAATATAATTATCGTTCCGTCCCATCCACATTGGACAAGGCCCGCGCGGGATGAAAAAAAAAAAAAGTCATAAATCCCGTCCTACAAATAACTTGTGGGACGGAACGCGGGACGACCTCTACCCCGCCCCGTCCCGTCCCATGCCCGCCCCTACCGTATTACATATTTTCATAACACAAAACCGCGGTTATCTCCAAAAGTACACAAAGTAGTACAATTTTACCCAATTTACATTAAAATACCTACTTTGAAAATAAAATAAACACAAGTAATATTATGCAACGAAGGACAAATACAAGTGAGCAAATTTGTACAAAGTTAACCAAAATAGGTAACTTGGTGTAATTTTGAAACAGGACGGGCTTAAAAAACTTTAAGCTTTGTTTTTAGTAAAATTCGGATTGTTTTTTATTATTCTAGATAAACAATTCATATTACTGTATATAGGCACTAAAATTGCATTTATCCTTTTCGGATGTTAAAATTATATGCCTCATATTTGATATTTTTTAAAGTTGAATTTACTTTTAGTTGATCATAAATATTTGAAATTATTTTATGTTATCACAAATCAAGTATAGTAAATGACAGATTACGGCTCCAAACACCACTATTAACAATATAAAAAAATATAATAATTTTTGACACTTAACCCAATTCATAACTAAGGGCCCGTTTAGTTTTAACTGCAGAATCGGACGGAATAGAAACGAATCTAGTTTAGTTTTAACTCCGAAATCGAAAACGGAATAGAAACGAATCTAGTACATACGAATGTCCTTATTCATGAAAGTTCATTCATTCCTTATGGTTTGAAGTAGTTAGAGTTTTGATTGGTTTTGATACCTTATAACTTAACAAATTGTGAGAAAACAAGCGTAGTTTGCACTAAATCACGAAGATTTCATAACATTTCATGAATAAAGATATGCATATGAACTAAATTCGTTTCTATTCCGTTTCCGTTATCAAAGTTGAAACCAAACGGACCCTAAATTTTTTCAACAATATTTATTTAAGGAGATATTTTTCACTGTTTAGCGTGAATTGTTTGAGGTGCACAGCTGTTGTCGGCAAATAATAAAAAAATAAAAAAAATGCAAGAAAAGCCACGTGGAATGGGCTAAAATTGTAACTTGAGACGTGTAAAATGAATAATAAAAGAATATAAAATCTAATTTAAAATTTCTAACACTTAGGGTCACTGTCATAATTTACAATAGAAGAGAGCCCGAAAATGAAACCCTTTAAAACCCACTTTCATTTTTCTCCTTCCATCCTTCATTTTCTTCTATTCACGTTTTACCACCCTAACTTTTCACTATTTCAATTAATACCCTTCTTCCCCAAAAATCTTCCTACATGAAAAGCTCAGACTGCATCAAAGCATAATAATTAGCAGCTTCATCTTCAATCTCCCACAAAAACCCATCGCCAAATCCATCAATTGGCTGCAACAACAAATCTCCGCAATCAATCTCCTCCACAGACACAACCCCCTGGGATCCATCAAAATCATCGATTACAGTATTCGGAATCCCAAGTTCATCATCCGAAGCTTCTAGAAGATGCTTCATAACCCTCTCACTTTCCTCTTCAATCGAAGGATGAATCTCAGACAAGTCAGTTTCAGAACTGCAACTGCTCATCTGGATCTCCTCGTTACGCAGAGATAGATCTTCATTCGAAGAAATCTCTCGTTGAAGAGTTGTGATTAGAGAGGATAAATCTTGGGTTGGTTCTTCCTCATCTTCATCGAGAATAGACAGAATATCTTCATACGATTTCTGTCTCTTGAAATTTTCCAACGGCTTTTGTTCTTCTTCATCCTCTCTTTGTCTCTTCAATGTAGCTTCCGCCATTGATGCAAAACAGAGGAGAAACGAAGAGATTTTGGTATGTTTAAGAAATTAGGGTTTGAGACGATGAAGAAATTGGGGGTTTGAAGGGGAATTTATATAGAGGATTTATGGTCAAAATATTGTTTTTTTATGAATAAAGAAAAAAGAAAATAAAATGAGAATATTTAATGCCTGTCTAGAGAAAGCGACAGAAAGATGCTTGGAAAAATCACCACGTCCCTACCATTTATAAATGAATTATTTTTTTATTTTTTTAAAATTAATTATTTCTTGAAATAATAAAATAAATAAATAAATAAACACAGAAGGTACTTGATTGTCCCAGCTTCCTAGGTCCATCGAGGTAGCTGGACCTCCCCATGTAGTTTATTGCCACCTTTTTAATTATTATTATTATATTATAAAATAAAAGATTTTTCTACCCTACCATTTTTACAATAATTATTGATTTATAGATTTACTACTATAGAGATATTATTGGAGTAATAGTATTTTATTTTATTTTTTTTTTTTTTGAGAATGGAAAGCGGTTCAAAAGAACTAGGCGGCGCGCCGTCTAGTGGGTCGAAAGGGCGAAAAAATCGGCAGACGGTCTAACCGTCATGACACAAAAAAGGGTGGAAATAACTGCACAAAAATACACCAAAATAAAAACGAAAGCAAAAAAGTCTTCAAGTGGAAAGCAGGATGATCCAACCGGCAGGAGGCAACGAGCAAAAAGTTCATCTTCGATGGAAGTACACATGGGAAACCTGGGGAACAACTGTGAACATCTCAGATTTGGATTGAAACAGAGCCGTCAGAGTCGATCACAAATCCACGCCTCTTTTTCGATGCAATCATTTGTTGGCGGTTTCGTGCGTTTATGGAGTAATAGTATTATTTTGTTTCATAGAAATTAACATTTTGATTATCTTTCTAGTACAAGGTTCAGGTACCAAACGTTTCTTTTTGTATGAAGCGTTGTTATACTGATACAGTGATACGTGTCAATTTTTATTTTTTTTGGAAGAAAGTAACATTTCGATTATCTTTCTAGTACAAGGTTCATGAACCAACATTCAATTTATTTTTTTTTTAATAGAATATTATTTTTGTTCACGTTTGTGTCCTAATAATTTATTTTAGATTTATTTTCAAAATATTAAACACAATTCTCTCCATATCTTTGCATTTAAAATTTTATATTACTTAATGACTCTCATCTTGCTAAATTAACTTATCGGTTTCTATAAAAAGGATACAATAACTTCAATATAACTGTGTGATTCTTTCCCACCATCTGTACGGATTTTTAAACCCTAACATTATCATGTATCACCCCTTCTATCCTCGTTGAGAGTCAAGATTTTCGTTATAAAAATGGTACACCCCGATATTTATCCCCGTTATCCATGACGAGACTAGATGCCAAAGCCATGATATATTATCCATACAAAACCCCAATCAAATCATACAATAATCGAACATTTTGTTACTTTCTTTAGGGCTAAGGTTCATGTTACTTAATACGTGTTTGGTGAGTTAAAGAGCTTATCTTCTTTCTATGGAAACATACCCAAATATTATATTCTTTATTTATTATTTTAATATATGATAAAAATAAAATAAACATGATTATGTTCTATAATTTTAAAATTTTTAATCTATAAATTTTTGGTGGTCCGTTTGGTTTGCCTACGGCTACGAAGTATTCTGGAGTATTATAATTTTCAAAAGATATAAACTTTAAAATGTAGATGTTGAAAAAATTGTACATGAATGTCAAGAATCTTAGCCCAAGTGAGTGAATTCTGGAATCTATTTTTTCAATGACTCGAAGTGTAAATTTTTTTGGCGTTGATGTCGTTATGAGCACAAGTGTTAGCATGGGTGTGCCTTTGGTTATAGTTGAGGTCATTCCAGGCTTTCCATATGAAGTAGATATGCCTTGTGATGGTGGAGATGCGAACATGAGACATCAGATCGTTCTTCTGAGTATTAAGCCCACTTATCCAGTTCCATATGTTGTGGTTGTAGGGGTAAGGATAGGACAATCTAAGCCATTTTGAGATGAGATCAAGAACTAGCGTGAAATAACTACATTTATGCAATAGATGATCTTCGTCTTCGGCGTTGTGTCTGCATAGCTTGCAACTATCCTTCTAGACGAGGTTCCATTCGTGAAGTTTGAAGAGCGTTGGAAGGCGATTGTTGTTGGATACCCAAGTGACGAAGCTGCACTTAGGTAAGTACAATTCTTTCCAGATGATCCCAAGCCGATAAGAGGTGAGAGGGGCTTGAGGCTTCCAACAGTTTATAGGCAGCGGTAGAGAATTAACATGATTTGTTTTTTTGAATATATAAACATAAATATAATAACTATATAAGTATATCATTATGTTTAGGGTTTTATTTATATTTATTATTTTAAATAAAAAAAATTTATTATATACGGGACAGACAGACCTAGTGAGATGAAGAAGTTAAGGCTCATAATATCCGGTTTCGGATAGTTTTTGGCGGAATGGGTTCTGGACAAGATTTCTAATTTTGAATGAAATCCCGTCGAGATTGGGATGTGACCAAAATTGCCGAAATTTTTGTCCACACCTAATTTTGAGCATTGCTATATCTTTAACTGTAATTTGCTTGAAACTCAACAACAATAGATATAAGAGCAAATATCACTTAAAAATTACAAGATAATGACTCACACCTCAAACCTCGCACAATAATAATTACCCTAACACTACAAAACATCAACATAATTACAAAAAATTACACGATTTATTTTTTCGACAAAATATTAGATCCGGCGTTGTCTAGCACTCAATTTTTAAAATAAGGTTAATTTGATGTTTTTTTTTAAAAAATTAATGTTAAAGGAGTATTATTTTATGTACAAAGTAACCAAACAATGAAACAAGCTCTTGGTTACACCTAAGAAAATATCTTGCAAGTAAAACAAATTCTAGTCACTACCCGACAACTCTCTTCTTCACGTACCTTGCAAACTGCAGAAGAATTATATTTATGTTATTATTAGGTTATAAAATGAATTTTTTGTGGTGAATATGTTTTTATTCTTATTACATAATTTATTTTAAAACTATTTTCTTATTTAAAATAAAGCTTACAAATATGAAACATGTCATAGCTCATCCCAAATGTCATCTAAGAAAAAGAGCTCTATTACCAAATAGAACTGTTCATACGGAACAATGCAAAATGGAATATTCAGTACAGGTCCGGTCCAAAGCTGGTTCAGGACCTGATGGACCGAAAAACTTGTGATATTTACAAAATTATAGGTCTGGACCTGAACCGGATCGGAGCAATATTTATACCAAATATTTCCCATCAGTTTTATTTAATTTTTTTATAAAAAAAAGGTCCAACCGGAGCGATTGTGGACCGGACCAGACCGAATTGGTTGGACCGAAGACCAGACCTGTTGTATTCAGTCCAGTCTGGTCCGAAATTCGAACTGAACCGGAAAAGTGCTCAGTCCTGGTACAAAGAGAGGATCGATAAACTTCAACCTTTTAAGCTTACATGTTGGATTTCAACTTAACCGTGTGTACAATTGTATGACACTACCCCACTCTACGATCTATCTGTATATGACTTTGACAAAATTACAGGCCCGAACCTAAAAATTTGTAATATTTACAAAATTATAGGCCCGAACCTGGACCGGATCGGACCAGAACAATATTTATACAAAATATTTCAGATCAATTTTTTTATAAAAAAATTCGCCCAGACCGGACCGATTGTAGATTGGACCGGACCGAATTGGTTGGACCGAAGACCAAACTTGTTGTTTTCGCTCCGGTCCGGTCCAAAAACCAAACTGAACCGGAAAAGTGCTCAGTCTTGGTACAAAGAGAGGATCGGTAAACTCCAATCTTTGAAGCTTACATGCTAGATTTGGACTTAACGCGTCTGTACACTTGTATGACACGGCCTCACTCTACGATATATCTGTATATAACTTTGACAAGACGAATATGCCACCGTTATGTCTTCTTGAAAAATATGGCAAAAACTTAAGATCACGTCGGGAATTGTAAGTCTCGTTGGATTGATGAATAACGTGTGAATTATATATGTTTAAATTTCAATTTGATTGTAACCCCATATGTTGTTAAGAGTGGTTGTAAATTAATAAAAATATTTTACAATTATAATGACAAAAACATTGAGAATAGGGTAGAATAGAGGGTTGATATGTGGAGCTATCAAAGAAAATAAGAATTAAAGATAGAAAAGATGAGAGGTCATTAGGGCAGATGACAATGAGGACGTGCACGACAAGGCCAAACCGGCCCTAACGTAACGACAATGGCGCTTCAATCTCTATTTTTGATTTTTCTATTTCTTCAATTTTAATACTCCTTTCGTGTTTAAAAAAAACACTAAATTGCTCTTAAATCGGGTTTACAAGAGGCTAACAAATTAAAAATCAAAAGATCGAAATCGAGAGTGATAATCTTTGTGTTATCAAGACACTCCAAGAACTGTGGAGTTGTCCGTGGAAGGTCGAGATTATTATTTCCGACTCCATACTGGATCTCCGCTTCTTTGACGAAGTTCACATCAGACATATTTTCAGATAAACCAACTGTTGCTGACCGACTGACTCATCTGGGAATTTCGAACTCCAACACCAGTTTTTCTGACGATACCGAACTTCGTGTAGGCTCTGTGTAAGGCTTAGGCATATGTGTTCTAGGGGTTGGGTTATGAAACCCGAAAGTACTGCGTGAACTATTGTTTTCGCTGATATATTTTATCTTTAGAGTTTCTATTTGTCGATACTATTGGATCTATTTGAAGTTTGAACCGAAGTTAGTTATTGTAACCGGTATTATAAAATATAATGAAAATTTTTGGCTTGCTAGTGCTATCATAATTCGTGGCGAGATGAATAACAAATTGTTGTGTCAAAATTCTCCTTATATTTTACAATGAAGGTGTGACGGGCTATGTGTTAGGCTTAAGCATGTGCACTCTAAGGAGCAAGGAAACCCTCCATGTTGTGCACTTAGTGGAGACGTGTGAAGATAAAATTGTCCACGTCTAGCCTACTATATAAGTTTAGTGACTTACTCCTTCGTATTGTCAATTGATTTTACGATGTTATCCTACCAGATTCGTGTGTTGACTCGTACCTAACACACATATACGTTCGAACTTGCGATGAAACCCTTCACCTTATATTTGACTCTTCATAATTTCTCACAGACTTCACCAACGAGGTTATAGTTAGGGACCTAAAACACATATCCTTTAGTGTTATAAGAGATCCTCGCTAAATTGAACGTGAGCACAGATGTGAGAGAGTTTGCGAGGATCGATACCTTTCCAATGATTTGGTTGTTTCAACCTTTTTGAAGAACCCCGGTACATTACGAGGGTGTGAGGATGTCCGATTTGTTACCATCAATGACGTCAAAGTAGTTATGGAAACATAATCTACATTTTAGACAAAGAAGCGATAATATATTCGGAATTTTTTTTATTCCCTATTAAATTTTTTTATAAAAAATAACATGAGCCTGTTTTATCTCATTAGAAACGAGCTTTCATTGTTCTCATCTTTACACTAACAACTCACAACTTTATTTTACCCAATAAAAATTCACATATTTCAGTGTTTTTAAAGACAATAATTTCAAAGGTTAAGTTAGTGAAATATGTTATGATTTTTTAACTTGATAAATTATATGTATATTTTGAATTTTAAAAAGTAAATATATATAGTTTATAAGTATTCTCTCAAACCCGGTTTTATTGCCAGACCCTAAATTCTCAATATAAAAATAAACCAAGTTAAATAAATTTGCTAGAAATGTAAAAAAAAAAAAAAGAAAAAAAAAACGAAAAAGCATTAATAAAGTGTCACGAGAGGTTTGGTGTTAGAGGTGGTAACTTTATCAACGGTTGCATAATTATTCCCTGTCTCTTTTTTACTGTCCCTTTCTGCACGTCAAGTTGAAAAAAGTGGACGGTGGGGATGCTGTTTGGTGGGACAAGATGAACGGTTCAGATCAGATCTTGTTCCATCACTAAACAAATAATATCCTACTATGGACACGTCATAAATATGTTGATATGGATCACTACAAAAATAATACACTCATAAAAGCTTCTAATAAGTTAAATGCTTGTGTGGTCTTGAATCGGTTCGGGAGCTTCGGTATATTAGCGGATAATTTTGGAAACGGATAACGTCTCGGATTATCTAGCTAGTTTGATTTTCGGTTATAAAATTAATTTATCCCGTCTGATTACTACTTCACTTTTTTCAATCTTAATAAAGCATTTAGAAGTGTGGAAGTTACTAGACCAGGGCCGTCCAATGAGTTTCGGAGGCCCTGTGTCAACATTTTTTTTTTATCAGTTTTAAAAAATATATTTTATCAAGAAAGAAAAGGACAAAAAACTAAAATTACTTTTTTAATTAAAAAAATACATGAAAGAATTACAATAAAAAAAAAGAGACCATTTACACCTAATGTTGAGGAGATAAAAAAAATTAAAAAAAATACAAAGGAGGATATAAAAAAAACTACACCCGTTGAAAAGATAAAAATAAACAATGTGGCAAGCACTCTTTTGTTTGATAGATTAAATTAATATAATTATAATGGCCCCCTGAAAAATAAGTAAAAGAGGAGATAAAAAAATAATTATAAGCAAAAAGGAGATAAAAAAAATAAAAATAAGTAAAAGGAGATAAAAAAAATATATAAACATAATTATAATGGGCCCCAAAAAAATTAACAAAAGAGGAGATAAAAAAATAAATATAAGAGGAGATAAAAGAAAAAAAGGAAAAAAAAAGCAAATGAGGAGATAAAAAAAATTATATAAAAAAATATATAAAAAACATTAGAAATGAGATTTGAACCCTAGACCATTTACACCTAATGTTGAGGTTTAACCAATGTGGCAAGCTCTCTTTTGTTTGATGGATTAACTAAACATTATTATTATGGGGCCCCAAAAAAACTGGGGGCCCTGTGCTGTTAGGCCGAATGGCACCCCTTGTTGAACGGGCCTGTACTAGACTCTTTGTTAAAGGGTAAAACAACTATGACAATTTTCATAACTAGGCCTTTTTGAAAAACTATAGTAGTAACTAAACTTTTTAATGTTTCAACTAAGTATATATGCCCCAACCTTTTGTATTTATTTTCAAACTCTACACATATACATTTACTAAAAACAAAACTATAAAAAACCTAGTAAACCAAATTGTTTCAAAAAAATATAGTTGCCTCATAATAAACAAAAGAGCATGTTTAATGCTACATTAGGCAAAAAAAGCCTACTTAACAAACTCACTCAAACACTATTTGAAAAATACAATTTATAACGATAATAAAAGTTTTCCAGTAATCGGGTTACTGGCAAGTAGTGAATACTAGATTACCCTTCTTTCTCCGGTGTTTCTCATGCTTCAGTGTCTATCTCGAGATTTGTTTTGGTTTGATGTTCCTTTTTCTTATTTGTTTCTTCTTTTCTTGTATGACGGTTAGTCCGTCTTCTATTTGTACAGTTTTTCAAATCACCATGCCTATTTGGTGCCTCAAATCTCTTTCCTCTTCATAAAAAATAAAATCATAAAACAAAAGTCTAACACTACAAAAGGGAAATTATTGTCGTAACCACGACCGTAAGTCTCCTTATTCTTTTGTAATTTGCTTATTGTGTCGGTAAATATAGCCATGGAAGGTGTAGTAGCCACTTACAGTCTTAGTTACACCCATAAGTTATTCCGTAATTGCTTAGAAGTTGGTTTCACCTATAAATGCTCTGTATTTGGCTTTTCGTGTGCCTTTGTTTGCGGTTTCTTCTCCACAACCCAACAACATCAGTGAGATTTAGAGTGGAAAAGACCACTCAAACGGTGAAAATAGAACCACATTTTATTCATACTATGATAACTCTTTATATAGGGCTTAAAAGAGAATAATAATTAGTAATAAATAGCAATGTAAATAACATAGAGATATGATCTTGATCTTATCACGCCCTAAAGTAGATGACGTGTGACGCACACCACCGAATTTGAACATGAGAAATTGAAAACTACTCATACCTAAAGTATTCGTAAACGGATCTGCCAATTGGTCGGTCAAACGTGTAAAACAAATGCGGGCTATTTGTTTTTCTAACACTCATTTTGACTTGCCTTTAAATATATTATATTCAATTTGAGACAATGAGTCTTGAGGAAAAGTGGTTGGGGTTGTCTGTTGTTTTGTTTGGCAACAATAAGACACAAATTTGCTTTGTTTGGCAACATTAGGATGCCGGCTTGTTGACACCCTTAAAACGCCGGTAGATTGACGTCCTAGGACGCTGATAGGTTTAGTATCGTTGCTTCAATACCATAACAACTCACACAAACAGTGAAAATGAACCACACTTACATTGATATTATAATAACTTTTTATATTGGATTTACAAGAGAATCACAAAGATATGATATAGTTATTACGATCTCGATATTATCGATATAAAGATGCAAACTAACCTAGTCTAGTCTATATGCATGCTATCGACAAAAGGCGAGTGAATAACTTTATAATTGATTGATGGATTTGATTGTATTAAGGATAACCAAAGCAAGTGTGGGGCTATGAATTTGGTCGAAAGGTAAAAGCATTCCATAAATCATGGGGAATGAGGTAATCATGTCTAATTGTCTAGTGCTTCCCCGCCAAATCTCCTAATATTGTCAAACTTAATGTTAATTAATAGTTTTAAGATTAAGCATGCATGTAGTAGTTACCAAATACCATAGTGGTGGTAGATAAACGGGAAACTAATCCACTTGAATCACCATATAAAACACCTTACACGTAATTTTGATTGAATAAACTAAGCAATATTCTATATTACATCTAACTTTGACAAAATTATGATACGATTTAGGAGAAAATTTATATTTATAGTAAAAAGGGTAGCGATTGCTAACAATTATGATGATCGTAAGTTAAACAGATGTCTATCAAATGACAAACGATAACCAGTCTAATCGGAATGAAAGAAATGTTGGGTTCAATTGCAAATAATAATGTCTTGTGGAGTAAAGTTTTTGTTAGGACTAAGTTGAACATGAAAGTGGGACAAATAAGAGTTTATTTTTCATAAGAGAGTTGTTAAGATAACACAGAGCACACATGTTAGAGATCGAGCAATGGAATATTTTGTCACAAGGAGCAAATTGCGGCAACAACACAAATTATCGATCAGAAGAACTCAATACATCGTATGGAAACCACCTCGAAGGGAATAATCAAAATCAACACCATAGTGAAAGACGAATGGACATGTCAACGGCGGGTGTGTTTAGAAACAATTCGAGAGAGTGGTAACAAAGGTCATCGCTAACCTTGGACCATGCACAGTTTCTACATTTGAGATACGAGGGATTATCTACGGGCTTAAGGTCTCCTGGATTGCATGTGACAAATACATACTCGATAACTTTTAATATTTGACTATGTAGTATTTAAACCACTAACTTTTAATATTTTGATTCAACGGATAAACTTGTTGGTGTGATTGCATATATCCGAAGAAAAAGATTCAAATATCAAAACATGTCGGGATAATTGATAAGACACAAGAGAGGTGTAAGAAATCTAATGGTAAGAAAAATAAGTCCATAGAGGAAATCACGAGATCTATATGAGTCTTAAATGTTACACCTTCCTACCCTTTACTTCTTTTCACGTCATAATACCTTTAGTACTACAACTTCTCCTTAAAAAAATATTAACATACAAGCCTTCAAATATGTTTATTAACTTTTCAACAAATATAATTTGCAGGGAACAAAAACATAATCAAGATTCCACGTCAAGTTTGTAAGTGTGTTTTTAGACCTAAAATACATACATATATACAAAGAGTGTTTAGATTATATATACGAATTGGTCGTAGAACCGATCCAGAAACATTGAATCATGTAATAATTGTTCATATAACATGTATTTGTTAGACATATAAATCGGTTAGTCAAACGAAAGTGTAGTTTGAAAAACTAGACATAAATTGAAGACTTGAACCATTGTTCATACAGTTGAACAATTGACTACATTATTGAACGATTTTTAGTTAAACAAATATATGTTGTATTTGAACAATCGGTACCTAATCAAGCTGTCATGGAAATTCATGTAGTAGCTTATCATCTCAAGTTCTCAACATATTACTAACATAAAAAAGAACCAAATGAATAAGTTTGATGATATTCTATCCTAAAATCAATTGAAAATAAAAAGAATAGTCAACAATGTTGCATACTAGACTTATTATCTTTTTTATCATCAATATGAGAATATTTCATCCTATACACATAGGGTCCGTTTGGCAAGCCTAGAGTATGAGATAATTTGAGGGATTATTTTTTGGAGTATAATCCGGGTTTGACAGTAAACTACGGATTTTCAGTCCAGTTCCGTTTGTTCCGGTCCATTCCGGTTTTGGACCGAAAAACCTCACCAAAATTGCACAATTTAGGTACAAACCGGTTCAACCCGGAACCGGACCGGACCGTTACGTCCGGTCCCGGTCCAGTCAGCCCTATGTGTATGTCAACCGGACCCTAACCCTATCTTTACTCTCTTCTTTCAAAATCAAACATAAATTCATATAAAAATCCAAATTAATCAGGAAAAGATTTAAAGTTTAAACATGCAATAGTTATTCTTACACATTTGTAAGATTTACTCATATTAATCAAAATGAAATTCAAATAAAACGTTTCGTGGCAAACTTGGATATTCTTACCATCACGTTAACAATAAAAAGAATAATAAATGAACTTTTTTTCCTATATATAAATCAACTCAAATTATAAATTCCATTAACATATTATAGTCTTTAAATCTTATACGTTACTTATTCTTTGTTTTTTCATAAAATATTAATGATAATTAAAACTAGGGTTTCAAGTACCGTCTGAGGTCTGCGTGGCGGCGTCCGGCCCCAAGTTTCTTTTTAATATTTTGTAATTAAAATAGTCAAATAATATGCTCCATAAAAGGACGTCATTATCAATTTTTTAATTATTTAAAAATATTTTTATCAATTTTTTCCAACTATTTGAAGACTGTAGGCAAAATTTGTTAGCAAAAAAAAATAAATTAATAAAAGAAACTATAACAATATGCAAGAGTGTTATTTGACAAGGAGATTCATAATAAAATATTAATATTCTATTTATTAAAAGTTTGTGTTTTTATGAGTTTATAAATTAAATAATTTTATACGGATTTATGGTTTATTTTTGATTGATAAACTTGTTGAGTATATATAATTTTATTTTTCTAATGGTGTCTACATAAGGTTTTTTTTTTGTTTATTTTCGTTCAAATTAGATTTTGTCCCTAAAAAAATTAAAGAATAATTCAATCAAGATATTAATTTGAAGGTAATCGAAAATATCCAATCTCGAAGGTATAGTCGTAGACGACAATGATGTGGTTGTTTTGAAGGAGAGAAACTTCACGAGTGTGAATGTTATGGTCGGATTTATAAAATGCGAACGAGGACAATTTCGGGTATAAAGAAAAAATAAACCCATCCATGAAAAATAATCATGGATTGAGGAGGTTATTTTTTAGAGATTTATAAACCCGAATAAATTCGTTCAAAAATAAACTCGATCACAAATAAACACCCAACAAAAAATAAACGGGCTTTATAAACGAGATGAAAGGTTTATAAACCTTTGATAAACATACCCTAATATAATATTATTTTAATCATCTTTTTTTTTTTTTTCAACAAATTTAGTTAAAAACAAATGAAAACTCGATATGTATATTGCCTAAAATTGTAAAATAATTTTAGAAGTAAACTAAGATATCTTTCTTCCTGTTCTATATATATAGTATATGAGAACGAGGCTTGACCGAAAACCAAAAAAAAAGTATATGAGAACACCCCTAACGTGTATATATGAGAACAAATTCGTAATTATTATTAGTTTTGTTACGAATGTGCCATATCGTTTAATGTACTATTCGTAGTTATTGTTGGTTGAGTAGATTATTCGTAGTTATTGTGGTTATTCCTAATTATTGATATTCCTAATTATTAATAATTATGATATCTATAATAAATCTCGACCCTTAATGTATTATTCGTAGTTATTGTTGGTTGAGTGAATTATTAGTAGTTATTGTGGTTATTCCTAATTATTATTATTCCTAATTATTATTAATCATGTTATTAATGGAAGAAGATTCGCCGGAACTGAATCTATACATTCGACAGTATACTTACAAATATTCGGTGTTACTGTTTACATATGAGTTAGTATATATATATATATATATATATATATATATATATATATATATATATATATATATATATATATATATATATATATATAATTAAAAAAAAGAATGACGTTATTAGTTATTACTACTGCCATACACGTACTATCAACTTTGAACATTTCGTTCTACCAAAAAAATAATAAATTTTGAACATTTCGATTTATATAATAATCAAGTAGTTACACTAGCTCCGATGTTTATTTTTTTTTTAATATAGATACGTTTTTAATCGGTTTCGGACTTGGAACTGCAGATAATTAGTCAATAAAATATAAAAAATTTATTTGCATTTAAAAAATATGATTCGGCCATGGTACTTAAAATAAAGTATCTAATCAAACAAATCTAAGAGAAATGGACATAATTAATAAAATATAGTATTCTGCAGAGGTAATTAGCTTTATGATACTGAAATAAAAAATAATAATTAAAGGATTTATTTTTTTAAATTAACATAAAAACCTTTTATTTTTGTTATTTAACTGTTCAAACCGGCCTCTAAATGTAAGAGAAAAAAAAAATGCAACATACAAAATGTAGTAATGCTCGACCACAAATTTATTATCCTAAATAATAATATTTTTCCAAATACCAATTGGTACAATATTTTTGATTTGGACGTCTAATATGGTGCTACAAAGGTAGTGTAAGGAGGTCATTCTAGAATTCTTCGGGAATTAGCGTGTGCATTGTCGAGGTACGAGATCTATGTGATTGAACCAAAAATGATAGGTTTGAGCGGTTTACTCGTATTCGAGTAGCTACGTACACTTGTTCCCTATTTAAAATAAATAGTGACCCAAAGGTACGACCTTTAAACACTTTTGCTCCATAATTTTGTCTTTTTTCCATGTTGTGAATTTCGTACATGAAATTTCGGACATCATTATCTCATTCACCAGAATACAATTTTGAAAAATAAGTATACCACAAAGTCGACACTACCATGTTTGAATTGACAAAGCTGACATTATCTTCTCTGCATAGTATCAGAGCATGTTTGATTTGGTACCTCAACTTGCCGTAAAGTGTTAATAGATAGATCGATTATGTTAATATATATATATATATATATATATATATTAAAATATCAATTTATTTTAGTTTTTCATATCTCTTATCTTTTAGTCGGAATATAATTTCTTATCGTGCATATACACGATTCAAATCAATAAAATAAAACAGACTTTAAGTCTCATATTTTTTTTTGGTAGGAGACTTTAAGTCTCATATTGTAGTTCTGTTAAAATATTATCAATTGATTTTAATTGTTATTCGTATGAAATGGTACACGGTCATGTACCTTGTATAACAATAGAGTATCGGGTGCACAAACGTGTATCAAGACCTTGCACGGTACACGATCATACCTATTATATTTTTATTATGGTGCACGATTGTGTATTACGATTACGCAAATTGTATTTTTGTCATGCACGTTGACGAGGTGCACGTTCGTGCACCTTTTATAAAAGTTGGTGTACGATCATACGTAAAAGGTACGCCTTTATAGGGAGTTATAGCTAATAACCACGTGTGGACAAGTGACAATATCAATACTATTATTTTTTAAAATTGAATGTCTTTTATAAGTTCTTACGGCTTGACGTACGCGAGGTTTTCACTTTGTCATACGCATAAGTTTTCATACATTCGTAATAAAACCCATTAGCAATATTTGTCTGTGATTTTCTAACAAGAAAATCAACCATAACTTATTTTTTTATTTCGTGTCTTATAAATTGTTTTTTTTACTACACAACCCTAATGCACATTTTATCCAACTTAACTAAACTTTTTCAAAAAAGATTTACCTCCTTCACAATCCTATTTATATGAGACTTAACTGTTACGCGTCACATAGTTGGTTCTTAGACAATAGAGAGGACTTCTTCGTCTTTCCTAGGAGGTACGGGCGACGTTCTAGCTTAAAGACGAGGTTACACCGTCAATCAGTTAGTCTGAGAGTTAACGAGGACAATTGATCCCTTGTATGGGGTTACAAGGGCGGAATCGCCGTACAACAAATAAGGTAGTTTATGAACATGTATTTTAACAAGCATGATCAAATACAACAAATAAGGTCGTCACATGCCTCAGGTCATGCTTTGAAACAAAAATATTTTGGTTTCTTTCTGTCCAAATATTTCGGTGAGATACAAATACAATAAGTAAGAATATTTAATTTAAATGAATTAATGTTTTTCTCGTATCCGGCTAATTTAAAGTACAAAATATTTGGACTTAAAGAAACAAAATATCTTAAGCAATAAGAAAACTCAAAATATTAGGGTACGAGTACAAGACCAAATAAAGAGTTGACAAGATGCGAACAAAAGAAAGAACCAAACAAAACAAAAAACGGCCATAAGCAATAGAAAAATTAGAAATGTCCAATGGGTAAGACTTGATAATAGATTTGTCAAGTTAAACTTTGATGGATCTAAATGTGAATCCGGGGAGTCAGCCTTCAGTTTAATTCTAAGAAACCAACATGCATCAACAATCTCCATAGGCTACGGATAATGTGGGAACACATCGGTCATTCATGTTGTAGAATGCGCGATAAGATAGGGGTTGATCAGAGCATGTAATCTGGAGATCAATAAACTTGAGATTGAAGGGGATAATCTTACATCAATTCCATTAAGCAAATTTGAAAACCCCTATGGGAACTTGATCTCGTCATTTTAGATATCACTAATATTTTGGTCAATTTCCAACCGGTCAAACACATCTTTAGGGAAGTCAGCAACGTTGTCGATAAACTTGCAGATTTGGGACCCGACTACCCGCTAGGTTGCGCTTTGATCCCTCCCAAATGGTGGATTTCATCCGGAAGTATGCTTTAGGTTAGAGAGTCTCGAGAAAATGATACATCTTATCGATTACCGTATAGTTAAAAAAAAACTTAAAGGGTAAAATAGTAATAATAAAAATGATATGATGCCAGCTGTAACGCAAGGTGAGTGGGCAGAGTTGTCGGGTTGTGATGTTATGCGACGCCATGCAAATGTGGCAAAGACTGGTCAACCCTCGTTATTCGTGAATCTTTATATTTATTTTAAAAATAAAGTCTCGAATAAAGAGATCTTAGATCTGGACCGTCTATGTAAGATCTGCCCGATTCTTTACTTCTGCCGCACATGCACTTGCCCGCATTCTATATTTCCCTCTTCTTTTTCCAATTCTTTTTATTCTTTTTAAAAATGTGTTCAAGAAAATTCTAGAAGCACTACCCAACCCAAAAATATATAAATGGTGTCGGTATAGCAAAAGCAATTCCAAAGAAAAGAGAAAAAAATATAAAAAATACAAATAATTATATAAGTCTTAAACTATAAGGCTTATGCTTTTTGAATTTAACATTATGATATTTCATAGTTAAGATTAAGGCGTTCATTGATAGTCGTATTTGCGAAAATTTTTATTCGTCATGATAATCACGTAATACGGGTGGGTAGTTTTGTTTTTACCTCCGGATTACAACTATGCGTTTAGTATGTGTGCTGGAGCCGAGATGAAGCCGACGAACTACGCTTCCGAGAAACGTGGTTGTAGTTATAATTTTAAAAAAACAATAATATTTACAACTACGCATAGGAAATGTGTAGTTGGTCGGATCTGATCGGCTTCAACTACGCATGTCATATTCGCAGTGTATATCCAAAGGTGAAAATTCCAAAGTACGCATTTGAACTGCGTAATGCTTTTGAGTAATAAAGGTTCGAATGATTTAAAGCCAACAAAATTGAAATTGAAGGAGACAAATTTTAACTTTATCAACTATATATTTGGGTTTTGAAGACCTCCTTGACAATAAGAGATTTTGATAGTTGATATCAAGGTTCGATTCAAAAAATTCACATTAAGCATGTTTTTTGGAAAGTCGATGAAGTGGTTGATGTTATAGCCTCCCTGTGTCTGTTGTCTCCCATCAACCGTGCATATGTCCCTCCAAACGTTGAAGCGCTAATCACGAGGGATGCTCTTGTAGACGTGTTCACAAGATGTCCGCGTCTTGACGAGCCGTTTTATCGCTCTTTGTGGCCTCTCGGACTATAAGTCTTAATAGTACCCCGTATTGCTTTTTTTTTTTTGGTGAACAAGAGCCTAAGCTCCCTGCCCTAAGGCCTTTATTGAAAGAAATGTGTGATTACAACCTAGTTAACCGAGGGAGAGACACTCCCCTCATGTCCTCGAGGATTAGACTGCGCACATTCTGCGGAGGATCCACCAAAGTGTGGATACCAAAACCTAACGAAAAGGCAAAATTGGCTATAGCATCGGCTACCCGATTACCTTCTATAAAAGTGTGTTTGAAACTGAGAATCCAGTCTCTAGTGATGAAGCCTTGGCAGCGTACCACCAGGCTAGAAAGGGGATGAGAGGAGTTCACCCCTTTGTCAATGAAGCCAAGGACCAAGAGGGAATCAATATCCACATCAACTCTTCTGAAACCCGCCTCCCATGCAAGCTCAAGCCCCACAATCACTCCCCATAGTTCCGCTTTTGGGGTTGAAGCTGCTCCAATATTCATGGTCACGCCTTTAACCCAGTCACCATCTGCGTTTCTAATCACCGCACCAGCCGCCGCCAACTCTTGGCTACCCCGCGAGGCGCCGTCCGAGTTCAACTTAACCCAACCTGCATTCGGACTAGCTGTTCCTGTTTGCGCGAAAGCAAGCTGTTAGTGATCTTGAGCGAGACCACTGCATACTCTCTATATCTCTCCTTAATGAAAGCAGCCATATCAACAACAATGTGTGCCTCATTAAAAGTTCGCGCATTACGCCATTTCCACAACCACCATAGCGCAATAGCAAAGATTTCCTTCCAGCTTAGCTCCATGTCCGGGATTAAATCGATATTAAGGTTCTCGAAGAGCCAATCATCCCAGTCCAAGGTCATAAACGTCTGCTGCCTTTTGATCGGAACCAAAGCTATCCAAACTGGTCTCGCAAAAGTACAACCCCTCATTGCATGAATAAGCGACTCTCCCTCATTTGGACACGCCAAGCAAGCAACATTGTCCGTCATATGTCTACATGACGCTCAAATATTATATTTTCATTAAAATATTTTTGACCAAAAAACTTGCAAATATTATATTTTCATTAACTTGCTTTAATTTAAATGATTGTTTTAAAAATGTTCACTAAAATATTTTTGAAAAAACAACTAAAGTCTCGAAACGATCACATAAATTCATGATTTTGACACATATAAGGCGTATTTGGTACCGTTAGGTTATTAAAGCCAAAGTTTATTGAGTAACTGCTATAATTAACTGATCGGGTGAGTTTTTAGGAAAAATGAAGTTTATTGTATAAGATGCAAGTGTAACATTACTAGAAAAATATTACTTTTCTTTCTTTTTTGAAAAATTAATATATTAATGTAGCAAGTTATCTATCCTAACAAAATGCCATTTATTAGAAAATTACCATTTTAATAACTTATGTGATTAAAATAAAGGCTTTAATTTATAACTCTAACAGAATTGGATCACTAAAACGTAAAAAAAAGTCACATTCTAATAGTGGTGGGTCGCAAACCTAAACCGGCTCAACTCAAACAACCTAAACCGCCGGTTTGACGGTTTGACACACTATTTAAAAAAAAAAAAAAATCAAAATTGTAACGTCTTTTACTACCGTCGGTAAAAGTCGTCGTTTTACAAACCGTCAACACCGTCGGTTAAACCGACGGTTAAAAAAATAATAAAAATAATGTTAAACCGCCGGATTAACCGACGGTTGAACTGCGGTTTGTAGCGTCGGTTTAGGTTTGGCCGAGAGCCAAACCTAAACCTAAACCGTAAACCTTCGGTTCAACCGAACCGGCGAACCTAAACCGCCGGTTCACAAACCGACAGTTCGACGGTTTGGTTTGAACTGGACCCAACTCTACATTCTAACAATAAGAATAGCAAAGAAAAAACCAATAATTATAATCATCTATATATATTACTAAAGCAGCACCCATTTTATCCACGTGTCAACTTCTAAGGCCGTCCACGTCAGCTTTTTTCCAATTTATTTACAGATTTGCCACAACGTATTTACAGATTTGCCAATAATTATTTTATAAAAAAATTTTTTATTAGAATTTGTAAACAGTCATCATGCCACGTCAATTTTATTAAAATAAATAATTAAAAATAAATAAATATACCTATCTACCAATCAAAATTAACAAACTGATCTATTGTAACTCGATTTGTTGAGAAAATCTAACGCAAATCTTCTAACAAGATTTGACACATTTGTTTAATTTAAAAGTAAACCAAATTTTGCTCCTCTATCTAAATATATTAAGGTATAAATATAATACTCGAATAATAATCGTTGTAATAGAATTTTAATTATGTTCTTTTATTTATTTTAAAAAAAGTAATCCTCATATGTTAGTCATATTAATTAATAAAATAATTTTTACTATAAATTAATATCTAATATATATTGCATGAAACTGAAAATATAATATTTATTTAGACAATCCCGCACAAGGTGCGGGCACTAAACTAGTTACGAATAAAGCACAATTATTAACATATAACAAATAATTAGGATCGACATAAGAGCATGCAGACATGTGGAGGTGATTAGCAACTAATCTTATGCACGCATGAATGCATGTGCTAAGCTAATTATGAACCCTAATTGCACGTGGTAAGTACACCTAAATATTAGGGCTTTTTTTGTAAATTAAGCAAATTGTTGGATTTTACGTTTTTTTTAAAAAAATATTTATTTTGCTTAATTTTTACTCTTGATGATATTGTTTTGTACGACCTAGACCGCATAATTGATTTTAGCTGTCATTTCACTAATTATAAGTCTTATACTTTCATTGGATAATTATTCATATTAGTGGCCGGTTCAGTTTTTCTTCAAACTAAAGATTTTTAGTTGACGTGAAAACGGAGACCTACAAAACTTATCTCTAATCCAAATATATATATATATATATATAGAGTAGATGTTCAGGTGCGGTTTAAAATTTCGGGTAGGGTCGTGTGGTTGAACGTAGAATCAACACGTGTTCAAAATAAAAAAAAATTATTTTTTTTATTTTTTTAATTTTTATTTCTAAGGAAACGAATGAAAAAATTTTTGAACTACTATTTTATAAATTCTACACTATTCTCTTATAAACTTTGAACTATTCCTATATAATTAATGAACTATTACTTTTTAATATATTATATCAATTTATTTATAAATTAATCTTTTATATGTTATGAATTATTCAATTATAATTCACGAACTATCATTTTATAAGTTATGCACTATCCATTATAAATTTTACACTAAGAACTATTCTATTATAATTCATGAATTATTTTTTTATAAGTTATGAACTATTTATTAATAAGTTTTGAACGATTACTTTCACTCCTTTATAAATTTTGCACTATAAACTATTCTATTATAATTCATGAATAATCCTTTTATAAGTTACGAACTATCCCTTAATAACTTTTGAACTATCATTTTCATTCGTTTCTGGAAAAATAAAATAAAATTAAAACACGTGTCAACTCTACGTTCAGCCGCACGGCTCTACCAGAATAATGTGCCTTAAAATTCTTTGTACTACTAAATTTATATATTTTTTTTAATTTTTGAAAAAAATAGATTTTATTCTAAAAAATTAATGTATTTTTATTTATAAACTGAAAAAGTGGACAGTAATATTAAAATAAAATAAACTTGTAATATAAAAAAATTACTCGAAAGTTGGTAGTGGCCTTAAAATTCCTCTTTTAATATCAATTTTTACATAGATATTACACGAGTGTTCGAACATGAAACATTACCACGGTTAAAGACTATTTTCAGGGCCCATTTGGTTTTAACTTCGAAATCGCAAACGGAATGGAAACGAATATAGTCCATACCTATGCCCTTATTTATAAAAGTTTTTGGAATCATTCCTTGTGTTTTGAAGTAATTGGAGTAGAGTTTGATTACTTTTAATACCCTATAGGATAACAAAATGTTGAAAAACAAATGTACTTTACACTAAATTACAAGGAATGATTTCATAAAATTTAATGAATAAGGATATGCATATGGACTAAATTCGTTTCCATTCCGTTTCCGTTACCGGAGTTGGAACCAAACGGGCCCTTAATATTTAAAAAAATCAGATTAATTTTCCAAAATATTAGATTTTTCTTGCAACAACTCTTCGATACACATAATAAATATTATTAAATGTATTGTTTGGGCTCCGAAGAAGAGCCCATTATGTGTGTATGTGGGCTCTTGTTGTGTCGGTTGATTGGCTTTATGAAAAGATGCCATTTTTCTACAATCTCAAGGATCTATCATTTGTGTCTCCAAATATAATAATTATGACTAATTAGCTTTACCTATCTTTGTTACTTGTATTAAATTAATTTGGTATCCCACTTTTTAAGGATCATTCAATTGACAATACAATCAAATCTCTTCAAAAAAATTTTAATTTATTATTTTATTAGATTAATTTGGTAAGTATGCAATTTTTTTTTATAGTGCGAATAAAGTATGCACTTTTGTAGATAGAGGGTATTTTAAAATAATTATAGAAAAAATAAAAAATAAAAAAAATGTAGTTAAATGGTATTTTTATTAATCCAAGGAAGAAGGCAACACAAACTTTCATCTTATTACCTAATATCTTAAAACCTAGTGTGAGGTAATAGGGTTGGGTTCAGCGTAGGGCAAATAATCGAACCAGCGGTTTTTAAACTGGTTCAAATCGCTGGTTTGGTCTAAACTGTCGGTTTGGTTATTTTGTATTTATTTTATTTTTAATTTTTAAAGTGACCAAACCGGTTATTAACCGACAGTTTGGTCCTCAAACCGCTGGTTTGTTCCGGGTTGGTAATTTTTTTTACAAACGTTGCTAAAACCGGCGGTTTGACGGTTTAGGTTAAACCTAAACCACCAGTTTGGCTTTTCCCAATTTAGGTTTAGGTTTGCGACACATGTCTAGTATGATACCCAATCTGTTAATAACCAACTGCAATATCAAATATGTTAATACCCAATCGTAATCCCAAATATGTTAATACCAACCTCTTGATATTCAATATGTTTATACCCAACATAATACCAAATACTTTAATGCCCAACGACCAACATAATACCCAAGTCTGATACAAAAAAAATGTTATTACCCAACATAATACAGAATATGTTAATAACCTACGTATCTTAATACCCAAGTTTGATATTTAGTATGTCAATACTCAATCTAAATACCCAATATGTTAATACCTAAGTTTAATACTCAATATGTTAATACAAGTCTGATGCTCAATATATTAATACCCAATGTAATACTAATATGTTAATACTCAATTTCACATACTCAACTCTCACGTACTTAATTTTCACGTACCCAATTTCGCGTAACCAACTTTACTTACTTACTCAATGTTAGTTACCCGATTTTACTTACCCTATTTATCCTTTCGAGGTAAAACATGAAAATTTCAGAAATTTGGGTAATTCCCTACAATTATAAAATTAGGTAATTTTATGTTATTATCTTTTTGGGGCAAAATCTAAAAATTCAGAAAGTTGGGCTATTAAAACAATTACAAGACATAGGATTTTTTTAATTTAACCAAATATTCATCTTCCCCAATCGATTTAGGGTGTCTAGTGAACTCAATCGACTACGGTGCAAGCTTAAGTAGGGCGGCGGGAGGAGATCCGGGATTTCCCCCTCTTTCCTCCACCAGCCCGACATTCACTTTGGAGTCGTCCTGCCGCTTCAATCCCGCAAGCTAGAGTGGTAGGTTATCCACTATAGATGTTGAAGCGTTGACCTGCGTTGTTTGCCCTCGTTGTTGGCAACTCTAGTGGGATGTAGAGGTGGGTTCGGTTTGAACCAAACCGCCAAACCGGCGGTTTGTGAACCGGCCCAAACCGGCGGTTTAGGTTTGCCGGTTTGGCCAAACCGTGGGTTTACGGTTAAGGTTTGACCTTTGGCCAAACCGGCGGTTAAACCGCCGGTTTGATTATTTTTTTATTATTTTAACCGCCGGTTTGGTCCAGTTTTTTCAATTTTTTTTTTTTTTAATAAACCGGCTAAACCGCCGACCAAACCGGAGGTTTAGGTTTGTGACCCACCACTAGTGGGATGTGTACTATTACCCATAGTGTCATAGAACACCGACAAGTTGACGCCGTCGCCGGACTTGTGGTTGTTGACGGCAAAGAATTAACGTGAATCTAGGATAATGGAGGAAATATTTTTTTAATAGAAGTACATACTTTGTTAACAAGTTTTAAAAAAAATGCATACTTATTATTAAAAAAAATGCATTATTAGCTAAATTAACTCTTTGTTAATGTTATTTACACGAAGTTTTAATTACTGGATGTCGAAAATACTCGCTAACACATAATCATTATAGATCCGAACCATAAACTCAAGTTCAACGTCTCATGACATGCTTTTTATGCGCCAAAGGCCTCCGGTGTCGACAATACTCATTAGATTAGTCTTTGTTGGCTAGTACATGGAGATAGAATTCCAAATCAACAGTGTTTTTTCCGTTATTTTAATAGGTTACTAAAGTTAATGTGCTCGATTTACAAGATGTACAATGTATTGCGACGATCATAAACTATTAAATTTCAAAGTTTGACGAATGCGTTGAAGAACCTCAACTTAAATTGATACAATCACTCAGCGTTATGTTGTATATAGTGAATTTGTTGTTATGTTCTTAACAATTCCATTTTATTATTATTGCATTTTTTTTAACTTCATTGATTGAACTAACTTTATTTGATTGATCTAGCACATATATATAAAGAAGACCTAAGTACAATTTGATACATAATATATGTGAAATCGTTTAAGATCAAAACTTATATCATTGGTTTGTTGTAATATTATGCAACAATACCTACCACATGGTGTGTCATATCTCATAGTTGTCAATATAATCGATGAGCACACAACAACTTATATCGTATGGTCACTTTTTTCTAAATAATTTCATTCATTAATAATGATGGAAACTGAAAACCGTAAACAAACATATATATCAAAGATTAGTTGATGGTCTACATTTCAATTATTTTGTTTTCTAAATTATTTAATTATTGTTTTTGCTTGCTTTAATTTATATATATATATATATATATATATATATATATTACATTTAGTTTTAGAAAAGTATAAATTTAGTGTCCGAATCATAGGTAGCAAGGATGACCTATATGGCTATATATGCAGTTTCTTTATAGTTTATGTACGAGGGTATCCTAAGAATATAATGTAACCGCTCTAATTGTTACTTATTGAACTAAGTTGTTATTAGTGTTAATTATAAAAAGATGTGGGTTATTTACACGATGTTCGATATATCTTTTGTCGACGAAAGTTACAATTTGATGATGTAGGTAGGGTTGTGCATACGGTCCGGACCGGTGGACAATAAATTGATAAATCCTTGGACCGTAGATCAGACCGGTCCGGTTCCGTGTTGGACCGTTTTATACCTAAATTGTGCAATTTTAAATATTTCAGACCGGATCGGACCGATTTGTACCTAAATGGTGCAATTTTGGTGAGGTTTTTCGGTCCAAAATCGGAACGGAAAGGACCGGATCGGATCGAACTGGACCGAAAATCCATAGTTTACGGTCCAACATGTGTTACGGTTTTATACGGTCCAAAAACCAGACCGGACCGTAACCCGGATTTTCAAAAAACCCTGGACCGTGGACCGGACCGTAAATTCCGGTCCGTTCCGGTTTTCCAGTCCGGTCCAATTTTGCACAACCCTAGATATCGGACGAACGTTCGTGAAGGCCGTTGACGCAAAATGGCTAGGCGTAATCAGAGGTTGCCGGTGTAAAAAACTATTTTCTTATCCGAAGAAAATCAACCTAGTTCCTAGGTAAAATTTAAACACTAGTGTCCTGCACAGATCGCTTTGTACTCTATATGTGAGTTTCTTCGTTACTTAATAGATCGAGTTTCGTAAATCTAGCTTTTCTGTTATAAAATTATACATAAAATAATATAAGGGTAGCGACTTACTAGCTTATTATATTCATTTTTTATTGATTTTAAATTAAAACTTATATGTTAGATATTTACTATGTGGGTATAAACGAAAACACAAAACAACTATATTATAATATATTTTTATAAACTCTAATTTTATTAGAGTATTTATATTATTATCTCGCATATTATAAATTTATAGACTAAACAATTTATTTTTAATTACAATGTAGGAGCCCCTTATAATTTTATTCAAAAGAAAAATATAAACTGTTTATCAATACATACATTTGTAATTATAAATACATGTGGATCAACTTTGTATAATTTAGTATAAGCTTAACCATTTTTTATTATTGAATTTTCAATAATATTATTATTTAATGATTAAAAACACCTTTAAAAGTAATAATTAGATGACAATTATCATAATTAGGGTATTTTTTAATGAACGATCTAAAAACATACTCCCTCCGATCAAAAATAACTGTCATTTTAACCTTTAACACAATTTTTAAGAAAAATATTAAATAATATAGATTTTAAGAAATTTTTCTAAATCTTATCACTTATTTAATATTCAACCTTCTTTTAAACCAATAAAAAAGATTTTAGAACTAAAATTAATTATTTACACCAATTTTCAAGAACATTTCTTCTAGTTATTGTTCATTTATTGGCCTAGAAAACTTAAAACGACAGTGAAATTTGATCAAAACGACACATATTTTTTATCGGAGGAAGTATATAAATTAGTAGAGGGAAAAACGGTTTAAATTAATAATATAATCCTTTATTCATCACTACGAAAAGCATTTGAATTAATAATAAAAGAACCATAATTAAAGTCAAATGCGACAGGAGATCAAACACTTTGGGAGATTTGGAGAATAATGCAATTCTAATAACGTGCATATTTGGCGGGTCCTTTCATTATTCTTTTGTTACACTTTGCTTCCATTAATATTAATCACAAAGTATAATTATTTTGTATAGATTAAAGCAAGCACAAATGATTGTTGTTCAAGACTATCATTATTAGTTATTAAAAATGATTTAAATCATTACGAAATCTTTAGTTTTTGGTAAGAATTACAAAATCTTTAGTTTAGGCAAGTGCTTACTTCTTTAAGTTTAGACTTAAAATGTGTAATCATTTCATTTATTGTCGTCCTACCCATAGACTGACCGCATAACGAAAATCCTTATATAATAAATTCGAAATGTTAACACTTTAGATGTAATAACTTATTATTTTTAAAATAATTTTGCATAGTGTAATAAGGATACAAATCTAATTGACATTTTTTTTGGTAAAGTTAAATTCGTAAAAAGGGTGAAACAACATGTCTGGGTTTGTTAAGATCCAGTTATACTAACATAACATAGTTTATGTACATGTCTAGGACTTGTGGTTACAACCCAAAATAAACACACATAGTATTGCAGATAGATATGTAATCCTCCTGAACATACCAACTATCTGGTACCAATAGTCATGAAAATACATCCCAAACCGGCACAACTCATGAGGCTCAGTCCACCTTCGCCAAAGCCATCAACAAACATATACACTCACAAGCCAAACAAGTGCTCAAATGACGAGGGACCGACCCCGCCACTACCTCAAGGACCGATTACAAGATTAAGGGTTTGGACATTAAAGGATAATGTAGCTACATCATATTTGAGTCCTACCATGGAAGGAGTTATCACTGGAGCAAAGGCAAAAGACAACCATGAGTAAGTTGCTAACTTATTAGCAGCATGTGCATTTAAAGAGACCTCACTCATACAGCTCCGCTTAAAAAATTTGTATTTTATTCATTCCAATTCAATCAAATAGAGAGCCTTGATTGAATCATTGTGATTCCTTGTTAGATTGTGCTTGTGTGTGTTAATCTTTTTAAAGGTTGGTGATCCTGGTTAATTCTAGTCCCTTCTTGTGCTTCTCTTACTTAGAAGGCTTGTGTAAGGTTAAAGAAGGGACACTAAGTCAAGTTCTTCGTTAAGGGGTTTTGACCCATAACTAGTTAAGATTCTTTGCGGAAATATCTTGGTTCGTATCTTCCTATATTTTCACTTATTTCCTTCCATAAATCATCTTCTTATCTTTCCATTATTATTCCACCAAACTCACGTTCTTTGTTCGAAGTTTTCATAAATCTCGGCCGTACACAAAATCTCGACCGAGATTCCTATCATAGATTTGTTCTCTGAGACTGTCCACATACTTACAATCTAGATCAGACAATCGTGGCTTCACCCCGCACATACCTCGGGTCAATGGTCACTCCACCTTCAGAAAATCCATCAACAAAGTAGAATCAAACCCAGTACAAACATAGATAAGAAAAACAAATTGAAGCATGGAGCAAGATACAACTCCGGTAAAAACCAACTATTGAGATGCAATCATATCTCTAACTCTAATTGACACTTGTCCACATGTTAGGATCGCAGATCGATTAAAGGTTAGTCACTCTTATACCATATTAAAGTCCGACACATACATACCGTTAAACAGATCCTATACATAAGAGCGTATAACTCGTTTAATTCAGGTTCAACTTAAGTACAATTCTCTGAAATCAATTGACAGTAAAACTACACCAATCTTGTATACTAGACTTCAAATGTTTAACATTATTATAAGTAACTATTCATTATTTCTCCACTATCTCTATATCTTATCATATTTTTTGTATATCATTGTACTAAAATACTATAATGACATTGATTGGTGCTTTAAATGAATTTTTTACGTTTACGTTTATGTTTCTCTTGCATTTTCTTGAATAAAGAATTTGACTACACATGGATAATGGATCACTAATGGAAGTGATGATGATTGATGACCCCATGAGATCAAACTATTTAGTAATTTAAATTCAAGATAAATTTGATTTAATTTCGTGATTATGGGGATTATTCTTATATGGAGAATGAGATTATGAGAATAATCACTTTTTATTACTTAACATGTATTGGTTCGTCTTGAAGAATACTTTTTATTGGTGTGACTGAAACCAAAATTTATAAATTCTGATTCTTCCTCACGATTGAAGCAATGAAATACTTTGGGACAAAAATAGTTGAATAATTATATTTTAGGGTTTGAGTTAAAAAGTGTTGTTATGGTGAAAATTAATAATTCTTTTTGAAAAATAATGTATTTGTTTTTATTTTGAACAAAATATCGATGTATTTGAAGCTAGTAAATTTTGATCGGTCAATGGTCAACATTAGTCATAATAAATGGGCTAAAGTTTAACTTATTTATTCGATGAAGTATTGATCCCGCTTTTAGTTCTAAGAACCCTTTCATCTTGATATCATATTAACTATCTCTCGTTTTTAGTCTAAATTTTTACAAATATGTAAGAGCTCGTTTGGTAGGCTTCCCATGGAATCAGAATTCGATTTCAGAATCGCTCAAACAGTTTCCGTGTTTGGTATCATGAAAGAATCAGAACAAGTCATTCCAAAGAATGGGTTATTCTCATATTTTTTCTTTCCCGATTCCTGGACTTTTTCACGGGTTTGAGTCATCCCAAATTATCTTTCCAAATAGACTGTTTTAATTTTTAAGTGGTTGATTGGTGTTGGAAAAATTGAGATATCAACATATATTTTATAAAATCAATGTATTTTTAACCTAACCGTTTAGTTTATAATTTTAACCAAACGTCACATTTCAAGAATCGAATTAGATCTTTTTTATTCTATTTCGATTCCTAAATCCAATCCAATTTCAACCAGCCTACCAAACGAGCCATATAACTAATATCTTTTGGTATCATGTAATATACTGAATACATAGCTGTATGGCCCAATAGGCCCAATAATCATGTTAAGACAAAAGCCCAGTTCAAAAATCAAGCCCATCTCACACCAGGCCCAATAGGCCCATCAAGATGATAACTTTTCTCTCGTTTCATACCTATGAAGTATGTTCTCATATACCAAGTGCATTGCAAAAACGACGTCGTTTTTTCCTCTCTTTTTTTTTTTTTTTTCCAAATGTTATTCCGAGTTTACAATATGTCGAATGTAGATGCACAACAAAGCTCGAAAATATAATATCTAAAATTCAACGAGATTACGTAAAAGGTGAGATTTATGTAAAACGATGGGTACCTAATATGACCAATGTTTTGTCACATGTTATTAATGTTAATACATATATAAAAAAAAAAGTCACATAAAAGTCCAAAATTGTAAATTTATATGTTTGGTAAAGAAGTTGACCTTAGTAAATACTAAAGCTATAAAGACATCATAAAATTAAGTTTGCAAAGGACACAAATTTGACTTTTCCTCCATATTATGCTGATTGATGAAGCAAACACCACTCAGAAATAAAATATTATATTTAATTTAGTTTTGACAATTCAGAAATAAATGTTGTTTTGTCAACACCAGACAAATTTGACCGACCAAAATAGACCTTGAAAAAAAATAAAAATGATAATGTCAATTTTGAATATAATATAACTAGTAGTCTGTACGGATTAAGTTCACTGTAGTAAATATCTAAGAACAATTTTGATCATGTAATGTAATTTCTTCTAAAGAAAGTTATCTAAAATATTTTTGCAAATGAGAATACAAAATTTGAGTAAGTTCAGAGTAATTTCTTCTAATATGAACTTCTTCGAAGATCCGGTAAGAAATCATATATAATCGTCCGATCCAGTAAGAAATCAGATATAATCGTCCTAACCTCCCATGAAAAGCTCCAAAGATAACGAGTTCATTGTTTATCTTGTAACATCCTCATCTAGTTTGGTGTAAAATATGATGGATATAGCAATAATTTTTCGTTATTATCCATTTGGAAACCAATAATTTATCGGAACTAAAATTAAAGACAATTGGTAGTTGAAGTTTATTAATAGTAGAAACTTGTCATGCAGTTGAAATATGTATCCACCTTGACGTGTATTTGTAAAATTACCGAAAAATAATTTACTTCTTTATTAAAACTATTTTTTTAAAGTATTACAATAAATTACTACGAACTTATTCAAAAGTGTCATGAATTACTCAAAAAGGACGGGATATCAAAAGTGCCACGACTTACCCAAAAAGAATGAAATATCCGGTTCCGGCATACCTACCGAGCGAATAAATCCGCACTCTATATAGCTAGTTTATCGTTTAATATTCTTTTTGGCTCGAGTGTAGTGTGACTCTCCATAGGTATAAAATTTTCTACCTATAACTTACAAATGACAAACATTTATGCTAACATAAGCTCCCACAAGTCACAGCCATAAGCTTTCAAACACTTTTTGAACTTTAAAAAAAAGTAATTTTATGAAGTTTAATAGCACTAGATAAAAATACGATCCGATCCGAAACAAAACCGATGCATAAATGATTTTAATCAGTACAGCTTGCAATTCAGGAAAAAAGAAAAGAAAAAGTAGGTAGTTGCAAGAAGATGAAGATGGGACTTGGAAACCTAATGATAGGAAGAGAGTTGAGCTGCTTTTGATAAATGCCCATGTGCAGTTTGTCTCTTGAAGTTGAATTAACACTCAAAGATCATCAGATCATCTATCATGTTATGATCAAGCCCATAACATGATACGACCCCGGAACTTCGTCTTGGAAATTCCGGGATTGGTAGCAATAGCTATTAGCATCAGTATCAATCCTTAAAGAAACTGCTAACATGTTTCAATGGTCTGTTATCTGTCAAAATATGCAGAAGATCCGGAATGTCGGATAACCGATTCAAATGCGAACAGAGATTGAGAACAAAGAATTTAGAGCAACTATCAATAAAGATCAGAACCAAGAGACAATTCAATCAGTACATGAACCAGTTTGAAGATACAAACTTCTCTTCACCTTCCATTTCTGTGTTCTTCTGTTTTGTCACAATGTCATGAAAATTAAAAATGAGCAACACATAAAAATTGTTTCTGTGATCCTCCAAAGCTATGAGACAGTGCTAGTGAGTGTGTTTTGGTGCTTCAAATTATTAAAACCTATTCAGCTGTAGAAACATCTCATGGTTACTGAAAATGGAGGTGAGCCATAACAGGAAGAGAGTATCAAAGAAGTGAGAGTTTTCGGTTCTTCTGCGAAAACATCTCAATTGAATTCGGGTAAAAATCTCAAATTCTTTGCATCCTCCTAGCCAAAAACATGAATGAAGAAGAACAACAATGAGTTTTTTTTTTTTTTTTTACCGATTTAGCAAGGATTCTTTGCTGATGGATGATCCAATCCTCGACGCCAGGAGTAAAAGCGTCCGGAAACTGTTTCAACAACCCATCACGGCACAGTTATAGACAAAACTACTCGATTGCTTTCTACCGAGCAAGATCCATTGAGGCGGACCATCATTAGGCACCCAAGCATTCACCTCGATGACTCCTTCACCGTAACTCCTAGGCCCACCAACAACTATCAACCGATCACCACACCCTCTGAATGCAAGACCCCATCCGTTCATTGAACCCGCACGCTCGGGCAATCTCCCAACCGTATACCACACCTTGGTTTGCTTATTGTATTTCCTCACCTCCATGTCAGCGTAATCAGCAGCATATAGTTCGTTATTCACAACCGCGACCAAAGGAGGAGCTTCAGCCGAAGGAGGCATTTCATTTTCCCTTGGTGTACCGGTTTTAACCGGTGACATGCTTGGAATTTCATTCCAAGTCCTTGTTTGGAGATCAAACTCCTCACCACAAGTCAATAGTTTAGAATCGTGTCCACCGATCCCCCCGATCACATAGAATTTCCCGTCCATGAATACCCCGGAACACATCTTCCTCGGTTTATTCATCGGGGGAAGTACATCCCATGTTTCCTTTTCTGAATCATAGAGTTCAGCTGAGCTAAGAATTTTACCTTGAGAATCACAACCGCCAGCAATGATTGCAATATTACCAACACTGGCGGAACCGAACAAGCATCTTGGAGCAATCATCCTCTCACCGAGAGACCACGAGTTTGTTAATATGCTGTATTTATACACAACATGAGACAACACTTCCTTGCCAAAAATCAGCAGTTGAGTACCAACTGCCAACGACTCCTTATCGGAACACATGAAGCATTCATTGCAAGACAACCTCGGAAGCTGCATCCACCGACATGCGATTGGATCAAACGCCATCCAATCAAACAACTGACAAGAAAAGTAAACCCAATGCTCAACCACATCATTCATTCTCCTCAATCTATAAAGCTCGCCACTTCTTATCAAAGACCGAAACCCTTGATTCAAAGAGGCAATAGAACCATATTCAGCTCTCGAGAGTCGTAAGAGGCAATTAATAGAGATGTCACGGCCAATGGGATGGATAAGAGAGCCAGTGTCTGAATCGCCTCCAACTTCATCCACCGGTTCATCCTCAGAATTAGAGGATGAACCAATCTGGAAGTTATCAATTTCTTCCAATTCATCTGAGAGCTTTGCTAACTTCCTCAATCCAACTTCCTCTTCTTTGGATTCCATTCTTCGCTTCCCACTGGAGACTTCGACTTCGAGCCTGTAAGTCATGTAAGCCCACTTGCTTTCTTGCTCACAGGAGCTTGGCAAGGCTCTTGAAATGAGACAAGACCTACCCTCTAACATATCTAAGCCAATTCAACCAAACGATCGGGGACAAACCCTAATCCACAAACCCTTGTTTTCTGTCTCAATCTACTACAATAGCAAGTTCAGCTATAAATGCTCCAAGGATGTATATAAAACCCTAATAACAGGACAGAAATTAACATCAGTTTCGATTAATAGAACCATTATCACAGACGAATCTGATCAACAAGGATTTAAAAATCAATTGAACCAGAGAAATCAAATTCACTACAGGAAATTGAAAACGAATAAGAAATTTCAGTTTTTCAAAGTATTCAACATGGGAAACACCGGAAGCGGAAAGCCCAGAAAAAGAGGAACGAAACAGGAACAACAGATCTTCAAAAGTCCAGATCAGAAATGAACAGATACCTATTGCACCCAACCAAAACAATAAATTTTCAGATTTGCAGTAATTGATTAAAAAATGATCAAATTAGAACTGCAATCCAACAAATTGGATCTGTTCACCTCAAAACCATGGAAAAAAAGAAACAATTTTGCTAAATTAAAGAAGACAAATCAGCACAAGAACAAAGCAAATAAGGAATCAGATAGTAACTTACTGAAGTGGATAAGATACACCCAAATGGAGGATTGGATTGGATTGGATTGAATTGGAATGGATTTGAAGAAGATGAACTGAAACACGCAAATCACAATCTCAATGTATAAATGGACGAGTAAAGGAAAAGGGTAAAGAAAAGGTTTCTCTTTCCTTTTCTCTCTCTATCCCAATCGGGAGAGAAGAAGAAGAGAAGAAGGTTTGTATTGTTGGAACTCTCTCTCTCTCGATAACTATGAGTTTGTTGGGCTCATCAGAGAGTTGAAGCCCATTGGAATTCGTCCTTTGATTTCTGCAAACTGCAATTCTTCATCTTTTTAATTTTTTTGGGACCTGTAAATATACCCTTTTCGCAGAGAATTTTAGCTTAATAGTCAATTAAAATTCAATTTGATGATTAAAGGCCGTAATTAGGCACTAACGGGACCCACCAGTGGATTCGCCAGCCGGTTTTGCAAGTGGCATTTCTTTTTAGGCTAAATAGTACAAAAACATCCATTAAATAAGTCAATTTGCATAAATTGCCCATTAAAATAAAATGCTCCAAAAGTTCTCCATCAAAACAAGATTCCATAAAATTACTTTAAGTGCCCGTTTGGTTGAAGCGGTGGAATGGAAACGGAATGGAATCGAATAAGGGTAGAGAAAGAAAATCGAATGGATGAGATTACTTATATGTGTTAAAAGACATCTAACCAAACGTAATTTTTTATTGATTCGTAATCATTCCGTTACCGGAGTGATTCCCGGTGCTTCCAAATGAGCCCTAATTATGTATTTAAAGCATATATTTGATGAAATCGTGGTATTTTGTGCAAAACTAATCTTTTACTTCATGATTTTCTCCCGACTTTTATTAGGGGTGTTATACGAGCCGAACGAGCCGAGCCTTAGCATACTCAAGCTCGACTTGTTTATAAATGAGTCGAGCCTGAACCGAGCTTTTGACAAGCCAAGCCCGAGTAGCTCGTCTAAAATAATGTTCATATAGCATTATTTTAGACGAACAAGCCGAGCATTGACATGCTCCAACTCAACTCGTTTATAAACGAGCCGAGCCCGAGCCGAGCTTTGGCGAACCGAACGCGAGTCGAGCCCGAGAAGCTTGTCTCATGTATCATCCCTAACTTTTATGTGTTTTCTAAAAATGTTAATTTAACAGCTAGTTTTCTGCAAATTAGTATAGTTATGGGTGGTTTGATGCAATTTACTGTTTTACCGGATACCGGCGTCTTTCCAGTAAAGACACGTGTAGACGCTGTAAAAGGCTTACGGCGGGAGAGTGACCTGCGTGCACGAGTTATCTCGCGGCGATATTTTGGTCAAATTTATCGTCTAGTCAAACTACCGTGTCCCAAAGTGCGTTTTGGTGAAGGTGGGCCCCTTTTTTATTATTAAAAACAGGATTACAAGTGAAGCGACCAGTAATCCGCTGTTAATGAAGATTAATCAAGATTAGGTATGAAATCCTGTAGAAGAAGACAAATCACAATTGTCTGCTGATCTTATTAATATTATTCATTTTATCAAAAAAGATTATTACTAAGGAAAATAAATGCATTTATTCAACCTTTCTTTTTCTTTTTTAATGGATTTATACGACCTTTCTAAATCCACTTAAACAATATTAGAATATTTTTTAAAAATATTTACATGATTTAATGAATATTAGTTATTAAAGTTGTTTAACAGGTCCACAGGAGAATCAGGGCCCATTTGGTTTGAATTGCGAAATCGAAAACGGAATGGAAACGAATCGAGTTTATACGTATATTATTGTTCATGAAAGTTTTTGGAATCATTTATTGTGGTTTGAAGGTACTGGAGTAGAGTTTCATTAATTTTTATACTCTATAGGGAAAGAAAATGTGGGAAAATAAGTGCATTTTGCATTAAACCACAAGGAATGATTCCACAAAATTTCATGAATAAGGATATACATATGGATTATATTCGTTTCCATTCCGTTTCTGTTTTCGGAGTTGGAACCAAATGGGCCCTGAATCTGAGCTAAAAATCTCAATTTGTTAATTGGTTTGATGATGGAATCTCATTAGGCTCGTGTGCGGGCTTATGTACACGACACTAATCTATAGTCCAACACAAGTTAGCAAGTTCAAACTAGGTTTGTGCTCTAGTTACATTTACGATACATTTTTCATACCTAAAATTGTGACATTTCAATCTTAATATATACGGTTGATGAACTATTATTCTTGTTAAGTTCAAACCACTGTCTTGATTTGGAAAAGACGGTCCTATTCTCTATACAAAAATAATTGTTTATTATTGACGGGAATATAAATAATGAAGTGCAATTTATGAACAATATATTACTAGAGAAGATTTGGTCTTATCTACATCTAAGTTGTTTGATCTAGGTTGGTAGGATTATTCTTCTCTCTCCTATACTCTATTGTGTATAAGTATAGTTCATTATCTATATAAATATACAAGCATTCTTGGTTTACAATACTATTCTCTTATATGTTGTCAGGTTGTGATCCGCACCGCAAAAATCATTTACCTCACCGGTCAAAAACAATGACAGGATTTGCATCATCCTTGACAAACATCATCAAGCTTGTGCCAACCAATTAGTGCCAACCAATTAGTTCATTGTTCATACTCACACAACCTGATGGTGTCATATATCTCCTAGTCTATGTTGACGATATAACCGTAACTGGAAGTTCCACACGAATAATATCTAGATAATTACTTGTTTGTTGACCAAGTTTTCTGTCAAGGATTTGGACAACCTGAGCTAATTTCTGGGAGTTGAAGTTCAACCAACGATAGTAGGCATCATCCTATCTCAGAAGAAATACATCGATGATATTATTCAAAGAGCATGTATGGATCAAACTAAGGGTGTTTCGACACCAATGTCAACGTCTAAGCATCTGCACAACAACACTTGGTCAATTCTTCCTTCTCCACATGATTGCATAAATGTTGTGGGCTCCCTTTAGTATCTTCGTCTTACCATACCAGATATTGGTTACTCAGTTAACAATTTATCACAATTTATGCACAAGTCAAAACTGGTTCACTAACATGCTTTAAACGGTTCTTCTGGTATCTGTTTGACACTCTTCATCTTAGGATCAACATCTCTAAATCACCAAACACCTCTTTTTATGCCTTTTCTGATGCTGACTGGACTGGAGACAAGATGGACTACATATCCACCACTGGATATGGTTCTTTGGCTACAATCTCATCTTGTGGAGCTTCAAAAAACAAAAGACAATAGCACGGTCATCAACCAATGCAGAATATAAGGCACTCGCAGACTCAACGTTTGATATTTTGTGGGCCATAAATTTACTCAATGAGTTAAGGGTCCGAGTTTCCGTTGTTCCAGATGTCTATTATGACAACATGGGTGCTACAAGTCTCAGATCAAATCCAATCTTTCACTCTCGAATTAAGCATATTGTGTTAGCATTTCATTTTGCTAGGGAGCAAGTGCAACAAGACAACGAGCATGTGAGTTTTGTGTCTACAAAAGATCAACTAACTGATGTATCAACTAAACCATTGTTGCGTGCTCGGTTCCAGAAACTCATATGCAAGTTCCAGCTTCATAAATCACACCTCACTTGAGAGGAGATATTAGAAAAAATTTAGTATTATCTACATCTAAGTTGTTATATTCTAGGTTGTTAGAATTATTCTTCTCTCCTATACTCTACTATATATACATATCGTTTATTATCCGATTCAATATACAAGCATTCTTGGTTTACAATAATCTTCTTTCATATACCTTAACATATATCATATTCTTCTCTCCTATAGTATAATTAAGAATGAAATACAATATATTTCATATATTTTTTGTTTGGTTTTATGTGATCCACATAGCAAAACATAAAAACAATAAGATATTATTATAACAATTATTAATCGAACGGTATATATTACGATCATATGTCACGTCATATCGTAATTTGAAAAGATAGAAAAATGAAAGTCGAGATAGATTATGTTTTTTTAATCAATAATAAATATTGAGATTTTATATATCGAAAACACTATTGTTGAATCATGCTCTAATCGCTTTTGAAAATGATAGATTTCCACTTTAATAATAACACTTAACTTTTACTTAATTTGCATGGCTAATATAATTAATTAATATAATTATATTTTTTAATTAAGTGGATTTGAACTTGACATTCGCCATTTATTAACAACTTTCCGTCCATTGTGGCCCTTACTTTCCCTGCCGACTTATTACTAATATTAATAATATATTTCCTTTTCTTTTCATATTTTTAATCAATTCAAGATTTGAATTTCATCTATATATTGAAAATAATAAGGTCCCATACGTGGACATTTCGAGCCTAGTATATAAGGTCGGTGTACTACTCCGTCTATTGTAAATTGGTTTTAGGATGGAACCTCGTCGGGTTTATGTGCTAGGTTTAGGCCTAACGCGCATGTGCGCTCGTATGCACACGACCCCCGCTCTACTGGTCCGTCTGTATCAGACTTTGACATGGTATCAAAGCAGTTAGTCTCAATTCGGCTCGCGATTCTAACCTATTGACAAGTACAACTCGGTCTATATCCTCTAGTTGCACTTGCGGGGGCGTGTTGGAAATAATAAGGTTCCACATGATGTGGATACTCCGAGTCTAGTATATAAGGTCGTTGGGTTACTCCTTCTATCGTCAATTGGTTTTAGGATGAAACCTCATCGAGTTTATGTGTTAGGTTTAGGCCTAACGCGCATGTGCACTCGTATGTACACGACTCCCACTCTACCGGTCCGTCTGTATCGGACTTTGATATGGTATCAGAGCAGTTAGTCTCAATTCGGCTCGCGATCCTAACCTATGGACAAGTGCAACTCGGTCTATATCCTCTAGTTGCACTTGCGGGGACGTGTTGGAAATAATAAGGTTCCACACACTCCGAGCATAACATATAAGGTCGTTGGGTTACTCCTCCTATTGTCAATTGGTTTTAGTATGGAACCTTATTGGGTTTATGGGCTAGACTTGAGCCTAAAGCGCATGTGCGCTCGTATGCACACGATCTCCGCTCTACCGGTCCGTCTGTATCGGACTTTGACAATCTACCAGATTAATAATTGTTTTTGTATTAACAAAAAAAAGGTCAATTTGATGGTGATAGTTAGATCGAGGCTTCGTCAATCGTTGTTTGGTTGAAGCTAATTTGATTTTAATCTATAATTATATTGACAATGACCAATCACATACTAACTACATAGCATAAAATATTTGGATTATATTTTAAATGATAATACTTTTACATTTTTTTTAAGTTATCTTTTATCAAGAACTTTTTTAATGGGAAAGATTTGGTTTAAAGAGATTTGGTAAGTATGGGGTTGGATACTAGATTATGTCATTGATTAATGTAATAGAATTATCGTATATCAACATAAGTACAAATAGAAATATATAAAATATATAAAGTTATAAATATAAAAGGACATCAAAGCATATTGCCTTGTCAAAATCCGATACAGACGGACCGGTTGAACGGGGTCGTGTGCATCCGAGCGCACATGCGCATTAGGCCCAAGCCCAACACATAAACCCGGCGAGGTTCCATGCTAGAACCAATTGGCGATAGGAGGAGTAGCAACCCACCGACCTTATATAGTAGGCTCGGAATGTCCCCATTTTCGACGTGAGACCTTATTATCTCCAACAAAAAGGAGCTTGAATAATGACGTATGAAAAAATATTAATAATTTATTATATTATAAATAATAATAAAAAGTTGTAAATTTGTTAATTTTACGACCTCAAAGAGAGAGTTTTTAAATAGAAAATATAATAATAATTGAATTTTCATATCCGACGGCTGAAAATGAAGCGGCGGATTATCACGAGAAATTGATGATTTGATTTTGACAAAAATGGGAAGAAAATAATTGTTGCAGAATTTACTGCCCATCCATTTCGGGTAAAATTAAGTACATATTTTCTTTTCATTGGCTGTCGACGTGTACTTCTTTTCCATTTTAGTTTTTTTTACTGTGTAAATAATTTCACATGCATGAGTACAATTTGACAGGGGTGTGCCTACGGTCCGGACCGGAACCTGTGGACCGTAAATTGATAAAAACTTTGGACGGTAGACCGGACCGGGACCGGACCGTAACGATATGATCCGGTTTCTGGTTGAACCGGTTTGTACCTATACTGTGCAATTTTGAATATTTCGGACCGCACCGGTTTGTACCTAAATGGTGCAATTTTGGTGAGGTTTTCCGGTCTAAAACCGGACCGGAATGGATCGGACCGGTTTGTACATAAATGGTGCAATCTTGGTGAGGTTTTCCGGTCCAAAACCGGACCGGACCGAAAATCCGTAGTTTACGGTCCAACCCGAGTTACGGTTCTATACGGTCCAAAAACTGGATCGGACCGTAAACCGGATTTTCTAAAAACCCTTGACCGTATATCGGACCGGACCGTAAATTCCGATCTGATTTTTCGGTCAGGTCCAATTTTGCACAGCCATACAATTTGATGTGATTTTTTATATTTTTAAATAAGAAAATATATTAAACAAGGATAATATGATTGTGTGAGGTGGAATATATATTTGAAAATTCAAAACATAAATTGTGGTGTTTTGACAAAGCAAAAGTTATAAAGTAATACAATATAATTTGTTCCATTTATGATTTTTAATAAATAAATAAAAAAGATTTGTTTTTGCTGTTTTTGTTAGCATCACATGCCGAGCTTATTGGCTTTGTTTGAAGTGCAAGTGAAATAATTGGATTTCACAACACAAAAGGATTTTTTAAAACATGTAAAACAGAAACAAAATATAGTATTGAACAAAACCCAATGGACACCGAGTACACTTTGATCTCTTTTGGCAAGGAGAATATTCTTTTGTTCTAAATTTTGATGTCTAATTAAAGTGTTGTGTTTTATAACATTGAATTGTGTTGTTCAAAGTTTACATCCATTATAATTTAAGAGCAATACTAAATGTTTAAAGTTTATCATAGTGGATATTAGAGTGGTGTGATGCGAGTGTACATATGTATTAGGATTAAGTCTAACATATAAGTCTATGTAACAGTATTCTATTGAATTTTTATACATCATGTGATCTCCTTAGATGTCAGAATTGTATCGTCCCAACATGTCATCGCAAGTTGAACTTGATGCACGAGGCTAATTGAATAGTTGTTGCTAGGCTAAATAAATTTAACGTATTATTTGCTGAAAGTTATTGTGTTAACTTTTTTTTTTTGGGAATGAGAGTCGGTTGTCTCCGACATATCTAGCCGCACTTTATTATTAATAAACTATGGAATAAGTATCATCAAGTGAAGAATAGTCTGAACCCTTACACTATTATAAATAATATTCACTATACTCTCAAGAGGGTCACATTATAGAAGAAAATTCAAAAGAGAATCAAAGGTAAAACTCGCAAGCGAGTCTGCAACCCTATTCACCTCTCTAAAGGCGTGATGAAACTGGATAAACTAGTTTCTAATGAAGAAATCTTGACACCTGAGTACCAAACTGGAAAGTGGATGGTGTTGAGGAGCTTCTTATGTAGGAGTATAGATACAAGTTGGGAATGTGTTTCCAGTATAACGACCTATACCCACCCTCCCACGCCACTCTACCACTCACCCACATTACGCCTAATGACTCTAGTAGCAGTCACATGATCATTACTTACTTGTGCGAGCTCCTTCCGTGTTAATCTGTCAACAATGCTCCAAACCCAATACATAAGTTAATGGGTTGACTTTATGTACTTTGGTACCATATTAAAGTCAATTTAACAAACCCATTACATAATTTCATAAAAATTTATTAGAAAACCTTTATTATCTCACCATGTAACCAATTCAACTAACCGATAATATTACATTACAATTCAAATATATCAATAAATCGTCTACTAGTCTTTAAAACAAAACCAATTACCTAATTTATATTAAGTATTTTATAAACCACTTTGTAAATAAATTATTTAAAAATATTATTCTATTTATATATTTTTTAAATAATTTTTGTAAACCTTTGAAGGGACTTAGTACTATTTATATAAAAACTATGATATGATGTTTAACTAATTATTCAACTATTAGACGTGTGCGATGCAAACATTGTAATCTGTCCAAATACTTTGCATTATTACACGACTACTGATTAATATATTATACTTAATTCTTACATTGATTTTTCCTTGTCAAAATTGCGAATAAACTTGTCAATTTAAAAAAAAGACATTTTGAATAATAGAGAGCCTTTTTCATTTCTGTAATTACAAATATTAAGAAAAAAAATATTCTCAACGTAAAAATGCCAAAGTTTGATCGTGACATGACACAATCATTTAAAAACTATTTATTTTTAATAATGTAATTAAAGTTCTAGAACCCTAGAGTATAGGCTATTTATAAATATAAAATTGTAATATTTATTGTATCAAATATTATTGATTTTAATTAATTAATTAAGTCGATTGTCTATTTCAATTGTTCTACCCATATTTGACTATTGTGGTTTTATTTTATTTTATTTTATTTATTTAGTTTTTTTTAGTTTTCTCTACAACCAATGGGAGAATTATTTTTATAATTTCTTGTTATCAATAAATAATAGCTACGCGTGCTAAGCCCTTTCCGGTATTTGACTCTCCCATATAATAATAATAATAATAATATAATTACATAAATAAATAAGTTTTATACATAGGAATGACAATGGATCGGGTGGGGTGGATGACCTGTCCGCCACCCGATCCGCGAAAAAATCTCATCCACCCACCCGACCCACCACCCGTCTAACCCACCACCCGCATCTGATCTACCCGCATCCATCGGATGGATCGGGTGATAATCGGGGTTCTACACATTTCCTTTAAATCGATATTAAACTCGGATTCGAATGCGAAAAATTAATAATAATAAAAATAAATTTCATCCAAAAAAGCCTTATCCGTAAAAAACATGATATATATAAAGTCAACACAAATCATCCAAGTGAAAATATTACAAGAAGTGTTATAAGTTTTAGTTTTTGAAAAATAGAGAAATTTAACAATACATAACATATAATAAGATCATAATAGGAATTGAACAAATGTACAAATTTTGCTAAACAATCAGTAAATCGCCAATTTATAAATCAAAACGGAACTAAAGATCACTAAACAAGTAAACAATCAATAAATTTATAACGAGTGTAAGCGGGTGAAACGGATCAGATGGGTGGATGAAAGCTCCATCCGAATCCGACCCGATCCATCGTCCGCTTCATGTCGGATTTTAACCCTTTCATTATGAATCGGGTTATCGGGTGTCCGTCGATTTCGGATGACATTGTCATCCCTACTCGCCGTCGTCAAAATGAAGAACCAGATTCTAAAAAGAATATAAAAATAATTTTTGAAAAAGAAATAGTTTTAGCCTTAAAAAATATGCTCGACCACTGTCACGCAAATACATATTCATGGAATATAAATAATACAGAATTTGCAATGAAGGTGGTTTCGAGAATATTGAAGCTAAATATCGACACGTATTTTAAAAATATAATATATAATATATTTTATAATGCAATATAAATATAAAAATAATGTGTTATTAGTTTGTGTTATTCTTAGCTGTAAAAATGTGGTGGCAAGTGGCAAGCATGTACGACAAACCAAATTTGTTTACTCTATCTATACTATACACATGTTGTCCGGTTAAAGTTAAAACAACTTTTTTATTAAATAATATAGTTTAGACATTTGATTATTTTAATTTAATGTAAATAATTGACTTTGATTTTTAAGATTCAAAGTTGTTGGATGATAACACTACGCTATCGTGTGTTGATCGACCATTCGAACGAGAATATTTTTGATGGATTAAGTTGCGGAGATTTTAAACATTCTAAAACATATATGCAGTGTATCGTGTGTATACGAACGTACATACGTGTTAAGTTCAAACTTAATCAATTCAGATATTTTGAGGGAGATCAATTGAAGGGTTAGTTAGTCTTCCTTACTATCTTTGTAATCGATAACCAACGATTGAAAACTCAAAAATCACACAACACTATAAATGTTTACGTAATTCAGGTCTGCGGAATCTCTTGAGGGGAGGTCCGATTCCAAATCCACTAAGTAATCGGAGAAAAGGTTACATGGCACAATTTTTTTGCATCACATCACATGCATTAGGAGTGAGCAAAATATTCGATTCGACTAATCCAATCCGATCAGGAAAAATCCGAATCCGAAAATATCTGACAATTGGTGATCCGTGTCTGATCCAATTCGGGCATATTTTCGGATCATCGGATCGGATACGGATTGGAGTTTGGAGGGGAAGTCGGATCGGATATATCCGACTAGTCTATGAATAATGCTCGGGTCGGATATCCGGATTGGATTTTTGGGACGGATATCTGATTCGGATAAAACTGTCGGAATATTCGGGTACTCTCGGATCGGACTTTTATAAGATTGTCGGGTTTGATATCTTGGATTCGAGTTTCTCATATCACTAAGTTTTTATAATAGGCTCATTAAAACACGTCTAATCAAAGCTCAACGTTTTGATTTAAGTCGATAAAGAGTCCCCGAATGAGATCCGGGTTACGACCCATTTCTCTGGTATGGGTCCTAAGCCCACAATAAATAATACACTTGCTTATTACAATTTACAAATTATATATTCCATACATAACTAGCCCACAAAACTTTACTTAAAAGTACCTACAAGGCTACAATCGTATTGTACTTCAAGCATGTCCTACAAATCTATATGCCTTTTTATTACATAATGTACACGAATTATAAAGACGATATCTTGCACACCATGGAACTAAGTCAAGGAAAACAATAGACCTGTTTAAATCCGGAATGTCGGTCCAAAAACGTGCGGGTATGAACATGAGAACAAATTTGGTCGGGCCAAAAAGCCTGACCCGTCAAGCCCGACGGGCTGGATCCGGACAAGACTCTATGCCTGATTGGGCTGAACAGTCCGGCCTGTCATCCCGGGTAAAAAAAAAGGTTATATTCTAATTATTATAAATATTAAGTATTAATATAAAGAGTAAATTACATAAAACCACCTACTATATATACCATTTTTCATATAACCACCCCTTATATTTTAATATTCAATTAACCACCCATTAAACCTATTTCATTCTCAAAAGACCACCAATTAACTTTACCGTCAAAATCCGTTAAAGGGACGCATCGACTATTCACCTTCTTCTCGATTCTCCTTCTATCTTTCTGCATTCTCCATCTCCATCACCGACCATAGAAGCTCCGTCAAATTCCCTCCATGTCCATCATCGACCATAGAAGCTCCGTCAGATTTCAACCATCAAAGCACCTCATTGACAGATATTGAAGCTCTGTCAAAAATTTTAATTTTTTAAATTTTGAAATTTAACACATGTCAATTGTTCACTGAACTTGGTAATTTCTCATTTCTAGATTTGCGATTTGAGCATAGATTTGTTCGATTAATGCAGGATATCTATTTTCTACCATGTATACATCAATTTGTTTAATTTTCATCAATTAGTTTGAATGGAATAAAAACCTCAATTTCTTGGCGGTGTGGTTGGACTTGCTACATCTCCATGGCAATGAGTCTCTAAATTCGTCTAACCAATATTCATTCTCAATTTATAAACTTAAATGAAGAATCATACCCTAATTCAAAAAATTAAACCTCAAAATTGATTATAAAATTCACGAGTAGAAGCATCAATATCTATAAGCAAGTCAATAATGAAAACTTGAGCCTCGACTCGGTCTAAAAGTAACCTTCGCAATTCAAAATTTGCGCATATGAAACGAGCTTACCACTTTCTATTCAAATCTGTGGCCATACGTAGCTTTGATATCCCTCATGAGAGGTGTTTTGATGGTTAAAATTTGTACTTTTGTGGCCAATGATAGAAATGGAGAACGATGGAGAAAGAGAGATGGAGAGTCGAGAAGAAGATGAACAATAGATGGGCCCCTTTAACGAATTTTGACGGTAACGTTAATTGGTGGTCTTTTGAGAATGGAATTGGTTTAATGGGTGGTTAATTGAAAATTAAAATATAAGGGGTAGTTATCTGAAAAGTGGTATATATAGCTGGTGGTTTGGTGTAATTCACTCTAATATAAAATATATATAGTATATTTTAATAAATTTTACATAAAATATCTTAAATATAGTTTATTTTAAAAAATAAATTAAACACATTTTTAAAAAAAAAAATGAAAAACGGATACCCGCGAGCCCGGTCAGGCGGGTACGGCACCCATCACAGGCTCGATAGTTGGGCCTAGTCCGGTCCGAGTCCGGCTAAACGGACTCAATATTTTATAAAGTTTGGTCTGAACCCGGCCTGAGCCCGGATATGAACAGGTCTAAAGTACAAGAAGAAGGCTCGTGAATGCCAGCTGTCTAAAAACTCGTATGGAATTGACAAATGTAAGAACAAATCCGGTTAAAACAAACCCCACAAGACATGTCAATCTCGATACGAAAGTAACGAAAGTGTTGAGTGTGGAAATATCACACAACAACAATATGATAACACATGAACCTAACATGTAAATATTAGGGTTACTCTTCCTATTACCAATTGATTTTAGATAGAACCCAAAAAACGTTTTAAGTTAATTTTAACTAGTAGACTCGTCGGATATATAAAATATAAATCAAGAGAAAGACACACAAATACCATTCTTCTCATTCTCCATCTCTACTTATGATTTTGTCTTATGACGATTCCTCAAATGCTCCCATATCATATCTACATAAAAGTATCTATTCCTAGAATCGATCATAATCTTTTTTTTTTTTTTTTTAAGGGTAACTAGAACACCCGGTTCGATCAGTTTTGCCGATCTACGTCTGGATCGGGTAGTAAATTGTGGCCCATTAGACCACCTGAGTATTGGTTAATCGATCATAATTAAGTTAACACATGATGACATGTCTTGAGACCGGTTAGTTAATCGATCATAATCTTGTTAAATCTTCCAATGATGTTACTTGCATTGATATTACGAGCTTGTTAATCAAGAAGGATATGGGTGAATTTGGACCTCAGAAATTCACATCTACATACATATGACAAAAAAACACATGTTTAATCACTATACTTATTTTACATGTTCTTTCTAGCAAGCAATAATAATAATATATGTGATTAGACGTTTAATGTTGAATTGTGACCAGCTGGTTATTAAGTTCCAAAATAATGTCCTTATTATATAGTCACTTACGAAATCATTACATTATCGGAAGTTCAACTTCATTTTTGTCAGCAACTAAATTTTTTTTTTTATAATGGAAAGCGCGCGGTTCGATCTTATAAACGACGCACCGACTATTAGATCGAAAGCTCGAAAAAATTGGCAGATGGACCAACCGTCATGAATGACCACAACAAAGATGCAAAAAAAACGACAAAGATATATCATAAAAACCCGAAAGCAGGGAAGTCTTCAAGGGAAAGCAGGGAAGCGACGAGCATGAACGTTCATCCTTGAAGGAAGTACACAGGCAGGAAGTCTGAGGAACAATTGTGCACATCTCAGATTTAGACTGCAATAGAGCCGTTAGAAGTCGATCACACATCCACGCCCCCCCTTCTCGACAAACACTCGATACGCCACCAAAGACAACATCAAAACAGAGAAGACGAAGTTGCATCATCGTGATATAAAAATGTGTACAACTTTTATGGTTTAAAGAGTACGATTTACAAGAAAAAACATTGTTCGAAATAAGTTGATTTAAAAAATTTGAATGATTAGAAAGAATTGTTCAAGAAGATTTTACATTATCTTGATAGCATACTACAATTTTCACCCCTAACTTCTAGAAGATTTTACATTATCTTGGAAATAAAACTAACGAATCATCAAATGCTATATTGCACAAAAGAGTGTATATAAGGTAATCTACTAACCTTATATACATCGATCTGGGATATTTCATCAACCGTATGATTAAGTTAACATGATGACATGTCTTGAGACCGGTTAGTGTAATCGAACTATCATTGTCTATCCGCATTAGAGTCTTAAGACTAACAAAAAAAATAAGTCAGGATCCGAGAGTTGTACATGCTCTCATACATTTCACCAACCTTATATATTAGATTCGTTGTCCTTTTACTATGGAGTATACTAAACTCGTCGACGTGACAACCTTTTATTCTCCCGTACGCTTAGCAACTTAATTATTAATTAATAAAAAGTTAAAGAATTGATTAGTGAGGACTGCGATCTACGTTGTCTTGTTGGTGCCGTTGTTTTAGACTTGGAATTCAAATAGAGAAGGTTGAATGTTGAGTTGAGTATTAAATTAAGGGCCCGTTTGGTTTTAACTCCGAAATCGAAAACGGAATGGAAACGAATTTAGTCCATATGTATATCATTGTTCATGAAAATTTGTGGAATCATTCCTTTTAGGGCCCGTTTGGTAGCATCGGGAATCATTCCCGGTAACGGAATGATTCCGAATCAATCAAAAACCATGTTTGGTTAGAGGTTTTTTTAACACATAAAAGTAATCTCATCCATTCCATTTCCTTTCTCAACCCTTATTCGATTCCATTCCGTTTCCATTCCACCGCTCCAACCAAACGGGCACTTAGTGTGATGGAATTGAAGGAGAGTTTGATTACTTTTGATACCCTATAGGGTAATAAAATGTGGGAAAGCAACTGCATTTTGCATTAATCCACAAGGAAAGATTCCACAAAATTTTATGAATAAAGATATACATATGGACTAAATTCGTTTTCATTCCGTTTCCGTTTCCGGAGCTGGAACCAAACGGACCCTAAAAGTTAGTCCAAAGCTCAAATAACCTTACATTTGGTCACGTTGTTTTGTACGAACTAATATTCAAACTCTTTTCTTTTTCTTTTTTTTTTAAAAAAATTCTTCTTTCTAACTTTGTAAAGAAAGACGTCAAAGTATTGTGTATACTAATGATTCGAGAAAAGAGAGGTAGGGAAATGATAATTCCCAACAAAAAAAGGGAACGATAATAAGTTATAAAAACTCGTAACAAAAAATCGATCGAACGTGATCGATTGAAGAAAAAACTCGTATTCTATGAACTTTAGATTAAGTTTAGATTAAAATTCTATGAACTTTAACGATTTATGCTTACGTTTCCAGTATATATAGAATTTTAAGTAAATAAGAAAATAAGTTTTATGGTTACCAAATTCCACATGGTATCAAAGGATATGATCCCTACATAAAAATGTTTCGTCTAAATAAACCCTAAAATAAAAACGCTAGTCGCGTCGCTATCACACCAACTTATTGACGCTCTAGAGCTGAATTTATCGGGGTGTTGTTATCGTTACCCTAAACCTATTAGCGCCGTGATGCCAGCCTACCTAGGATCAATGCTACCGGCGTGCTATTATCGTCAAACTGCCGGCGCCAACAAAACAATACCAAAGAAGGGAAGATGTTCCATCAAATCCTCATTTCACCAATTCGTATCAACTCCCTAGAACGCAACCTATCGACACCAATATGACGCAGAAAAAACGAAGACCATAGGAGGGTTCATCCAATTTCATTTCCTCCCTTCGTATCAACTCACGAAAAAGCCAGTCAGAATCACCTATTGCACTCTTCTATTGCCTTCTATATTGCACTCATTTGATTGGTCCACGTGTTACTATTTTTAGTTAATTTAATTAGAATAAAATTAGGAATTTTTTTACCCAGTAAATCTGTCTTCTCCATCCTTTCATCTTCAACCTCTAACCAAAATAATTTCTGCAAAGTTATATATATCTTACCGGAACACACTAAAGTCTCTACTCCATCGGTTTCATCTATAGTACAAGAAGAGTTTAGCCCACCAAATCCTACACCTAAAACCAGTGTCTAGTCACGAACGGTTTAAGCCTCAACCACAAACGCAATGCTTTGAATCTACGCAGAGAAGGCCGTACTGAAGAAGCGGAATCTGTACTACATAAGAAAATACCCTTGAAGCTCATCTAGAGGGAGCTAGTGGTCGAAGTCCACGAGAGTCCTCAAAATAAGAAGTAATAACTGTTGATTTAGGCATGGATGGTTTCCTCAGAGTTTGTCTTTCTCCATTAGACCATGCTTCAACACCATTGTGCGATTAACTAGTGGAAAAATGTCTTCTTCAGATTTATCAAAAATTGTGTTGCAAGTTAATTCTGAGTGAAGGATGATTTAATTTTTATAAACCATTTAAAGCTTCATACACTAGTACAATTTTGCAAAGTAGATCTGAGCACAATTGCACAAAGCAATTTCATAAACTCTCAGACATTGTCAATTAGAAGTAAATTTTCACTTAACCACCTTTAAATTTATCCTCTGATAGCCAATTTGAGCAAATAATAGAACTCCTCTCTACTGCCCAACTTTACAGAAATTGAAGATGAAAGGAAAGAGAGGACGATTTACTGGGTTGAAAAATCCCTAATTTTACTCTAATTAAATAAAAAAATAATAGTGTCACATGGACCAATCAAATAAATGCAATATAGAAGGCAATAAGTGAGCGCAATAGGTGATCCGGATTGCTAAAAAGCTAACCTACTTGTGCTAGTGTTCAACCTACCCTAGAATGCTAGTCTACCAACATCCTAGACCTAACCTACCGGCGTCATACTGGCACCAACAAAACAAAGATCAATGGAGGGATGATGACTTATCAAAATCTCATATCAACCTTTCGTATCAACTCCATGACTACTAAATTTTAGACTATTCTTAAAACTTTCTTCCATATTTGGGACTTGGATAAACTTTTAAGGGGAAAAATAGTGGTGGTAGAAGAAAGATTGAGGGACAGGTTAAGATTTTTGGAAGAATCAATACAAAAATTAATTTTTTAACTTTAGCAATTGTATATTTAATAAATTTTCAGTATTTAAAATTTGATTTTTTAACAAATGACCATACACATTCTAAAATTTGTCGAATGAGATAAATATCAAGAATTCAGTGAGATCTTTCATTTTAAAATTTATTCACAACAACCTTTTATAAAACTTTGGTATCCTAATTTGGAGTATCCATTTTTACCCAATTCACGGATAATTAAGCGATATTTCACTTTCATGATCACATGTGTAACATTCTTTGTAGTAGCGGACCTTGTATATCTTATTAATAATCGAAGTATTGTTGAAACAAATATTTGTTTGATATGACTTCTTCATACACATGTGATTTCTTTTGGGTCCATAAATGATACATTGGAAAAATCATTTGGGTCTTCCAATATCAATAGGCCGATTGTTTCGCTCTTCTATCCTCAAACTTTATTCAATCGTGAAGTATTATTGAGCCTTATTTAGCTTTCTTTGATGGATGTAATTCAATAAACTGGACCCAAATAGCTTCTTTAGCTTTTTTTTATCTTCTCGGGCCCAAACAACTCAACGAGCCTGGTCTTGGACCGTTCAAAAGATGGATCCTGATTAGGTTCACTTTGGACCAAACAAGTTAGTGACGAATAACCAATACATCACAGTTTCGAACCATCACAAGTTCACAACACCAACCATTCGAACAAAACAAAAATTACACTTAACACAAGTCCAGAAAATGCGGTAATAATATGTTCATCTACACTTGTACTCCTACACTTGTACTGATGTACACGGTTATATTTTTCTTTATTAATTATAATGTATTATTCATGTCCAATGTTACGAGTGTGTGATGAGGGATTATTGAAGGTTATTTTAACCTATATTGAGGAGATTATATTTTAGAACGTGTTTGGTAAAAGTTGGAGATTGTTGATGAGATTATTAAAATGACTTATATGAGTGAAAATAATCTCTTATAGTCTCAAAAAATAACCCCTTTCGCCCAAGATTATTATAGATTACTCTTATAATCTCCATCTAGATTAAGGTCCCATTTGTTTAAACTCTGGAAACGAAAACAAAATGGAAACAAATCTAGTCTATACGTATAACCTTGTTCAAATTTTTTTTTGAAATCATTCTTTGTGGTTAGAAGTAATTGGAGTAGAATTTGATTACTTTTGATATCTTACAGTGAAACAAAATAGGGAAAAACAAATGCATTCTGCATTCAAAACATTTGATAATTTCTCCTACAACCATGATAAAAGATCCCATTGAAGCGTCTATTCCATGCATACTTTATATGTATATGGTAGCACAAGTTGTATAGCATAAAAAATAACTATTCCGGATAATACCCATCCGCCATGACATTTGGTAAACAAATAAAAATCTTAGGTCTGATCCTCGATACATAGACATACGATAAGACCAATTAGGTCAATCGAGATTGCGGTCGTAATCTTTTGGGTTAAAAAAGTAATCTTGCTTGATAAAGTTGGTTGACTAGAGTCGTGCATGCACCTTTTGATGCATACAATTCAAACAACTATGAAAAAGAAAACAAAAATTAACGTGTCGATTACAACCCTCTTGTTTTTGGATCGCAGTTTGAAACCACAAAGAATGATTCCAAAAAAGTTCATAAACAAAGTACACGTATAAATTATATTTATTTTCATTTCATTTCGTTTCCGGACTTACAACCAAACAGGGGGCTAATCTTCTAAAGAAAACTTATGTCTCTTGCCAAACACAACTTAAGTAGTTGGATGAAAATTCCTACGTTTTATAATTATATTTGTTTTTGCATTACACATTATATAAGATTGTATTTTGATATCAATATCATAAATTTTCTTACATGATGAGATAACGGACCGGATTAAATTTCATGGACCGGCCCATCAATATGACGATGGGCCTTTAAGAGATTTTATCATTTTTGTTGACTGTTTGTGCTAATTATGGCACAATTAATGAAAAGTCTTTTTAATAATTTTTATAGACTAGTTTGATGATTGTTTTTAAGTTTTTTTTTACTGCATCAGAAACACCAGATAAAACAATATTATAATATATCATATAAAATTTGATTTTTTGAAATAATTTGGTTTACTAGGCTTTTTTTAATTTTGTGTTTAGTAAATGTACCCCTTCATATAAGAGTGTGTATAATTTAAAAATAAATACAAAAAGTTAGGGTATATTTACTTAATTGAAACATTAAAAAGTATAGTTACTAGGCTTTTTTTTCACGTTAATAAAATTGCTAAAAGTTATGAAAATACTCTGGCTTTTTAAATTAATTTTCGGATATTAAGGACTTTCTTTTAAAATAATTTATTGTTCGGCCCTAATAAGTAATAACTTAGTTAATAAAATTGCTAAAAGTTATGAAAATACTCTGGCTTTTTAAATTAATTTTCGGATATTAAGGACTTTCTTTTAAAATAATTTATTGTTCGGCCCTAATAAGTAATAACTTAGCTGCTCACACAATCTTCATGATCAATTAGGACATTCTCCGATAAAGTAGGACACCAAAAAATTAATCAAACAGATTCGGTCTTATATAGAATTTTAGATTTAGAGATGTATTAAAAAGAATTTACACGGCATAGCTCAATTTCTGGAATAATTATGAAAAATAGTATGAAATTCAAAAAATGTGTCAAATGTCTCTAAATACGTGTCGGTTGTGATTATATTGTTGGCGATTCGATTGCCATTTATAAATCTTCGAGATCGGTTATGGCAGTATGTAGGGGTGAGCAAAAAAAAATCTGATCCGACTAATCCGATCCGCCAATCCGAAGATCCGATCCGGCAATATCCGAATCCGAAGATATCCGACAATTGGTGATCCGAGTCCGATCCGGACATATTTTTCGGATAATCGGATCGGATACGGATCGGGGTTTAGAGGAAAAAGTCTGATCGGATATATCCGACTAGTCTAAGAATAAATGTCCGGATCGGATATCCCTCCGGATAAAACTGTCGGATATCCGGGTATTCTTCGATCGGATTCGGATCGGACTTTTTAAAGTTTGTCGGATCGGATCAAAACGGATATCCGGATATGCTCGCCCCTATCAGTATGCGGGTATTAACTTTAAGGTTAATATTACAAGTTTAATACTAAAGGACAATTTCTATAAATACCCAAAGATGAGGATATTTTCTGCAATTTTCCCATAAAGCGACTAGAACAACGGTCTAGATCAAATCCTGTCGTTATACGCAGACGTCATAATTCGGGTCATGGAAAACCCGATTCACCTAACCAAACAATATTCGGATCCTTGGGGGTTCCGCAAAGCAAAAAAACCACCACCGACTCTCCTTCTCTTCCGATCTGACAAATCTCTTGACACGAATCACGAATGGCGCGTTTAGAGCATTGACTGTAAACAGCTGCGAGACCTCAAATTATCTCCATCGTCTTCCAAAATTGACTATATTCTCCTCCGATTCATCTGCAGAGCCAACGCATTTCCTTGACGATTGAGTGATCTCAATTGATTCGCCAGATCTCGCAAGGTGAGATCTGGTGTTTGAGCGGTTTAAGGAGTACGTGAGTGAAAGTAGACTAGTTAGTCCGAAAATGGCGGACAACAAGTCCGACGCGGTTTCGATCCGTGTCCCATACAGGAATCTCAAGCGAGCTGAGGTTGAATTGGTTGCTTTAGAGGAAGATACAGTCAATAGTGGCAACTCTTCTTCTAGATTCTCCAATGGCCATTCTTCTTCCACCGATCAACGTCAGCAAAGTGATAGACCTCCCCGACACTGTAGTTTGGTTACTTTAATTCTCAGTTGTACGATCGCTGCCGGTGTTCAATTTGGTTGGGCTCTCCAGCTCTCCCTTCTTACCCCTTATGTTCAGGTTCTTTCCTTTTTCTATCTACTTTCCACGATTTCATTTTATTCTAGTGAGCCAATATCATGCCAAATTCCCAATGCATGAAAATTTGAATTATTTGGTATGATCTATTGGTAACAGAGAACAAATTACATGGTTTTGATTCCATATCTGGAAATATGATTGCTGCTTAGATTAACACTGACGGACAAATTTGGTAAAATTTTTGGTAATTGCCACTTGGGGACTGACAAAGCAAGAGAAAAAGGTTAATATCACAGATAATTGTGTTTCTAATTGCTATAGAGAGGGCCAACGAGTTAGACGCTCTGATGTGTTTAAGGTGATGATCTTTACCACGGTTTCCCGTTTTTAGTAAGTATTGGATCTCCAAGAGGCAGATAATAGTTTTTTGGTTTAGAACTTTGCATAACTTTCACCAAATCCATGGTGCTTGCTTCTGGTATGACATTTGCCAAAGAGAATTTTACTATTTTAGTGTCATGCCAATTATTAGAAATAGTTTGCTACCTTGTCATTGTGGATAGTTGGACAAAGCTGTTATGCATACCATTGACTCATTGTTGCAGTTTAGGCAGAGTTACTATGGACTCTGGAGTTGTCATATTTCACTCTACCGTCTTTCTTACCCCCTTTAGTCCTCTGTAAATTGAATTGCATCCTTTTCTAGACTAGAACAGATAAATGCATTCATATGTTACCTGTATTGGGACTTACAATCTGCATGTGGATCCTAATGCCATTATGCTCAGCAAAGAATCCACGTGATCATTCCAATGAATATTGGAATTGTTTATGAAGCAGTTTTCCTCTTGCCACTGATGGAAGAAGTCGTCTCCTGTATTGACATTTCTTTTTGTCTTTGCGGGTGCAGTGAATTTATTCTTCTCTGTATACATGCAGTGATTCTCAATGGAGTCTGTATGATGTCGTCGTGTCTTTTGATCTTGAAAATTACCATTTTTCTATGGCTTGATTATTGTTTTGGATGATTGTTTCAGACACTTGGGATAGGTCATGCCTTTTCTTCATTCATTTGGTTATGTGGCCCAATTACAGGCCTTGTGGTAAGCTACATCAAACTGTTGTCCTCTTTTGTTTCCACTTAATTTAATCCGATAGTTATGTTAATTATGTATCAGTCATTTCTTCTTGATTTTACTTATTGTGTAGTATTATTTATGTTTATTACATTCTCGTTTTGATTATATACACATGCTATATTTCTCGCTACATGCTAATGTTTCACCTACAAGACATGTTGAGGAGTCATCCTTAGGAGCGCGCCCTACATCCTCCCACCCCCCAACAAAAATTAAAATTACCCAATATACACAACAGAGATACTGTGAACATTTGAAATAGTGGTTTGACTCCCTTGCAAGGCTTGTGCTCCCATTCATCTATGTTTAAGCAAGCTTGCCAGTTCCCCCTTGAAGTTGGCAATTTAGGGACGAGGCATACCATTTTTCTCCAGATCAAAATGTTCCTTGGCGAATGACATTGAACCTTTCTACATAGGATAGACTATTCTTTTTAAGGGGCCTGTTACAGGGGTGAGGTGATGTCGTGATGAACAGGCAGTTGAAGGTGGCAATTTATATGAGAAGACGAAATCAACTATGTTGTTATTAGGCAATCTCATTTAAATACTACTCCCTCCGTTTCATTATAATTGTCCATTTAGAAATTTTCACCCATATTAAGACAAACAAAAATGGAAACTAAAAGAAAACGAAGAAAATAATAAATGTGATTTTCAAACTACAATAAGAGATTAGGGGGCCTTTTATTTATGTTTTTAATTATTAAAAATATTGTGAGGATTGTTACGATAACTAAAACTTCAAATTACAAGAAAAACAAATGTGTTGTGTTCATTGTTGGAAAGTATTGAAATTAAATAATTCTTCGTGGACAATTATTTTGAGAAAAGTATTTGAGGCTGGACAAATAATGTGAACCGGAGGGAGTAATAAATTGTCCGTTTTGTAGCAAGTATTGGTATCAAGTCATCATGTTAGAATTTGTTTACTTAAATTTCAGTTTCTCACAGCACCATATATTGTTCCAACTGACAACAAGAATGAAGTTGATCTGTAGTGGCTTCAAAATTAGGCAGTAGTTTCTGTATTCAAACCATAAAACTGAATTTTAATTTTTATATTTTTCTTGGGCACTTCCTGTAATCTAATACGGAGTATTTTTTAGTTGCTTCTAACACTGATTAAAGACACAATTCCCCCCCCCCCCCCCCCTCCCCCTTAGTGATAGTCTTTCTTTCTTTAGTGACAACTCATGGTGTAAAGTTATTAATGTAATATATTTAGGTCTAATACTCTAGTGTTATCATATATGCATCATAGCCTAAATCACGTATGTTTTTTTAGGTTCAACCTTGTGTTGGTATTTGGAGTGATAAATGCACATCAAAATATGGGAGAAGACGACCCTATATTCTTGTGGGAGCCATCATGATCTCTCTTGCGGTGATAATCATTTGATATGATACCTATCCTGTAGTATTTTGTGGTTACTTTATGAAGCATATGCTAATACGAAATTTTGTAATATAGGTGATAATAATCGGATTTTCTGCAGATATTGGATATTTGCTTGGGGATACAAGGGAGCATTGCAGGTTTGCACCACTTAGTTTATAGATAATTGTTTAGAATTCACTTGCAAAGTTCCAATCTATGCCTTGATGCTGCATGACAGTACATACAAAGGAACTCGGAAATGGGCTGCCCTTGTGTTTGTCATTGGGTTTTGGATGCTGGATCTCGCAAACAACACTGTCCAGGTTAGTCGCTTTTGAAGCTCATAAGAACTAACAAAAATGGATAATAGTAAAGAATAATTTCCCCCCTTAAGCAAGTAACTATTGAATATGATCAGGTCATAGCACACATACTTTTAGCTCTCATGTTTGAGCAGTCCATCATGTCATGCATATGACATATACGGATATACCTAATACCTATATGTAATGTATCATTCCTGGAGTTTTTTTATCCTTCCTTGGATATACAGCTATGAAAAATCTGCAGTTGTCTTTGACTTTCTATGGTTGGAGGGGTAATAATTGAAATCGCTGAACATATTTACAGGGCCCTGCTCGTGCTCTTTTGGCTGATTTGTCAGGTAGGTCATATATCTCGAAGACTTCATACTCTACATTAAGCAGCAGCCTAATTTTTGGTATAAGCACTTGTGTTGTTGCTGTCTGAAAATTAATTACTGTTTTCTTACCATATGCTGGCAGGACCGGACCAGCGAAATACAGCAAATGCAGTATTTGCCTCGTGGATGGCTGTAGGAAATATTTTGGGGTTTTCTTCTGGTGCTAGCAGCCATTGGCATGAGTGAGATTTTATAGCATACCTTTTTTCTAAAAAATTGTGATCCCATATCTCACTTTAAAAGAAAAATATTTATGATCATTTCTAAAGTCCTGCATCCTGCTGGGAGTTTGTAGTTTGTTTGATTTCAAAACTTTCTAGTTTTCTTAGTTAAAATATCACGTTAAGATATCCAGCAAGTGTTTCTACAATCTATACAGCCCGCCAACATAGTTGGATTGTTTACTTATTATGGCACCATCTACTAACCAGTAATCTTAATCATGACCAGATGGTTTCCTTTCCTTACAAGTAGTGCTTGCTGTGAAGCTTGTGGAAATCTGAAAGCGGCATTCCTGATTGCAGTGGTAGATTACTTGTCACACTTCTATCAGATCTTCCTTTTAAAAAGTCTTAAAAAGACAACCACACTTGTATCTGCCACATCAATTATGGGTTAATGAGCAAATTTAGGTAATCGATTATACTTAAAATATATTCTACATGCATTACACCAAGCTGTCTTAAAAACAAGGGCAGCTCTTTAAACATAATTGGAGTTTGTGTTGTGTCATAAATAAGAAAGATCAAGCACCTGCAAATCATTTTGCCTTGTATATGAATAACATACATCTTATTCTTTCATGCTAATTGGCTGGAACTGATTTCTTATCTTGCTTAGAGGTCAATTATCCACAGTTTTGTCTTAATGTTTACCTCTCACTCAAGCGCAGACCCATCTGAATCAATTGCATTGTTCTTCAGGTCTTCTTGACATTGTGCACATTGGTGACTCTTTACTTTGCGGATGAGATTCCACTTGAGGTGAACAAATTCCAGCGTTTATCAGATTCTTCTCCTTTGCTAGATGGTTCCCAGAATGTCGAGCTTTCAAAGCCAAAGCCTGGCACATCACCTAAGGAGGAGAAATTTGCAAATGGCATCAATAGAGTCCATGAAACAGAAGAAGTAAGAAGTAATCATGTGGATGTAAGCAGCCCAAGCAACGAAGACGAAAGTTTCAATGATGGACCTAGTGCAGTTATGGTCAAACTATTGACCAGTTTAAGGCATTTACCACCTGCAATGCATTCAGTGCTTCTTGTAACAACTCTTACTTGGGTAAGTTTTGATTGGGGCTATATGACTGCATAAATATTATGAATTTACACAAAAATGATCTGCTTTTCGAAATTGTGTTGGAGTAGATTTGTTGCTATTTTAATTTATAATTAAAATACGACACCTTGGTCTTAGTGAGAAATTGAACATAATATTATTCACGAAAATAAACTAATAATTTGTATTCTTAATGAGGAGCTTTAATTAGTATACAGTGAACCTTTTATCATGTCCTGTGAATTACTTGAAAATTCTCTTTGCATGAAGTCCTTATATATCTTGACTGACTTGTGCAGATGTCCTGGTTTCCATTTTTCCTCTTTGATACGGACTGGATGGGGAGAGAGGTTTATCACGGAAACCCTACAGGGGATATCTCTGAAGTAAAAGCTTATGACCAAGGAGTTAGAGAAGGTGCATTTGGTTTGCTGTTGAATTCTGTAAGAACTCAAATTCTAAAATTATGACCTTAACTTTTTTCTTACGGAAGTATGCTATAAAATGTTTTAGATGAATATTGTCTATCTAGATTAAAGTTTGGGTGCTTGTAATTACTTTATGGCTTATATAATAGATGCTAATATATTTCAATCATCTGTAGGTTGTTCTTGGTGTCAGCTCATTTTTAATTGAGCCAATGTGTCGACATATGGGAGCTAGACTGGTGTGGGCTATAAGCAACTTTGTTGTGTTTATCTGCATGGCTAGCACTGGTGTTGTTAGTCTGGTTTCTCTTAGAAATTATTCTCAAGGAATTCAACATGTTATTGGAGCAAGCTCTTCAACCAAGAAAGCTGCATTGGTTATTTTTGCTATTCTTGGATTTCCTTTAGCTGTAAGGGATCTTTCACTAACAATTGATATGTTTTCCTCCATCCGAACAGTAACGTTTTAGACTAATTGTTTTTGAATGGGAATTTTCTTTGCAGATAACATATAGTGTGCCATATTCTGTGACTGCAGAGGTGACTGCTGACTCTGGAGGCGGCCAAGGTCTCTATTGTTTGTTTTCTTATTCAGTTCTCTTATTCTAAGCACATTCCTTTTCCTTCTTTTTTTTTTTTTTGCTGAAAGACCTTTTTTTTTCTTCAGGGTTTGCCATTGGGGTTCTGAATCTTGCAATTGTCATCCCTCAGGTAACGGTTTATCTGTTGGTTGGTCTGTATTATGCCCTTGTTCATAACATCATTTTTAGTGTTTAATTGGGTTCCGGCCTTCATCAGTCTCTCACGGACAAATAATGAGAGATTTGCTTGGTTGCTTATAACCGTGCATGAAATCATCATCTAAACTATATAGCTTGGGTTAAAACGGTTGTTTTAAATTACTTGTCTTTCTAGATAAAGATAAATTTAATGGTAAACATTTCTAAAAATATTTTAAAGTCATTTTACTATAGTTTCAAGAAGTCTCTTACTGAAATTTAACCCATCACATTCTGTTTGTTCATGATATCGAGTCATTTGATATTGCATTGCAAATGACAATTAAGTCATTGAATTTCAAAGGACCACCCTTCTTTTCTATTTTATCTTTCTTAAAAAAGTGAAAAATGCTAGATATACAAGTACTTTGAAATGGAGAGAGTAGTAGATGGTATCCTCAAGAAGAACTCAAGATTCTTTAAGAGCAAGCTAAGAGTACTAGTTCAGCAACTAAATATTAATTTTGTTGATGCACACCACAAGTGAACCTACGCACACAAGCCGTCGGGTTCCATGCTGAAACCAATTGGCCATAGGAGGAGTAGCCCTAGGACTTATATGTTATGTTCACGTACTATCATATTGTCGATGGTGGGACATTTCCACACATCTTAACACTCAACACTAAACTATAGTTTTATCTTTATAGATGGTCATATCCCTTGGCGCAGGGCCATGGGATGCGCTATTTGGTGGAGGAAATGTACCGGCTTTCCTTCTGGCTTCCGTGAGTGCACTTGCAGCCGGTATTATAGCAACTCTCAAGCTTCCCGATCTGGCAGGAAGTTTCAGATCTGCAGGAATTCATTTCGGCTAAACAATTCCCTCAAATGACTCTTCCTACCGCTAAAATGCACATCTCTATCAACCTCAAGAGCTTTCTTGAAAGGAAGGAACACTTTGAAATGGGAGACCGAGGCTAGTCTACTGTTATGCGTAAGTTCACCATCTCTTTGATCGAGTTCTGCATCAACTTAGTAGAAATTTGTTCCATTTTTCCCGCTCTTTCTCGCACATGTGATGATAGTGAGGTTATATAGGCTCTTTGTCGATAGTTCATGATCCATTGTAATTACTTGTTGTGACCTTAAAGGTATAAAAGATAATACGTTCATATATTACTATCGAAAACCCCGAATTTCTAAAGAATCATACACAATGTAACATCTGAACCGATTACCTGAGTAGATTTTTCGTGTTTATAATGCCCTAGTTACATTTTTCACACGAATAAACGGATTTTCGGTGTTGATGCAGTTGTATAGGAATTTAACAGGCTGTCGATTTGGGAGTATATTTGAGTTGAAAGGATTATTGATATATTGCTACAAAATATGACGCGTCGTTGTCTCAAATGGGAATATGATCCTTCGTGTTGGCTCATATCTGTTACATGTCAGAGAATTCTATGGCTTACTAGTTAGTACTTGTTATTATCTCTGTGCTTACCAGCTTTCTGAATTTTGGATTTGTTCTTGCTTGTATCATTGTATCATTGTGTCTAGTTAGGCTTTTAGATTTTCTTGTGATATTGCCTTATAGTTCATCAATGCCATTTTACCTTTCTTGTTTGGTTTGAGCATCTCTAAGACAATTTATCCTATTACGAGATCGATTCACATTTATGGGTAAATTGATTAGCGCCCAAGTATGAAATTCAACCTCTAAAGTTCGGAGATTCCGTACCTAGTATATAAGGTCGGTGACTCTTATTCCTGTTGTCAATTGGTTTTACTTATGGGATCTCACTGGATTTATAGTTGGGTTTGAGCCTAACGTGCATGTTTGTTTGTATGCGCACGACTCCAATATGCAATTCATATTCCGTACTTAGGGCCCGTTTGGTTCCAACTCTGAAAACGGAAACGGAATGGAAACGAATTTAGTTCATATGTATATCCTTATTCATGAAATTTTATGGAATCATTCTTTGTGGTTTAATGCAAAATGTACTTGTTTCCCCCACATTTTGTTTCCTATAGGGTATCAAAAGTAATCAAATTCTACTCCAATTACTTCAAACCACAAGGAATGATTCCAAAAATTTTCATGAATAAGGATATACGTATGGAATAGATTCGTTTTCATTCCGTTTTCGATTCCGGAGTTAAAACCAATCGGGTCCTTAGTATATAAGGCTGGTGGACTACAATTTCTATCGTCAATTGATTTCAGTCCTCATATAAGTCAGTGGACTACTATTCTTCAGGCCGTATTTTATACATAGTATATAAGGTCGTGATCTATTTTTCCTATTGTCAATTGATTCAAGTCTGTATCCCGCACCTAATATATACCATCATTGTGAAACATTGTTGCACAAATCATAGAATGTGCATATGTTGGGTTTGGTTTAAAGCCAAATTTGTGGGGACTAAGCCAGAAATTGTTGTCATTGATACAGACCTAAGTCACTTGAATCACACTTCATTTATGTCGTGGATGTAAAAAGATTGAAATCACAAACCTAACTTATCCAAACTTGAATTATTTTAATCACGAGGATAATATATCTATACACCCATAATTGTCAATGACTTTCTACATCGAAATTTGAAATTGAATAAACTTTATTTTATCCACGTTGAAATCCTGCAAATATGTCAGATTTCATGGCCAAACAAATTACACCGACATGACTAAAGTTACAACTTGGAGTATCTGCCGTCTACCTTGATTGTTAGAATTCAAAATATGTGTCAGATTTAATTTCTCTAAATATAAACTTCTCTCTATTCATCAATTTGATTCTCTTCCCAAATCTGACGTCTTATTTATCAAATTATTTCTTATATAAGTAAAGAAATTCAGAGTATCTGAAATAAAGATGCCCTAACAACAACACAAAGTGATGAGTTGAGTTTCATTGTTGTTTAAAAAGTAATTAAACTAATGAAAAACACTATCCATAAAAACATATGAATTATTAGAGGGGTCAACGCAATGAGCATGTGATTAGATATTGATTCTTGTTTCTATTCTCTTTGGGTGGAAAAGATGCAGATCCAAAAGCTAAATTTCAGGCTTAAAGTAAAATTATAGTGGAAGGAAAAAAACAAAATTCTTGGAAAAGAAAAGAGTAAAGTCTTATTTATTACGAAAAAACCTTTAATTTAAGCTTTTTCTAAGATTATGATCAAAGGTTTTTTAGGGTTCTGATTTCGCACTTAATTCTTATAATTTTCCGGAATATATCTTCTATTCCTAAATTAGCAACCATTCTTTTTATAAACGGAAAACTGTTCGAACCATTAGCGGTACGTTGGTCGAAAGGACGAAAAAGATCGACAGACGGACTAACTGTCATTAAAAAAAACCAGAAAACAATAAGGTATTCAAGGGAAATCATGATGATGCAGCCAACAAGAGACAACAAATATAGACGTTCTTCGACTACAACAAAGTCGTCATAAGTCGATTACAAATCCCCACCCCTCTCAAAAAATGCTCGAAACCACCATCAATGGACACTATTTAGAATTTTTATATATATTATTATCTTAATTTTGTTTAATTGTTTAATAAATTAGTGGTTGACAAATCACCATCTTTGAGGAGGAAGTATGACGCCATAGAAAGAATGCACATGGGGATTAGTGCAAAATGAAGAGACAAAATACAGGATGGCATGTGGTGGTGAAGATTCACTTCAGATGTCTTACAATTTTTAAATCCCCAACGAAACCAAACCCTTCATTTTTTATTTATTATGTTTTATTTTATTGCTATTTTTATCATTGGATGATCCCGATAAACTGGATCGTTAATCTAGCTAGTAGTAGTCACAGTGTTGGCTGTGTTCTTTTGGATGAATATGATAACATAAACAATTGGTTTGCAGCATAGATTCATGGAAAATATGTTGATTGCTCATTTCATGTTTTGAGTGTTATTTTTAGAGAATAAGAAAAGGATCTAAGATACCCAAAACTTTATATCGAATTTCAATACTCGAAATCTAATATGAAAGATATATATCCGAATTTAACACTCAGAAACTAGGGTGATCATAGGTTCAAAACCGAACCGAAAGTCGATTTTCTTGAAACTTTGGGTTGATAACCAAACCTATAAAAGTTGGTTCGGTTTTAGTTTGGACCTAAAACCGAAAATATGAAATATTATAACCTAAAATTGAACCTATTAGGGTCAGTTTCGGTTCGGCCTAGGTTTTTAATCTAAACGGAACTAAAAAGTAATTGCTAATATGATTATATGAATTGACTCTTGTTTTTTATAATAATTTGGTTTTGTCGGTTTACCCGCCAGTTTTTCCGTTTTTAATTGAAACCTACTTTTTTTTAAAAAAAATGTAAACCTAAGACCGAACCTATATTGTTGGTTTTCGGTTCGGTCTAGATCGAAACTACTCGATTAGGTTCTGTAAACCGAACTTAGCTTGCTCAACCCTACGCAAAACACATGTCCAATTTTTATCAAAAGTTAATTGTTAAAATTTCTTAATTAGAGGAGCCTACTTTGTTAATTAAAATTAGAAAAACCCACTTTATACCCCATTTAATCCTTGTTTTTAAAGGTTTTTAAGCTATATTCTTGTGATCAACAATCTTAATTTGAAAATATTTTCTTTACAATAATGATATAAAAGAATCACAAGCAAAGTATGTAGAATAGAGCATATCTCCAAAGGCCAAAGGAGAGTGTTTGGGGGTTCCAATAAGGTCATGTGATTGCTCTTCAGAGTTGCCATTGTCTTTGCCCTAAATTGAAGCAATATTTTTACACTTGTTTTCTTATGGTGGGCATCCACTATATACCCTACAATCACTCTTTTCAAACATGGTGTTAAAGCTTTGTGGCTCCCACTCTCTTTTATGTTTTGGCCTTTGAGTTTGTAGAAAAACAATCAATCATGCCATATAAAGAGATGCATAGTTTAGGTTGCTAGCTAGTATAGCCTAATCAATTTGCTTGTGATTATCTTTTTTTATTATAAATAACTCGATATACAACGTATCTGAATATATTGAGATCGAAGAAGATAAGCTCAATGTGATCAACTGTATTATGGACAATTAAAGCTCTGATGACAACCTAAAATCATGTCTGGACATGTTTTTCGAAAATTTAACAATATGGTTGATGTTCTCGCTTTTGTTAGTCAGTTACCTCTCGCCATCATTTTTGTTGTTGCTGCTTTATATAATGTTGAAGACCTCATGTGAAGAGATGCCCTTTATCATCGGATTCATAAAGCTTAATAATCTGGTCATTTTTGAGACACCAAATAAAAAATGTTCATTCCGATTAAAGAAGATACAAGCAAACCGAAGATGAATATGAAATCTGAACAATTTTAGTCAAATATCCGTACCGAAAGAGTTTGTAGTACTTGATTCTATGTATAAATCAATATCATGATGTATTTGATTATCTACATTATGAATCTCATATGTCCTTGCATGCATGCATGCCTAACGATTATGTCAAAGTCGAGTTGCATGGCCCAAAAGGATAGGATTATCAAATATCATATCAACTTGATTAATGATGCTTGTTGGCATCATATGGATTAGACATGTTGCCGGTTCCTAAACCGCCGGTTTAGGTTTAGGAACCGGCGGTTTAGGTTTGGCAAAAGCCAAACCTAAACCTAAACCGGCCAATGAGGAACCGCCGGTTTAGGTTTAACCTAAACCGGCGGTTTGGCACATGACTTTTAAAAATATATATATATATATATATATAAGTAATATAATATATATGTATAAATGTATAATATATATTAATTAAAATTATTTTATAACTTTAAAAATTGCAAAGAGACCTTTTTTTGGCCAAACCGCCGGTTAACCGCCGATTTGGCCAAAAAAAAAATAAAAAAAAAATAAAAAAAGGCTCAAACCGGCGGTTTAACCGCCGGTTTAACCGGCGGTTAACCACCGGTTCGAACCGTCGGTTTAGGTTTGAGGTTGAACCAAACCTAAACCTAAACCGCGAACCGCCGGTTCAACCAAACCGGCAAACCTAAACCGGCGGTTTGAGCCGGTTCACAAACCGCCGGTTCGGCGGTTTGGTTTGAACCGGTAACATGTCTAATATGGATACATTAATTTTTGATACAGGAATTAGTATTTGGATCCATAGAACATTTTATATATATATATATCATATGAGAACACCCCCTAACGTGAGAACATGAGAACAGATTCGTAATTATTATTAGTTTTGTTACGAATGTGCCATATCGTTTAATGTATTATTCGTAGTTATTGTTGGTTGAATGGATTATTCGTAGTTATTGTTGGATTCCTAATTATTATTATTCGTAGTTATTATTATTTTTGATATCTACTCTAAATCTCAACCTTTAATACTCACATCCAACGGTGTACGATTGTTCTTATGTTCTCACGTTAGGGGTGTTCTCTTGAGAACCACACCCTCAATATATATATATATATAAATAAAGTCTTTAAGAAAAAAGGGCTTTTAGATGACCTACAAATACAATGGGAAAAATAAATAAATTTAAAGCTGATTTAAAGTGTACCTAAATTACTGTAAGGCTGACAAGGAATATGATTGACTTACGTAGGTACATTATCTTATTAACTTTTGTGTAAATACCATACACCTACCTATAAAATATGTTAGTTTACAAAAAATACCCTTTAAAATTAAAGTTTGTAAACAAAGCACCCCTTAAAGGGATGGATTTGGTATATCATTATTAGGGTACAAGACTTTGATTAAAATAATTAATAAATTAAGAAAGATAGTTGATTTATCTGAAAATATGTCTGATTTAGACCAGTGAAGAAGAGAGTATCGACAGTGGTGCCGGTACCACCACTCACATGTGATGTGATGACCGGTGAAGAATTGATGCGGCTCCGAATCGTCAAACTTGCTACAAATTTGGAAGACACTACAACAAAATCCAAAAAACTCACCCGTGTAAATATTTGAGAATAGAATTGGGGTGAATCTCATTACCATAAAAAGATTATCGACTTAATTAGGAATTTTTTTGATAATGAAAAGCGGTTAGTTTGGTCTATCTTCTAGAGGTAGTTCAACCTAAAGTATCCTCGCGGATGACAACACAATGTTCGGGATCATAAAAAAAATGGTGTTGGGGTCGAGATTTCTAGATGAGTCAATCGGTCAGCAACACAGTTGATTAAAAACATGTCTGATCTAGACTTTGTCAAAGAACCGAAAATTCAGTATTGAGTCGGATATAATCATCTCGATTTCGCACGGACAACTCAACAAACCTTGGAGTGCCTTGATAACACACAAATTATCACCCTCAATTTCGATATTTTTGATATGCAACCTGATAGCCTCTTATAAACTAGATTTAAGAGCAAAAACTTTAGCTTTTATTACTGAGTTGAAGTTATTTTTGGAGCATTGAGGCCAATAAACTCTCCATTGTGATTCCAAATCACATAACCAATGGATGTTACTCCCAAATCGAGTTTTGATCTATCGAAGTTAAGTTTAAGGAAACCAGGTTTTGATTTATCCCACTTAATGTTGTATTTTTTCTTTTTGGTAGAGTTAATGTACTTTTGTTGCTCTTTTATATCGTAATCATCATCGTCAATGATATTAGTTTTTCACTTATGGATTTGGTTTTTAATGAAAATGATAACTTATTACCATGACCAATAGACTCATTACTAAAAATGATTTTATTTTTAAAGAATCAGATGCTCCACCGGAGAGTTGTAAGAAATGTGAACTTGTTAAGTCCAATTTTGTTTTATTTCCTGTAGGAGACCATGAACATTTCTATTTTCAAGGCTAATGTTTTTGAGTTCGTTCAAGATTGATCAGTCGATTTTGACAATGATTTGTTTGCTAAAAGGACATTCAATAAGTAAGTGGATCAAGTCTCCAATTGGTGATTGCATAGTTCGCATTGCCTTGTTACGACAATTATTCTTTTGTCAAACTTTGCTTTTGTTGGAATTTCGTTTTTTGAAAATTTTCAGAAGAAATTTTTAATTTTAGGTTGGGTGTCAAGTTTTCATATCCAATCACAAACATTAGTCTAGGGAGTGCTCAAATCCTCCTCAATCATCTCCGAAGTAGATTTTGTAGTAAACCTACCATTTTTACAACACCTCCAATTTAGTCTATCATGTATATAATTTTTTGGTATTATTATTTCTTTAATTTTATCTCTAATATCCGGGTTTATGATGCTTTGTAGCTCGTTAAATGACGTCTCAATCTTTCGAGTCGTTTATAAAGTGACTAACTTTGATATTTTTGTCAATTTGATTTTTATTTTAGACCATTTTAATAATTGTGTTGCAGTGACCCAATTATAATTCCAAAAATTGATGGTTTTACCATTTCTAACCTTCTAAATAATATCACATTTGAACCCAGATTTGAGTTTCTTAAGTCGTTCAATTGTCAATACGTTGATCTTTTCCTTTGATAATGGAAAATATTATGATTTTTATGTATTTTTCATTAACAAGTTTAACCTATGTACTGTTTGGTTTTGTCAAAATTTTCTATTAACAGTTTCATTTGTAAGACATTGTTCATGATTAAGGATTTCCTTAGTCCGAAACCGTCATTGTTTTCTTATAAAACTTTTGTATTATTGTTTGTTATATTGTTCATAACTTCTTCATCTAAATTAATGAAAAAAAGACAGCTTTCTAGGAGTTTCATTTTAATGAGCTATTTTATGTAAATTAACATATTTAACAAGTAGTTTTATGCCATTTACCCTAAAGTTTCCCTCCTTGAAAACAATGATGTAAATAAAGGAAAAATATAAATAAAAAAAAATTAAAGATTTAGCCGTATAGGTAACTAGTGGTCTCATGCTTGTCAGCATCACAACCTCAAATCCTGGCAATTCCAATCATTTGATACAAGAGAATCCATTAATGAAAATGTAAATATGGAACTCAAATGATTGAAAATTTGAATCAAATAGTAGAATAAAATGATTTAGATTATAATTTTTGTTAGATTTTTAACTCTTTTTTCAAACAATAGATTGATCATCATGCAATATGTTAACTAATTATTGTTGCTCCATCTATATAGGAGAGTATAATGTTTTATTGTACTAAGTTATGATTGATTTATTTAGTATAGTTGTACAAAATATTGTTGGAAAACCACTCATTTTGGAAAGGGGAAAATCATAAAATCACTTAATGATGGTATTCTTTTTAGATAGTGGTGTTTCTGAGCAATTTGATATCACCATTGGTGCACTATTCAATGAAAAGTTATCGAAAGAAAGAGGAAAAAATCCGAGGATATTGATGTTTTGACAGTAATATAAGAAATTCATCGATCTTATATATCCATTTTCATATTTCTTATTGTTGTGCGAACGCATAATTCATTTTTATAGTTGATTTTCTTGTAAACAAGACTTACAGAAAAAAAAATTTAAACCAGGAAGTGCGGAATTCAAAGTATCTAACAAATAAGATAACAAGTAAAATGAAATAACGAAAATTCAACAATGTGACCCTCAACTATACTCGATGTGAATGCATGATAACTCATGCATGTTGTGAATTCTCTCGTCCTTAAGATATGACCCTTAATTTACGTATTAGTATACATACATGTACTGCCGGTTAAAGCTTTAAAACCTATTGTCTAACACAACTGTTTCTATTTCAATCCGCATTTTGAAATACCTCGTATAAAAATAATAGTATGATATTTTAATAAAACAATGAAAGTAAATTATTATATTTACAATGTCGATTAAATTATAACTCAATCCAATTATTGTGAAAATGGTGTAACATCTCATGCCATAAAATTATCATCATATATAACTTTTTTGATGAGAATTATTATCTATAAGAATTGTGTTATTAACCGTGTTTAACTAGAAGTATGTTTTTCTAGTGATTGAGTGAGGAGTTATTTAAAGTTAAAGTATGTTTAAACGAAAGCAATTTCAAAATGACAACATTATAGAAAGTTTTTTTTGCGAGCATGGATGATATGATCACCAACCTAAAACATCGGTTCTTATAAATGGTACACTTGTATATAACTTGAAAAAAAAACTTTTAAATGAAGTTACAACATGACATAATAATTTTTTGTTCACTACAAACTTTTCTAAAATATGCAAATTATAACATAACAACTTATGATCAAAATTGTTCATATTTTGCTTAAGTAATTGCTCATAAGTATCATACGTGATATGAATTTTTTTTAATTATATTATAAATTCATAATTTACTTCGAGTTAGAAGGAAGACGGACAACAAGTTGTGTTGTCCAACCCTTTACTAAGTAGAGAATCTGATCCTCCTAAAAACAATATGAGAAGACCTATGACACATAACGTTGCAATGCAAGACCCGTTGTAAATACTGTGCATAGTATTTGAAAGAGTTATTCTACACAAACCTTTTTCCATATAGAATTTCTAGCATATAACTAAAGTCATATGTTAAGAATTTCTAACAAATGATGTTATACTCTCCGTTCTATATTGACCGGTTCAATCTTCCTTTCCTCAAAACTTTTGCTAATTACATGTCTGCATGTTATACTTTTGTGTTTTTTCTTTGATGTTATGTGTTCTGATTCTTCACGATGGTTTGTCCCTCTGCCATTTTTTTTCCAACATTTCGACCCATTAGACGGTATGTCATCTAGTGCATCGGACTGCTTTTCTTTATAAAAAAAAGTTATATATATGTTAATAAGTTTAATTTTTCTAAAAAAAAATATTTACATATTTACTTTATTTTAGATTTTTCCTAGGATATATATCATAAATTATTAAGGCTTTTTATTTTTAATTTTAAAATTCTTAACCTATGGATTTACAAACATAAACTGAAAAAACCGTTCATAAATACATTATTACCAAAGTTGTACACAATAACACACTGAGCCATCTACCTACTAACAAGAAAACAACTATAATATATGAAATAAACATATTGTATTCTCTTATGTTGACACACAAACCCTTTCCTTTTTACATTAAAGTAAAGATTATTCCTATAGAATTAAGCATGATATTTAATTTGTGTGACAAATTGGGATTATAAAAATAGAGAAATTGTATGTCAGCAACAAAGTTAAGAGAATTGAGGAAATTGGCAGGCATACTGACATCAGTAGCAGGATTGATGAATGGCATCTAGAGCATTGTAAGAGTCACAGTGGGATTGCTCAATTTGGATACTTGCACAAAGACAAAACCTACCAGCTTGGAAGAGCTGCCTACAACAAGGATATACCATTGCTATAGGGAATGTAACCCAATTGAAAGAAGATGACCTAGAAACTCGAATCGAATTGGGTAGGTTTCGGTTTGGGCTCAAATCGTGTGGTTTGGTTAGGTTGAATTTACTGAATGATGTCGATCTAGTGTTATGATCATCGATAATGACCTAGAAACTCAAATCAAAATGGGTAGGTTTCGGTTTGGACAAAAACCGTCTGGTTTTGTTAGATTTGTGTGAACTGACTTAATGATGTCTAGTGCTATGATAACCAATTTCAAACTGAAATCAAACCTAGAATTAGAAATTGGGGGAAGAAAATATGACTAAAATCGAACTGAAATAGGACGGTTGCGGTTCAGTTTGGGTCGAAATTGTGCGGTTACGTTTACTCGAACTGACCGAATGATATAAGATCTTATGATCATCGATTTTGAACAGTAACATACCTAAGAACAAAAATATGACAAAAAATCAAGCCAAAATATGTCAGTTTTGGTTTGGGCCAAGATCGTATGGTTAGGTTCACATTGACCGATCAAATAATGCATAGACTTATGATCACATGTTCTAAACCTAAAATCGAGAACCGAAAAACGTAGTATAGAGAACAGTTGAATAAAAACTTGATTTATTTCATTGATTTAAAAACGTGCAAATATAAGAGAACGTAACCCTGCTTCAACTAGATATCCATCGCGTAGTATTATTATACAATCTCCTCATATAGATCGGAACCAGAAGTGTTAAGAACACATTCCATTGTTTTTCTATCATTTAATTTCCATCATCTTGTACGTAGAGACGTTTTGATCCGACCTGCTAAACCACTCAACCTTTCGAGGCACGATAAATCAAATCGTTTTTTTTCTTAAAATAAAAAAAAAAGTCATAAATATTTATTTTGGTAGATAAAAGAAATGTGTGTAGAGGCAAGTTGAAGGCCAGAAGAAGAAGAAGAGAAGGGATAGAGAGTTGGTCGTCTTTGGTTCACCACGATGGGTGTTGGTGGGTTAGGTAGCAAACACTGCCCCTCCATAGGACCCCCCACATCCCCCTCCACAAGATTCCTCTTCTTCTATTTTTCATAATCTTTTCATTTTACAATATCTACATTATTCTCATTTAATTTTGATTAGAAAATTTGTAAAATATATACTATCGTAGAGGGACCCGTTCGCTTGACGGGTCGGTTCATCTCGAATTCAAGTCCGGTGGATCATTTTAGATCACATACCGAAAAGGTTATATCTCTAGATTTTTAAAGTTCGGTTAACCCAATTCTTTGTTCTTTTATTATTATTAGACATTTTAGGATTGTTTGAAAAATAAATTTTATGAGAAATAATAATAATACAATTAAATATGATAAAACTAGAATATTTTCTGAATGACATTAAAAAATATATTTATAAAAAAAACTTCCTTTACCAATTCTTTTTTATACAAGACAAATAATAAGCAATAAAATTATATTTGAAGAGAATAAACTTATTATTTATTTAAATCTATTGACTTTATATATAGAATATTTAAAATTTAAGGACTTGGTCATTTCATTTTAGAGTCTATTTGCATTTTTTTAAAATATAAATGAGTCTAATTAACAACCCTATCTTAATTAATGTTATTATGTTGATAATATTTTTCATTAATTATTATATTATGAATTATATTAATTCATTGAACCACTAAAATCCCTATATAAGTCACACTTGTTTTTACAAATTTAGTTTTATCCCCCAATGTCTTTATCGGCTGAATATAGTAATTCTAATTTAATATGTATCGATAAAAAAAAAAGAAAAAAGAAACGGGTTTTGGTGAGATAAAAACCGCACAATTTTATTGATTTTAATAACTCTATACATAAGACTTGCAAATAAATATTTAAATATATTATAAAATCTAATCTAAATATATATCACATATCACAATATCTTAATAATATGTTTTTGGTATTTAATTTTGATGATATTCGGTTGAAATGTAGACTAAGGGCCTGTTTAGTAAGAGTTTGAGTTTATTCGGGTTTATAAACTAAATGGGTTTATACGGGTTTAAAAACCCAAATAAAAATAACCTCATCTTGAGAAGGTTATTTTTTACGGGTTTAAAAACCCAAATAAACTCGTTCACATAAAAACTCATACACATGCAAACAGTTACACAAAATCAGCAAAGGTTTATAAACTATCATTTAGTTTATAAACCCGCAAGGTAAACAGGCCTAAGAAGTACAACTCATTTTCTGGTTCCTTCTTCAACTCACCCACTTCTCTTTTTTATATAAATTATGTAATATAAAATATATCCCTCTAATAAATCCTGATCTTCATATCTTTATTCACAAAATATATATATATATATATATATATATATATATATATTCAAACAATTTTGTGCAGGAAATTTCAATCCATGTACAACTGTAGATGCTATCAAGCTATAGACTTTTTGTATATATACTATTAGTACTATTTTAATACAGAAATAAATCAAATATCAATTAATATTTCATTATTACGTAGTCAACTTGAACAATTAGACTTCAATATATATCCCTATAAATGTGGTTCATTATTTTCAAAAATAGTCTAAGATTTTATGTTAACTTGTTATCAATTATATATCATATGTCCACGATAATTGGTAAAAAAAAACAAACACCGAAACTCAATTTTTTATAATAAGTTCAAAATAATATTACTTTTTGGATTGGACCATAAATGTTTCTTATTTTCATTAATTGATTAAGTAATGTGATCTTTCCCACTACATATATATTGTAATCTATCCCACTACATAATGTTTCGTGTCATTAAGTTGCACATAATTAATTACCAAAATCCCAATGTTTTGTTGCTAATCCAAATTATTTACACTTCATAGTTTATCGAGTTTATTGGTAGTTAAAATTTATTAAATAACTAAATATGTACTCGATTGAACGAATTTATTGAAATCGATATGAGTATAAATTTATTGAAAAGAATTTTATCTTTATAATTATTTTTTATTATAAATTTTTATTTATAATTTATTATTCAATAAACTATCATAATTTTCGTAAGATTACCCACGTAGTTTATATAATGAGAAAAAAATGGTTATGAAATGAGAAAAATTGAAACATCCATAATCTTACCTAAATATTCAATAATTAGCTTATATTTTTATCCATAATCTGAATAAACTTGATAAGCTTTTATAAACTTTTTCCGCCTCTCAAACACACCCTAGTATACAACTTTTTCATACATATAGACATGTATACAATCGGGTTTAAGTGAGAACGGTCACTTCCGTGATATCAAAACGATTCATATTTTCCAAAAAAAAATAGTCTATAAATTATCATAAACCCGTTTGAAGTACGACAACTTAAAATAATACACCAACTTACAAACACCGTTCACGCTTATGTACAAAATGATTACAACGGAACCCTTCGTTCTCCTGGGAACCGAACCATATATATATATATATATATATATATATATATATATATATATATATATATATATATATATATATAAAAGAATACATGTATATGAAAGGTAGAAGAACTTTTTTTGATATATTAAGTTGCTTGCTTGCTCTCTTCCATCCCTCTCTAAACAGTGAAGCTTGTCTACTATTGAAGGTCTTCATCAAAACCTAAGTTTTTCTTCCTAATCTTAATTTCTCCACACAATTCCCTCTCTTTCCTTCTTCTTCAATATAGCTTCTTGCTTATGTTCATACTTGAGTAATTCTCAAGTCAATCAATCCTTAGCAATAAGCTACTAATTCAATTCTGTAGTGGGATGATGGCTTTCTTTCCTGCTAATTTCATGTTACAAACTCCAAATCATGAAAATGACCATCAACCTCCTTCTCTTTCTTCAATCTTACAAACTTGCACTCCCCAACACTTCCATGGTAAAGAACCCATCTTTATTTCATCATAATATCAATCAAGAACATGTCTTTAAACAAATTAACCTAAAATCCCATCTGGGTTTTGCTTCTTTTCATTGTTTTTCTTGTCAGGAGGAGGATCACCAATGCTTGGGAAAAGATCCATGTCATTTCCAGGCTTAGATGTTTGTCAAGAAGAAGCTACCAATGGCTGTGAAGAAGATAACTTATCAGATGATGGATCTCAAGCTGGAGAGAAGAAGAGAAGACTCAACATGGAGCAAGTTAAGACACTCGAAAGGAATTTCGAGTTAGGAAACAAACTCGAACCCGAAAGAAAAATGCAGCTTGCTAAAGCTCTTGGCTTGCAACCAAGACAAGTTGCAATTTGGTTTCAAAATAGAAGAGCAAGATGCAAAACTAAGCAACTTGAGAAGGATTATGAGATTCTTAAGAGACAATTTGAATCACTCAAAGCTGATAATGATTCTCTTCATGCCCAAAATCAAAAGCTTCAATCTGAGGTAAAAATTATGGTTCTTTTTGGTAATTATATGCTTTTTACTTCTTAATTTTCCATGATTAGTATTAGTTAATTGATTCACATGACTTGACTTAATCTTGTTTTGGATCAATCATATATCAATCTTTTGTAGCAAAATCATGATTACTAGGTTTAAAAACAATCAAAATATAAAATCAAGATTGAATCTTTATTTTCCTTTTTAATGAAAATGAAAACCTAATTTTCTTCAAAAAAAACTGCAGATATCAACCCTAAAAGGAAGAGAACCAACAGAATCAATCAATCTGAACAAAGAAACGGATCAAGGTTCTTGTAGTAACCGTAGCGAGAACAGCTCAGAGATCAAACTCGACATCTCAACAAGAACAACAACAACAACAACGGATAATAATCATCATCATCATCGTCGTCATCATCATCAACCTCAGACAAGGAGTAGAGCATTCTTCCCACCATCTTCTTCAACCACCATAGCCAGGCCCAATGGGCCTGTAACTCAACTCTTTCAAAGCCCATCAACAAGCAGACCAGATCTCCATTGCCAGAAATTTGATCAATCAGTCAAAGAAGAAAGCTTTAACAATATGTTCTGTGGTATTGATGATCAGCCTGGATTTTGGCCTTGGATTGAGCAACACAATTTCAATTAATTACAAAAAACCTCCCTTTTCTTTGTTATTTTTAATTTATGGAAGAGGAAGAAAAACCCACTTCAGATGCTACTGTGGTTCAGTGTTTGCAATGAAGTAAGTATAGTATAGTTAATTTTCTATTATAAGTACCACTTTTGTTTTTTCCCCTTGCTATTTTTGTTATTGTATAAAAGTTACTGTTATTAGATGTTATATTTTAGCCCTTTTTTATGATTAAAATCAATAAGAGGGTACATTCCTAAAGTTTTACATGATTGAAAATCTTCCCTGTGCATCAAAATTTGCTACAGTATGGTGTCATCTTCAAGAGGGTCCATCAACTGTTCAGAAATAAAGAAGGAAAATGATAGGTGATACTTTTTTTTAATAAAACAAATCTCTATATTTATTTGGTGTGTAAATCATGCCCAAAAAAGTGGTGATTAGAAAGTAATTTTTTTAAAATATTTTTGTATGTAAAAAAAATTCCAAGTTTTAGCAACAAAAAGTGAGATAATAAAAGAATTCATTACACATTTCAATGAGAAAAAAAATAGAAAAAAAGAGAAAGGTGAAGGGAAGAAGAAAACAAGAAGAGTTGGAAAATGGTCATTTTCATGACAGGGAAAGTTGGGGGGCAGTGTCTTGTGCAGACAAGCAATTGAATTTTGGAATTTTTCTTAGTAATATCAAAACAATAAGAAAAAAATAAAAGAAGGATAATGAGATTGTTGTGGTATGGTGGGCTCTTGTATAAAGGTGGAGGTTTGAATTTGATTCATTTTAGGGTTTGTGATATGAGTATTAGATGTAAATATAATGTGTTTGGTTGATTAAGATATGAGTATTAAATTGATATTGATATCTGATATGTTTGAAGATACTAAATTTGATATTAATGTGATATTGAGTGTGTTATTTTGATATATATCATAATATCGAGTATAAAAGTATCAGTTGTACACGTATCTTCATATCTTATGTTGATTCTCGTATTCATATGTGGTATAATTTGATATATATTACAATATCGAGTATAATAGTGTTGAAGTACGTAGATCGAATATGTAGGTGTAAACACAACACTTAAGTTTAGTGAGTTGCATCTTAAAGTCAATTGACAAATCTTCAAATTTATCTCGTCAATGTATTGTAAGATGAAATGAGTCAAACGACCTTGTTACACGTACACCTAGTTTGTATTTAAACCCTATATCTCTGATTAAAGTAATCAAAGTTTGATAGATTGTTAATTTAACAGAGTTTTTTTTAAAGAAAAGATACTTTGAAGAAACGAAAAATACTCTTTTAAACTAAAATATGAATGTGTAATAGTTTTTTTTATTCGCATTGAATGGACGTAAACCTAGTGTATGTGTACGATAATTTTAACTAAAGGCTAGCTATGAGGTGTAGGACTTAACTTTTTTTTACAAGAAAGATGAAATAATTTACATGTCCTTAATAGATATTCAAATCTAGCTATCTCCCAACCATTGATTTTATGGAGCCCTTGAAAAAAACATTAGGGAAAAAATTCCATCAAGGTGGTACCCTTGATGTGTAGTGTTTCAATCAACACCTTCTTTTTCAAATTCATTTCACATCTTATGGGGCACCCATATAGAAAATAACACTAGACCAATTTGTCCATGTGTTGAGCATTACTATTGGACTTGTCCAAGGTCAATCTCGTCCGTTCATCGAAAAATATTCAGATATGAATAAGGGTTGGCATCGGAACGGGATGAACAGTCCGATTCCATTTAGATTGTTAGTTAACGTTGTTGAATTTAAAAATTATTTATTGAGTTTTGTAATTTGTCTGGTATCGAGCTTGATCAGAATCTGACTTGAATAAATAGGAACGATTCTTGATCAAAGTTTGTTTGCATTCGAATTTAGATAGGTCTAAAACTATTGAGATCATGATTCATTTGTAGAGACTAAGATGAATGTGAAAAGTGTCCAATGCTTCTCATTGCACAATAAGTTTGTGCAAGCAACCAAAAAAACATAAAGATTGTGTATTGTTTTAGGGTAGCAACATGTTTTGTTATATCCAAACCTTTTTTTTGGTGGGATGTTATATCCAAACTTAGTTTATATTAGTCATACACAAAGTATAAATCAAAGTGAATATTTTGTAGAAAAATGTGATGAATGTTTGCTTGCACGCCGGGAGAATGGACTTTTTATGTTCAAACATGTACGTGATGTCATGCATCTTCAACATATACTACATATAAATTGCTCATCTAATGTAGCACTGATTATATCCGGGTCCGGGTCGGGTCGGACTTTATAAAATATTGAGCTCGTTTAGCTGAATTTGGGTCGAGATAGGCCCGGCTACCGGGCCTGGGATAGGTGCCGTACCCGCCCGCCCGGGCGGACCGGACTCGCGGTACCCGTTTTTCAATTTTTAAAACAAATATTATTAAAAATGTTTAAAATTTGATATTTAAAAAACTAAATTATATTTAAGATATTTCATGTAAAATATATTAAATATATTATAATTATACTAGAATATATATATATATATATATATATTTTTACCGTGCTGACGGGCCGGGCTTTTCGGATCTTCCGCTGTAAGCCTGTAACTATGTGGAATATATAAATTGTGCAACAGCCACAACCCTTTCAATAGCATCATTCAATTCCTACTCTGTTATGTACGTCGTAATTGAATTCTAATTTTGATACCTTACGGGTCTATCTCCTTCTAATACGAGTTATGGGCCTGGTCGGGTCTAATGCCTTGTCCTAATCCGACCCGACGGGCTTGACAGGACGGGCTTTTCGACCCGCCCAACCTTGTTCCCATGTTCATACCCGTCCATTTTTTGGGGCAAACCAGGTTCGACGGACTTCCCAGATTTGAACATGTCTAATCTAATGATACAAACTTTATGTTATGTTTGTTAATGCATTCATTTTTATTGATCTATGGATGTGTGCATTTCTTCCCCTTTCCGTTTGTCAAAACATAATGCTCAATTCATTTGTCACTTTGTGTCCTATTTTATTTAATAATTTTGATTAGGGTATACTACGTATAAGCTTCTGAGGTTCAATTCTAAAATTAACTGACAATATAAGGAGAAGTCATAGGACTTATATGTTAGGTTCACGTAATATCATATTGTCGATGTGAGACATATTTCCCCACATTAACATACACAAAAGACTTATAGGACACTCAAACCCTAAAAACATGTTTAACGACAAGCTCGTCCAACTTCCGCTCTGAGAGTGATAATCCGAATGCATAAGCAACAACACAACTTCCATAGTCCTTTTCGAACCGAATTATTTCACGAAAATCTTCTTCCAAGACATAACATTATATTCACTCATAGACTAATCCACGATCCTCGGTCATTAGTCAATTAATGTCATATCAACATACTCACTCGTATACACACGATTCTTAACTATTAGTCCGTCGGGGTTTTGGAGATGGAGATGATTTGCGAGGATATGGTGAAAAGACATCTCAACAACCGATGAGAATTTGCAGAAATTCATCATCTATAAATTGATGCCACTAATAACCTGAAGATAAGGACTTGTCATTAGAGGGTCCATAGACACATGAATAATTTATAAGATGTTTTAAAACTTGTACAAAATGACAATTAGTGTACATAGTATTGTCTCACTCCATAAAATATGACACATCTTATGTACAATGCTCAAACACACACTTATTGCATTCATGATAACTACGAATGTTTGCTCCAATTTCGACCATTCAATTATTCCAATCTATAACATATAAAATAACTATATTCTAACACTGTAAATTAAAAAATAATAATTTTGAAATATTATGTGACAAAAATCATACGTATTTTACTTATAGTAAAATTTCATGAAAATAACAATTCATTCAAATCATTCAATATTACAAATAATAGTTTATGATCGATTTATATTAACACAATTTTAATAAATATAAAATAACTAAAAATATAACTTTTTTTTTTATCCAGAGTTGCATTTTTTATTGTCCAACGTCTATAAAATGTTTTTCATAAAAAAAAATCTGAAAAGTTAAATTTTTTTTTTTTACAAAAACTTAAAGACATAAATATCTTATACAACTAGTTAAAAAATGTATATTGTACAACATAGCAATTTATTTTTACATGTTCATACATCTGATAAGAATATAAGATCCTTAATTTATGGGATAACCTTCCTCAAGTACAATTTGGTACATTATTTTATTTTTCTTTATTAATATATAAGGTATCCTTATTATTCTGTATTTATATGTACCTATATTTGATTAAGTATATAAATATATATTAGAGATAGAGATAATTGTTAGGATTTAAACCCGAGACATTGAGGTAAGTTCATCCACAATTATTAAATTAATATTTTTGGCGTAATATTTTTATTTTTTTTATATTTAATATAAGTTTTTTAACATTTAAAAAGTCTGAGTTCCGACCTGACTCGGATAGGTATGAACAAGACCTTTCGCCCGAATTACAGACTCAACCTTAGTCCGGTCCATGAAAACGGGCAATTTTAAAAAAAAAAGTCTGATCGGAGTCCATGTTTGCCAAAGTCTATGACAAGCAAATAAAGCAAGTAGAATAAGTTTGGCGTATTACATACCCTACACGGTATCATAGCAGTTCGATCCCTTGGGTTCCAACTTATTGGACTTGTCGGTCTTAAGACATTTTATGCAGACCATGTACTATGTCTCGTTCGATTGGGTTAGTCAAGCCTTAAGACATGTCATTAAGTGTTAACCAAACAAGCGGCTGTAGGGGTGAGGTGGAGGACTGTATTGCGTTAATCATAGAAACAATGTCTTGAATTCATCCTTAAGATATTCTGCATATCTCCTATTAGAGACTGTACTATTCTTGATGTGTGGAGTTCACCAAGCACACCCTTTCGAGCACGCTGCTAATGGTGTTGTGAGATTGGTAATGTCCACAACCATTACTTGTCCTTCGAAAGCAACAACCTAATCTACCTCTACTCGACTCAGTTAGGTTTCTTGCGGCATCATCACAAACCCACACAACAACCACCAATCACATGGAAGGTCAATGGCTCATGGGCAGTGGAGCATCTCACCATGTAACCAATAATCTAGACAACCTTGTTATCCATTATCCCTACAGAACGGGTAAAATGTTTGTCGGCAATTGCTCAGGTCTAAAAATCACTCACTCTGGCGATGCATTTTTACCTCTATCATCTTCCAAACTCACGGTAAAGAATGTTTTTTGTGTCACACAAATGTCTCAAAATATCATTTCCATATCTAAAATAACACATAATTCTCCCTACTCAGTTGTGTTCTCATCCAACATGTTCTAAGATGCTGGTAAATTCATAGATGAGTAAAATACATACCCCTCAAGTGAGGAGTTCGGCTACAAAATATAGATCCAACGTAAAGCATGCAAGCGAAAGAAACACAACATAACACGTGCACGACCACAAAGGCGTTGTAGTGTCAAAACAAAGCTGAGCTAAAAAACAAGTAAAAGCACAAAATGAGGCTCAGTTGCCCCTCAATGTCCAAAAAGACCTTCACCAATGTCGCTAGGGAACGTCGCTTGCAAGAGCCGAAAGACATGTGTCTTCACAAGTCGGATAGTGACCTCCTCCGGCAAGAATTTGCCCTCAAAGATCAAAATATTATGTGCATGCCAAATGAGGTAGATCGTAGCCACAAACGCAAATCTCCAAGCGTTTATCTTACTTTTCTTCTTGTTCTTGTATCTCTTTAACCATCTCAAGGTAAGATCAACTGTGCCCAGGCGAGCTGACATACCAAAACTACGCCGAACCTCTCTCCAAACCCTTCTCGTGTACCTACATCTAAAGAAGAGATGATCGTGGGACACAGTCTCTTTCTTACAGAAGTGACACACTAGATCGATGCCAAGGAAGCCCATCCGGTCATGTGTTGCCAAGCGCCTGAGCATTGCCATCCATGCAATAAATGCATGTCTCGGTGTGTGCCTCGGATCCCAGACTATATTACTCCACGTAACCGCTTTACCTCTTCTTCTAACCAGGTTATATGCCCTCATCACTTTGAACTTCCCTCCTACACAAAGCTCGGCCATAGTGTCATCTAGTGTGCCACCATGCACCGAATAGCTCAACATTCTATCCCTTCCAGCCAAGATGGCTTTAATAAGTGGTGAGTCACTTCAAACTAAAGTCATCCAACATATTTTATGTGCGGGACATGAGGTCTGGGACAATCCTAGCTAAAGGACCATCTGTTAACGACGTCTATCTGTGGCCATCGCAATTGAAACACACGTTCAACGTTCACAATGAAAGTCCAGCTTCTCTTCACCACAAGCTTGGACATCCATCCACCCATATTTTTCATTTCCTACTTAAACATTTCAATTTGAGTAAATCCGCATTCGTGCAGAGTGATCGTCATTCTTGTCATATTAATAAAAGCTAAAAATTATCATTTTCCCGATCAACTATTCAATTACCCCATCCACTTGAGATTATATATTCGGATGTGTGGAGCTCACCAATTATGTCTTATGATGGTCATCGATAATGTTATATTTGTAGACCATTTTACACGCTACTCTTGGTTATTCCCATTCACAATAAATCGGACACAATTTCTATCCTTATCAAATTCCAAGCCTTGGTTGAAAACTTCTTTAAACATAACATCAATATACTATATTCCGAAAATGATGGTGATTACATTGCCCTTTCTCAATTCCTTGGGTACGTCGGCATAACACACTCACACCCCCACCCCCCGAGCATAATGGTCTATCTGAATGTAAAATCGTCATGTAGTGAAAACGGGCCTTGCTCTTATTACTCACTCAAGCATGCCTTTAGACCATTGACCTCATGCCCTAAACACAACCATCTACCTCATCAATCGGTTACCTACTCCCACTCTCAATAATGAATCTCCCTTATAGTCTTCTTCTTCTTCACACAACCTCATTTTATCTCAAACTTAAAAGTTTTGGGTGTCTTTACTTCCCTTGGCTTCATCCTTACAATCACCATAAGCTTGAGCCAAGATCAATGGCTTGCGTGTTTGTTGGTACTCTAACACCAAGAGTGCTTACCTATGTCTCGATCCAAAACCCACAAAGTTTACACCTCCCGACTTGTCCAATTTCTGAAGCCAAAATTTCCCTACTAAAAAATTAGTAACCCTATCCAACCCATCCCAACACCTTTACCCCTATATACTTCTCTTAATCTCCTTATCATTACTCTACCTAACCCTAAATCGGGACCACACCCCCTTGCCTTCAAACACTACCCTTAACCTTATCTTCTCCCTATCACTCTTATCTGGTTCTATTAGCTTGACCTTGTCAGCTTTTTCCGTTCCCATATATGAACTTTACTCAACATCCATCGTCTCTATGCTAACATCATCAGGCACTTCATCTACTATTGTTGCTCCTATACCACCACCATCTGAGGTCATCACTAGATCTATCTAAGAACAATATCACTAAACCTATCCAAAAACTAAACCTACATTCTAACCTCACTATACCCTCTCCTTTGCAAAGACACAAAACAATCACTCAGCCCTTGAAAAAACCCTGAGTGGAGACACACCATCCAGTCTGAGTACGATAATTTACATAAAAACAACACATGGACCCTAGTGCCTCCATCGTTTAATCAAAATCTAGTTAGGTGCAAGTGGATCTTCAAGATCAGGCACAAACCCGATAGTTCAATGAACAAGTTCAAGGCTCGTTTAGTGACAAAGGGATTTCATCAACGTCATGGTCTAAACTATATAGATACCTTCAGTCTTGTGGTAAATCCAATCCTTGTTAGGATTGTACTCACGTTGATTGTTGTTCATGACTGACCTCTCCAACAACTAGATATCAACAATGTATTCTTTCAGGGAAAACTTCAAGAGAAATTGTTTTTGGCTCAACCTCCGGGGTTTGTCGATAAGGATTATCCAACCTTTCTATGCCAGCTACAGAAAGCTAGATACGGGCTCAAGCAAGCACCACGTGCGTAGCATATGGAGTTAAAAGTATTTATGATTAACCATGGTTTAAATAACTCAATTGCAGATGCTTAACTCTTCATCAATCGAAGACAACAAGTCTAGATCTATTTACTTGTTTATGTGGATGATATTATCATGGTTGACTCCTTATCTTACAGCTAATCCCTCAAGGATCTTGGCTCCTTATCTTACAAGTACTCTCCACACCTTTAGGTTTGATCCTTACTCAACACAAGTGCATTCATGATCTTCTTCACCAGGCTATCATGGTTGACTGCAAATCAATCAGTACACCTATCTTAACAAACCCTCTAATCCGACACTTTGAGCAACCTCTACCAGGCTATCATGGAGTTAAAAGTATTGGCTTTCAATGAGCAAACTCTCGTAATACATGAACCCCCCCCCCCATGGATCATTGGAATGCTCTCAAAACGTTACTTCGGTACTTGTCATGTACTACTCACCTTGGCATCACCATATCCTCTAGCTCCAACCTTCGTCTTCATTTTTATTCTGATGCTGATTGGACTAGAGATAAGGATGACTTCATCTCAACCACTGGTTACATAATCTATCTTGGAAACTCACTTATATCATGGAGCCCTAGTAAGCAAAAATTTGTGGTTCGATCCTCCACTGAAGCAAAATACAAAGTTGTTGTAGACACAACGTCTGAGCTCCTCTGGGTGTGTTAACTACTAGGTGAATTGGGCATATCACTCTCGGCTACCCACCATATACTTTGACAGTTTAGGTGTTACGTCCCTCAATGTCAATTTTGTGTTTCACTCCAAAATGAAGCACACTGCCTTGGCGTATCACTTTGGCCTTAAGCAAGTCAAGAACACGTTCTTCGTGTTGTCCATGTTTCCCCTCGTGATCAACTTCCGGATATCCTCACAAAACTACTTCAATTCCTCGACCTCGTTTCAACGATCTTCTTTTCGAGTTACAACTCTCCTTCCGGACATTCAACTTGAGGGTAAATGTTAATTATAGAAACAATGTCTTGAATTGATCCTTAAGATATTTTATATATATCCTATTATTAGAGACTATATTATTCTTGATCTATCTTAGGACTCTACTTGTGTGTGTATATATATATATATATATATATATATATATATACTATCTTTACCTATGAATTCATAGTATCATTTGCATTATATTATCTATATAGACAGTGTCATGTTCGATGATAAAAGAGATAACGAGTATCTTACATAAGGTTGATGCACTAGGCTCGAACCCAATACACATGTACGTTTGATTCAATATTTAACCTACTATAATGTATATATGAAAATATACACGTAGATTATGGTGGAAATAAAACCACACAAAATGTTGAGAGTAAAATCACACGTTTATTAATAATATAATGATTATATATATATATATATATATATATATATATATATATATATATATATATATTTCTTATCAGTGAAATAAAGTAAGTCATTTGGATATATTTTATAAAAGAATATTATTCTTACATACACTTGCAAGTTACAAGAGAATATCCAAAGATCTCGAAAAGTGATTATATGCCATCGTAATGAAAATAATGTAATTATTAAGTAATCTTAATTAATGCAAATTACGTATGTACATAGTTTAAGATTATCTGGGGGCATATATTATTCGGCTACGTTTCCTGGGATGATGTTACATACCAATTATTGAGACTTCTATATTTGATTAAACAAATAGTATATACTTTATATAATTTTAATACAATTAAAAAAACTATAATGCATAACAAATTAAAATTTCATTAGCTATTTGATTATTTGGTAACACTTTACGTAACCAGGTCAACTAATTGATGTATTTTAAAGCAAGTCGTGATATACGTAAACAATATTTTAGGTTAGCTAAATATTTGATTTTTTTATTTAATTATTAAATAATTCTTTTATTTATTTATGATATTTTTTAGTTTTTTTTTACAAAGAGTGGTGATGTGGTGGGCATGTGGACACCTGTACAATTCGAAAAGCCTACATTGCATGTGCAATGTGTTTAGTTACAACTTAATGAATTAGGTTGGGGTTTTATAAATAATAAAAATAAAGTATTTTCATGAAATATATATATATATATATATATATATATATATATATTGTTTATTATCAATTAGTCTTCATAATTCTATTAAAATTTATTATTTTAAATTAGGGGATAACTTGAATATATTTATTAAAATTTGATTACTTATGGGAATCTTGGTAGGAAATTGTTACTTTACATTCAAACTAGAGAATTTAAGAGAGTTTTGAAATGGGCTTCAATATGGGCTTTGTAATCTGAAATTGGGCTTTATCTCATAACGGCCCATTTAATATTTGGGCCCTAAGACATGGACGAATTTTAAACTAAACAAGCCCAAAATGATCATTCGATATTTCAATTTCAAATGTCAGATGAAATTATTTTTTATGATCTATGTACTAAGCCCAAAAATAAAAATAATAACATAACGGTTAAGTAGACGAATTAAACTAATTTAGGTTATTATATTTTTCTAACAATAACCAAACATAATTATTTTCATTATTCTTTTATAACCATTACCTTTTTGTTTCATTTAAATCGGTTAATATATGGGAATAAATATCCTAAATTGTAATCTCTACTTTGAACTTTGATCATTTGGAATCTAGAAACCTCATTTAAAGCATGTCAGATTTCTTTTATTTAGGTTAATTTTGTGTGGCGTGTTATATTTATGCTCTTTCCCGATTTAGTAAGTTAACGCAAATGAACCTATACAAAGTCGTACAAGAAAAACTCGCACCCTAAATACAATATGATATCGTAGTTGTTTGAATCTGTTCGTGAGAAGGAGTCGTGGATTCTGAGAGTTGTACTTTGTATTGCTTTTATATTCATATTCTCGTTGTTATTCCTCACTTTGCTTGTCTGGCACTTCCCTTGGTGCTTCTCCTCCGTCAGCTCATTGTGTTCGAAGTTTTATTTTGATGTGTTTTTCCTTTTTGCTTGTTATTGTTCTCTCACGACGGTTTGTCCATTTGCCAATTTGTTCGGCCTTTCGATCTATTAGACGGTATGTCGTTTAGTACATCCGGCCGCTTTCCTTTATAAAAAAAAAAAGAGAGAGATCGGAGTTTAGTTTCTTCTAGTGAACAAGGTAGTTGAATATGAGATCTTAGTTTGGTCTACAAACTTGTTAGGTTGATGTTGTGTATGGGTTTCCATATCAAAGTTTGAAAATCAAAATGATTGAGTGATGGGGACATGAACCTAAGTTAAATTTTCTGAAAAAAACAGTAATAATGGAGACTTTAGTAGTTAAATCTGACAATGTAATGAGAGTGAATGTAAAAAACTGAGATGAAGCATCATTTCAAGTTGGGCTATTGATGATCCAAGTATGGAGTAGTGAGTGCCAAAGTGGTTTGTTGGGTTTACCCTATTGAGCATGTTTTTTAGTGGAATGATGTTGACTGCCAAAGTGGCTGACTCATCTTTCAAGTTTCTTGGATTTCACTTCTCTTTTACCCTTCATGTATTCTTCTTCTTTTTATCCAATGTAAAAACATATGTTATATACCTTCAACAAAAGATCAAGAAATCATCCAACTTCAAGTCATATACACTTTATTGTCAATTATGTTCGTTCATTATTCGGTCTGAATCGGTATTTCGGGTCGGATATGGACTAATCCGGATAGAAAAACCTTATAGACATTAATTTGAATTAGTTATTTAGATATGGTTCAAGTTCGGTCAATTTAAGTCTAGAAAAACCTGAAAAGGTAGCCCAAAAGAATTCGGTTCTAACTTAACTGTTTTTTTAATAATGGAAAGTGATTGGGTTGATCTACCTCCTAGAGTGAGTCCAACTGAAAGCATCATTGCGGATGAGAACACGAAATTTGGGATCATCAGTAAAACTGGTGTTGGGTGTCACGATTTTCAAATGAGTCAACCGATCAACAACACCGTTAATTTCTCTGAAAACATTTCTAATCTGGATTTCGTTAAAAAAAATAAAGATTCAGTTGGACCTCACACGGGCAACTTCACAAAACTTGGAGTACCTTTATGACACAAATTGTCACCCTCGATTTTTATACTTGCAATTTGATAGCTTCTTATAAACCAGGTTTAAGAGAAGATGTTTCTACTTTTAGGACTGAATTAAAATGTTTTTTTGCATCAAAACTAATAACCTCGTCAATGTGATTACGGATAACAAAACCTAGAGAGAGTCCAAAATCAAGTTTCAAACTTAAATAATATTGGTTCCACTAGTGTAGGACTAAAAACAAGTATAACTAGTTTAGATACAAACCAATGAATTATGTCCATATACACCATTTCATTAAAAGAGGTAATTTAGTGAGTCCATCAAGAATGTAGTATTGTATTCCTTTTACACTAATATACTACATGGTTTAATGTTAAAGTATGTTGTCCAATAATATTACAAAACATGACATTTAAACAAGACATTATCTCATCATCCAATATTTCTAACTTTTATTTTCATTAGTACATTATATATATATATATATATATATATATATATATATATATATATATATATATATATATATTGGATAATGAATTTAATTGAGTCAATGATGAATAGTCTCAGCCACTTATATACAGACTCTGAGGCAAGCTTGTGAGAGCACATCATTGATGTTTCTGATTGCACATTTTACAAATTGAAAAGTTCAAAATTGTTAGGTTTTAGGGTTTTTCTTTCTGTTTCCTTTCCCCCCTCTCTTTGTATGATATATAACCAATTTGTATATCAGTAAGTTTATATAGAAGTATTTACTGTGAATAACAAATAGAAAGGAAAAAAATTGAGGATAAATTGGACCAAACCTTAATTAGTTTATATATATCATTTACAATATAACTTGTAAATACTTTTGTTTTAGAATATTTCCTTTTAAGTGCAAAGTTTATGTACTCTTTCCCTTAGATATGAAATTAGGGTTTATTTGGATTGTGTTCATCAAATAAGTGTTATATATATATATAGGGGGTTAGACTCCCATGTAAACCGTTCTTACCATGTAAAATGAGAACAAATTGTATCCGTTAGATCGTTAAATAGATGATTGAGATTAGACGATATTAAAGGAGAGAAAATCGTGTTATTAATGGAAGAAATATTCGTCGGACCTGCCTCTATATATTTGGCGGTATATTTACATATATTCGGTGTTTATATATATATATATATATATATATATATATATATATATATATATATATATATATATATATATATATATATATATATATATAGGGTCAGGATCCGGTAAGAACGTGTTTTACCGTAAGAAATAAGAACAATTAAGGATCGTTAGATCAATGCACGAATGACTCTGATTCAACGTCTAAATAAGGAATCGATATATTATGATTTATTATAGGATCATGCACATGGTAGTTACAATTTAAACAATTTGTTATTATGGAAAGAGAATTTGTATGCTCTAATTGACGGATAGAGTGATAATAAATATATCTAACTTATACGTGCATATTCATAATAACTACTCGTGCATGCTATTAAAATTGGATCAATACACGTGCCTACTATGCATGTATTATAAATCTCACTACTCGTGCATGTTGTCAAAATTTGATCGGTGCACGGATAATAAATATATCTAACTTATACATGAATAGTCATTCTTATTACTCGTGCATGTTATCAAAATTAGATCAATAGTATCACTACTCGTGCATGAATCAATACACGTGCATACTCATCTATTGTTTATACACATGCACAATTGCATATGTAATCTTATATATTTGCACTTGCACAGTAAAAAATAAAAATTGCTTTTTATTAATTAATGATTAAACTTTTTTAAACTAATTACACATCGGTTAAAGTTATCCAGCAATCTTTTGATTATTGCACGACTAATTAAAGATTACTTTTATATCTACGATGATATCGTATCGGGATATTTATGGTAAAAGTTATATTTTTATATCTTAATAGGAAGTAAGCAATCTTACATTAATTGTCTCTTATTTTTTAAATGTATCATAACCGTTGAATATATTTAATCGTGTGGTTTAAATTCGTTCTTATTTCTTACCGTAACATAGGTTCTTACTTGATCCTAACTCTATATATATATATTGTGAATGATTTCATTAATATTGTAGTAGTGTGTATATATATACACATTACCGCAATACGTAGTTGAATAGTACATAGTTATTATTTATACCGTATTTCGTAACGAATATTATGTAATTTTTAAAGCACAATAATGTATTATCGTTTGGGTTTTGTATTTTTATTTTAAAACATTTAATTGTTATTATTATTTTAATCTATGTTTTATATAGTTTACCATGTAATTGTGAGTTGGTTATTTGTTTGTCATGTTTTTCAAAGAAAAAACAGCTTAATTAATGTGTAAGAGTATTCAAATAAAATATTAGAATGGCAAAAAATATTTTATAGGATGTATTAACATATTTTATGGGAATAGAGAGTGCTTCTAATCATTGTTTTTTGTTTTTGTTTAGTAGTGTGATTTTTATAATCTCGTGTTTTCCTTTCATGTTTTTTTTTTATTTCTTAGAAAAAGTAAATATGTGTCAAATTTGGTGACATAACATATGCAACGAAATTGAGAAAATTATCCATAAATAATTTATTATGTTTAATAAAAAAAAATAAGCCTCAATAACAATTTAAAAACACTGAAAAATAAAGAAAACATAATCGATAATTAATGATCTTTATGATTGTATTTGTAACACTAAAATAAATGAATTATGGATATTGTTATATATGTTAATAAAAATTCTTTTTTTAGGGTTAAGTGTATTCAGATCAGAGTAATTTCACGATATATTTTCTACGTAAAATTTTATGTAAGCATATAGTTGATACTGAGTAAGTGTCCCAAATACCTTCAGTGTCCCCCTCCTCCTCCTCCCTTCCGCCGGAGTCACCCGCCAGTCCTAGCCCACCTACCGTCCCACCTGACAAACCTCCAGAAGGCAAGTCCTATGCTGCTGTTGTGGGGGGGCTTGGCCGACTACTGCCCCGTTATGTTACGATTCACTTATTGAGTCTCGTCGAAAGGTGTACGTGGATTGGCTATTGTTGAGATCGATACTGATGTGATTGATTCGTTATCGGAGAAGTGGAAGACGGTTGTCATCATTAAGATACTTGGATGAAATGTGGCATTTTGGTTACTTGAACCATGTCAGAGGAGTAGCGACCCAACGACTTACCATTTGTTAGCTTTTTATTGATTTTAATAATATTGGCGAGCTTACATTACCCAAAAACAAAAAAATGATGATTTATGAATCTATGACAAACTTGAAAGAGAAGGTTAATTAAGATATTAGAGAAAGCATGCATAGGATTCTCAAGAATTCCCTTTCTATACATTGAAAGTCCTTTTAGCAGAGAATAAATTAAAGCTTTTTTACAGAATCAAAAGAAAATGGAAAGTTAAAGAAGAGGCAACAGTTTATCTATACACATCTCCTGCAAAGTTGGTCGTGGGTTGGCTAGAAAACACTATATATATATATATATATATACATATAAATATATATATATATATATATATATTGTTAGAGTTTATCCAAAATATTTCATTTTAATTTAATTACAATACATTAAACTTTAGGTAAATAGCATGTGATAATGTGTTAAATATGTAAATTTGCATAAAATTATTGTGTAGTTGGAAAAATTGGAGAACACACTCATTAGAAAACAATTTCCATAAACAATTTTTACTAGGATAATTGTTCATTATCCAAATGTTCCTTGACATTTGACATTATGCTTTTCTGAATTATGAAATAAAATCCAAATATTGGCAAAACTATATTATTTTAATGAACCTCATTTTAGTTTTTAAAATAAAGAAGCAAATACTATATTAAATCAAGAAAGAATTTAGCTAAAAAAGGCATTTTTCTATTTCCGGCTTCACACAAGATTTATGTTTTTTGACAAAGTCAAGATTAGATATGTCTTCAGAGAAGTAAACTGTGTTTAACCCATCTAGTAACTTCGACATGCAACACCAAATTCTGAACTTTGAGTTTTCATTCGTAAAGATACTTTAGGAGGGACTACCTCTAGGAGATAGTTCAAATTAACCACTTTCGGTCACAAAATAAAAAAAATAATTTGGTGTCTATAAGTGTCGCCCACAAAATCATCTTTCTTTTATAAATACTAACCTAAATTAAACCCTTACAACTTTACATACATAATTATATTAACAATAAATATAGGGAGTAATTCAGTTAAAATTATTTCTCTCGGTTGGAAAGTTCATACATATGAGTTATACATTGGTAAAATATGAATTGTAAGATGGTATAATATGAACTAAATGTTCAATTTTTTGAAAATGAACCTAAAATGAAATGTTAGTGCATATCAAGTGAACTAAGATGTTATTGTCACAAAAATAATCATAGTTGTTATAATTTTAGTTCGATTTTTTATATTAACGCTTCAAAATTTTTGTTAATTTAGTTCACATAATTTATACCATCAATTCTTATATTTATTTTTTTGTGTCTTTCTTAAATATTGTTTATGGAATATAAAATTTATTAGTACATTTTATTATAATACTATTAGTTCAAAAAATTTATATTGTTAATTCATATTATTAATTTTTTTATCATTCTCAAGGAATGTTTATAGAACATAAATTTATAATATTGTTAATTCAAAGTTCTTATACTCTTAGTTCATATTGAGTGTTGTATTAGTTCAAACATTTTGTATTACTAGTTCATATTTTATGGTATTTTTTTTGTAGCTATGTCTTTAAATTTTTTTTATATAATATGATGTCGTTTGAACAATTATGATATTCATTAAGAAATTATGTTTCATTAGTTTGAACATTGGGTACCGTTAATTCAAACATTATGTTTTATGAGTTTCAATATATACAAGTAAAAGATGCATAAAACATTATAAATACTAGAACCAAAACCGTATACAAATTTTAAATGAATTGAATAAAAAATTGAGACTAGCAAAATAACTACAAAATTTTCTTTTGAAAATGTATGAACTAATGTCACGCACCGCTTTTCCGTGATGATGTCAAGACTGACAAGACAAAACGACTTGCCAGGAGGCCATCAAAGCATCATTTGACAAGGCCAAGCGGCAATGACATGGGAAGAAGGCCTAGCAGAAGGCTGGACAAAGACCTTGTCAAGATGACACACCGGGAAGACAAGGAGTATTTCGGAAAGATCTGGGACAACCAAGGAGGACCCGGAATGCTCAAGAGGAATCCGGGAGATGACAGAAACATACGGAAGCTCTGGGAGGATCGAGAGAGACCCATAAGGCACCGGAAGGATCAAGACAAGTCTAGAAACAGGAGGAAGTCTCTAGAATTGTTTAGAAGTTGGCGAGACGATCCGGATGGAGGCGGATCTCCCCGGAAGAAGACGGATACTTCTAGAACTCGAAGGAACTTTGAATACTTAACTAGAATATTAGATAAAGTTCAGAAGAGATTTGTGAATAGGAAAGCTTAGAGATTTGTGAACTGAAGGCTTAGAAATTTGTGAACGGAAGGCTTGTCTTATCCATTGATCAAACAATGTTTATATAGGAAAATATAAAAAGATAAAATAATAAACTAATACTAAAAGATAAGATTAAAAGATAAACTAACAAATAAAGGATAAACCCAACATATGATCCAATATACTAGGCTCATACTCTAACAAGTTCTAGAGTCGTTAGGATAAGATCAAGGTAGAAATGATTAGGAATGGTCTAGGAGAATTAGGTTTTGGAACCTTCCCTGAGAGGAGGTGGTCAAGGCTATAAATAGGGGAGCACACCCCTCATTTTCATCATCCACCACAATCCACTCCAAAAAGTTCTCTTGAGTAATATAAAGGCAAGGTTTGCCGACAAGTCTCCGAGTTTTCCCAGCCATCTAGACGTAGCGCTCATAATTAATGAGCGTCGAGGAGTAAGGTTGATCTTAACTTGTCGGTGGCGATAATATAGCTAAGACCCGCGCGGTTCTGAGTTGGAAAATAACTTGACCCGTGTCACTAATAAGTACTCCCTAAATGTTCGGCGAAAACGTGACAAACCAACAACTCTCCGTATTTTCGCATCGGATGAACAAAACTGTAAATAAATCGATGAATATATACAACATAATGTCACTAGGGTTTATGGTCTTATTTCCCAAGTATATAATACACTAATAATCTGTTAAATAACGGTTAAATTATAATAAGAATTTAGCCATGATGATATTATTCTTTTCTCACACGAGGGCCTTTATCTCACAAAACGTTAGATTTGTAGGGTTATGTATTGAATGGGACTAAAAGGAAAATCTTTCCTCAAAGCGTCGTCGTTTCACCTTTCAAAGTGGACACAATGAAAGCAAAGCTCACAAAGAGTTCACTAAAGTTCGATACTTTTCATAACGAGAATATTAACTCGAAGTATTTTCGTGCCCAATTAAAGTTTACCCCACGTAGCTTCCTGCTTTTTTGTTCCCATGCAAGAAATTACCATCAAGTTCCCACATCGACAATAAAATAGTTCCGTAAATTATTATGATTAGTTTTAATTTTATCTCATATTCTATCATTAGGAAATAACGATCGCAATCACATGATTATTTATTCATTAGAACTTACAAAGGTGGATAAAATGGGGATTGGATTTTGGAGGTGGGTTTTCGGGTTATTTCTCCTATCACCATTGGTTTTAGGATGAAACCTCATGTGCTTATGCGTATGACTCACCAGACGTGTGTCTTCTACGTCGTAAGGTCCCGAGACGTATATAAAAATAAATTAACAGAGTTTGAAGAAGATGATTTTATCTTCATACGATAAAAGCATTCCAAACTAGCCAAATGTACCATAGGAACTAGGATGTGAGGGTTTAGGGGTAAGTTTTCTATCATAGTGGATTTGATATGGGTTATGGCATTGGAATTATTGGTATTAAGACATTGACTGTAGACTTGGATAAAAAGTGTCCTTTTAAACGAGTTTAGCTGGCCTTAAGACGAGACATCATATGCCAACTAAATGAAGCAGTTGCACTTGAGTGTGTGTGGGGAATGAAATGTTTCCACACATATAATAAACAAAGTCGTATAGGGTATATAAGGTATGTTGATTACTTTTCTATTTTCAGTTGGTTTTAATATGGAAACTCACCAGACTTATGTATTGACTGTTAGATTTAGATCATATGCGCAAATGCGTATGAATTTACAAAAAACCACGTTACATTGAATAGACAAAATCTAACATGATATAAGAGTGTTTCGATGTCAGATGTTGACTAATTGTCGTTATTGACCTTATGAAGTTAATCCGGTCATCAAAGACACTCCATGTATGGCAAACAAAAGATCGTAGTAATGACAATTCTTTTAGTTTTAACATAAGGAGAAATGGATAAAGGTTTTGAATTAGCGGTTATTGGTATAAATGAGTTTTAGGGTTGACGGTTGTGTTACAATGAAAGTAGATTCTTTTAGATATTACCGAAAAATAACCGTTTAATAGGGTTCATTTTCTTTTCCCTTTATATTATCGCTTAAATGTTACCCTTTATGTTAATACATTTCTTTTTAGGACGAAAACTCTTATATCAAACACTAAAATCTCTACTGTCTTTCTCATGATCCTTTCCGCTTTCCTTCGGGTGTATGTATCTCTCAACTTTAACACCTCTTAGTATTAACGTCGACTCGATCATTCAATACTCGATCAATTAATACTATGATCATTCAATACTCTTGATTTGTCTATACCATTAAATTACTCTTTTTAACTAATTAAACCTTTTGGTGTATTATTATTATTATTATTAGTAATAATAATCCGTAATAATTATGATTTGTGATCAAATGATAATTATTTGGAATAAATTTTGAAAAAAAAAACACACTTGAAAATTTACCTTGAACAAGTTGCAGGTGACAATGGAGCGGTAAATAAATGAGAGATCACGTGGACGACAACTCCTCCCACTTCGAATCAAAGCTGTAATTTCTTAAACAAAAAAATAAAATAAAATAAATAAGAAAGGCGCGTGATAGTCACGTGGATTTCAAGGTAATGAATGACGTGTACCTGTATTAACTTCTTACCAACCAATTGAAGTAATTAAAAAAAAAAATTACAACTGTAAACAACCAAATTTTAAACAAAACATGTCCAAATTTCCTTTATGTGTCTTTTTTAAAAATAATAATAATTTTTGAATATAACTCAAATTAGTAATAATATTAACCCATTAATTAAAAATAATAATATACAACTCACATTATTCCCCCCTAAAATTTAGATTTCCTTTTTGGTAATTAAAAAAAATTTAACCAAAATTGTATTGTTTTTATATGGTATGATATTATCAATTTGATTGACTATTTCAATATGCATGTACATTAGTACATGTACATTACCCTAAATGTATCCATATGTAGAATGATATATATAAAGCAATGTATTTTAAATGACTTGGTGATATGTATATTCACAATGTGGCCAAATTAGTTTTCTAAAATTAATATCTTGATAAAATAAGATGAATTGAAAATCAAAAAAAATAATATTGGGTCAATATGGTTGTTTTTTAGAAACAATTTGATTTTCTAGGCTTTTCCTATTTTTGTGTTTAGTAAATGTACCCTTGAGAGAAGAGTGTGCAGAGTTTGAAAATAAATACAAAAAGTTGGGGTATATTTACTTAATTGAAACATTAAAAAGTCTGGTTACTATTGTAGTTTTTCAAAAAGGTCTGGTTACCAAAATTGCACTAAATTATTTAAAAATATTGTTTCTTTGTTTATCGTGCCATACTGCAACATAGAATGGTCTTCGAAAGAATCGGATTCAAACCTTGGGATACAATCCATCTTTGAATGATATAAAAAATTAACCCTAATCGTGATTAACCTTAGCTTTATTGTTAATTAAAATGATAAAAAGGTCTTAATATTATAGTCCATGTCAGTGTGATGGCAGAGCATGTGATTGAATATCGAATTTGGATCCGGGTATGAACCGAATCCGAATCCGATCCGATCCGGTTTAAAGCGGATACGGGTTAACATGGAATTCAGCGTCATTCAAACTTGTAGTGATGCCCGCCCATTATCCCATGCATCCGTTATATATATATATATTTGTCCACATCTGTAAATAAATACAAAACAAAAATCGAAAAAAGTAGAAGAGAGATAAGGAAATTTCTTGCTTCATCTTCTACATTTCAATCCTCAACTATCGCTTTCTCTCTGTCTGCAACTTAGTGTTGTTCAGTCAACTTGCAGAGCTTCTTCTTCAAAGTCTTTATTATCGTAAGGATTCACGATTGATTTTCAAATTGTGTTATCTTCAATGGTTTTCGAATAAGCATTATATTGTTCCTCTTAAGTAAGATAACGATTAAAAAATCGAGTTTTACCAAAATCGATGCTCAATTTCTTTCCTGGGAGGATCGCAATTTTGCATATTAGGTCAAAATCGTTTAGAAAAGGGTTCGAATCCGATGTCATTTTTATCTAATTATGAGTTATGTTGTTTATGTGTGCGTTTTGCTTTTGAATGTACAGAAGGGAGGAGAATAATACTTTTTAAGAAAAAAATCGCACTTTTGTATGCATAAAAAGGGTTTGGATATCTGGGTTTTTCTTCAATCGAGCAAACGATGAAGAGCCCTGCAGTTGCAAACCACAAAGAACGACGCATCGTTACATGGACTCCTGAGGTTTGTTCAGTTCTTCCATTTCAATCTTTGCTTATTTGATTCGTTAGTGTTGGGTGATTTGCTTACTCAACTTTGTATCGAATTTTCAGGAAGATGATATACTTCGTGAACAAATACGTATCCATGGAACTTTAAAGTAAGATTATACATCCATTCTTATAATTCAGATTTGATGAATTGTGAGATTAAGCTTTGGTATGAAATCGTACTGTACAGTTGGTCGACGATTGCGTCTAATTTCATTGATAAGACTACTAGACAGTGCAGAAGAAGGTTAGCCGTAGATCTTGTTGTATATTGTCTTTGTATTGATTCAAAATTTTCAATATTAGATTTTGAACTGTTTTCTCTGTGAATCATTCTATCAAACAGATGGTTTACATATCTTAATACTGATTTTAAAAAGGGAGGATGGACCCCTGAGGAAGATATGTTGTTGTGTGAGGTAATTTAGACTCTTTTTCCTCAATTAGTATAAAAGTTTGTCTGTGGTGGTCTTATGTTGATAAGTATATGTTTACACAATTGCAGACTCAGCATAGATTTGGTAATAGATGGACTGAGATAGCAAAAGTGGTTACTGGCCGGTTAGTTGAACACATAAACCTACATCTTTGTATGCTCTTACTATTTTGGTAACTTTAAGGAATTTTAATTGTGGTGTAGGACTGATAATGCTGTGAAGAATCGATTCACAACTTTGTGCAAGAAACGAGCAAGAAACCAAATACTGACTAAGGAGAACAAAGCACCATACATCAACAATAGTTTTCGTTATCCTGCATCTACTACGCTTAAGCGAATGAGGTATCTTGACTGTCATCTGTGTTTTAGCTGATCATTGATGATATTATGGTGCAATTCTTACTGCTTTTGTTCATGTAGACTTACTCAAATTCCAAATATACCGACAAGTTCCAACTTTGGAGATGTATCTTGCGCGAAAGGAATGCAGCAGTTACGGCCTCCATTTACTAATTTAGGGCAAAATAGCAGAAAAATTGACAATGCACAGGAGAATTTGATTGATGGTAGTATTCTTGTTAACTGCATTTGCAAATTTGGTTTAGTTTGAACTGTCAAACTCATAACAAGTGAAAAATTAGTGTATGCAGGTAATATAAATACTGAAGGAACATTTCTGAAGAAGGATGATCCAAAGGTGTTTGCTTTAGTCCAGCAAGCTGAGCTACTGAGTTCTATGGCAATGAAAGTGAATACCGAGAACACGAAGGAAAATTTGGATACTGCTACAGAGGTACATATATCTCTATGTTTTCATACACTTAGCCAAATAAAAGTTACTGAAGTTTTCCTGTACAGGCTCTTGAGAAATTTCTAAATGAAGAAATAGACAATGAGGTCCTAAACTGTGATATTGATGATTTGGATTTTGAATTTGACGACGACATCAGTAATTTGATGGAGGAGATGATGAGTATGGAAAATTCTCAAGGGTAAGAAGTAAATTTTAGCTATAGAGATTTACTTTGGACTAAATGACTAACCCAAAATCTTTCACAGGCAATCTGATATGTATGATTCACCAAGCAGTTCTGAGTACAGCAGTGAATCAAGCATCTTTTCATCTAATCATATTGAGCTAACTCAAGACGACATCCGTACAATGCTTAATGATGATGATGATGATGAAACTATGCTGCAAACTATTGACACAACCGCGGAAAATACCAAAAGTATAGAAACCACAAATCAAGGTAAGATGACACATTTGGAAAAGTTTATCTGTATTTAGTTATTTAGGGCATCGGTTAGATATCTCATTTTCCGAACTAATATGATCTTATTATAGATAATGTTTTACTGCCATCTGCTGAAGAAAATAACAAAGGAGAAGCTTCTGCCTTCTTAACTGAAGTGTTTAGTTCCCCTCTTAAAGTAACTCCAATGTTCAGTTCCTTTGAAGACAGAATCCCTCTTCCATCATTTTCATATAGTGTAAGTTCTTCAGTTTTTATTTGATATTATCATACAGACTGCATATTGGGCTTGTGGGTTGTTATTGTACAGATGATCATAATCAGGGCTCTTATGTTTCTAATGGGATAAAAAAAACGTATATTATTTCTTACAAATAGATTAAATAGGGAATAAAAAAAGATTCTGCCAATTTTATTCATTCTCTCCTCATTGTTATCCTAGCTGCTTTATATTTTACAGCCAGTAACCAACGTTTTTTTACACATGAATCTACATACAAATGCATTTTTTATCATAAGTGTTTATGAATTTCAGGAAAAGCATTATCTAAAGGAAACATTTGGACTCGAGTCTCCGGATCCAAGCCAAAACAACAGTCCTGCACAGCCACCACCTTGTAGAAGAGCTCTTGTTCATAGCCTGTGACCAAATCATCTTCATAAAAACATGATCCTACATACAAATATCCAAGCTTTCATAAACTGCAGCAAAAATCTGCCTGAATTTTTTCGAAGAGGCTTTACAAAGATTCTGCACAAGAATATGCTGTTGCACTGGATCAACTAAGCAGTCTGCATACCTCATTCTTTTGTTCTATGTCAGGGAATTCGGATTATGGTTATCCGGTTTCCCGGTTGAGTCTTTGTCTCTTGTGCATCTGGTTTGTTGTTTGTACAGGAGCAACATCATAAGGTCTAGTTTCTCTATATTCTTGTTTACAAGAGTGTAACTATACACATGGGCATGTAGCCCATTTTCAACAGACAATATATCAAAAGTATAAGAGTGATGAAATAGGATTAACCGATGGAATGGATATCCTATTTCTTCTTTGTTAAGTCATCCATATTTATGATCTTTAAGACACAATTTCACTTTTGTCTCCTTTGTATCTTGTGAGTTTTTAGATTTGAAATATTTTTTTTTATTTTTCTATAATTATAATGATGGTATTATTTTTGAAAATTGAAACAAGAAAAAATGTTTTAGCTTTGTAAAAATATGAAAATTAATGTGATGTATTATAATAGGTTGGTTTTTTTTGGTAGGAAGGAGGGACAGTGGCCTCCGCGCATCTAGTCGCGCTTATTATTAATAAAAATGGCTACGTGTTCATCACACGGGGGATAGCCTTACCCCTTACATCGTCACAAAGCAAATGTAAAACACCCTCCGGCGGGTCAAACAATACATGAAAACCTTGTTCGAAAGAAAAAGCTAAACTAGCAAGATAATCAGCTACACAATTACCTTGTCTGTAAATATGACGAACTTGGATTAACCAAGGTCTTTGTAAAAAGACTTGGCACAAATGTACCAGGCTAGAAAGGGGATGACACCGTGGAAGGTTTTTTCCAATAAGGATGGTAACTAGTTGGGAATCAGTTTCAAGCATTACTTTTTTAAACCCTGACTCCCAAGCTAGCTTTAACCCATCATAAACACCCCACAGTTCCGCTAATGGAACTGTGCATGTTCCAATATTACGAATCCCTCCACAATGCCACCCACCTTTGTGGTCTCTAATAACACAAGCCGCCGCTGACGCTCCACTTGCTTGAACAGATCCATCCGTGTTAACCTTATAATGGGTTGGTTGGTAAATGAAATTGGGTCAGGCCAGGCCCATAAGAGTGATAAAATGGGCAATGACATATTTAAACTATATATTAGTACTTTCATTATTTTAATGAAATTCAAGTGTCTTTATACAAAAAATTGTTAATGACTTAAGATTAAACAATTGAATTTATTAGAATGCTTAACAAAATTTTCAAAAAACTCATCCATATTGTTGAAAAGATTGTAAGAAAATGTCTTATTTTGAATGTTATTTATAATTAACTACTACTACTTTTTCAAAACCTTCACAAAAACTCATCCATATTATTAATTTACAAATTTATATAGGTCAAACCATAAAGAAACTCTATAGCCATAAATATAAGGTTTAGTACAGTTCGAACCGTGGATAGAAAGTATTTGACCAAGCTATTATGGTCAGGTTCAATTCTATGGTTTGCAAATGTCCACGTAGACTACGTAGTAACTAAACTCGTAATTACGTATAACTCACAGTTGTTCCCCAAACGTCTTTACTATGCACTTTCTTCAACGATGGACTTTGTCTCTCCACTTTCTTTCGATTGGCTTGTTCTCCTTTCTTTTGAAGACCTTTTGTGCCCATGACATTTTTTGCACTTTTGTGTATTTATTTGTTTTTCATTTGTACTGTGTCATGACAGGTTAGTCCGTCTACTGATTATGTCATTCTTTCAACATTAGAGGGTGTGTCGTCTAGTGCATTAAAACCGTTTTTCTTTATTCCGCTGACTACACATTGATGATTTTTTCTCACCTCATTCTAAGCCGTCATTTTGTTCAATTTTTACTTATCGGGAAGTTGCACTTTCCTTTTAAGTTTCTTCAATTACCACGTTTGGTTTATTTTCTAAACACGGTAATTAACTTATTGGAAAATTCAACTTACCTTACCTCGGTATAATAGTTAAACTTTATTCTCGTATTTTAGTGATAATTTATTAATTATAAAAAATTTATGACAAAAGTATTTATTCACTTTATATGTACGTTAGATTGAACCAAACACATTACACTACTTCCTATAAAATTTAAAACCTATGTAATTTATTTCACATCAAGTTACTTATAAATTTTACATTCCAACGTTTAATCAAAAGAACACTAATAATATTCATACCGTGATATTAAGTAATCTGGAATATAGCGAGTTTCGAATTACCAAAAAAGAGAAAACTAATAGGCAACAATAACAATATAAATATATAGCAATGAGAGACCCTAAAGAAAACAAATGATAATTGGGTTAAATGAGACAAAGCGAAACCTGATTTTTACAAACTTAACTTTGATGGATCAAAACTCGACTGGGGTATAACATCTATTGACTTTGTTATACGAAATAACTTTAACTCAGAAATAAATAACTTTAACTCGAGAATTAAAGCAAATGTCTTCGCGCTGAAAGATGGTCTTAAAGAAACAATCAAGTTAAATATTAAAAGGGTTGAAATTGAGGGTGATAACATATGTATTATTAAGCATTCAAAAGACTTTGGAACTTTTGTGGTAGGTCGAGATGATCGTATCCGACTCAAGACTGAATTTTCGCTTCTTTGAGGAAGTTAAAATCAGACTAGTGTTTAGAGAAATTAACTGTATTACTGACCGATTGACACATTTAAAAATTTCAAACCCCAACACATCCTTATTCTATCTCTGTATCATTGAAGATGTCTTATAAAATTTCAACACCTTAAATTCCTTAAGTTTCCTCATCGAAGGCAATTGTGACTTGGCATTGACCGATTCATTATGGTCTCAATTAACCCTACCATTTAAGGCCAAAATAATCAACTCATTTGATTCAAAAGTCCATTTCTTAATTAGCCTTTACATCTGCCATGCATCTTCTTCTTCAAAGGATAAGGATGGTTGAAGTATCGCCATTTTGACACCTCCTCTATATGACAAATATTACTCCTCTATCAACTTACTTAGTTTTCAAGCCAGCTAGCTTTCATATTTGGAAAATTTTCTTGCTTTTATGACCATGAGCCTAAGTCTTATCGTACGTACAAATGTTACTTGTCTATCAAGTATCATTTAGCCACCTAGTTTCAAGCCACCCGGCAAGCATTCATCCACAAATTTGTTAGTATCTTTACTATTCCGGGGTTTAAACTATCAGAATAATACCTCATCTATTGAGTCCAATCAAAGATTAGTATCTAGGTTACGTTTCACATGTTAAGTTAATAGAACGGTGTTAAATTTTAGGGTCAAAATTATCCACTTACGTTAGATATTTAACATCAATCTGTTAACTTAACGTGTAAACAGTAATCTAGGTACTAAAATTATCCACTAATCTTTGGTCAGACTCAATAGGTGAGGTACCGTTCTGATAGTTTAAATGACGGGTACTAAAATTTAGTTAACCCAAAATATAGGGTACTGTCTAAAAAAACATGTAAATCTATTCACCAATGCGCATACACGTGCGACTAAACCCTCCACGTTATATCTGATTCGTTGGAATTTTACATGGTATCAGGGTAGTACGACCTCTCGGGTGTTAACTTGTTGATCTTTTGACACTAGTTACGGGCATAGACAATAATAGTCCCCCCTATTCGACTAGCCGGCCTTTCGACATGTCGTCAAGTGTCAATTAACCGAGTCATACAGTTGCACTTAAAGAGGGGGGGCATGTGGAGATAAATTGTCTCACATCAATCGAATAGCTAAGTTCGGCTGACAACTCTTATTGCCAATTAACTTCAGTATGGAGCCTCACGGGACTTATGAATGGGCTCGAGTCCAACATATACACGTAGATGTGCAATGAAATCTTTCACGTTATATCTGACCCGTCAAAATTTCCTCAAACACCCTCTCAACAAAATATTACCTTTTTTATAGGTTATACATTTATTCTATCTCTCGATAACTTAGGTTATAATAATAATAATACGTGTATACAAATGCAATGGGGCCAAAACATAAGTAGGAGTCTCAATCAAAAGATTATCGAAAAGGAAATGACTATAAATGATTCACACACATGAACCTTCATTGTAAGTTACATTCACAAACTTTTCCTACGAAAAGGACCATTGCTATTTGCTATACCAAAAAGTCTAACTCACATGCAATCTTAATGTCAAACATATAGATTATGAATCACGCAATTGTACGTATCTCCTTACGAAATCATATACATGAAGAATAACACTTGGCCCATACAAAATGAGGTAACATATATAATTGACTACTTAGTCATGTCGTATGATGTTGATCATTAAATTTGCCATGTCATTTGACTAAAATTATGTTATGTATATTGGTCTCGTCTATATAGTCGTATGTTAAAGATCATTCACCTAATTTGCTTGTCTTTCGTGTAAACGCATATCATTTGCATGATGTAACGTGGAAACTTAGAACTTGTACAATGTATCTTAGAAGCTCTATCGATGAAGTCCTAAGTTGAGACCATATTTTAGAGCGTGGTAGTTAGATCGTAAGAAGAAAAAAATGGTTGGAAAAGTAGGTTTTTTTTGCTTAGTATAGGATTAAATAAGTTTTTTTGTTTTACTGAAAAATAAAGTCGGCCCTTGAATTTATAAAAAAAAAATTGTTAATTTTGATTTACACAGTTCAAGCTCAAATCTATTTATAGTAGTTTAAGCCCAAATGATTTACAAAAAAATATAAATCTGGTAGTTAAGGGGTTTCTAACGATAAATGACAGAAGTATTTTGTTATTATTTTTTTTAATAAAGGTATGGGCTCAAGCGACGGACTGGAGAGAGTCTGCAAAGAGGATTTGGGCTCGAGTGACGGAGTTGGCGGATCTAGTCGGAATTGGTGGCTCCAGGGCTCGATCGACGAACTACAGAGACGCCAACATCTTCTCCTTTGATGCCACGGGGTTCGAGATCGATTTCATTGAGACTACACGCCACCAATGAGTTCTTGGTTAAGGCTTCGGTGGTGATAATCGTCGGACATCAACAAAGTTCTGCCAAAGGATGGTTGACCATGACGGAAGACAGGTGATTGTAGATCCATGGAGACAAGCGGCGACGATTCTGGTAATGGAGGCGGTGTCAACGTTCATCTGATGTCGGTAACGATTTACTCTTCGACAAATTTCGCTTTCTTCTTAACATGCAACAATAAAGAGGGTCAAGACTATTTGTATTTATTTTTTAATATATGAGAGGCCTAGATTGTATCTTAGATAAAAAAAAAAGGTCATATTAAACCAATTTTCTCATAATTCAATTCTTCAAACATTCTCTTAGTTATCTGCATTTGTTTAACTATGTTGACACTTGACATTATGTTTTAGGGTTGGCTAGTACAACCACCCGGACAATTTTTGTCCAGGTTCACGATCAATATCTTAAGATCGTCAGACACAACTTAATCAGAATCCAAATTGAATGAATAGCTTTGAACGGAGATGACAATTTTCTTACACCATTTGGGTACCCGAATAACCCAATCCGAAAAAGCGGGTTCAGAATGATAAGTGAAGGTCCTTTGCCCATCACCCGGCCCTTTACACACAAAGTACACGAACGTTTGTGTATTTTGTCTTAAAATCACGAATTATAAAAAAAATCTTTACGTTTATTTATTTATGATAATGTATTATAAATAGTTTTATATCTTATTGATTACTATTATATGTTTTAATACATAAATTTGTACTATATGCGAAAAAACTTTAAAAAATGTCTGATAAGGTAAAAATTTGTAGAGTTTGTAAGCATATATAGATAAACCCGATTTATTTGGTCCTCCAACATGTAATGGTTGAATGCACCTGATATGTTTAATGATAGATGATGAAAGTAGTTGATTCACCTATCACTCGACTCATTCATCCTCATCCCCATATATCATATGAATTTGTGATGTGCTAATCTAATATACATTAGATAAATTCAACACATAAAGCCAACAAGTTCATCGTAAAACCAAGTAATAATAAAACCTATCACTCGACTCATTCTTTAATTTTTAGTGTAGACATTTGTAAGTATTAGTTGATAAAAAAAATAATTTATTTTTAGTATACAACAAAGATGCCCTTTTTTCAACGACATCCATATATTCTTTCATACTATCGATGCTTATGTTCTTGTAAGTTGTAAGATAGTCATATTCCTACCAAAAGCAGAGTATACGTTCACATTAGGTAGCTCATGCAATTGTTTGTCAACAATTCAACATGCACGTTAAATTATTGTTATTATTATTATTTTTTTTAAAGCAAATGATCACCTTTGTACGTCACAATGCTTCATGTAAATTAGTCAAGTCACGGGGAAAGAATTCCATTCAATTTCATTATACGAGGGGATATATATATATATATATATATATATATATATATATATATATATATATATATATATATATATATATATATATATATATATATATATATATATATGGGGTTGCGGTTTCCATGAGAACAACCTTATCGTGTAGTCATGAGAACAATTTTATACCGTCGAATGGTGAGTATTAAGAGTCGAAATTTATGGTAGATATCATAACTATTAGATAAAAAAAAATGAAACAATTTGGTTTACTAGGCTTTTTCTAGTTTTGTTTATATTAAATGTACACCTTGAGAAGAGTGTGTAGAGTTTGGAAATAAATACAAAAGGTTGGGGTACATTTACTTAATTGGAATATTAAAAAGCCTAGTTACTACTCTAGTTTTTGAAAAAGGTCTACTTACCAAAATTGCCCTAAAAAAATTTAAAACTAATAATAACTTAGAATAATCCGTTCAACCAACAATAACTACGAATAATGCATTAGACGATATGACACCTTCGTAATAAAACTAACAATAACTACGAATTGTTCTCATGATTATACGATAAGGTCTATTCTCATATGATTTGTACTATCTCTATATGTGTGTGTGTGCGTGACGCTATGAAACATCAGGAAATGATCATATATAGCAAGGTATATACTTAGCCCCCGTTTGGTTATAACTCCGAAAACGAAAACGAATAGGAAATGAATATAATCCATATGTTCACGTAATTCATGAATATTTTTGGAATCGTTCATTGTGATTGCATGTAAAATGTCTTTGTTTCTCCCATTTTGTTTTCCTATAAGTTATTAAAAGTAATCGAATTCTATTACAATTACTTTAAACCAGTAGGAATGATTTCACAAAATTTCATGAATAATTGTACACATAAGGACTCGATTCGTTTCCATTCCGTTTTCGGAGTTGGAACCAAACGTGCCCTTAGAATTAATATTAAGAAATCAAATTGTAATGTGGATCAGATTGTGAGAATATGTTCAACTTTTTGTATGCTTTGTGTGCATTCTCATAGTTGAGTTTCAAAATTACATTGCTATAGTTGTTTAATCTACAAAAAGATCTATACTTGTTACTTTTCTTTTGTTGGGTATAAATGTATAATTTATGATTCTTCTTCATATATAAGGGATTGCATTATCAACATCTTGTTGACTAGAAATACAATTACTCTTTATGATTTGATTGATTTCATTATAAAGAAAGAATGTATCTTAATTCTTCACTTTCTTGAAAAAACCCACACAAGTGATCAATGTATTGGCATATTTCTTCAATAAAAACACTTTTTTAAAATTATTATTAGAGCAAAAAGTTAGAAAGTTGTAAAGTAGGCCAAAAATAAGAAGACGTATAACAACATCAAACAAACACACACAAAATCATTATCGTTCTCTTGATCTTCTTTCTAAGCAATTTTTTTCGAGAAGTAAATTCAGATTGTATCTCATTTTAACTTATTTGTCTAACAACGTGCTCAAAGTAATCAAAATATCGTATTATATCCATTTTGTAAAGTAGCTAGTCTTTTAAATTCCTATAAAACTCTCATTTAGCTGTGTGCTCCATATTCTCAAAGAAAACACATTTTTCATAAAATATCCAACCCATTTTTTTCTCGAACGTATATACTATCCAACCAAGTAACTCCCTTCACTTTGAACCCTATTTTATAAATATAAAGGTTGAATTTTTTTAATTAGTCTATTTAAATTTTGGAAATTGTAAATTTTAAGGGCCAAAATAGCACCACCAAGGAGATGTCAATTTGATTGTTGAGTATTAAAACGATAAATCTTTCTTAGTTTGAACTTTGCACCCTATTTTGTAAATATAAAGGTTAAACTTTTTAATTTCAAAAATTGTAAATTTATATTCTGGTTTTGATCCTAATTAAAATAATAACAATATTTTTTTACAAATATTTTTTACAGTACACTTAACGACATATCGATGATACGCAATTGATGCCACGGATTAATGATAATGTCATGGTGATGATATAATCGACGATGGTACCGTTGACAACACTACGAATTGGTGATAATACAACTGATTACAACACAATTGACGTCAATATCATTGATAATACAATTGATTACAATGTGGCGATGACACTACAGTGGATGACAATAATGTTGATAATAGTGTTTGGATGAAAGCGTATCTAATAACGTTGTATTTAATATCAATACAATTGATGACATTATGGTACAGTGTTGTGACAATAGTAGCGAAAAATATGATTAATTATAATATAAACAATGACAATATAAAATTTAAAAATATTTTAGAGAATTGAGAAAAAGTTATAAAAATTATATAAAGAAAGTTAAAAAAAAGACTTTTTAATTAGTGGACCAAGAACAAAAAAAAGTTAAAATTTGATTCTTATTATATATCTTTAAGTGCTTAGAACTTTAGAAAATTTAAAGTAACAAGTGGTTACCCCATTAGATTTTTTAAAATACTAGTTGCAGCCGCGCGCGCCTTGCGCGCGCGTCGTGATTTATTTTCGTTGTATATGTGTGGTGAGCAGAAGTCATAGTACAATCCGCATCGTGATTTATTTTCGTTGTGGCTGTGATTTATTTTCGTTGTATGTGTGGTGAGCAGAAGTCGTAGAACAATCCGCGTCGTGATTTATTTTCGTTGTATGTGTAGTGAGCAGAAGTTATAGCACAATAGAATAAATGTTGTGTAGAAGAAATGTAGTAAATAAATAGTTGTATAGAAGCGATAAACTGAAGTTACATATGATAGAAGCAGAAAAGTATATAGACACACATTGTACATTATTTTGCCACCTAAATACCTGAAAACAATGTAAAGGTGTGAGTTATATGGTTGTTGGGCGGATGTTTGATTTTTTCAGATTTTCAAAAGACACTATATTTTTCACATAATTATGAGCATTCTCATCTAGAATAAGATTACCGGACTGTTTTTTTAAGACAAGGTTTGTGGGGGACTTATACCAGGTGGGCACAAACAACATTATAATTTGTTATCGAAGAAAAGAACTGTTGGTTCTTGGACAAACCTTGAGGAGTATCATCGAGATCATAGATAACCACAATCATTTTCTCTTTCGTGTCCTCCTCTGCATCATCGAGATCTTCATCCTCAAGATTCCCATGTTTTGCCTTCAAATACTTATGGGTCTTCAACACTAAATTTACATGTCATGAATATATAGCAAGCATAGAACAACACATATACAAAAGAACTCAAGAAATAAAGTTTTCACTCAACAGGAGAAAGTGTTTCATGTACATGAGTACATTTCAGATATAAGGGTGACACCATGAAGCATAGGAGCGCACATGCGCTAAAAGATTGGGAAGAGTAGTTTACCGACCTTGCACATCTAAACAATACTGGATCGAGTAGAATCAGTAAGATCGGAGAACTTTCCCGCTCAGCAATGCTTCTAGGATGAGTAGCACATCCCCTTTTCGCTCTAATCATGCTAGGAACACTATCTTGTAAATTCAGCAGCTTCTTTACAGCTTCCATCTCAGCTGAAGTCTTGAGAAAACTCAAATGGTGAGACAACATATGCGTACGTGTGGGAGACTGCCATTCTAATCACAAGCAAGAAAACAGATCAGACAACACTCATTACAAGTTATAAAAAGAAAGACCAAACTTGTATTGATACATGACCTGCAGAGAAGCGGAAAATGCATCTAAACCCGAATATAACACTTTATCATTTTGCTGATGCCCTTTGAATCCAGAAGGGCCTTCACCTAGAGAAGAAGGATCGTTCCAAGAAGCAAAAGCATACCCGGTTAGATTGTAAAACCTACCGGAATCATCCTCACCATTTCTACATTTATGATTAAGACCGCTTTCATTAGGGCTTTCACTCTCCTTGGCCATTTCAGCGGCATTTAAATTCAGCAACTGAAATTTCAGCAATAGAATATCAGCAACATAAACTTCAGCTTCAAATAAATTCAGCAGCAGAACAGATTGTTTCAAATAATTCAGCTTTAGATAAATTCAACAAATAAATTCAGCCTCAAATAAATTCAGCCTCAAATAAATTCAGCAAAAGGTTAAAAAAACAGCAACAAAAAATCAGCAGCAAACATTTCAGCTTCAAATAGATATGAGAAAAGGAAGTCAGCAACATAAATTTCACTTGACAATTGAACCCTAACGTTTCCATGATGTATCTAACCGAGTGAGAGAATACGAAGATTTGAATACCTTTTAAATGATATAATCGTGCAGCTTAAATCACCTTAGCCTCAGTTGCCAAGATCAAGCCTCATCCATTGCAGCTAATCCAACCCAAGCATTTCCTACAAGGGTAATCAAGTTCATTTCAAATCTGAATCAAATGCAAAAATGCAAAATAATTTATAAAGTAATCAACAACTTGAATTACTATCATCTTTGTTGGATACTCTTCAAGTATCATAGCATTCAGGAAACTGCATTTAGATTTTATTATACCCGTATTTCATTTTCTTATAATTAGTGAATTCTGTGAGCAAGATAGAATTTCGACTGCCATACTCAACTATGATCATGATACGTATATCAAAATAAGGGTTTGTTTAAACCCTAATTTCTTAGGAATAGGCTTGTTCCTTTTCATCTTGTATTATTTACATCATCATGTTTATAGTTGAAGACTTGAACACTGTTAAGCCATATAAATCTGGTTAAATTCTACCCGTATTGACCTGATGCGTAACAACCAACATTATCAATGAGCAACAAAATATTATTTACATGATCAAAGCACACATACTTTCAAACTGTTCTAACCAAAAAGAAAATCAAAAGAATCAAACAATCATCATACTCTGTTAAAAAAAAACACTATTATCTTAGGTAGGCAGGATGTTCGGATATTCACTTCAAAAACCAAATTCATCTTATGTAGAGTGGGAAACAAGTTTTCGAATCACATAAAAGTATGTATTTGGAAAAAAAAAGTGGAAACATTCAAACTAAAGATCCCAAGAATAACAAAAAAAAAAATACCCCACCTACTTAGCCTGAAGGAATCTTCATAGTTCGAATTTTGCAAGGGATAACCCAATCACACTATATAAGCAGTCCTACCTCTAATGTCCTTAGGAAGCCTTCAGTTTTTCAGTCTAGTTTCAAGTGAGTGGGTAATTGATGGGTATCGAAACCCTTTAGAAATTAAAATTGGGAGAAACAATTGATCAAGTCTACTTTTCCTTTCCATAATTACAAGCAATTGACCCCATATTTTTTTAGCATAGATGAGAGAGTGAGCAGGCAAGAGGGTTCAAAAATACTCAATACGATGAGTTGTGCATCATGTAGTACCTTTAGCGGTGGGAAGCTGGCGACAATAGTACCTGGCATCCGATCTCTTTGTTGCGGCGCAACTTAGGGTAGACGGCGGTCTGAGATCGATGAACAATGGCAACACAAGGACATGACAAAATTGGCGTAGGCACAAAGGAGAGAAGAGGGAAGCGAAGTTAAGGATCGACGGAAGAGAAAGAAATTGGGGTTTAGAATGTAGCGGTGGAAGAGCGTTTGAAGTAAAACGATATTGGTTTCACCAAGAACAAAAAAAGACAAAACTGTGAACACAATTCCAGAATTTGTAGAACAACAAAAACAAAATTTTGATTTCTAGGAAACATAATTAGAAACAAAACAATCCAAACAGGGAAAATGAAACCCAACTGAAGATGGGTAAGAAGAACTTACTTGGAACCAATTCCTGAGAGATTCAAGAACAACGAGCTCTGTGTCCACAATGTTTAGGGTTTAAATGCTCGCTCATGCTCAACGTTTAGGGTTTTGATCCTCGGTCAACCTCTTAAGAAAAGAACATGTAATCGAAGAAGAGGAAACAAAGTAGGAAACCCGTAGAAGAAATTCAAAAAGTGAGAAGAAAATACCTTTGCGGATTTGTAGATCCCCAAATTTGACCTCATTTCAGTTCATTTCAGTTCTTACTGATTACTGATTCCAAATTCATGAAAAAAAAAACAAAACAAGACTAATGAATAAGAAAAAGAAGAGAGGGAGGGAGGGAGAAGAGGTAAAAACGAAAGCTTGGAGAAGAGAAGATTGAAGCTTGAAAGCCGAATAACAAACCTATTGCACTATCTTCTCCTTGGCGTGCCGATCGAAGAAGAAGAACGGAAGGAGATGACTGTTGAAGAGAGAGGACAGTGGAAGAGAGGTGGTGGAAGAGAGGAGTGGGAGCAACGAGGAAGTGGGCGACGCGGTTGTTAGCCCAGAGAAACCTAGGTTTCAACAAACCTGTTTGAAGAGCTACGAAGGACAAATCTTACATTAATGAGAAATCAATCGACTAAACAAGGGAATACGAAGGAGAGAAGAAGAAGAAGGCGGTGTTGAAACAAAACTTGAGGGTGATGGTGACGTCGACCGCAGAGAGATCATGTGAAGGCGGTGGTGAATTTGGAGCTGATGAAGAATAGGTGTTGGAGTAGAACAAGCGATGAAGCGGCAGGCGAAGGAAAAAGGTTAACGAAGGAGATATGCGGTGGAGGTGAACGTCGTTGGCAAAGGCAGGAGGCGACACATCACTAAACCACCGACGAGGTTATTTTGGTCATTTGGCGTCTAAATAGTTGGGGTAAAATTGCATATGGACTATTCATAAGAAGGATTCATGCTTTTAGTATTGTAAGGATAAAGTAAAAGTTAAAATAATAGGTTGATGGTATCACTTATCGGGAATACTTACTATAAGTGGAGACAATTAAGTTAGGGGGATATTAAGGGCACGGCGGTCGATTTCGTATACGCACCACGTAGACGTGATGCGTAACCTTCACGGTCACGCATCACGTCTACGTAGATTTATGACCGTTGAGATTCGAACGTTGAAAAGTGACCGTTGTAATTCGAACGTTGTAAAAGTGACCGTTGTAATTTGAACGTTATTGATTTCATTTGGTTATATAAAGATAGTAATAGAAGAGGTGAAAAACGCTCACAACATCTTCGAAAAAACAACACAACGTTTTCTGGAGAACAGCTGCGAGAATGTCAACACACGAGGATGATGAAGTGATGATTCCGTTCGACGATACAAAATTTAGTGATCCAGACGAGTTTCTTCGGCATTTCGAGGTAAGTACTTTATAACCGAAAATATAGAAAAACTAGAATTGTTGTATATAATGTATTTTTAAGTTAGATATAGTTGCAATTAATTAGGAAACATTTATTATAATTCGTGTTTTTATTATTTGGAGATTAGAAAACCGAAAACTAGAAATTTTATAGTTTTTTTTTCTATGTGAACTAGGATCTTCCGAATTATTCTCGTGACGAAGGGAGTGATTATTCGCGAATGTTTGAAATTCGCGGTTTTTTCCATGATCGCGAGACGATGGTGGATTGGGCTCGATTCATGGGTGGAACCATGAACATGGTGTTGGTTACTAGTAGGTCGTGGAAGAATTCTTGGGGGTTCGTTACGTTTCGTTTGACATGCGAACGTTTTGGAGCCCCTCGTAAGAAGAAAGATGTGGATCCTGATACCGAGTCATCTTCTAGTCGAGCACAGAAATCGAAGAAGGACGGATGTTGTTTTGAGCTTGAGGGCGTACAAAGCGAGGCTGAGAAGTGGACGTTGCATGTTATAAATGGAGTGCACAATCATACACTTCCCGAGCAGTTGAAGGGACACACATATGCTGGGAGATTGACGGAGAAACAATTTCGGAAGGTGGGACGTGAGCTTGGGTCGGGTTTCAAGCCGAGAAATATATTGAAGTCAATAAAGTTAGATGATCCATACAACGTCAGCACAATCGAACAAATATACAATGCTGGAATGAAGATTAGGAAGCTACAAGCCGAAGGACGGAGTCCTCTCCAACAAGCCCTACATATTTTAGAGGAGCGTCGTTATTATGTAAATGTGAGAAGATGCTCGGAATCGGAAGAAATTTCAGATTTTTCCATCATGCATCCGGATTCAAGACATCTCCTCAACCTATTTCCTTATGTCATCATAATGGACACGACGTACAAGACGAACGAGTAAGTTTTAATATACATGTTATTATGATTTTAGTTTAATATAAATGTAAACTCATAATATATCCTATATAGGTACAAGATGCCGTTGTTAGAGATTGTCGGTATCACTAGCACGAGGTTGACGTTTGCAATAGCATTTGTTTTCATGGCCAAGGAAAACGCCAATCATTACCAGTGGGCATTACGGAGACTCCGACATGTGTGCGGAAATGTTACACCGGGGGTGATTGTAGCGTTGATGGATAGGATGCACACTTCAGTGATAGATTCAAGATGTTCGACGACCTCCGGCGCAAAGAGTGTCCTAGAGAAGTGTGGATCAATCTCGTATCTTATTCAGACATTTCAGATTCAGAGTGATATGTTATATGTGTTTCAGGGTTTCATTTGGTTGATGGATGTTTGTATTGTAAGGCAAGCTTATGAAGTGATAGTCAATCTCTTAGTCTTTTCTTCTTCGTCGATCCTAACCATTCTTCTGTTCTACATCGGAAATACTAATGGATGATTCGTTGCTACTAGCTATGACTACAATGCTCCACTTGATGAATATTAAGGAATGAATTCATTAAACTTCATAAGCTTCATAAGCTTTAATAAACTTGTAAGATTCAATAAACTTTCAATAAGATTCAATGGATATTAATCTCCATACTACAAAATAAGATTCAATAAACTTTCATTAAACTTCATAAGCTTCATAAACTTGTAAGATTCAATAAACTTTCAATAAGATTCATTAAACTTTCAATAAACTTCATAACTTCAATAAACTTGTATACACCAAAAGTTAAAATACATGACATGTATGTCCACCATACTACAAAATGTAAAGTACATCAATCTCGTCTCGGCTGTGTCGCCCTGACCTGAGATGGTGCAATATGAACGTCCTGGCCAACAGACTCGTCGTACATCGTATGTATGCCCTCCACAGTCACTGAGCCACGACTAATAATATCCCGTAGGCGGGCCTGAATAATGTGTAGCCTCTGCATTGGAAAATAAAGTTGTCAGTTAAAGGTAAAGCATAATACTATAAAACTTTAAAGATAAATATATCAGCACATACCCGAGTATCTGAAACAGGGACCGGAAGAGGACGATCTACCGGTGGAGACTGCATAGCTGAGCCAGGAAGGAGAAATGGATGGCACCGCTCGCTAAACCAGGACATGTAGTCCTCAGATACTGTCCATGGTAAAGGGGCCCTGGTCTGACCCTGAAGCGCAAATCTGCTCGCCTCCTCGTGTCTAGCAGCCCAGCGATCATCTGCGCCATGGAATCTCACCCTATACCCTCTACTGCCAGAAGCGGGGCGCTGCTCCAAATAAGGGACAATCCTCTGAAGTGGGATCGTCTGAATGTACCCAAACTGTCGGAGGACTCGATCCGGCATATATGCCTCGATGATATCTCCTATCTGGATCGTCCCTCGGTACCTCGACACAGCAAACTCGCCCTCAAAATCTAACACTCTATCGCTATATGGCATGAACTTGATGTCCTCCGCTCTCATCTGATCTAACTGTGAGCGCAAGGATCTCAACCTCTCAAGAGTGGGTGCTGGTGTCCTCGGAACAAACAGTCTAGAAGCCCATATGGCCGATCCATGACGTCCTGGATCCTCTGCCGCTGAACAACCCAAGGACGGGAAGTGGGCATAGATCCAGAACTGTAAATATTAAAGTAAATGAAAGATGTTATTAGTAAGATTAACAAATGAAAGTTCTTATCTAAAGTGACTAATTACTATGAAAGTTCTTACCTGTAGAAGGGATGTACATCCTCCTATCGTCTTCACCTTCAGTCGTGAGGCATCGCCCAACATACTGTAGGTAAAGTCCAGATTTGTCATTTTATCATAACAGTAACAATAAGAATTTATTAGGTATTGAAGTAGAGTGATAGTTATACGTACGAGTACAAGTACGCTAGGACGCCGGTGCCCCAAGCATAGTCTCCAGTCCGCCCATGGTCTCACACGAAGTCGATCAAAAAAGGTCGAATCTTGTTCGTCAATTTATCGACGAACAAGGATGACCCTAAAAAGAAAAGAAGAAACACAGATGCCACCTCCTCAGCTGGGGTAGCTGGGTCGCGCCGAATGGCATCATACGCAGTCCTCAACAAGTCCACTGGTAGAGCTGTCTGGTGACTCCTAGCCTCCACCTCTGATATGTGAAATGTATCACTCAGCCACCTAACCCTATCTCGTGCCAGCATAGGTGTGACCATGGCCTCTCCATCAATCCTAATGCCTAGGATGACGGCTACATCGTGCAGGGTGATGGTCATCTCACCCCAAGGTAGATGGAAACTGCTAGTCTCTGGATGCCAGCGCTCCACAAATGCATGTATGAGGGCGTGGTCAACTCCAGCAAAAGAGACATCTAGCAAACCCATCAAGCCACTCTGAGATGCTAAAGCAAACCAGGAAGTGGGGTCCGCTCTATCAGCGTCGGAAATCCATCTACTGAGTGTCTGAATGTGCTCTATCCGCCGTAAAGCTGTCATCGGCCTCCTGTAATCCTCCTTCATAACACAACGAATATTCAATTAAACGTTTTATTAATTTACTTTTTGTAAGATAATGTGTTGTAATTGTGTTTAGTTATCTACCTCTCCCATCCAGACACCTCGAGCACGGTGTCCGGCATAGCAAGTGAGCACATCGCTGATCAATGGTGCCCCTGTATCAGCAACTACACGGCCTCGATCAGCCGGTACAAATGGCTCCTGCTGCGGCGGTACTACAGGATCTGCAGCTGGAGCATCGAAGTCAAAATCTCGCTGCTCGGTATGATCGCCAACAGGTGGCTCTACCTGCTCCTCAGCAGGAATATCTGCAGCTGTCTCCATGTGCTCGTCAGCAGTAATATCAGTAGGTGGCTCAACATGCTCGTCAGCAGTAGTATCAACGCGCTCGCCAGCTGTGGGATCTATCTCCCCTGCCTGTACAGAAGGACGGGCCACATCCTGGTCCGAGTCAGATCCATACGTCGGTGGTGGAAGAACCTCCCGAGGGAGAGCCGGAGATGCATCTGAGATGCATGGTCTCTGTGGCTGCTGTGGTGGTGGTGTGTCGGCAGCCGAACCAGCTACGTGGGACCTCCTCCCCATCGTAGCCCTCGCGGTGGCGAGACCATCTCTACGAGCCGAGGCCGTGGGACGCCTCCGTCTATGTCTCTGCATGACCTATAATATCTATATTTGATATTACAGGCCAATTTAATTAATTTTCTTTTATTTAGTTTACTTTACTTTCATTTGAAATGAATTTAAACGAAACTAAACGAGATTAAATGAATTATAATTACATAAATAAAATTAGGGGGAAAAAGTAAAGGTAGAGATTTTAATTTTATATATTTTTAATCTATTTTATTTTATATATTTCTAATCCATCTTATTTTAAAGTATAATGGATAAACTAATTTTATATATATTTAATATATTACAATTAAATTAATTAGATATATTTTTTTCCGTTTATTTTGAATTAATATACATTAATTAAGATTATATAATGTTAATATATTTAATATAATATTTTTAATCCATTTTATTTTAAATTAAATTGGATAAACTAATTTAATATATTTAATATGTTACAATGAAATTAAATAAAAATATTTTTATTTAATTTAATTTGTATTTATTATTCTTTAATTAAATTAAGTTTTTTAAAATTAATTATATATTTAATATATTTTTATTTAATTTAATGCATTGGAATTATAATTCCAATGCATTAAAAGATGAACAGTACTCCCACGGTTTCGCAATGCGTGACCGTGGGAGTACTGTTCATCTTCTTCGACAGTCCGCCTTCAATGGCGGACTGTCGAAGGTCATACGGCCACCATTTCACCAATCTATTTCCAATCAACCTAAATCTAACTAATTCAACAACAATCTAACCTATTCATGTCCATTTCATGCTCAATTACGAACCGAAAAGTGAAAAACGAAAACCGAGCAAAAACCGAACAAAAACCGAACGATACCTCTCTCGGGTCGTGTTTCCGCTTCTGAAATGGTCTTCCTTCGTTACCGTCTTTGTCCATTGCTGATTTTGTGTCGATTGTTGCTTGATTCGTACTTCGCCTCTTCGTGCCTCTTCGTCTTCGCCGTCACCTGTTGCGAAAATTGGGATTTGAATGTTAGCGCTTACGGAATGAGATTCCGTAAGCGCTTTTAGGGCGTGAAAGGGTCACGCATTCGCAATGCGTGACCGTCACGGTCACGCATTGCGAATGCGTGACCCTTTCACTCATTCGCAAAGCGTGAACGTGGTCTTACGTTCACGCTTTGCGAATGAGTCGTGCTTTTCGTAAATCCTGAACCGTGCGAATACGAGTTCCGTTAAGTTATGAGGAAAACAAAAGCTGTAATAATTACTAATACTCAGTTGGTCTAGTGGAATGTGGTGGTAGACTACTTAAGTGGTTAGCCTGGAGATTCGAGTTCGAATTTTCGGCAAAGCCGATCGAACCGGGTGTTCTAATTATTGAGCAGATAATATATTTAATTTTCTCTTGGATAAATTACAATTTTACTTTGTATTTTACCCATAATGTATTTTTTTTTCAAAAACTCACCTCTAAATTGCAATATTAAACAAAATCACCTTTAAAATCTTTCACTAGAAAAAAATCGACCAGATAATATATTAAATTTATTCTTAGGTGTTAAAGGTGTCAAAATTTCTCTTATCTATTAAATAAAAATAGAATTCTCTAAAATTATTTATAATATCACGAAAATTCAAGTGAAAATCGTAATGAAAAGACAAGGAAAGGAATCGGAAATAAAACATTGACAAAGGTATTCAAGTCAACTCGGTAATCAATCTTGACCTTCATGCAATAAGCATGCATATGTGGACATTTGTAAATAATACCCAACATTAATTAATATTTATTATAATGAATATAACAAAAATATATGTGGTAAATAAACTTATATATAAACATATATAAATATGAAAAAAGTCAATGTATTAGTTTTTGAGCAATTAAATATCAAACTTTATTTCAATGAAATATTTCACAAAAACAATACATAAGCAAAGTTGAGAATAAAATCACTTAATCTAATATATATATATATAAAATATGGGGTTGTTCATATAAAGCTCATTATTGTGGTAAGGTTGTACGGTTGGTTGTGTGCTCGACATGTGTCAAAAAAAAATTATAGAAAATATATTCTAGATACTTTTAACTATAATAAACTACAATGTTATAAATTCTGCACTATTCTCTTATAAACTTTGAGCTATTCTCATATAATTCATTAACTATTACTTTTTAATATATTATATCAAATCATTTATAAATTAATCGTTTATATCTTATGAACTATTATATACAATTCATGAACTATTACTTTTTAATATATTATATCAAATTATTTATAAATTAAACATTTATATGTTATAAACTATTTTATTATAATTCATGAACTATACTTTTATAAGTTATTCACTATCCCGCTATAAGTTTTGCATTATGCACTATCTCTTTATAAGTTTTGCACATCATTTTCATTCGTTTCGAAAAAAATAAAAATTTGGACACGTGCCAGCCGCACAACCTTATCGAAAATTAATGGTCTTACCTGAACATTCGTAACAAAACTAATAATAATTACGAATCTGTTCTCATGTATACACGGTAGGGGTCTTCTCATATGATCTAAACTATATATATATATATATATATATATATATATATATATATATATATATATATATATATATATATATATATATATATTTTAGGAATATATTAAATTTGTATTTTGAAGGCATCTAAATCGATGTAAATTTAAAGTAATATTATATTTGTCATATTTTAAGTAGAAAAAAATCTTAATTTAATAAGAATATAGGCAAATGTTAGTTAATTTAACCTAAAAATAATTAATAATATTATTCGATAGAGATGTTTTAAACAAATTATATTAGCGAAAGATTCGGTCAGCTCACGTGGCCAAAATTCAGATGCTCAATAAATAAATATATAAACAGAATAAAATAAAATAAAAAAAAAGTTTTTTATTATTACAAAAACTCTCACTCTTTGCTTTTACTTTTTTTCATCTTCAAATTCTGAAAGTGTGAACATAAAACAAAGATGAAGCAGGAAACTTCTCTGCTGGTTCCATTGGAGTCACTTCTTTCACAAACCGATATTTGCTTCTTCTCTCTCAGCAGCCCATCGCTATATATTCCATCTACCATAAAGTTCATTTCCTTTATTTCTGATCCAATCTATCTATTCAGCTTTTAGAATTTACTCAGATGGGCAACTGTCTGCGTTTTTCTGGTAATCTACTCTTCTTTAGTCATTCAGTATCATTTCTGTTTTTGCTTCATTTAATTCAATTTGAGTTAACTGTTGAACCTGCTTTTAGGTTTCAGGAGTATTAATTTCATCTATTTTGTTTGGTTTGGCTTACTTGTTACTTGTTACTTACTAATTTCATTCTTGTTAGTGATTTCAGATTTGCAAATTGATTCATCTAAATATCCAATCGCTCATTTTAGAGCATCTGCTTTTTGACTGTGTTATTATAATCTCTAATTGCTCTATGGTGGTTGGCTTTAGGTTTTTTTTTTCCCTCTTTCAGTTTTGCAAATTTGTCCATCAATCGGTGAACAGTTCACTCATTCAACCTTAAAAGGGGTTTTGGTTCATTGCCCATCTTGACTGTTGTTGTTGAAAGCTTTGATTTATGTCAGTTGCTGTGATGGAAAGATTTTGAAATTTTGGTTTGGTTTCAGGAAGCTCAAAGAGTTCAGTAAAAAACAAAGGTGATAACAAATCTGTGGACATCCCAAGTCCTTCTGTAACAAAAGATGGTTTAAAGAGCCCAGCACAAATCCTTCCAACCCCGAGAACCGAAGGAGAAATCTTATCATCGCCAAATTTGAAAGCATTTTCATTTGCACAACTTAGGATTGCGTCGAAGAACTTTCGTCCAGATAATCTGCTTGGAGAAGGAGGTTTTGGGTGTGTTTATAAAGCTTGGATTGATCAACAAACACTAACTCCTGCAAGATCCGGGTCCGGAATGGTTGTCGCTATCAAGAAGCTTAAACCGGACGGTCATCAAGGCCACAAAGAGTGGTTGGTATGTTTATTGTAACTCATGAATGTGTTTGACTGTAATGTTTATACTGTTTTGGTGTTTTTTTTGCTTATTGTTGGATTGATGCAGACTGAAGTTAACTATCTTGGCCAACTTCACCATCCGAATCTTGTGAAGCTTATCGGATATTGCCTCGAAGGAGAGAATAGACTCTTGGTCTATGAATTCATGCCAAAAGGAAGCTTAGAGAACCATTTGTTCAGAAGTAAGTCATATGCTGAATTTTTTACTATCCCTCTTAACTTAGGATATAAATCAATGATTTTGAAGCTTTTTTGTTTGTATACAGGAGGGGCGCAACCGCTGTCTTGGACAACAAGGATCAAGGTGGCCATAGATTCTGCAAGAGGGTTGTCTTTCTTGCATGATGCACGAATCATATTTCGGGATCTTAAGGCTTCTAACATTCTACTAGACTCGGTATGTAATGAAGCATAAATGTTCATACAGAAGCATAAATGTATGCACGAATTTGTCTTTCCTGATGTCTTGACCTGATGCAGGAATTCAATTCAAAGCTTTCGGATTTTGGTTTAGCAAAAGCCGGCCCTACCGGAGACAATACGCATATTTCAACTCAAGTGATGGGTACTCAGGGTTATGCAGCACCCGAGTACATGGCCACAGGTTCGTTAACCCACCAAATTTATATACTAGGCTTGTTATTACTGGCCCGTTTGGTAACGTAAGATTACGTAGACGAGGATGGAGAGAATTATGTAGACGAAGGATTAAGGAGATGAAGTTGTTTAAGAGGATGAGTGTAAAAATAAAATGAAATGAGTGTTTAGTAAAATGAGTATGTTGCGGGTAAAATTACGAAAAAGTACATGTTAATTTTTTTTATAGACGAAAAAGATGAAAAAGAAGGAAAAGGAATAAAAATGAGATTTTAGCCTCAATGACCCTTATGATCTCCATAATCGAATTTCTATAGGATTACAAAATTTTCATAATCTAATTACCCTTTAATCTCCTTAATTCTGTTACCAAACGAGATTACGAAAATTATTTCTTCCTTTTAATTCTCATAACCTTAATCCCTTAATTTATCTGTTTACCAAAAACGGAGCCTTTATAATGATAGTTTTTCGGGTATGTGCAGGACGACTCTCAGAAAGAAGTGACGTATACAGCTTTGGAGTCGTATTACTTGAGCTGTTAACTGGGCGCCCTGCCATTGACACATCAAGGTCAGCTTTGCAACAGTCTCTAGTAGACTGGACGAAGCCTTATCTAAGAGACAAACGAAAGCTCGTCCGAATCATGGACACTAACTTGCAAGGACAGTATTCTCAGAAGGCGGCTATGGCGATTGCGCTTCTGGCACTTAAGTGCCTTCACTCTGATCCTAAGGAGAGGCCGAAAATGCCGGAGGTTTTAGCTGAACTAGAGAACATCAGTGAACGTAAGAGCACAAAGCATAACAAGCACATGCGTAGCCCTGCACCAAAGTCTCCTTTGAATGTGACGCCGTCGGCTTCTCCGTTGCATTTGAAAGCATATCGGAAATCGCCTCGCGGGCATTGAGCTTCAGCTGCGGGGAGGCTGTGTTGTAAATATTTTGAAGCTTTCTTGTATAGTCTATTGAAGAATTTGAGAGATGTTGATTTGTTTTTAGATATTAAAATTATGTTTTTACTTTTATTAGCCTAAAGTTCAAACACCATCTTCTTGTGTATTAAGCTTCTGGTAAGTGTGAAAATGGAAGTTGGCAATTGCCTCTAAATCTCCATATTTGTAAAAAAAATGATATATATATTTATAAATATACTATTTCTAAAAATAATGTTTTGATTAATTCCAATTTGTAACAAGAATATTTGGTTGATTGACGAAGCTTTGCATTACATTCCCTGTGTTCCTTTGCTCACATAGTCACATATAACATCATGCTTCAAAGGATGTCTTTTAATACATATTGATTGATAGAGCTTTATGATACATTGATAGAGTGTTGCATCAATGAGAGAACTTACAGGCATTACTAAGGAACGGTTTGCTGTTTCGGTATATGAATCAAGATGTAAGGCCAGACAATGTAGTTTAAATATTCTCAAAAACAACGTTTCAATGAACATTTAAGCTTACTTAAATGCCATTGTTCACAGAAGCAAACATTCCAAGTCTAATTTTACACAGGATAAAAGAGGAGCTTTTCACTAAGATAATGTTGTTGCAGGAAAAGGCTTACAACTCTCTGGAGAAGCATACGCATCACTGTTGTGTTTTAGTCGGCAGTCCAGCTCTGCTCCACAACCTCACGAACCCTCCTATTGTATTCGCGCTTGCTCTCACTAAACAACCGAGCAGCTTCTGAGTTTGCTGGTGAGTTTGGGTTCGGATCACATAATAGTGACTGCAAGAATAAAATCAATGTAAATTACCTAAAATATATTTCGACAAATGTGTAGCAGAACAAATTACAGAAAGCAATGAAATCCACATTTCAGATGGAACTTATGAAAGGGAAATCAAGTACCTGGATTGAAGTAAGTATAGCAGCAACATCATAAATAGGGCTCCACTGATTTTGTAGAATGTCCAAGCAAATGCTTCCATCGGCATAGACTATAAAAAAAAGGGGAGAAATCCATGTGATCTACCAAAATTTAACCTGAATAAATTTGAAAGAGGCAGAACAAAGGGGCAACTTGAAGGATTGGTCTATCAACAAAAGCCTCAACAGTCAACACAGCCGAGGCAACATGATGATTCTTGCATAGATGATACTGAGGGAAAATTCAACTACAACCCTACAACAAAATCTTTTACTAGACAAGAATAGTGAAACCAATAGGGCCGAATGCCCAATTACCACATGGAAGCATGAAACGATAAGCGACAAGGATAGTAGACAAAGAATTCTTTCAATTCAATGATTTTTTGTTTGTTTTTTAATAGGAAGCAAAATAACAGCCAAGTCCCATAGGAAATTTTATCCAAGAAAATAACTACTAATCTGCACAAGTAACAGAGAATCGTAACCAATTCTACCAGCTTTCAAATGCCTACATATTAAGTTAGGGATCAAGGCCTTAAAGATCCCAACCACAATTATATTGGTAAACATAGGGTTAATGAGGTGCTAGACTTACTGTTAGGATGGAACATCCGAGAGACAAAGCGAACTGTAGGTGGCTTATTTGGGTAATCCTCAGAAAATTGTAGAGTCAATTTGAAGGTGCCTGATGAAAGAAAGGCAAATCAACGTCAAACAGATACAGCAATACACCCCTTATGTTAGAATATGCATAACACAGACACAATTCTAAAAATGGAAGATATTTTACTGACATTTTGTCTGTAATACTACAATCAACAAGGCAAAGGCCAAAGTTTAGTAAATACCAGTTCATGTTCAAACAGATGCAAGTAAAAAGGTTGAATTGGATCAATATTGTTATTATAATACTTCACTTTTTTTAACAATCATCCAATCATGTCAATATTAAAATGTGTAAACCATTTTTGTCTGATAATGGTGCACAATCATTAACCTTTGTCAGGCCACCAGATCCAAGAAAAAAGGTTTCACTCCCACCTTCCCTCCTATAACCTATTTTCCAATTGTCTAGGCACAAAAGATAAAGTTGAAGCATATAAAATGCACTACTGGCCACAAACTTAATTATGGATGAACGTCACACAAGTAAAGTTGTGTGGGGTATCAAGCAGTTTCTGCTGAGTATTAAGCCAGATTTCACAGATCAACGATTGATCTTCTGAAGTTAGAACAACATTGTGGGAAAATAGAGTACAATATGGCCAAAAAAATTCTAAATTAGTGAGGTGGAAGAGTATTTTACAAGCATACATTGCCACATATGTTTGTTTGGTTCGGTTCAGAGGAAAACCGTCGTTTGTCACTAGTGAGTTTATTAAGTTTTTTCTTTACAATTCAATTCTTTTTTTAATTATTTTTTTAATGCCCTACATGGTGTAGGGACTCAAAATGTGCTGCCTTACACAAACTGTCCGAGGTAGCAGCCTCCTTTATCTAAAAAATGCAACTTTCTCAGTTCTGTTTTTTTTTTCAGAATAAACAAATTAAAAAACCTATCTATTGATTTGGGGGTTTTTGAGCCCAAAACCACTATCTGGATTTGCAGCTTTGCTTTAAACCTAGACAAAGAAACAATATCCAATTTGCCAATGCATTCTTATAAATACTTCAGCCGAGGTGCTAATTTAGAATTTTTCAGAAAGAAGTGTCATATGCGGAAATTCTAAAAATTACTAGACAAAATATGTATTTTGCAGCAAACAATACACATCACTTAGACATAGATGGAATGGATGCAAAATTGATTAAAAAAAAAAAAAAAAAAATCAATTTAACAAAAGCCAAACATAATGTTTAGAAGTTATCCAAGCTTGTAATTCATTTTAATAAATAAAAATATTTTGATACTTCACACATCCTTAGTGCTACAATCCTGTTTCATCCTCTCCCTTAGGGAGCCACTGTGCCCTCTATATTTCCACTAAAATCTCTCTGATCCTCTGATAATGGCAGCTCTATGTTTGGTTGTTGGATAGGAAATAGCCTTCACATTCACTCCCCATCTCTGATTTTATATTTAGCTTTATTTTCGAAAGATAAGGGTCACACTCTTGATGTTTCCAACCTAGTTCAACTTCCTCAATCTTTTATTTTTCATTCTACATGTTTCCTTCCAATCTCCCATGTTGGACACAGGAATCAACCCTTTCCCTGTGTTTCTATTCAAAATACCTGGAGAGATAAGTTCAGTGATTTTAAGGGGAAAAGCAGGTGGGCGGGTCAGTTATGATAATGAACAGGTTCACAAGAAATGAGGAAAGTACAGGCAGGTGGAGATCATTTTGGTTAGTGGAGCATAATAGGTAAGAGAAATGGCTAGAGAGTAAGAAGAGAGTTAATTGATTAGGTGCGGATAAATGAAGATTGTAAGCAAATGTCAATGACGACTCTATGGTTTAACAGCTACTGGAAGCATGCCAGTAACAAGTTTCTTATCAATGACAGAAGTCCCTAAATAGGAATTAAGCGATCTAACTTAAAGTACCCTTCCAAGACCATACACACCCTCAAACCATGAACACCTGAACCAAATATATCAAGCAGGTAATCCAATCCGTGTATTCACTAATTCTCCAATGAATAATACACTATGTTAACTAACCTTGAATAGAAAGTCAGAGAAACAATTCCCCCACACTGAAATCAATGCAATAGGCAAAAAAGATCACATAAACTCTGAACATATTAGGAATGTGAAGAAAAAATCAGATGGGGACTGAATAAAAGGATGGCGTAAGAAGGACAATAAGGTCAGATAAACTCCTTTAATTTTTGTATAGTTTCACTTTACCTCCATCCCAAGGAGTGTCATCTGGACTGTAATTCAACAAAAGGAATTTTAAGTAAGCCCAAATACGAAGTCCCATCAATCAAATTCAAAATGTATAAAAAGACATCCTTTCAGTTTGTAGTTTAAACCTACCCAAATATAACAGCATTCCAAAGCATGATGTCGTTGTCATGAGGAGCACCGCTAATGCCTGCAGGCGGGTCTTGTTGCAACCTCTTGAAATCACGCATCAAACGTTTCCTAGCAGAAGTTGACATCTTGACTTCCTACACCTTAAAAAGCATAATATGTGAGCAAAGGAACACAAGGAATGTAATTCAAGGCTTCATCAATAAACCAAATATTAACAAGATTACAAGTTGTTCACAGTATATTCTTAATGCAGTTGTAAACCAAGAAGTTCGTTCTTCCTAGACAAAACATATGTATATACGCCCTTTTTAGTCTAAAGCTCACAAAGAGAGTGATTCCCAAATTCCCAATACATAAAAATTAGAAGCAAAACAAACAAAAAGAACAACGATCAAGAATTAAAACAACCAAAAAAAAGGCAATCTACCAAAGGCCTCGTTCTTCCAGAAACCATAAACATATCAATTAACATAGACAATCTCGTCAAATACATCAAATTAGGGTTCTCAAGCAACCTATTAAAGAATCTACCGAAGCTAAACAACAACAAATTATTTTGAGATGTCCTGAATTCACAAAGAACACCCAAGAAGGAAAGAAAACATATTCTCGCAGGCTGGAAAATAAAAATCAATGAATACGGCAATCAAGAAAAAAGAAAACAAGACCCTTACACTTTGACGGAGGGGACACAAAATTCTATTGTTCGAACAACTAAAAACCGATTCAAGAGAGAGAAATCAGAAGTGCGAACGTTGAGGAAATTGAGGTATCAGAGGAACGCTTTCATGGCTGCCGATTGGATGAACTCGAGAGAGAAGAAAGGGAATTGGGACTCAGCAGCCGAGAAAGAGGCGAGAGAAAATACAAGTGAGAGAAGCCTTTATTATATACTGTATGTCAAGCGGGCCCCGACTCTCTTCAGAGAGTCCATGACATTATGTTCTCATAGTTTCATTTTTATTTATTTTTCCCTCTATTTTGGTTCATATCCACTCTATAATTACTATAATTCTGATTAAAAAAAAATTAAATATAATCCTTAGTCTTAAGACTTTTAATATAAGGATTGTAGGATGTAAGAAGGTGAATAATTCACCTTGTACAGATTACTTTACATTTTGATCAAGTTATACTAGAACTAGAAGGCATGCATGTGATATATGTGTACAAAATATCATGTACACACTTACATGCATGTGATATGTACAAATATCTTGTACATGTTTATCCATAACATTCCCCCTTGAATATTCACCTTCTTCCATTATCAAACTTGAGTGTCTGTTGCTGACTTCATACTCATTATACGCTTGGATGAAATTGCCTCATTAAAAATCTTGTCAGAAAAAGCTCAATGGGATAAAAACCTGATCGAAGGAAAAAATAGTGCAGCGCGTATAATGCTCACCCTAGTTTCAACATATGTCTCAGAGTCTACACATTCCAATCTTGCGCACAAGCTCTTCAAATTTCTTCGGGCACAATAATTTCGTGAACAAGTCAGCAAGATTGTCACTAGAACGGATTTGTTGAATATCAGCTTCCCCGGTTTCCTCCAGCTCACAAGTGGAGAAGAACTTTGGCAATATGAGGAGCCTCTCCAAGCTACTCTTCTGGATCAACACCTTACCTTTCCACGGGATATGCATATTCGCCATTAGTGGAGTGTTATGGATGTGTTGTTGCCGGATGATATTGGACACATGCTTCCCGCCTCATTTTTGCTTAAGCTTGCTCTCGTCCCGCCCTCACTGGAGTTATATGTCGTTGCATCATCTTCTTCAAGTCTGGCGGTTCGAGACGAACTCAGTTGGGCTCTTACACAGGATGGAGATTATTCTTTTGCAATGGTGTATTCATTGCTTACTACGGGTTTTGCATGTCCTCGAGGGGAAGGTGGATTGTTTCAAGTTTTGTGGTTTTCTCGTATCTTTGAGCGGACCCGTTTGTTCCTAAACAAGCTTCTTTGCGGTGGTGTCATGTGCAATGAAGAAAGGTTTAGACGTCATCTCAGTGGGTCTCCGGCTTATCCGAGTTGTCAAGTGGAGGTTGAGTCTCTTTCCCAGTTGTTTCGGGATTGTTTTTATGCAAGACGACTTTGGCGAGGACTTGGGGCCAATGTTTTCCTAGAAAATATTTACGACCTACCCTTTGCGTCATGGATCAAAGGCAATTTTCTCTCTACTCATTCTTTTAATAGTAATTGTTTATGGCGTGAAGTTTTTGTAGTTGGAATGTGGTGGACATGAAAGTGGTAGAACACTCAACTTTTTAAGGGCGTTCTTGAGTTTGGTGACCGTAGTAAGCTCATGCAAGACCAAACCAAGGCGCATGTTCGTGATTGGAAGAAGTATCATGGAGCGAGTCAACTGAGGCGTAGTGTAGTCTGTGTTGCTTGGGAGCCCCCCAAAAGAATATGTCAAGATTAATACCGATGATCGAGACGTAGTGATGGTCATGCAACAATTGTAGTTATTTTTTAGGAACCATGAATGAGAGTTTTTGACGGGCTTCGGAGTTAACCTTTAGCGTACCATGTCTAAGTCATGGGGTTTGTTACATGGGCTCAAGGTATGTTGGGAGAGTGGATACCGACAGGTAATTTTAGCGACGGGTTCTCAAATGGTTACGACTCTTCTCCACCACTCGCTTCCCCGTCATCAGTCTCTCTCTAGTTTGGCGCGTATGTGCCAAGATTTTTTGCAAAGGAACTTAAATATTTAGTTCCGACATGCTTACCGCGAGACAAAATAAACTTGAGGACTATATAACTTGTATTTCTTATTCTTCTAATATTGACTTAAGTATATTGATTTACTATCGTGACGTGTAGTGGACCTTTTATCCAATGATGTAAGGGGTTAGACTATCCACGATTGTTGATCACTTACCCTTTGTTTTAATATATGAAATGCGCGACTAGATGCACAAAGGGCGTCGAACCTCCTTCTAACAAAAAAAAAATGAATTGTTGAAAATTTTGATGCTTTCTTCTAAGTGCGATGTAAAGTAATAATTTTCATGTGTAAAATGTAAAAAATGATAGGTCAAGTAAGATTAGTCTCGTCTCATCCAAATCACAACCAAGAGAGGTTAAGTCAGGTTCAATTCAAAAACACAAAATCCGTCCCGATATCGTCCTTCTCGGACCTACATTTAAGCAATTGAGTTCTCATTTAAAAATTCAATGTTTCGATTTTTGTAACTATTGTTATATATTATCCCTGTAAATTTATAATTAGTTATGATTTATTATTATTTTTAAATTCTCAATTAACAATCATTAAACGAGAACGAAAAAAACTAAATACATAAATTTAAATTTATGACTTTTAGAGAAGAGAGTACTGGCCTTGTTAGAGTTTGGGTTTCCCTATTGATATCATAAGAGCAAACCTGAAACTCCAAAATGAAAAATTGGACACCATTTACGGACCTTGTTAGAGTTTCGGTCGAGATTTCATGAAGAAGAGAGATGGGGAAGATTAAAAATTAATAAAAAAAATTGGACACCAACGTCATCCAATAGCATCCGGATTGGACGCCGACGTCATCCAAAGTTATTCGATAAAAGATAAATTGAAAATCAGATATATAAATTATTGTTTAGTGTGTGACTTGTGGAGTATCTATCAAGTATCAACTTACAACCTAGACTAATCCACATTCCACGTTAGAGTTGAAAAGGAAGAAGCAATCCACAACCCACGTTAGAGTTGAAAAGTATATTTATCCTTAAAATGGGTTCGAATCTACCCATTTCCACAAATGGAGCACTAGGTGGACAGAATCTCCATCACAAAAATATATCCAAACAATGGAGACATTTTTCCTAAAATCTTTTCATTTGTACGATGAAATAGTTCCTCGAAGGAATTCATAATTCTCAATGTGGCACCTGCAATGAAGCTGTCATAATCAAACATACAGGAGGGTTCAAGAGAAAAACAACGAAAGAGAGGGTACTAGGTTTAAGGTACATTAAGTTCTAGCAACAAAACCCCGGTTGAACATGGTGTGGGTATAATATGAACATATTTGACAACGGTAAGAATCACTTGGTGAGCAACTCTTTGACAGAGAAGCCATAGTAGTTGTCGAAATGGTTTGGCGGTTCGAAAATGAAGCAGGAGATGACATCTCTAAGAGTAATAACACCAACTACTTCATTGTCATTGTCGGAAACGACGTAAATCCTATGTACTATCTTGGAAGCGAGTGTGCGGACAATACTGCCTATAGTTGAGTCAAGCTTACAGGTGATTGGTGGGTTTACTTGTCCTACTTCTTGAGCTGATATTGTTATTGTGTCTACAAATTCCTTCACTGTCAGATTCCTGCATTAATACATAAAAACATTATGAAAACAAGTGTTCGAAAGCCTCACAAAGAAGATGAAAGAGGTAAATGTAAATGCAAGAATCTTGAAATCCTCAGAATCTGTATAGATATTAATCTAAAACAAAAAGAACTCTTCTTTTTCTTTGTTGTATAATTCAGATAATTATTACCTGAGAGTAGAGAATATTTCAGGTTTCAGCAACAGGTATTTTATATCCTTCATGCTTATATTGCCAATGATTTTCTTCTTTGGTCCTTCTACCACTGGGAGCCCGCCAATTTCGTAATCTTTCATTCGTTTAAAAGCTTCTAAAATCAAGTCATTCCTTTCTATGCTTATAACCTATACAATATCAGAAAAAATATATCAGCTTATACTTTAAAAAGCACCATAGTAGAATTGTAATAAGATCACCGTTAGCCACACACCTCATCAGATGACATGAAAGGAAGGCCCAAATCTGTGAGAGGATGTGATGCAATCTCATCAAACCAATCTCTACCCCTGCACCCTTCCAGTCCTTGAATAACTGCAGATTGAGTAATGAAATTCTTAATTGAAGGCTGGCCTGTTTCAATTACTGGTACGTTTCTCAGCCTGTATTTCGATAGGAGTAATAATACAGTTAACATGGAGCTGTCTGTTGCCACCGGAAGAAACGGGGAAGACTTGAATGATTTGACTATTGACTTCACCTGCACCAGATAAATTTCAATCCACAAGACCTTATCATAGGCAACAATGAACAATTACATGAAGACATCTCAATCAAAATTGATCTTTACTTTAGTGGACTTGAAAGGTTCTTTTTGGAGAAGAACTTTGTAGAAATCGTCTCCCAAATGATTAGCAGCAGTAGCTGCGTCTTTCCCTATCCCTTGATCAGTTGCATAACCACCAGCTACAGCTGCGCCAACTGCAGCAATTGCCATTCCAGCTACAGCAGCAGGACCTGCAGCACCCAACGCCACAGCTCCCAATGCTCCAACAGCACCACCTCCGACACCAGCAGCAGTTGCAGACGTGGCCGATAAAGCACCAGCCGCCATATCTGCAGTCTCGAGAACCCAAAGTATGACAGCTGAGTAATCAACGATTCCTAAGTACCTTTCTCGCCATTCTGTGTCCTTTCCTGCATCAGGATTGATCACCGGAGCTGACAGTATGTTGTTCTCTGACAGAACTTTTACTGCATCAGCTATACAAATGTCTGCTTGGATCTCAATCACTGCAGGAAATGTTCAAATTCAGCAAGATATTCCTCACAATTCACATGGATTTTTAGATTTGTGGAGTTAGATTATACATTTTCCATTATTGACGATTGGAAACGAAGCCACTGGAATAATTGCAAAAGCATATGTCAATGTTTCTTGAAGAGATTGTGGTAGCTTCTTCCTGGTCTGTATCGTCTCAAAATAAGCATCACAGCTTGAGATTTTGGTTTCTCCTTTCTCATCTTTTGCTATTGACATTTATGCAGAATCTGTACTAAAACGACATCAGTAAGATGATTCGGAATGATTCCGTCTGTAATTCTGTATAGATTAATCCTATTTTCTATTATACAACATCTTCAATTATATTTCTAAATTTTTGACCCGATCTCATAATTCACAAGAAAATATTATGCGAACATAGCTGCACAATACGTATAGCACTATATCCACCGCATTTCGCAGCTTTTCGATTTCCTCGTCGCTTGAACACACTACATCAATAGATTGCAGCCTTTCAAAACTCGTCGCAATCAAGCAATAGCAGGTAGGAAGATTTGGAAAAATCCTTATTCATAATCAAATGAACGGTAGTATAAGCACGGAACAAAAAAGAAACAATCTACATGGCGACGAAGACAAAAAGAAAGCCAAAATTTACCTCTGATTCTTAAATCTTCAGAACAATTGATCCAGAAATGGATGTCGAATACCTCCTATTCGGCCTTCTCTGTCTATGGACATCCCTTGAAGATAAAAAAGAGAAAAATCGAAATCGGTTATGCTTCTTTCGTTTTTCTGATGTGTAACTTGTTTCACCCACAGGAAAAGTACAAAACGAAGGCGCCACAGTATTAACAAATGATGATGACAGATGCCCAACTTCTGGACTTCCATTTGTCGAAGCTGTCGTTACAACCGTATGGGCCGACCCATGAATTTTGTATGGGCCAGCCCACGAATATTGGGTATTGGACTTGTAATCTTGAAGGTTATTAAAAAATTTGTCACAAGGAGAGTAAAAGGTCACTGCCCATCTAGTGAGTTTTTTTTTTTTTTTGAAAGGAAGAGCGGTTCAAACCATTGAACGGCGCACCATCTAGTGGATCGAAAAGTCAAAAAGATCGGAATATGGATTAACAGTCATGAAGAGCCACACAAGATAAGAGAAAAGAAATACACAAAAATATATCAATAAAAACCCGAAAGCAAAAAAAATTATCAAGGGAAAGCAGGATAATCCATCAAACAAGAGATAACGAGCATAAACATTCATCTCCGAATGAAGAACACGGGTATGAAGTTTGAGGAACAATTGTGGACACTTCAAATTTGGATTACAATAGAGTTATCAGGAGTCGATCACAAATCTATGTCTGCTTCTCCACACAACCCTCGCCGCCAAAAGACAACATCAAACCTCGGAAAAAGAAACTTTTGAAAACGGGTATCATTATATATATAAAGTTGTATAATTTGATGGTTTAATGATTAACAATTTATAAGGATGAAATTGTTTTTTGTGTTAAATTATTCTGATTTTGTTCGATTTTGAAATTTGTATTTCCTTGGTAATAAACATTTGGGTCTTAACTCATTTGAAACTTGATTTTTATTTATACTTTTTCAATTTTTGTGTTTTTGGTGTCGTTAAGCCGAGACTCGGTGTCTTTAGACTGCGAGATTGGTGTCTTTAAAGGCAAAGATTTTGCATCCTTGTTTTAAACCGCTTCCTAGAGGGTTGAGAGCCCAATGTTCGATTGAGGGGCCATTGTTCGATTGAGGGTCCATGATCTGCGTCTTCGAGCAAGAGATGGAAGATTGTTAAAGTTTATGGGGTTTTCCATCATGTTATCTAGCGAGACTTATTGTATTAACCCACATGTAAATTTTAAAATACATAGAGTTTTTTTTTCCCGATAATTATTTTGAAATGGACATGCGGGTCATACCAAGACACCAATATTCACCACCATTTCATAACTAAATATTCCTTTTGAATTAAAATTTAAATTTGTTTGTTTTTTTACTCATATCAATTTATCCGATCATCAATCTTCATATTCTCCCCAAATTTTGTTGTCTATACATTAAGTACCTTTCTTTCCAAAAAAAAAAACTTAAATGGAAAATTATTTTTAATCTGATAAAATGAACGGCTAAAAGAAAATTGCTATTCTTTTGGAGAACATTAACACTTGAATGGTCACAACTGCCCTGGCAAGAATCAATGGATAACCGGAATAATACCAGATGGAATATTGGCATATTCTGCAAATTAAAAAAAGAAAATGAAAAAAGTCTGCCAGTTTTATTGGGGTACATTTATAGATACAATTTAAGCCTGTCCAAATATTAAAATATTTTACGACAAAATATAATGATAAGCATACACTAGAAATTTATTTATAATAATCCGAAATATTGAAAAAAATGACCAAAAATTGAAAAATAACGAATATAATTAGCAGTCACTCGGTCAGAGCTGAGATATATATTAGGTCTACCAGCTCGTTCTTCTTCCTCCCCCATTCGCCAAACCCTAGCTTCTCTCGTCTCTCTATACTTTGCTCAGTTGAAAGAGATGGTGAAGGGACCAGGATTGTACTCTGACATCGGCAAGAAAGCCAGAGGTTTGATTTTGGAATCTCATTTATCTCTTTGTTTCATTTCGTTATTCGATGGATATGCATAATCTGTTCGTTTGACCTAGTTTTTGGTTGCTTGATTTCATGAATCTGCAGATCTTCTTTACAAAGACTACCAAAGTGACCACAAATTCACCATTACCACCTACTCTTCCACCGGTGTGGTGAGCCATCTCTCTCTTTTGAAACAAAGATCCGTGTGTTTTTTGGGCATTGCGTAGTTATGAATCAATGATTGAAGTGATGATTACGCAAACCGCTTAAAGTGTGTGGATTAGTGTGTTTTGTATTGCTATTTGTTTGACTTGTTGCCTAGAATGCTTTTTCTATGCGGCTATGTTTCATTTCCGTGTACTCTATGCTATATTGCTGCCTTAAACTTGTAGCCTGGATTGAGGTGCCATGGCTCTATTAGACGGGGCTGGTTGGTCCGTTGTAGTCACATTTGCAGGGAAGGAAACAGGGTTCCGGGCTTGGTACTGGAAGCATGATCTACCAGTTCTTATCGAGGACTTAGTGCGAGCTCATTTCCACGTTATATTCAGACTGTTTCTCATTATTTATATCAACTCAGAGCCTGCTGTCTTGTATCTGACCGAAAAAAAAAACTTGGAAGAGTTGTTGCCTTGTTCTTGTTTTAAGTCCTTAAAGTGAAGTACTTTATTTTTTTGTTCACCCTGTACAGTTATCCAATCATTTGACCCTGGCCTTTGTTGCAATAGCTTATACATTCCACAATGTTCACTTTATTTAGTTTTATGAAGTGTACTTTGTTTCATCTTTATCATTAATTGTTTACCTTTCACATTGTCATTCGAGGTCTGTAGGACCTGCTTGGTATTGATTGAGCTTGTTGAATTGCACCATTCTATATGCTGAATGAATCCCAATGTTGTGGTTGTTTATTGCCGTAGTTGAACAGTTTTTGCTTGTTCTTGTTATAGGCCATTACTTCTTCAGCTGTCAAGAAGGGGGAATCATTATTCGCAGATGTCAGCACTAAGTTGGTAAACAACAACATCACAACTGATGTGAAAGTTGATACAAATTCCAATGTAAGTATTGAGAGTTATGGACAACATTGATTCAATTACAGATTGGAGTTGTTCTGGATGTTGGTAGTGATGTCTAATGTAAATACTATTAGGACAAATGAAATGAATAAAAATTGTCTTGATTTAGTATGAGGCATTGACGCAAACTCTCTTTTTGATTAACCCATTTTTGCTTTTGATGGATAGGTTTTAACCACAGTTACAGTTGATGAACCTCTCCCTGGGCTGAAATCTATCTTCAGCTTTGTTCTCCCTGACCAGAGATCAGGCAAGGTAAGATATATATTTCTCTGTTTCTGTCTTCCGTATTTAGATGACAGCATGGCTGTTTGATGCTGTCTATATATTTTTACAAGCCTTCTTTGTGATTTGCTGCTGAACAGGTTGAAGTTCAGTACAAGCATGAGTTTGCTGGAGTCGCCACAAGTGTTGGCTTAACTGCAAACCCAGTTGTTAACTTTGCCGGTGTGCTCGGAAACGAAGCTCTTGCACTTGGAACTGATGTATCGTTTGACTCTGCGTCTGGTAATGTCACCAAGTGCAATGCTGCATTTAGCTTTACCCAAGGCGATCTTGTTGCTTCATTGAACCTGTAAGTGAATCTACAGCACTTCACTTCGGACAATTCTAGAATTATTAGCTTAAATAGGTCATTTTCATTATTTGTTTGATTTGTTTAAATTATGAAGTATAAGAGCATTTTTAACTTGACCCTACTTTTGGTTTGCTGTCTTCAGTTTGATATCCTTGATATATGCAGTAATACAAATAAGATATGTATACCAAATGTTTTGTGCACAAATGGGCTTGTTTCTATGCAAAACGCATGTGTTGTAATGCAAGTTTTATGCCTTGAAATGTCTTTCAGTGAAGTTGATGAATGCTTGATTATATAGTAATGCGTTGTTGGGAAAACTTCTTTCACTTTTATAGCATTCTACAAGTTGTACAATTTAAAATATTGGCAAAACTACTTTCACTTTATCTTGCTTGCAGCAAACAGCTGAAGTATTCTCAGCATGTTGCCCTTTTTATGAAATTGCAGGAACAATAAGGGTGATATTTTGAATGCTTCATACTACCACACTATTAACCCAGTTACTGCTGTTGCTGCGGAACTGAGCCACAGCTTCTCCAGCAATGACAACACACTCACCATTGGCACTCACCACGCCCTTGACCCATTGACTTCAGTCAAGGCCCGAGTGAACAACTTTGGCAAAGCAAGCGCTTTGATCCAGCACGAGTGGCGTCCAAAGTCATTGCTTACCATTTCAGGAGAAGTTGACACTCGTGCAATTGAGAAGAGTGCTAAGGTTGGTCTTGCATTGGCTTTGAAGCCTTGAGCAATGACGATTTATTTCCAGTTGATTTGTACGGTTGGCTTTGTTCTTGTATGAGGATCAATAAATCACCCAAAAATGAACTTGCTATGGGAACCATATTTTGTCTGGAGTGAACCATTGTTTTGAGACCCTTGAGTTTATTATTATTATTTTCAAACTGCCCTTTGAGATTGTTGTTTCTTTTCCCTCTTTGCTATCTAATCTAAATAAATTTCAGTGATTGGAACCTAGTAGGGTTGTGCACTTTGAAGCGGACCATAAAAGCAGGTCAGATCGGACCGGTTTTTTTAAGGTCCGGACCACTTCACCCAGACCGGATCCCGTCCATGGTAGTTGTGACCTGTGGAGTAATTTCCAGACCCGGTTCAAGACGGGAGAAAAAGGTAATCCGGGTCGGTTCGGAAATTAAAAAAAATTAAAAACTAAAACCCCCAAGAGAAATAGCTCAAGTGGACCCGGTTGGACCAAAATTCTGGGCCCGGTCCATAGTTATTCGAAAACTAGCTTTATGTTATTTGATATTAAATAAGGTATAAAATTTAAAAAAACTTTATAAACTTTATGTTATTTGATATTTTTCTTGAAAATTGTGTCAAAAGTTTAAACAATACTTATTTTTGATCGGAGGAGTATTATTTTGTGTAAAAAAAAACCATAGGTATTATATTTCCTTATCTAGAAGCTAAAGCTGAACTCTTCCTGTCTTATATGGCGAGGTGGACTCCACACACACCTATATATATATATATATATATATATATATATATATATATATATATATATATATATATATATATATTATTTGGTCACATTAGGGAGGTGTAAATTGCAATCTTTAGATGTCGGCATACATCATTAAAACCGTCCATTGACAGTGTTTACAAAAACCACACGTTAAATATTATAATTTGCATAAACATACTTTTAGTTTTAAAAGTTTATAAAAACAACACCATCAAAATATAATTTGAGATATTTTTCTCTAACAAAACAACTTTCATCAATTCATTTAACTTACTAAATTATTTCTATTTTGAATGATTTTTCTTGAGTGTCATATAACAAATTTGTTTTCTTTTTCTAAGTGATAGCCAATATGTTATTAAACATAAAAATTAAGTTTGTGAATATCTAACAATGTATATTTTGTTAGTAAATATTGTATGATGACTGATTTTATGTTAGAAAATTTGTAAAAACAAATCATACATAAAGGATATTTTGTGCAAATTTCAGCTTAATGGGGTGATGTTCGAAAATACAAAGCCATCCACTTGGTGGCGTATTTAGAAATAAATCTTATTAGCTATACAATGAAGATAAGTACTAGGAAGTGTATTGAAAGGGGTTAAGATTGTATAATTCAGTGGATAATTTTAGATTACAAATATCAAAACTTCCGAATCCAGTAGAAACATTGTCCACATTTTCTTCATTTTTAGACCCAAAAATCGTCTTCTTGATATTGATATGAGAGAGGAACTGGTGGCTCTCTTTAGATGTGTTGCCCTTGTTTGTTGTTGACAGTTTCGAGCTTCCCCAGTTGCATACTCATCCACACAAAATCCAATTTTCACTATCCATCTCAGCCGATGAACAAATGCCCAACAAGCAATAGCTTTGAATTCCTTGCTACTAATTTTTCCGCCCAAAATTAGGTATAACAAAAATTAGGAATCTCGATTGATGTGTGTTCGTTCTTCACCCTCCTCGAACCTGGCTCTTATATACACTGGTATGTTAATTGGGTTTAGCTTTGCGTCCAATTTTGGAGTTTATCTTGTTTATATTGCTGAATTCTTCAATTTTAACAGTTTTGCAGTATATATGATTCAATTGGTTGATTTTGAGTGTTTGGGTGTATTAAGAACTTTGGTTTTAATACAGACCCAAAACCCGTATGGTTGAATTGCCTAATGGGATTGACCTGCTGTTCAATAATAAGAAGACGAACACAAGAAGAAGCAGAACATGGAATCGACACTGGGGCAATTTAACCGATCACTTACTGACCAATACTCAAATTGGGTTCATGAGGCTTTAGATGAATTGCCTGATAGCTTTACAATAACTGACCCTTGTATTTGTGGCCACCCTATTGTTTTTGCAAGCCAAGGGTTTTTGAAAATGTTTGGATACTCAAAAGATGAAGTGATTGGTAAGAATGGGAGGATGTTTCAAGGGCCCGAGACGAATAGGAGGTCGGTTGTGGAGATTAGGGAAGCGATTCGAGAGGAGAGAGGTGTACACATTAGTATACTGAATTATCATAAGGATGGTACACCCTTTTGGATATTGTTTCATATGAGCCCTGTGTTTAGGAATGATGATGGTAGGATCACGCATTTTGTTGGCGTACAAGTCCCGATTACGAGGAAAATTGTGGGACTGAGAGGCGGTGTTGGAAGGGATAGTGTTGATTTGATTAGACATGGGTACGGGTCATGTGAATTTCTACTTGGGTCTTGTAGAAGGGAGGTTTGTTGCTCGAAACCTGCTTTGGAATCGGGTTCTGGATTGGCATGTGGTTCGGGTTTGGATACAAGGAAAGGTATATTGTTTAATCTGCATTGTGCTGTTGAATTTGTTAGTATTACTGTCACACTGTATTCTTATCACATGTTTATGTATGGTTCATGCCACTGGAATATTTCTTTAAATCTTTGCAGTAGCTATTTGGCTTGTTATAATCGAACCCTGGATTGATTTACACTAAAATTGCGTGGCAAACGTCAGAACAAAAACACAAATGGATATTCTCTACATGTAGTGCTCCTCATTTATCAATTATCACCGCTTAATAATAATGTCTATGGGATTTTGCATATTGTAAGTTCTTGCATATATCCTGAAGTGTTTTTACCATCACTAGGTAATTATATTTCACAAATTGAGATTTTCCCGTTCTTCGTCGAAGCTTGTTATCATCTTTCTCTAAGGTCGGCATTATCTTTCACTGCAGTAATTCATTCAACTTTTTTATTAGCTTTTTTTTTGGATGTTTTATCTGAACATTCTTCTATACTTGAAGAATGTTTTAGTTGTGGAAATGAAGAATATTTTAGTTGTAGAGAATTATTACTTTATCTGCATTGTGCTGTTGAATTTGATAAGTGGATGAATCTATATTTCTGTCACACTACATGCTTATCACATGTTTATGTATGACACATGCCACTGAATCTATATTTCTGTCACACTACATGCTTATCACATGTTTATGTATGACACATGCCACTGAATCTATATTACTGTCACACTGCATGCTTATCACAAGTGCAGATTATGTCAGAAAACCCAAATTGATATCTCTACTTGTGGGCTTCTAGTTTAGAATCCATTGATACTGTCTCTATTGACCATGTTAACTGTAAATTTTCTGTATTTCCTGCAATAAAGCCACTTATCATATTTTCTTGTTCTTGAACAAAACCTCTTGTCATATTTACCATCTTCTGTTCTAAAACTGGCATTAGCTTTCACTTTAGTAATTCATTCAAAATTTTATTGGCTTTTTTGGATGTCATGCCACTCAATTTTTTTTTTTTTTATCTAAGCATCTTTATAGCAGAATAACATTTCGTTTGTTGAAATGAAGCCCTTAATAGTAGAGAGTCTTTTCGAGAACCAGTGAGTGATTTTCCAATTTGTTGTCAATGGAGCAAGGCAAAAGCTTTTCCATTTTGAGATACGACTTGATACAAGGGGTGTATTGAGTCTTTTAATGAATGCTGAACATTAGGCTATTGTACATGATTCATGGGTAATTTCAAGTTAAGCCCTAATCCAATTACTTCTATTGACAATTTAAATAAATCAACATTTTCTATCTTGTTGCTTAAGATTGGAGACTTTAGTTACTCGGCCTTCGATTTATGGATGCATATCTGATTTCTTCGTGTAATGAAAACTTCTGCACCTTCTCTATGTTTTCCTTGTTGCTTTTTATTAAAAGTACTCACTTTTAGCTATTCAACTTCGAACCCTAATGTTATCCTGCACAGGAACAGATGATTTGTGTGAGGCAAGTGAGTTCGATAAACAAAAGGCTTCAAATGCTGCTATCAACATATTATCCGTACTAAGTCGCTATAGTGAACTGACTGGCAAACCCGTGTCAGGGAAGAGAAGCAATATGCACGGTACAAGTGCTCTCAGTTCAGCCTTAATAATATCTCTCAGTAGAATCAAACAAAGCTTTGTATTGTGAGTTGTTTCTGTTACTTGTATTCATATACTGCAAAATAACGTAAATACAATCATATTACTTACACCTTTCTAAATGTTTACGCAGATATGATCCACATTTGCTCAACGTGCCAATAGTTTATGCAAGTGACGCTTTCCTAACTATGACAGGTAAACTCTCTTGCCATCAACCTGATAATTTTAGTACAATATTTGTCTGATTGGAACTTGAAACAGTCCATGAACTCCTAAGAACCGGTTTTACTGCCCTTTTCTTGAATGTAAAGGGCAATGTTTCTAAAACCCGTGTTTATGTAGGAAGCTGCAATGCAGTCTCCATTGTTCAGTCTCTTATTACCGGTTGAGAATCACCGGGTAATTGATCTATATGGTCATATACTTTTTTGAACAAAGTTTTTTGGTAACTGACTATTTGTCTAATACCTAGGTTATGCTAGACACGAAGTATTGGGATGCAATCGTAAACTTTTGTGTGGCTTGGAAACGGATCCTTCAACCTTAGATCTGGTATTTCCGGAACCATATTGTATAGTTGTCATAGGTTTTGTATTGAACTAAGCATTTGTCTTGCTTTTATACAGATAGATAAAAGAGTTGCAGGTGGTCAAGCATGTAAAGCTCGGATCGTTTATTACAGGAAGGACCAAAGCTCATTTTGGACTCTTTTAAACATTTCACAAGCGCGGAATGCTTCTGGAAAGGTAATAATGTCGCGAGTGTTAACTTTTCACAGTATCATGCCATTACGAGTGTGCGGCTGATTTGAACTTGGATACTGCAGATAGCATACTTTGTGGAGGTCCTAATAGATGAAGAAGACGACGATGAATGCATGAACCCACATAGGCTAACCGCGGAACAGAGGCAGTTGGGTGCAATCGGTGCAGTGAAGGTTGCGGTAAGGACTCAATCAATAGGGCCTAGCCCTTAAAGCTGTTGAGTTATGAACCCTGAGGATTTGTTACTTTGATTAATAATATGAAAATTACACATTTTTTATGTTTTTAGTAAATATTCATACAGCTATGGACTGTGTATATAAAGGGTTTGGTCTTTTGCTTTTGTGTCTTGCAATGTTAACAAGATTTTCAAGAACAGAAAACAGAGAGAATTGCAGTCTCATTGTCAATGGCGATTAGGAATAAGAGGAGGATTCTCCTCAACATCATCCCTTTCTTCTTCTTGCTACCTCCATTCTTTCTACTTCTCACAACTCTCCCGAGCGGTGATCTTCGTTTCATCACTAACTTAAGGCCTTCGACCAGTACCACAGCCATTTCATCTTCTCTGTCTTTTCCGGCGACCTTTGCTTCTCTCTGGGATTATTCATCCAGCGACGATGTTGTCTCTGTTGCAACTCCTGGAGGAAAATGGGAGCTTCTTCAGCCTAACCTAGGTGTCTCCGCTATGCATATGCAACTTCTCCACGATGACACCGTTGTCATCTTTGATCGGACGTCTAAAAACTGTGATTCCGTTGACTCGATTCTGGTTCTTGGTGGTGGTCTTGACTGCTCTATACATTCTGTCCTCTACGACGTCGCTTCCAACACTTATAGGTCACTCAATGTTCAAACTGATACGTTTTGCTCATCCGGATCTGTCGATCCTAACGGTGTACTGATTCAAACCGGCGGTTATAACTCCGGCGAGCGCGTGATTCGCAGTTTCTCTCCTTGCGGACGAGGAACCGCTTGCGATTGGAAAGAGCTTCCGGTTCTTCTTTCGGCTCGTAGGTGGTACTCCTCTAATCTCCTCCTTCCCGATGGTCGAATCATCATCGTCGGCGGAAGAAACAGCCATAGCTACGAGTTCTTCCCGCCTAATTCATTTCCGAGCAGGTTCCGACTCCATTTTTTGCAGCAGACTTGGGACGGGCGGAACAGCGAGAACAATCTTTATCCATTCTTGCACCTATTACCAGATGGAAACCTCTTCATCTTCGCTAATAACCGATCGATTTCTTTCGATTACAAGAAAAATGAGATCGTGAGAGAATTTCCTCAAATGCCTGGCGACGAATCCGACGATCGACGATGCTATCCATCAACCGGATCCTCGGTTCTCCTTCCTATAATTCTCTCTAACGACGATTCATCTCCTGCTGTGGAGGTTTTGGTCTGCGGCGGAGCACCAGCTGGAGCTTACTACCTCGCGGTTGAAGGAAAATTCTTCTTACAAGCTTCTAGGATGTGCGGAAGGATGAAGATAACTGATCCAAATCCTAGCTGGACAATGGAGGAGATGCCAATTCCACGTGTGATGGGAGATATGATAATCTTACCAACCGGCGACGTTCTCATCATCAACGGCGCCGGCAACGGAACTGCAGGATGGGACAATGCGGACAATCCAGTTTTGCATCCGGTTCTGTATCAAACCAATGAGGACACGACCCGACGGTTTAGAGTGATGAATCCGACTGCAATTCCGAGGATGTACCACTCAACGGCAATTCTATTGACCGACGGGAGAGTGCTGGTGGCCGGAAGTAATCCAAATCCAGAGTACAGTTTCATCGGGGCCCGTTTCCAAACAGAATTGAGGATGGAATCATATGCTCCACACTACATGGATACAACCTACGCTCTCTTACGTCCTTCAATCTTAACCGTTGAGAGTCAAGGCAGTGAGCTGATCTACGGTCAGATCTTCGCGGTGACGTTTGATCTCCCGGAGTATAAAGCAGAACGCTTGGCGGTAACGATGATTTTCCCGCCATTCACAACTCACTCGTTTGGGATGAATCAAAGGATGGTGGTCCCTAGTGTTCAGAGAGTTGATCCACTGTCTGTGAGAACATACAAGGTTACTGTGAGGGCGCCTGAGAATGTAAATGTGGCCCCACCTGGCTATTACTTGTTTTTTGTTGTTCATGCTGGAATTCCTAGCAAAGGTGTTTGGGTCAAGTTGGTTTCTCATGGGATTAATGACAATATTCGAGAATTTTTGTAACCGTTACGATTACGAGTTTTGAATATATGATGTTTTGTTCACGGTTTTAAAACCCGTAATTGTCACGAGTTTCAAATGCGCCGTGCGTTTGTGAAATACGTCGCCGCCGTGCGTTTACGAGTTCTCGGTGATGCAATTACTTTCATATAACAAATTATATATGAAGTGGAGATTGGGACTCCCAAGGCTTTTTTTCTCTTTTGTGTGTAATTGGAGATCCTCAAGAATACTTTACCACATATTTACACATTTTTGCCAACTCTAGGCTTCAATGTTGCTCATTGCTCGCTTGAATATCCAGATTTGTCGACGAACTCGATCTGTATTTGTACCGGTTAGCCCAGAACTGATAGTTGATGAAGTTCACTGCACTTAGCACACACAAGAGCCAGTAGAATCTCTCGAGGCGATAGTGATTGAGGTTAGATCCGACAAGCCAAGACGGATGATCACCTCTTCCGGACGCTGCGTTAACTATAGACACAATCACCGAGCTAAGATAGTATCCAACAGCAAGAGATGCCCAAGAGAGTGCAGTGGCCAATGATCTCATACTCGAAGGCGCTTCAGTGAAGAAAAACTCAAGCATTCCTGCTAAGGTGAAAAGATCAGCTGATCCAAGTAAAGCGTATTGAAACGCTATCCAAAAGAACGAAACCGGTAACGGGTTCGTTGTATCGAGTAATCCGTGTTCCGTTGCTATTCTCTTTCGCTTGATCTCGACTAACGCTGCAACTCCCATGGCTATGATAGATAGTAACAGCCCGGCTCCTATTCTTTGGAGATGCGAGATTCCGGTTTCGGTTTTGGTCACTTTTCTTGCAAATGGAATTATTATGTGATCATAGAGAGGTGCAAGTACCATGATGATGACTATTGGGAAGAACGGAAGCGAAGCCGGAGGAATCGTTAAGGAACCGAGTTTCGTGTTCATGGTTGCGGCTTGTTGGACCGAGAATGTAGATAGCTGAGCTAAACAACAGTTCAAGATGATGGTGCTTGCGAATATTGGTAGGATTTTTAGTACTATCTTGACTTCCTCTACTTCCTTTGTACTACATTGTAATGGCTTGTACTCCAATGCTTTGTTTAGAAACCTCAAGCTCTCGGTTTGCGTCTCGTCCGCGTCCGGCCGCTTCTCGCTTGACGCTACGTAACTCGGACTGTTCGACATGTTGGCTATTGCGGTACTTGCGTTTCGTTTCAAGCAACCGTTGAAACAAGCTGCCACCAACACCTACAAAACAAATTCCGAACACAGTATATAAGGTGAGTGGACTAGTGGAAATGTCCGACAATATAAGTGATAAGGTAGACCTCTTCATATCCGGGTTTTATAAAATACTGAGACCATTTAACCGGATTCGGCCCGACTACCGGGACTGAGATGTGTGTCGTACCCAACCGGGTCGGACTTTTCGGTCCAGTCGGGTTGCCCGGATTTGAACAGACTTATCTCAATACTACTCCTATTGTCAATTAGTTTTGGGATGAAACAATGTACCTTAGATATGGTGGTTAAGGGACTTCCATTGGGGATTTTGTTCCGGTAGAAGGCGGAACCGGCGAGGAAGAGCGGGATGGAGAAGAGGATAGCTAAGGTTGAGATGAAGAAGCCCCATTTCCAGCCTTTGTTATCTTCAACCCAGACGACGAAAGTGACGGCAATCAAGCCACCGGCTGAGAGGCAAAAGACGAAGTAATTGAAGAAGGTTGATCTTTGGATTCTTCCTTTTACAGTGCTTTCATCAAACTGTTCTGCACCGTGTGTTGGTAATGACCCTTTGATTCCTCCTACTCCTATGGCTACAAGGTATAGCCCGATGAACAGCATTGCGGCTTGGGAGCTTGCCGGCTCGCGGCATGGACTCGAGGCGCATGGAGGTGGTTGAAGTGATGCTATGTATGCTTGTATTGTTAGTACACCCAAGCCCTGCTCATTCCAGTTATAAATTCGTTAGCATGTGATCAAAGATCAAAATTGCAGCTATCTATAAAGAGGTTGAGATGCTCGACCCGAAAAAAAAAATATAAAAAATTAAGCATTAACTAGTTCGTGTAACTAGATCTTGAGCCAAGTTTATGAAAATTTCGGTCTGGACCGGATGTACAACCTAATGGTCTGAGTCCAACCCGAAAACAACTAATTTTTTTCACTAAAGTTCATCCTAATTCTAGAGATGCCCGTTCAGATCTATCAAAGAGTAAAAGTTTAATTTACGGAAGTAAAGGAATCTCGAGACAACTTGGTCAGATTCGGCCGAATGCTATAGTGTTATTTCGCATTCGAATCAACTAGAAAACAGGGGAATCCAATAAAGACAAGACTAGTTGTTCTTAACAAATAGACTTTTTGCAATTAGGCCAACCAACATGAGATCCTTTGGTCCATAAAACCGAAAGCTACATTATCAACCGAAAGTATCTCAAACCCGATAGGTCAATTCCTCGACGGGCCATGATCCATACAAGACTCTTGTACCGGGCCGTCGCCACGTTAAGTTGCAAGGATATTACTATGAAGTGTCACATTTTCCTCCTTTGAAGGGCTACAACAATGACAAAAATTCTCATATGGCCAAACATGACTCCTTGCAACAAAGGTAATCTCAAAGGAATCCATTTGCGTTACATGTTTTGTGAATGGATAACGTTTTCAACCATTTGAGATTCAAACAAACTACTAATCAATACGGTTGAAAATGTACAAAATAATAATCGAGTCAAATTTCTTCATTTTTGTTGTTTTCTTCATATGTGTTTTGTTTTGTTGTTTAAGCCCCATGCTAGAAGATTATGTTCAAGTGTTACACACTTATACGTGTCCTACTTGATGCTTGACATTTTGTCGCGAGTCTTACCCGATGGAAGCAAAAATAACGAAATGCAAACAAAAGAGAGATAGAAAAGGCCTAGCTGTCAAAGTCCGAAACAGACGGACCGGTAGAGCAGGATCGTGTGCATACACGAGCGCACATGCGCATTAGGCCCGACCCTAACACATAAATCCGGCGAGGTTCCATCCTAAAACCAATTGGCAATAGGAGGAGTAGTCCACCGACCTTATATACTAGACTCAGAGTGCCCCATCTTTTCGACGTGGGACCTTATTATCTCCAACACTAGCTTACTTGCGACGTCTAATTCCGAACGACTAGTTTAAGTCCGTGTTTTGCACGGAATTATAATTTTAATCGATTGAAGTAAAATTTGAGTTACAATACGTCAACTTTATTCGGAATACGGTTATAGAGTTGCAGCCAAACGACCCCTAGAAAATAAGTGGGACCATTTCCCAGGAGCAATAAGACAACGATTGCTACGTAAATTATTATAATAATAAATCCTTAAAATCACAAACTTTTCACTTAACCACACTTTTATGAATAAAAATGAATTTATAGGAAAATTATTTAATTTTTAAATTTATGATTACAGTTTTAAAACTATTTTTTTACAAGTTTGACCCGAAGTTCACTCAAACTTTATGAATTTGGCCATAATATAGGAGGGCTTTTAATATAATACATTATAAAATTCAATTTTTTTTTTTTTTTTTTTTTTTTTGTGTAGTGGAGTCCAACGGGTTTAGTTACGGTGAAGTTCTTGAAAAAAACTCTACCTAGAATTGAATGAATCTCAACCATTGAATGATGATCCAATGGTTAGATTAAGTTCATTCTCTCTCCAAATCTTTTTAATTTTCAATTACCTTTAATTGTGTTTGATTATTTGTATAGGATTTTTTGAACTTCACCTAGAGTAATTCTAGGGGAACAAGACCGAATCAAATGATGTATAGATCATCTTAGTAGATAAGTCTAAAATAATGTTGGACGACCATAAATCTCGGACTTAACTCTTGATTATTAAGTAGCTTAGTTGACTTAATTAACTTTGTACAATTAATCTTAATTAGACACAATAATTGAGCCAACCATATCTAGCAACTTGCATCAAAATTGTTTTTTTTTACAAGTTAAATCATTATAAAGTTCGTGTGTGTATATATATAGGTAGATGTTCATGTTCGGTTTATAATTTCGGGTTGGACCGTGTGACAAAACGTAGAGCTTACAAGTGTCCCAAATTTTATTTTATTTTATTTTTCTTCCAAAAACGAATGAAAATTTTTTGAACTATCATGTCATAAATCATGCACTATTCTCTTATAATTCATGAACTATTACTTTTTAATTTATTATATCGAATTATTTATAAATTAATCGTTTATATGTTATGAACTATTCAATTATAATTCATGAACTGTCATTTTATAAGTTACACTATCATTTATAAGTTTTGCACTATGAACTTTTCTACTATAATTTATAAACTATCTTTTTATAAGTTATGAACTATCAGTTAAGTAAATTTTGAACTATCAATTTCATTCGTTTCTGAAAAAAAAAAAAAATTTGGGACACGTGTCAGCTCTACGTTCACGGCCCTACCAAAATAATGTTTCTTACCTGAATATATATATATATATATATATAATAAATGGTAATTTTGTGAGCTATGATGGTTTTTATAAATTTTGTTTATATTTTATTCATTCATTGGGTAATAATAATAATTAATAAATTGTAAAATTAAAAAATGAAAATTTTAAATTAAAAAAAGGTTCTTTATGTCACTATGTGGATTAGTGCCTCAATTATCATAAATCTAGGAAATAAAAAAAAATCGGTAATCTTAAAGGTACAAAAATGCATTTTAAAAAGTAAAATTAAGAGCCATATATGACATGAAAAATGCATTTTAAAAGTGTAAGAAGTAAAGTGAAAATGAAATTGGTGTGAACATTAATTTAAGAATTGAGACAAACCCTAATCTTATCAATAACGTCATGTGTGTACGTTCATTTCAACTTGCCAATAGTTTTATTTGAACTATTCAAACTTAAGAACAACCCCAGCATCGATCATGTGTCAACTTTCACTTTCGTACCAAAAGTGCCTTAAAAACAGCTCATGCAAATTCAACGACATCCAAATATTAACTATTTTTAATTTATAATTGCTCATAAATATTAACTCTTTTACGTTTGTTTTCTTAAAATGCAAATAAATACTAATTCATAAAGGATAAAAGATATAATTTGAAAAAATTAAAATTTCAATACACCATCCGTAAATAAAAAAAGAGAGAAAATTGTCTAAACAATACCCATCTTATAAACTATCATAACGATACCTCACCTATTGATTCCGACCAAAGATTAGTACCTGAATTACTGTTCACACGTTAATTTAACAGATCGATGTTGAAAATTTGTAGTAATGTAAGGTTTATTTCTAAGGTAGGTGGACAATTTTGCCCCTGATATTTAACACCGATTTGTTTACTTAACGTGTGAACAGTAATTCAAATACTAATATTTGGTCGGACTCAATAGGTGAGGTACCGTTCTGATAGTTTAAACGACGGGGATTCTTCTTAGAGAGCATTCACTAAGTTACTTACGATACTAAAATTTAGTCAACCTAAAGCATGGGGATTGTTTAGACAATTTTCTCTAACAAAAAAATTATTAAACATATTCTAAAAAAATACAATAAACCGCCCAAAATTTTTGGATAAAAAAAATACTCTTTTACAAAACTTGTAAAGAAACTTACAAAACCGCCCCATAAAAGAAAATTTAAAAACACTAATTAAAAGAAAATTACACTTTACCACTATGCATATTTTTATATTCCCAGATAAAATTCTTTTTAAAGTAGATTACACCATAATTTGTTTAATTAAATTTAAGAAAAATCAAATTATAATACTTGTTGATTTTTGGAAATATATAGATTATTCTATTTTATTTATTTCTTTCTTCATTTCGATTATTCAGTTAAAAACTAGCTGGACAACCTAACATTTTTAAAACCCACAACAAACGCACCCTAATTTGACAAAGTATGAATTAGGTTTAATATGGGTGATTATATGCAATTTGTGTTAAAATAGGGTCAACTTAGGTAATTTCCCTAAAGTATCTGATGAGAACGAAGCTCAGAAAGTAAGAAGAGATAGATGAAGAAGACGAACCAGGAATTCAACGAAAGCGCTGAAGAGATAAACTCTGAAAGTCGGAAAATAAGCATCGGAGAAGAAACCGCCGAGAAGAGCAAGCAAGAACGCCGTTCCCATGAAATTCGTAACGGAATTCGCCGATTTCGCCGGACTGTAATGCATATGTTGCAGCAAATACAAAACTAAATTACTCGCGTTCGCTAAAAACGCCAAATTCTCAATCACCTCAACACCTAAATCACAAATTCTCAAAATTTCAGATTTCAACTTCGCAATACGTTCGATTAATGCATTTATATTTACAGTTTTGAAGTTTTTTAGGGTTTACCGAGAACGAATGAAGCAGCAAGGAAACCTCCATGTCGACCTCTAATGGCTGCTCTGTTTCTCCAGTCAACATACCCTGTCCAAATTTCCTCTGTTTCCTGCAAAAAATATGTTTTTGATTATGAGATGAGTTTATTTGTACGGGGCTTGTACGATCGAATTGAATCGCCAATCAGATTACGAGGAAATTGGAAAGGGATGTGAGGGAAGTATTGGAACCCACCATTGTTGTTGATCTTTGATCTTCAAAGCTCTCTTTTTTCATTTCTTTTTTCTTTTTTTCAGCTTTGTGAAATGTTTGGGAACACAGTTATGGGGTTATTTATAAAGTTTTTTTTTTCTTAGTGGGAATGGTACGTGGTGGGGTCCATATTCGAACCATTTTATAAAGAAATGCATGTACATAAATATTTATAAATTGAAAAAACAACAAGTGTGACATATAGTTAGATATGGGGTAAGTAATTATATGGTGTTTTTTTTTTTCAAGAGTACTTAAGTCGCCCGTTTCGATCGGTAAAGCCGATCTATACATACTGTCGGGAGGATTCGAACTCGAATCTCCAGACTAACCACCTAAGGAGTCTAGCACCGCATCATACTAGATCAACTGAGTATTAGTAATTATATGGTTTTTGTTTTGTCGAAATTTTGAATGTAGATATTTTTCTTGATTGAAAACTTGATTAATCTTCATTTATTGTTCTATAAAAAGAGGGAAAATAGAGTTATTTATTCTATTGTTTGAATATATTGACGGACTTTTAGAATATTTGATTATACTATTTGGATGAAAAAGGATATTATCTTGCTATTTTATGTTTAATTTTATTATTTTAATATCTCTTTTATAGGTTGTAATAAAAACATGAAAAAATTTAGTGAAATAGGCTTTTTTTTATAATAATTTATTTTGTACATCTTTTAATTTTTAAACTCTACTTGTCTAATCACTGTTACTCTAATAGAGATACATTTACTAAATGCGTTTATGTTACGAATGTACCTAATAGATCAATATTTATAAAATGTTTAGTTAGTAAATTTGACCTAAAACCATTATGATTGTGGCTTCACCAACAAAATTATGGGATTTTAGTTGATTATAGATAATTTTGTTTATTTTTTTGTCCTAGAACGAAAAATTTTATTTATATGGGAGGTTCATGTGATCATGACCTATCAACGGAATTTTTAAAAGGTTATAATTTTGCCTAAAATATAGACTAAAATCATCTAAAGTCAATTTGATCCAGGCTATTTAGACATAATCTATAGACTTAGGCCACATTTGATATTGGATGTAGTTTTTTTATTTAAATTAATCTAGATGGAGATTTTTAGTGATAAATTTGAAATTTCTAATAATTTTGGGAGAGAAAATTTATTTATTTATTATTATTTATAGTCATATAAATTATTGAAATTTATTTATTTATTATTATTTATACTCATAATTTCAATAAACAAATTAATTAGAGTTACGTTATAACCTATAAAAAGTATTTTACTGAGGTTATTTTCCCTAATGTGAACTACAGCATTCTCATTATACCTAAACAAAGTAGAATTATTATGTCAAAAAGGAAATCAAAACTTACGTATATTGTGAAAGTCTTCATCTTTAAAGTTTAAATCAACGATGGGACATCTTGAGATGATTTAAGATAATTTATTAACCTTAATTTTCCAAAAATATTTTTGGCTAAATTTAAGTTAATTTATTCTTAAATTTTATGTATTATTCATCTTTAAAAGTTTTAAAATAATGTAAAACACTTATTTAAAAAAAATTAAGTGTTTTTATTTATTTTGAAAATAAATAAATCATTATTCTATTTTAATTTTTTATTATTTTACTTTATTTTTCTTTCGTTTAATTTTTTTTTGAAATATGTTTTTAACGGAGTTTGAGGAAGTTTAACGAACTTGGGCAAAATCCGAAAACAACGAAAATTTAGGGTCCATCGAACTGAAAAAAATTGTTGGACAAAATCCGAAAAACCCCAAACCATGAGAGTACTATCCGAAATTTCTTTTTTTTTTAATGCATATGATTTTTTATACACCTTAATCAAGGGCATAATTACTTTTAAGAAATTAAACAAGTCAAACTTCAATTTATGGGATCAATTTGAAGAGGAATAATCAATTATTTATATTATGTTATGTGAGGTAGATACAAGCTAAGTTGTCATTATTTGACCATATAATTAAACTAGTAAACTTAAACAAAATGGGAATTTTCTTTTCTAAATTCCCCTTCACCTCTCTCTAACTATCACCATCTTTGGTGACAAATCATTTATTAATTAGTATCAAAATATAATTTTTTTCCTATCTTTTTTCAAAATATATGGATTTATGAAAAGGTTTAAGAACATAGCTTATATTAGAATAATGGATATAAATAAACACAATACTTATTATATTATATATTTCAAAAAAACAATATTAAATTTGGTAGTCATATATTATAACATTTACTTTCTTTTTAAATAAAAATTTCATGATATAAAAACAATTCAAAAGCACTAGTAAGACTTAAAAAAAATATTTTAACGTGTATGTATTAATTACAAAAATACTATTAAATAAATAAAGTTGCTAAAAGTTGTTAAAGGATTCATCTTTTTTTTTTCTTTGCATCTTTTTTTTATACGTAAAATCTTACTACCAATATTTTGTGGAATGTTATCTTCTTTATCTTTAAAAAAAATATAGCTTATTTAAATATTAGAAAAATTAAATATTGGACCTATTATAATTTTTTTTTTTGCCATTATTGGCATAATAAAACATATATCATTGACAATGCGGCTCCTTTTTTTAGGTCAAATATATTATTAAAGAGGAAAGTACAATATTGATGGTTGCACCTTTTTCAAAAGTCTCGATAACAATTTATGGTAACCTTTTCATCAATTTACATACTTTACAATAACTTTGTGTGCATACCAATACTCAGTTGGTCTAATGGTTGTGGTGCTAGACTCCTTAAGTGTTAGCCCGGAGATTCGAGTTCGAATCCTCCAAGCCGAACCGGAAACGTACCATTTTAAAAAAAAAAAAACTTTGTGTGCATGGATTTTTTTTTTTGTATTATCAATTTATTTTTAATACATCAACAATTTATTAATTTCATTTGATGAAGAATAAATACTTAAATTAAATATAAAAACGGTTTAGGGTTGTTCATAATCATATATCGATAAGGCGGATCAGATATCCGGAATTTTTTACTTTAAAATAAATTAGTAAATACTATTTAAATCGATATATTATAAATTATTTGTTAATTTACATTTTTTATTTATTAATTTACAGTATTTTTATAAAGTTTAATCATTATAATTTAGGACACTAATTTGAGGGCCCGTTTGGTTCAAATTCCGGAAACGGAAACGAAATGAAAACGAATTTAGTCCATATGTATATACTTATTCATGAAATTTTATGGAATCATTTTTTGTGATTTCATGCAAAATGTACTTGCATCCCCACATTTTATTTCCCAATAGGGTATCAAAAGTAATCAAATTCAACTCCAATTACTTCAAACCAGAAGAAATGATTCAAAAAACTTTCATGAACAAGAGTATATATATGGACTAGATTCGTTTCCATTCCGTTTCCGTTTCCGATTCCGGAGCTAAAATCAAACGGGTCCTGTATATATTGTAAAGATTAAGAAACTAGAAAGTTCCTTAAATATTCTCCAAGTTGCAGTGTAGATGAGTGGATATGAATATATGATGAACCCTAATGAAGACCTCTTTCATTGGAATCTATGCTTTTTGAAGAAGCTTGTCTTGCATTTAGTAGTCATACATGGTTAGTTGGTTTGGTGAAAATTTAGGGTGCATATATGCTCTTGCTTTCTGGTTGGTCTTGTCATGCCTAAATCTATTGTAATTTCAAACATTAGGGTATCAAGTTATTTGCACATCTATGTTGTAGGCTTGTACCCCTTTGAATTTGAATAGTTAAATGAAGAAAATATTCTTCACATACTTGTTATGGTATTTATAAGTTTGTATTTAACTTGTTTCCAACAAAAATCTAATTACTTTAAATTTTTTATTAACTTATTATAACTATATATGTCAAAACATAATGTGTATATAAGGATCAATTACTCGTGGGTGTGATATTTGCAAATCACCAGACCGTGTTATATGATTGGAAATCCTAAATTCGGTAATAGGTGGTGGACATGTAAAGGGTAAATTATGTTAACTTTGTCTTTTTATCCGTCCCGGGACCTTAGACGTGGAGGACGCACGTTCAATAAACCACACACATAAACAAGGGGGTTATATCCTAGAATCAATTGGCAATAGAAGGACTAACCCATGGACGTATATATTAGGCTCACAACCTATTGTGTTGTCGATGTAGAACAATTTATCCTTTTCATCTCAACACTCTCCCTCAAGTGTTAACTACTTGGTTTAATTAACATTTGACGTACGAGCATCTCAATCTCTTTATAACTTTTGCATGATTTTATCTTTACAGTTAACTCGGATCGGACCTGCTTTGATACAATGTTAAATTTATATTTTTTTATTCATCCCGTGACCTTAGACGTGGAGGGAACACATCCAGCGAGCCACACTCGTAAGTACGTTGGGTTCCATCTTATGTCCAATTGGCAATATGAGGAGTAAAATATGAACTTGTATATTTGGTTCACAACTTATTGTGTAATCGATGTGGGATATTTTAGCTGATCCCAAAGTCAGGAAGAGTCGAACATGCTTTGATATTGTTATGCGGAATTATGAGAGAACATAATTATCAAACAAGAAAGACGACGGACAAATTTATAGTGGTTCACCCAATAATGACTACGTTCACTTTCAAAGAGATTTTATTGAGGAGTTTCAGAATACAGATAAACAAATGATAACCAGATTATTTGGACGCAGAGAGAACGCTACAATATACACAAAGTAACGAAACCCTAGGTTATACTTGGTCACCAAGTATAAGACTAAGTCAAACAGTAAATGTCCAAACATATGAGAATCTCAATTCAAGGCATATCGACAAACCTCCACCTTAATTGAATCCTCATAAATATACATGATGCATTAGTCAATGCCCATACTAGCTCCTCTTTATCTCTATCTAGATGTGTCTCATGGACACTCAACAATTTCTAACATTTAGCAAGTCCAAACAATGTTGGAACTTGTGGTGAGGTACCGAGTTGGTGAACATATAAGCAATATTATCAATAATCCCTACTTTCTTCACCCTGATCCTCTTCTCATTTCTCAAGAATGATACATGACATCAATATGCTTAGTCTTCTCGTGATGAATCTACTCTTTGGCCAAACGGATTTCACTCAGATTGTCCTCTCGTGGATACTCATCTTCTTCTTGGGGAAGAAACTGGATGGCCACCTGTTTATCAAAGCTGCTACCCTCCCCTGATTTCATTGGCTTCACTATCGAGTTAAGCAAAAAACTCTCATCAAAGACAACACTTCTACTCAAAATAACTTTTTTTTATGGAGGCCAAACCTTGTATCCCTTAACACTATCTTTATAGTCTAGAAACACTCATTTCTTTGTTCGAGGCTCTAATTTACTCTCACTGACATGATAGTAAATGGTACATCCAAAAACCTTAAGATCAAAATAGTGAAAAGACTTATCAAACCACACCTCATAAGGTGTTTTGTAGTTTATGTCAGTGTGAGGTTCGCGGTTTATTAAGTAACATGTTGTAGTTATTGTTGTTGCCTAAAACCTCCTATCTAGTTTTGCATTAGAGAACATGTACCTCACTTTCTCTCTAGTAGAGTCTAAGTCATCATCTCAACTACACCGTTCTGCTATGGTGTATGCCTATTTGTATGACGACGAACAATTCTATAAACCTAGTAGAATTGATCAAACTTAGACGAGCAAAACTCCAAGCCGTTATCAGTTTGTGGGCTTTTTATCTTCTTCCTTGTTTGATTATCAACTAAAGTTTTCAACTTCTTGAAGTTCTTGAAAGCTTCTCATTTGTGTTTCATGACAAACAACCAAGTCATTCTTGAATAATCATCAATGACAATCAAGAAATACCTTTGACATCCTAGAGACGCAACGCTAGCCAGACCCCAACAATCTGAAAGGATGTAATCAAGTGTCCCTTTTGTCGTGTGAATAACATTTGGAAGCTTGTTGCGGTGTAGCTTATTAAAGACACAATGCTCATAAAAAGCAAGACCCATGATCTTGTGACCACCAATAAGATCTTCCTTTTTTAGAATTTGCATCCCTCTTTTATCATATGGTCTAGCCTCATATGTCATAGCTTAATCATATCATCCTTGTAAACCTCTAGAGATGCAACATAAACATGCCCAAAAATAGTAGAACCTTGTAGAAAATATAACGTGTTATTTTTTACACCTTTCAAAATAACATCAAAACACTTATTGACATTTAGAACTCCACCTTCACCTTTGAAATAAAACTCCTTACTATCCAACATACTCGGGGATATCAAATTGTTAGTAATAAGTGGAACATGTTTGACCTCGTTCAATGTACAAAATTTATCTTCCTGTGTCCTGATTTTAATCGAGTCAATTCCAACTGCCTTGTTGACAAAATTCTTGGTCATGGAAATACTATCACCATCTACCTGCTTATAACTTGCAAACCACTCTCCCTTAGGACATATGTGATAGGAAGCTCCTGAATCAAAAACTCGCACATCAGTCTGATAAGTTTGTCCACTAGTAAACAAAGTTATATCCTCATTTGATTGAAAATCATCTTCTACAACAACTGTAGAACTAGAATCCTACGGTTTCTTCTTCTTAGGACAATCGTTCTTTCAATGCCCTTTTCTTCTTATGGTGAACTACTTCTCCTACTGTCAATTGGTTTTAGGATCCCAATGTGCTTACGTGAGGGGCTTGAGCATAACGATCATGTACGTTCATACCCACATGACATCTTCTCTACAATCCGTCTATCTCGAACTTTAACATGGTCCAAAGCAGTAAGCCTCTAATAGGTCCATGATCCTAACATGTGGGCAAATGTCAACTAGGTATGGACCCTAGTTGCACTTGCGGGATTGTGTTGAAGATATAAACTTCTCACGTCTAAAGTGATGAGATTTTTAGCCTAGTATATAAGATCAGTGAGTTACTCCTCTTATTGTAAATTGATTTAGAATATACCCCAATGAGTTGATGTGTTTGGTTAGGGTCTTACCCAATCTGCAATATGTTTGTGTCATACTCTAAATTCTAGAAGTGGGAACTTATTATCTTTAGCATGTCCCCGCAATTGCAACTATAATACATAGTTGACACTTGAATATGCCCGACACCTGCTTGTTAGGTTGAAGTCCAACACATTAGCCCGATGAGACACCATAAGAGTAGTACACGAACCTTATACACTAGGACCCGAATCTTCCAACTTTCATACGTGAAAACTTATATCTCCAACAGTTTTGGTCTTTTCATTTGTTTATTTTTTCCAATTTTGTGATTGTCGGGTTGTAGTCAAATCTTACTTTCATCATCTTTAACTGTTTTTCCTCGCTCATAAATTTTGTTCTCCCGACCAAATTGTTGCAAGACTCGTAATTCCACTTAGTTCTACTTGCATTTGAATTTTGGACACTTTTTTTTAATTCTCATGTTTAATACTATTGGTTTTATCCCATATTGTCTTATCAATTTTGTTAAATGTTTGTTTTGTATAACAACAATCAAGCAACACATGGGCCTGTTTGGTATGTCCCGATTGAAACTGAAACTAAAATTTAATGGGACTGAAATTGAAATTAAAAAATGTGACTGAAACCGAATGGAATGAATCAAATTAATTTGTTTATATGTACGTTTAAGATGAGAATGAATGGGTTAAATGGGGTGTTAATAGACCAATAAGCCCTTACATACTGCACCTACAATTTTAATTACTTTTGTAAAACTTATGTAAAATTAAAAAAAAAAAAGGTAAATCAAGACCTCTTCCCTTCACTCAGCTTCCCGTTGATTTTCAATTCCCGTCTTCAACCCTAGCACAGGAGACATGAAAGAGGGGCGATGTGGTTTAATCTTCCCCCTGTCGGAGTGCTGCTTTGGCCACCGGAGTAATTGTTCACTTGCGCCGCCCGATTCCCCCTCCACCTCCACTGCCGGAGTTCCATTAGCCACGTAACTTTCTCCACTGAATCGGGTTCATGTTCTAGTAATGAAGATGTTGTTGTTTGATTTTAGGAAATCTTTCTCCACTGAATTGGGTAACCTAACGTAAATTGTTGAATTCTAACCTTCTGGTGTTGAATTTATTCGATTTTAGAAAAGCTTTTCTTTATATCTTAGCTTCTAATGTTGAATTGATTGGATTTTTAAAACATTTCTGGTTGGTTGTGACTTGTGAATGTATTCACTCAATGTATTGGATGGAAAAATTTTGAGTCTTGAATTGCTGATATAGAAGTTGGAGAAGGAGAGAGTGGATATTGAATAATAACTCTTTGATCAGTATCAGATATTGAGCAATATTAGAGAAATTGCTTCAACAAGCCAATTGCTGATATTCAGAAGTTGGAGAAGTAGAGAGTGGATATTGGAAGAAATCATCAGATTTTTCAAGGTACAAAATCCATCATCTTTTCATTCAATCGATTCAACCTCACCCCGTGGTTAAATGAATTAACCGATTCAACCTTTATTCAACCAATTCATACCCTCGACTAAATGGTGAAAATGGAGTACCGAACGTTGATGAAAGTCATTCAATCGACTAAATGGTGTGTACCAAACGGGTCCATTGTATAAGCCCTCGATATGATAATTACATTGTTCACAATGTACGGCAATCGTTGTTTGATTTTTAGTGGAGTATTATTTTCAAAAATAATATTAAAGGTAACCGACAAAGTTATTGAACTAAAACAACCCATTAACCCAATTAAGAAATATTATAACCAAACTATAACTACATAATATATATTAAATATCTAATAGATGATGTACCGTGAAATAACCGTTACTTACACAAATTTAATAATAACGATAAGTTAAATTATTATATCATAAAGATTATGATCAATTATTTCGAAATGTTGGATATTATAATTAACCAAAGATCATGCTCACACATCACATGTTCATCGTTCATTCTTCATATTATATTCTGTTTATTAAGAACATATAATTCTTGTAATTGTAATGTCAATATCATTGAAGAAAAAGAAAAGTCAAAGTTTGACTTAATATTGTGAAATAAATATTCATATCGCTCCCAACCAAATAATTTTAACTTTCACGTGAAGTAAGATTTTATATATAATTTTATAAATAATAAAATTACATTTTTCATATTTGGGGTTGAGGAATCATATCAAATGAACTCCATTATTACTTGCAAGACTATCGTGTGTACGTTATTTAAAGAATATATTCTTAATACAATTATGGAAGAGAAAAAAATGGAAAATAAATAAATAAAAGTTTCATATAGTTAATTTTAAAAAAGTAATTAGGTGAAATATAAGAGATTATATCTTGTTTTAATACATTATCTTTAAAAATTTGTTATCTTACATTGTATCTTATCCCTGCCGAATTTTCGTGTATATTTTCTCATATTCAACACAACACCGAGTTTTTATATGTTCAATTTATTTAGAATCGAGTCAAACTTAAGTTATAATTGAGATTATAAATGATCTCATTTTTTGTATATGTATTTAAATGAATGAATATGGGTAGAGCTTTTTACAAGTTGAGTTAGAACCGAGTTCGAATAACTTGATAATACAACATCACTTCAAAAAATTAGACCTATCTAATTATCTTTAGGGTTGTCGTTCGATTCGAGAAAGCCGATTACTCATGACCGTCGGCTATTTTGTGTTCTAAGCTCGCTCAGTGAAGACAAAAACACAACTATTTTAAATTGCATTAAAATTAGAGATAGTTGTCAATAGTACCCCATCTTTTAGGCTGACTAAACTTTAATACTTCGTCGTTTAAACTATCAGAACGGTACCTCACATATTGAGCTCGACCAAAGATTAGTACATAGGTTACTGTTCACATGTTAACGGTGTTATATCTTAGGGGCAAAATTGTCCAAGAAAACTTCTCCTTGTTTTTCTAGGGTTCCAAGATTGGTGGTGTCGGACTGAGAAAGCTAACCTTCTTTTTGACTTTGGTGGTGCCGGACTGAGAAAGCTAACAATCTTCGGCAACCTTTTCGAGTGCGATGTAATATCCGGAATTTTTATTCCGTTTAATTCCGTATCAAACCAGGTTTTAATCCGTTGATCTTTCTCTGTCTACCTAGTCGTACACAATATCTCAAATTTTATCATTTTATGTAATCTCACTTCACATAAAATGATAGAATTTTATATCAAACCCTAATATATCAAACCCTAGATTTATTCCACTTCTAGCTCATGCCATTTGACAAGAACATGACGAGACCATAACAACGTCACCGACGAGTTTTGACAAGACCAAGACACAATTTCGACAAGTCTCCTTTACCAATTCAGCCCAGTTTTTGCCTTTACCTCAGCCCAGTTTTGCCTTTACCTCAACCTAGTTTTTGCCTTTACCTCAGCCCAACTCTTGCCCTTGCTTCAGCCCAGTTTGTGTCTTGTCTCTAGCCCAGGAACACGAGCCCAATAGCAAGATTGTGACTCTCCAGGACCATCAGCAAGCCCAGGACGACGCGATTCCAGCAGGGAAGCCGTTCTTCTCCTCCAGCGTGTACGTGATGAATGGGAGAGTCAATCTCATAACCGTAACGCCCTAGAATCTCGCTGCTGCAAGGTCGCTGCTTTACCTCTCAGTTTCACGTCCAGGTTCATGCTACAAGATCTCAACAGATTGCTTGCCTCACGCCTCATTCACGCTGCTGATCTCCTCCCCTCCTCCTTCGCTGCACCTGCTCGAAATGATCCAGCCACGTACAGGAATCATGACTCCCCTCTTCTGCAAACTCTAGACTGACGCCTTCTGGAGACTATGGCTGCTCTCCCATCCTGGTTCTCTCCCTCCTGGTGCACTCAAACCCAAGTGAACTAGAAGCCTTGCTTCTCCATCTACGTGCTGCAGCAGCCATGCCTCCATCTATTGTGAGTCTCGTGTGTGACCACCCTATCTCCTCCTTGCTTCCCATCATATATATTCTGCTAATAGTTTCCTCTAAATCATCTTAAACATATATATGACAGCCAAGGAGCAACTTCAATGAGTTGTTGCAATTTCTTAGTTTTCAATATCGACGAGCAACCAGCTTGATGACCAGATTTAGGTATGAAAGACCGATCCATTATAGCTGAAATTTGTATATGTTATATCTGGGATATTGTGGTGGAACATATTAAAATTTGAGAGGAATCCAGCGAGTGGTTTAGGATTTATGAATTTTCAAAGATTGGTTCGTAAGTAGTTTTTATTCTGTTGTGCTGAAATTACTTAAGTGTTGGAAAAACTGCTAGTTTTGTGATCCAGATTTTGGTAAGTTAGACGCCTCCTTTATTGCTGATTTTCGGATATGTTATAGTTGGTATTTCATAGTAGAACATACTGAAATTTGAATAGTTATGGCGTCCCAAAGTAGAGACCTTGAGCAATGTATAGGTTATGCTGAATTTTGTCTAAAACTGCTTGTGATCCACTTTTGTGATATAGATTTGATTGGGTTATATTTCTCGGTTATACTTGAATTTTGGATATGTCATAGTTAAGATTTCATAGTAGAATATATAAAAATTTGAGAGGATTCCTTCGAGAGGTTTAGGAGTTATGATTTTTCAAAGTCGAGGTTGTAAGCAGTTTTCTGGATGGTTGTTGAAGTATTCTAAGTGTTAGAAAAACTGCTTATGATGTAGTTTTGTGAGGTAGATGTGGAGGGGTTATTGACCTCTGTTGGACTTGATTTTTGGATATGTTGTTGATGGATATGTATAGGAGCATGTAGTAAAAGTGGAGAGCGGTCCGTTGGGTTAATCTAGATTTAGGATATTCCGAAATTGGGTATAAGTATAGTTTAGTTTAGAAGAGTTGTGTTATGTTTTAAGTGTCGATCAATCTTATGCGTTTATGTTCTTGTGAGGATGTTGAGCCTAGAAGTCTAAGGACTTCTAGTTGACTAGAGCGTTGTTTCATTCGTGTGCCTTGTCTTGAACAGGCGTTGTGCGTTTTTCCGAGGGGAACTTGAGAGTGTGCTAATCGGTTGCTCTTGGAGACTAGTAAGTCCACGGACTTACTTAGCTGGCTTCTTGTATGAGTGTAACGTGTATGAGTGGTGTTTATTATATTACGTAATTGACCCAACTTTATTATATTACGAAACCAGTCAGGTAGACAGTTAGATGCATTAGTATCATTCCTTGTTGGTAAACGGGGACAAGGGCGAGGTTTAGGAATCCCTCGTATCACAAAATAAGTATCATTAGTAATGACATATCACCTAATTAAAGATAATAAAAGGATTGAGTTAAGAATAACGGTGACATAGTCAAACAATATCTTTGTAAGAATCAATTACAAAGAACGTTCTAATCTTCAATTGAGGTGGAACCCTAGAAAAACAAGGAGAAGTTTTCTTGGACAATTTTACCCTTGAGATTTTACATTGTTAACGTGTGAACAGTAACTTATGTACTAATTTTTTGTCGAGCTAAATAGATGATGTAACGTTCTAATAACTTAAACGACATGTAGTCAAGTTTAGACCGTCTAAAAGATAAATTAATATTTATATAATCTTTTCTTAAAATTAAAAAGACATTTAAAAAAGAACATGAAACATACCAGACAATTACGAAGAAACCAATGGAGAAAATATGGTACATAAATTGAATGCAGAATTTAATTTGAAGACCTCGAGCTCTGCGACCAAACTGTAGACGTATGTGCAATTTACTACGGATTTTTTTAATATAATTTCATAATTATAAAATTGAAAATAAGTTTTAAAATGATGTAAAATTTAATGTAATTAAAGAAGTTTTTATCGAAGAATGAAATCTGCTGTAGCTATTGCTTATCCTACGTCCTAGGCTCGCAATTCTATCCCAACACGTGCAAATCTATTTTCAACATTGTTTATCCAAAAAAAAAATCAATTTTCAACATTTATATATCATTAAACTCCGAAAAAATTTGGTCAAATAGACCCCTTTATATTTATATTAGGGTTAAGTACTTTTTTTAATTTTTTCAATTTTATTAAATTAAAGTTGAAATGTAAGATATTTGATTAAAGGTATATTTATTAAACATATTTATACCATGAACCTAGTTTCTTGAAAAAAATCTCAAAAAATCTTACCAATCTAATTTTACCGTTATAATTTCGAATTTCTAAAATTGGCAAACTTTGAACAAACATAAGAACGAATCTTTTTTTTTAATTAGAAAATTAATGTTATACTCCTTCCCTAATATGAATAAACTTGCATGATATATTGTAATTCATTGGTCATAATAAGTTCTCACATAAGATATTTTGAACCCGTACATAATGTAGATAAACTATTTTATTTTTTTCTAAGTTTATGGGTTGAAATGGGTCTTACGCGTATATATACTTGTATACACATGATCCCAATGTACGGTCTGATCCGATAAGACTTTACATTGTAATGCCAATGGGAGTTGTTATATATGATGATGCAATTGCTACTTCGTTGATCGGCAACATGGCTATTGCCCATAACACAACTGTGTGATTATCTCATAGACTCGTTCATATATTTTGTCCCTTTCCATTCGATTTTATAAAATAAAATATCTACCTCTTTCTACCTAAAATCATTAAGAATAGAAGCCGAAAATGGATTTTTTTATTAATAAAATTTTCAATTATTTAGATTTATGTTATATACATATTAGTTTTATATAATGTCTATATATGGATTTCTTCTTATATATCTACATTAACTTATTAGTTTTAAACTAGTTTTACAAAAAAAACTAAATTGTTTCAAACTAAAATTACATACCAAAAATCTAAAGGCCGGATTATTAATTGGATAATAATGAATTTAGTTTCGTTCTATAATCATTAAACACAAATTTACTCAATTCGTCATTCCACAAAATTTGGGCAATTTTAAAAAACAAAAGCAAAAACAAAGGGTGATTTTTTTCGGTCTCAAAACTTCATTTGTGGAATAGATTTTGTTAGAAGAGTTTATTAAATTCGAGACTTTGAGGCATTGAAATATTGAATCACTATCTTTAAAGTGATATTTCTCTCTATCGAATGTTGTTGGGTTTCAATCAAAACAATCATAGAGATAGAAATCTTTTTATAATGAACCTCTTTAATGCTAATAATCAATGTGGGACAAATTTTCAAATCTCAAAAAGACTAACACCAACAGATTTGTAGGCACAATTTGGTTGAATATATAGTCATAGAATATATCAAATGCATAAAAAACTATTCATCTGTCCAAAATCGAACTTAAACTATAAATTAAATCCTTTAAAATTTGACGAGCTGATCCGAACATGAACCAAATCTGGATATTTAGTCTATTAATAAATTTTCAGTCTAAACTGATCCGGTCCAAAATTTCAATTCATACCAAATTTGAACAACCCTATCCACACCACATCCACAAGACCACAACTATATATTGAAACATCGTATTCCAAAAACGTACATTTTTACGTGAGGATTTATGAATCTAATGCTTAACTTAGGTCTTAAATATATACATGGACGACATTTGTCAACTATATACATGGACGACATTCATATTTATATCGTTATTGTTATTATGTGACATGTGAGGATATATGCAAGAATCTTAACGAGATTATTCGATCTTTTATTCTTATAATTCTCTTCACAAAGTGTGGAATATTGCTATTTGTCAACATGGTTTTTCAAACTAAAGTTGAAGAAATTTAAAATGGTTACATGCAGAATATTGCATGTATTTAGAAAAATCAGTTAGTTATGCATGAAAAGACCATATACCATAATCCATAACACCTGTAAAATAAAGTTGTAAGACGTTGGATATGTATGAAACGTCGACGGATGATGTCGGCGTCTAAATAATGTCATGGGATAACACTAGGATTCAGACCCAGATACTTTATCGATGGATGACGCTGGGATTCAAACCTACTATATCGACGGATGACTCGGACGTACTTTATGATAGGCTAACTTTAAATTAGGGCGGAATTCACAACCAAATAGAGAGTTTTAACAACTATCATATTTGAGAGAACTTACTAGTCACAATAAAATAGAGTTTTAACAACAAATTGAGAATCTAATAATTAAAACTTAATGAGCCTCGACCAATTAGAGCTAGAGTTTTAACAATAAAAAAAAAAAAAAAAACTACCAGATTTGAGAAAATGTACAAGTCACGATGAAATAGAGTTTTAAGAATAAACTAGTTTATAGTACGTATCTTGCACATGTATTTGTTAAAAAAAACAAAAAAAAAAAAACTTACGTATGTTGATGAGACGTTCTGCTCCCGAGTTTAGTTTTATAGTCTTCCAGCCGAAAAATACTAAAAGAAATTAAGAATAAGGAATTTAATGTTTACTTGAAATAACGAAAATATTTATGTTTATAGGAACGTGAGATATTAATGAATTCATCACTGTTAGAGTATATATATATAAAGTAAAGCAGAGTTATAATAAAGTTTATTCCAACCTCACCTTAGAAAAGTGCTTATATGAAATTTTTTTATTTTTTATAATTATCTCACAAATGTTATTATTTCATTAAAATAGTATTTGCAAAAAAAAAAAAGGTTATATGAAAAGTTGTAACTCCGAACGAGTACTTAGATAAAACTTAAAAGTACATATAAACCTAAAATAAGTACGTAACATAAAATTATTCGATAGAACAAACTCTCTGCAAACTAGACAAAAATACTTGAATTATACATGCCATGGTCTCTCTATATATAAAGTATTTTATAACGAGCAATCTTCTTGATGTACCCCTTTGCATGGTTGGCCCATTTATCTTCCTTTTGCATGAACGGCCCAAATAACAAGCCCAATACAGGCCCATTTATCTTCCGTTTGCATGAACGGTCCAAATACCAAGCCCAATCCAGGCCCATTTATCTCCCTTTTGCACGAACGGCCCAAATATCAAGCCCAACATTACATATCTACACCTTTTAATGTATCATTGAGAAGTGGTCATATGGGTGAGCAAAATATCTTATCCGGTCCGAAAAATTCCGAATTCGTATGTGGTAATTAGTATCCCGATTAGATCCGGGAGTAATTTTTTGGATCACCGGATCGGGTACGGAGCGAGGTTTTGAAGAGGAAAAAAAGTCGGATTGGATATATCCGACTGGTCTAATATTAAATTTTAAAATTGGATCGGAATTCTAATCAAATATCCGATTCGGGTAGAAGTGTTGGGTATCCGAGTACTCTCGAATCGAATTTGAATTTTTATTAAAATATTATCGCATCGGATATCCGGAAATGCTCACCCCTGCTAGGCCATAACTATGCGTTTAGTGTTTAATGATTATTGTTTTTTTGAAAAGATTTAATGATTATTGTTAATTATAAGTTTAGGTAGCCATAGGCTAAATGTAGTATGTAGATTTGCGGCTGAGTTTGAAATGAATGCAAGTAGAACATGTTATTGTTCAATGTACTCATAACTAACGTACGATATACTAATCACGTCAATGTAATTCATTGTATATAAGTTTCCTTTTTCTCGCAACTCGATCTGTAGTCTTATTAAGGCAAACCCTAGAAAGCTATTAGCTTATAGCTATGCAGTATACACATACGGAGACATTCATGAACAAGACACACGTTACGTATATTCATTTCACCAAAAACATTAAACTTCTAACAATCATTCTCGGTAATGAAATGATTTTAAATCAATAAAACATATGCTTTTTAGAGGCTTTTTAACAAATGAAAGTAATCCATCATCACATAATTTATCCGATTTTATTTCGTTTTCATTACACCGCTCCAACCAAAAGGGAACTGCAAATCATACACTTTTTTAATGTATTGTTAGATGGAATGTATTACCGCATCTTATTATCTATTGGTTATTAATTACATACACAATCTGAAATGCGGAATAGGCAGATAAATAGTTTAGCCAATACTTTAAAAGGGGGAATGAATAGAGTATGGAAACTTTTCGCAATCTCAGGATAGGTAAGACCTTATCGAAAAGGATAAGACCTTATCAAACGAGATAAAATCTTATAAGCAAATATAAGACCTTACTCGTTTTTCTAAGATTGATTTTAAACGTAAAAGTTTAGACAAACCAGGAATGTTAAGAGCAAGACGAGATCAGCAGTAAAGGACACACGATATGTTAACGAGGTTCGGTCACCAACACGACCTAGTCCCCGCCTAGGATTGATTCAACCCTAGGATTCCAAGTAGCTTTATTTTCCTTCTTCTTGATGAGTTCCAGATACAATCTTCAGAAGACCTTCCCTCTTCTAAACTCAGAAGTCTTACACTTCCTATCTAGCAACTCACACACTCAAAAAGAAAAACTAAAGTACTCCAGATACAACAATAGTATCCAACGTGCCTAGAAGTAATAACGGTTTGTATGATTCTAGTTGAATTGTACTATCAGCTCGAATAAGGTCTCACACTCTCAAAGAAGTAAAACGACGAAGCTTCAAATGTGAGAACAACACTTTGTGAGAAGAAATAGATAAGTCGATTTTTCACTTGTGTTCTAGTCTTAGGTAATGAACATGTGTATGTGTCTTCTTCCTTGTCTCTTTAAATAGAAAAACGTATCAACAGTTTTGAGCGTAGAAGAAGATCAACAAATTTGAACGTTGAAGAAGATCTTGGCTGCGTGATCTTGGTTGTTGAGATTTGATTTAAATCTTGTTTGTTGAGATTTGAAGTCAAATCAAACTTGTTTGTTGGGATGTGAAGTCAAACTAGATTTGTTGAGATTCTTCCAATTTATCTCAAGAAGATTTAATTAAAACAAATCAAAGATTTGTTAAAATCAAATCTCTTAAATAACTCAACAAGAAGGAAAATCCATTTGGACGTACGTAACTCAAGTGTAGTTTTTGTCCAGTTTTGGTAAGGTCTTACCAGTTCGTGTAAAGCCTTACTGAAACCTGGAAACCAAGGTTTTCTGTAATATGGTAAGGCCTTACCAGACACTGTAATGTCTTTACCAAAACTTGTAAGGTCTTACAAAAACCTGAAAACCAAGATTTTGGCATTCATCAACTATAAGTAATGTCTTATTTATCAAGGTGGAGTTAACACAATCTATTGGAGATTTTGTTTGATTTTGATATATGATGTATACACATTGACAATGGATCTCCTCGGTTGTTAAATTATTTATTTTGTTAGTTATATACTAGATGTTGTTTGCCACTTTGTGTGAATATAAGAGATAATATTAATTCAATTATTATATATAAAAAAAGTTATCATCATAAACGGATAAAATAGATCTCTAGATTTTAGTTATAAAAAAATAAAATTTATATATTTTTTGAGCTTCGAAGAATCGGCTACCCTAAAACGGAGAAATTGAATTTTATCATTTTTTTTTTATAAATTATAATATTTAATGCTCAAAATCTTATCCTCCGTACAATTAAAATATAATTTATATTTTTTTTACCACCCACCCGTATCAGTGTTCTTTGTCTAGCATATGGGCTTACAACTAGACCTGTACAAATTCGGGTTCGGGTCGGGCCATCCCTAAAAACTCTACCCATAAAGGGTGGGTCGTGCTAGCCCGGTCTAGCTTGCCCGGGTTACAAAAGTTACCCATGTCCACCCATGTAAAAAGCGGACGGGCTACCGGGCCGGCCCGGATGGATCGTATGTACTTTCTTGTGCGTTTTTTTCCTGAAATTTATCGTTCAAAACAAGTAATAAAATGAATTTAATACACGCTTTCAATGCAATTATATTTGTATAGTGCACTACCAAAAAGTTCAATAACAATCAACACACAAAAATAAAAAGTCCAAATACCTAAAAAACAATAAGTACCATTACAAGCAAGTTAGTCTTACAATCTTGTGTTACAAACGAATATAACTCGTCAAAATACTCCAAATAAACTAAATGAACAGTCAGAATACGTAACAGTCAAAATTATATATAAAAATTATTATATGTATAAAACTCTATACGGACCGGACCGGGTTAGCCAACGGGCAAAAATATTTACCTTTACCCGTCACATTAAAATACGGGTCGGGCCGGACAAGATCTAAACAAGCCAAACTTACTGCCCATACCCATATTTTTTCCGGGCGGGCTGGACGTGCCGGTTTTGTACAGGTCTAAGTAAACCCGAAATGTCCGTACAATTAAAATACAAGATCCAATTTACTTGTCATCTAAATTATCTAATAGTGTGATATATATAGTAATCAATCATTAAACCCATATCATAATTAATTTAGCACGGATTAAAAACATATATAATTTTGATTTTATAATTGGTTGCATGGAGGACGTAATTCACTCAATCAACGTGCGATTAACTTGTATATAATAAATTAATAAGAAGTAAAAAAAAAAAAAGCAAAGGAACAAATTAGCCGTCTTATTTGACTACTCGAAACGAACATAAGCTGCAAATATAATATAAATAAAATAGAAAATCCAATTTCACTTTCAAACTAGCTAGCTAGTCTGTTGAAACTCGCTCAATATTACATTAAAAAAATTAAAAAATTTATTTGCACTATTTAATGTTAACAAAATACATGTAATTAATATTTATATAAATAAGTTGATCATATTAACACTTTCATCGCACTATTTAAAAAAAATAAAGAATATTATGTACATCATAATCTGTTTCTTCGAAGCTAACTTATGATGTACCCACAATTTTTTATATTAAGTTAATGGCATATACTACCAATTAATATGAAAGTTTTTTTAAAATTTAATTATTGTCGGAGATAATAAGTTCCCACGTCGAAAGTTGAGAACATTCTCAAGTCCAACACATAAATCCGATGAGGTTTCATCATAAAATCAACCGACATAGGAGGAATAGTTCACCGACCTTATATACTAGGCTCGGAATGCTCTCAATCATTCCGAGCCTTGTATATAAGGTCGGTGAACTACTCCTCTATTGTCAGTTGATTTTAGGATGGAACCTCATCGGGTTTATGTGCTAGGCGTGGGCTTTATGCGCATGCGCGCTCGTATGCACACGACCCCCGCTCTACCGGTCTGTCTGTATCGGACTTTGACGTGGTATCAGAGCGGTTAGCCCTATTTGGCTCGCGGTCCTAACCTGTGGACAAGTGCAACTCGGTCTATATCCTCTAGGTGCACTTGCGGGGGCGTGTTGGAGATAATAAGTTCCCAAATCAAAAGTTGAGAACATTCTGAGACTAGTATATAAGGTCGGTAAGTTACTCCTTCTATTGTCAATTGGTTTATGATGGAACCTCATCGGGCTTATGTGTTGGGTTTGAGCCTTATGCGCATATGCGCTCGTATGCACACGACCCACACTTTACCGGTCCGTTTGTATCGGACTTTGACAACTATTCTGTTTTTTCTCTAAATTTTATTTTAAAAAATTTGTCTTATTTTGTGAATCATATATGTTTGTTTTCATATTGATTATAACAAGTGTATTATATAAGCTAATTAGTATGATATAAAATATAACTATAATTTAGTATATGTTATAAATTGTTATATTTGAAAATACACAAAAAATATTAATACATATAAAAATCACTGATTTTATAAGATTATAAATCATATTAGATATTTTTTTTATTATAAATGGGTATTAAAATAATCCCAAAATGTAAAAAAATCATTCAATCATGCATCACAAGAAGTTAAACATTGAAAGTATTGCTACTTACATGAAACAAAAACTCGAAACCGGCTAATTTTAACTTTACCTTCTTTTTCGTAACGTTACTTTATATGTTACGTTATCCTTTGTAAATGGAAGTCCATATTTTATTTCAAATCTTGATAACATATTTATACAAAAACGTAGAAAAGGGCCCAATATTTTCAAACACATTTATATGAAACAAACCACTAAAATTGACCTTATTGAATGGACCATGTAAGTAAGTTGCCTAACAAACCTTGACTTTATACAATATGTAACATCTATGCTTGCCTTAGTTGCCTACCATTCTTGCTTTTTCTTTTTTTTTTTTAAATTTATTTTGTCTTTTCATGATTTAGATTTGAATGATGAACTTCTAAAAGTTTAATCTTTTTATCTAATTTTTAAATGTTGTTGTTACGAACTTGTTTTGATGTTACTTTTGTTGATCATTCAAGTCCATACTTTTTGGAGGCGTGACCATGTTGATAAGTATATGAATTACAAACTTGTATAAAATTGAAGATTTTGAACTTAGTGTAAAAGGAGAGTGGATTAATGGATATATTAAGTTTTTATATAGAAAGTGAAGATATTTTGAACCTAGTTTATAAGTTTTGTCCGCTACTTCTCCTATTGTCAATTAATTTAGGATGGAATTTTGTCGGATTTATACACACGACCCCGCTCAAAGGTCCGTATGTATATGACTTTGACATGGGATCAGAGGGATTAGTCTTTATTCGGCTCACGATCATAACTTGTGGGCAAGTGGAACTCGGTCTATATATTCTAGCCGCACTTTGTGGAGGTGTGTTGGAGATAATAAGTTATGACATCGAAAGTGAAGATATTTTGAGCCTATTATATAAGGTCGGTAGACTATTCCTCATATTGTCAATTGGTTTAGGATAGAACCATGTCGGATTTATGGTCAAACTCAACATGCATGCGCGTTCGTATGCATACGACTCCGGCTCTACGATTTGTATTGAACTTTGACATTTACTCATTGTATTATCAGTTGCACTAGGATGAAGCTTCCATGAACTTGTATGTTGGGTTTGGACCAAATAGATATGTACGTTTTTATGTACACGATCGCGACTTACAGTCCATTTGTGTCGAACTTAAACATGACATCAGAACGATTAACCTCTAATCGATACGTTGATCCTAACTTGTGAGTGCAAAAATGTTTTCTTTTAACTAGGTTGATTAAGTACAATCCTTAGTTGGAGTTTGATCACATGGGAATTGCGTACCTATATGAAATATTATCTTTGTCTTTTCCTTTTTTAGTATTAGATGCATGTCTCTTACAAGAAAGCCAAACAAATTTTATACATTTATAATTAAAATGATTAAAGACCATAAATTTTTTTACGCCTTAATCCATGCATTAGTACCTAAAAGATAATTTCAAAGAAACCAAGAGAAGAAGATGAATTATTTCAAAAGTCTTTTTATACTGAACCGGTTTCCGGTTTGGAGAAAGATTGGTTTTGAATCGGTCTATAATTTTCTCATTTTGGTCGTGTCAAAATGAATTGCGGCGAGTCGGCTGGACCGCCTGAGTTCCTGACCAAAATGGCTAGCGGGATGTGTTTAAGAAGACATGTTACACGTGACAACGATGTAGATTCAATTAACTTAATCATTTTGTTTTTGTTATTTTGAAAGGAACTTAATCATTTTGTTTGAAAAAGGACATTTTGAAACATTTTTTCGGCAAATAAACCGACTTTATATATCGATTAAACTATATTCTGACTTTGTTAATGATTATTTTCCCTAGAAAAAAATACACTTTAAAAGTGTGTATAAAGCGCGTAAAATTTATTTTACTTAGAATGTGTTTATTATAAGTGATATATATATTTTTTGTCAACTACATTTTAAGACTAAAATATTTTATAGCTAATAATTTTGGTATAATTAGAAATGTAGTATCCATCCTTTATGGTTTGTGTATATTTCGGAAAAAAAAAAAAAAATTGGATGACCGAGTTTTTTTAAAAAATTAGATATTGTAAAAGTCCATACAGGTAAATGATAAATATATATATCCAACGAGTTTCTATCTTAAAACCAATTAAAAGTAGGAGTAACTCACGGACCTTACATAATAGGCTAAGAATATCCCAATCTTTTTATGTGAGATATTATTATTTTTCAACACCTCCCATAAGTGCACCTAGGGGATATAAGTCGAGTTGCAATTACCGATATGTTAGGATCGCGAGCCGAATAAAGGTTAACCGCTCTGATACCATGTAAAAGTGTTATATTTATGGACCGTACAACGGAGCCGTGTGCATACGAGCGTACATGCGCGTTAGGCCCAAACCCAACATATAAGGTCGGTGGGGTTTTATCTTAAAACCAATTGACAATAGGAAGAGTATTCAACCGACTTTATATACTAGACTCAGAATATCCCGATATTTCGATCTGGAACTTATTATGTTCAACAATAATTTTTTAGTATTATGTCGGGGCCCGATACAGACGGACAATGGAGCGGGGTCGTGTGCATACAGGCGCACATGCGCATTAGGCTCAACTCCAACACATAAACCTGATGAAGTTCCGTCTGACCTCAAATCAAATGACAATAGGAGGACTAGTCCACCGATCTTATATACTAGGCTCATAATGTTTAACTTTGTACGTGATAACTTATTATCTCCAATACGTTCCCGCAAGTGCAACTAGAGGATATATAACAAGTTGAATTTGCCCACATGTTAGGATCGTGAACCGAATAGAGGCTAACCGTTGTGATGCCATTTCAGAGTCCACACAAACGGACCCTAAAGCATGGCCATCTGCATACGAGCGCACATGCGCATTAGACCCAAGTTCATCCCATAAACATGATGAGGTTTCATTCTAAAACCAATTGACAATAGGATGACTAACCCACAAACCTTATATACTAGGCTCAGATGTCTCTACCTTAGATGTGAGAAATGATAGCTTGTTTATAGAGTCCGATACAAACGGACCGTAGAGCGGAGTTCGTGTGCATACGAGTGCACATGCACATTAAGTTCAAGCCCAACACATAAAACCAACGAGGTTTTATCCAAAAATCAATTGGAAATAGGCGAAGTAGTTCAACAAACTTATATATTAGGTTCGGAATATCTTCACTTTAGATATAATAACTTTTAATGTCCGACCTATTATACGAAAATAAGTGTATTAAAAAACTCAATAACTTTTTTTTCATGGAAAGCAATTCGGGACACTAGGTAGAAAGACTAGCGGCCCGAGGGGTCATCTATGGCAGAAGACAACGAACGTGCTGAAACGCCATGACCTAATCTTTGAAACATATCGCCGCACGAGTCCCAAAGGATGAGCTATTCAATCGTTGTAGAGATATCTTATCTTATATGTTTTAAACCATAAGTCTCTTTTGTCACATGTCAACGTCACGTTTCTCAAAGTCCAAAAAAATTATTTTAAAAAGTAATTTTTAAATATTAATATAAATTACAAAGTAATTTCTAAATTTTTTATAAACATATTTTTAAAAAAATAATTTTAAACTTTTACGATTTTTTTGCCATTGATTTTACCAACAATAATATCTTAATAAATCCTTTAAGTTTAGTTTTACGGTGTATTTTATTTTATTTTTTTATTTTTTGTCAAATAAATTTTACTGCTGTTATTTTTATCCTAATCCATTTCCTTTTTATTTTGTTTTTCCAAAATAACTTAATCTAATTATTATAAATATTTTAATATATAATTAATTAAAACAGAAAAATACTTAAAATAGAATTAAAAATCATAATAAATCCGTAACTCATTCTCCGTTTTTTATCGTTCAGAAATATACATATGAATTTATAAGTATTAAGTATTTACAACAAGGTGTAATTATCCAAGACCAACAAGGCATCAGCCACTGTTGATTTAAAAATAATAATTTGCCCATAAAATTACTATTAAAAATATATCCAGAACTTTATAATGAGGTTTTGAAGGGGAAAAAAAATCACAAAATGTAATAATCCTTACGAAGGATAGTACAATTTGTTACAGTTTACAGAAATATCCATATAAGAGAGATCGATAAATCTAACACAATTAACATGTTTTGCCAAATGTAATAAATTAATAATCCTCTAATATGATAATAAAATTTTCCAAAAATGTCAATTTCAGAAGGGCATAAATGTAATTGACACCAACAGTAGTAAAGTAGAAAACCGCCTTTGCCCACAGCCTACAATGGCGGATTTCCCCTTTAAAAACCCCAACCTAAATGCCTCTGCTGTCAATACAAAGAAGAAGACGAATAACCAAATCCAATCCTTTCATCATCCTTCTCTCTTCCTTCACCACAATTCAGACCTGCAAATTTCAGAAACCAAATCTCTCTGCAACATCACACGCAACCTTCCGTCTTTTTAGCGATGCTCTGTTTTTACTCGTTTGCATTCATTCTCACCTCTATGTCCCTTTATAACCTGTAAATCCACCTTCTTTCATCATCTTCCTTCCTCAAATCACGTGAATTTCAGGTCCTCTGCAAATTTCCCATTCCCAGATCACAATTCCCAAGAAAATCATCATCAATTTCACACCACTTAAAACAGAGCAAACCATGGACGGCGTTATAAATTCCAGGCTGTATGCTAATGGCGGTTGCTCTTCCAATCTAATCACTAATTTTCCTTCTTCTGAATCCTCCCGTGTTCTCGAATCTCTCTGGGTTCCAACTTCTTGTGTCAATTTCACAGACCCATCAATTATGAACTTCGACGGAGACGATGACGTGTCATCAGAAACAGAGGAGATGAGAAATCCGTACCGGCAACCGGAGAAAAAGCGGAGACTGTCGATTGATCAGGTGAAGCAGCTGGAGAAAAGCTTCGAGATCGAAAGCAAGCTCGAACCGGACAGAAAAATTCACTTAGCTAAGGAATTGGGTCTGCAGCCAAGACAAGTCGCGATCTGGTTTCAAAACCGGCGAGCCCGGTTCAAGACTAAGCAGCTTGAGAGAGAATATGATTCTCTTAAGGCTAATTACGATTCACTCAAGTCTGATTTTGATTCTCTTCTCATGGAGAAAGAGAAACTCCAAAATGAGGTAAGAACAAAAAAAACGCGTATTTTATTTTACAGAGCATAAGAATCGGGTTCGAATTACCTCTTTGGGTTAATTTCACAGGTATCTATTCTAACCAACAAATTGAAGTCAAAGTCCGAACCGCAGACCGATCCGGTTCTTCCGGAGCAATTCAAACCGGATTTGGAGAATACGAAGGCACCGGCTTGTAATCAAGAGGATGCGAGTTCAGTGAAGAGTGACATATTCGATTCCGAGAGCCCACATTGTGTTGAAGCGAACGAGACGTTGATGTTGGATATGGTAATGGTGAAGCCGGAGCAATTTGAATTGTCGCCGGAGGTCGAGGATCTGAAAATGAGTTTCCGGTATGGGTTCGGGGAAGTGTTTGATGTACATGGTAATGTGAGTAGTTGTAATTTAGGGGTTAATGGTATGGAGGAGCAGTCAAACTATTGGCCTTGGCTTTACTAGATATTAGGGTTTTGATTTGGTGCATTTTGGAAAAGAATAGTAGAACAAGTAAATGATAATGATGTTGAGTGTTGGAGTATTTGGTCATGTAGCTACTTTCTTTACAAGATCCAATAAGAAGAAGTTGCTTTTGTGTCATTGTCTTGTTGAATGAAAATTTGTGCCCATGAATATTGGAGTTAATCTAGTGTTTGTAAAATTATAGTATAAATTGGAAAGAAGTGTTAACTTTGTAACTCTAGATTAGTATCCTATACTTTTTCTTTTAGAAAAAATGGATTAAGCTAAGTCTAGAAGTATAGGTTCAATTACATCACTTGAAATAGAGTTTCTATCAAACACTTCATCATTTTAAGCTTGTTGCACTTGAGAGACGTATGTGTGATCATCACATTATAATGACTCTAGACTTACGTAAAATCGGTCGGTCATTCGTGTGGATAAACGGACGAGTATGGAGATGACCTTGAGGGTCTGAAAGCCCGGTTCGGGCACAAATATATATAATTATGGTACCCGAAAATCCAACTGGTGCGGATATTGGCAAGACTTCATGCCCGAATTTTGGACTTGACTTGAATCTAATCGAAAAACGGAAAAGGTGAAAATGCTCGTCCTGAGCCCGACATTGTCGAGGTCTAATTGCCCCACCGGATTTTGTAATGTATTAAAGCATTTTGTTATTGGGTCTTGACGGATTAGACTTGTCAATGTTATGATATTGATTGTGGATGGTTAAACTTTAGGCCGCGTGAACAAGGCAACAATCATACTACGGTCATAAACAAATACATGGTCATGTATGTATACAACGTTGGTTGAGACATTTTATTTTAAATTGATTTTAAGATGTAACTTAAAGAGTTTAATTATGTGTTATAATCTTGCCTAATGCGTAATTGCGCTCAAACGTACATTTAGACCCCCAACATTACATTGACCTATCAAAGTATGACATTGTATGTATTTCAATACTAGGTGGTATCAACATTAAAACCAAGCATGAGATTCAAGTCATAACACTCTTATCTTCATGTCAACGTTATATTAAAATAACGTTGTCTATACGTGCAAATTGTAAGAGCCTTAGTCTTAGGAGCCTTGAGTCCTTGCTGAGCTTTGTGCTGACCCTGACAGCCGCCCTTGCGTACCCAGATGGCCGCACTTGCGGCTAGGCGCCCCTGCGCCTCACAATGTCCGCCCTTGCGGCTCTGTGTGGGAGCAGCCGCCTTCGTTGACCCTTTGACCTGTGCTTTGCAGCTGGCTTCCTTTATAAGTCTCGCATTACTTCTCTGAGAGAGTTTCTTCATCCTCTTTAGATCCATTTTTCTCTGTACGCTCTTCTTCTTCTTCTTCTTCTTCTTCTTCTTCTTCTTCTTCTTTAATCTTCCTTGATCTTGTGAGAGAGTTTTGAGAGTTTGATGGTGGTTTTGAGCTTGGATGTTGAAGACCTTGTTGCTGGGAGTCTTTATTGATTTGTTGAGGTTGTGAAGATGCTGATTGCTCTTAGTTGCTGCTTAGGGTTCTGCCGTGGTAAGGTTTTCATCTCCATCTTCTTTCCTTCTTCTTCCTTGCTTCTTTCTTTCTTCTTTAGCTTAGGATCACAAGCTGAGCTTGTGTGTATCCTTTCTTGATGTTTTGATGCTCATACATGTGTATATATGTATGTGTGATGTTGTTGTGTGATGAAGAAGTGAAGAGGTCGAGAAAGAGATCGAAGAGAAGTTGGGGCCAAATTTCTGCACAAATAGTCGCCCCTGCGCCTGAACCCAGCCGCCCCTGCGCCTGCTTTGAACCGCTCATGCGCCTTGAGTGAGCCGCCCCTGCGCCTAACTGGTTCAGCGCCCCTACGTCCTTTGTTTCCGTTGTTGCGTCCAGGGCATACCTTGTTGGTATGGTTCCTTCGTTCCTTTCCTTTGGCCTTGACTTTAGTTGTTGGCTACGCTAGCTTGGTTAGGATGAGATGATGAGTTGCATGATAGAGATGTGCCTTAGGCACTTGTGTTTATGTTGAGGTTATGCCTTAGGCATCTGTGAGTATGTTATGATCTCGAGGTTTAGTTGAGGTTATAGGATGGTTGTGGTTATGGAGACGAGTCTCCTAACCGTTGCAGTATGTGATGATGTGTGCCTTGCTATTGCAGGCATTGATTACTTCCCCAAGGCGAAGCTGTAAGGTGGTACAGGTTACGAGTATATCAGGTAAGTCCATAGGACTTACTTAGCGTTCAGTTGTGGATTGCGTGTTTGTAATGGTTGTGTGTGTTCATATGATTGTGCATTGATAACCTATCCCGGACTAGGATGACCATTTATTACATTCAATGGCCCAAGTGTATTATAATGGGTCGTGTCCACTTGCCTTCGCCTGCTGGTAGGAGGAGGTGCCCTGAAGATGATCTCACAGGGGGACGAGTGATGATCACCCCCATGCAAAACCCATGTGTTACGTTGGAAGGGGCGGGGTTCTTGAGGCTCCCCCTGCTACAAAATAAGTTGAATTAGTAATGGAATAACGTAATTGAAAGATAGTAAATGAATGTGTGTGGCATTGCATGTATGAGATGTTGATGTGTGTTTGTGCTATTACGGTATTACCTTCATGCTTTTCATTGTTGTAGCTAACGGTGTATACCGTGTTGTAGATGATCTGCAGGTTAGGAATACTGCAAAGTGAGCCAGATGGGGTGACTAGCCGAGGACTTTTGTACATTAGGGATGCGTGGGATCTGGGATATCTTTTATGTGTGATGTTTATGGATGCTGTTATGTACTCGGATTTTATGTTGTAAACCATTTTGATGTATCATATACAACTTTATGTATTTGGTTTTAATCTACCCGTGTCTTGTTGTAAGATCTAGTGAACTTGTTGTCAGGATCCATTGTGAGATCCTAGCCAAATGTGACACTCCGTGTCCCGTGGATTCGGGGTGTTACACAAATTACGTTTTATTTTACTCGTGAGATTGCACGTGAAATACGAATACCGAGCTTAAGTTTTTTTCAAATCATTTTTTACAATTGGAAGTTGATAAAAGATATAGTTACTCGTTATATTACTCATTGTCATTGATATTAAGATGAAATTTAATGGACTTTAGTTGAGTTATAGTAGATTTTTGCATTAAAAATTTGTATCATAAAACGTTTGGTATGAGTCTGGTTGTAAATGTAGTTTGAGCTTCATGATGACATCCGACAAGTTAGTTTTTGCCCGTTGCACGGTGGTATAGGTTCGAAGAACGATCACACGATGCTCGTGCAAGTAAAGGGTGTGGTTGATGGCGGGATCGGAGTTCGGAATTTGTGATAATTTCACTTAAGTCAAGCATATTAATACACGAGACACAAGTTACCATTGCTTTTACAACTATTTTGTGATAGAACTTCTTGAACTTGTTTTACCTTCTAAAGTTAGTACAACTTAAAACGTCATTACTGATAAAAATTAGTTAAATTGTACAATTAATTTTTAAGAAAAATATGTCTAATTTAAAGTTCATCGAAAAAATCAAAGATCTAACATGATGTTATTTAAAGACATCTCGATCTTCCAACGATAACTCTAACGTGACTATTAAATCGTCAACCAAAATAGTGAATCCTATACTTTTTTATAAAAAGTCATGAGGTTATTTATTATTAATATATTCTTAATTTAATGAAGTGTATGGATTTTCAAATCTTGAAGATATTTTTAAATATTGGGAGCAGAAAATTCAATCTGCTTTCTTTTTGTAAGCAAAATTTTGAAGGATTCTGACAAGTTTGGTTTATAAAATAATCAGTCCCCATCCCACCTGGTTGTCATTCAAAATGCTAGTTGGCATCTTATTGTAATTTATTAATATTATAATTTACATTATAATCACATGATAGTAATTACCATGCAAAAATTAGTGCTTTTGTACTGTATACCATGCATACTTAATCACTGATTTTATAAATAAATTCACTTTATAAATCTAAGAGTAGATTATTTAGTATTGAATTGGGCCTGATTAAAAAAGTTACACTATTGAAGAGTTTGTGTTCCTAGTTATCTATTTTGTAGTACATATAGTTTTGTAATACATTCGAATATTTTATTTTTTTTGGTGGAAAGGAGAGTTACGGGTCTCCGGTACATCTATACGCGCTTTTATTAATAGGAAAGAAGGGTAAGTAATCATTGTACGGGGATAGCCCGACCCCTTACATCATCGAGTAACAGGTCCACTACACCCTCTGACGGGTCAAACAATACATTCAATCCAATATAAAGGTTCAAAGCAAAACTATCAATAAAATCCGCAACTCTATTCGCCTCGCGGTAGGCATGTCAAAACTGAATATCCCAATCTCTTTTCATATAGTCTTGACACATATGTACCAGACTGACAAGAGGATGATGAGAAGCTTTGTTGTTCTTGATGAGTTTGATTATCAACCGGAAATTTGTTCAAGGATTACCAATCGGTAACATAACTCCCAAGCAATTCTGAGACCATGGACCAAAACTCATAACTCAGCTATGGGCACAGTTAATATCCCAAAATTTATACCAAAACCTCTTACTCATTCTCCTGCTTTGTTCCTAACTAACCTTGCCGCACTAGCGAGCCCATCATCCTCTTTTAGATCCATCCGTATTTGTATGGTACTTGAGTTCAACATACAAGCGATGTTTTATTAGAGAATCAATTAATCTACCAACCATTTTTTTTGTTATCGTATCTACTCAAGTCCAACTGTCTGATTTGATTGACTCTTGATGAGAAGTTTAAAGGCCGACTAGCTCAATCGTACGGGTCCTCGTAGTCCAATGTTCGCATCAAATGTTTCAAGGGCGGCAAACCCAATAAGTCAAGACTCAATATTGAACTATTTTGATATCTTGTAGTCCATCCAAAAATTTAAATTGGGGTCGTGATTAGTCAAATAAACTTGATTCTTAAAACCATTGGCACTACGAGTAATTGTTTAAGTCCGATACAGACGGTCTATAGAGCGGGGGTCGTATATACAAGCGTATATGTACGTTAGGCTCAAGACCAACACTTAAGTCCAACGAGGTTTCATCGTAAAACTAATTGACTATGGGAGAAGTAGTCTACCAACTTAATATTTTGGCTTGGAATGTCCTCACTTTAGATTTGAAAATTTATTATCTCCAACACTTGCCCACAACTTAGAATCGCGAGTCAAATGAAAGAATAAACGCTTTGATATCATGTTAAAGTCCGATACTGACAAATCGTAGAGCGATGATTGTGTGCATATGAATGGTTATATACGCGTTATACTCGAGCCCCACTGATATTCATCATAAAACCAATCGATTATAGAATAAAACAGTTCACCAACCTTATATACTAGACTTAAATTATTCAACTTTAAATTATAAAAACTTATTATAGAATATTTAGGATGCGATGCACCAAATATGTTCTTAATCGAAAAAGACGAGTATTCAACTTTAACGGTCCTAATAATCTGTGCAATTTTAACTCAAAACTTAGGCAGCAAACTTTATATCAAGATCCCTTTGATATAACCGAAAGGATTATTTGCATAGTCGATTTGCATTTGAATGATAAAAAGCAAAGCAAAGAGGTGCATGACTTTGAATGTTGACCCAAAGATCCCTGAAGAAGATCGAAGCGTACACGTGTCCGGCAAGATATGCCGTCAAGAAGAATGCCACGTAATAGGAACTTTGCACCATGGAAGATGACGTTGACAGAGACGGGGCGCAAAAATCAAGGGGCCCACAACCCTGACTGACACTGATTACGTGGCACAAGATCGACGGTGGGTTGTGAGATTGGGGAAAAGCTGAATTTCATCAGTCCTTGTCGTTTTATCGTCTTCTCTCTTATCGGGTATCCAGATAAGTATCGCCCGCCTCTACCTTCCATTCTTTTTTACTGCAATTTTTACAGTGTCGGGTGGGTCGGGTGGGCCGGGTGGCCGCTGTGGATTGCAGGTCCCGCCGCCCGCCCTGCCATTGCTTGAAAAGAAGGATAAATTTCACTACGGCGGGTATCAAGATTTTGTGAGTTTATATCATTACACTCCAAGGGCCCGTTTGGTTTGAACTCCGGAATCGAAAACGGAATAGAAACGAATCTAGTTCATAAGTATACCCTTTTTCATGAAAGTTTTTTGGAATCATTTCTTATTTGAATTTGATTACTTTTAATACCATATAGGGGTAACAAAATATGGGGAGACAAATGTATTTTGCATGCGTATACAAGAAATGATTCCATAGAATTTCATGAATAAGGATACACATATGGACTAAATTCGTTTCCATTTCGTTTCTATTTCAGGAGTTGTAACCAAACGGGCCCTAAGTATCATCAAATTTTTGGAAACAAATCACCCAAAATTAAGTGTAAACCTCGAATAATATTCAAAAATTACATAAGTACACTTTTGTATCTTATTAAGTCAAAATATACCACCCAAAATTAAATGTAAACCACGAATAATATTCAAAAATTACATAAGTACACTTTTGTATCTTATTAAGTCAAAATATAACACTTTATATGTTGGGATTTGTTGAAGGGTTGTATTGCAACATTACAGAGAAAACTGAATTGTTGATTTAATGACATATAATCTTCCACGTTATTTAATGATTTAGGAGAGGTACGATGTAATTTTGTAATATTTTAAATAATATAAAAATTATTTATCTTTTTAAATTTTGTTTTTAACTAAGAGGTTGTGATTTTAAAAAAAATAATTTTTATGAAAAAATTATGATGATTATTATTTTATTTCATAATTGTAGATCAATCCTTCAAAATTATATACATTCAATTCTGACATTTACTATAGTTAGTTCAAATATTATTTTATTAATTTAGTTGTTATGTTTTTATGCACTTTCTTACATTTTACATATTTGAACTAATAAAAATACAATATTTAAACTAATTGCACACAATATTTAAACTAATAATATTCAAATTTTAAACTAATATTATAAAAGTTCTTATATTTTATAGGCCTTGTTTATTTGAATAATATTGTTAGTTCGAAATAATTATATCATTAGTTCAAAACGAGTGTTTTTCGATTAGTTTTACATTTTATATCAATTGTACATGCACCGGATCTGAATGTCAAAACTAATTATATCATTAGTTTTACATTTTAACTTTTATTCATATAAGTAAATAATAAATAATTTTGATTTAATGCCTTTTTCCTAAATAAAGCATCATTATACGCGTATGATACATAACCAGCCTAAAAAAAAAAATTATCATTGGATTAAGCTTTTGTTTTTATTTTATTTCGAGTAAAAACTTAGTTGAAACCGATCTTTTTTACCTGATCTCAAAAGTTTGGGCAATTTTTGTAAAAATATAAAAGTGGTGGTTGTAAGAGAAATACTGTTTAAGATGTGATCTTATATTTTGGATTTTTTTTTTCTATATTCCCCACGGGTGGAGATTAAACAAGTTATGTGGGGCCAGACACGTCGGCAGGGGTGAGCTATGGCCACCTGTCATAGGATGATATTACACGTATGGTCTTTGTCATGGGCCCCATTGTCCACGTGCGACCCACGTAAATATGGCATTACCCTTACAATAAGAATAGTGGTAAATGTACTGCATTGTTTTACATCAAAGTACAAAACTTACATTGATATATATGTTTGACCAAAACTATACACAATCTCTTATACAAACTTATGGAAACTTGTTACAATTTAATTGTTACAAACAATACACGTTAACTCTAACTCGTACGTAGTCCGGACCCGCATACTATTTGGTTATGTGTACATGTCAATGACAACTAGGGTTTTTAAATTTCGGGTCCTAAAGATAACATGTTAAAAAAAACAAACTAGCTCGATCAATAGACGTTAAATTTCAATCATATATGTGTGACCCAAGCAAAGAAACTCGACCTGTCTTTTTAAATAGACGTTAATAGATCAATGCAAGCAGCTCAAAGAATCTGAGTTTTTTGTATTATTATATATAAATTATAAGAGAATAATAGAGATAATTACAAAGATGCAATAAGATCGACTTTAAAAATAAATTAAATAAAAAGTTTGTAACCAAACTGGTGTAACAAAAATATGTTGTTATCTTTTAATACGTTCCCGCAATCAAAGCAGTAGTAGAGTAGCAGACGCCGATGACGAGAACATTTCCATCGACAAGCAAAAGGAAACATTTTTATCAACAAGTAAAGAAGTTCAAGCAGCAACCGATGCATAGATAGTTACCACCGCACGTAGATCGATAGGATCACCGGTAGATCGTGGAAATAGTATATTGATAGGTCCACCAATAGATCGGTGGAAGAGGTAGATTATGACACCCGTAGGTTGGCGAAAGTGGTAGGGTTTGAGGATGGAGGTTCTTGAGGAGATTATTGTAGAGCTTTTCAATTTTTAAAAGCTAAATGGTGTTGGACATAATAGCTTTTTAGAGAGATTAAATTTTTTAAGAGTTTTTTAAGGAGGTTTTTGGTGAGATTTGAAAAAGCTTTCTAGTATAGCTTTTTGGGTAGATTATCAAAAAATTTACAATTTTACCCCTCTTTTTACACCTTTAATAAGTTGTACTTTTTTTCCTTTTTGACTTTTTGGTAAATCTACCATACATATCTATATACAAATCTACTTTTATCAAACATCAATTAGCTTATTTGTTAGATTTTCGAAATTTACAAAGCTCTTTAAAACTCTACTAACAAATCTACCCAAAAAGCCAAAACTACTCAAAAAGTTTAAACTGCTCAAAAATCTCGTTTTACTGAACATGACCTATAACCAAATTGGTGTAACCAAAATATATTGTTATCTTCTAATAGAATCGAATCACAAAAACTCGAAATTTAATGGATACGATTCATGATGGTGTAGTTGTTGGAGATAATAAAGTCTCACATCGAAATATGGGACACTCCGAGCCTAGTATATAAGGTCGGCGGGCTACTCCTCCTATTATCAATTGGTTTTAGGATGGAACCTCGCCGGGTTTATGTACTGGGCTTGGGCCTACTGCGCGTGTACGCTCGTATGCACACGACCCCCGCTCTACCGGTCCGTCTGTATCGGACTTTGACAGTAGTAAAACATGATATTCAAACAAATCCTATTACATTTGTAAAATGTGTGGGGTAAAATGGGTTATAATTGGTGAAGAAATGTGTTGTGTATGTGAGAAGAGAGTAGGCATTGAATGGTTGAGGATGAAGGACATGGAGCTATGCATTGAAATGGACGTATGAGTACCCAATGAAGAAGCCACCACTTAAACAACTAAGAAAGATCGCTTTCAAAATCAAACTCTTAGTTACATCATCCTTACAAATTTCCTTCGACCTAGCAACTATAAAGTTAGGGTTTTCCAATATACACGTCTATCATAAATGGGTTCTACTTTTTTTTGGTAAAGAAAAGAAATATTCTACGCCCTTCTAATACACTTTTTGAGAAGAAAAAAATTAGATCATTTTAGTTTTTTATTCAGAATGAAAACGAATAGATTATAATAATATGAGTTAAATGGATAGTTGATTAAGGGTGTGTTTGGTAGGAGACGAAGATTATTTTGAAGATTAATGTAGATGGGATTTAAAAGAGGTTAAATTTTATATGAGATTTATTAAGTATTATTTTATATAAAATAATCTACATCAAGTTGTTTGGTTAAAGATTTTTTAATGGGTTTAATTGATATAAATTTACAAATTTATCCTTATTTTAACCTTAAATAGGGGGCATGAGTGGAATCCAAATTAATGGTTGGAGATTAATCTCCTTTAACCTTGATAATATGAGGTTATTTTTTTACCATTTTTAATCTCAATTAATCCCTTCTATTATTACCCCCATAATCTTCATCTTCATCCAAACACTTTCACAAATTTAATCTCCTAACTTTTAATCTAAATTAACCCCATTAATCTTCTACCAAACACACCCTAAGTTTAAGCTTATTGAGTAGATTAAATGGATGGTTGATTAAGGTTTTTTTGATAGAGGTAAAAATAAAAGAAATTATGATTATGAATTAAGAGGGCAATAATTTTTTTTTTATCTCGTTTGACAAAGGAATAAAGAAAATTAAAGGAATTAAATTATAAAAATTGGGATTTTTTTCTAAAATAATAACAAAACAAAAGTTATTTCTAAGATTAGGTTCGGGAAAAAAGTATGTTAAATTATAAAATCTTAGAAATAACTTTTGTTTTGTTATTATTTTAGAACAAAATCCTAAAAATTGTGTAATATTATGGAACTTAGATTATAAAGAATAAAATATTATTTTTACCCTTTTTTCTATATATTCCATATACAACAAAACTTAACATACTTTTTTTCGTAATTTTACCACAATTATATTTATTTTTCAAACACTCATTTCGCTTATTTTCATACTCATCCCTTAAACAATTTCATCTCCTTAATTCTTCATCTACGTAGTCTTTTGTTATCAAATGAAGCCTAAAACTTCCAAAAACCGTATGACAACCTCTCTCTGGACGTGGCGGATGGTGAAGCCATCGCATGGAGAATTGTTAGGCGCTAGGGGATCGAGTTGCACATTGGTTGGCTTCGTTGTTACCCTTTTCATTTGGGGTTCCTTGAGCCCCTTTCTATTGTACTTCGAGAGGACAATCTTACTGAACGAAGTTTCTTTTTATCAAAAAAAAATGTATAAAATTATCAAAAAGAGTTTATTTTTATTTAAATATGTATTTTTGTCGAGATATATACGTACTATATCATTAATAAGTTAAGATAATCTACATAAGAAAAATCCTAAACTAACTTAAGCTTTCATAAGCATTCGTTATGTTGCTTATGTTTTTTCTCATAAGCTTCATTAAGGTACAAATAAAGCCCAACATGTCAGCTTGTTAGGGTTTGCATGGTCCATTGGGCCCAACTTGTTAGGGTTCGGATGATAAAGGCCCAAATAAAGCCCAAGCCCAAAATGTCAACTCGACTAGGGGACATTCTATTGATGTACAGTTTGTTGGGCCTTATTGGGCTCAAGGTGATTCAACTACGCCTAATAACTTGACATATCGAGAGGGCAAAAAAGGGTAAAAAAAAAAGGTTGATATATCGAGTGGGCGAAAAAGGCAAGTTGTTAAGGACATAACAAAACACCAATACAAAAACAAAAATCTTCAAAATAGGTCAAAGAGCTTTAAAAAAAACATTCAAAAGAAGACGGAACAACCAAATAAAAAATGAAGGTGAAAAATACTCGAGTATGATAAAATATGGAGAAAATACTGGATATGTGAATTGTCTTGCAGTCGGCAAGAGGATGGTAGAAACCCTTATAAAAAAAAGTGACACATGAAGAAATGTCGATCAGATGATGTTCCCCACCTAGGCGAGAGATATGTCGAACACAACGACAATCAACAAAGAGCGGATAACTACAACAACCTCTTATCATGATATATTCTTACTTTATTTTATTGATTCATTCTTAATTAGAAAGAGATATGTACAAATCCAGACCGATAAGTCTGGTAAAAAAAATATGGGTATGCGTTGCTAATTTGACCCATTTGAGCCCGACCAATATTTTAAAAAAAATATGGAACAGATATGGCTAAACGTTTTGGCCCGTGGGGTAGGCCCCCCTACATTGTGTGTGACATACTTTGATTTTTCATTTAATTTGTTTTAAGTATTTTCACGAGTTATACTAGTTTGTAATAATAAAATTACATCGCTATTTTTTTTTCTCGAAATAAAGTGCATCGATACTTTGTCTATAATTATACTTTGTTATTTTTCACGTATTTGAATTGTTATTGTTTTGTGTGTTGATAAAAATTACAATTCACTAATTTTGGAACGGGGTCAACGATAGAAGAGTGGAATATGAGATCATAATACATGAAGAGGACAAAGGATTTGCACCGAATAAAGCAGCCTTACCTATAAACAAAATTTCAGGACACTAAATTCTTCTCCAAAATTATTGCCATAATGAAGAGCATTTGCATCCACAGGAAGCACGTGCATGAGTCTAAAATATCTACAAGACTTGAGAGCATCAATTCATCAAAGCAGAAGACAAAGTCTTTGTCCGATCACCATCTACATAATACAGCTGCAATGGCAGTAGGGAACACAAATCAATTCAAAATCCTTGTATACTTCAAGGATCAACTCTTTTGGATCCACACCTAAGTAAACCAACTGCCGACGAATCGACGACTATAATGGTGACTTAGATGGACCTACATGAAAGCAATGTAGCTCAATTCTCAGCCAACCAGGGTGAAGTCAATAATCTAGTACAGTGAAGAAACTAAGGACCCGTTTGGTTCCAACTCTGGAAACGGAAACGGAATGGAAACGAATTTAGTCCATATGTATATCCTTATTTATGAAATTTTATGGAATCATTCCTTGTGCCTTCATGCAAAGTGTACTTGTTTCCCCACATTTTGTTTCCTACATGGTACAAAAATAATCAAATGCTATTCCAATTACTTCAAACCACAAGGAATGATTCCAAAAACTTTTATGAATAAGGGTATACTTATGTACTAGATTCGTTTCCATTCCGTTTTCGATTCCGGAGTTAAAACCAAACGGACCCTAAGAAAGAAAACAACATATTCTTAACATAGATCTGCAGACAAGCACAAATTTTACAGCCTCCATATCTGAAGGTGATCATGTACAGACTTCATTCATCTCTCTATTAGTATGCACATGTTTCATATAAAACAAAATTATATACATTTATGTTTAACACAAAGACTCCGGGTTCAATTTATAGCCATGAACCACTATGAGCTTCAAGACTTCAATACAATACTCTCCTTAGGTCAGATTTTTGTTCCTTGGAGAGACTTTTTGGGAACTTGATGTCGAATTTGATTCTCAAATTTCCTCTTTTATTTGGTTCCTTGGAGATGGGCATTCCTTCATTTTCAATCACAATTTCATGGCCGGGTCTAACAATATCCGAGACTTCAATGGTGAGATTCCTTCCACCTAGGGTGGTGAGATTGAGTGTCTTACCTGTGAGGGCCTCCAGTAGTGATATTTTTTGGTTGATAATAAGATCATTACCTTCTCTTTTGAAAATTGAGTGTGGCTTTTCGTCTATTACAAATATCATATCTCCTGGTACTGACCCTGGATCTTGGTTGCCTTTCTCAGGGAAGGTGATCCTGGTGCCTTTCTTCCAACCCGGTTTGATATCAATGGCTAAGACCTCATCGACTGTCATTGGCTTACTGCACTCAAGTGATAAATAGTGATAACTATTATGTAAAGGAGAATTTTTCCAACTTAAAATCCCTAATGGATTGCTTTTCTGTCAATTTTCTTCAGGTAATCAAGGATTGAATTACTCAGGAAGCCTTGTTAAAGAAACATAAGCATTTCTGTTGATGATGCTTTATACTGAAACACAATTCAACAAATTTAGTATCAATTCAGCAAACATTTCCAAATGATTTTTGAAGCTGATGTTCTTAGTATATACCTACACATAGATAGTATGAAACTGTATTGTCCTCAAAAGCAATGAACTAAAACCACATTATTATCTTGCCAATAAGCCAAAATTCTCCAACTTAAAATCCCTAATGAATTGCTTTTCTGTCAATTTTCTTCAAGTAATCAAGGATTGAATTATTCAGGAAGCCTTATTAAAGAAACATAAGCATTTCTGTTTATGATGCTTTATGCTGAAACACAATTCACCAAATTCAGTATCAATTCAGCAAACATTTCCACTGAAGCGATGTTCTCAGAATATATCTAGACATAGATAGTATGAAACTGTACTGTCCTCAAAAGCAATGAACTAAGACCACAATATTATCTTGCCAATAAGCCAAAGTTCTTCATGAACTGGGGCCACTGAGCTAATTTATAGAAAGAAAATGGCAACTTTTCAAACGTCAATTTTATATGCTTAAGCAAAGCTTCAGAAATTTGTCTATGAAGTTCATCCAGAAGTGTCTGTAAGGTTACAATGACGAGAATCCTGGAAATGATGTCGTCATACCTCCAACAAATATTTAAACACAACCTGAATATCAGGAATCATCACCCAATAAGATATTGAATATCAATATGATGTGCGAAGCAAATTCCCTAATTCCAGACATCACGATATTATAAAATGTTGAAAATCCAGTTTAAAATTCGGGCTGAAAGCAACCTTCCTATTTGTTCTTTTTAGTTTAGTATAATTTGTAACTTGCAAGTAACAATCGACTGATAATCCAGATACGAGCAATTTCCGGTTCAAGTTTTGAAGGAAACATAATTGGAGATACGGAAGCCCTAGCTTTGTATGACTGAAATTTATATGACATGAAGAAATCGTACCCAAAATCATCGGAAACGATCCTGGAAATTTGCATCTTCCTCTTTGAACCCTTGTACAACTCCTCCAAACTGCAAGAAAGCTGCGTTTCCACCGCCTCCGCCTTCTTATCTCCTCCGGCGACACTGCCGCCAGCGCTTTTCTTCACATCCAAACTCTCCGATCCATCCCCGAAAAATTCCGCAAAAATGTCATCCGCAGCACGGGGATTGTATCGGAATGACTTCCCCTTCGCATTATACGCACCTTCCCTTGTAGCAGGCGGCGATGAGGCATTGGAGAAGTTTCCTGATTTCAATCCCTCTTCTCCGTAAAGATCGTAGATCTGACGCTTCTGTGTATCGCTAAGCACATCATAAGCCTCGCATATCTGCTTGAACTTTGATTCAGCGATCTGTTTGCTTCCACTAGGATGCTTGTCCGGATGCCACTTCATCGCCAATCTTTTGTAGGATTTTCTCAGTTCCTCATCGCTTGCCGTTCTCGATAACTTCAATATGTTGTAGTAATCAACTCCCATTTGAATTATGGATGAAGAAATTTGAACCAGAAGGAGAAATTTTGGTCCGAGGAGAAGAAAAGGCTAGAAAGTGAATTTTGGGCGAATTGCAGAGAGGGCTTAAAAAGAGCAGCAGCTGTGATGGTACGGTGAGATCTTCTACACGTGGCGAGTTTTGATTGGTCTGTGATGGGAAGAAAGGGTTTTACTTAAGTATTTTAGCTGGGTAATTAATGGGAATATCTTGAAGCTGAAGAAGGTAAGGATGGATGTAAACAGAATCCAAGCCTATAATTAATTGTTATGATGCACGGACACGAACACGAATACGGGAAACGGACACGGCAAGAAACGGGGAAGCGGCAATCCTCAAAATATAGGAAACGGGGACACGGCGAGTAAAATAATTAATATATTATTTTAAAGATATTAAAATATTGAATTACTATATCATAATTTGATACATATATATGGAAAAAAAATCAATGATATATCAGTTGATAAAAATATTAACGTGATGATAAAATAATCGAAACAATAGCCTAGAAACAAACATTTTCAGTCTTACAAAATATAGAAATAAACACATTTAGTTTTATAATCTGAAATAATCATACTTAGTATCAAAATTGAAGAATGAATCATTCATTTGCAAATCAACAATAACTGAACAACATGATCAACAAAGGAAAATAATAATAATAAATATTTGTGAATTATAAAAAGTGAAAGAATTAGAATAACATAGTCAACATTCAACAAATAAAAATTACAAATAAATTAATAATCAAAGATTCAAACTTAATTTATAAAATCATAAGAAAAATGGAGAGAAGAGTCGGCCGGCGGAACAATATTTCAACATTAGAGCCGGAGAAGAAGATCGGTGTCCTACTTCCGACAACCACAATCTCACATGTGGTCATGTGGAGCTAGGTTTAGCCGGAAAAAATGGGAAAGAAGTAAAAATATTACGGTATATAAGTTTTTATTTCGTTGATCATGTCTTGACCGGACACAATCCGCGTCCTCACCGTGTCCTAGATGTGTCCTACCTTGGAAACGTGTCTTGACCGTGTCCGGTCATATTTGACCGTGTCCGAGCCGTGTCCGGTTGTGTCCCCGTTTCCGACACGGCAGGACACGGGACACGCCGCCTTCTAGAAGTGTCCGTGCATCATAGATTAATTGCATAGTACAAACATTTATCCGGATAAAGTTGGGTCGACCCGTCCAGATAAGCGGGCGGATATGGATGGAGGTCTGATCCGATTAGAATTTCTTAAAATAAAGTTTTACCTTTATATGGAGAGGAATAAATAGTAAAAATTTGAAGTAAGTTTTTTTTTTAAAGACGGAAAGTGGTTCGATCCAATAGACGACGCGCCGTCTAATGGATCGAAAGGCTGAAAAAGATCGGCAGACGGACTAACCGTCATGATGAGCCACACGACAAAGAAGAAAAGAATTACATGAAAATACATCAAAATGAACCCGAAAACAAAAAAAAATACTCAAAGGAAAGCAGGATGATCCAGCCAACATGAGACAAACGAGTAAAAACGTTCATCTTTGAAGAAAGTATACAAGTAGGAATCTTGGGAACAACTGTTGACACCTCGAATTTGGAGTGCAACATCTGAATAACTATTGCATGGAGAATTTTTTTTTACTCTTTCAAGTCATTTTTTAACACACACAAGTCAGGTGTATTGGGTAAATATCTATGAGAAAGTGGAGAGGGTTAATAACTTTTTAAAAGTTATATTAGTTAAGTATTTTAGTGGAGAGTGATGAAGTGAGGATTAACTTTGAATATTCATTATGTCCCTAATGAGTAATGACACGTCATTATATATCATATTGAAAGAAAATGAGGTGCAAAATTTCTACTTTCCAGCCTAAGATGAGGTTGGAGATGAAGACATTTGAAATGTTTGTGATTTGGTTTGTCGCGTTTTCTATATTTCACTAGCCATCTCATGTTCCTACGTTGTTGATGACGAACTTAGGATGTGTAAAAATCATTAAAGTAGAGAAAAATTGTTAACCAACTATATCAACTCGGGTCGGGTTATAATAAGTTTTAGTTTTGAGGATTGATTATTGAACTTTTGATGATGTATAAATCAGATTTTGGAAGATACTTTAAGATGGTTTATTGTCGGTTTAGGGTTGTGTTATTTGTCTGTGGTCGGATTAACCGGACATTAACCGAATTATCTTGTTGATCCGGATGTTGGTTGGATACCCGGACTGGTTAGACAAAGACTATTACTAATTTTGGACTTGTTTGACCCTTTAAAACTTTGACATAACTCATACTTGAATATCTAGTTCAGGTATGACTCGATTCAAAATTTTGGTCCGAGATCCAGATCAACAAGAAAGAAAATGGTTTATGTATGTTGATATCCCTTTCTCCCTTTCTAAAAACATCTTTAACTGCACTATTAACAATCGTGACATTTCATAGTTGCACTATCAACATTCATTGACAATCCATAATTACATTGTCAACATACGTTGACAGACATATCATAATTTTATTGTCATCAACCATTGGTAATCCATAATTGTACTGTCAACAACAACTGTTGTTGCTTGATTTTAGAAAACGTAGCCTAAATTGTTTGATTTTAGAAAATATGTCAACTTCCATAACTTAGATTGTGCTAAGCTTAGAGATAGAATTCCGATATGTTCTTTAGGAAATTGTTGTTGCTTGATTTTAGAAAAGATTTTGTTTAATTGAGAGTTGTGGAATTGATGTCGATTTGTGAGTTGTTGAATTATCAGTTGTTGCATATGTAATTCTTTCTTGCTTCATCTTCCTTCCATCTACCTTCGCTTTTTATGTCTCAAGCATCAAGCGGATTGTTCATCAAGCAACAAGCAGATAGTTCATTAAACCCTTTATGTCTCAAGCAACTAGGGATACAATTCTCCTGATAAATCATCAAAGTTCCCAAGGGTAAAAAAGCCATCAATTCCTCATTCAATCGATTCAACAATAGGAGGACGATTGAATGATTAAGCTCTTTCAACCCCATTTTCAACCGATTCATACACGACTGGATGTAAAAAATGACTACATAACAGCAAGGACAACCATTCAACTCATTCAATCGACTGCACGGTGAGTACCGAACGGGGCCTTAAAGTCATCAAAATTAAGTTACCGTCAACACCGTTGAGGCGTTGATAGAAAAAAAATATAAAAAAAAGTTTTTGAAATATTTATTTTATTTATTTTTCTTTTTTTAATCCATGGTTAGTAACCACATGAAGCATTAGTTTCTTCCGGTGAAAACCGCCGTCGGTCGCCATTAACGGTAAAGAATGCTCCTCTCCTCCACCATGACAACCTCCCTTTCTCTCCGCAACTCCCCTGCATCTCTACCACCACAACTTCACTCACCCTCATCATCGCCTCCAACAAGCACGTCCTGCTCTTTCTCATCCGACCACCGAGCTCACCTTCTCTCTTTACTAGAAGAACACCGTACGAGCATCTCTCACATCAAGCAAATCCATGCCCAAACGATTCGCATTTCGGCCTCCGATTACGAACCTCAAACCCTCTTCCTCTTTAGTAGAATCCTATATTTCTCCTCCTTCCATGACCTCAATTACTGTTCTCGAATCTTCTCCCAGATTCGGAGCCCTAATTCATTTTCTTGGAACACGCTTATTAGGGGTTATGCTAATTCATCCACCCAGAAAACGGACGCCATTGCTGTTTACAGTGAGATGGTTGGAGAAGCTATGGTTTCGCCGGATAATCACACTTTCCCCTTTGTACTCAAGGCATGTGCCTACTTGTTTGATGAAATGTTTGGGAAACAAGTTCATGCGCAGGTTTTGAAGCTTGGGTTTGGATTGGATGTTTATATAAACAATAGTTTGATTCACTTCTACTCTTCCTGCGGGCTGTTGGATAGTGCCTGGAACGTGTTCGATCAAATGCCTGAGAGAAGTTGTGTTTCTTGGAATGCTATGGTTGATGGATTAGTTAGGTCAGGCGAGTTTGAGCGTGCTTTAAAGACGTTCATGGATATGCAGGAGTACTTTGAGCCCGATGGATACACTATGCAGAGTGTTGTATCGGCTTGTGCTGGTCTCGGGGCTTTATCTTTAGGGATGTGGGCTCATGCTTATCTCCTCAGACAGTGTAATCCTGATTTGAGAACAGATATCTTGGTGAACAACTCAATTGTTGAAATGTACTGCAAATGCGGAATGCTGAAAATGTCGCAGCAAGTTTTTGACAGGATGGCTAAACGCGACGTGAATTCATGGAACTCGATGATTCTAGGATTTGCAATCCATGGGGAGGCAAAAATGGCATTGGATTACTTTGATGAAATGGTTGAAAAGGAAGGATTGATTCCAAACTCGGTCACATTTGTCGGATTATTGAGTGCTTGCAATCACCGCGGCATGGTTGCAAAGGGCCGAACTTACTTCAACATGATGGTAAAGGATTACAACATTGAACCTCAGTTAGAACATTATGGTTGCCTAGTTGATCTCCTTGCTCGTGCCGGTTTCATTGAAGATGCCTTAGATATTGTCTCCAAGATGCCTATGAAGCCTGATTTAGTAATATGGAGAAGTCTCCTAGACGCTTGTTGCAATAAAAACCGCGGCATAGAACTAAGCGAAGAACTTGCAAAACAAATCATTGAATCCGAAGGAGCTGATGCAAGTGGCGCGTATGTACTCCTATCAAAAGTCTACGCCTCAGCTGCTCGTTTTGACGAAGTTGGATTAGTGAGAAAGCTTATGACTGATAGAGGTGTAACTAAAGAACCCGGCTGCAGTTCAATCGAAATCAATGGAGTAAACAATGAGTTTTTTGCAGGTGACACTACTCATCCCGAGACTGAATTGATATATAAGGCTTTGGACGCCATTGATGAGAGGCTGAAAGCAGAAGGGTATGATCCAGATACTTCACAGGCGGCTTTGGTTGATGAAGATGAGTTGCTTAAACAAAGGGCTCTTAGGCTACACAGTGAAAGACTTGCAATTGCTTATGGACTAATACATAGCAAGCCCGGGACTCCGATTCGGGTGTTTAAGAATCTTAGGGTATGTAAAGATTGTCATCAGGTGAGTAAGCTTATATCTAAGGTGTTTGATGTTGAGATTATAGTGAGAGATCGAGCTAGGTTTCATCATTTCAAAGGTGGCTCTTGCACTTGCTTGGATTATTGGTAAATGGTAAGATAAAGAACTTGTTCTTGTTGTTTGTACTCATGTTTACTATACTATGTAAAGCTGAAAGTTGGCTTCGGAATAGCAGTATATAAGCATTATTTTAGACGAGTTAATCGGGCTCAGCTCGTCAAAATTTCGACTCGTTTACAGACAAGTCGAGCATGAGCATGCTGAGGCTCGCTAGTTCGGCTCATATAACAGCCAAGCTGAGAGGCATTATCTTACTGGGCCAAAACTTGAATCTCATTGTTGGGCCGAGGCCCAAATCCTAAAGCCCAACATTTCTTGAACTAATTTTTTGAGAAAAACAATATTTAAGTCAAATATCTCAACATTTTGGTTAGCCCAACACAACATTACTTTTTTTTTTATAATTTCGGTTTATGTCCTAAATAATTTTAAATTTCACTATGTTATGGATGATTTATTGAAATTATTTTGTTAATTTTTAATTATTTTAGAAAAATAAATATAACACTTTAAAGTATTATGTTCAATGCAACAATTTCTAAACATTCCAATTCATATGAAATAGTCAAAATTTATGGCCCTGAAGATGAAAAGTAAAAAAATCCCATTATTCATTGTTTGTAGATTTTAATATCATATTTGTGATGTTATAGTGTTCTCATTATATTTGGTAAATTAGAGATATTTTAGGGTATAGCTTGTACATAATCTAATAGTTAGGGATTTTTAGGTAATTAAAACAAATATAGTTAATTGTGGGTGTGACTAGGCTAGGGCTTTGGACCCTATAGAGTGTTGGTTGCCTGGTTGGTACATGGTAGGTGTGGGGCTCAAACAACAATTAGTCAGCCAAGTCACATTAGATCATGTGCTCATGTTTTGTTTAAGCATAATTCATAAAGCATATAATTTTATAGAATTGTATCTAATTCTAAATATTATTAAAATAGTTTATTTAGATTCATCTTGTAGTATATGAGATATCTAATTTGTCTTATTAAATATAAACAACATCAATATTTTTTTACTAATTGACCACCTTCTTTAAGTCATAACAACTAGATGCAAACATTGATCCCTCTGGCGGTGGATTTCATCCGAAAGAATGCTCTAAGTTGGAGAGTCTCGAGAAGATGATCTAACCTAATCGTTTACCATACAGTATAAACAAAACGAGATGCAAACAATAATATCTAATTCATCTTTTCTATTTTTTAAAATGCGGCACTAATAAATATGACATGTTTTTTGGATTATTGGATTTTCATACAAGATGATTGATTTATATATATTTTTTTTTCGTTTGATGTACATGTATGACTGTGTAAAATCGGACCGGATCGGAACCGGTCCGGTCTACGGTCCAGGTTTTTTTTTGAAAATCTGGGTTATGGTCCAGTCCGGTTTTTGGACAGTATAAAACCGTAACCTGGGTTGGACCGTAAACTACGAATTTTCGGTCCAGTTCGGTCCAATCCAGTCCATTCCGGTGAATTTCCGGTCCGGTCCGGTCCAATTCGGTCCGATCCGGTCCATTCCGGTCCGATCCGGTTTTGGACCGGAAAACCTCACCAAAATTGCACAGTTTATGTACATACCGGTCCGGTCTGGTCCGCAATATTCAAAATTGCACAATTTATGTACAAACCGCTCCGGACCGTACCGTTACGGTCCGGTCCCAGTCCGGTCTACGGTCTTATGTTTTATCAATTTACGGTCCATCGGTTCGCACCGTATGCACAACCCTATGTACATGTTCAAGTCTAATAACGTATTTTGATTAGATTTGGACTAGTTAAACAAGTCCGGTACAATATCATATTTATATCTAATTTGAAACAAATTTTTACAAAAATCTCGAACGGAAACTGAACTTGTTACTTTAGATTTGGATCGGTCCAAAAGCCGAACCGGATCAAACATATCCTATAATTTACCTTCCAATTACCCATTACTATATTTATATAAAGTGTTTTAAGCATTAGATTATGAAAATGTGAATTGCTAAAGTATGAAGACAAGATGTCAAAAAGAGTGTAGTTCTATGGTCAAAATGCTTTACTTAAAAGACTTTTGGTAAGCATTTTCAAAGCATAACCCTACAAAAGGGGATAAAAAAAAAAGAAAAGAAAAGATGATTCTCACATTCACATGTAATTATGTAAACTAAATAAACATAAGGATGGAAATGACACCAACCCACCTTTAGAAGGCAACACAGTACGTGTGAATGTGACCGTGACGCATCTCAGTTTCATAGCCCCACAACTTCCCCTAACTATATACTATATAACATGATGTAACGTTCTACTTCTTTTTTTAACCTAACATTGATTTTTCACACTAAAATCTAATATTATTCTTATGTAAAAAAAAAAAGTTGTATCAATCAACAAGACTTTAAGCTAAATTCTACAAATCAGATTTGTAACATTTTACATTAGGGTGTAAATGTGTTCGATGAACTGATTTATGTGAATTACGAGAGTTTATGGAAGACGAAAATGTTGGAAGATTATGAAATTTTCTTGAACCTCACATATTTGTTATAAGAGTTATGAAAATTACATGAAGTTATAACACTATTTTAATTCCAACAGAAAACCGAACATACCCTAAATAAAATGATTGAGCTAAATTTTAAGATATTCAATAATATTAATGTATGAAGAAATTTCTAAAAGATTGATTTGTAATCTACGACGTTAACCAACATATTTGGTGTGACAATTTCAGTGGATCAAATGTATAAATTATTTAAATTGATATTTAATGAAAACAAAAAAAAATGATACTTGGGTTTTTTTTAAAATTGAACCATCGTCAAGACTTCAGCCTATGTTAGGAAACCATAAGCTTATTAGAATTGAAGTTTATTTATAATTGAAGACGAAGATTATTGACTAAATGGATAAGCAATCCTGTTTTGATAAGTTTAGCGAGTGTTTGGAAAAATAATATTTATAAGTGATCTAGGTGTAAAATTATCAAATATAATTTATGTATTATTAAATATTATTTTTATAGGGTTACAAACTTATAACATATTATTCAGTTAGTTTCATAACCTTAATTCACTTGCTCTATGAAGTAAGAAGAAAACAGAGATTTTTTCGCCCTATCTGATCGGTCCAAAATCGCTTTAGGACAGACTGAGTAAGGTTGTGTCCATTTAAAAAAACTCCCAATATCATTTTTTTTCCAACATATTATCATAAGGATTCAAATTTAAAATTATTTTTTTCGCCCTTTAAAAATTTTAAAAAAATCTCCGCCGAACGGGCCTATTCTCATTCTCAGTGGTTTTTTTTTTTGCACAAAATTGCAAATTTTAGATTCTTTCTCCCATTATACACACAATTTTACAAATTTTAGATTCTTTCCTAACCCTTATTCATTTCATTCCGTTTCCATTCCACCGCTCCAACCAAACGGGCACTTGTTGTTACCATAAAACACGAAATAATAATAATTATGAAACTTGGAAATATGATTAAAAAAAAAAGAAAAAAAAAGGAAAAGGAATGGGGTTACCCCTCTTTTAAGGGCTTTTTGTCTTCACTTCCCCCACCCTTCACGTGACCTACACAAGGTGTCCCCTTCCTCCTTCTCATCTTCCTCTCTCTTCCTACACTGTACAGTAATAATACAGAGCCCTAGATCAGATCTTTCACTTAATTTCTCCTACTCTGTTACCAACCCTTCATTCATGTCCTCCCTTTTCTAATTAATCTCCCCAAATGGCTCCGCCGCACCAACCACTGTCTCCGGCGACTTTCTATCTCATAACACTAACCCTAACACTATCCGCCATTGCAGCTTCACATTCACAAACTCATCTCTGTTCTTCAACTTCAAAAAGCCTTAACAGTACTCATCAATGTCCACCATTCAATACACTCCCACCTCCATTCCCTTTCTCCTCTTCTCCTGGTTGTGGTCACCCTTCTTTCCAACTCCATTGCTCTTCCCCTCACTCGTCTATCTCCATTAACGACCTCTCTTTCTCTCTCCTTGATTTTCAACCTAATTCATCCTCTGTTCTTCTCCTTCCCCGGCAAACCACCGCTGTTAACCACCGTTGCTCCGCCTCAAACTTCCCTTACATTCCAACCCACCCGATTAATCTCTCAAACACTCCGTTTAAACCCTCTGATGCTTGGTGCTCTCGTATCTCTCTCCTCAAACCCTGTTCTCCTCCTGTTCTTCCTAATTGCAGTGTTTGCCCTTTTCATTGCTCTCTTATTAAAAACCCTGCTCATCTCCTCCTCCATGGTTGTGGCTCCGAATCCAAACCCGTTTCTGAACAAGGCTGTCAAAGCGATGTACTCGATTTTCTCAACCGGTTTATTAATATTGGGATTGAACTTGTTTACGATGAAAATCAAGATCCGTTCTTTGTTAGTTGCAGAGAGTGTAGATCCAGAAATGGGATTTGTGGGTTCAATTCAACGGATCCGGATAAGGGATTTGTTTGCTTGATTGATGAGATTGGGTTCACTCCGTCATGGATTCACCACAAAGTGGCTGTTTTAAGCACGGTTTTTGCTCTCCTCTGTATCCTCTGTTTTCTGGTTATGGCTTTTATTCATCTATGGAATAGAAGATTAGCTAGTTCGTTGAGTCCAGAAGACCCAACGGCTGTGTTCTTGCACCGGCATCGCTCTGCTGGACGACTTCTCCCACCGGTGTTCACTTTTGAGGAGCTAGAATCGTCGACGAATCGGTTTGACCCGAAACGCAAGATCGGCGATGGCGGTTTTGGATCTGTGTACTTAGGTCAGCTCCCCAGTAATGGGTTTGTCGCTGTGAAACAACTTCATCACTTCCCGCACGCCGTCGCCGGAAGAGCTTTCTCGACGAAATCGTTTTGCAACGAGATTTTGATTTTGTCCTCAATTGACCATCCGAATTTGGTCAAACTCCATGGGTATTGCAGCGATCCTAGAGGGCTAATTTTGGTATACGATTATATCCCCAACGGAACCCTAGCCGACCATTTACACGGTCCCAGAAGCTTGTACAGAAACGGGGCTTTAACCTGGCAAGTTCGAGTCGACATTGCTCTGCAAATCGCCATGGCCATCGAGTACCTCCACTTCTCCGTTCAACCTCCAATCGTCCATAGAGATATCACAACTTCCAACATCTTCGTTGAGAAAGACATGAGAGTTAAGCTCGGAGATTTTGGATTATCGAGGCTTTTATCATTACCGGAGAAAACAGAGGATTCAGATCCGTTATCGGCGAACAATTCCTCAACCGGGTTCGTCTGGACCGGTCCGCAAGGAACCCCCGGTTATCTCGACCCGGATTATCACAGGTCATTTCAGTTGAATGAAAAGAGTGACGTGTACAGCTACGGTGTCGTTTTAATGGAGCTTGTGACCGGAATGAAAGCGGTCGACCGGAGAAGAGAGAAAAGAGAGGTGGCGTTAGCAGAGATGGTGGTTTCCAGGATTCAAATGGGGCTTTTACACCAGGTAGTGGACCCTGTTCTTGCGGCGGTTGAGGGTGATGGTGTGGTGAAGGAGAGTGTTGGAGCGGTTGCTGAGCTTGCATTCCGATGTGTTGCATCTGATAAAGACGATCGGCCGGATTCGAGAGAGGTTGTAGCGGAACTCCGGCGGATTTGGAGCCGGACTCGTGGGATGAGAGGCTCTAATTCGAGTGTGGTGGTGGTTCCTGAATCTTGATTGAATCGGGTATTCGGGTATCCGGTTTTGTTGTATATTTTTGGAAGATGAAGAAGTTTGAGTTTTTTTTTTCAAATTTAGTAGTGCAACTTTGTTGTATGTAGATATCAATAACAATAAAATTATGTTGTATTTTAACACTTCTTGTTTTTGGATGTTTGATTTACCTCTTCAGCAATCAAATGGGTGATATATGAATATATGAACTTTGTTTTTTTACTTTAGTGGTTTAATACACTAGACGATACACCGTCTAATGGGTCGAAATATCGATCAAAGCGGTAGACAAACTAAACATCATGAGAGAACCAAAACATACAAAAAAAGAAAGAGAAAAACACATTAAGAGGGAACTTTGATCACAACGAGTCTATCAAGGAGCCCCAAAGGAAGCGCAAGGCAAGCAAGAAGAGGAAGAAAGGAGAACAAGTTTGTAGAAGCAAAGAAGGTACAATCCTCAAGAACAACCGGTGGAAACTTCATATTTGTACTTATTTTTTGAGCCTTCAGAGCTCGATCACCTATCCACGACTCCCTCCTCACGAACAAATTCATCACTTCTTTCAGACGAAACTCACAAAATCATGACGTACGCCATACCATCGGATCTAATAACATGAAACAAAGAAACTCTATTGATGATCGGCTGTTATTTGACCTTTTAATGAGTCAAGCCCAAATCATGGAAACATATGTTTTAATTTTGTGAATTTTTTCCATCTCACATTGCATTCACGAATGAGGATAGAATGAGGAATGAAGCCGATGTCAATGTTAACCGATTCAATTAAGCTTCACCAAAAGTCAAGGGAATCGTTAAAATTTTATATGCATATAAAGTGGTATTCACCTAAATCTTGTTGACAAAAGTGGTCTCGTAGGGTTTACCTAGTTAACGTTATCAAAGATCGAGAACAAAAACCGCCTATTGGGGTTTACCCAATTAACATTCTTAAAATTGAGAACAAAAACCACTTTAGGTGGTAGGAGAACCAACTTCTCAAGGTAGGCGTTAAGTGTTTGGTTAGAGGCTAGGTTTTTCCCCTATGTTAATATGGAAGAGAGGGTTTTCTCAATAAGCAGTAGCAACTTTATATTTTTTTGTCGACAACAACTTCATATTCAAGCAAGTAATTTTGAGCACCACATAGACTTCAACATAGTTTTAGGGTTTTCCCCTGATTGATTAGTTGCTCTTCAATGCAAATTGGTTAGCGTGACTATTGAGATAGTGAAAAATACTTATCTAGGTTTGATGAAGCACGAGCCTTCATCAAAAGTCGGATGAACAAAAATGAGAAGAGAACAAAACATCAAGAACAAACACCCAACATAAAGAAAGAAAATGCACAAAGTTGTTAAACTATGTTCAAACAAGGCAACAGGGATCAACTCGATTTGGGAATGTTGGTTGTGAGCAATTTTGAGCAAATCCAAACTCTAGTAAAGATCTACCTCGCCAAGAAAACCCAATCAGACAAAAATTGATGGAACATGAATAGATATGGTAAAAGGTTGTGAGGAGAGGATGTCTCCGATCGCTAAGAAATCCTAGGGTTAACTTTATCTACGGCCGAAATCGCTAGAACAAAGGATGTTGCCTTGTTTGCCTACATAACACAACAAAGCTTGTTGTGGAAGTGTAGAATTCGTTGGTAGTTAACCAGAGAAAGGAGATGAAGATACCAAATCTACTTGAACCAAAACTAACGCTAGGTGACTTCGAGATTAGGAGAGAAAGCGAAACCAATAGAAGGTAACGAAGCCTCGGTTACAAGGAGAAGCGAAGCTTGAAAAATATAGAAGGTCACTCTTAAAACAGTGGAGACATGAAAATTTCCATGTTAATAGAAGAAAAGAGGGGTTGTCTCTGATTGGTGAATTGTGAAGAGCGTTTCGGCTAGAAATTTGACCTTGCCATATAACTATATGATTGATGACAATTTTTATTTTTTTGATCAAGAAGGTAAGAAGCTCGATTACACCAAAGAAATTGGTGTATCGAGAGGCCGACAACCGGAAAACGGGCAGACCATCATGCAAATAGCGAAACTAAAAAAAAAGGAAAGAATACAAAACACCACAATCAAAGACCGAAAAAAGCGAGAAGGATCCAAAAATCGGAACAACTACACCTTAGGAGAAGACGCGGAACACTCGAGGCTAGCAAAACATAGAGAGGGCACGGGCTAGATGAACTGGCGCGGTGTCTCGCCGCCGGGAAGCAGGATGGTAGAAACCTTTTTTAGGGGATGTCATACCTCCTGCGGAAATGTGGATCCCACGACGTTGCCCCCACCTAGATGGAGGATCTTCGGAGACCTCGAACACAACCACGATCACAATCAACACGATCAACAGGGGCATGTGACTACGACATCTTCCAAGACAATCGTTTAGGCCACACTCGAGAAATATCTTCAAAAAGGAAAGTCATCCCATAATTTTTAGAATGATGAAAACCAACATAGTGTTTTTTGCTGTTCTTGAAGGAAACTGGGTTTACTTTACACTCCAGTTGTTCTAGGAATATTGGAATTTACTTGTGTTCTTGGGTTTACTTTGTACCTTGAGGTCAAACAATGTGTTCCTGGATCTAATAAACAAGAGTTTAGGTAGATCGAGATAACAAGACTCCATCATCTATCTCAACAAACAAAAGTCAGAAGTACATCATTTTTCAAAGGAAAAATTAGTCTGAAGTAGGTTAATGTCTTCCCACAAAAAGAGAAATTTGTTCACACACTTATCTATGTTTTTTGGACCATCACAAGATTTGGTCTGCTCTTTGTGATGCTCTTTATACACACTCGGAAAATTGGTCACGTGATACAAAACATAGTACATTTGCTCTCTTATTCTTTTGATGAAGTAATTGTTCATGTTTGTTGATAGAGTTAGTTCTTCTATCCTCATAAAGTTCCGCTCCTTTGTTGTTGGTACTCCATTGATAGTGACTCCCTGATCAAAACACAAACACTCATCATTCTTATTCCAGATCTGAAAGCTCATAGTTCGGGTTAGTTCTTTAGTCGTTGTTATGCATGTTTTACTTACTGTCTGGTTACCAATGCAAACCATGTGATCATTCCACCACTATTGTTGCAAGTTGTACAACCATGCGATCATTCCACCACTGTTGTTGCATATTAGTATCCATTTGTTCATTAGTACTCTTGCCATTGAGATTATATTTATTCCATTCAACATTCCTATAGTTTAAGCAAAATAATGCCAAGAAAAAGGAGTAAAAAACAAACTAAAGCAAGGTTAGGGATTCAACATAGTTTGAATATATCAATACCAAAGGGGGCTTTTCTTTGCAACAAAAACATTCACGGTGTAGGAAAGAGACTCCTCATCAACAATTTTGTTAAAATCTTTACCTTTGCTCTTGGATTCACAGTTGTTCATAAGTTCCTGTTGTTCAATGTTATCTATTTCTTCCTTATTCTGAGTATTAGGTTCAATGATCTCATAAGCAGCTTCTTTGAAAGTCTTTTTTTCTAGATTTGGATCTAGAGTTGAATAGCAAGTTGCAGTTTGAAGGGGTCAAAGTCATTATCCGGTGGATGCAGGAAGGCCATGGATCCGCCATCACCTAGACAGGAGGCGGCCCTTCCAACGGCGAGCAAAAGAAACAGGAGCTAAACGCAACTTGGACCATCACCCCCAAGGAGAGACACCCGGCGTTCCACCGCTCCTTCGTCGTTAGCCACTCAATGAGAAACAACCGATTTGGCGACGGATCTGAATCAAAACCTTTGTATTTCTTCCTTCTTCTACGCCGCTTTCGATTGTAAAGGAGGGAACAAAGGGGAGGAAGGTGAGGAAGCAAATCGAACTCCGCTCCCAGATATGGGCTTCTACGAAATCTGGTGTTTGACATAGTCGAACGATTGTTAGATCTTTCACAAAGAACTGGAGGCTGAAGAGATCTCGTAGATTTGCAAGACTGGTGTTTGGATCTAGGATTTTTGGTTGTTTATGGCGGCAGCGAGGGCAGAAGGATTGATCGCGTGAGGCGCGTTCTTCAGGCCTGAGCTATGATTGATGACAATGATAATACCATAAAGGTAAGGGAAATTGAGTTATTGAAAAAAAATCAATAAAACATTTAGAGTATCAACAAAAGTTAATGTCTTTTTTTTTTTTTTTTTGCTTAGGGTAAATGGAAAAAGAAGAAATTATGGGATGTTTTCAAATTTTTTTTTGGACAGATTATGAAAATTACGGAAATGGAAGGAATTTCATATTCAACATCCGTCTCACCAAACCGTCCCATATTACATACGAAAAGATCGAATGAATGTTGTTGTACCCCATGAATCGCGAAAAAATCGAGTTCTCGGAGGCTCAAAGTTTGTTGCCATTGTACATTTATGACGCGTCTTGCTTGTGTTTGTGCGAAGAATGTAGATTGCAAAACACAATGTTGTTATATGAGCCGGTAAGTGACACGTGTTACAATTAACTAGTTTAAAAAATGAACGAGCTCGAACTAGACTACAAATAGTTGTATTGTAGCCAAACGAGTCAAAATTTACCTGAACGAGTCAAGTACGCGTCATTATTTAAATTTTATACGAACTTTAACGTATTTTATTCTCTTCTAGTTGTATAAAAAGGAACGTGTTTCATCCGAGTCCACAACCTAGCAAAAAGTAGAGAAGATGATGTGAATTTTTTTTTTTATACAAACTTGAGCGTGACTGACTTTGTTGAATGTTGTAGATACTATCATAATAATAGTAATGACTTTCAGTCATTCTTGACACTTACCTTATTACAATCATAGTTGTTGACAATGTAATTACAAGGCACACAAATAAAAAGTGTAACACGAGCATTTATATTATGTAATCATGATCAATAAAAGGTAATAATATAATAACAGCACTTGTTTAGAATTTGAAAATACTTTGGAGTCAAAGTAATTAAGACACTTCCTTTCACGGTGAAGTTCAACAAATCTTCACCCTTAATTAAAATATAGGGTTGAGATTAATTTAAAATTAATTATAATTAAACAAAAAGGAAAGTATATCTCTCACATTCCATTCATATCTCTCCAAAACTAAAGAGGAGCGAGGAAGCAGACGGGTCCTCTCCTAGGGTGAACGACGAACTCAAGTTACACAAAATGTCAGTATTGCATGTTTGATGAAGAAGCGATTAACACTATTGGAGGAAGGAACAAAGGTAAGCTTTTCTCTCCAAATCATCATCTTCTTCCCCTCTTTCTCTGAATTCTAAACTCGAATTAGCTTTAGTTGCAGCATCCTCTTCTTTCCTCCTCCTTCTAAACTCGATTTGTAGAACTTTATCTGGTTGATTTGAACTGATGTGGAGGAACAAAGGGTGCCAAACTGATTGTGGTTTATATTGAGCATGATGCACATCAATTGTTCGATATAATGTCTAATATAATTATAAAGTCATCTTTGTATTCATTAGCTATAATTTTTTTTGTGAGATCAAATTGTCTATTAATATTCAGAAAAAGAGGGGAAGAAGATGTTCTTGATCATAACTGTCAAATTTCAATTGTACCTTGGTGCTGCTTCTGGTTTTGCTGTGGAGTGTTTCTTGTATGGAATGTTGTGATTCCTGATATTGGAATTGAGATTTTAGGATTGGATCATTGAGTTAAATCATATACATTATATATGGTATAAGTTATATAAAGTGAAATGAATGTGGTGATTACCGTTGTGCAGCCATTTTGATGACTCTTGTAATGTTTGATTTTTTGCCTGCGATGTGCAGAGATACTGAAGTTGCTTATGGAAACCGATGCAAACCTTGCAATATCCTATGACTCAACCAACACAACGGCTTTACAGATGGCTGTAAACCTTGCAATGTCCTATGACTCAACCAACACAACGGCTTTGCAGATGGCTGCAAACCAAGGACATCTTGAGGTGGTGAATTTTCTCCTTGAAGTGTGCTCTGAGTTGACCACCATATCTCGGACCAATGGGAAGAATGCTTTGCATTCGGCAGCTAGGAACTGTCACGTGGAGGTTCTCGTTAGGAACGTTCACGTGGCGCTGAATTTTCTGCTTGCAAATTATTTGTTTAGCCTATTATGTATGTTAATGCATATACACTAGTCTTATGTATATTTGTTTAGCCTATTAGCTCAAATGGAAGAGTAATGTGCTTACGCACAAAGATATAGGTTCGAATCCTATATAGGCTAATTTTGTGATGTTATTTGTCTTTAGTTCCATTTTGAATCCAAACCAGTTTTTTCTTTGATAAGCTGGTCGACTTAGTTTGCATATTATGCCAATAGACTCAACTTTACCGACTTGAAGACCTTGCTTGTATTGCACATGCTTCTAAATTATCCTTCTCCATATGTAAATATTTCTTGTAATACACGGAGCACGGTGTAGGGAAATTCCTTTTACCTAATTGAAGTTTCTTCTCCATATGTAAATATTTCTTCTCCATATGTAAATACAGTTGCAAGCTTATTTCTTAAAGTTCTATAGTCAAGTCTAACCTTTTCAAACGCATTTTTTCTTGTTCTGTAGAAGTGTTATTGAAGCTCATTGTGATTCGTGATATCAATGATGCAAATTGTTACTGTAAATTGTGGCCAGTAAATATGTTTAATGTCAATTAAGTCCAAACTAAATAGCCAGTAGTGTTAGCATTGCTGCAAAACATGGTTGTGATATGCTGCTTGTGTTAGAAAGGAAGAACTCATGTTCAATTTTACTCTGATATCATATAAACTGTATTTTGGATCTGGGAAGAAGAAACAGTGATGTATGAGGAGTCGATGGTGAAGTTCGCTGCTGCTGAGTCGATGGTGAAGAATGTTGAGACGAAGAAAATTTCAGAGAAATGCTGATTTGGAGAGAGAGGTGCTAATTTAGAGAGATATGATTACCTTATTTGTTTAATTGAAATTAAATTCAAATTAATCTCATCCCTTCATTGTAATTAAGGGTGGAGATTTGCTGAACTTCACCATGAAGTTGAAAAGAAACTTCACCGGAGCCAAACTGGTGTCATTGTGACTTGCGTCACTTTCACAACAAAATTAAGAAATTTTCGGGAAAATGAATACAACCTTCAAGAAAGTTAAACTATTTTTACCATATTAAATAATTTTATATTATAATTTTTAGATCAGGAGAAATGTCAATTCATTTTTGGCATAATTATTAAAGTAAACAACCTTAATCTTTTAAAAAGTTATCTTAATTTTATATAAAGTATATATATATAAACAATTTAAGAAACTAGTCTCATAATTCTATCAATTAAAAATATAAATGACACTTAGGGGTGTTTGGTAGATTTTTTTGTATTATTTTGCAAAAAATAAAAAATTAATTAGTGTTGATAGTTTGTTTAAGTGACAAGAGTTTTAGTTGATTAGTCAATAAGTTTTTAAGGTTGTTTTTGAAACTTCTTAAATCTTTTTGACGAATATATGCCTGTAAACTTTCCATTTAAATGTATTTTGTTGTTACTATTTATACTATTTCATAAATTTATCATGAAAATTCAACCTACCGACCTCCCCTACAAACATTTATTATATTTTCATCATAAATAATTATTTTCTTAACTACGGACAGACCATTCCTATCCTCATAAATAGTTATTCGCACGGCAATACATTTACCATTCCTATCCTCATAAATAGTTATTCGCACGGCAATACATTTACTAGATGCGCACTGCGATTGCACGTCACTGTAATATTATGTGTTTTAAAAATTGACGTTTTGATGCTCATGCGCAGTGGACAACCCTTATTATTATTATTATTATTATTATTATTATTATTATTTCTACTTTTTGGATTGCTTTCACAAATAAAGTAAAAAGACTATGGACTCATTGCGCATGCGCCGCGCATTCGGAAAGCACGTCAGAAATAAATTTGACTCGCAAACACAAAGCGCATCCGGTGTACATCGGAAAGGTGCGGTGTACATCGGAAAGTTGCGCCAATTGGACGTTATGTAAATCCATAAATCCATCGCCGTAAGCACAACATTTGTGCATCAAATTACGCGTCAGTTCAACGTTTGTAAATACACGGCCTTACGCACAATATTTCCGAATGAGAAATAACTTTCGTTTTTAAATTATTTTAGGGGGGAAAAAAATCCCATAATGCAATGTGACATGTCAATTCATGGTTAGCCATTGTGCAGAAAAGAGTCAAAAGACCACTGAAAAGTTTGCCATATTTCATGTTTGTTTGCCCGGGGTAGTACGGAGTATAGGTTTCGCGGTTAATTTCAACAAACCAAATAAAAAGGACAAGTAAAAAAGTGACTTTTCAGAAAAGGGGTAATCTGAGAAACTACAAGGCGACAAAGTGCACAAGTCAAATAATGCCCCCCTACGTGCGCAAGTCAAATAAAACCTCCACGGCTCTACCTTAAGTAAACAAGATGGGGACGGGTAACAAGACGCAAATAAAATTAGGTTTCGATCAAATGTAAAGAAGTTAACGTACACATATCAAAACTTAAAATAAGAAAAGGCTGGATTATGGGGATATTAATTTATTTCGGATTTACAATGGTGGATATGCTATGTAACCTAAATTTATAATAATTATAATAATGATTTAGGGGATGTCCTAATAATATATATAAATGAATAGCAATTTTAATAATTATGTGGATTAATTTGCTCTCAATTTAATATACTTCCTCTATTACAAGATTTTGGAGTAATTCTTGTACATGAATTTAGATACAAAAAAAATAATCAAATCACTCTTATACAAAAACATTCTAATAATATTTTCAAATTACTTGTATGCAATAGAAGAATCATACATGATAAAAATATTTATATTAATTCTCGTACAAGAAAATTATTCTACTTACAATTCAGAATCGTGCACAAGAAAATTATTTACATTAATTCTTGCAGAGAGTTTTTGCGTATATTTATAAATTTTGAAAAGAAGAATTATTCTTAAGATCCAACTAGACCAGTTGAGACTTGGTAGTAGTAGGGTGAGGGACCCAGCTCATTTAAAAAAAATTTAAAAAATTTATGATAAATAAATTGTAAAATCCAAATATTAAAATTATATTTCATATAAATTTTAATAAAAAAATAAGAAAAATTATGTATTAAATAAATTTTAATAAAAAAAAAGTTATCATTATAAATGAACATTTAAATAAATTGATCTCATCAATACATACATAAGATAATTAGGAGATTCTGAAAATACTCTCCTAACCAATTAGAAAATAAGGACAAATTAGTAAAAATACGTTATTTACTAATTAATTTATAGGAGTAGGACATCTACTACATATGAATTAGTGAAGTAAGATCATATTAGTGAAGTAAGGTAGTTCACCCATTCTCTCTCATTTCTATTATTCTATATATTACATGAACATACCACGAGTAATGTACTGAAAAAGAGTAAATACAATACAAGATTTACCAACCTATTTGAAGTAGGCATTCTCCAATAAGTTTGCCTTCTTAGATGCGGTGGAAGCTTCCTCTTCCTTCCCCACCATCTCGTAACCTTTCTCCTGGCCAAGACACAAATACTGTTCATCAGCGGAGTTTGTCGCTAGGGATTTGACCAAATAGGATCGTCCAGTTCCTATAGGACCTATCACTAAAATACCCCTAGAGGGGTATAGGGCTAGGCGGAACGAAAAGGGTTTTGGTTTTTCATGAGATGGGAAATGAAAACTATTAGCCCCACACGAGGTTTGTGAATAAGTGATTGTCTGATAATGAGCAAGGGATATCCGTCGTTCTGCTAAACAGGATGTATTGAACTCATAATTCATTAGATCCTTTTGATGAATGTCAACTAAGTATCGTAAGTAAATTGCTCCCGCTTGTTCAAACAATTGATAACCATAGTCGATAACCATAGTCACTTTTTACTAAATGACCAATATGAGTCGGACTCCAGAGAATTGATCCCATTTCGAATGTAAACAGTCAATTACTGTGAGAATTATACCAGGAGTCGCCACAAGAAAGGAACTCCTTCTCTCTCCTTGAGCCGCTTTTCAATAGAATCAATGGCTGCATTCCAATTCATGTCAGTGAGCAATTTAAACACACCAAATATGAAGTAAATATCATCAAGAATTCTTATTCAACCTTTTTGTGGATGGTCATTGTTTAGAAGCAAACAATACCAGACTTCATTGAACACATCAAGCTGCTCATCTGAAGCACCTATCATCTACATGGTAAGAGAGGAAAACAACATTTTTATAGTCTTAAGGGTGGTGATGTTCAAGGCATTTTTATTTGAAGAGAAACTAGTGAAGGATAACACCTTATAGTTCTTCGCATCAAAATCCATACCAAGTAAAGCTAGTGCCCGTTCTTCGTTTCCCCTGCCATACTCATACATAGCAGTTGCAAGCTGGGCGGAATTAAAAAAACACGATCACAAAATGATTTATACTGAATATAGAACAAGTGCTACAGATATTCGAAGCTACAAAAAAACATACCAGAAGTCCATTTTGCATCAATTGTCGCTTTTTCTTGTTCATCTTTGACACCCTGCGGAACAAGAAGAATTATATTACAGCATCCATATAAAGTCCCAAATGTAGATTTTCGAAGTGAGCAAAAAAGAACTTCTATAACCTGCATCTCAAACCTTCGAGTAATGCTTCTGCAGGACCGAACACACCAAGATATGATAAGGCCCATATTGACAATATATCCAACTGCCACTCGAGATACCAAGTATCCTAACATAATCATATACATCGAAGGTCCATCAGTATACAATTTATTATTCTGGGCGGCTGATTCAAATAAGACACTATATGCAAGTTTGTGTAGGAAAATGAATCCTTCCTGAAACCAACTGACTATAGATGAAGGGTTAAGACAGTAATATAAGTGGCCAAATCGGTATTATAGTCCCGATCACAATCATTGTGTTTGCTAGCATCCACTGAAGAAGATCATCCAAAACCAAGCCGGCACAGTTCATGGTCCAATCCATAAATATGTTCTGAAGGTAGCGATAAATTTGTTCAAAGGGTTCTACAAATATAACTCCCACCGCTTGACCTTTGATAGCACATATTCGCCTAGTCAATCAAAAACAGGCAGAGCCAGGAGAAATCATAGTCTGGTAACCGTCAACTGTTGATTATTTCCTTTCAGCCGTTCTACTGGAGTTTATGGAACTATCACAGTTCCCACAGCATGATTTTCTTGGCCCACCTAATTTGGTTGACTAGGTGAATTGCTGAATATTCGTCATCAATGGTTAAAGTGTTGGGAGCTTATATGTACAGAATCCTAAGAAGTTTCCAAATGAGAGTAGTATTTTCAATATTCAGAAGGAATGGCTCCTTCGGAGAGTTCATTCTGCAGAAAATGTACGGACTGCACCGGCAACTCAGGTGATGATCTTATGTGGATACAAAGTTACTTACAAACACTATGATTGCAACCAGGACTATGATGCCAATTACATCTTCCGTTACTCCACATGGCATTGGCAGCGATAGGAGTTCAAGGAATTACAGCTTTAAGGAACTAGAGGTCTAGATCATATACTGGAGCGTTCTAGTAGAGTCTAAAGGGGGTGACTTGTCGTGGATTGGAACACTTAACCATCCTCGAAACACTGAGGTTGGGATATTGCAAAATAGGCGATGAAGGTGATGACAACGTGGGAAATTAAGACTTACTTCAACAGTCAGATAAGTCACCATTGTCTTGAGATGCCGAAAAAAGAGACCAATTTGACCATGTACATGCATCCTTAACAACAAACCCAATGCGTTTACATAGACCTGTGTAGTACAGAGAAAATAAGCACATATAAAGTGGAATGAAATAGATTATATACGTAAGAAAAGAAGGGGGTAAAAGAACCTCGGCTTTTGCAGAATCAGGTTTTTCTAATTCCTTAATAATTCGCTGTTCATAGACTTCAACGACTTTTTCACTGGCAGAGTGGCTTTCCAAGTAACAAACAGCAATATGCCACCAATTATGTGTGTACCTATGTATTACCATCGTTGACCTATTTAATCTACTCATTCGAAGAATTTTACATGAAATTTGGAAATTCATACATACATGAATGACATGCAAGAGTCCCAAGTTAGGGAGCAACCCTCCATGAATCTAACAGCTTCTTCAAAACGACAATTTTGTTGAAGCACATGACATAGCTATAATTCAATATAAGTTACAACAATTGTAAATAACTACAATAATTTTATTCATTCACAAGCAAGTCAGATATAACTCACACAATGTTGAGCCCAAACATCCTGTTTGTTTATTTGAAGAGCTGTCTTTGCAGCCTCTTCGGCCTCTTCATACTTGCCTAGCTCCAATAAAGGAAAAGCAAGCATTCCATAAAAGTAACTTGCCTCTTGATTAACATGTTTTACCTATCAAATTAGATGCCAAATATTTCAGTCAAGTGTTAACCTGAATTTTAAGATATTAGAGTTGACTGATCAGAACCTGATTGACAAGATCAAGGCACCGATATTGCTGACCGCTATAAAAACATAGTATTTGAGCTCTCTTCAGAGATAGAAGGTCTCTCGGGAAAGCATTTAATAGCTGTCAAACAAAGAATTTACATCACAACACATTAAATTCGGCTGTAACCACACTTTAGTAATCCAGTAATAGTCCTAATTGTTAATATGACTTTGCTCAATCCTACAAGATCCACTTTCAAATTCAAAAACTCGACAAAAAGGAATAATTCTCGAACTTTTGAATTGATCAAACACTAGCAAGGCTAATATGCTCTCTCCAATCAAATCAGGACAAAAATCGACAATGCGAAATTGAGATTCCAAAAGAAAAACCTTGGCATGTAGATCGATAGCGACGTCATCGTCTCTATCAGTAGACACCAAGTAAGAAACAGCATCAAAAACTGATTTCTCATAATCAGTGGCCTCATCCTGCAATCAAAATCACAAACCCTCACTTTATACTTCTACTTTTATCGACTGATTGTAAACTGAAAAATTAATCATCAAATCGAATGAAGGAAAGACGAATTACATAACAAGCCTTAGTAGATTTGATCAATCGCCGAGCTCCATCGGGATCGGAAGAGGCAAGAAACTGAGCAGCAAGAACGTTTGCAATAACGCAGTGGCTATCGTGCTTAGCAGCCTCCATTATAACAGACCTCTTTCTTCCATAGGTCAAAACCTAAAAAACAAACACAAAAATCTGAACATTTGGCAAAATAATCTCCTAACTGAACATAGAAGAAGGAAATTGAGCGAAAACCTGATCATAATAAGCATCAATCGAAGCGATACACTTATCAGAATCGGTTTTAACAGCGTAGCCCCATTTGTCGAACTTCAGACCTTCTTCTCCCATCGATTTCTTTCTGGTTTTAAGTTGGTAAGAGTTGATCGTCCCAATCCACCGCTGCTACAACCGCCGGGAGATGGTGGTATACCTGTTTTTCGGATGAGATGAGTATTTGGGTATTTGTTGAACTTTTCTATACGTCATTGTCCTGGTTGGACGACTTTATGTTACGGCTTGCCTAATAAAATAATAAGAGATGTATGTATAATGTAGTTACGCGAACGTGGGTCCCTAGAAACCTTACACGTGGATAAAACTTACTCTAGCTGACAACACCGTCGGATCTGGTTCCCCTTTTCAAAGAAGCAAACTAACGACGGTGAACATGGAGTTTCTTATCCCTCCCAAAACCTTTTGAAGACAGTGAATTCTTCTCCTCGAAACCTTTGAAAGACAGTGAAGACTGTTAAATTGTAGGTTCGTTCTCTTCTTCTCTCAATAGCTTTTCTTTGTTTCTCATTTGACGATATCGGGTGAGTCTATGGCGGATGCTAGTTTGGTTGGCCTATTTTGCTGTAATTCTTCTTTCAAGTGATTTGGATTTGCTTAGTCTCTCCAATTCGTTTTTTGTTCATGATTTTATTAGATTGGTGACTGAAATTATCATCTTACTTGAAAACAAAGAAGTTTTGGGACATTTGGGTCTTTGATCGCCTTCCTGCTTGGTAAGCATTAAGCATTGGGTTGAGTAATTGAAGCAGTATTGGGTCTGTAGCATGTGAACTTTTAGAATTTGCAAGTGTTCATAAGGAAAACATAAACAAATAGGATAGGTTTTGGAGAAGGGCTATGAATTACTGATGTTTTATTTGATTATACCTATGTTTTCTCTATGTGAAACATTCAGTTATTACTTGTGAATGCATATGAACAATCAACTGCAGTAGCTTGCAAACTGGATGGCCAAAATGCATAATACTAATCCAAGTTGTTAGAGATTCAAATGACGAAAACTTGCGGCTTTTTAATCAAGGTGTGAGTATAATCTACCGTCACAAATTCACCAAAATTGGTTAAAAAGCTAGCAATATGAAATCAGCAATGACCTTTGTGGACTCTTTGTTTAGCCTATTAGCTCAAATGGAAGAGCAATGTGCTTAACGATAAAGATATGGGTTCGAGTCCATATAGACTATTTTTTTTTCCTTCAAGAGAGTTGTTATGTATAGAATTCGGTTGTAAAAGGAGAAACAAAGGAAGTATATTTTAAAATTATTTGATATTATTTGGATTTGTTGGTGTTGTTTGGTGCTATTGAAACTGGTTGTTGTTTGTTTCAAGCTTGCTTGCCCTTATCACTTCAGTTGTTGATGTTATCTAGATTTGTTGGTGTTGTCCGGACTATTTGATTCTCAGTTCAGAATATGGAAGTGATTTTCCTTCTTGTTCCTGCCCTGTTTTTACATGTGTACAGATTTAGTTTGTAATGCTTTCTAATTTGGGACTGGATTGTCCAATTTGATCATGTTTGTTTGCCTCATTTGACTCTGATGTAAGTTTTCTTTTCTTTATCCAGTTTGGAGCGGCTTTGAGCTCCTTTGAAAAAAAACAAGTCATGCAAAAACTACTCGTCGATGACGAGCCAAATTTGTAGCACTTCATAGAGAATACTCCAAATTTGTAGCAATTCATCAGTTTTTTAACCAAAAATTTTTGCCATTTATTTTTTCCACAACAACTACATCTTCAAGTTGTTTTTGTGATATTAACAGCAGCTTTAGCTTCCACCAAAATCTTTTAGCATCAGAAACCTAACAGAGCAATGATAAACAATACAATATTAAACCTTAATATTGCTATTTTTATTATGCTTAAAGACAAAAACATTGGCCTTTTGAAATACTAACCTAGGTGAATGGAATTTCTCCAACAACTGAGCCTTCTCAGCTGCATCCTTGTGCAACAAAATGGAATTTCTCCAACAACTGAGCCTTCTCAGCTGCATCCTTGTGCAACAAAGTGGCATTCTCAATTTCAGTAGTGGAAGTTCCATTTTCTGCCAACCTAAGGTAAATCACCTCCTGATCAAGACAAACTATTAGCATTTGTTTTTCACTTCACACTTCAACTGAAACCAGTGAACTGTTATGTAATACCAATATCCTCCACAAGAAGGGAACTTCCCTCTCCTTCAACCCGCGTTTGATAGCACCAATGGCTGCACCCCAGTATATGTCATGCCAGTGAGATATTAACATGTCAAACACGCAATTTAAGATGACTATAAGTCTATAAGTAAAACAAAATCAATAGATCTTTTCTGACCCATTTGTGTGTCTTCACAATCTACAAGAGCACAATACCAAATATCTTTAAACACTTGAAGTTGTTCATCAGAAGCTCCTATTACCTGAGTAGTGAGCAGGAAAAAACATGCTTATATTATTGAAAGCATCTATGAAGACTGCAATAAAGGATAATACCTTCTTGAAGTGCTTGGCCTTGAAATCACTACCAAGCATACTTATGAATTCCTCTTTGCAACTTCCATGTCCATGTATAGCACTCACAAACTGCACAAAATCAAGTAGAACTAACACAACAGACAAGTAAAGCTTCACTGTATCCAGGTCTGGCTTCTTCTCATACCCTACCTTTTTCGCCCTTTCATGTAACCCTGTCATCAGACTTTGTGCAACAACCATCTCCAAAACAGTTGTTAAAGCCCATGTTAACAACAAATCCAATTGTGATTCTGCATACCTTGTGTCCTAACATGAACACAAGTTTGATTGTTATCAGCCCAAAAAACAAACAATTAATCATTCAAAGCTACAAAACATGATAAACAAGAATCCACATAAGTAGACATACAAACTTACTTTAGAAAGAAGAGAAAGCACCAACTCAAAGAAATCAGTTTGTATTCTAGGGCGCTCCTTCAATCCTAGCATATGCTCATGCAAATAGTACCTCGTTAACAATCCCAGGATATTTACATAAACCTGTAATAGAGCAAACATTAACGCAATTACTTTAAAGAGGAAGAAGGGTATACAGTATTTTATATGCAAGTATAGTTTATACAAACCTCTTCTTTTTCAACATTTTCCCAGTCCTTGATAATATGGTTTTCGTAGGTTTCGTAAAAAAATTCATAAGCACCGGCTTCCAAGTAACACGCAGCAACAAGACACCAATTATGTGTGTACCTATTATTTTCTAGTCATTGTCAAAATTCAATACATAGTCAATTCAAAGAGATCATACATTAAACTGGTACATACATGTATGAATTGCATGATTCCCATTGTTGGGAGAAAGGCTTCATGACGACTACGGCTTTTCCAAAATGACATTGTTTTTGAAGAATATATCCGATCTACAAAATCAAATAAGTTAAAGGGTTTGTAAAAAATCTGGCATCTCAAATTATTCACAAGTAAATGACTTACACAATGTTGAGCTAGAAAATCCTTGTCGTTTTTCAAAAGAGATACTTTTGCAGCCGCTTCGGCTTCTTCCAGCCGTCCAACCTCTAATAGAGCGGAAGCACGCATCCCGTTGAAGTAGCTTGTGTCTTTGTTGTCTGCTTTGACTTGTTCTACAAGGTCAAGATAACGGTCTGCCTGATCGCTTTGAATGCAAAGCGTTTGAGCCCTTTTTAATGATGCAAGGTCTCTTGGCCAATTTTGTAATAGCTGTCAAAACAAAGAAAGACTTATCAAATTAGATCAAATAGCAACGCCATTGTCTTTTAAAGTTGACATATAGTAAGAAAACCTCGATGTATAGACTAATAGCCATGTCATAGTCTTTCACGGTCAACATGGAGTAAGCAACGGCGTCATAGACTGCCTTCTCATAAGCAGTAGCCTTACCCTGCAATCAAAACAACACTTGTTCTAGCAATCAAAACAAGACTTGTTATAGCAATCCAAACACACTTGTTCTGGGAATCAACATCAATCAACACAACACTTGTTATAGCAACCAAAACAACTTGTTCAGGCAATCAGTACAACACTTGTTATAGTAATCAATACAACAATTGTTCCGGCAATCAAAAACAATAAATACAACACTCATTCCGGAAACTAACAGCAATACAACACCACACTTGTTCCGGCATCAAATCTTGATAAAACCCTAAATTCGGAAGTGTCAAAACTTGGACACTATATTAGGCATAATGAACCTTTAAATTCAGAAGAAGAGAGACTTACAATATTTTCCGTAGCATTGTTGAGATACATATAAGACAAGTCAGGATTGGAAGAATGCAGAACGTGACTTGCAAGAACATTGGCAAGGACGCAATATTTATCGGAATTTGCAGCGTCACATATACTTTCCCTCCCTTTTCCATAGCTCAGAACCTAGAAAAACACAAGAAATTCTAAACGTACTTGGCAACAAAATTCAATGAAGTTGCGAGCATAACGAGAAGAAGCAAACCTTATCATAGTAATCATCAATTTCAGAAATGCAATTATCAGAATCGGTTTTAACAGGGTAGCCCAATTTGGTGAGCTTCACTCCCGCCATCGATTTCTTGACAACTAAAATAAATAGTTAAAGCTTTTCAGGATCGATTGATTACAAACAAGAACAAATCAGTAAACATCCTACAGCATTCAACCTAGGCAAGCACTCAAGCTATCTGGGAAGAATCGTAAGAGTATAGGATTAGAAAATCACCCGAGAAGGTCACCACAGAAACCTTTTCAGTCAAAACTCACTAGCAGTCGGCGATGCACAGCCACCGCGCGCCACCGGACCTTCTCTTTCTTGATCGCCTTCGGAAACTCCTTCGAATCGTTAAGAATGTTCACTTTAACTCTCCCGCGCTCTCCATCTCTCTTTGGCTCTGCTACTTTGAAAACAGCATACACCGGTCACCGTTGCTTTAACATGACTAATAGACTATTATACCCTTCCCTTTACCTGCCAATTGCATCACCGTTGCTCTAACCCGATGAAATTCGAAGTGTGACTCTCCTTATTACTTCTTAATGATGATGTGGAAAATCAAACTTTAACAATTGTTTGATACATGCATAAACTCAACCTTTTCATGTGGGACTATTATAATTCGGACGTATTCCGGTGAGAACGGGTCGGGAAGTGAGAAACAAGAACGATTGTTGAACTATAATTTAATCTAGATCCACTACAAACCTATATTTTTATGAAAGACAATTTAAATGAATATATCTTTTATATACTTTAACTAGTTTAGTGCCCGCACCTTGTGCGGGTGGGGATTTTGTTTAAATAAAAAAAGTTAATATTGCATCTTGGATATTAATATATTAAAAAATTATTTTTTATTAATTAATATGACTAACATATGTGAAAATTATATTATAATTTTTTAATAAATAAAAAAAAATTAAAAAGTCTATTATAAAGATTATTGTTAGAGTATTATATTTGTAGTTCAATATATTATCACTTTTACTTGATAAAGCTTAATAAGTAAGATTTGATTTAGTTTTAAATTTAAAAAATGTGTAAAATCTTGTTAGAAAACAAAATTTGAAATGTAAAATTTAATGCTTATAGAAAAAAATTCTTATGTGGTATGTTTTGGACGTGACGTGGCATTGGTGACTGTTTATTAATGCTTATAGAAATTGTTTTGTAAAATAAAAATGGCAAATCTGTAAATATCTCATGGCATATCGTAAATATATTGAAAAAAGTCTTAGTGGCATGTCTTAGGTGTTGACATGTGGACTAAATGGGTTCTGATTTAGTATTATAATATAGATATATATATATATATATATAGATAAGGGAGGGGACATAATAATAAAAAAAAATCTCTTACTTTTAATTTTAAAATTAAAAGATTTGAAGCCGTTGAATTTTTTTTTAAAATATTATTTTAAAAACATCAAATATATCGACTATTTAGAGTTCAACTAATTGTTTAGATTTCTTCAAATTATTAAAACTATTTTTTTTTTGTATATATATTTCTTTAACGCTAGCCATTGGATTTGAAATGCAATTGAATACAATCTTATCTCGCTTGCCAAAGTAACGTAGAGCTGTTATTCTTTCGGCTACCTGACATTTCATCTTCTTCGGATTTGATTTCTTCCAAAACGCCTTCTGATCTTCATCTTCATGTATATGCACACTTAAATATGTAAAAAGTTACTTCACCTAAAAAATATGTAAATAGTTATAGTATTATGATTTTAAGAGGTGAATGTTCATGTTATAGAGTTGATTAGTTAATCTTTTATAGTCTAATCATCTAATATTGTCAGAAATCTCACAATAGTTAATGTCTTAGTTTTCTTTGCAGAATTTGGCGCCAACGTCATCCGTCAGCGCTTATCACGGGTTTGGGTTCCGTAACAGCCACGGTTACGGGTTCCGGATCCGTCAAGCGTTTATGAATTTCATGGCCTTGTACGTAATATCCCTTTTGAGTAATTCTTTCAAATTATTTTTGTAGCCGGAAAGAATTGAAGATTGGGAAGTTAGCAATGGGATATGGTTTATTGCAACTTCCTAAGTTGCGCGAATATCGTAAACTTTAGACCCAAGGTTTCTCACCGATGTCAATTTCGAGGAGATTTAGTTCAAGTAAGAAGCTGATAGTTTATTGATTGATTACCAATACTGATTGATATCTGATATGTGGGTTCTTCCTAAGTTCATGCAATAAGGTCATGAGAGATACCTGTAAAGAGGAGACGTCCGAGACCAAATGACGTAGAGGACACCACCCAGTGAACCACACATACAAGCACACAGAGTTCCATCCTAAAACCAATTGGCAATAGGAGGAGTAGCCCAAATACTTATATAGTAGTTCATACAGTATCCTATTGTCGATGGGATAATTTTCCTACATCTCAATAGATTTCAACAGGGAAAGTAGACTTATTAAGAAGTTGAAGAAGGGCTCCATTGATGAAGATGAATTTGATTGGTTAACTGACATGAAAGAGTAAAAAATAGCCTGCACAGAGGAATAGTTAGGATCTTTGTATTTAGGCTGCAGCGAGGAAGATCTCCATATCAATGTACATTCTCTTTGGGCAAGATACATTAGAGTTACTGTAGGACAAATAAAATGTCTTCTTCCAGCACTGTGTATGAAGGATTTGTTTTACTTATGTGTTGCAATTTTCATTCACCTGTTCATAAAATATCAACATAAACAATAAACTACTCAAAATTACTGTATTTTTTTAAAACAGAATAGAGTTCGACATACAAGAGCAAGACAAAAAAAATGTATCTCATACAAAAATTGTTATTGTGATCACGAAAATTTATAATAAAGGAACTTTAGGATGGGCACGCCCCAGCAGTTTGAGGTTTTTTGAATTTTGCCCAGAGTCTTTTTTGTTCGGATGGTGCCCTTGTGTTTTTGTATTTTCTGAAAAATGTTAAAACACAAGAACACCGACTATTTTAGTGAAATTCCCTTTATACATAGGTTTTCTTCAAAATATATTTTAAGTTGACATCCCGTACAATTTAAATGAAGTTGGACATTTTTCGAAAAATATTAAAACACAAGAATATCATCCGACTAAAAAAAACATTTGGACAAAATCCGAAAACCCCTAAACCACGTGGACATGATCCGAAATTTTCTTAGAAAAAATGGCATGTTTTTTATTTGATTCTTCCCGGAATGGCATCAAAAAAATATCACTTTTTCCCCAATCCTCAATAACCCGAAAGCAGCCATCCATGATCCATCCATCTTCTTCACTTCCCACATCGATAAATCCTCTTCCTATACACCATTCTTCTTCACACACCTAAGTACACAACAATGGAGAACAAGCCTACCTACCATCTTCTTCTCTTTGTCATGCTCTTCTCCTTACCCATCACAACCTTCTCCCAACTATGCCAAAAATACTGCGGCACCATCCCTCTCAAGTACCCATTCGGAAGCGCACCCGGCTGTGGCGATACTCGGTTCCAAAAATACATCTCATGTAACCAAGGCCAGCTCACTTTCGCTACCCACACCGGATGCTACCCGATCACGAGCATCGACTACTCGAACGAAGTAATCTACATTTCCGACGCCACCATGTCGACTTGCTTCACAACCGAGCCTTCCAAAGGCTTCGGTCTCAACTGGGACGCTCCCTTCACGTTCGACGACAGCACGGTTTTTGCTCTCCTAGGCTGCTCGACGTCTTCCTCGCCCGTTTACAAGTCAGCTGTCGGAGCTGACCCTACCTGCAATACCACAAACACACCCCAGTGTGACAACAACAGCACTCCGCTTTGTAGCTCGTTGTTCTCGTGCCAACCAATCAGCCAGCTCAACGTTCCGATTGAGACATGTTGCGTTTACACTCCGGTTGATCTCGGACCCACGTTCGAAATGGACCTGCAGAAGCTGCATTGCAGTTCTTATACTGCTGTATATAGCTTTAGTGGTCAAGAAGATAACCCCGAGAGCTGGAAATACGGAGTCGCGATTAAGTACAAGTTTAACGTGAATAACGACTTTCCGGTTCAGTGCTCGGCTTGTGAGAGTACTAACGGAGTCTGCGGCTATTCCGAGACTCAAACGTTTCTCTGTAACTGCCCGAGTGGAGCGAATACTACAAATGATTGTTGGTATCAAGCTCAATGGGGTCTCGGATCCGGGCTTATCCCCTTCAACACAGGTAAAAAACGATTTCGCATTCACTGAATAGTAACTTCTGATATTCATTATTGTTTGATTTTGATTTTCTACTTGCAGGTGAATTGCTGATTTATTTTCTTGCACTGTTTGGTGTTTTGCTGAAGTTTTAGATCAAGAACAGATCATCTTGACGATTTCAGCTGTTTCTTTTCAAATTTGGTTCAATTGCTTAGCTTTCTTTCAAGGATTCTCATTGTTAGGAAAATCTGAAATTGTAAGATATTCAGTTTGCAAAGGCTATCACCTTCAGTTTCAGCTATTTTGTGCTTCTCTTTAAGTAGAATGGCATTACACATAATAAAGGAACTTTTTTTTTTATGATGATCAAACTTAAAGCTAGAGATGTTAAAGCTTAGTGCTTTTGTGAATAAGCAAAATGTAGAATAGGATTCCATTCCTCAAAGCACTAATAAGAAGGAATCATCTTTGGTATAAAGGTTCTTTCTTTGGTCCCTTCATTGTTAGAAGAATCACTTTGGGCAAGTTTTTATCTTAAAATTTCAGAAAATGCATACTTAAGTAGCAAGCAATACGCGAAAGCTCATCATATTCAAAGAGGGGAAGAGGATTCATACCCGTTTCAATAAGCACGCGTCCGCCATGTTAAGCTACCATTGCGAATAATCCTGCAAGGAAAGACAAATGATGGTTCAGCAACTTCATCACAGTAGAAAAAACTCGCAAATGTGAAGAAACTTGAAACTTCCCTGAATTCTTGGTAATCTGCAGGTAGTCAAGTGTTACAAATTGCTCAAGCAAGAATCATGTAGCTCAGAAATATCCACAAGCAAGATGATAAGGAAGAAAACACTTTTTATTCAGAATTGTTGGAAACAAGTCTTGTTTAAGGCCTTCATACTCTATGAAATATCAAAAACAAAAGAAAAATCTGAGTTTAATCTGCTCTTTCTGCCCTGCCTGCAAGCATATACAAGTATAACCTACCGCTCTTCGTTTCTTTCTATACTAGAACACGATATTGAAGGAAAGAATTCGAAGAAAAAAAGATCGGGTCAAGACTATCATTATCATCATCATCATCTCCAATTGCAGCATATTGGTTTCCCATCATTTTGTAGTTTCTTCCATAAGCATAGCATCTGTTTTGGGGACTGATAATGTGCACTAAAATAGCCGTCAACGCAACCTGATTGGACAAAGCGGGAACTGTGCAGATACTCGACTGTTTTCGTGTTGTTGAACTGCTCTACCCACATTCCCATGCTGACATCTTCCATCTTGAACAGCTAAACCATCAACAAGCAGTTCAATTCAATGATTGAACAAGTTAGGGCTTGTTTGGATGCATAATGCAAGTTTTATAGTCATTTTTTACGCTTTATGGTCTATGATGCATAATGCGAGTCAATGTTAAGTTAACTTACTCTCAGTTTGTTCTTCTCAAACTCCGAGACTATAAAGCGAGCAATATCTAATGACACAACGTAAGCGGCTCCATCTGCATAGGTTGGATAGAACTCCTCTGCCCACTCCTGAAACTCAGCAGAAAAGAATGTTAATTGGTAAAAATACGAGAATTGTAGAACGGTTCCACATATTACAAGTCTATACCTCGAATGTGACAGACCATTTACCCTCACGGAGTGGCTTGTGGTAGTAATTCATTTTTCCGATGTAAATGCTTCCATCAGCACCGAATTTTTCTGCTATCATGTATATAGGCTCTAGGCTGACAAACGAGTCATCGTCACACTTCATGATATAATTAGCAGCCATAGTATTGACCTGTAAAAAAGAAGGCATTATTGGTAAGGAAACAACTTATGGTTCATGTTTTCCTGAAGGGCTCAATACGAACACTCACCCCGTGCTCACAAATTGCAACCGTCTTCAACACAACAAGATCATAGTTATCAAGGTACGGCAAAAGGACAATATCCCCGAAAAATTCAGCTTCTTTCATCAACTCTACATTCACTGCTTCTCTTTCATGCTGTCAAGATGTAATTCTTTTCAGCAATCAACCCGTACAAAAATAGTTCGAAAGATTTATATAAGCATAGCTTACCAGAGCTATAAAAAAGCGAGCAACAACTTTTGAAGACTTAATCAAGTAATGTTGCATCCAAGATTTCCGTATGGCCATCCGTTCAGCAAAATGATCACCGGCTGAAATGATTCCTACAAAAAGTTCAATTGGCCCACCACGGAACTGAGGGACCTTCCATTGAGAAGACAACTCAAGGTACCTGTGCCGAGAAATACTAGGATGCAAACTAGGCAAGGAAGCAGCATATACAGAATGCACGTCGATGTCTCCATACAGATAAAGCCCAGTAGCATCTTCCAAGTCATATCCCTGTCAAATCTAGTGAATAACAATTAGGCACAGTCAATTTTATTTACAGTCCATTGAAAGTGCACGGTTATGAACTTACAGTACGATAGGGAAACGAGGCAATATGCCTTCCATCAACATGTATGTGATAACCTTCCAAGCTAGTGCTTACTGTAAGTACAAAATGCTTGTCCTCGGCAAAAGGATAGGGCCATGTAACCGCGTTCTGATCTTTCTTCTTTAACAGATGTTTAAACCACCACGCGGCTTTTGATTGATCCAGAAGATGATCTTCATCCCTTAACCATTCATCGCAGATTGGATTGCTGTCAACTTTACAAAATCCAAGAATTTGAACAGTACAGATCAGATATACTAGCCTAAAATCAATGATCAATCCAATAGGCAAAAAGAGGCTCAATTATTCAATTGTACTAATTGACATAAGTTGGTAACACTTATTTCGTTATCATTCACACACATGAGCTTGGTACAGGATACGGAATTCGGTATCTGCTTTACACAGAGGGAATCCACTCATTCATACAAGGCCAATATCTCCCGTCTTTTTCATCATCTATCACAAAATGTATGAACTAAAACCCTACACGAGAATTTGCTATACATATTTCGGTTTCCGATATCATTTCCTGATTTGGAGCATAGTTCCAAGAATAACTCATGTTCACATTCCAACAAATACTATTCATTAGCATTATAAAATATGAAAATTCAACCACAAAACCCCACATGTACTGTGCAAACATAAAAAAACAGATTAAACATCTCATCTACCCAGATTCACACATCAAAGAGCATGAATCCCGAAAACAATCAAAATCAAGCAAAAAACATAAAGAGCATGAATCAAAATCAAATTGAACAATCATCGTACCAGTCTCATCCATCGGCATTGACGGCCACCCTTCACATCGAATGGCGGTCCCCCATTGATTCCGGTAACAAGCATTCATCTCAATTACAGGCATTCCACTCCAATCACCCTTAATCCTAGGATTAAAATGGAGAATTCTGGCCGGTTCTTCCCCGGCGGCAACCACACCATCAACTTTCCTAAGCTCAAGCATAAACTGAGAAACCATGACATCACTCATCCTACCACCAGATATCGCCGGATAGAGCTCCACATGAGCAGTACGTGGCTTTCCCACCACAGTCACGTGCGAACCCAACGATAACCCACACGGGAGAGAAATCGGAGAGCTGGTTAACGAAATTGAACGCGGACACGACGCCGTTTTGTTGTGAGAGAGATCGGAGAGCTGGTTTCTAGTGGGTTTAGGTCTTCGGATTAGTTGGGTTAGGATCTTAGAGCCCAATTCCCAAGCTTCCATGGCGGATTTATGAAGAGTTGAGTTTTTGTCGGTTTGACTACCAGTGAAAACCAAATTGGAGAGGATTCTTTTTGGGTTTTGAAATGGTGGGTCTAATAAACTGCTTTCAAACATAACTGGGTTTTGAGTATCGGTTGACAGGGATTTCAGGAAGATGAAGAGATGAGAAGATAACAAGAGAAAACAGTATAAAACTACGAAACCCAGTATCAACTGAAGTGATGTGAGCCTACCCATTATCAATAATCAGCTAAACTTCTGTTTTTAAGTGTGAATCCACCCCTAAATTTGGGGAAAGATTCAATCTTTGGGAGAGAAATACAGAGGGAGAAGAAATAAGGACACAATAACAACAACACTTACGTAAGCAGTACAGAAAGAAAAATGGTCAAGCAAGCAAAAATGCACACCATACCGTTAATGGCGGAAATCACTCAGCTTTAAGATTCAATCTGTTTCCAAAAGTTAGAAACAACAAAACTTGCAAACTTTTGCTGCCGAGTGTTTGAGTTTGATCAAATGCTTCAAAACGACATGAAATTTCTTCCAAGGAGTGTCGTTTTCGGCTGCCATTCAAAACTCAGCCCACCATTTTTCTCGAAATGCCGGTGTAAGAGGATGAAGGCTGTGGTGACACGTCAAATTTTGACACCCGTCGTTGATTTGCTCGTGTCCCCTCTTCTTCTCTGTCTTTCGAAACCTTTACATAAAAACCCTAAAAATACGAAATTTTTGAAAATTTCGAGAGAATTTGGGGGAATGGTGTGAGCCGTGTGGGCTTCAATCTTTGCTGTCCTGAGAAATTGTAACAGATAGCTCATGCATTATGTAACTCAGTTTTGAACTCGTAACGTTTCATTTTCCATTTCTTTTTTTTGTAGTTTATTTTCTTTCTTTCCATAATATATCTGAATAAACCAAAATAATATCATGAATTTGACCATTTAGGAAAATATATATATTTACTGACTAATTTAATATCTACTTTTCTTATTTTTGAATTTATGGATTATAATATTATTTTGAAGAAAATGTAGAGTCAAATTTGTGAAGTTTATGGTAATGTCATAATGTAGGCCGTCATTTATTATGATTTATTATAGATGAGTTGGGTAACCATTTTTTACATATAATAAATGTTATCGAGATGTTTATAAGGACTAATAAATTTTATAAATTTCATGGGTTTTATTTTTAATGCGGTAAAATCTAATAAATGTATAAATTAATGTCCGGTAAATATTTGAATGAAACTTGGACCATGGAGTCTTGTATCTGATCTCAGACTTCTATAATTTAGGAATTGGGAATCTACTGAAATGCATTTATTTGCAAAAAAATATGAATTGATACATATTTTTTTGCATTGTTTCTAGCTTATGTAGTGACAATTTACGTCAACATTTAGTTTGTAAATATTTTTCTGTATTTAGTTGAGGTTTTAAAATATTTGTATAGGGTTTATATTATTGACATAGAATAATAATTTTTAAAATCAACTTAGTAATTGAAAAGTTTTTTTTAATGAAAAAGTTAGAGTATATGCTGAACTTAAAGTTAGAGTATATGCTGAACTTAGTGCCCGTTTGGTTGGAGCGGTGGAATGGAAATGGAATGGAATCGGATAAGGGTTAGGAAAGGAAATGGAAATTATGGAATTAGTTTCATGTGCTAAAAGACCTCTAACCAAACGTATTTTTTGATTGATTCGGAATCATTCCGTTACCGGGAATGATTCCTAGCGCTTCCAAACTGGCCCTTAGTGTAATGAAACATCCAAGTCATATGCATACATTTATTTATTTATTTTTTTTTTTTTGATAACGGGAAGCAGTTCGATCCCATAGATGGTGCGCCGACTATTGGATCGAGAGGCCGAAAAATCGGCAAACGGACAAACTGTCACGAGGGACCATAACAAAAAAGAAAAAGAAAACACAAAAATATATCCTAAAAACCCGAAAGCCGGGACGTCTTCAGGGGAAAGCAGAATGATCCAGTCTGACGGAAGTGACGAGCATGAACGTTTATCTTCGAAGGAAGTACATAGGTAGGAGGTCTGCACACCTCAGATTTGGACTGCAACAGAGTCATCAGGAGTACATCCGCGTCCCCTTCTCGACAAACAATCGAACCACCACCAAGACCGCATCAAAACAGAGGATGAAGCTGCAGCACATGGGTATCGTGATATAAAAAAGTATATATATATATATATGGAATCCATAAAAGGTATATGTTAAAAAAAAAAAGTATACTTATTGGCTACTATTTCTTGATAGTCATTTTGAAGATATAGATAGTTTGTTAGATGGATAACTTATCTTATTTTCCCTCAAAATTTAACAAATCTTAATTTATGCAACTTAAATTAACTATTAACCTCGGTTTGTTGTAACTAATTTTCAGAAATATAATTTTTGTAAACAAGTAGTGTTAATTTCAAATTCTTCAAAGAATGTGAAGATAATTTATCTCCAAAAGTTATATATCTACTATGTAATGATTTAATATATAAAATTATTCAAAACTTACATTTTACATAAATCTTATTTACAGTTTACTTAGATATCTACTATGTATGTAACAATTGCTGCTAAGGCCCGGTAGCGTTCGTAATTGGGCCGATCATGCTTGACGGCCCAATAAGCCCATCTGGGCCGAATTTATATTGGATCAAGTTTCGCCGCTACGAACCCAGGAATGCTTAGTTTTCCAATAAGAAATAACAAATTATCGGGTCGGGTGTGATCAGGTATCCGTTTTATAAGGTTCAAATCACCGGGTCGGCCCAATTTATAACTTTGAACTTGATTTCATTGATCTACTGAAATGATAACAACAGAAACATCAAAATCACCAATAGAGATGCCCTATTAAGAATCTACAAACTGTAAAGTAATCAATAAAGAAAAAAAAAAGTGCTGAAAAATCTCATCTTTTGATCTTGGATTCTTTCTTTTCTAGCTACTATACACAGATCACTCTTACATTGTTCTTGGCATATATGGGAAACCAAGTTCATTGTGTTGCTATAGTGTTCACTTTGATTGCTCTAGGAATAAGCCATGGGAGTAGCATCTTGGCATGCAACACCGACGACCGGTGAAGTGTCGGAACAAGAGCGGTGAAGTGCCGGAAACTATAGGTAAGTTTCACTTATGAAGAGATTCAACTTCAAGAGAATAGCTTATTGTGATCATTCCTTTCAACTATAGGAAATATCAAGTCCTTGGAGATCTTACCTTTGCTTTCTAACAAGTTTACGGGTCAAATACCCAAATCCATTACAAATCTTACAAGCCTTGTGATACTATGTTCATCACAACACTTGCATGCCTTCCCTTTCTTCCCCAAGGCTTCATGACAACAATCTCTTGAATCTATCTGAGCTAGAACTTGATAACAATCGGTCATCCCATAATATATCGAAATTCATACGGAACATACCTAAGCTGATCCTTTGATAATCTCACATAACATGATAAGAGGACCTCTTCCTCAAAAGATGTCATTTCTTAGAAATCTCCAAACACTTGATCTATCCTTCAATCATCTCAATCTTTCTTCAATACCGACATGGCTGGCAAGACTTCCGTCCCTATCCCGGAAATTCTTGTCGGAATCATAGCATTGCAAGATCTGGGTATTCTCGAATTCATACAGGCTTGTTTGGCAGTGTATTTATAAATACAGTTTTCATATTTATATACACTGCCAAACACATCCTATGTTTGTTATAACATGTATTCTGATGAAGAATTCTTGTAAGAAAGGATAGAGCAAATAAAGACATGCTTTAGAAACATGTTGGAGCTTTTTATTAGATATGAATGATATCTGCCATGAAACATCAGCTTTGGCATTATTCTGTCATAGGGTTACATGAGTCTGACCTAGCTGATGGTAATTTGCATAATCAATTCCGTTTAACCGAACGCAACATAAGATTTGCTCAGGCAGTTCTTCAGCTTTGTTTCCCTGTTTAAGAGTCAAGGAATCGAGATGAACAATAAGTATGTTAATCCAATAACACTGTAAAAAGTAAGCATCATATGTTCAGTTTGGTAACTTGCCTGGATAGTGAGACCGAAATCAAGAACGAACAATTTTAATTTGCCTAGGAACGCCTCGAATCCTTTCCTTGAAATATAGCTGAATCTGTGCATGTCCAGATCAATCTCAAAGTAATTCTCTCCCTGTAAAAAGAAAATAACAATACATAACTATGTAAGTGTTGGTCCATATGTTTTGTTAGTGTTACAATGATATAAACTGCATACCCAGTAAAACTCGTGTTGAGGACGCGATAGGACAGGCTTCTCGTTGTAAGCATTTATAAGCTTCCTCTCCGGCGCACTCAAATGAAGGTCATCAACATTTGCAAGGCGGCCTAAAATCTTTAATCTTTCCCTAAAAGGTGCAATTGTGTCCATTGGGAAACCTTTAACTTTCTCAACTTCATCATCCATCAATTTCTGTTCAATGGCGATCACAAGTAGAATGAGACAACGTAGTTTCAAAAAGATTGACAATAAGAAATGCAAGGGAACTTAGTACACATCTTACCCTTAAACTCTCTTGAAAGTGTGGTGAAATTTCCTTGGAGAAACTCTCATTGAGTTTGAAGTACAGTACTATACTAACTCCTTCTCCGTCAGCCTCGCCTTGGAAAAACGTGGCCGGGTATAGCGGTATCTATATAGAAACAATCGGCATGTCATTTCTCCATAATGTAGAGAAGTTCAATGTGTTTCACTTTTTTAGTACCTGAACATTAACAATAAGAATAGATGGAAAGTTCTCTGAAGAACCTATAGTCGGGAGCTCTACAAACCGAGCAATGTGATCGATTTTTCGAGGACACGAGAATACATCAACACCAAAAGGATAATACGCAGCGTAGTTTGGGGCAGAATCCTTTTTCTTATCCCTGCAATGTACATACCAATAAACTTAGAATTTCACATGCTTTCAAGGTACATAAGAAAACAAAGTTTCCTTTCCTTACCTAAGATAGTTTGAGCCCCGGACTGTGAAGGTACTAGGATCGATCTTTGACCAACTGTCGAACACGTTCTTTTCAATTCGACAAAAGGATACTTGGGACCCGGCTATCGGTCTTTGCAGAAGCCTCTTTGAAGAAACTAGCACAAACCATGAAGATCAAGGTTTAATACATACTACATTGTAGTATAATTGGTATTTAGATAACCTATTATGTAATCAAACACGACTACGAGTTCTTACATAAAGCCGAACTAGCATGTCCTTCTTTCCATTTAAAAGAAAGCTTCAAAGCAGCCTTCTTCCTTGCACTCGGAGGACTCGAGCTCACTGAACTCCTCTTCTCAGCAGAAGGGACAGTAGAAGCAAGACAAGGCAAGCAATTACTGGAAATGATACCGGAATCACCCAACACTCCGGCCTCCTTCCCGGAAACCTCATCAACTGAAGAAGCCACTTCATCAGCAGAAACCGGATATTTCGCCTCAATTGAGCTCCTACCGCAATCACTAACCGAGTTTCGAGCTTCTCCTAGATATACTTGCTTTTCAACTGATGAGATACTAGAAACGGATAACCGCTCAAATCCAGTTTGAGAAAATAGATCTGCATTTCCCAGATTTTTCTAAATCATACTTGAGATCGAAAAAATTTAACACCTAAAACCGACATTTGTCTTAAGATCATGAGAGATGGATTTTGATATTTCATACCATCAGGAACACTTTGGAAATCTTCTTCACAATCAGACTCCAATATTGTTATGGAATCAAACCAGGCGTCATCAATGTTTACTGAATTTCCACATTAACACCATGATTGAGATACTACACTAAAAAAACCCTAATTCAAGAACTATGTAATGGAAGACTAAAATCCATGGTTTGATAATTACCTTGAAGATTAGGTCCAGGGCTCGAAGATCTGTCGAGCTTGATCTGAAGAGACGACGTCGTATCAGACAAATGAGACCTAGAAATGCGCATACGAATCCCTGTTCTTCGTCGATTTGGATTATGGTTGTTGATTCTTCTTCGATTCTTCTGACCTACACATCTCTTCGGCGCCGACACACAACCTCCCATCTTAATTCTATAATTAAACCCCCCAAACCCAACCAAATTCAATTGAAAGAAACTCTTTCGATATATGATTGATGTAAACTAGCTTTCTGTGTCATTCTTCTTCTTCTTAAGCTCTGTTTCCTCAGAGTCGAAGAAAGGGAAAATCTACAATTAATGAAGACTCCCAAGCCGTGACGGCAGTTGAGATTTGTAATAAAGAAATAAAAAAACAATTGGTGGGACCCACCACTAGATTGCACACGTGGCTAATAATTGAATGTGTAAGCGTGTGAGGGAGTGCGTGTGCAGAGTTGTCTTCTTCCTTTGATGTAAGGAAAGAGTACGAAGACTGTGAAGAACAACAGCTGCACAGAATTTTAAACTGGATTTCCGGATTTTCTTTTGTTTTTTTCTTTCTGTTTTTTTTTTGTACGTTTCGATTCGTACTGAAAATATTTCTATTTTTTATTGGTTTATTCATGAATATATATATATATATATATATATATATATATATATATATATATATATATATATATATATATTATCTAGTATGTATAGAAATAAATATCTTTTGATAGGTTGTAATTAATTTTCTTTATTTTTATACTTTCTAAATCAAGTAATATATATTCATCCATAATAAGGATTCTGATATTAATTACTTTCATGTATTTTATGATATATTAACTTTTTAGGAGGGACGAGTGATATTAGTCGATAACTTTTTATAAATATATGATGATCACAATTCATGTATCTTATTTAATATAAATACAATCATGAATATAAGTTTTAAAAAGTATATTATATGTCCTATTTAGATATACATGAATAGTCAAGTTATTTAGTAATGAAATACATTTGGGGTTATTTTAGTGAAATAATATATTATATACTCTCTCCGTAAAACAATGTTTGTCATTTGAGAGTTGGACACCTGAATTAAAGAGTTAATGACTTTAAACAATTAAATAAAATTTTTAATTGTTTGGGTGTTAAGTATAATCTTTAATGATGTTATTCATATTTCCTAGAAAAAAAACTCATTTTTCAATAGATTTTAACCAATTAGAAAGTATAAGGAGTTAAATTGAGAATAATTAATTCATTGTTAAACTAAACGAATTGCTTAAATGACAACCATTTTGTTACGGAGGGAGTATGTAATTACACTCTTTGAATTTTAACATAATGTAATTGATCAAAATAAATCAACTAACTTATCAAATAAATTTTGATAAATCTTGTGGAAAAACTTGTTTTTAACTAACAAAATTTTATAACCTACTCTAAAAATGCACATATTTTCTACAATTATATATCGTAGATAATTTTATATAGATTGACCGTAGGTCAGATGTCTAGTTTCAAGTTTAGTTTGTATGTGCACTCTATGAAAACAACTCGTCTTAAGTTAGTTTGGATTCCTCCGGTTGTAGTTAAACATTTTCAGGGTAGTTTTATACAAATTAGCCTAATTTTAGGGTAGTTTTCGGAATTTTATCTTAATTTCAGTATTTCACCCCGGTTTTCTTCTTTCCATTATGTGTATTTCCTGTCCTTTCTTGTCAATCTGTGCATTGTGTTTTCTTGCATTTATTTCATTTGAACACTTTTCTTTTTACTTTTTTTTTGAGAAATCATTTTACCGCTTTGATTTGTATCAACTATCAACCTTTTTTCGACTACAGTTTGGACCTTCGTTCTTTCGACGAAGTTCAGATTAAATATATTTTCAGAGAGATAAACTGTGTTACTGACCGGTTAACCCACCTGAGTGTATCGACCCCCAACACCAATTTTTCTGACGATCCCAAACTTCTTGTTCTCATCCGTAAGGATGCTTTAAGGTGAACTACCTCTAGAAGTTAAACCAACTTAATCGCTCTTCGTTATAAAAAAAAATAAAAAAAAACTATCAACCCTTTCTCACCTCCTTGTGTGGGTCCATACTCCATTAGTAATTTTGTACAGTCGTGGCCCCCAATTTTCACTGCATTTGATCTATTTTTTTTTAGCTATGTTTGGTTAGATTTAGGACGATGAAATAAATTCAGCACAATGTTTACATTATTTTGTGGGGAAAAAAGTTTGACCGGTTCAAACTGACACATCAACAACAACAACAACAACAATAATAATAATAATAATAATAATAATAATAATAATAATAACATAGAAGAGTTTTGGTTTACTCCTTACATTCCTTACATTGTCAATTAATTCTTCAAACGACTTATGTGATGAACTTTAAACTGAAAATTACGGTCCGATTCGGCCCTTGTAATTATAAAAATCTGATTTGGTCTTCTCCGGTCCATGACATTACGGTCGGTCCTGAACCGTAATATTTCGGTTTGGTTTGGATCATTAATTTACACTTCTAATATTTTTTGAATTATAAGAGCATCAGCTCCGGCCAAACTTGGACCAGACTAGATTTAATCCATACAAGAGAAAAATAAACAGGCCAAACCGTATTGGATTGAAATGTAATTGTAAAAATCTGGTCCGGACCGGACCGATCCGATCCAATCCATAGACAGTTTCACACAAGTAATGAACGGTCCAATTCATACCGTTTGAACAGATATATGTGTTCGTACCCGTCATATATGATCAATCGAAATCCTTCTCACATGGTTATAATGTGATTTAAAATGCTAAAATTTAAATATGAAATAAAAGAGAAAACATTTAAATATATAGATGTGAGCATCGGATTTTGAAGGTGGGAGAAGCACAAGTGGTGTCACTCAAGGCATATACTACAAAACGATAATTGTAGTAATAAATAAAAGTAACCAAATCAGAGCAGAGCAATTAATCATTAGATGGTAGTAATTATAATATTAATTAGCACGCATAATTCCAACAACAATCAATATTGCTCTGTCGAATTGCATGCCTCAAAAGTCACGGTGAACGCATATCATCTCATAAAAGTTACCAAAACAAATATAAAATTAAATATAGAAGTAATAGAACCACTATACTCGAAAGCTTCTTTTCTTTTTCTTTTTTTTGTCAGGATATGCTTTCAAAATGCATTGTTAGAGTATCGTGCAGCGTTGTAACCTATTGGTATGTGGGTCGTTGTAAACTACTAATGTGTGGCTCGTTATGACTTGTATGCGGCTCGTTGTGACATGCTAGGACATGGGTCGTTGTGACCTGTTAGTATGTGTGTCGTGTGGCGTTGTAACTGAATGGTAGGTGAGTTGTTGTGACTTACTTGTACGTAGGTCCTTATAACCTACTTGTATGTGGGTTGTTGATCTATTATATTCGTAAGTTTTATTTTATCAATATAATAAACATACAAAATTTAAACTTTTGTTAACAAATAGTCGTGTAGGACACGAGGTATAAACTACTAAAATATAAAATGTGGAAACAATTCCCGCAAATCTCATTCCAATTACGTTAGGATTTCATCTAAAAAATAAAGGACAATTTTGGTAACTAGATGTAACGGTCAAAAATCGAAGATGGCCTAATCGGGAATATTAAGGAATTAAACGGGTTTAAGGTAATTAAACCGTTTTAATAAGAGATACCTCTCGAGGTAACCCGCTCCTAGATGATATTATCCCCCAGTGTTATTTGGAGCATTTGGGAGTTTCAATTAATAAAAATGCAGCTGAGAGAAATGATCAGGACATCGGACATGTCCTAGATATGAAATAACATGGAAAGACAAAATGACCAAAAGAGTCGCTATTTTGTTTCTTAGAGGCTAAGAAAGACGGGTTAGGAATACGCGTTTTCCGAGACAATTGCGGAATAACTATCCACATAGTATTCCGGATTTATTATTCCAATTCCGAGAAGTTTGGAGAAAGGGCTCAAACCACCTTCGGATCGGTAAAAGGATAATTATCGGTTTTGCTAAAGGATAATGCTAGAGGATAATCATCAACTTTGTTAAAGGATAATACTAGAGGATAATTATCAACTTTGCTAAAGGATAATGCTAGAGGATAATTATCGACTTTGCTAAAGGATAATTATCAATTATGCTAAAGGATAAAGTTAAAGGATAATTATCGACTTCTCTATAAATAGCGGAAATTCATTCATTTTCTTTCACATTTCCTCGTAAAAGCTCTGATTTCTCTCAAGCTTCAAATTCAGATCTTCTCTACGTTTGTATTCCGATTTCGAATCCGTTTGAGTTTTCGGATTCCTTTCTTCGTCCTCTTCATGTTGGTACCGAGTTTCCGCTTTTCCGACAAAGTCAGGGCCAGGTCGAGCATGTCCTTTCCTTGGCCGGTTCCTTCACTCAGATTCCGGTGAATTTGATGATGTCAAAGCGTAACCTATGTCGTTGTGATTCCGAATCTTCTTCCGGATCGTCACTCGGGTTAGTAACGAATAAGTTATGAATATATTCGTTTTCCGTATTACGGTTTGGCCTAAATGGACCTTAGGCTTGTCAAAATGGATAATTGGAAATTCCATTATGCTCGTTACATTATTCGGGTGAAATTTAATTAATTAAATTAGGATTCTAGAGAAGCTTATAAGTTAATTAAAGGAATGAATTTAACTGGTGTTTGAATCGAGAAGTTTGATACGAGAAATATGATATTCTCAACAGGTGTTGTTGAAGGTTTCGGTCTAACTATAGCTTAATTGCTTTGTGAGCGTATCCTAATACGAGAAAGGAGGATAGTCCGAGTGGGAAACGGACTCAATAGTTGGTTTACGAGGTTTTCTTGTTCTTACTTGTGAGGTAAGTGTATATGAATTACACTTGCTTAATATATGTTATGTATTTAATATGCCATGATTTTATGCATGCTTGAGTGTATATATCTGTTTGTTATGATTGTATGCATGCTTATATGTATATGAGTGAGATGATGATGAGGACTTGATATTCTTTATGAAAGCATGCATGAGGTACATGAGATGATAATGGAAAGAATATGATGAAAGCATGAAATTGAGTTATGATATGAAAGTGATAATATAGGATGGTAATTGATTAGTTAGCCCAACTGGGTCCTGCACCACCTGGGGACTATATAGAGGCAGCGCTCGATCTACGAGGGGCCTCAGAGGCAGCGCTCGATCTACGAGGGGCCTCGGAAATGTCCCGCACCACCTGAGGACATATATAGAGACAGTGCTCGATCTACGAGGGGTCTCGGAAATGTCCCGCACCACCTGGGGCCGAGAAACTATATAGAGGCAGCGCTCGATCTACGAGGGGCCTCAGAGGCAGCGCTCGATCTACGAGGGGCCTCGGAAATGTCCTGCACCACCTGGGGACATATACAGAGACAACGCTCGATCTACGAGGGGTCTCAAAGATTAGATAGCCGAGGTCAGCGCTTGATCTACAAGGGGGCCTACGACGCTATCGGGTTGGCCAACCTAAAGAGAAAAGAAATACAAAAGCACATGAGAAAATATATCGTACGATCAGTTGGAGCTAGTTAGTTAATTATCACCTATGCATCGATGCGATCGAGTCTAGCATGTTATGTGTTATGTTATGATTATTTTTATGTGATGAGATGATATGTTTATATGTGATGTGTGATAACATGCTTGAATGTTTATGTGAAATGTGATATGAATGGTTGTGGAATTATATGTGAATGTGGATATATATGTGTGCTTTGAAATGTGAGGAAGGGTATAGAGTGTCCTTTGGGGACGGGATATTAGATACTTATATATATTGGGAGAGTGCGATTTGTATACCCTTACTGAGCGTGTGGCTCATTGTTGTTATATCCACATTTTTCAGGTACTCAGACTCGGTCTGATCAAAGCAATGACGTTGGACCCAACACCTGGATTTGAGATCATATCAGGTGGGCTGTTATGGGATGCTACCGCCTAGGATGTTTTGCATGGTTTTAAAACAGTTGTGTTTTGGTTAAACGGAGTTTATGACGTATGTTAGTATGTATATATGTTGTGAATATAGTTGTAAGATAAAGTTTTAAAAACTTACGTTTTCCGCTTTTCCGCTTATTGTTTTAAACAGGGTTAATTAATTGGTAATCTACTAGAAATGAAATAGGAGGTGTCACACTAGATCTTTTTAAAACTAGAGTTGTAACTAGGCTTTTTAATGTTTCAATTAACTAAATGTACCCCAACCTTTTGTATTTATTTTCAAACTCTACAAACTCTTCTCTTAATGAGTACATTTACTAAACACAAAACTAGAAAAAGCCTAGTAAACCAAATTGTTTCAAAATTAAAAAAATGACATCGGAACGCAAACCTTAATTTTTTTATACCACTAAACCCATTTCGTAAATAAATAATTTTTAATTCAACTTTTAATCTTAATATTTAACTTTTTATCCCCAAATACAATAGTAGAAAACCAAAAAAAAAGTTCTTGCCTTGTTCATTGTCCGACTTCTAAAATAAATAAGCCTGCAACGGCAATTTCATGGTTATTCACTCCTACATTTTGTAAGTCTTGATTTTTCACAATCGAACTACAAGTCCACTGATTCGAACATTTCTTATCGTGCAAGTCATACGGTTCTAATATTCTTCATTCATAAAGACTAAGAAGGGTTGTATGTGAATTTATTGATAATCAGTTCTCGTGTTAGAATGGATGATTGAAAGTTTTATCTTTATTTCTTATTATTCAAGATATAAACGAATAATTTTGTGTCCAAATGGTAAATTGTAACTTCCGTCCGATCTCAATCGGAATAGAATCCAATTGGATTCATTCTACGAAATTGAAAGATCAGTCTCAATCTCGTTCCATGTCCAACACAAATAAAATATGCATAAAGTTATATAAAAGTATTTAAGTGTCTGTAAATTATAAATTACAAATGAAAAGTGAATAATTTTAAGAATAACACAAATACACATTCTACTAAATATGCCCTTGTTACATTAAGTAAAAGCATTATACTTTATATACTAAATTCATTATATTTTTATAAATTTGAGTTCTTATTTCCCCAAGGATGCTTAGAAGCAAGCATTAAATTCCAAATACAAGAGCCATGAAAAGATGTCAATATTGAAGAATCCTCCATAGAAAATGTACAAAAATGGTAATTAAAGGTCACAGAAACCAAGTCCACAAAGTTTGTGAAACGCTTCCAAACGGAGCCTATTTAATAATATATCTTTTGGCTTAATTTAATACAATTATATACTAGTACTTATTTATAAACTTTAGTAAGATCAAAGCTACCTACTATGTCACTTGTCCTTTTGCCTACCCTAAAAGGGAAGGCTAAAGATGTGTACATGTAACATTAAGAAATCCAATGTTATTTTTCTGATTTGTATATTAGATCTACCCTTTATATGCAACTTAATATATTGTTAATTAACAAATTTGTATCTTGTAGAGCTATGCCACTTATGAAAGTGAAGGGCAATAATTAATGATAGATCTTGGAGTACTTTATACTACATAGTAATATTAATTATTATTATAATTATCATTATTATATATATATAAATCTTTATTATTATTATTATTATGAAAATACTAATTATCGAAGGTAAAACACGTTACATGCCGTTGGATGAGAGTCGATTAACAAGTGAAATAATGAGAGAAAGAGGACCCAAAATTTTTCATTTTGTGAAATGGGCCTCTAATAAATTTACTACCTCTTTGTAAATTTTGAAGTATTAATGATGACTATCTGCAAGAAATAGGTCTGAAAAGTATAAACTAGGCTATTGTAGACATTGAATTGAAAAGAGAGGGGTGCAGGCTTTTTTTTAAATGATTTGATGTTAATTTTTTGGAAAAAAAAAACACTGCTTACCCACAAATAGATTACCCAGAAATACATTACCCAAAAATTTTGAGATTACCCAGAAATAGATTACCCAAGAAGTTTGACATTACCCAGGAAATTTGACTGTTTTGTTACCCCGAAATACATTATCCAGGAAGATGAAAAGTTTCAGCTTACCCCAAAATACATTACCCAGGAAGATGAGAAGTTGGAGATTATCCATGGATACAAACAAATACTGCTTACCCACAAATAGAAAATGTAAACAAACATTGCTTACCCACAAATAGAACAGGAAGTTTCAGTGTTGTTTTAGATTCACAAAAAGAAGAGATGAGAAGTTTCAGATTATCCACAAATACATTACCCAATAAGTTTAAGATTACCCAGAAATAGGAACAAACATTGCTTACCCAAAAATAGGAACAAACACTGCTTACCCAAAAATAGGAACAAACACTGCTTACCCAAAAATAGGAAGAAGAAGGGACAAAGGAGGGAAAAAGATGGGTTGACTGAATTGATTGGACTATTTTCTGATTTTTTTCAACATGTCACCCATCAAATCAAATGAAACCTATGTCCCTTACTTTTCTGATTTTTTCCACAATAGGAGCCCATTTTCTAAATGAAATGATGAGAGACCTTAAATCTAAACTCTACATTGTAAAAAGCCTACATTACAAATTCAGCCTTAACAAGTTGGGCTATGCATCCCTTTTGAATGGTAAACACAATTCTAGTCAAAATAAAGCAAGTACTCCTACTATATCCGGACAACTCTTTAGCAACCGAGCTCAATCTTTTCAGTAGCTCCATCGCGTCGTTACCCAGGTCGTCAAACGTGGAAAAGGAAAAGGGAAGAAAGTGACACCCCATGGAGCTACAAACCTATGTCACGGGCTGAGTTTTCCCTAACTCCAAACCATGCGGCTCTTAGCTTATCTCGACCCCTCGTCGTGCTAAGATCAGCCTATCCCCGATGTTACCAACGGAAGAACTTAAGATTGATGGCTAAGAGAACTTTGAAGGCTTTGTGTGTGGGAAAGAAAGCTTTGAATTACAAGAGAACTTTACAATGCTTGTTGAGAGTTTGGAACTTGGATGATACAAATGAGGGGAAGGCACCACCTATTTATAGCCCAAGGCCTCCCCTCCTAGGAAGGTTCTGGATTTGGACAAGTCTTGGACAATCCGGATCCTTCTTGGCTTGAATTAATTACAAGTCTCTATATTTTTCTAGAATATTCCACAAGGCTCAAGTCAAGCCTAGATGATTCCGTATGTTTCTCGTGCCTTCCGGTCATGTCCGGAATCTTCTACGAGCGTCCCGAACGTTCCGGAATGCGGCCCGTGTCATTCTCCCCCACTGAATCCCGCGACGTCCTCGTCGCGTTGGCCTCGTAAGCCTCGATCTTGTCCTTGAATTGCCACAAGGACTCGGCCGGTTCCCATGTCATCTCCGCCTCGGGAAGTCCCTTCCATCGTACTAAGTATTCGAGCCTTGGGCGGCGATACTTTTCGCGCACGACCCGATCACACATGATCTCCTCGACTTCTTTGTCAAAAGAAGTCCGGACTCCCATTGGCGCCCTTTGTGCATCTCCCCGGGATGGGTCTTCCATGTCTTGATGGTAAGGCTTAAGCATACTCACATGGAAGACGGGGTGTATTTTGAATTTAGACGGCAACTCGAGCTTGTAGGCGGTGCGCCCAATCCTCTTAAGAACTTTGAAAGGCCCCTCATACCGCCGTATCAATGCCTTGTGTAGTCCCGTGTGCCGCATGATAAAGTGGAGCTTGACCATGACTAAGTCCCCGACTTGATACTCTATGTCTCTTCGATGTTCGTCAGCCCACTTCGTTGTCCTCTTGTTGGCTTTGACAAGGCAAGCTTGTGTCAAATCCAACTCCTCTTGCCAACCCTTGACAAACTTGTACGCCGCTAGCGTCGGTCCGGTGTAGCCTGTTGCAATGGTACTCGGCGTACTTGGCTGAAAGCCCATGATGATTTCAAACGGACTCTTCCCCGTAGACTCGCTCCTTTGCAAGTTGTAAGAGAACTGAGCGACGTCTAGTAACTTCGGCCAATCCTTTTGTGACGCGCTGACATAGTACCGAAGGTAGACCTCGAGTAAGCAGTTTGCCCTCTCGGTTTGTCCGTCCGTCTGAGGATGGAAGGCCGTGGTGAACTTCAAGTCCGATCCGAGCATCTTGAACAATTCCATCCAAAATTTCCCCGTGAACCTTCCATCTCGGTCACTGATGATGGATTGTGGCAAGCCCCAGTACTTGACCACGTTCTTCATAAACAACTTGGCTGCTTCTTCTGCGGGGCATTCCTTTGTTGCCGGTATGAAGGTTGCGTATTTTGAGAGTCGGTCTACCACCACCATGATGCTCCCGAACCCATCCGTCTTGGGTAGTCCGACTATGAAGTCCATGCTAACGCTTTGCCAAGGGTGGTCCGGTATTGGCAAAGGTTCTAAGAGTACCGCCGGTTGTCTTTGCTCGACCTTGTCTTGTTGGCAAACAAGACAAGTCTTGACGTATACCTCGACGTCGTCCCTCATCTGCGGCCAATAATATTTTTCTTCTACAAGGGCTAAGGTGCGGTGCGTACCTGGGTGTCCAGCCCACTTGGAATCATGACAATCTTTGATGACTTCGCGCCTCAATCCTCCGAAGTGGGGTACATATAGCCGCTGGCCCTTGGTGAAGATCAAGTCCCGTTCGACCCAAAACCGTCTCGTCTTGCCCTCCTTGACGTACTCCCTTAGATTCTTGGCGGTTGGATCATGATCAAGTCCCTCTTTGATGCGGTCTTTCAAAGTCCCCGTTGGTCGACTAATGGCAGCTAACTCCGCTTTGCGACTAAGTGCGTCGGCGACTAGGTTGGCTTTGCCCGGCTTGTATTCCAACTCGTAGTCAAACTCGGCAAGAAAGTCTTGCCACCTGGCTTGTTTGGGTGTTAGCTTCTTCTGGCTTTGGAAGTAACTTGTGGCCACATTGTCGGTCTTGACCACGAATTTGGAACCTAGAAGATAATGATGCCATGTTCTAAGGCAGTGGACAATGGCCGTCATCTCCTTCTCTTGTACCGTGTAACGCCGTTCGGTGTCATTGAGCTTCCGGCTCTCGAATGCTATCGGGTGTCCCTCTTGCATCAAAACTCCCCCAATGGCATAGTCTGATGCGTCCGTGTGTATTTCGAACGGCTTCCCATAGTCGGGTAGGGCTAGCACGGGTTCCTCCGTCATCGCCTTCTTGAGCCGGTCAAACGCCTCTTGGCTCTCCTTGCTCCACGCCCAAGTTATCCCCTTCTTGAGCATGTTGGTTAACGGCGTCGTGATGTGTGAATACCCGTGGATGAAGCGACGGTAGTAGTTGGCTAGCCCAAGAAAAGAACGAAGCTCGGTCACCTTAGTCGGCGGCTCCCAATCGGCAATTGCCTTGATCTTAGCGGCATCCATCCTTATCCGTCCTTTGCCGACTATATGCCCCAAAAATGGTACCTCTTGTTGAGCAACCGAGCATTTTTCCCTTTTGACATAGAGCTCGTGCTCGCGTAGTACTTGGAAGACTTGTCGTAAGTGTTCAAGGTGCTCCTCCAATGTGCGGCTATAGATAACAATGTCGTCCAAGTAGACTACAACAAAGTGATCAAGGAAGGGCTGGAGTACCTTGTTCATGAGGGTGCAAAATGTTGCCGGCGCGTTTGTCAAGCCAAATGGCATGACTAAGAACTCATATGACCCATATCTTGTGACGCACGCGGTCTTCTCCTCGTCTCCTTCCGCGATCCTGACTTGATAGTATCCCGATCTTAAGTCAAGCTTGGTGAACCACCGAGCTTCCCCAAGTCTGTCAAATAGGTCGGCAATGAGCGGGATCGGGTACTTGTTTTTGATTTTCAACTTGTTGAGCGCCCGATAGTCAATGCACATGCGTAGGCTCCCGTCGTGTTTCCGTTGGAACAACACGGGCGCTCCATATGGTGCCTTAGATGGTCTGATGTAACCGGCTTCTAATAACTCCTTGAGTTGTGTCCTTAGCTCCTCTAGCTCCGGTGGAGACATGCGGTAGGGTGCTCGTGCGGGTGGTCTGGCATCGGACACGAGCTCAATCTTGTGATCCACCTCCCTCTTAGGTGGGAGCTTCTTCGGAAGCTCGGGTGGCATGACGTCTTTGAAGTCTTCCAAGACATGACAGACTTCGGTTGGTGTCGGGTCTCCCTCCTTTGGCGCCTCGTCTAACTTGAGAGTTGCCAAGAATGTTGGCTCCTCTCGCCTCAGTCCCTTAGAGACTTGTATCGCCGAGACGACCTTAGAACTTGGCCCCTTCTCCCGGTATACCGGCACGATGCAACGGTGATGGGGGTCCAAGATGCAAATACAATTGGCAAATGGCACAAGGAGAGCATTGATGCGATCGAGGAATGCTAAGCCAATGACTAAGTCATAGTCGTCTAGGGGGATTACCTCGATTGTGGCCTTTCCCGACCAGTCTCCCAATGACAACTCCACTCCTTGTGCTACCCCGAGTGTTGGAACTTCCTTAGAGTTTACCGTCTTGATCCAACCGGTGCTCTTGGTGACCTCTAGCCCCAACTTCTTCGATGTTTCCTCGGACATGAAGATGTCCGACGCTCCGGTGTCCACCAATGCGCTTACTTTTGTCCCGTCGATGATGGCATCTATGAACATAAGACCATTTTGGTTGGTGAATCGCTTAGTCTTGATGGAACTAAGCATCATGGCCCCAAGTCGCAACTTCTCGGTCTCGGGTGGGTCATCCCGTGTAATGATGGCGCTTAACTTGTTCCTTGATGGGCAGTCGCGCATCAAGTGTTTCTCCCCGCATAGGAAGCGACTCAAGGGTTGCCTCTCAGCTGGCCGCTTGCCCTTGTCGGCCCTTGAGTACCTCTCCTTATCCTTTGGTTTGGACGAGTCCTTGGATGAGTCCTTTGAAGACTCTTCATTGTCCCTTCTTGGTGGTCTTCCCCGTCCTTGGTCTCCCCCACTTTTGCCCTTGTCTCGGGAGGAGTTACCTCGGTCTTGGCTTCGGAACTCGATGAGGGAATCTGCCTCGGTCATAGCTTCGGTAAGGGTTTGAACCTTCTGCCGGTGAAGCTCTTGTCTTACCCACGGCTTAAGTCCGTCCATGAATTGGAAGAAGGCTTCCTTCTCATTCATGTCCGAAATCTGCAACATAATCTCCGAGAACTCCTTTACGTATTCTCGAGCGGTCCCTCTTTGGGTGAGCCTGCGAAGCTTGGCCCGGGCTTCGTCGTCGGCATAGATGGGATAGAATTGTTTCTTCAGCTCAGCCGAGAACTCGGCCCAAGTCGTGATTGGGGTCCCTCCGGTCCTTTCGCAGGTCCTCCTTCGCCACCATAATAAAGCTATGTCACCAAGATATAAGGAAGCGGTACTTACCTTCCTTTCCTCGTCCGCGATCCCCATGACGCGGAAGTATTGCTCCATGCCCCATAAGAAGTTCTCAACGTCTTTGGCGGAACGACTTCCCTTGAACGTCGTCGGTTTGGGTGCATCCACCTTCTGCAGTGGGGCAACTCCAACTAGGCCAGCCCCCATGGCTGCCCTGCATGCCGCCAACTCCCTTAAGACGGCTTCCATCTTGTCGGTCAGCGCTTCATATTGGGTCTTAAGAACTTCATGTTCGGCGACAAGGGTCTTGTAGGACGCGTTCATGGCCCCTTGGAACTCCCCCTTGAGTTCCTCAATTAGGGCTTGACTAATAAAATTCCAAATCCATCATTCAACTCACCCTATCCATGTCATCGCGGCTAGTCACCTTCACAAAAAGCTTAGTCAAATCAAGATCTCTGCCACCAATGATTGAAATCCTATCATTCAAAATAGGGGCAAGTTATCATGTATATATTTAAATTGATTGCATATCCAATCATAGTTAAAGTAATACAAAAATAGATAGACATAATTTTCATAATCTTATTGGGCCAACTCAATCATCCAAATTATATATCTTGAATCATCCTCTTAGTGCAGCATGAATACTAATTAGAAGAACTATGGATCCGTTTGGCAAACATAAGTTGAATGAAGCTGAAGCTGATGCGGAAGCTGAAATAGGAAGCTGATTTAAGTAGCTGATTGTTTTTAATAAGCTGGTATAGCGTTTGGGAAGTTCGAGTTGAATGAAGTTGATTGAAACGTAAATTTATCAAAAAGATATTTGTTAGTAATTTATACTATTTTGTAGTGGTTATTTATTATGGTGATAGAAATAATTGTTTAAATATTTTTATATTGGTATTAATATTGAGAAATATATATTTTTTTAAAATATAATTTTACAATTAAAATTATATTAAATTTTCTATCATGAATTGTAACCCTAAAATAATTAATTAGAACCCTAAAACTATTAAATATTGTAAGCTTCAATAAATTGGAATTGAAATATATGATAAATGAAACATTTATTGGAATCATTTTTTTTTTAATGAAAGATTTGTCTTACAAGCCCTTTTAATCCCGACCGACACCTTCATCTTTTGTGAAGCAGAAGCTCCCGACAGGAGGAAACCATCGGAACTCTTTGCCATTCCTTCGCCTGGAGATGAGCAACCGCAAGGAGGTCGCAGGTAAGGGAAATTTGATTCTCCTTCAGTTTCTGAATTACGAGTTTCGATTCTTACACATTTGGATCTTCAATGGCCGGAAACAGAAATCGGGACTTTTAGGGTTGACATAAAAACTCATCACCAAATCAGGGTACGAGGGTGTAAAAAATCAGGAGAATCGAAGAAGAGAAAAGAAGAAGAAAGTAGATTACCTTCGACTTTAGCCAACAAATGGCCGGAAACAAAAATCGCAGTTGAAGAAAGATGAGAGGAGAAGGAAGATGGATACCTGTGATTTTCAATTTTAGAAAACCAGGGGTATGTTGGTGAATGAAAAAAATGAAACGCTTCATCAGCTCCATAAGCTTGGTCAAGGAAACTGATGGAAAAGGGCAAAAATTCAGCTTTTATAAGTTGACATCCGCTCCATCATCTACTTTCAGTTGCAGCTAACAAACACTCACCAATGTTGAACAGTATAAAGCTGAAGCTCCATAAGCTTCTATAAGCTAGCTTCAACTGCTTCCAAACGGGGCTTATACCATAATGTGTTGTCTATTGCCTTATAAAGTTTCTACAAATTTTTCCGTAAAGTGTTCGTGATTGGAAATAATATCTTCCCATTTTGTAAGAGCAGAAAATCCAATAAGGATGAATACGGTGCTAGTGTAAGTGAAACTGTTAGCGGCGGTGTTGGTGTCATACAAACTAAATTCACTTTGTTCTTCACACTCCCTTCCACCACTCCTGAATCAACTTTCTTTACAGCAAAATTGCAAGGAAAGATAAGAAACAATATAATAACCTTTCTTTACTGTAATAAACCATAGAACATCGCAACGAACTGAATAATTGCAAAATACTAATAAAAAATAAGGGTTAGATTTCAAAGATAAAGCACAATACATTGTATAACGAAAAATGCAAACCAAATAAAATAGATTCTTATCATTTCATAGCGAAGTTTTTGCTTCACACGTTGGAAATAAAGTATCTCAAGAATGACAATATAAACCAAGCAGGGGGGGCTCATATACTTGGAATGGCATCTTTAATGGCATTCAGCAAGTTGTTTCCAAAGGAGCTAAATAGATCATAGGTGATGTATATCTGCTTCTGGAAGGATAAATGGCTAGCAGATGCGAGTCTTGCTAGTCAAGCCCTACAACCGATTGATCTAGATGATCTTACGAGAACAATTAGCAGCTTCTGGATAGAAAGACAAGGATGGGACTGACATCATCTTAAATGTATGCTACCGATGAGTACCTTTTTGAGTCTCGCAGATGTCAAACTCGTTGTTTTGGAGCCTAGTGATCCGGTGAACAACGAGTATCCCACCATCAGAGATGAAATCGGGTGGAGCCTTACTGAAGATGGCCATTTCTCTACAAGCTCTGCATACAAGTTACTCACCGGAACTGATGACCTCTAGCTCAACGAAGGAGCAGTGTTCAAATCGGTATGGAAACTGAGAGTGCATGAGCGGGTGAAGATGTTCATCTGTAAGCTTATGAGGAGAGGGGTATTGTGTTACATAGCACATTTTCATGGCTGCAAAATAAAACTGAAAGTAAAAAGAAATATATCCAAAAGTTGCTCTAAGTTTCCGGTCAAGATAATTGGTGTGTTTACCTTATAACATGAACATATACGAAATTGACTCAATGTCTTGTTGGCGTCTAACGTATCAGCCAACAATAAGAATATTTTACAACAATTAGAAAAGTTTATAATATATTACGTAGCGTAAATAGTTAACTATATATGGTATATTTCACAATATTCTCGTGTAATTAATTTTTACATTCAATATTTTCGGCGTCTGTATTTTTACTATTTGGAATTTTCTTTTATAAAATATTATGTCAAGTAACCACATTTATGTATTCAATATCTACAACTATTTGTCTTATTTAATGTACTAATATTTGTTTACGGTATGTTACATTTTTTATGCAATGCTAGTGCTAAAATTACTATTTAGTAGAATATAAATAATTTTAATCATAAATATAATGTGATCAAGTATAAAACACACCTTATAGGATAATGGATTATTATGTCTAAAATCCCCGGCCTTTCAGGTGTCTTAGCATGTGGGCCGATCTGGGCCTAAAGCCCAATTGTGCAAGCCCAGCCCAAAACTCCTCCCGGAAAGGGTGTTTGGGCCGCACGTACGGGCCTGGGTCACAAGTCTACACTTAGTGCCCGTTTGGTTGGAGCGGTGGAATGGAAACGGAATGGAATTAGATAAGGGTTAGGAATGGAAATGAAAATGATAAGATTACTTTCATGTGATAAAAGACCTTTAACCAAACGTATTTTTTGATTGATTCGGAATCATTCCGTTACCGGGAATGATTCCTAGAGCTTCCAAACGGGCCCTTATTTTTTATTAAAATATAGGGGGAGATGTAAAAGATCTCAACCCACCCCTAAATCCAGACATACATATCATATTATAAGTCCGTTCGATTTACATTTCACGGGTTTATAATTTTCCATCTTATTCCCTTCATCCCCATAATCCCTCTAATAAATGTTGAAACTCCCCTTAATTTCTCTACACCAAACGACCTCTAGTGGTCCTTGCAATTTAGACTTTTCGGATCGAATTATGCCAAAGATTTTTCAATTTTTAAATGGTTGTTCTTTCTTTTTTATAACGTTTTAAAATATACATCAGTAAATGTTAGTATTTTGAGAGAACAAAATAAAAAATTATAATAAAAATGAAAAAATATACATTCAAAATAAATATTAATAACCTAATAAATAAACAATTACCCTTTTATTTTCTCAAATATTAACAAAATAAAAGCAAAATTCATTTTACAAAAGTAAAGACATATTTAGTCATTTGGTGATGATCATTAAAAAAAAAAAAAAGCTCAATTTTGGTAACTAGACCTTTTTGAAAAACTAGGGTAATTAGGCTTTTTAATATTTCAATTAAGTAAATATACTCCAACTTTTTGTATTTATTCTCAAACTCTATACACTTTTCTCTTCAGGGTACATTTACTAAACACAAAACTACAAAAAGCCTAGTAAACCAAATTGTTAAAAAAAAAAAAAAAAGTGAAATCCTTATTAAGGGGTTCCCAAGCATATCCTTCATTAAAACAAGCAACGATCATAGTCCGTAGCCACATTGCCATTCATAGTAATTCATCACATGCTAAAACATGGCATGTTATTTTAATTTGCACGTGTTGTTATTATCCCTATTTTGGCGGACTATGCCTCATGTGTTTATTCTAGTTAAATCGTTCATCTCATCCTTGGCCACGTTATATTTCCCTTGTCATGCACAATAATTATACTTGTATCATATCAATAGCATGTCGTATGTTGATCCTTTTCCTTCTTTAGTGCTTATCTTTTTTTTTTTTTTTTTGAGGGGAAAAGTAGTAGTGTATTAAAGTAGATCAATCCCCGCAAGTTCAGCAATACTTGACGGAAAATGATCAAGCCAAACAGCAGAAGCATCGGAATGCAAAAGTCTTGCCGCAAAGTGGGCGGTAGTGTTAGCCGAACGGCGAACATGCCGAAACGAGTAAGAATGCAAACAAGCTAAAAGCGATAAGATTTTGTTGCATATGATAGAGACATATGAATGAGGAAGAGAGCAGCCATCGAGGGCATGGTTCGTCAGCAGCTGTACAAGACAAGACGAGTCCGACTCCACAACTATGCTTTGAGCTCCATAGTCTTTAGCAGCATTAACCATGAAGAGAACCGCCAAAGCTTCAGCTAGTGTAGGGTTGACAGTACCAACGAAACATTTGGAGGCAACCATGAGGAGGGAACCATCTTGATCTCGAAGTACACCTCCAAGACAGATATTGCCATTAAGGAGAGCAGCATCCGTATTAAGCTTGGTTGAGCCTGGGGGTGGAGGTTTCCACGAGACATCAGAGCAAAGGAGAGGACGGATGAAGAATCTGGGCAATGGGGGACAATGTTTGAACTCCTCAACCATCCCCCGGAAACGGGTGCACAGAAGCTGACTCGAGAAAGTACCCGAATCAAACATGGTTTTGTTCCTTACGGTCCATGCAATCCAGCAATTTGTAATAAATTCTGCGACTCCGACAGTGCCCGAAGTAGTATTGATGTCCACAATTACCTGCAAAGGCTCCATCTGTGAAGAACTCATGAAAGCTTGAAGCGCCGAAGAGCCATCCCAGGCAAGGCCGGACTCGGGGCAGAAAATCAGTGCATGCCAGATTGTCTCAACATCAAAGTTACATCTTTAGTGCTTATCTTAAATATAACTTTTGAAGAATACGAGTTATGTGTGCTTGAGAATGTAAACGTTTTCAATTCCGCCTAGTCTTTTGCCGGTTGAGATCGGGATCAATTCTAACTGGTACGATTACAAAGAATGGTGAAGAGAAATGTAAAATCGTAACAACATTGTTTAAGAAGTCGAACGAAAAAACGATAGTGGTGACCGCGGTTGAGGAAGTATAGAATCATCGGACTTGCAATTCAGTTGTTAAATAATCATATAAACAAAACTATAGGAACGAAAAACAATAACGTCGTCGCTGTGACCCTACTTTGAGAAGACAATAGATATTACAAGACAATAATTTGATTTCTAACATCACTTTAGGGTTAAAAAATTAAAGGTCTAGATTACTAAATAATGATTATACAACAAATATATTTATGTGGGGACGAGAAGTTAAGGTCATCTCGTCTCGATAATTTTTCGTGTAAACATAATTGTAACATTAGATGAAGTTTGTTAGGATCGAGAAAAGAGCGGGAGGGTTGTGTATCCGGTCCGGATCGAAATGGAATTCTCAAAAACTTGGGCCAAAGACCGGAATGGTCCATTCCGTTCCGGTCTATATATATATATATATAGATCATATGAGAACATACCTTATCGTGTAACCATGAGAACAAGCCTTGTTGTTTAATATATTATTCGTGGTTATTATTAGTTTTAATATATTATTCGTAGTTATTATTAGTTTTAATGTATTATTCGTAGTTATTGTTGGTTGAATGAATTATTTGTAGTTATTATTATTAGTAATTATTACTCCGTATTAATTATGATAGTTACCCTAAATCTCGATCCTTAATACTCACCATCCGACGGTATAAGATTGTTCTCATGATACACAATTCTCAAAGGAACCGCACCTTATATATATTTATTTGCGAAAAATAAATTAATGTACAAAGAGTATATGATTTTTTAAAAATATATATAAATAAATCTAAAAAAAATTAAATATATATATTTCGGTCTTTCCATTCATGTATCAAGATCAAAATTTTCTAAAATGATGGATCGGGATATCCAAACCAGAAAAAATCGGTCCGATCCGACTTTCAGGTTCGGGTAAATTTTACACAGTAGAGCGAGCGAAATGGGACCGGAACAAGATTGGATTTACGGATGAATACCCACCCTAGTTTTAGACTTTTAGTTAGGTTCTATATGCTATTTTACTTTAAATTTTCCTATTATTTTCTAACCTTAATTTCCAATCGGGTACAAAATTACATTCCCATACATTTATACACGACCATATGTTTGGACATATGTAGACGTAGGGGTGTTCACGTCACTAGCTAGCTAGTCTCTTTATAAGGCAAAATACTTTACAAAGTTTGTTTCCCACTAGTTACTATACTCATGCCTTATCCTCCACCATTTGTATTCATCAAGTTTGGTATCAATTGCATTTTAGATTTGTGTCACTTTCTTTAGTTGGATTAATTAAAGCAGAGTTAAAAAAAAATATAAATTTGTTCAAAATCTTAATAATAAAATTACAAGCGAGTGAAGATTAGTAAAAAATATAATTTAAATAAATTCAAATAAAATAAACTCATAATTTAAATAAGGAGAAAATTGGTTAAATAGTACCCATCTTTTAGGATTACTAAACTTTGATACCCGTCGTTTAAACTATCAGAACGGTACCTCACATATTCAGTCCGACAAAAAATTAGTACCTAGATTACCGTTCACAGTTTCACACGCTAAGTTAACAGATCGTTTTTGAAAATTTGCAGTAATATAAGCTTTATGTATAAGGTAGGTGAACAATTTTGCCCCTGACATTCAATACCGATATGTTAACTTAACGTGTGAACAGTGATTCAAATACTAATTTTTGGTCAGACTCAATAGGTGAGGTATCGAATCTATATACACTACTAAAGCAGCATTCATTTTGTCCACATGTCAATCTCTAAGGCCATCCACGTCAGCTTTTTTCCAATTTATTTACAGATTTGCCACAACATATTTACAGATTTGCCATTAATTATTTATATATACTACTAAAGCAGCACCCATTTTGTCCACATGTCAATCTATAAGGCCGTTCACGTTAGCTTTTTTCCAATTTATTTACAGATTTGCCACAACGTATTTACAGATTTGCCATTAATTATTTTATAAAGAATTTTTTTATTAGGATTTGTAAACAGTCATCATGCCACGTCAATTTTATTAAAAAATAAATCTTCTAACAAGATTTGACACATAATTTAAAACTAAATCAAAATTTGCTCCTCTATTTAAATCTAAATAAAAGTGATAATATATTAAGATATAAATATAATAGTCGAATAATAATCTTTGTAATAGAATTTTACTTATATTATTTTATTTATTTTAAAAAAATTAATTCTCATATGTTAGTCATATTAATTAATAAAAATAATTTTTACTATAAATTGATATCAAATATGTGATGCATGAAATTGAAAAAATATAATATTTATTTAGACAATCCCACACAAGCTGCGGGCCCTAAACTAGTTGATAGTTTAAACGACAGGGAAATAAAGTTTTGTCAGCCTATACAATGAGATACTATTTAGGCAATTTTCTCTTTAAATAAGAGTTGTAATTATAATACAAATAAATTTTAAAAGCCAAATTTACTAACTAGACCTTTTATCAATATTAATGGATTAAGACTACCCATAACATAAGCTTATATCTTTAATAGAGTAATATTGGTAAGTCAATGAGAGTGTTGAATTAGAGAGGTATACAAAACAAATTAAAACACTAGAAAAAAAAAACTACTTTACTAAATTTTTTCAATTTTAAATTAAAAATATTTTATTTTATAAATTAATGGGTTTTTTTATCGATCCTATTATGTCCGATATTCTCAACTTAAGAATTTTTTAGAAAATTGTCATTAGTTTATTCAATTTGATTGTTTGATATAACTTTATGTTTTAAATTAGATATTTGATTGTTTAGTTAGGGAGAATTTTCTAAATACTAATTATATAGTTACAAAGAGAAAATTACAACTTTTGTGTATTGGGAGTAAAAAAAAGATAAGATTTTTTAAGATTAAAGTTGGCCACCCCATCATTAACGTTGTTGATAGTCCATACAAAAAAGTCGTCAAATTTATTAATCAAAATCAATGATTAAACCACTCACTTTTATCATAAATCACCATCATGCTCAATATCTAAACATGAGACAAAAATAATAATTACTCCTCCGATCAAAAATAACTGTCATTTTATCCTTTGACACAATTTTTAAGAAAAATATTAAATAACATAGATTTTGTAAAGTTTTTCTAAATCTTATCACTTATTTAATATTTAACCTTCTTTTAAACCAATAAGAAAGATTTTAGATCTAAAATTAATCATTTACACCAATTTTCAAGAACATTTCTTATAATTATTGTTCATTTATTGGCCTAGAAAACTTAAAACGACAGATAATTTTGATCAAATTTCTAATGCTAAAACGACACTTATTTTTGATCGGAGGGAGTACTAAACTAGGCCTTTTAACCGAGATTACTATTTGTACCCACGTATTCAGCTATTCGTACCCTCACTACGCGCACGCAATGCGTAGCCGTAACAAGAAGCTCATTTCGTTCAAAAAATAAAGGAAAATAGTTACGACTACGCATGGCCGATGCGTAGTCCTACTACGCGTACGCGATGCGTAGTCGTAGTACAACTACGACTACGCATGACGTACACGTAGTAGTCCGTAACATATATTTAGTTCGAAAAATGAAGGAAAACTTACTACGCCTACGCATTGCGTAGGCGTAGATGTGGTATGTATAGCATGTATATGGTGGTACGAATAGCAAGAACCCTTTTTAACTTTTGATAATTTGTTTTGATTAACAACTTAGAGTATCTTCGTCTCATAAATTTTCAAGAAATTTCTTAGCTATTTTTTTTTCTTTTATTCATAAAATGATTAAAGAACCCTCTCTTCCATTTCAGAATTCATCAAAAATTCTTTAACGTATAATTATAACCAACAACTTGTTACATCCTTACTAATTGCATAGATTCTCTCCTAATTTGACATTTAATTTAATTTTTAATTTTTTAATTGCTTAAAAAATTCAGAAGTTCTGGGATGAAGATACTCTTACCAATATGAATATTAATCGCTGTAATTTAAGTTAATAGTTAAATTAGAAACGATATGAACTAGCATTTTTTTTAATCTTTGTGGGTTTTTGAAAGAAAATTTTATTAGAAATGATAGGTATAAATATACATTTTTTAAAAAAAATATTTTTTTATTTAATATATTATATTTATAATATCATTAAATAAACTACCGTAACTTTTGTAAACTATCACTTTCTAGCTAACGAAATAAAGATATATATAAGTTACACTAAACTATTTGCAAAGTTTGTACTTCTTAACTCTTCCATTTCAAAAAAGAAAAAAAAAACCTCTTCCAAAAACAAGTTTTTTCAAGAATAATAATATATTACGTGGCCAAAATACAGCCGTCAATCGTGTGGGAACCCACTTCATGCGTAAGACTGTACAAAATTGATCGGACGGCTGTCAACCGTTAGAGATATCTTGTTTTGAAGGGCGGCAGAGCACTGAAGCACTCCACTCCATTCTGTGTTAGGACAGACACTAATAAAGAGAGAGGATTTGGATCGCTATCGTCTGAGCGGAGAATCGAGGCTTTGAAGTCTTCGATTAGGCTTTCAGTTGACAAGCGTTTTGCATCGATTTTCAAAGTCTTTTGTATTTTTCTGTAAACAAAATTTAAGTATTGGATGATAAATCTTGACCTGGATTGACTTCGGATCTTGGTTGGAGAAATCTGTTGATGGATCCGCCGACGATGATGAACGGAAGCTCGTTCCAGTCCGCGAATGGAGCTCCGTACAATTTATCGGAGCTCTGGCCGTTTCCGATCAATGGCGGAGAATCTAGCAGTGGTGGGAAGTTGGAGCTCGGACGACCGCCTTTTGTTGCAGATATGAGTCGCTTCATTGAAGAGGCGGCGGTTGCTTCGAATCCAGATGCTTCTGGAAATGATTCGACTACAAGAGGTGGAAGTGCAAGGAGGAGGAGGAGGAGAGACGCTGCTGAGGAGACCAAGAGCGCTTCTACTAGCAGTGCCGATGTCTTGGTATCTGAGTTCTTTTTCAAGCTTAATTTTATAATAGTTTTGAAGTTTTTCTAATCATTGCTAATCAATTGTGAAAAAAACGAAACGAGATTCTGCACTCTATTCTGCTTTCATTTTACCGATTCAGTGGTTTGCTTGAATGCTGATTCAAATGATGCTGTTTATTTCGTCATGATGTTGAATTGCAGTTCCTATTACAATTTAATGTAGTTATGATAAATTTTGAGTAATTATGCTTAATACATTGAGAATGATGATGACCTGTTTGTGCAGCTTAGTTGTTTTAAAGTTTGATACATGATATCTATCTTCGTTGACTATTATCGATCTGAAGTTTTGCTCAAAGTTTCTTCTATCTTACAGTGGTGGTAAATAGTGAAGATGACATTGGCCTCTGTGTAAACTGGAATAGTCTAGATATGTTATTGAGTTATGATTGGTCTGTTATATGCAAGATATTTTATTCTGATGGAAGTTGTATTCATTGTGGCTAACTAGAATGGAAGTGACAGTAAGAGACGCAAAGCTTCAGGGTCTGGGGATGAGAACCAAAGTTCAAAACCTGATGGTGAAGGGAATTCAGGGAAGGGCGTGGATCAAGGATCCAAATCCCAAGCCGAGCCACCAAAAGATTATATTCATGTACGAGCAAGAAGAGGCCAAGCCACTGATAGCCACAGCCTAGCAGAAAGGGTAATACTAACACTTAATTCTAGTAAAAAATATGGAAGTCGGATATTTTCTTCTGTCCGAAATAGTTTTGCATGTGGAAATGATAGGCATGATGTATACCTATGACGACTATTATGTGTACTAGGCCAGAAGAGAAAAGATAAGTGAGAGGATGAAGCTTCTTCAGGATCTTGTCCCTGGCTGCAACAAGGTCCGGTGTCCTGTTTCTTTTAACTTCAGGATTTTTTGTTCTTTTGTTTAACTTCTGAACCCTGTATTATGGCAAGCTGTTATTTTCTGTCACAGTCTTAACATTGCTGCTTGTTAATGGCTTAGTTTGTGGTTAATTTCAGGTAATTGGCAAAGCATTGGTACTTGATGAGATTATTAATTACATCCAGTCTTTGCAGAGACAAGTTGAGGTGCATATTTCTTCTCTTCCTTTATTGAAGCCTCTCTCGGATGTTTTTTACAAATTAGTTTGTGCTTGTTGCAGTTTCTCTCGATGAAACTGGAAGCGGTTAACTCAAGAATGAGCCATGGCATGGAAGAATATCCCACAAAAGATGTAAGTTCTATCTGACGACAACTCCCTTTTTCATCAAGATCTTTGTTTCCTCAAATTTGTAGTGAAGCTTCTGTAGATTATTTTTATCATTTGGATGGTGTCTGGCTCTCTGTAATCTGCATCACATGCAACACGTCATGATAGAATATTTTTGCATGTGCATTGCCTTCTCAGCTCAAATGTAAACGTCTTATGCAAAGTGATGGCTATTACTAAGTGAGCTTGCGTAGGCCGTGAAGACCGTAGTTTTCTGTAGAATATTGTGAAAGGAGTTTCTAGGAGAATTGATTTGCAGGTGCTTAGCTGAGTGCTCTTGTGGTAGACTTGTGAATTGAACTTTCTAGTATAATTACACTATCAATAGAATCTCATGAAATAATTCTCTAAGAGAATTGATTTGATATTCTTAGCTGAAGATTTCGAGTTGGATTAACCAACATTTAAGTGCATGGAACTTCATGAATATTGATGATGGTAAATATGAATCACCCATGTTATTGAATTAGATTTTAACTTGAACTGATGTTTGATATCCTAAGAGCATAGTTCAACCAGCTAATCTGGAAGATCAGCTATTAGGACATGAATTGTGTTATGGTACTCCAAATTACGACAGAAAACCCTTTTTTGTTATGAATTGAAGCCATTTAGGGTTCGTTTGGTACAAACCATGGTAACGTAAACGGAACTTAGCCAGTACACTGGCTTATCTCATATTTCACATGAAACTTCCTTTTTTGCTTTGTCTGAACAATTTATTTTCCCATTCAGTTTGAACAACCAGCCAGGTTTGATCCTTCAGCAATAGCATATGGATCTCAAGCTCCTCGAGAATACGAAAGAGGGTCTTCTCCAGAATGGTTACACATGCAGGTTGGTAGCGGCTTTGAGCGACAATCATAACTTATTTTCCTCAGCAACTAAGAATAAATAAGAGCAGACGTAACTCGGAAGCCTATACAAATCGCCATTCTTCGATCTGTGACATACATAAAGAAAGAAAAAGTAATCAATACTGCATTCATTCATCCAAGTATGAAGAAGAAATAACTTGATCAACTTTATATTTTTATTTCTTTTTTGGATTAGGCATTGGATAGAGCTATCATGTATGCATGAACTTGTATGCGTAATGTAACGTGTTCCTATTGTGTTTGTATGAAGGAAAATGATATCAGATGGCTTAATGATTCTGCTTTACTAAGTTATGGTTAGACTGTGGACTACTTTGCACGTAAATAGGGTTTTGAATATAAGAATATTACAATGTAGGTGTACGAACCAAGGTGGTTAGATGATTGGAGCTAACTTATCAAGCTTCATTATATATAGGTTATAGTCATGGGTTTTCTGATGGGCCAAATGCCCATATACGAGAGCAGGCTTGAACGTGCTCTCACACTTGAAGCTCCTAAGTTCCTAACCCCTTAATAACATGGTATAAAAGCATCACGATATTGCATTATTATTCTCCGATATTATAAAGGTGAAAGGCTTTGATGAATTTAAATCATCCGGATCTTGTATGTAACAAAAATATAAAACTATATCTAAAAGTTTCGGAAAACACTTTGACAAATTTAGGGTGATCTTGCTCAAGCAGTAATTTAAAAGATTCAACGCAAAAGATTTGGTGACTTAGTTTGGGAGAATCCTACTTCGCGGGATTTCAAGATGAAAATTTTGTCCCAATTCACTAGGTAGATAGATCGTATGTGTACATAATAAAAACTCGTAAAAGTCAAGATCAAAACTTTTGAAAAGAAACAGAAAAAGCACTACATAAGCAGTAAAGAGACGAAAGGAAGATGGTGCAAAGCAACCGGAAGAATGCTTCCAGCGAAGCGTATGTTCGTAATCTTCCTTTGCCGAGGATCACATAAGATCTCGCTCTTATCTCCCATGGATTCTCTACTTTTTATTCTCTCCAAACTCTCTCTTTTGGATGAGGGCCTTGTGAACGCCTTTGGTGTCAACTGTGCTCTTCGAAGCTATTGAGAGCTTAAGTACCTAGGGTTGGTTGGTGTCGTCTCCAGAATATGTGATCAACTCGTGCCTTCATTTAAACAACCAGGCATATTATCGGCGAGGGCCACACAAGGCCCAAAGAGTAATAACAGACCCATCATGCACTCACGTACGCATTAGCCGGGTTATAATGTATAATATGTTATTGACATACATAAATATGTGTATGCAGGGTTCGGGTTCAATCAATCATGGTTTAACAGTTATTACATAACCTTGTACATAAGTCTTATTGTTTATACTAGACATAACAAAAAAAAAGGATTCGAAAAAGAAGAAGGTTGGACATTTGATCTGGAATGTTTGCTAAGTCTTACAAGGGTGTTAGCACAACTTAGACAAAGTGTTTGATAAGCCTTTGAAGGGGTTTTCTAATTTTAGTCTTCTTTTGTCAATCTTTACGTTTTCGTTACGTATTCTAGCATTCTATGTGTTGTGATCATACGTAACCAATCAGTATTTTGTAACTCTTTTTATGAATGCGTATTGGATTGGGATAAACTCTACTCATGAGAATCCGTAGAAGTAGAAAAAACCCGGAAAACGTAAACAAATCTCAATGTTCTTGATTCTTGCTTTATTGATTGTTTTGTAAATGATTTTTACCATCCTATTACTCTAATATACATTTTTTAAAATCTTTCCGCACATTATTAATTTATCAAACTGATTAAAATGTGAAATTTTAACATATTTATCTAATAATTTGCAATATAATTCACTCCACGTAGAAGAAATTTATCATACATTCACCTCCAAAATACTTTATTTTAGTTATTTTTAGAGTACTAAGATCTAATGCTCATATAGATTTGAATAAAGAATCTCGATCCATATAATCCTAATATTTCAATTGGTACTAAATATACATCAACCTTGTCTAGAAAAGTTCACTTCTTTTCGGCATTCAATCATTGAACGGGTTAGACATGTTTAATTTTTTTTACAGATTCTGATAGTTTGTCCCGATAAATCATCTATCCTCAAAGTCTCTCAATATATAGATCAAGTGTGTAATTGTACTTTGTTCGATCATTTTCCGCGAGTTTTATCCGAACTTGCAAAAATTGATCTTCCACAGATATAAGTTATTTTGGTGACAAAAAGCTATTGCAATCCTCTTGTACTCAAAATTGTGTCATAAGACATTCTTACCTAACAATTAGGTAATTTAGGTGCATGTGATGTTGCTTAAGAACATTGGTTTTAAGTCTATATTGATACTCAAAATCTTTCTTTTCCTAACTTTAGAAATCTGTGTAGCAAGATGTTTGTACACAACTTTTATACAATTAAACACAAAGTGGAGAAAAGCTAAAGAAAAATTTTCTTGAATGGTAATGTTTGCTTAAACAAGCAGATTTCTTGTTTGTACCAAAAGAAGATCTTCCTTTCCCATAAGTACACGCAATTAAACAGACAGTTAGGCACAAATTTGCGTTTGGTAAAGTTCTTATTTTTTTTTTTAAAAAAAAGAGAAATGATATAGTAATGATTTAAAGGGATAAAATGATAAAAACATTTTATTGTAGAAAAAATAAATCAAAATAATATTAACTATTAATATTAAAATAATACAAACTTAAAAAACTGCTACTAGCATTGCAAACTATCGTCTTTATCAAAAATATTTTTTTTCGACAAACATCCTAGCTCTAACGAGTGACATATTTTTTACATTTCATTAAAAGTTAAAATGAGTTGTGTGTCGTTGAGTGTGTTTAATTTTAAGTATAATGGATTATTTGAAGAAAAAAAGTTTTGATTTTTTTTTATAAAGGAAAGCGGTTTGATTTCATAGACGGCGCAGCGACTATTAAATCGAAAGGTCGAAAAAGATCGGCAAACGGATTAAACGTCATGAAGGAACATAACAGTATAGGACAGAAAACACAAAAATTTATATAGAAAAAATCGAAAGCAAGGAAGCCTTCGAGGGAAAGTAGCGTGATTCAGTCAGCCGGAAGCGACGAGCATGTTCATCTTCGAAGGAAGTACAGTGGCAGAAAACTTGGGGAACAGCTGTGGGCACTTCAGATTTGGACTGCAACAGAGCCGTCAGGATTCGATCACACATTCACGCCCCCTTCTCGACAAACACTCGAAACGCCACCAAAGACAGCATCAAAACAGAGAAGACGAAGTTGCGGCACACGGGTATCGTAATATAAAAATGTGTACAACTTTAATGGTTTAAAGAATATGATTTACAAGGGGAAAAATTGTTCGAAACGTGTTGGTTTAAAAAATAATAAAAACAAAACATTACAAAAGGCTTTACAAAAAAGAAAAAGAGCTCTTGTTTTAATTTTTGTTAGGTTTTTACACCAAAAAAAGACAGTTTTGATTTTTTTTTATCTACATTGGCATTTGCCAAGTAATCCCAAAATTAGCGTAAATAGCCATTTGCTAATCATGTGATTAAAGTGTGGGATCCACCTTGTCACGTGGACAAATCCGCGTTGAACACGATAATCTTTTCTTTTTTATTAATTTAACTTTTTGTTAATCTAGATTGGCATTTGCCAAGTTTGATTTGATTGGGATTTTGAGTTATTCTAACCACCGGCCACCGCCACGCTTATAGAAGTTACCTTCTTGGAAACCATCCATCTTACACGTTTCTTCCTCTTCAAGTTTCCAAGTCAATGGTACTAATCCTAAATTGTATCCTCAATCACAACTATTAAATTCTGCATAATACAACCTTACTATACGGTGAATATTGATTACTCGACTGAAGACCATGATAGGGTTGTGATATGAGACAAGCTATTCGGGTACGGCTCGTTAAAAGTTCGGTTACAACTCTTTCATTTTCTAAATGAGCCAAATATAAACACATTTTAGACCTCATATATATAAAATCTAGGCCCGAGTCGTTTATAAATGTGTCGAGCTTGAACATGTTAATATAAACACTTGAATTCAAGAGCTGATTCATTCAACATACGTGAAGAGTATTTATACACATAAACTCATGAAGACACTTAGACTAACTAAACCCTAGTATCCCTCTAACTCATTAGTTAAAAGATTGGGTTAACTACTGAAGATATTCGTATACATTCCCCCTCAAGTGAAGCAACCTCATGTGAGTTGTAACTTGCGCAAGAGAGATTGAAACAAATAACGTAGCAGCGGTTTTGTAAGAATATCAATCAATTGATCTTCAGTGGAGACGAAGCTGACACATAACTTGCCCTGCCTAACTTGTTCACGAACAAAGTGATATACGAGAGTGATGTGTTTCATCCTCGAGTGAACGACAAGATTTGCAAACAAAGATGTGGCCCCGAGATTATCACAGTGCACCACTGGAGGGAGACTCGAAGATTGATGTAGTTCATGTAACAACTGATTAACCCAAATTATCAGAAAAGTAGTATTTGCCACTACTTATACTCAACCTTAGTTGAAGACCTTGCAATAGATGTTTGCGTCCTGAAGCTCCAACTTACTGGTGTAAATCCCATGCAAATTATATATCCCGTTGTACAAACATAAGCATCCTTGTCACCTTCCCAATCGGTATCTAAAAAAACATGAATGTTATTTGTAGGAGTTGTAGATATTTGAACACCTAGATCTAGGGAACTATCAAGATATCAAAGCAACCTTTTCAGTGCATTCCACTGAGTATATGTTGGTTTTTGCATATATTGTAATAACTTGTTCACAGTGTAGCCAATATTATGTCGGGTCAAATAGAGGCAATGCAAGTTACCTACCAAAGTATTGTAATATGTCGGAGTAGGAATAGGGCTTCCAAAGTCGCCATGAAATATATCACCAGGTGTTATAGGTAGAAATATTTGCATCACTCATCCTTGCCTTAGCTAGTATATCAAGAACATACTTCTTTTGGGACAAAAATATACCATCATTAATCAACACTACCTCAACCCCAAGAAAATAAGATAATAGTCTTAGGTGCTTGAGAGATCGAGAACCTCTTTGCTAGTATGACAATTAGACTATCGAGCTTCGATTGTGTGTTCTTTGTGACTATGATGTCGTCGACATAGACAAGCAAATAAGAACTTGACCATCATAATAGACAAAATGAGGCATCAACTATGGAGTATACAAACCCAATGCCCAAGAGAAAAAATCGTAATTCATTGTATCAAGTCCTTGGAGCTTGCTTTAATCCATATATGGATTTCTTTAGTTTGCATATGTAGTTTGAATGATCTTTATCAACAAAGTCGTGGTTAGGCCATGTACACACCTCATATAACTTGCCCTGTAGAAATGCATTGTTGATATCTAGTTGGCGCAATGGCCAACCATTTGATATAGCTACGACAAGTACAACCGTTATTGTCATTGGTTTGATTATGGGGATGAACGTTTCGTTATACTCGCATCATGGTCGTTGATGAAAACCCTTGACTACTAGCCTTGTCTTAAATCTATCAACTTTGCATCGGGTTGGTATGTGACTCGAGGTTCTTTAGGACATGTGTAATCGATTTGGGTTCGATAGGTGGAGGTGGGCTAATAGTAGCATGCAAGTTTAGTCTTTTGATAGGTTTTACTACATTGTTCCATGAACTAGTGACAACACCTTGACGGTGGTTAGGGATGTTAGACACATGGTTAGGTTGCATGAGAGTATTTGGCGTAGTAGATGTAGCGGGAGTGTTTGGTCAGTTGAAGGTGAGATTAGATGAGATCGAGATGGTGAGGTATTTCATTCAACATGCACATTATGGTTGCCTGTCGAAGATGAGGGTTTGGGTGTGGGTAGTGTAGTGATGACCGACAAACCAAATTGAGCCCATTCTAGTGTAACGGTGGCGGGAACACTTGGATTGGGATTTATATAACAATATGGAAATTCATCATCAACAAACCTCACATGCCTAAAAGTTTACTCTTTTTGTGATCGTATCTAAACATTGATATGCACTTTGGGTATTAGAGTATCCAATAAAGACACATGATAGAGATTTTGGCCCGAGCTTGTGGCTAGTGTAAGGCTTTAGCCATGAAAAACATAGACATCCAAAGTTCCTCAATTTGGGATAGTTTGGTGGTAAGTTGATGAGGTTTTGGTAGGGAATGGTATATCCATGAGATGGAGAGGGTAGTTGGTGTATTAGATAGGTAGACATTATCACGGCTAAAGCAATGGTCCAAAGGAGTGGACGAGTGTGTAAGGAGTGAGAGTCCAATTTCGACAATGTGTTGATGTTTCCTTTTGACTAGTCCATTGTGTTCTGTTTTGTGTGGAGAATAAGTGAGGTGGGTTGTTCCATGATTATCAAGGAATGTCCTAAGAGCTATATATCCGTTATCGGAGTAGGATATTTTAATTTTATGTTGAAAGAAATTTTCTACGAAGGACTTAAACCTAATGATTATTTGTTTGGTTTCCGATTTATATTTGATAGGATATAACCATGTTTATTTAGTGTAATGATCAACAAATATGACATATTATTTATATCCATTAAAGGAGGTTATGAGAGAGCTCCAAACATCACTAAATATGACCCCTAGAGGTTTAGTTGACACTTGACACAATTGATGAGGAATGAAAAGGGAGCTTGGGTGTTTTATTTAAATTACAAGGCGTACAATCTTTTTGGATGAAAAAGAGAACAACTTAGTTAACACTTTTATTGAAAAAATTGAAAACTTCTATTGTAGGATACCCGAGATTGTTATGCGTGGACTTAGAGCTGACTCAAATAGTAGTCTTAAGCATAGGACTTGTTTGAGGCCAAACATAAACTCCATCAACACATGGTCCCCTAATGATTGTTTTATTGGACTTGAGGTCTTGTACAAGGAAACTATCAGACTTAAAAGCAATGGCATAGGCTGCGTAGCCAGCGTCATTGGTGAGTTTAGATACCGATACTATATTTTCAGTCATTGATGGAAGACACAAGACATTAGACAAGGAAACATTGTTATCTTTAGATGCAACCTTTGTGGAACCAATGTGAGTTACATAAGACCCTTACCATTTCCAACTACCATCTCATTCAGACCATTATAGAGTTTATGCAAGGCAAGATTATGAGATCATTTGTCACGTGGTGAGAAATGATCTCATAATCTTGCCTTGCATAAACTATGGGCAATTATTCCTGGAATTTATTTAAATTTTTATTGATATTTTTATTTGTGAAGTTATTATGTATACTATACTCGAAAATACTTTAAAAAAATAATTTTCTCCAGCGAATACAACGACTCCTTCTCCATCCATTGAAGTCAATGGAATCGGATGTTCATTCGACAATACTATGGGTAGTTGTTTAAAACGAATGGTTAGTTATATATTTTTTAATTTTTCTATAATCTGGTTGACTTTATAATTTTTTATATCTTACGTTCATTTTCTCTTATGCAACACCATATCAGTTTGACTATTCTATAAACGAAGAAGAATTGTGTAATGGAAATATGGAGACTTGCGATGATGCAGTTGTTTCAAAGATACAATCTAAAGAGAACATATCGAAGCGGATGTCTTTGATTACAAAACAAAGAAAAAGGCCATTTATAGATATTTGTGGTAAGGAATTTATTAGTTTGTTTATTTTTTAAATTCTTTTAATTAATACTTTTTTTTTCATGTATTATAGATAAAGGGACACAAGGAAACAAGCACGTCCGAACCTCTCAGAGATTACCGCTTTCAGACATAACTAACGGTAATTGTGTTATATATATATATATATATATAGATTTTAGTTCTGGTAAGGAGGAGCCTTGTGGATAGGAATTAGGAGCCATGTGAGCCATTGGATGAGATTTAAATCAACGGCTCTCACACACTTGTCATTAATGGCATTTTGGTAAATATAATTAAAATTTTGCAAACAATAAAAATTAGGTTTAGGCTTCTTCTCCTCACTCGCACACGCAGACGGATGCCATTCTTCTTCTCACATACGCCATTCTTCTTCTCCTTCTTGACTCTTAACAACAGAATCAGGATTTGCTTCGATTTTCATTGAAACAATGGTTAAATCAAAGAGAAACGACTATTCAGGTATGTTTTTTTGCTCAATTTGTACTCTTAATTTTAGGTTTTACTCTTTTCATATTTAGGGTTGGTTACCTTTGATTTTGTGGTTCAAATCAAATTTGTTCATTTTATTGTTGTGTTTGATAGTTTTGATTGCGAAAATGCATGTATATACATATGTTGAGTTGGTTTAAGTCATCCAATTGCATAATCTATATGTTGTTTCTAATATGCACGCAAGGTATTCGAAAAAATGCCTCATAGAAATTTTAAATATTAAAAGCAGTGGTCCGGATACAGTTTACTTTGGATCTACAACCATGGTTGATACCCAAAACAATTTGCTATTCCAATATATGTTTTCTCAAACAAAAGAAATTTATGACTACTAGTATAGCTACCACAACCACGAGAGATTATATTATGAACATGAGTGCCTTTGAAATTGTAAGTAAGAGACTGATGACCCGCTGTTCAGATTATAAAGATCTAGTTGATTGCTTGCTCTTTTAGTTTAATGATTTGTGATCAATGTTCTTAATCATCGTAATCCTAGCTAGATTTGTCTAGATTTAGTTTTGCAAAGAGCCACATCAAACAAAATATAGTATCAATTTGGATGTTCAAACTGGTTACTTAACAATCATACTTTGATGTTCATCTGCCTAGCAATAGCAGGTCTAAATTTCACCCACACTTTGCTCATAATCTCCCTCTTGAAGAAATGAGCTTACTTTCCTCACTTACCTCTTCAAACAACAATGCCCTAACCTCACATAACACTTATGTGGTTTGTTATTGGATGAGAATTTAAACTAGTTTGACCATCAATATTATCTGCAGAGTAGATAGAGCACCACGAGTTACATTGAGTGATGCTTGAAAGACAAAATTTGAAGAGATCACCAAAAGGTTGGTAAAATTCTAAAAAATTGTTATATTATTCAATATCAATTTTTTTTACCGTCATATATGTTAATTTTTTATTAGCATATATTTTAAGTTTAACATACATTGTCTATATCTTGTTTGTGTAGAAAAAATATTTTTGGATTACTTGGGGTTTCATTCTGCAAAAAAATACGGGATGTTAAGGAGCATGGATCCGACATTCGTATCTTTACCATGGGCAACTCACAAGCCAAATGATGATTCTGCAGTATATGACATGAGACACATGGAAACATATATGGGAGGTGGAACCAAAAATTGGAAAGTGGGTTTGGTAAGAAGAACACTGAAAAGCTTGTCATGCTTTGTAGAGAGATATATTTGTCTCAATTGCTCAGTTGGAAGAACAATGAAGTCAAGGATCTAGTACTTCAATCAGTTGGACAAACAAGAAACATTTGAATTGTTAAGTTGTTAAAACTTACATTTTGCTTTCGAAGATGTAAAAAATGATGTGGTTTGTAACATGAAATTGTGTTTGCATTTGTAACTTGAATGTTGGGTTTTTTAGGTACCATTTGAAATTTACGTCTTCGATGTTCCTATATATTATCATCGTTTTTTTAGGTACTACATAATGTTTATATTATTATGCATCAATGTTATGTATGTGTAGAAATTATAGAAAATCATTGGTGTTCATACTTTTATGTGTCATTGTTCATGTTTTTATTAGCCGGTATTCATTTTTTGAAAGATGATGTTCATCGTATTCAAAAAGAGTTAACCAAACGTTTTTATTGCATAAATTTCTCTTTGTTCATATTTACTCATGTTGGTGTTCAAATTATAAGAGATTGATCCCATGAGTAGCCCTCGTATGATCGTCACTTCAAAAGTATAATTAGAGAATGCATGTATGAACTGAGATATGAATTGTCATGATTTTATTAACCGGTGTTCATACTTTTATATGTCATTGTTCATACTTTTATGCGCCATTGTTCATGTTTTTATCAATCGATGTTCTTACTTTTATATAGTCAGCTAATTGTTCATACTATGGTTCAAAACTATGGTTCCTGTAAATTAAACACCAGGCTATTTTCAACAAATACACAACAGAGGATAAAATTGTTAAAACGGAAACTATGGTTCGAAAATGTAAATTATACATGTTTTTATCAATCGGTGTTCATACTTTTATAGGCCATTGTTCATACTTTTATGCTCCATTGTTCATGTTTTTATTAATAGGTGTTCATAATTTTTTGTAGTCAGTTGATTGTTCATACTATGGTTCAAAACTATGGTTCTTGTAAATTAAACACCGGGTTATTTTCAACAAATACACAACAAAGGGTAAAATTGTTTAAACGGAAACTATGATTCGAAACCGTAAATTAAACATGTTTTTATTAATCGGTGTTCATACTTTTATACGCCATTGTTCATACTTTTATGCTCCATTGTTCATGTTTTTATCAATCGATATTCATACTTGTATATGTAAGACATTGGTGTTCGTACTTAAACGATGCTCTTTCTAAAACAATCTCATCCTACAAAAAACATTCAAAACGAAATAACAAACTTCAAACACATAGGAAAACTATATAATAAGTCTCAAAAACAAGTTTGTTCATATTTATTTTACATGTTGTCTCATTCTTACTTGTTAAACTTTTCACAGTTTCTGCTGTCATGCCCACTCTTGCCACACTTTTTACACTTTCTTTCACCCTTCTAAGATTCTTTCGAATGTATTTCTTGTCCAACCATGTAGCGTTTCCGGCTCCCTTTGTTCTTTGCTTGTTCGGGTGGCAATACAATGACACTAGTAGGTTCAGTTGTTGTTGCAAATGCCTCAAAGAAATCTCTTTTAAAAGGTGTTGTATACTGAACTGATTCTACCATCAAATTCTTGTACTCTTTAATTATGTTGAAAAATTGCTTTACAACCACAATGATTGGAAGTTGTCATCCTTTTGCTCGTACTATGTTTGCCATTTTTTTACCTTCCCTTGTGTATACAAAATACTTTCTCAACACAACATTGTGGGTTTGTGATTACATAAAACACGAATGTCAAATCCACAAATAGAGGCATACCTCCTATAGAAGTCCTCAACTTCCTCCACACTTAAAAATTGTTGACCAACATGTGGCTTCAATGTATCATCACAAATTGGTACCCAATTGGTAGAGTTATTTGGAGTTACTTGCATAATAGTTCCACATTCATTACATGGAGCATTCGCCCTCAATCCCGCCACAAAGATTGGTGATGATTATGTACCCAACATCACTGAATTTGTAAAGCAATGAAAAATATACTAGTGTAAGTTCATACTTTTTATTCATCGGTGTTCATACTTTTATACGTTATTGTTCATGTTTTTATTCTTCGGTGTTCATACTTTTTATGTTATTGTTCATGTAAAATTATAGACTATTTTTCTATGAGGCATTTTGTCGAACAGTTGCCGTGCACACTAAAAGAGCATATAGATTGTTCAATTGGATCTATTAGACCAACTCAACAAATGTATATGCATATATTTTCTCAATCAAACCCATCAAAACAAAAGTGATTCAAACAAATTTGATTTTTAAAAAAACATCAATCCTGATGAAACTTAAACCATAAGAATGAAAACCTAAACCGTGAGAGTATATATTCGAAGAAACAATACCTAAATCGTCTTGTATTCTCTTTGATTTCACCATTTTTATGTAATCAATCTTTTATTTGGTTGAAAATCGGACCAATATGAAGCTTGTGGGATGAAGAATGTGGGATGAAGAATGTGAGGGAGTTGTGAGTCGTTGGAGTCGAACAGTGATTTTCTTCTCTCTTTTTTCAGATTTATCTAATTACCAAATACCATTAATTATGAGTGTGTGGAAGCCGTTGATTTAAATCTCATCCAATGGCTCTCATGTCTCCTAATTCCTATCCACAAGGCTTCTCCTCACCGGAACTTGCCCCTATATATATATATATATATATATATATATATATATATATATATATATATATATATATATATATATATATATATATATGTATATAGTCACATTGTCGTATATTAGTTAATTCTTGTATTTTTTTTATATTTTTTTAGTAATTTTTTAAAAGTTGTTATTAATAATTGATCTTATATCTAAAAACAAAATTATTTTCTTCAGTGACTCCTTGTCCATCCATACAAAACAACGGTATCGGATGTTCATACGGCAGTAGTATGACCACCGATTTAAATCGTTCAATGAATCATTCAACGGTATGTCATGCTCACGATGAATCATTTAGAAGGCATGATGTATCATCCTCGATTCCACTTTGCACGCCTGCACACACTTATGGTTATTTCTATATCTTTATATTTTCAATAAACTGGTTGACAATTGATTTTTTTATAAAATGTGTGCATTCCTCCTATGCAGCTCCGTATCAGTTTAACTATGATAGAAACGAAGAAGAATTTTGTTCTGAAGGAGAAGGCGAAGAAGGTAAGTTCCCTATTTTGTTGAATACCTGACCATGTAATATTTTTGGAAAATTTTTTTATAGCAAATTAACTATGTTGAATAATTTAATTATATACACTCAATGTAGAGCATGTGGAAGATCTTGATGAAGATAATGAACTATCAAACAATATTTCTAACCATGTTCAACATTTGTCAAACGGTCAAGGTAATCATACGAACTATCTTACAAGGTACATTATTTAAGGAACCAATATCAATTTTATATATATATATATATATATATATATATATATATATATATATATATATATATATATAGGGATAGGATCAGGTAAGAACGTGTTTTACAGTAAGAAATAAGAACACTTATAGATCGTTAGATTAATGCATGGATGGCTCGTATTCATTCTCCATATAAGGAGACGGTGATGCATAAGTTATTACGGACAACGTGCATATGGTAAGTATATATTATACACATTTGATTATGGAAAGCAATAATCGGTAGTTAAGGGTGCACGGAAATATAAATTCGTGCATAAGAGATTTAGTTTATAGAATTAATCGTGCATGTTATATCGTTGATTAGTGTTGAAAATTTTAAATCGTGCTTGTTGATTATTAGTAATATACATACTATTCACCTAACTATTATATGTGCACTATTCAAGACTTAAGTAATAAAAGTATATTGCACGTTTAAAAATATATAAATAAAAAAGTTAACAAGAATACTCCTACCTACACGACTTCTTAAATCTATAAACAAATAATAAAAATTAGCATGAATATTAGAAAATAATATTATTGCCATAAATTTTGGATTGCACGAGTAGTGCAAGGCATATTTGTTGATTGTATGAGTAGTGCAAGCCGTATTTGTTGATTGTACGAGTAGTGCAAGTTGTCCTTGTTGTGCACACGAGTTCATTATTATAATTTCAGTGTTGAACGGTTTGAAGAGTCGTGCAATTTTTGGGAAGATGACCGGAAACTTTTCAATTTAGGGGGGTGTATTCAATTGAGACTTTTAAAGATTTTGACGGATTCTTAATAATCCTAAGATTTGCAAATTCTGTGAGAAATTTTAATTCTATATAGAGTCGATACAGATTCTGTGGAAATCTTATGTGTTGGGGGAAGATTTCTATGGATTTTAGATAGTTATAAAAGTAATGAAGAATCCTACAAAATCAGTGAAATAACATATTCTTTTAAAATCCACAAACTTTTAAATACCGTAGGAATTTTATGGAAAATTTTAAATCCTAATTGAATACATACAGATTTATATGGACTTTTAAAAATCTATATTCAATACCCATAGACTTTTAAACTCCAAAAAATTCCTATAGACTCTTAATTGAATACACCCCCCTTAGTATTATATGTTAATAATTGTAAGATTCGGTAATTAAGGTAAAACATTATTCACCGTATTTATAAGGTAATACGTAATATTTGATTAGTTAGTAGCTATATATAGATCTCATCATAACCGTTGAATTATTTAAATTGTGTGGTTCATAAACGTTCTCATTTCTTACCGTAACTCTAGTTCTCACCTGATCCTATCCCTATATATATATTATGTTTTTTGTAGCATATTTTGACTTAGGAGATCCTACATGGAAATGTTTATCATGTGGTGCGCTGATGTGGTACGAAGAAAGGTTACGTAAACAGAGAAAGGACACAGTACCGAAATTCTCCCTATGTTGCATGCAAGGAAAGGTTGAGTTGCCTCTTCTTCCAGAGCCGCCCAGTACTCCAGCAGGTCTTTTGTCAAACGAAGGACGTCGGAGCAAACATTTTCTCAAAAATATTAGAAAATATAACTCCATGTTTTCATTTACGTCTATGACCGGAAAGAATAGGCCCGTGAAGAGAGGCTTTGGTCCTCCGAGTATTCGCATACAAGGTGAAAATCAGCATCTTATAGACACTATGTTACCCGAAGAAGGTGCAGAACCAAAATTTTGTCAGTTTTATATCGTCGATACCAATGACGAGGAGCAAGACCGAATGCATGCACTAAAGTAAATACAATATTATTGAAAATTGATTTTTATTATTAGTAGTAATAATATTATATAATTATTCTATATTGCAACATAATATTATTTTACTTACATTACATGTGTATTGTGTTTTCAGTAAAGGCGGAACCGTTCAATTGGATCGATCGATAGTATCTGATTTGAAGTAGATGGTTGATGAATACAATCCTCATGCCAATGTATTCAAAGTTGCAAAGGATAGATTGAAAAGTAACCCCCATGACAACATACGTGCTAAGCTGATTAGCACAAGAGATAAGGATGCGAGGAGATACAATCTGCCCACTTCATCTGAAGTTGCCGCAATTATAGTCGGAGATGTTGTAAACGTTAACAGAGATAGGGATATCGTGTTGGAAAAACACGGCGGACAACTGAGGCGTGTCACAGAAACTCGATCACCCTGCATTTCTTGCTCTACAGTATCCACTGTTGTTTCCCTTCGGTGAAGATGGATATAGGATAAACATTATGCTCAGAGATAACGGCAAGAGTCAATCAAGAAAGAGACTTCGCTTGACGCTTCGCGAGTTTGTATCATTCCGACTGCAGTTTAGAGACGGAGAAGGGAACACTCTGTTTATGTCTAGGAGGTTGTTTCAACAATTTGTTGTGGATGCTTATACGATGATCAAATCTCAGAGGCTGACCTATTTAAGATTCAATCAGAAGAAGTTGAGATCAGATTTGTATTGTAACCTGACATCTGCTGTTGACAGTGGTAATACGGAGGCCTTTTCTACGGGTAAACCGATAGTCTTACCGTCTTCATATACCGGTGGTTTCAAGTACATGATGCAGAATTACCAGGATGCTATGGCAATTTGCAAAACTATTGGATATCCGGACTTATTCGTAACCTTCACTTGCAACTCCAAATGGCCTGAAATTACCAGGTATTGTAAAACATGAGGTGTTGAACCCGTCGATCGTCTGGATGTCGTTTGTAGGGTGTTTAAAGTGAAGTTGGATCAGATGATTAAGGATATTAGACACAACAATATCTTTGGAAAGGTTTCAGCAGGTATTTCCCTTAAACTTTATCCCTTGATATTACTAAATAATAACAACTTTAGTGTTAATTTCCAACAAAATGAGAATTATTCAATGGAAATAAACACTTGAAATTAATCTAACTGTGTATCTTATACTTATAGTTTGATTAATGGCTTCTTTTAAAATTTTAAAATATAATGTTGTATTAACATTACTTTTCTTATATTGCCTCAGTGATATACACTATTGAGTTTTAGAAGCGAGGTCTTCCGCATGCTCATATTCTCATATTTCTTCACTCTCAAAACAAGTGCAGTACTGTCGAAGACATAGATCGTATTATATCTGTTGAGATTCCAGATCCCGTTGAACATCCATTTCTACACCAAGCTGTTAAGGAATGTATGATGCACGGTCCTTGATAACACAATTTATGACTTAGGTTTAGGTGATCATTTAGATAGATTCATCACTCATTCATGCATGGTTTAGCACAAATTCGCGACGTTTGCACTCAATTTACGTATTTTGTCGAGATAGACGTCTACACGGACTTGTGCGTTGCTTTGTAGGTATTTCGGGGGTCTTTTGGACATTAACCGATACATTAGAGGGCTAAGCCTCATGATGGTACACATCCAAAGCCTTGGAGGAGCATAATTGGAGCAACAAGGGACACAAAGACCACTATTGGTGCAAGCAATGGATCAACTCATGGCTAGACGATCATAGCATTCTTCTGCTGAAGAAAATCGGACCAACAAGCAGCTAAATCGGCCGATTTATTCCTCTGGGTCGATTTTTATGCCTTTGACAGCTTAAGCCACGTGTCCCACGATCTCTTGTCCGGCCTTGCTCTTGGTGGAGAATATAAGTGGTCCTGCAGGTTGTTGCTGAGCATCTCTCCTCTCCCACACTCTCATTCACAGCTCACCAATTTTGGGGAAAAGATTGGAGGAGAAGAAAAGCTCCAAAAGATTGAAGGAAGAGGAAGAACACCATTCAAAGAGTTTCTAGTGAGGTTTTGAGTGATTTTGAGTTGTTTCTGTAGTCTTTGATTGAAGAACTTTAGCAAGGATTGTTAGGAACGTTTTGGATCTTCATTTAAGAGTTTGTAAGTCTTGCTACAACTTGCATTTTGCTGAGATTTATTGATTTGCTTGCTTATCTTTCATTATCCATCTATGAACACCATGTATGCTTGTTTGATGATTTTGGATCTTGATATGCATATTATCGGCTAGTTTATTGTGATTCTAGAGTGATGGATTGATGGTTATGGCTAGGGTGATGATAGAATGGACTTATATGTTAGTTTAGGATGATTTGTATGCACGAAACCCAAACCAGTGAGAAAAATCGGGCTGTTCATCATGAAGATCGGCCGATTTATATTAAGATCCACCCGATTTATTCTTCAGTTGCTTTCTAATCACTGAATCTGTATGATTGGGGTGTTAGGTTGTTAAATCCTAGTGTTTATTAAGCCTAATTTAGCTTAGGATCACCTAATGCTATCAATCTAAGTGAGGGAAGAGATCTACCCGATGATTTCCGACCTTAGATACTTAAGATGATGAATGCTAGGTAGTAGTGAGCTTCATAAGCCGCTATTGGATCGAGTGTGCTAGGATTAGTACTTGAGACTTCCCTATTCCGAGACTTACCCGGTAAGGAGAGGGTTGCACTCTTAAGTAGTATCCGGTTTGTGTAGAACTACCTATTTAATCACCTTGAGACCTACCCGGTAATAGGAGTTAGATGCGGGGCTAGTGAAGTGAGAGACCTACCCGGTAATTGCTTCCATTAGTGAAACACTCTTCCCCAACACCGCAACTTGTCCTTAGAATCCTTAGAACCTTGAATCCTATGCCATAACCGGAAATCTCGACCTCTAGAATCTACTTTTCTCTCTTGATCATATACTTGTGTTTTGAGTTACTTGTTTGATTGCTAGTTGAGTTGTTAGCTTGTTTCATTATCTTTCTTGACTTGTGATCTTTGTTTGATCACCTCAAAAACCAACAAAAACATTGTGTTTTCCCATTTTCTTTGTTTCTCAACTTATCTTAGTCTAGATTCACACTATCTTTAATCATTGTTTGACTTGATTTCACCTCAGTCTTTGTGTTCGACCTCGGAATACTATCCCTACTACAAAACGTCCCGTACACTGCGGGTTCGCTAGGAGTTAGGAGAAATATAACGAGTATAAATTTAAAGCTTATTGCGTACACATCACACGATCTTAGCGTAACAGTCCTTGTGGATCTATGAATCCAAAGTGTATTTGTATGAAAGACAACAAATGCACCAAGTACTATCCTAGGAGCTTCGTTGAGAATACCATTGTTGTTGATGATGGATATCCCATGTACAAAAGACGCGATTTGGGAATAAGCGTTGTCAAAGGAGGATTGAATGGATAACAGGAGTGTGGTTCCCCACAACCCCTTTCTTATGTTGAGGTACAGTGCGCACATAAATGTTGAATGGTGCAATCAGACACGTACAATCAAGTATTTGTTCAAGTATGTGAACAAGGGTAGTGATCGTATCCTTTTGATTTAGGATATAACCATGTTTATTTAGTGTAATGATCATCAAATATGACATAGTATTTATACCCATTAAAGGAGGTTATGAGATAGCTCCAAACATCACTAAATATGACCTCTAGAGGTTTAGTTGGCACTTGACACAATGAATGAGGAATGAAAAGGGAGCTTGTGTGTTTTATTCAAATTACAAGACACACAATCCTTTTGATTAAAAAGAGAACAACCTAGGTTAACACTTTAATTGAGAAAATTGAAAACTTTTATTGAGGAATGCTCGAGTTTGTGATGCGTGGACTTAGGACTGACTCGGATAGTATTCTTAACCATAGGACTTGTTTGAGGCCAAACATAAACTCCATCAACACATGGTCCCCTAAGAATTGTTTTATTGGACTTGAGGTTCTGCACAAGGAAACTATCAGACTTAAAAACAATGGCATAGCCAACGTCATTAGTGAGTTTAGATATCGATACTATGTTTTTAGTCATTGATGGAACACACGAGACATTAGACAAGGAAACATTGTTATCTTTAGATACAACTTTTGTGGAACCAATGTGAGTTATAGGACCCTTACCATTTTCAACTACCATCTCATCCGGGTCATTGTACGGCTAATGCAAGGCAAGATGATTGAGAATTTCCGTAAGGCAAGATGATTGAGAATTTGAGATCAATTGTCACGTGACGAGAAGCACCACGGTCGACTAACCACAGTGAGGTAGAGTTGTGGTTAGTGTACATTTGTTTGATGGGTCGGCATAGATAGAACCTCGTTGAAGATGACACCTTAATGTAGGCTATTACGATATAAAAAAAAAAAAAAATCCCCAAAATAAGTTATTCCTTATTTTCTACAATTTTCTGAATTTAGTTTTTGTTGAAGGAATTTTCTGATTTTAGTTTGTTAATATAACTACTTGTTTAAAATTTAGTATTCATTTGTGATCTTTATCTGCGTCACCACCAGCGTCAAACCACTAAAATATTAACCATTATCGTACAATAAATATATTAAAAATAAATATATAATGCAAGATATATTTATATTTGATTTTATTGATTGAGAAAGGCAAATTATTTGTTTATTTGATTAATTGATAAGAAAATCAAGGCAAATCATCACAGCTGCTTGTTTTTCTTGTATTTATATGAACAGATCTTTACAGTGTTGATAGGCTGTACGTAACCCGTACGTGTACTTTGGTGCGTACGGCTTATTAATATTATAATTAACACTTTTAATTAATAAATCTCTAAACTGATACGAAAATATTGTTGTTTAATGTTACTTAACAGAAGAGATTAATATGTCATAGTTAATTACAAAAGAAAACAGGTTGTCTAATCTAATTTTATTGATTGAACTAATAATTAATTATTTAAATCGTACTATTCTTAGGTGTTTTAATCTATGATTAAGGCTCATAATTAATCAACTTCCAGATTTGAATTAAAATAGTACTTAGTGTTCATGTGTTTACAACTTAACGCCAAGTACAAATGATACGGAATTGGACATAATATTTTATGGTCATATTTTGAAGATTTTATATTAGTTAATAAATATTTTATATCATTTATCAATTGATTTTAATTAATAAACTATTATTCACAATATTAGTCGTCGGAGATAATAAGATCTCACATCGTAAGATGGGATACTCCGAGCCTATTATATAAGGTTGGTGGACTTCTTCTATTGTCAATTGATTTTAGGATGGAACATCGCGGGTTTATGTGCTGAGTTTGGGCCTAATACACATGTGCGCTCGGATGCACACGACCCCGTTCTACCGGTTCATGTGTATCGGACTTTAACATTAGTAAAACTATTTGGCTGTCGTGATAGTTACAAATTAGGTAATTAATTTTTGTGTTTTATATGTCATTTTGTTGTATTTTAATCATAACAAGAATGTTAAGTTTAGTTTGGCCTCGAACTTGACTCGATTAACAACCCTAAAAATGAATTACGGAGTTAATCTTCAGTAGTGTTCTATAATAGATAAGTTACTCAAGTTTGGCTAGTGAAAGTTTGACCTATTTCTAGATGGGAGAAATAACTCAACGAGCTTATATACTAATTTTGAACTGTTCTCACTGAAGTATCTCCAACACAACCAAGCAGGTACAGTTAATTAGAGTACATACATATCGAGTTGACACTTAGTTGTCTCATGTCAAAGTCTGTATTACACACCGAGTTGACACTTACTTCATGTCAAAGTCTGGTACAGACGAACCGTAGAACGGAGTCGTGAGCATACGAGTGTACATCTGTTAGACTCAAACCCAACACATAAGTCAACCGATCTAATTTGTTTAAGTTCGTAATGTTCTATTTTAAACGTGAGAACTTATATTTCGAACACTCACTATATTATATTAAGTAATTACTAAATTATCCTATATCCAACCAATCGAACATCATTTGTAACAAATTATTGTGTTATGGATCATGAAAATGACACATACAACGTACCAAGTCAAGATGACTGAGGATCACCATCGAGATAAAAATAAATGAGAAATTGAAGTTCAAAATACATAAAACGTCAATAATTTGTTACAAAAATATAAAGTGCAGAATGTTAATTAATGTTCAAAAATTTATTAAATAAGAAAGAAATTAATTTATAGCAATCAATAAAGTATTTACTAATTTATAGAAACAAAATACCATTAAACACATTGTATCATTATTAACATAGGAAGCGATTAAATTAAGATATTACTCCCTCCGTAACACAATATTTATCATTTGAGAGTTGAACACATGAATTAAGGAATAGTTAATGAGTTTAAACAATCAAATAAAGTTTTTAATTGTTTGGGTGATAAGTACAATCTTTAATGATTTTATTCATGTTTCCTAGAAAAAACACTTTTTTCAATAAATTTTAGCCAATTAGAAAGTATAAGAAGTTAAATTGAGTATAATTAATTCATTGATAGTAGTATAATCATTCTATCTATGCATTAATATTATAGAAGTGTCAAACATTTTGTTAAACTAAACTAATTGCTCAAATGACAAACATTTTATTACGGAGGGAGTATTGTCTATCAAAACACAAACTAAATATATTCCACAAAAAAAAGTATATATCGTATATGAAAGCAAATTTAATACTTATTTTTTATTTACTAATTATATTTTAAATCATGTTAGTAACACTCTTAAAACGTAAAAACTAAGTATTACCTCTTAAGCCGTCACATCAACTTTTTTCAATTTATTTACAGATTTGCCATTAATTATTTTATAAGAAATTTTTTTATTAGAATTTGTAAACACTCATCATGCCACGTCAATTTTATTAAAATAAATAATTAAAAAAAATAAATCTATTTATCTACCCATCAAAATTAACAAACTGATCTATTCTAACTCGATTTGTTGAAAAAATCTAACGCAAATCTTCTAACAATATTTGACACATTTGTTAAATTTAAAACTAAATCAAATTTTGCTCCTCTATCTAAATCTAAGTAAAAGTGATAATATTTTAAGGTATAAATATAATACTCGAATAATAATCTTTGTAATAGAATTTTAATTATTTTTTTTTGTTTATTTAAAAAAAATTAATCCTCACATCTTAGTCATATTAATTAATAAAAATAATTTTTATTATAGATTGATATCAAATATATGATGCATGAAAATAAAAATATAATATTTTTCGTTTAGACAACTCCGCACAAAGTGCGGGCACTAAACTAGTTCTACATTTATAATTGAATCAATAGTTTTTACCATATAACTAGTTTTTTTGTCATTTTAATAAATTACTATTAGGTGTATTTTTCCTTCCAGTATTTATTTGACCATTATCTTTATCTATATTTATCTACATTGTATTATATCTAAAAATAAATATATCTTACTACAGTACTTTTTAGCCTTTAAGTCAATAAATACATAATGTAAGAGCCTTGTATATGAAATTCTGTCTACATTTATAAATAACAGTTTAGTGAATTCATAACTTTTTTTTGACATTTTAATTATATTTTTTGTTTAATATATATTGTATGTGAATATAAAAATTCAATATATTATTATTTTTAAATGATTGGTTATAGTTTGTATTATTATTTTGAGGTCAGATAGCACCAACTCTTAAAAATTTAAATGATAATAATTTGATTAAAAAAAACAACACTTATAATATAAAAAAAGAATGTATCGAATTTTGAAATTTAAAAAATTTAAAAATATTGTTTCTTTTAGAAAAATATATTTTAAAATAAAATTTGTGCGTATTGTTGGAGATAATAAGGTCCCACCTCGAAAGATGGGAGACACTCCGAGTCTAGTATATAAGGTCGGTGGGCTCCTATTGCCAATTGGTTTTAGGATGGAACTTCATCAGATTTATGTGATGGTCTTGGGCCTAATGCGCATGTGCGCTCGTATGCACACGACCCCCGCTCTATCGGTCCGTCTGTATCGGACATTTACATGGTATCAGAGCGGTTAGCCTCAATTCGGCTCACGATCCTAACATGTGGACAAGTGCAACTCGGTCTATATCCTCTAGTTGCCCTTGCGGGGGCGTGTTGGAGATTATAAGGTCCCACATCGAAAGATGGGACACTCCAAGCCTAGTATATAATATATAAGGTCGGTGGGCTCCTATTGTCAATTGGTTTTAGGATGGAACCTCATCGGGTTTATGTGATGGGTTTGAGCCTAATGTGCATGTGCGCTCGTATGCACACAACCCCACTCTATTGGTCCATCTGTATCGGACTTTGACACGTATCATAAATCCGACACTAGTCATTTATAAGTATTGGTTGGGGAATTTGTCATGAAACAAGAAACACAAATTAGTGTATGGAGAAAAAAAATCAAAGAGGGGTCCATTTCACAAAGATTTGGTGGGGAATAACATCTATTTTTTTCTTGTTGCCTCTTATTGATTATTCCTCTACACTCCTTTTCAATCTTCTATCATTTGATTTTTTAAATATTCTTTCTAGATGCTTTGAATATTGTAGATAGAGTTTCGACATAAATTAAGAAATTTTACAAAGAAAAATAAATAAAACTAACTTGAATATATTGTAATTAAATTTAATTTTATGTTAAGTATTTAAAATGTCATAATATTCAGTAAGATTGTGGGTTTATTATCAATTATTCAATTTTAAAATATTTTTTACTTTTTAATATATTTATATCATTATCCTTAAATTATAGTATAATATGTTCTTAGTTGTTTTACACTTCTTCAATTTAAAATAAAAATAATATATTATCATATTTGACATTTATTCTGTCAAAAAATTATAATCTTATATAATACATTATATATAAGGGTCAAACTTTTATATATTTATATAAATTTGGATAATTATCTTAAGATATTTATGCAATCTACTTTTAATATTATATGTCAAGGTATTATATCAAATAATTAATTTCTAATACTATTCTCTCTTTCGTCGGCTATATAAAAAATCACATATGATTAATTTGTGAATTCGATAGTTGAACTTTTTCAAGGTAATTAAAAATATATATATATTTCGGGACTCATATTTTTACTCTTCTATTTATTTATATTCAAATAATGAATTGTTTGTTTTAATATCATGTGTAACTTTTACATTGGATAAAAAAATTAAACAATTTATTTATTTCATTTTAAATATTCAAACCTAAAAGTGTTTTAACTAAAATCGCCTTATTTAAGTTCTGATGCCTACGGAGTATATTATAAAAATTAAGAATACTGTAAAAAAAATCTAAAGCTTAAAGTGTAAAGCCCAACAAATGCCACGGCAGTAAAACGTCACGGTAAAAAATATATTCACTCCCCTGACTCGTTCAAACGTCATTAAATCCAAATTTTTGACGGCGCGGTCCTCCATTGACCCCCCGGTCAACACGCTTCATGCAATCCCTAACCATCTCGCGCTATTCCCATCCAATTTCTCACGACACGATATTACAGAAAAGAGAAAGGGTTAGATGGTGATTTAAAAAAAATAAAATAATTTTATATTTGAAAAAGGCATATTAAATGGGTGGTTTTAGAGGTGGATTGAAAATGAATGAAGATGGTAAGTATAGTACTAATGGTGAAGACTTTGGATTTGGAGATCTTACCAAAGTGGATTTCAGAATCTCTTCTTCTGTATCTGTCTTTGTCTGTCTCCTCCCCTTCATAAAGTGCCCAAGATTTCCTCAGATCTCCTCTTGAATTTTCAAAAGCGATTTAGACTTTTCCACTCCACTTTAAATTCACCATCCATTTTTTTTGCTTTCAATTCCATTTTTTACAACAAACGTTTTGTTACAATGATGGCGACGAACGCTCTGTTTTCACGCCGATTGTGGTCGGAGAAAGATGATCAAATTGCTCATGTTTTGGCTGTTGATGATAGCCTTGTAGATCGGAAAGTTATCGAGAGGCTGTTGAAAACTTCTTCATGTAAAGGTTTGAGCTCAATTTCATCTTCTTCTTCGTGATTTTTAATTTTATTTTCTAGCTCAGCCAGCTCATTCGTTGTGTTTGTACAGTTACGGCGGTTGATAGTGGAATGAGAGCTTTGGAATTCCTTGGATTGGACGAAGAGAAACAGATCAACAATGCCGTGGATAAATTGAAGGTTGATCTGATTATTACTGATTATTGCATGCCTGGAATGACTGGATACGATCTTCTAAAAAAGATCAAGGTTAGTTTCCATCTTCTCTCATCACTCTTTTCAACAAAATAACAGAAAAGCAAATTTCAACAACTCAACTTACACGGCGATTTCTGTTTATTGTTTGTTAACAGGAATCATCTGCATTTAGAGAAGTGCCAGTTGTGATCATGTCTTCTGAAAACGTCCTTACTCGAATCCATAGGTAACTAATTCATCTCTCCTCTCTTTTCTGGAATTTTCTAGATCGCGATGAAGAAAAATGTGATAATGTATGAAAGTTTTTACTCCGTTTTACGATTTTGATCCGAATCGAAAATACTGTTTGCTGAATTAGGTGTTTGGAGGAAGGAGCAGAGGATTTCATAGTCAAACCAGTGAAATTATCCGATGTAGAACGGCTCCGGGAGAATCTAATGGCGAAGAACAAACCGGAGAATACATTCAATGAAAGAGCGCCAATAAGCCACAAGAGAAAACTATCCGAAGGTCCAGATCTATCCACGTCACCTAATTCATCGGAATCTCCATCGTCCATTGCTTCACCGATAACCTCGCCGGATTTCACCCCATCGCCACCGTCGTCATCCAGATCATCTCCATCTCCTCCAATCCCAACGCCTTCTGAACCGTTGGATTCGCCTAGTAGAAAGCAAAAGATCTCCGATACAATCAATGAAATCATCCCTGAATCTCCGTTATGATAGACTTGACGATCGCAATACTGTTTCGCGGTTTCTTATTTTTCGAGGCCGGTCGGTTCAGACCAGCCCGGTTACTATTCACTCCGCTTTGTTTTCCCAGATACAAATGAACCGGTTTTCCCCCCTCTTGTGTTAGTGTGTCACGTCGGTGGTGAATTTTTATTAATTCGTTATATTACTATTGCTAGTGTTAGCATAGTAGTTTTATATTGAGATTAAATTAGTTGTAATTAGTTACTAAGAGCCGTTGTTTTTAATTAAAAAAAATCTATTTGTTTATTTTTTTTATACCCAAAAATATCATTGATAGGAATATATCTTGCATCTCCACTACACATTTGTCGAAAGTATGGATTGCAAAATCGAACCAAATATCCTCCTTGAGAACGTGTCATTTAACTCATTAAATATGAAGATGCATTTTTTTTATTTCCACGTAACTAGATTTATTAGAGGTAAGCACTTTCATTAATTTTCATTAGACATAGGTCCGGTTTGTGAACCGGCCCAAACCGGCGGTTTAGGTTTGCCGGTTTAGCCAAACCGTAGGTTACTGGTTTAGGTTTACGTTTGGTTTTCGGCCAAACCTAAACCGGCGGTTTACCCCAAACCGGCAGTTTAACCGCCAATTTCGTATTTTCTTTTCTTTTTTTTTTTTGCCCAAACCAGCGGTTTATTGAACCAAACCGGCAGTTAACCGCCGGTTTGGTCCAATTTACCGGTTTTTTTTTTTTAAGTAATCCGGCTAAACCGCCACCAAACCGCTGGTCCGACGGTTTGGATTTCTACGGTTTAGGTTTAGATTTGGGTCCCATGTCTACTTTCCATAAGTTACATTATCATATAAAATCGTTTTCCTACACAATACTATAAATCGTACTCATATAATTTGCTCAAATCACCATAGTTTTATATTTTTTTTCTTCATCTAGAAATTGCTCATACGTTAAAAAATTTGCGTTAAATAGATCTATTTTTTATATATAATTAATAGGTTAAATTATTGCTTAAAAATTTCTTAAATCGTATCCTAAGACATATTAGAAAAGAGATTTTTTTAAATAGATAAGGTACTTCATTATTTATTAGGATATGATAAGATGAGATGTCTATTTTAAAAATAGACTAGTGATCTAATGATTTTTATTATTAAGAAAATCAATTTGATGCACTACAGAATACAACGTCTATGTACCAGAAGTTTTTTTTTCTTTCAATAAACTGACTAATCATTATAAAATAAACGAAAAACATCACGAACGAAAACTATAAAGTAAAAAAAAACAATGTCAAACAGTCAAATACAATGAAAACGTGTAAGCTGAAATAGAGCATAGTGACTCCATTAAATATAAATAGATTTGTACTATTATTGAAAGCTAATAAACAACTTTACCAGATTCAAATTGATCTTAACTTGATTAGTCCAAACAAACTCGAGATTTTCCAACATGATGTCGAAAATTAACTTGTCAAGTAGCAATGTGAGAATATTTGGTAAAGATAGAGTAAAGAGAAGGAATATATGAAAGCAGGCTGGAGTTTGATTTGAAATGGATCCGAAGTGATACGATTGATATTAAGTGATGAGAATAGTAATAATAAAAGTTTGTTTGTCTGCCAATGTAAAAATAAAAAATAATTCATGTGTATCCTACGTGAAGCGAGCTTGTGGGACCAACTCCGGATTATTAAATAAATTAAAAAAAAACGAATCATAATATGGATTGGTGAACCAATTGGGTTGAGTTATCCCAGGCAGAAGCAAGCAAAGCACGTTATTGACAGCTCAGCCGATAGTGGTCCACAGAGAATTTGGCCGGGTTTGGTGGGGTGGGTGATGGGGTGAGTTTATATTTGCTTATAAACCGGGTTCAGGTTTTTTATTTGTATTGAAATTACGAATGGTATCCATGTAGTTTATACTTTTTCGAAATATGTCCAAACAATTTTCAGTTTTTCGATAATATCACTGAAATTTATAATTTTAAGATTATACCCTTCTATCATACATAAGTTGATACTTGGAGATTCTATACATTTTAAATACTCCCTCTGTTTTCTAACAGATGTCATTAGAGCTAAAAACACACAAATTAATAAATCTAAAAATAAAAATATACAATATTTATTATTCAGATAACATATACTAATATTTACTTATTCGATGTAATTTGATACATTCACTAGCATAAATGACTTGTAGACTTTTCAAAGATTGAAATTTATAGGAGGTCAAATACTGTACAAACCATTAATTTAGTACAACATGATGTTAATTTAGACGATTTTAATTTGAAGAGTTTTAGTTTTAAATATAAATATTGATAGAGAGCACTTGAAAGATAAATTTTGAAAATATAAGCAATAAATACAAAAGTAATATGAAATCTATTCGTATAAGGTTTGAGCATTAAATGTACTTATAATATCATATATTGAGAAATAAATTTTTAAACCTCTAATGACATCTATTAAAAAACAAAGGGAGCAACTTTTTAATCAAATAATTTCTATTTCAAAATGTGAAGTTATCCATAATAGAAGAATTATTCCAAAATATTCTAAAATTTAAGGACAACATCTAAAAAAATGGATATAATTTATTAAAATCTAAATTGCAGGGACATATTCGAAATTTCTCTTATTTTTAAAAGGTACGTGATTTTAATAATAATAAAATTAATATTTGGGAGTGCACTTTTGCCGACCAGTTAGATTAGGCAAGTAGAGGTGGTCCCAAAGTTACGGGATTGCTTTTATATATTTCTTTTTATGGTAATATAGTTGGGCCTACCGAACGCATGTTGGTGTCTGGTAAAAGATTCCCTATTTCCCTTTTGGTATGCATTAGCTAATTCTGATATTTTGCAAATATGAGAGCATATTGTCATACTTTAGTACACAATGTTACAAGCAATGGGTTTCGATGAAGTTCATCAACACCTCAATCGGATTACCTTAATGAGACGAGGCTCGACAAGACACCAAAGCGGGAATATAAACGAAGAAGTGTCAATAGAGTAGGAAACGCTGATTACTAAAACATTTTCAACTGACAACAAGTCAAAGGAACCTCTTCATTAACACCGAGCAAAGAAGATCAAGCAACACCGGTACGTAAATCGGTGACACCACGTGTAGATCAATATGACCACCGGTAGATTGGTGGCAAAGGTAGATTTTGACTTCAGTAGGTTGGCGATCGTATTAGGGGTTGATGTTCACGATCGGTTGCACTAATATCATGATAGGTTTTGGTAGATAATATCACAATTGTATTGGTATTATTATTGCCGTATATAGAGAATTACAAAAGAATAATATTGATAATCACAAAGATTTTCAAAATAAGATCAATTATAAAATTAAACTAAATAAAATATTATAGCTAAAGTATATCGCCATCTTATAATAAATATCGATGACGTATTGTGTCATTTTTAGGGATAACATATGAGACGAGTTGTTCGAAAAAGCTCGTATCAAACTCGCATCAAACTCATTTACTTTTTAACGAATTGAATATGAATACATTATTAAAATTCAGCTACATTCAACCTCAAAACCGTCTCATTTACAAATGAAGCGAGCTTAGTATATCAAAGCTCATATCATCTAACTAGAGTAACATTGTACGTGATAATAAGCGTTTCCTACTCTATTGTACATGCAAGATTGAGCGTGTGAATGCACAACCCTACTCATCTTCATTTAACGTGATAATAAGCGGGAAGAAGAGTATGGTTTAGGACCAATACTCGGTTGGTTTAGTGGGATGTGGCGCTAAACAATTATAATATGTACGGTCGATTAACCACTAACAATTATATTAATTTTAGTGAACACTCATTTTACGTATTTTTATATTCATCATTTTAAACAATTTCATCCCCTTAATTCTTCATCAAATAATTTTCTTCATCATCATCTTTCATCTACGTAAGCTTACGTTACCAAACGAACTTTACATATAAACAATCAAATCTAATATACATCGTCGATGAACCACTAACATGCATTATTAACTAATTTTAGAATGGAATCTCACGGACTTTCGCAATAGACTTTTTACACATATGCACTTGTAACAAACGATTCACTCTAATAGATTAGGTTGGTATAAGATTTTTTACAAGATGACGCATCTATTTAAAAGGACATAATTTTTTAAAGGAAGGTGACGGATTTTTTTAATAAAAAGGAAATTTGGAACGTGATGAAGATCCACGTGTTTAGAGTCTTCTTATGGAACGTGACGAAGGTTAGTTGATGGAGCATAAGCGAAGTTGAACCGATGCTCAAAGATTAGAATTTCGGGCCAACAGGCCCAATTGAGGGCCATAATTGGACTTTTGTTGTCTAAATGGGTCAATCGGCTCATGTGCAACAACGATACCCTTCTCTAGCTGGGGATAGTCATGGGTCCGGTTTGGGCAAACCGGTCCAAACCGGCGGTTTAGGTTTGCCCGATTGACCAAACCGTAGGTTCACGGTTTAGGTTTGGCCGAAGCCGGTTTGGGGTTTTTATTATTATTTTTTTTAAAAAAGAACCAAACCGGCCGGTTTGGTCCTTAAACCGGCAGTTTGGCCCTTAAACCGGCAATTTTCATTTTCATTTTTTTACAAGCCGCCACAATACCGGCGGTTTAAGCTAAACCTAAACTGTCGGTTTTGTTTTTGCCGGTTTAGGTTTAGGTTTGGCCTTGGGCCAAATCTAAACCGGCGGTTTAGGTTTAGGACCCAAGTCTAGCTGGGGAACCTATGCGGATTAGAGCTTACAAATGGTTCTCGATGAGTCATGGGTGTCAACCATGAGATCACCGAGGGAACACCGGGATTTTTCAAATTTTAGTCTGGACCGAAAATTTGCTATAGGATTCGGACTGAACTGAATTTTCAGGTATTTTTCAAGTTAGGACAGACCAGTTCGTAAATTTTTAAAGGGTCCAAAAGGCCCAAAAAAAAAAAAGTTAAAACGATTTGACCCAATCGGTCCGAACCTGGATCGGACACAAATGTTTTGTCCAAGTTCGGTCCAATAACAGATTTCCGGTCAGATTCAGGTCCAGCCGAAGTTTTGGACCGATTTGAACCTCTCAACACGACTTTAGACAAACCCTAATGTGTTAAGATCGGTACTCTGTCCAAACTCCGAGCGGGTCACTTCAATCCTAACTTATAAAAACAATTGTTTTTCAGTTTTGCAAATGTCGAATTTGAATCGAACCAAGTCGATTTTTTAAGTCATTAGGTTCGGTCCTAGGTATTGAAAATTCAAAGTTCGGGTTGTATTGGTCCATTGACTATCCCTATTGGGTTGATATTTGGGCCTTGGCCCAATTACTAGGCCCACGAAGAGTGTGGAGACAGGACAAGTATGTCTTGATTTCATTGACAAATAAAAATATTAAAAAAATATTTTTGTAGACTGTTGAATATTTGGATCGTATTAGTTTTTCTTGATTCCGTTGACAAAAGGAGTAAAGGACAATAATTTAGTCTAAAGCCTTATAATTATTCCTGTATTCATACGTAGATGTACATATGTATATATTATAAAGACTAAATTAATCGGAAAGCATTAAAGGGAGTCGGCTTCACCGAGTCAAAAGAAACGTTACTAGTTCCACTTAAATTTGTTCACATTTATTTAGTCTTTAGAACATTCATTTCCATCTTAATTAATACGTGAATATAGGATTATTAGAAAACTAAATATTCCACATTTATTTAGAAAGTGGTTTATAATGTCAACTATTTCGTGTAAAGATTTTTTTTTTAGTTTTTGGAGGACGTGCATGAGCTTTTTATTATCCTAAAAATTTCCTTCAAGTATCCTTAAATTTTTTTATTATTATTTGAAGAAAAAGTATATATTATCCATAAACATTGAAAAATTAATGTAACTTATACTTCTAAAATATTATTAAACTCAAGGTTATCATTTGAAAATAGAAATATTCTCGGACTTAATCTATTAAGGATACATTTGATGAAAAAAGAACGAATTTTGTCCGTTCATTAGTTTTATCTATTGGTTGTGATTTTATGAAAAAATAAATTATTTTATTTATTGTCCACACCTTGTGAAACTATTTCATTCTAAATAAGTTTTTTCCCCTTTCTAGATTAGATTTCATCAAATTTCTTCATTCCATGTATTTGATATTCCTATAACTTCAAATATTAACGTATTTAAACATTATGTTTATTTGCCTAGTCAATATTGAACATGGTCACGAATGAAAATTGACTTATTTATCGAAAAAATATCTCACATGCGCCTTTTTAATTTTATGTAGGGTGATTGTGCAGCTTGTATAACATTCGTGCACCTTGTATTTCTGTCATGATCTTAATTATGAGGCGCGTGATCATGCACCCATTTATAAAAACAAAGTGCATGCTCGTGCATGTAAATACCACGTACGTACGGTTGAGTAAATTAAAATTTGTTTTTTCATATCAGATGACTCTTATAGGTTATCCTCTAATTTTATTCACATATATTGTTGTAAACATTATAATGTGTAATTCCATAACATAAAATTTGTAATTGTTATACTAATTTTAACATAACTACGATTTAGGATCTTGATCACATACTTAATCACGACAACTTAAATACATATCAATAGAAATCGTATATGCATGGAAGTTGATACGTCGAAACCACCGACGTGGAAAGCCACTTCTCTTCTCTACTCTTTAATCATGCAATTATATAACAATAACACTAATCACGGATTCCAACTTATATTTCTAGGCAGAGAAGAACCGAAATCGTCGGTTTGGTAAGATTTCAACCGTCCATTAAAGATCCAAATTAATAATTATACTAATATTATATTTTAATTTTACCCTAAAACTAGTGAGTGTCTTATTCTTACATTTGAGAAGGACCGACGGAAATGTAGAAACGCGTTTTTTAAACATCAGTTGACTGTTGTTTTATGATCTATCATTTATCAGTCTATCTTCATCCAATGATGGACCATAATTTTTAAATAAAGAAATAAATAACCTCAACTACTTTTATAAGTATATAGCCGCAACATAATTATCAAGCGCCAAGATTGTGTTATAAGTAAACTATAGTCTAAATTATTGAGGTGTTAGTAAATTACAATCGAATAATACAACTCCAAATATATCATTATATGAAGACAAAGCTCTTGATTACAATATATCATATATGAAAGATGCTTTTGGTGTACATAAGTTGTAACATGTGATTTGTCTTACCTATGACTTTATAAAAACTTTATATTATGCACCTGTTGCATTTGATAAAAAATTATAACAACATATAAGCACGCAAGAGAGGCCAAAACTGTATGTGAAGTGTGAACATAAGAGGAAGATCGAAAGGATAATAAATGTTCACATCAAAAATAAAAAAAGATAAAATTTAGTGAAAAAACCAAATTTGAAAATATTGTTGATTTGAATTGGACAATATTACTAACTGGGCTTTTAGCAATATTATTTTATTAACACTAGGAACAAAGCCTGCCTTGCTCGCCTCATATATGACCTGGACAGGAATAACAACAGCCTCTGGAGCTCCCGGATCAAACACAACATCCTCAAGCGTCAGACCATTTGGAGCCTTCGTGCCTGTAGCAACTACAGCCACACTTGGAACTGCCTACAACATGTTCGTGATGCCTTAACTTCGCACTCTTCCAGTAGCGGACCCTTAAGCCTCATCACCAATTCCGACGGTTCCTTCTCCAACGGAAAAGCTTACTCAACCTTCCGATCCACCACACTCCCACCCCCAACTCCAATCTGCAAGATCATTTGGCACCATTACAACATACCCAAATGCCGTTTCATTGCTTGGATGGCTAACCTGAAAAAACTCCCCATTGCTTCTCAAACTTCATCAATGTAACATCATTCCATCGGACACCTGCAGACTCTGCAACTCTAATCGTGAGGATGATGACCATCTTTGGAACCATTGTGCCTATACCTCCCTCACCTTGGACATTATCTCTCGATGGACGAGAACACCATTCCTTGCCCCCTACCTCCACAACCTTTGGGATTGGCTCGGCTCAAACCGAACTCCCAAGAAGACGCTCCTCGACTGCACGCGTATTGCCTCCATCACGGCTCACATCTACTACTCTTGGAAGGCCAGAAATGATCTAATCTACAACAACACCTTCACAAGAGTAATTGACTATGCTAACGAAGTTATTCATGCAACCAAGCTTCACTTGGCTCACCACTGGAGGGATAAATCCCAGGACTCCCATGCAACTACACGTATGCTCGAAATCCATCTCAACTAGGACCTTCTCTCCCCCTTCCCTTGAATCATGTAATTTGACATTCCCTTGTAAATTCTCTCCTCCTTAATACAAGTAAATTTTTTTTTAAAAAAAATATTGTTTTATTAAGTAGGTTCATAGCATAATTTTGTTTAGTAAATATACCCGAGTAATAGTTTAAGGGTGTGTTTGGTTGGAGATTAAAGGAGGTTCATTTAGATTAAATTTAGGAGATTAAATTTGTGCAAGTGTTTGGATGAAGATGGAGTTTATAAAAAAAAATTATAGAAGGGATTAATTGGGATTAAAAATGGCCAAAAAATAACCTTATATTACCAAGGTTAAAGGAGATTAATCTCCAACCATCAATTATGATTCCACTCATTCCCCTTATTTAAGGTTAAAATAAGGGTAAATTTGTAAATCAATATCAATTAAACCTATTAAAAGATCTTCAACCAAACAACTTGTCGTAGATTATTTTATATCAAATAATCCCTAATAAATCTCATATAAAATTTTAACCCCTTTTAAATTTCATCTAGATTAATCTTCAAAATAATCTCCATCTCTTACCAAACACACCCTAAGTCAATTAGAGTGCTAAAAGATAGCGGGATTCACAAAACAAAAGGAACATAAAAGAGCTCATTTGGTCAAATTCTTCCTGTGAATTTGACATATTTTGATATTATGTGTAATCATTGTATCATATAAATGTTAAACGTTTTATATTATGTTAAACTTTTTTATATTATAAGTGGATTCCAATTATTATAATTAATGCAAATAAGTATTATCTATAGACATTCAACGTATCCGTAAAAATAGTCATTTTAAGGCTATATTTAAAAGTCGGATATTTGATACCCAAAAACTATATGATTTGATCATCTTAGGATTCGAATGCAATCAATAAAGATATAAGACACAAGAATTCGTTACCCAGATCCCCATGATTCCGTGACCACGTCTTGGTACCCATGATTTTGGGTTATGTTTTGTGAGACTAATTGAAATAATCAACACAACTTTAAATACGTTGAAAAATGTCTTGAAAATAAAAACCCTAAAAATATCAGGCCTAAATAGACACGGACCTAAATAATTAACGTTGGATCGGCAAAAGCAGCAACACAGGACACACAATACTTCAAACTCGATGACCTAAAACAAACTCGATTGCACACAACTATCCTTATCCATTATGCATTCTACTTGCAACAAAACCCATTTTTAAATGGATATCCGTGGATATAGCTCAATCCGATTACACACAGCTATCAGTTACCCATTATACATACTTTGATGAGCTTGCATTTACAAAGAAGTTGCCAAATATTTTTGCAAAAACACAGAAAATGTCAATATAACAATCATATAATGAATGAAAATCACATCAAAACTAGTTAAATAAATTACGAAAAAACCAGTTAGGTCTCAGTCAATGCTCAATCCAGATTGGTCGACACGGTTTGATAGCTTGGAAAAAAAATATATTTAATTTATTAGTTAAGTGACGAATTATTCATTCACTACTTAGTTGATAATTATAATTTATAAGTGACTTTTTTTTTGAAGTTGACCTAATCCAGGCTGGGAATAAAGCTTCCATTGAAGGGTAAGGAAGGAACGTGGAGAGAGATGACGTCACATCATATTTTCTCACTAGTTGATAAATTGCTGTCTACTGAGTCCAATCTTCCCAACTACTACAACGTAATTTGCAGTTTATTGCGTGCACTTTTATTACAGTGTGAATACGTGGTCAATATATATATATATATATACACTACTAGAAAAGTTGATGATGCCGACGAGCATTTTCCAACCGATAAGGTTGTTGGAATATATGCCAACGGGTCATTTTGTTGGTACCTACCATCCGTTGGTAAATTTCCAATGGAATTAAGAACTAACAGTACTAGCCGTCGGAAAACTCTCGAAAAATTATCTTACTCACAAGCACTGGTTCAATCCGTTGGTATATTACACTGACGCTACAATCCATTGGATATACTCCAACGGATATACCCGTTGTTATGACCCTCACAATCTAGCCCGTTGGTAATATCGGTGGCCGATTCCCCCCGACAACTTAATCCGTTGGTATGCTCATAATTATTTATTTTCCATTAGTGATAAAGACATAATTCCCGTAGCGATTCATACGTAACACGTTCTCCATCTCTCTCAAATCCACCTTCCAATCGGTGAACCACTTTTTCATTGTTTAAGTTAAAATTAACAAAGGCAATTAAGGTTTCACAAAATCATATTTACGCAGTGTAATTCTCAACTCTCTCAATTCTCATCCGTTCTTTCTATAACCATAATATTTACAGGCTCTCATGGTGGTTCTGCATCTCTAAAAGGTATGTTAAACTATTGTCCCTTTTTTCTTTAACTCGTATGGTGCTACATTCTAGTCAATCCCCTAGCCGGCTAGCCCTCTAAATTTTTAAATTTTTTTTTTTCATGTTTGACATTTTAGTCTTTGATGTTTTGACTTTGTAGTAATTTGAAGGAAGCAATTGAGATCTTAATGAACCGGGTATTCTCATTCTTCCATGAATCTTTATTCTTTTGTTGTTTTATATTTTCAATTTCATCATTTACTAGTTTGAGTGGATCTGTTATTGATTTGGTGTTGAACCGGAGGAGGTAAATAATGGCGATGAGTCTCAAATTGATTCTGAAGTGGAGATCATGGAGAAAGAGGTGGCCGAGATCCAAGAGGATGACCCAATCTTTGAATTTGCACTAACCGGAGAACAATGTTGTAGTTGATAAGCAAAGTGAAGCACGGATCTACTACCAATTGGCTGCTTTCAACAACCCTCATTTAGGACCGTTTTTACTCTACCAAGCCACACATTTTGGGATGTATTTATATTATTATCATTACACATTTTTTAATTTTAAGTGTTTCATGCGTATGGGGGGATTCTTCTTTGCATGTAAATCAAATTTAAGAGTATAAATAAGTTATTTCACATTTTTTTTACATTTTATTGTTTATATATGTTATTTGAGATGTTTTATGTATTTATTTATTAAATTGCAATTCTTTTTTGTAATTTATATATTTTTCAAAAACAAATATAATTTTTATATAATAATAATAATTTAATTGGATCAATCAATAACAATCCGATTCATTAGCATCCAATCCTAGTCAATGAAAACTCCAACCTCCTAATCCGTCGAAAACAACCCAACAACCAGATTCATTGAAATCTAACAACCAAATCCGTAGGAAACTACCAATGCCTGAATCCATTGGAAAAATACCCACCGTTTAGCTTGTTGGAAATCGGCCCAACTGCCTAATCTATCGGAAACATTCCCGACGCTCAATTTAACAACGGATTGAAGCCAACAACCACACTCGTTGGAATCAAGGAATCCGTCGGAAAGAGGCAACCATTTTCGTCGTCGCTATCATCAACTTTTCTAGTAGTGATATAGGGTGTGTTCTCGTGAGAACCCCCTAACGTGTATACATGAAAATAATTTTAGACTGTCGGATGATGAATATTAAGGGTCGAGATTTAGTGTAGATATAATAATTAATAATTAGGAATAATCCACTCAACCAACATTAACTACGAATAACACATTAAACGATATGACACATTCGTAACAAAACTAATAATAATTACGAATCTGTTTTCATGTATACACGTTAGAGGTGCTCTCATATGATCTACACTCTCTCTCTCTCTCTATATATATATATATATTAGTAATACGAGAACAAATTCGTAATTATTATTAGTTTTGTTATGAAGGTGTCATATCGTTAAATGTGTTATTCGTAATTATTGTTGGTTGAGTGAATTATTCGTAGTTATTGTTTGTTGAATAGATTATTCCTAATTATTATTCGTAGTTGTTATTAATTATGATATCTACTCTAAATCTCGACCATTAATACTCACCATTCGACGGTCTAAGATATATATATATATATATATATATATATATATATATATATATATATATATATATATATATATATATATATATATATATATCAATCATAGTTTTTTTTTTGTGAATTATAATTTCTAAGGTTTTGTAAAGCAATTGTTCGTGCAAAATTCAAGAACTTTGACATTTAGGGTTCTTCTTCTTGGTAAATTTGAAGATGAGGTATTTCAATGCTCTGGCTTGTTGTGAGTATATCCACTAAAACTTGGAGGAGATGTATGTCACAAGTAAATTTAAATAAATAAATTTTCGATTTTCATCTTAAAACTAATTGAAAATAGGAAGAGTAACCTTAAACTTATATGTTAGGTTATACTATCGTATATTTGATGTGAGATATTTACACACATCTCAACAACATGATATAAGAGCAAATAGGGCCGGCCTGGTACTGGGCCATCTGGGCTCCAGCCCAGGGTACCAAGTTTAATAAGGGCACTATTAATTTGTAAAGCAGTAAATTGTAAATTTAAATTAAAGAAAATAACATTAATACCCTATCCATTTTTCAAAATATAGCCGGTCCCAAATGACCAAATTCCTTTTTTTTATTTAATTATTTGAATATTTTCTTACTGCATTCAATGTTTTATTCATTTAATGTTATTTAGACTCTTTTCTTTCTCCCTATATTTTCGGATTTTTTTTATTTTTAAATTTATTCTATGGTGGTTGCTTTTTAATCAATGAGGATATAAATAGACAAAAGTTTAGGAATTTTTCTAATTATTTTCTTGTGTTTATGTGTTTTCCAGATTTTATTCAAATATTTTTTTTATTTTCCGAAAAATGTCCTTCTATTAGTACCAATGAACTATCAATAACAAAGTAGATGCTCAAGACAATGATGAGTTTTCCATTCATCCATTGTCTCTATATTCATTTGTTATTTGGCTCGAAAATCTTAAGTTATGGGTATCGGTATTGTTCTAAATTTTTCGGAAACTAATCCAACATGTGGACAAGGTGTTTGACGTAATGATATATAACAAAAAATTGTGTTGTTTGGGTCCAATCATGTTCAATTGAGAATCTTATGTAGAAATGGGTAGTATCTAATAAAATTGGCTTGAAATGAGTCATCTATGACTCAAAATCTCAAAATATTAAGTATTTTTTAAACAAATTGTTAAATATATTGTAAGGGCACCTAAAAATAATATCGCCCGGGGTACAAAAGCATCAAGGGCCGGCCCTGAGAGCAAATATGTTTAGAGTCGGTTTTCTTGACTTAAAGAATAGATAAAAGAGAATGAGATGTAAAACCCGACGATTATATTTGGATCAGCTATAAGAGAATGAGATCGAAAACCCAACGAAAACTATGGTCGGATTAGATATATATAAGGGAATGATATCTAAATCCGGGAAAGAAAATATTGTGGTTGAGCTATAAATGGGATTGACATGCTCGAACCGAGAAAGAAAAACCGGTCAATAATTAGGTTTTTAAAACTCTATCCTTTAACGAATATATACGATGTTGTGTGATCCATAATCAAGACCCAATCTAAAATCATCCACTAACATAAGCATGGTGAGAGCGTCATAGTAAGATTATATCCTAAAACCAATTAAAAACAAGATGAGTAACTCATCAAACATACATACTAGATTGCGGGCTTGTCAGCTAGCACAATATCAGACGGACTATATCATTTTCTACATTAGAACACATATGCGCATTGGATCCGAACCTATATATATAAACCTAACGAGATTTCATCGTAAAACTTCCGCCATAACAAAAAATTGTCCAATAAGAGTCTACTTCTAGTAAGGTAGTTTTCACAATCCTAATTAAGATAAACTATATCTTAATAATACATCTTTACCTACTCACAATGCAAAGCACGAATTTAGTCTACTTAGATTTGAATGTTGAGAAAGCAGGCCACCCACCAGACTTTACGGGATAGGCTCTCGACTTGTGTAGGGGGTAAGCAAGCAACCTTTGCTCTTTCACCCAACCCAACATATAACCAGTCGTCAACCATTATCTAACACATTAACATTTTCAAAAACACTAAGTTTACCAATTTGCCCTTTTCAAACTATCTAATTACTTATCCTATTAGTCCCTCTTTTCCTATAAAAATCACCCACCAACTACTTATGAATAATTCTACTTACCACTCATTATCATATATTATATATGGAAATTGCTATAATCTTTCTCATTTTATGAAAGCAACACTAAACCTAATAGGTTTATAGTGTTGAATACTACCCAAATGTTGTTAAATCATGGGTGGTTGGAATAAAACTACTTAAAATGAAATACTTTTAAGTTATACATGGATTATGTAAATGAAAAAAAACTTTATAATTTAGGCCAAGTTGTAAGAAATGCCCAACTTTTAGGATAATGACCGAAAATTGGTCTAAATATTTATCGTCGTGAAATATAGCCTAAACATTGGTTAAGAATACTAATTCAAGCTTTATTATCTTATGGAGGTATGATATAATTGAGGAACCCTATTTTTTTAGGTATTGCCATTGAATTGTCTAGTTTGATCGGCCAATACAATTATACGTTTAGAGTTAATATCATTTTCACCAAAAATCATTTTCTCCACGACGATGTTAGTAGGATTCGAATTTAAATATCACGTACAATACTTAGTGCCACTTTACGTATTGAATTAACGAACGCTATTTGATTCCTCAATCATACAACACAACAATATTGCCTTATGAGTTAATCCATAGAAATATATAACCAACATTAATTCTATCAATAGTAATATATAACCAACATTAACCAACATTTGTAACTTAGCTCGAATTTTTATAATAATTCAGGGAAGAAAAAGAGAAGAAACACATCTATGTTAGGAAGAGTAATTGTGAAAAAATAACCTAAAATTTTAAATATGCGAAAGATAACGTTATATAGATAATTATTATAACCGATATAAGTATTATGATGATCAACCGATCTTGTTTTAAAGTTAATGGTACACATTTAATCATATATGACAATTTGGTGGTATTTTAGCAAATTTCCCAACAATTTGAAAATTTAGATTATTTCTCACCAATATCACTATTTAGGGCAATTTTGTGGCATTTGAATTTAACCTAAAGTTTCATAAAGGATAAGGGCAAATATGTCAAATAACATCACAGCAGGAAATGACAAGAGCAAACCTACAAAAAGGATGCGACTAGAAAAGAAAATAAAAAGTCAAGCTGGCATGCCTGCTCCCTTCTTCTTCCTCCTCCTCTTTGAAACTGTCTCAATTGTCTGTGCCAGCGTTACCAACACCACAAGAAACCTAATTTCATACCTCTTAACAGCACCATAATCTCCAAATTCAGAATCTTATCCAAATTTGCCAAAAACCTAACCAATTCTTTAGTAAAACCCATTTTGGCATTATTCTGGATTTTTTCTCCGGCGAGGAGAAAATTTTAATGGTTCGTTGAGAAGTAGAGGGTGATGAAGAAGACGAGGTAATCGATAATGGTGACCCAATTACCTAATCGATTCGTCCTCGTCTTCCTCCTGATTCTTTCTTGTATATCTCTCTGTTCTTCCTCCCAATGGGATTCTCCTCGGAACGTCGAGACTTTTTATCCATTTACATACTCGCCTCCGCCGCATGAGAAATCGGCTTCGGCGCCGGCACCAGATCCGAACTATGGAGTTTCTGTTCAATCTATTCCGCCTCCGGCGTTACCCGGAACGTCGAAGAAAGCAATTATGACGGCCGTTGGAGCAACTGCTGCGAGCACTTTCGTTCTCGCTGTTGTCTTCTTTCTTCTCTTGACGTGGTATTCTAGATCGAAACGCCGGAAAAGAATCAGAATCGGAGGAAGTAACCCTACGCCTCCGGTACCGCCTGCTGTGGTGTCGGCCGGAAGTGGATCGGAGTACAAGAAGGTTTCGGGCAACGTTAAGGGATACATCGTTGATGAAGACGGCTTGGATGTGCTCTATTGGAAGAAGCTTAGCAATAGCGGAGGTTTTCGCAAGGAGACGTATAGTTCGGCAGAGTACGCGAATCGAAAAATCCCCCCTGTTCCGAGAGGAAAATCTTCGTCTTCTCAATCACACAATCAAATTCATCCTCGGTCCTCCATAAATCGGAGCAATTCCGGCAGCGCCGGAGGTCAGCCACCAGCATTATCGACTACGGCGGTTCCAAAAGCTCCGGCACCGCCTCTTCCTCCACCGGTGCCCCAGAAGAATGCTCCAACCGTACCTCCGCCGCCACCTCCCTCAAAACCTCCGGCAGCTCCGCCGAGTAAAACCCTAGAAGCTAGGGCAAAAGAAGAAGCTTCTGGAAGCGGGAATGATGACCAGGTTAAACTGAAGCCTCTACATTGGGAGAAAGTCAATGTTAACCCTAATCACTCCATGGTTTGGGACAAACTTGAAAAAGGCTCTTTCCAGTAAGAATCATCTCATAATTTTTCCTCAATTTTTGAACTCTTTGATTACATTTTCCTGAGTTTTTTTGCATCTGTTTTGTTGAATAAGGTACAATGGTGATATGATGGAAGCTCTGTTCGGAGTTGTAGCAACCAAACGCAGATCGCCTAAGCAACAGGACTCAAACAACAATGGCGGAGAGTTTTCCGATTCTAATCCTCAAATCTTCATCTTAGACCCAAGAAAATCCCAAAACGTAGCAATTGTGATCAAATCACTCGGAATCCCCCGTGACGAGCTCATCGATGGTCTACTCGAAGGCAAAGGTTTAACCGCGGAAACACTCGATAAGCTCAAAAGGATAGCTCCAACAAAAGAGGAAGCATCCAAGATCCTTGCATTCGATGGGGATTCCTCGAAACTCGCTGATGCGGAATCTTTCCTCTACTGTCTTTTGAAAGCAATCCCTTCAGCTTTTGTTCGTGTTGATGAAATGTTGTTTAGATCATCTTACGATTCCGAGATCTTTAGTCTCAAGGACTCCTTGCAGACATTGGAGTCGGGTTGCAATGAGCTTAGAAGCCGCGGAATCTTCTTGAAGCTTCTCGAAGCAATCCTCAAGGCGGGAAATCGGTTGAATGCTGGAACTGCAAGAGGAGATGCAAAGGCATTCAATCTGTCAACTCTAAGAAAGCTCTCTGATTACAAGAGCACTGATGGTAAAACCACTTTGCTTCATTTTGTTGTTCATGAAGTGGTTAGAAATGAAGGGAGACGTTGTGTTCTTTCACAAAGAAATTCAGGGTCAATGTTAGATGATCAAATGGCTAAAGAAGAGCGAGAGAGGGAGTTTTTGAAGCTCGGATTACCGGTTGTAGGTGGACTTAGCTCGGAATTTTCGAATGTCAAGAAGGCAGCAAGCATAGACTATGATGCTCTTAAAGACACACTTGATTCGATTTCGAAGAGTGTATTCAAGGCCAGACGGATTACGGGTAATGAAACGTCCGATGATGATGGAGACGGGTTTTTGATGGAGACCAGGAAGTTTTTCGAGTTGGCTGAGGTTGAGGTTAATGATTTACAAGAAGAACACACAAGGGTTATGGGGATAGTGAAGAGAACTACTCAATACTATCAAGCTGGTGCTTCAAATGGGAAGAGTCCACTTCAGTTGTTTGTTACTGTGAAGGATTTCTTGGGTATGGTTGATCAAACTTGTGTCGAGATTGCTCGGAGTTTGCAACAGAAGAAACAAACTAGCCCAACCGCCGCTGGGTCTGGGTCAGGGTCCGAATCCGGATCCACACCAGATGTGTTGAGAAGCCGAGTGACCTTTCCGAGATTACCGGAACATTTCTTGTCGGATAAGTCGAACAGTGGTTCAGATGATGATTCTTAAGCATCTTAACCAAGGTCTGAATACAAACTGGTATATATATAGAGAGATTACAAGCTTGAATGGTGATTAGTACAGAGTTTTTACAATTTTTCTTTGGTTAATCTTTTCTTACTTTGTTTCTTCTTGCAATGGATCACAAAATGTGAATCCAGAAAGCACATACTGAGTTACCATTGCTTGTTCATTATATTACCAATTATTGTTGCTAGTAGACGTTGGATTAGATTTAGCAGATTGTTCTTTAGAGATTCATATTTCATTGACGCTATATGAAGAGAGTCTGCAAACTAATAGTACATCATATTATATAAAATACAAACATCACCAAATATACCTCTTAATCTCTTATACTGAAACCAAATCATTTCTCTTTGTACATCTAACTTCCTCATCAATAACATTGCCAATTTACGCGCTAGCTGAAATTTGGTTCGATTGCCCCGGTTTCCAGCCAGTACGGATAGACTCGTATCAACCTTAATAACCAAATGGATAGCGTGGGAGCTCTTCCGGTCCTCACAATTTGGTCCATCACAAGCCTTACGATTTGCGAACCTTTCAAAGCATGTAATTTCAAATGCCATTAGTTTTAAGAACAAAGATAAGGGGCAAGTAGAATTTCTAGTTTATATGTTTCCGAGGAAAAAGAAAAGATGACAAACATGCACAGTATATGATTCACTTAGTTGAAGGTTCTACGAGCCGAGCTAACAGGCTTCTCGTTATGTAGATTCTGAATTCAAGCCACCATTAGAGCTGCAATCAATCATCAATTGTAGGACAAAGAATCAAGAAGCGAACCTTATCTAAAGAGCATTTTGGCGTGTCCACGCGATTTTGTTACCATTGTGTGGCATCCTTTTGATTTCTTCTTCTTTCTGCACGCATGGAGGATTAGAGGTGAGATATGATGCAATATATCGCCATGTAATGTGCATCAAAGTGAGAAGTTGTCACCAATCATAAGTGATCATACATGGTCAAACGAATTAAGAAACATATTTGAGTATCCATGTTTTTTTTAATACGAGTAAAAAACCAAAGCTTGTGGTTTCAAGGCTTTTGTCATCTGAATTATTAAATGTTGACCCATCAGGCCCAAACCCATCACATAAACCCGATGAGGTTCCATCCTAAAACCAATTGACAGTAGGAGGATTAGCCCACCGACCTTGTTCCCAACTTTCAATGTGGGGAACTTATTATCTCCAACAGCAACCAAGATGACGACACTTCAAAAATAGTCACTCATACAGTCATATTAAGGCTAAAGTTAATGGTCCGTCAAACCACGTCAATATCTGAGTGAGATTTAACACCAAGTGGGTTCTTTTCTACCTTTACTTTAGGCTGGAGTTGAACTCTCTCAGCAGCTTTACCACTGACCTTTTCTACCGGCTTCTTTATCAACTTTGCAAAAGCAGGCAGTCATATGTTAGAATACATACCCAAGACAAGAGGATCTTGTGGACAATAGTATTCAACAAGATCAACAAAAATAAGGATAGTCACTTTGTACCTCTTTTCTGCCGTCTGGCTTATCATGGTTCCTCAAGCTGCAAGGCGATGATACAGATTTAGCATTCCTTTGATCAGCACCAACACCGTTCTGGAATCTATTTAAGACAACATTAAAATCATGAAATCAAGTTGAGATCCTCATACTAGTAATCTTCTCAAAAAACAAAATCAGGTAATAAATGCATCAATAAGAATATTAAAATTGAAAACTCTATATTCTAGTGTAGCCGAGTCCCTCAAAAGATCAACACATGGTGAGCTAAATGCAGAAAAGGACTGTTGTTTCGATTTTATGGGACTAAACATCAAGATTGCGACAAGTTCTGAAGTTACTTGCACGTGCACACTTAGTTAAATTATATTCTTTGACAGCTTCAGCTACTTTGTTAGTCTCATATATACAAAGAAGGCTAAAGATGAATTATGGAGCACAATTTCAATAGCTTCTCAAAGTACCTGGGTGAGTTTGAGGTTTTCCTCAGTCCTGGCTGACTGTTTTGCGGACTTTTCTTGACCCTATACATTTCATAAGCAGATAAGTCACTACAAAATTTTACAAATTGCTAAACGTTGGGAAGATGCAATTACTGACAGATATTATGCAACAGCTATGAGCATTTTCAGGTATCCTACCCCTCAATATTCTTCTGAGTTCTTACTGCAGAAACCTTACTTCCCGTCTTCTTGTGGTGAATCTGCACTCATATTTAAGTCTAGAGACTGAACACAAACAATGGGAAAGTGGAATTTTCATAACAGACAAGGTGAAAGGATTGGAGATTACCTGGCTGCTCAAGGTTGGTCTACTTGGGCTCGAAGAAGAAATATGGTCGAAGTTGTGGAATGCCTTAAATGCTCGCTTAACAATGTCTTTATCTCCCATTTTTTCCCTTATCAGAGGTTTCCTCATTGCCGTGCTTGGAGCCGGCTCAGTTGCAGGATCTAAACAAAGCGACATATGCAAAGATGTAGGAGCTCCTTTCCTGGTTTCAGCTGTAATAGTTTTTCTACTCGTCAAGAGAGAGGTACTATATTCCTTTTTAGACAAGGCCCTTGGTTCAGACATGGTGGATTTTGATAATGCTGGCCTTGACAACTTAGGTGTGGACAAAAGCAATGCCCTGGGTGCAGATGCACTGGTTGTCTTTTTTGCTATGGTTGCCTGAAGGAACAAAAGGATCCCACAAAACAGACTAGGATGATTTAGCTTAATTACACATTAAGTACACATCCTAAAAGCTAAAATGTACCTCTTTACCTTTTGAGCTTTCAACTGTTTTTCTGATTTAACTTTTTCTTCCTTGTCTACTGGAACCTCAAATCTGACATTATCAATAGGGAGAGCCAATTCTTGTACACTTTGAGATCCCGGTGCACAAGCCTCATCCTCGGTGTCCTTAACAAGTGGAGGTAAATGCATGTTCTCATTGACCTCAATGAAATTATCATTGTGTTCATCTTCTTGAGCATTACTCATCTCATTTTTCGAAATGGTCACTTCTTTTTCTAACTCGACTCCACCGACAGATTCCTGATCATCTAATTTATCCACGTCCAAATCCTGAATAACTCCGCTAAAATGGCTCACGAAATCCCTCTGAATTTGATCTTTCGAATCCACGTGATTTACTGGCCCGACTCCTGTTTTCTTATCATGATCTTCTAGCTCGGATTTTGTAGCAGCAATCTTCTTATAGTGAGCTTCAAAGTAAGCCTTCTTCTGGGCCACTGATCCAAGAGTGGAACACTTTTCAACCTCCTTCAAATGCTTGTTTGTAGGAAAAGTAGACCATTTCTCCCATGATAGAGAGTCGTTCTCAAATCTACCAAGCGATACCGAGACTTGAAGAGTAGCGACACCCGTTGTCCCCAAATCATCCACCTGTTCATCAATTAGGCATTCAGGCCACAAGCAGATAAAATCCACTCAGACACTCAAGCAAAAGGGTTATAAATCTAGCATGAATTATCCAGCTTGTTACCAAAACTTAAGTACCATATATATAGAAAATCAGTACAGATATCAACAATTGTAAACGAATCTAGGGAAAGCTTCTTTAAAGAAAAGAAACAATGAAAGGGTTCACCGTGTTATCAGCAATTGGAGGTTCCACTGATGATTCACCCATATGTCTTGAAGATTAGGAATGAGTTTCTCTCACAGACCTAAGCAAACACATGAGTCCAAGCACAATTTTACAAGCACCATTAAGAAGTAAACTTTTATATTGAGAATAATTAAAATTTAGAAGAGATCACTCACACTAAAATCTAGAGGTGCTAAAAGGGAACAGCCAGATTAACAGGTTAGAAAAAAGTAGGGATGAATAATGTGACTAGGTGATGATAGAATTGTAGCCACCTCCATGTCATAGTGTTTCTTTTATATCAGCCTTATTACACCTTTCTCTTTCTCCCCTTGCACCAGCTACCATTGACTCGACTCGCCAAACTTTCTGTTTCCTTCTTTTTCTTTTTTTTACAATTTTACAGCCATTGTAACATTTTTATGTGGGGTACTGTATCCATAAAGAACCACTAGAAAACACACAGTAATTAAAGTTCAATAATCACGAATGTTAACTCCACCTTGATAAATAAGACATTACTTATGGTTGATGAAAGTCAAAACCTTGGTTTCCAGGTTTTTGTAAGGCCTTACCATATTACAGAAAACCTTGGTTTCCAGGTTTCAGTAAGGCCTTACATGATCTGGTAAGACCTTACCAAAACTGGACAAAAAACTACACTTGAGTGACATACATTCCAAACGGCTTTATTTCCTTCTTGTTGAGTTATTTAAGGGATTTGATTTCAACAAATCTTTGATTTGTTTTAATTAAATCTTCTTGAGATAAAATTGGAAGATTTCCTAAAATACCAACAACGCTTGACTTCATATCTCAACGAACGAGTTTCAACAAACAAATCTCAACAAGTCAGATTGGATCAAAACTCAACAACCAAGATCTCCCCAAGATCACGCAACCAAGATCTTCTTCAAACGTTCAAAAGTGCTGATACGTTTGCCTATTTAAAGAGACAAGGAAGAAGACACAATACACATTCATTACCGACGACTGAAACGCAAGTGACAAATCGATCCATCCTTTTCTTCTTACAAAGTATTGATCTCACCTTCGAAGTTCTATCGTTCTACTCCCCTGAGAGTGTGAGATCTTATTCGAGCTTATAGTACAATTCAACTAGGATCATACAAACCGTTTATTCTACTAGGCACGTTTGGATACTGGTGTTGTATCTGGAGTACTTTAGTTTTCCTTTTTGAGTGTGTGAGTTGCTAGATAGGAAGTGTAAGACTTCTGAGTTTAGAAGAGGGAAGGTCTTCTGAAAATTCTATCTGGAACTCATCAAGAAGAAGGAAAATAAAGCTACTTGGAATCCTAGGGTTGAATCGATCCTAGGCGGGGACTAGGTCGTGTTGGTGACCGAACCTCGTTAACATATCGCATGTCCTTTATTGCTCTTAACATTCTTGGTTTGTCTAAACCTTTACACTTAATATCAATCTTAGAGAAACGTGTAAGGTCTTATTATTACGAATAAGACTTTATCTTATTTGAAAAGGTCTTATCTCTTTCGATAAGGTCTTACCTATCCTAAGATTGCGAAAAGTTTCCATACTCTATTCATCCCCCCTTCTAGAGTATTGGCTAAACTATTTATCTGCCTATTCCGCATTTCAATTGGTATCAGAGCCTAACTCACGTCTTCTTAGATATTATTATCTGTGAGGCTAACTAATGGCAGGTGAAGGTCAAGGCGGTTTTGGTCAAACAAGATCAATTTCTCGACCACCTCTTTTTGTAGGAAACAATTTTATGCACTGGAAATCCTTGATGCAGATGTTTATCATCGATCAAGATTTAGAGCTTTGACATATTATCAAGAACGGACCTTTCACTCCTACCAAGGATGGTCCCAACAATACAATAGTAAACAAGACAGAAGCTGAATTCAATCAGAAAGATCTTGAGAGCGTGGCGAAAAACTACAAGGCCATTAATCTATTATATTGTGGTTTAAGTACTGATGAATTTAATCGTATATCTTCATGGAGATCCGCTAAAGAAATATGGGATAAATTAGTGGTCACCTATGAAGGAACCAGCCAGGTCAAAGAAACCAAAATAAGTATCTTTCTGAGGCAATATGAATTGTTTAAAATGATCCCAGATGAATCAGTCAAAGTAATGTTCACCCGTTTTACGGAGATCATTAATAATCTTGACTCACTGGGAAAGACTTTCAACAACGAAGAAAAAGTCAGAAAGATACTTAGATGCTTGCCTAAAGCAAAATGGGGTCCCAAGGTAACTGCTATAGAAGAAGCACAAAACCTCAATACACTTGCTCTTGATGATTTGCTGGGCAAATTAATCACCCACGAATTGATCCTCAATGAGGACGATGGGGATGTGCCAACAAACATTAAGAATTTGGCACTTAAGGCAAAGAAAGAGGAACCACTGGAAGATTCTGAAAGTGATGATGAAGATCCCTTCGCTCTTATCACAAGAGGACTAGCTAGAATATTAAAAATGAAAAAGCAATTTTCAAACAAAGAAAATGCTGGATCATCTAAATACAGAGGTAAGTCTTCTAACCCCTTGAAGAAGAATCGTGTTCTAAATTGCTATGAATGTGGTGAAACAGATCATCTTGTTAAAGAATGTCCTCAAAAGAAGAAGAACAAATTCAAGAAAAAGGAATTTGGCAAGAAAGCCATGGTAGCAGCTTGGAGCGATTCAGACTCCTCGAGTGATTCAGATTCTGAAGATGATCATGCAAACTTATGTCTTATGGCAAAATCCGACAAAAATCAAGATCAACATTTGGATGGAATGGTAAGAGATCTTATATCTAGTCCTACCGATGTTTTATCAGAAGTACTGAAAAACATGATTTCTAATGAAAAAACTTACAGCAAAGAAATCAACATTTTACAAGAAAAGCTTAATGATCAGGAAACTTGCATAAGAATGCTTTCGCTGAAAGTTCAAGATCTTGACAGCATACAATCAGATCTTGACACTGAGGTTAAGGCCTTACGATTGGAAAATTCCGATCTAAAGGCAAACCTCTCATCTCTTAAGACATGTAATACTGACTTAGAGATTGAAAAAGTGAAACTTTCTGAAAAATGTCAAGAACAGCAAATTGCTCTTGTGCAATTTACTAAATCTAAAGCTACTCTTGATAAAATGCTTGGAGAACAACAATTATCCTTAAATCGAAGTGGAATAGGATATAACAGGAACTTTCCTGCTAAACCCACTACCACGTTCGTTAAGGCAAAAGGAAATTGGAGATCTCCTACTTGTTTCTTTTGTTGTAGAAAGGGTCATGTAAAGGAAACTTGTCCTTATAGAAGAACGGATCCATATATTATTAGAAACACATTTCCTGTACATCTTAATGAACGGGTAAAACATATATGGGTTCCTAAAGGGACTAGGCCACCTAACATGGTCTACCCCATAATGGATCTAACTCTGTTTATTGGTCAAGCCGGAAAGGATGATTTTCCGTTTTGCAGGATATCATCAAGACTCAAAAATGGATAATGGACAGTGGTTGTTCAAGACATATGAGTGGGAAAGAATCTCTTTTCGACACTCTAAAGAAGAAAATCACTGGCACAATAACTCTTGGTGACAAAGGAAAATGTGACATTCTTGGTATTGGTAACGTTGGTATTGATTCAAATAATAATATTAAAGATGTTTATTTGGTGGATGGCTTAAAATATAAACTTCTTAGTGTTTCTCAGCTTTGTGATAAAGGAAATTGTGTTAGCTTTGACAAGAGGAAGTGTGAAGTTCGAGATGAGATGACAGGAAATCTAGTGCTAACAGCTCACAGGGATAATAATATATACGCTGTTAATACTAACCAAATTGCAGGGACAAATTTAAAATGTCTCAAGGTCTTATTAGATGACTCAAGACTATGGCACAGACGACTTGGTCACATCAGTTTACATTCTTTTAACAAACTCAAATCAAAAGATCTTGTAAGAGGACTTCCTGACCTAAAATTCAAGGTAGATGAATTATGCAATGCTTGCTCAAGAGGTAAACATACTCGTAGTTCTTTCAAAAAGAAGCAAGTGGTAAGTACTACTAGACCTCTTGAACTTCTCCACATGGATCTTTGTGGACCTATGCGTGTCAAATCTCCAAAAGGCAAGCAATACATTCTTGTTATTGTTGATGATTATTCTCGATTTACTTGGGTTTTCTTTTTTAAAATTAAATCGGAAGCACTTTTATACTTTTCAAAACTTTGTAAGGAGTTACAAACCTTGAAAAACCTACCAATCATTTCTATTAGAAGTGATCATGGTAGAGAATTTGATCAATCAGACTTTGATGCATTTTGTGAGAAATATGGTATTTCTCATAATTTTTCAGCTCCTAGAACACCTCAACAAAATGGGGTTGTGGAACGCAAGAACCGCACCCTAGACGAAATGTCTAGGACAATGCTATTAGAGAATGATTTGCCTAAGTCATACTGGGCAGAAGCTGTAAATACAGCAAATTACATTCTTAATAGATGTTTGATTCGATCAATATTAAAGAAAACTCCTTATGAGCTTTTTAAAGGAAGAAAACCAAGCATATCTTATTTTAAACCATTTGGATGTACGTGTTACGTACATAATAATGGGAAGGCTAATCTTGGAAAATTTGATGCTCGTAGCGATGAAGGTATATTTCTCGGATACTCGACTCAAAGCAAGGCTTATCGAGTATACAATAAACGTACCAAAGTAGTCGAGGAAAGTATCCATGTTTTGTTTGATGAAAATGATAATGGTATCTTGAGTGAGAGCTTTGCAGATCTTGACCTAAATAAACATGAGGAAGAGGAAGAAGAAGTTGATAGGAACGTCAGAAACATGCAGGAGCCATTTCAAGACCTTACAGACGTATCGCAAGATCTTGAAATACCTTCTCAAGGTCTTACAAATGAAACCAGTCTTGAAGATACATCACCTCTTGAGCAACAAGAGCCGTCTTCTCCACTTCCTATTAATTCTGAACCTGACGCTTATAATCAGAGAAATGTCCGGAGGAAATTCAAACATGCATCATCTCATTCAACTCAGGATATCATTTCTGATCCCTCATCTGGAATACAAACTCGCTCTAAAGTAAAAGACCTATGTGTCTTTCATGCTTTTGTATCTCTTGTAGAACCTAAGAAGTATACCGAAGCTCTTCAAGAACCTGACTGGATTATCGCTATGCAAGATGAGCTAAACGAGTTCGAGAGAAACAAAGTATGGACACTTACGGCAAGACCCAAAGGAAAATCAGTTATCGGGACAAGATGGGTCTTTCGAAACAAGCTGGATGAGAGTGGTAATGTCATTCGGAATAAAGCTCGTCTTGTAGCTCAAGGTTACAATCAGGAGGAAGGTATTGACTACGAGGAGACTTTTGCTCCCGTAGCCCGGCTTGAAGCCATTCACATACTTCTTGCTTTTGCATCTTACATGAGTATAAAACTTTTTCAAATGGACGTAAAATGCGCCTTTTTAAATGGTTATTTAGATGAAGAAGTTTATGTTGCTCAACCTTCTGGTTTTGAAAGTAATGAATTTCCAGATCATGTTTTTAAGCTTGACAAAGCTCTTTACAGCTTAAAGCAAGCCCCAAGAGCTTGGTACGAGCGGCTTTCAAAATATCTTCTAGAAAATAACTTCAAGAGAGGGTTGATGGACAAAACTTTATTCATTAAAACTCATGGAAAAAATATTCTTGTTGTTCAAATTTATGTGGATGATATCTTGTTTGGAGCAACTAATGAATATCTTTGCAAGGAATTTTCTGATATCATGTGCAAGGAATTTGAGATGAGTATGATGGGAGAATTAAATTTCTTTCTTGGACTACAAGTACATCAAAGTAAAAAGGGTATCTTCCTCAATCAAGGAAAGTACACAAGAGACCTTCTGAAGAAGTTTAAGATGAATGAATCGAAAATAGCCAAAACACCAATGAGCTCTACTCTCTCTTTGGATCAAGACCTTGCCGGCAAATAAGTAAATCAAAAAGAATTTCGAGGTATGATCGGATCCTTACTATATCTTACTGCTAGTAGACCTGACATTATGTTTAGTGTTTGCACGTGTGCTAGATTTCAAGCTAACCCAAAGGAATCACATCTCATTGCGGTAAAAAGGATATTAAGATATTTTAATGGTACAAAAGATATAGGTCTATGGTATCCCACACAAAGTAGTTTCGGTCTTATCGGATATTCCGATGCTGATTTTGCAGGATATAAAGTGGATAGAAAAAGCACTTCAGGGTGTTGTCAATTTCTTGGTACATCTTTAATAAGTTGGCATTCCAAGAAGCAAAATTCAGTGGCTCTCTCAACAGTCAAAGCTGAATATATTGCTGCTGGAGCTTGTTGTTCGCAAATCTTATGGATTGCGTAACAACTCCAAGATCTTGGATTCAACTTCAAGGATATACCAATAAAATGTGACAATACCAGTGCTATTTCTATTTCCAAAAATCCTGTACAACATTCAAGAACGAAACATATAGATGTGAGACACCATTTTATACGTGATCATGTAGGAAAAGGTGATGTGTCTTTAACATTCATTTCTACTGATCTACAACTAGCCGATATCTTTACAAAACCTTTACTCGAAGAGAGATTTAACTTCATACGGTTAGAACTCGGTATGCTTAACAGGGAGGCACAAATGTAGGGGGAGCAATTATTGTTTTACAATATTGATCTTATTCCCTACATTAAGACCTTAAAATACATTTCAAGGCCTTACTAAATAATAATATGTTCTTGATTTTATTTTTTAGATTAATTTGGATCAAATCTTTTAGTTATTATCTTTTTAGATAACTAACTAATAGATTTTATTTATGAAAATCTTTATGTTTTAATTTTGATCTTTTTAAAATTTCTTAAAAATTTTACGAAGATTTTTAAAAGATTTTCCCTCTCTCTATCTTATACCAAATCTTCAAGGATCTCGTTTTATGATTTCCTTTCTGCGCTTCATAAATCCTCCGACTTCTCGTCTCTCTCACCTCCAAACCCTAATTTGCGATGGCTCCCAAACACTCTTCAACTCAGTCCACTGCTCCAGCATCCAAGAAGCAACGATCATCCGCTAGAAAGGGCAAAGCTGTTCTAACAGAATACAATCCAGATTCTGATTCTTCGATGTCTACACCCTCTCCCTCTCGGCAAATTGCTCAAGCTGTTTATCCCCCAGTCGCAAAGGATAGACCTCAACATCGTCTTCGATCACCACCTTCGGGCTTTGAGGTTAGTAGTGAAGCACCATTTTCTTGGTTCTTAAACTATACCAAAGCTGGGATGTGGAAAGATGGTTTTGCTAATCGCCCCTTAAGTTTCTGTGAAAATGTTGATGTGAGCTTTCTTGAGTCTATGAATCTGCCGTGTGTTAATCTGCTGAAATGTTCTAATGTCTGGAGCTTGTTTAATTTGGGTGATTATGCATTCCCACGTCTTACCCGACTATTTTTTGTCAACTTTTCTGCTCATCGAGAAAAGGGAATTTTGACTCTACATTCCCAGATAAAAGGGCGAAAAATTACCCTTTCTGCTTCTTCATTGGCAATCATCTTAGGGATTCCTGAGGAAATTGACACTAAATCTCATCTTTCGAAAAGTATGTGTCTTGCCCATGCTCAGAAAACATTTTTTGAGAAACAAATCCCTTCAGTGGCTACTTCTTCAAAGCCAAAGTAAAAACAAACCCATAATGTCTTAACCTTAGAAGCCAAAATTGTTTTCACTTTGCTTGCTAGGTGTATCTTACCACGAAAGAATTCCAGAGAGTTGATCACTAACAATCTTTTGGAAATTCTAGATTTGATTCTTACTGGGTATGCTATTGATGTTCCTAACCTCATTTTATCCTACATGTTACACACTGTAAATACCCCTTTGACAGCCCCTCTTCCTTATGCCAACTTATTTCCAAAGATCTTCGAGTTCTTTGAAATTGATACTACAGATGAGGATAAGGTTTATCATAAAGGACAAATCGATGAGGACTGTTGGGGAAGGCTTGAGGTTGAGAAAACTTTGTTTGGGGAATGGATTCTGAAGAAACATCAACCAACTACTCAGCCTTCTTCCGAACAGAGAATTCAGGATTTAGAGGCAGAAGTGGATGCTTTGAGGAAAGATCTGAATACTGCTCGTGCTGATATTGTGGATAGACAAGATGACACACATGAGAAGCTTTTAATGGTCAATGAGAAGCTTAATCAGTTACTATTTTTGACATCTCTATCTCATAGGGCAACTACCACAATCATGCCTTTGGATGAGGATGATGTGGAACACATTCAAGAAGTGTGTCAGAATGTTGTGATTAACTGTGAACGCAAGGTGTTAAAACGTTGCATTCTTCGACCCATAGTACCTGAGCCATCAATCTTGATAGTAGAAGAATATGGATTGGTCAAGAAATACCGAAATGAACAGGAAAAGCATTTAGCAAAACTGATGGCATGGACCACAACTAGTGAGGCACAGGATAGATGGAGGGAAAAGGTGCGTAATCGTTTTCGCAAACCAAGAGATGGTCCTTCTTCTGCTTATGGGCAATGGTTCGATGAAGTTGTTGAAGTCTTTGATGATGAAGATTGATCTTTTCAAATCTTAACTTTTTCTTGCTGAAAGACAAAAAGGGGGAGATTTCTATGTCTTTTGAAACTTTTGAAAAAACCTTGGTTGTTTTGGTTTGGTTGTTTCTGTTTTGAACTATTTTGAAAATTTTGATTTGATCCTTCTTTGTTCAAATTTTGATCCTACATGTGCTATTGTTATATTGTTTGTTCAACTCTTTGTTCAACTGCAGGAAAATAGATCATAAGTTTTGTCTTTCATCAAGGGGGAGATTGTTAACTCCATCTTGATAAATAAGACATTACTTATGGTTGATGAAAGCCAAAACCTTGATTTCCAGGTTTTGTAAGACCTTATAAGTTTTGGTAAAGACATTACAACATCTGGTAAAGTCTTACCATATTACAGAAAACTTTGGTTTCCAGGTTTCAGTAAGACCTTACATGATCTGGTAAGACCTTACCAAAACTGGACAAAAAACTACACTTGAGTGACGTACATTCCAAACGGCTTTATTTCCTTCTTGTTGAGTTATTTAAGGGATTTGATTTCAACAAATCTTTGATTTGTTTTAATTAAATCTTCTTGAGATAAAATTGGAAGATTTACTAAAATCCCAACAACGCTTGACTTCATATCTCAACGAACGAGTTTCAACAAACAAATCTCAACAAGTCAGATTGGATCAAAACTCAACAACCAAGATCTCCCCAAGATCACGCAGCCAAGATCTTCTTCAAACGTTCAAAAGTGCTGATACGTTTGCCTATTTAAAGAGACAAGGAAGAAGACACAATACACATTCATTACCGACGACTGAAACGCAAGTGACAAATCGATCCATCCTTTTCTTCTTACAAAGTATTGATCTCACCTTCGAAGTTCTATCGTTCTACTCCCCTGAGAGTGTGAGATCTTATTCGAGCTTATAGTACAATTCAACTAGGATCATACAAACAGTTTATTCTACTAGGCACGTTTGGATACTGGTGTTGTATCTGGAGTACTTTAGTTTTCCTTTTTGAGTGTGTGAGTTGCTAGATAGGAAGTGTAAGACTTCTGAGTTTAGAAGAGGGAAGGTCTTCTGAAGATTGTATCTGGAACTCATCAAGAAGAAGGAAAATAAAGCTACTTGGAATCCTAGGGTTGAATCAATCCTAGGTGGGGACTAGGTCGTGTTGGTGACCGAACCTCGTTAACATATCGCATGTCCTTTATTGCTCTTAACATTCCTGGTTTGTCTAAACCTTTACACTTAATATCAATCTTAGAGAAACGTGTAAGGTCTTATTATTACGAATAAGACTTTATCTTATTTGATAAAGTCTTATCTCTTTCGAATGAATGACAGTTTAAACATTAAAGTAAACTGGCTTGTACTCATAAACCCATGATTGTAGAAACGCATTGCTTATATTATGACCATTTAAAACCCTTTTGCAGAAATCAAATTTCTGATAAGGAAAAGACGCAATAAATTGAAAACTCATCAAGATTGAGAAAAAGAAGATGAAGAAAACAAATCAAAGTACCTTTTGGTAAAGATGAATGAACACTAACAATGTATAAAAACTGAAAGCACTAAATTTGTAGAGAGACCAACCTAGAAATAAAGAGATCAGATAAGCATCATATGGTCCAGCAGAAGAAGAATGCCAAACAATGAAGACGGAGTTTGGTGGTGGGGATGACCGATTGCACGTGACAACACCTCTCTCTCCTTTATCTTGTGCATTCACTTGTCCTGCCTACTTCAGGACCAGTTCTGGAATCTGGACCCCTTTTTTAGTCTTATCCTCCATGATACCTTATTGTTTCAGATTGGTATCTTCGACGTATTTAGCTTAATGAAGACATCATTTCTGTTGTAAATGATTGTTACTTCAAAAGCAAGTTATACCCACCTACCAAATTTCAGATTTTTGCAATCTTATACTAATCAAGTTCAATAGCAAGATAATGATCACATCATCATCACAAAGGCTTACGACACGGCAATCATCACTCAAAAAAACATGTACTACAAGCAAGTAAAACTTACCCAAAGTATCTGTAAACGTAAGTACCTGATGCATACGTAGAGCCGTAGAGGAAGAATACATACAAGACAATGACACATTCAAGAAGAAACTCCTTTAAGCTTACTACTACCCTACTAACTAAAATGAACTTAAAATTCAACCATTACATCCAGTGACGCATTTCATCAAACACATGGTGGGCTCATCCTTAATTGCCTGTTAAGCTACTCAACTCCCAATATCTATATTTGTTTCCGCAATAATCAAATAATTCAATCTTCTTTTTCTTCTTTCTATATATACATTTCCCTTCTCCCTTCTGCACATCATTTCCCATCAGATTTCAATCTCCAAATCGCTTCTCTTCATTCGCCATGCGAATCACCTTTAAATTTCACTTATTCATGGCCACAATACTCTTAATGGGCCTTGTAAAGTCCGACCCAGAACCACTACAAGATTTCTGCATAGCGGACACAACCGGGCCACGGGCCAACTACATTAATGGGCCTCCATGTCTTGACCCGAACAAAGCAGGCCCGGCCCATTTCTCTACATCCGCACTTTCCAAGCCAGGCAACACTAGTGCAAACTCATTTGGCTTTAGTGTCATTCTCACCAATGCTCAAAACCTCCCAGGCTACCACACACAAGGCTTGACCATGGCTCGAGTTGACATCGGGCCTAACGGGCTTGTTCCCCCTCACTCCCACCCGCGGGCCTCAGAAGTAACCATTTGCCTAAAGGGGACAATTCTCGTGGGATTCATTGACACGTCGAATCGACTCTTTACCCAAAAACTTAGGCCCGGTGAGTCCTTTGTTTTTCCTAAGGCATTGATCCATTTCTTGTACAACATGGACCCTTCAGACGACGCTTTGGCTGTGTCCGGGCTCAACAGCCAAAGCCCGGGAACACAAGTTTCGTCGGTGGCTACATTCACGTCTAAGCCGCGGTTACCCGATGAAGTTTTAGAGTCGGCATTCAAAATCACGGAGCAAGACATTGTTAGGATTAGGAGGAACCTCGGAGGGTAAATACGTAAATATAGCTACTATCAATTTAAATGTGTTTGGACATTATTATGTACAATTTAACATCTTGTATTTTTATTTATTGTATGGAAATGTTTTTATTGATTTAACATCTTGTTTTTTTTATTTATTGTATGGAAATGTTTTTATTTGACATCACCGTCTACCTTGTTTGGATGCATAATATATATAACTTGTTTGTTGTGCGATTGTTACAATATTTGAATAGGATCATAGTACAAAATGGCATGTTTATGATTATGGATGTTATTTCAGCCGGATTTTACATGATCACTGAGCGAATCTGAATTAAATTTAAATTTTACATAAAATTATATTCAAGTTACTCTAATAAAATGCCGTCAACACACTACGTTCTACTAATGTCACCGTTCTACAGTGAACATGTCGATATGCATTTGCTATCACCGATCTATCGGCGTTTCTTTATTTGTTGGCAATGAAATCCCGTCATTAGCATTTATCGACCTTCCGCTTTGATTGCAGGGCATTTGAATGATAAAATATGAGAATATATGAATGTATAATACTATACCACTTTGATGTTGACCTGATAACGACTACTTTAAGCTCATGGCCTGTTCGCTAGCCCTCATTCGTTCAACTTGTTCGGTAGCTATTTAGGATAGATTTTCAGTTGAATGAATCGATTGAGTTAATCGATTGAATGGGTTGAATGATTCAGCTGCACCCATGAAGTTGAATCAAATGAAAAAATTGTTGATGGCATTTGTACCCTTAAACAATATGTTCTTCTAATTACACAGTTGCCTTCTCACAAGACTTTCTCCTCCATAGCCAAGACATATGGTATGTCATCTTACTCACTTATCAAAATCTCACACTCTGAGAATTTGGGATCCAACTTTAATTCACAAAGGAAAACACCCTAACTTGGGTCTCATACAAGATCAATTTGAATGGGACAAGGAGAAGAACATGAGTTTAACCCTCTAAATATCCCAAAACTCTCCCTTTTTCAAAGTAGGATCCATAATCCCAAAGAAGAACAAAAACACAGGAATTGAGAGGCAACTGCAAGTAAAAAATGAATTCAGTTTCAATGGAAGTAATTGTTGTTCCAATGACAAGCTCAAACATGCAACTCTAATGCGTTTTCAACCTACTCCAGAAAATCGGTGATCAGAAATGGCCGGAAGTTCAGCAGGCTTGAGGTGAATGCTTCATTGAAGGAGAAGGCGTAGTGACGGCCACCTCAATAGCGGTGACGGCGTCCATGGTGGTTCTCCAGATTGGAGAGGCGGCTGAAGGATCTCCGTCTTTGAAAAGCTTCCTTATGGGCATCGTCTTTGTCATTGAAAAACTTCCTTCATTGTCGACATTTACAAGGGGAGCTTGCTAGTGTGTGAGTGGGAGGATGAAGGGAGCATGAGTTTAACCCTCACCCAGTAAGACTAACCGCATCCCACTCCGTCTATAATGCTATTTATGCATAGTATTTCCATACGTATTTGCGTATAGACTTTGTCTATATAGCTTTTTGTTGCATTTTATTTCGTCTATAATTTTATTTTTACCTTACTTTCTCTTTTTCCCATAAAATATTTGAGAAAAATAAATTACAAAAAGATATTATTGGTTTATTTGTGGAGGAGTAGGACCCACTTTATTTTGCACTCTTGGAGGATGACGTCTATATTTGAACGGATTGAATTTTTTTTTAACTATTTACACGGAGAATATAAATGGGATGTAGGAATTTGTTTTAGATAACAGTATAAAATTTAACCCTTTTTACTATGTAGATAGTCTAACCCCATACCCAAAGTAGAAGAGAGTCTAAGGGGCCTACCTACACAAATCACTTGTCATGGGTCACAATAAATGGTTGAGTCCATAAATCCCGACTATGGGCTTGTGAGCATTTGATTATTTTGCTTACTAAAATTCAATAATAACAATTCTTATAAAGCCCATTTTGGTCATTGAACAAATAATTCAACTAATTCATTCTCATCTTAAACGAACATAGAAACAAATTAATTCGATTCATTTCATTCAGTTTCAGTCACATTTTTCAGTTTCAATTTTAATTTCATTAAGTTCCGGTTTCGGTCAAGATATACCAAACAAACCCTCAATCTTGATACACATTACCCATACTATCACCATCGCTTTATCCTTTCTAGTATTCTACTATTCAATTTTGATTATGACATACCAACCTGATAAACTCAATTTGTTCATCATGAGTTTGTAATACATTTCCCCCAATTAGGTTGCTATACTAGAAAACGTATACGCATTGTCACATGTTATTTGTGTAATATGAAATTAATAGAGTGATTTAATTAAATATGCCTTTTTTGTCTAATTAAATGTACGTTAAACATACACAAAAATGATAAATTACAAATATTTCTATTAACTTAGATAGTTAACTGAAAATCAATTTAATAATAACTCGATTTGATCAAACAAAATTTATAATTTGGACCAAATTATAATACATATATCATTAATCTAACATTTCTTACATAAAGTATTTAATTATAATAATATTTCGTATTCATAGTTAACCTAAATATGGATTTCATAAATCTAACTTTGATGGTTTTAAAATTTGATTTTGGGGCTACCTACATCGGTTTTGTTATTCGAAACTATAATGCGGAGGTTATTAGTAGTATTGGTTCAAAGAAAATCATTTTTTTTTAACTCGGTTCCAAAAGTAGAAGTCAATGCTCTTAAATCATGCTTGCAATAAACGATTTCATTACAAATAAAAAAGATCGAAATCGAGGGTGACAACTTGTACATCAAGACACTCCAATGTCTTTGGAGTTGCAGATCGAGATGATTTTATCTTACTCCAAATTGGATCTTCGTCTATTTGATTAAGTCTATATCAGACATGTTTTCAGAATAAATAATTGTTCGATTGACTCATTTGAAAATCTCGACACCCAACCCTAATATTTTTTAGAAATAATGAGAGAAAGAGGACCCCAAAATTTTTCATTTTGTGAAATGGGCCTCTAATAAATTTACTACATAAAATAGGTCTGAAAAGTATAAACTAGGCTACTGTAGACATTGAATTGAAAAGAGAGGGGTGCAGGCTTTTTTTTGAAATGATTTGATGTTAATTTTTTGGGGAAAAAAAACACTACTTACCCAGTTACCCACAAATAGATTACCCAATAATACATTACCCAGGAATTTTGAAATTACCCAGAAATAGATTACCCAAGAAGTTTGACATTACCCAGAAAGTTTGACTGTTTTAGATTACCCCGAAATACATTACCTCGGAAGATGAGAAGTTTCAGCTTACCCCGAAATACATTACCCAGGAAGATGAGAAGTTGGAGATTATCAATGGATACAAACAAACACTACTTACCCACAAATAGAAAATGTAAACAAACATTGCTTACCCACAAATAGAACATGAAGTTTCAATGTTTTAGATTCACAAAAAGAAGAGATGAGAAGTTTCAAATTATCCACAAATACATTACCCAAGAAGTTTGAGATTACCCAAAAATAGGAACAAACACTGCTTACCCAAAAATAAGAACAAACACTGCTTACCCACAAATACATTCCGGTGAAGAAGAAGATCAACAAGCAGTCCAGATTTCTGCGTTTCAATGGGAAGAAGAAAAGAGCTGCATATGGATACCCAGAAATAAATTTAGGTTTGAAAGGAGGGAAGAAGAAGGGACAAAGGAGGGAAAAAGATGGGCTGACTGAATTGATTGGACTATTTTCTGATTTTTTCTACATGTCACCCATCAAATCAAATGAAACATATGTCCCTTACTTTTCTGATTTTTTCTACAATAGGAGCCCATTTTCTAAATGAAATTACGAGAGACCCTAAATCTAAACTCTACATTGTAAAAAGCCCACATTGCAAATTCAGCCTATTTTTTATGATTCCGAGCTTCATGTTTTCATCCGTAAAAAAGCTTGAAAGAATTTGGCCTACTAGGCTTTTTTAGTTTTGTATTTAGTATGTGTACCCCATTATTTTTACCACTTTCATTTAATAGTAGGTAAAAATAATTAACCTCTCTTAAAAAAAAAAGAAAGAATAATTGATGCTTGTTATTTTGTAATGTAAGTTTAAGTTTTAATTTTTAATTACTGATTTTTTTTTTTTTTGCCTTTTTTATTTTCTTTATATTATTTTTTTATTCTTCGTACCAGAATTTCTGATACCAAAAGTATTTTTTCATACCAGATTTTTTTTTATCCCTGTTTTATTTTTATAATTTTCTGGTATGAAATTCATACCAAAAACTCATACAAGATTTTTTTTGTTTTCTTTTTGTCCTTTTTTATTTTTTATAATTTACATACCGGAATTTAATGATGGTTGATATCTACACAACTATACTCAGTGTATGCAGGTTTCAACTAGTTCATACATCTCTTGTACTTTTAGCCTTTTGTTATTAGTCTGAAGCATCCAAATCTCTTATTTTGTCTTAGTGGAACTCCAACCATCAACCACTTCTTCACTAATCCCAAATTCCTCCTCAATGCCCATTACAATCTCCACCCAACAAGGTCAGATGTTTGAACTAAAATCAACAAAACATATACTCAGCAGGATAATTCAGAAGATAAAAGAGATCACACATGCCAACCAAAAATCAGCAAAACAATATGCAAAGATGCGGATAAAACAATAGATCGATCAAGAGAGTCAAATCGAGATGAGCGAGAGAGACTCACTGTTCACGAAAGTAGGCGAGAGGAGCGAGAATACTAAGAGCAAGGAGGTCGCGAAAATTAACTTGTTCTGAAAGCTGAACCATTTGTATGAGCAGGCAACTGTATCTATTTGAAGATGCAAATTTCCACGTCCATCTTTCTCCTCGAAGGCATTTCCAACGTATAGTAGCCACAACTGCTTAGGAACTTCCACAACCGTCCACTCGAGCCCACCATGAGTGTTGCTTGGGGCAGGGCATGGACCCCGAGGGAACAAGTACAGTTGAGAAGTGGACTTGTTTGGATTCAGAGACAATGTTGATATCATTTGCAATAAGCCGTAGCTTGCTAACATCAACCCTAAAGTTGAAGACAAATCAGCAAAACAATCTGCAAAGATGCGGATAAAACAATAGATCGATCAAGAGAGTCAATTCGAGAAGAGCTAGAGAGAGACTCACTGCTCACGAAAATAGGCGAGAGAAGCGAGAATTCTAAGAGCAAGGAGGTCGTGAAACACGCAGAAGACCATCTGATTGATGCCGACATTCATACCGGATCTAGATCTAGATCTCCATCTTCGCGCAGGTCAATCACCTGCCGAATGGCTAGTATTGTTGAAGATGAAAGGGAAGTGATGGGTGGCGTTGGAGAAGAAGATACGGGAAAAGCTGAAGAATAAGTTACGATTAGGGTTTTTACAGTAAAAAATAGGAGAGTGGTATATTTACTTAAAAATAAAATACAATAAGCTTTCGCATATCCTCAGTCACCAGTCTCATCTACTCAATTTGGCACACTAGAAATGAGGTCATCTACAACGACCGCATCATTCACCCTACTTTTTGTGCTCATAATGCAATTAGAATCACCAAGAATTTTGCTGTTAGCAATTGGACTGATAGATCCCAAATCTCCTTTTCATGGGCTAATAGGCTTGGCTTCTCCTGTAATCCTCCTGCTGCCCCCCTTTTCTTATGTTTTTCTGTATGTGCTCCTGTCTAAGTGGACCTCCCTGTAAATGCTGGTTACCATTAATACATTCATTTAAAAAAAAAAAAAACAATAAACTTACTTAATAGAATATAAACGGAAGAAGACCTATTAACTAAATTAGCTTAAAAAGATTTAGATTGAACTACCTCGATCAATATACCAACATAACCACTATCTTTTTAAAAATACAACAACCAATAAATTATTAAATTTAACAAATATGACGCAAACTGATTAAAAATTTCGAGATAAATCGACTATTGCTTTGTACTTTTCTGCCTTCGAAGGTTTAATGATTGAATATTTCCTTTAAACATTCCCTCTTTCTTAATTCCTTCTTGTCGAGGAAAATGGATGTCAGGAACCGAAGAAGATTAATATTCAAGCTTGTCGATCTTTCCTCCATAGCCTTTCAATTCATCATCGTCTTCTCTTGCTTCCTTTTCCTTGTTCTCATCTCTTACAGAATCCGGGTCAAACCTTCTTCAGTCGGATCCAGCCATTTAGCCTTCCCGGAGCTGCAAATTCAGTCACAGCTACTCTTACCCGACTCCCTCCTCATTCTCCTCGAACTCGAATTTAACCACGAGATCAATTGTATTTACCCCAATAATCTCTCACACCCACCCATATCAAGCGAACAGTACGATCAATTCCGGTGGATTCTCCGGTGTCCACTCTCTCCGGCGAATAACTCATCACCGGTGGCCTTGCGATGGCGCCATGGAGAAATACTAATCAACGGTTCAGGCAACCAACCCAGTATGATTCCGATGTGGGATAGGGTTGTTTACGAGGCGGTTGTGGATTCCGGCGTGGTGGTGGTTTTCGTCAAAGGATTAAAACTCCGGCGAGACAAGAAATTCGACGCCAAACAGCTACGATGCCGATTCGAATTGGGCATAAACATAACAATAACCACCACAGCTATAAGTGCAGCACAGGACATTGTGAGATGTCCTTTGCCTCAACAAATCAATCAAGAGATCAAGAAGAATGGTAAAGTCAAAGTAGCCATTACGAAGCCAAAATCTGATGAACAAATCCCTTCAATTGCCAGATTGTATGAAGAAAATCATCAATTAAGAAACAATTACACGTACAACCTCTGCGGATGTACTATGATGTGGAATCAAGCTCACGCGCTTCGAGAGTGGGTGATGTATCACGCGCAGCTCGGTGTACAACGTTGGTTTATCTATGATAATAATAGCGAAGATGAACTGAAGAATGAAATTGAGAAGCTCAATTCAAAAGGATTTAATCTAACAAGGCAATCATGGCCTTGGGTTAAGTCTCAAGAAGCCGGCTTTTCACATTGTGTTCTTAGAGCCAAGAGAGAATGTAATTGGATCGCGTTTTTCGATATTGACGAGTTCTACTATTTCCCGCCAAAAAACCATACAAGGATCATAGCTAATAGTTCTATTAGCAATGGATTGAACTCTCTAGGATCATTGGTGGAAAATTATTCGAATAACTCGAATTTGGGCGAGATTCGAACGAAATGTCATAGTTTCGGGCCATCCGGATTGAGTTCACAACCTTTACATGGAGTTATGGTAGGGTATACATGTAGACAAAATGAGAGTGAAAGGCACAAGTCATTAATAAGGCCAGAAGCTATTGATGATACACTAGGGAATGTAATTCATCATTTTAGGTTAAAACAAGGATTTACATCGCGAAATGTACCCGAAAGTAGTGTTTTGATAAACCATTATAAGTATCAAGTGTGGGATGTTTTCAAGAGTAAGTTTTCAAGGCGGGTTTCGACTTATGTTAGTGATTGGAAAGATGATCGTAGGAAAGGATCGAAAGATAGAGCGCCGGGGCTCGGGAAAGAAGCGGTTAAGCCGAGCGATTGGGAGCGTTGGTTTTGCGAGGTTTGGGATACGGGTTTGCGGGATTTGGTTGTGGCGAACTTGGCGGATCGGGACTCGGGGCTACTCCCTTGGGAGAGCTATTTGTAAAGCTTTGTTTGTGTAATGTGTTTACACAGTAAGGTACAAAGGTGAGCTTTTGCGTTTGACCCGTTTGTAATTTGTGTTTCTGTTTAGTTTGATTATCGGAGGGTCCCTCTGATTCTTTCCAAAAAAAAAAGTAAGGTACAAAGGTGTATAGGATTAATAAGCTTCTTTATATCTATTCTAGTATATTGTATCTTGTAACATGTGATCGAGTTACGGAAGATGAAATTTAAGGTAACATTAAGTTTAGTAGACGGAGTAGCCGAGGTAGGTTCGTCCCACAACCGACGAAGCCGTCCGAAATGATTTGTCCTTGTTTATGAAATTGGGTGATATCGGACAAGAATTTGATGATCATTTCTGACCGAAAATCGTTGTTCAATTTTCCATCATAAATCTCGAGCGGCATACATATTAGAAATATTGTTTTTTCTTTGAGGATTACCCAGAGTAGAGAAATTTAGAGAGGATGTGAATGATACAAATAGTAGGGGTATGACTTTGAGAGAAGTGGACGTTGCCCGGCCGTAATCCGTGGAGGTTGATGTGAATCTAGTTCATATGTGTGTATTTTTCATAGAATTTTTCGAAATCTTTATTCGTTGTTTCACGTAAAATGCATTTGCTTCCCCATTTTATCTTCTTATAAGGAATCAAAACTAATCAAATTCTATTACAATTACTTCAAACTATAATCAATGATTCTAAAGAATTTCTTAAATAAGAGTATACATAGGACTATATTCGTTTTCATTCTATTTCCGTTTTCAGAGTTAAAATGGATCCTTAATGATACTATTATGGTAATACTAACTTAGAAAAATAATATATACACGTCATTTACATATTTTAAGCTACAAACCTTGCTTATCGGTTTGAATTCGGTATCGTTACTCCAAAGAAAATTAATGTTATTCTAATGGAATTTGTATTGGGGAATTAGGGATGATAATCAGGAGTTTAGGTAGCTTCGTAACCCCCCAGCTCCTGAGTCCTGACCTACTCATTAGCAATATGCAACGGGCAATTCATTTCACCAAATTTCAAAATTTTGCAGTACATCCCAAATGGGTTCAAATCTTCAGTTTCAAAACCGAGTATCTACTGTTGGATATAATAAGGTCCCACGTTGAAAGATGGAATATTCCGAGCCTAGAATATAAGTTTGATAAGTTACTCCTTTTATTGTCAATTGATTTTAGGATGGAACTCGATCTATATCCCCTAGTTGCACTTGCCCACAGGTTAGGATCGCGAGCCAAATTGAGGCTAACCGCTCTGATATTATGTCAAAGTCCGATACATACGGACCGGTAAAACGGGGGTCGTGTGCATACGAGCGCACATGCACATTAGACTCAAGCCCAACACAAACCCGATGAGGTTCAATCTAAAACCAATTGGCAATAGGAGGAGTAGCTAGCCGACCTTATATACTAGGCTCGGAGTGTCCCTATAAGACTCTTTATATTGTCAATTTGTTTTTATGACGAAACTCCGTTGGACTTGTGTGTTAGATTTGAGTTCACTACATATATACTCGTATGTGTGACGGAATCTCCACGTGATATATGATTCGTCGGAATTTTACATGATATCGGAACAATTTCAATAATTGGGTTGTCGGCTTTAAGACATTTGATGGCGGACCTAAAAAATATGATCGTTTTGTCAGATTGGTTGATGGTTACTCATCATAATATTTATGTGTTTGGTCGGACACAAAGTACGTACATGTACATTCATAGATGTGATCAAACCTCAACATGATATCCGGATCAGAAATTTACATGAACGTATTTAGGATGCGTTCGGCGTGCACAAACAATGAGGTTATTTGATAGATTATCGTGCCTATATTATCTTGGGAGATTATTTTGATCCCAAAAAAATACCCAAATACAAAAAAATTATTAAAATTATTAAAAATTTTCATCCCTCACAATAATCTCATTGTTCCACTAAACGGACCGTTAATCATACATTAGTACCAAGATTTGGTTATCGTGGCCCGTGGTTGCATTGCGCAACTTATCAAAGCTAACAGTTTTATGATGGGTGCTGAACCGTTAACCGATTGCTATAGCCTACAATAAAGCGTAGTTGACTAGTTGGTTATCCGGGCTCAAATTTTCAACCGGGCCGAGCCCAAATATACTTCAACTTAGTGACAAATTATAGTACAGATAATATAAATAAATAAATGTATCCAACAATAAAAGAGGATTCTAGTTTTTTAAATTACTATAAATAATATAAATATTAACTTATAACAAAATACACTTTAATCTTATAAATTACTACATAATACAAACTATTATTTGTAATTACACAATTCCTCCCTATTTTAGAAATGTTGTAAAGCATCTGTTAATTGTCAAAATTTGCACAAAATCATCTATTATATTCAAACAGCAAAAAACCACTCAAATCTTTCGGAAAATCACCCTTATTTTTAATTACGTATGCACAAAATATATCTGCACTTTTAGATATTTTACACTATATTTATTGATGGTCTCTAATTTTGATCATTTATTCATTCAACTATAACACTTTTTATTTAAATTTCCTTTCATTTAACCATCTAATACGTTTAACTGTTTTCCTAGACACTTGTCAAAGTTATATTTAATTTTAAAACAAAACTAATTAATATTGTATATACATGAGCATGCCGAGTCCACCAATATAACAAATTGTTTATAATTTTTTTCTGAAAAAATTTGGTAAAATAAACTTTTTTTACACTTATTTTGTTGACTTCTTTCATTTTTAGACTCTATTAGATCGATATACATTTACTAAATGTGTTTATGTTATACGTCTATATAATATATCAATATTAATAAAAGACTTAGTCAGTAAATTTTTAAAAAATATCAATATTGATAAAAGGCTTAGTCAATAAATTTTTTTAAAAATATTTAAGTGACAATTGTTTAATCGTGCAAACATAAAAACAAAATCACTAGATTAGAAAGGAATACTACAATGATTTCAACCCAATGTCACATAACATATGGAACTATACAAATTATGAAAAATAATTACAAATAATTTAAGTTTAAGATATATATATATATATATATATATATATATATATATATATATATATATATACCTTGTTTACCTTCCATCTCTCAAAGCCAACAAACTTATTTCTTGATTCTCCAGGTATTGTGCAACACTAGAACCTTTACTCTCCATAAGCGTTTCAATGAATAACAACTCGCAATCATTGACTTGTGTTTCAACATCAAACGAGGGATAACTTTCTATTATCTTTATCCCCTCTAATTCTCTTGCAACTTCTTTCATCGTCGGTCTTTCCTCTCCTTTCATAGCTAAACACCGTTTAGCTAAATTTGCAACCACAATAATGTGATCCAAGTTCTCAATCTCTTTGATTTGCTCGTCAATAATATCAAACAATCGATCCTCTTTTACCTTACGAAGAAAATTCATAGTCAAACACCGCTCATCTTCAGGAGAATCATCAGAAAGTACTTTCTTCCTCGCTAATAATTCTACCAAAACTACTCCAAAACTATAAACATCACTTTTCTCTGTCAACTCACTTGTTTGCATGTATTCTGGATCTAAATAACCCCATGTTCCCATTACCATAGTTACCAACTGACTCTTGTTCATAGGTACCAATTTCGAAGCTCCAAAATCAGACACCTTGGCTACATAGTTTTCATCCAAAAGTATGTTCATTGACTTAATATCTCGGTGGATAATCGGTGTTGAAACCGTAGTGTGCAAGTAGGACAACACACTAGCAACCGATTTAGCAATACTTATACGGATATCCCAAGACAACATAGTCGCTTTTCTGTCATCATGCAAGTGCTCATACAATGTTCCATTCGTTATAAACTCGTAAACAAGTAACGGAACTTCGGTCTCCAAACAACATCCCAATAACTTTACGACGTTCTTATTATTGATCTCCGAAAGTACCAAAACCTCATTTATGAAATTCTCAACATCGGTAGGACTAACTTTCAAAGACTTCTTTATTGCAACTACTTGACCATTTGCCAAGACCCCCTTATAAACCACACCAAAACCTCCATGTCCAACTATGCTACATTTACTATAGTTTTGAGTTGCATCCTCAAGTTCACTTGTCTTGAAAATCTTGAGGTTTGGAGATGTTATGTCTCGTCCATAAAGCTTTTGACTTAATATTATGCCACCATTTTCTAAAAAGAAAGTCTCCCTCATCTCCATCAATCGTTTCTTCTCTTCAGATAATAATGACCAAATCAAACCACATATAAAAATGATCAATCCGACAAACACACCTACAAAAAATTACATTCACGTATTAATTTACTTTACACTTTTAATTACACTTGGACTCTAAACGTAAACCGTCGGTTTAGGAACCGCTAATTTAAATTTAATAATAAACATAGTCTTTTTATCATCATTTTTTCAAAATTATAATTATGTCTTAATTACAATATCCAAAATTTTATACTCGAATTTTAATAATTTAATTACAATAATTAAAACGTAATATATCCAAAAACATAATATCACCATTGTTATCGTTGAAATTGATGACCAAAACATGTACCCAAAATATAATATCTAAAATTCAATAAACGAATTTCAAATACCTATAACTTCATACCTAAAATCTAGAGGCTTACATTATTAATTAGAACAAAAAATATTTTATTTAAACACACTCCTCCATTTCACCCTCCTCGGCTTTTATCATAGTTTTGAGGATATAATTATATTTTGTTAGAAGGTGTTTTTTCAAAAAGATTCAAATTATATCATAAAAATAAATAAATAGACAAATAAAATTTAGAAGGTGTTTATAAATAAGACCATATTGAACTTGACCGTTAAGAAACAACGGATGGAAACACATGCTTAGTAATAGTGAATAGGTATCTAATCATCTGACATTTAAACTAACGATTTTTGACATTTTGACCAAATGGGTGAAATTACTCTAAATTAATACGATCCGAATAAAATATATCTTGTAGCATGCATGATTGTTTTATTTGCTTGCTTCGTTCAACATAGATATACCAACACATTTAGGGTACGTTTGGTTTTAACACCGGAAACTGAAACGGAATGGAAGCATCCAGCCCATAAGTATATAAACTTTTTGAAATCATTTATTGTGGTTTGAACTAATTGGAGTAGTATTATATTAGATTTAATACCCTATAGGAAAACAAAATACGGGAAATTAATGTATTTGACATGACACCACAAGGAATGATTTCAAAATATTTCATGAACTAGGAATGATTTAATATATATGAACTACATCTATTTACATTCCGTTTTTAGAGTTACAACCAAACGAGACTTAGAGACAAAAAAAAAAAAGATATATACCAACATATAATTTAACTTGTACTTACCAGCAGCGGAGCTAAGTTGACGATGCGACACCCACCATTCCTTGTTCAGTATACTTGGGTGACAAGAATTTTTCTGATCATTTCTAATAAAGTATTTTGGGCATTCACATTTATAAGCTCCTTGGGTGTTATTACAATATCCCGGTTGAGGACACTTCTGTCCTAGTGAGCATTCATCGATGTCTGAAAAACTCCATCGTAACATTGTTAGTTTGACGCCATATGTGTCGATATTTATACACGATTCGACAAAATTCAATTCTAATTAGGATTGTAAACAGTTCTTAAATCGTGATCTTTTAGAAGTGAGGATCGAATTGCACCATTTTAGATACGTGGTTCGAATTTCTATCTATAACCCTAACATTCAATTGATAGAACCCACCACTGTATTTTGATGTCTTTTGTTTTGGAGATATTAATGAATATTTGCTTTCGTAAATTGTTAATTTTAAATCGAAATGGCGAAAACAAACTGTATGTAGATTATGCGGGATTGGTCTCATCCCATTCCGGTCCCAACCGGAATAGGGTCCTATGACTTCTAGTCTAAAAACCCAAGGTGTGTCTCGATCCCATCTCATATATATGTAATAGTCGAGATGAGACGTGGGATGACCTTAATCCGTCTAGTCTCGTCCCGTCCTATGCCCAACCCACAACTATTAGTTAATCTAGGCAATTTCACTCTAATGTATAAAAGTTAAGAGATTACATTATATAATCTACTATTATATAATAAAATTGGATTGAAAATGTTTAGGTGAATGATTCTTGACCTTTCTTAGCATTGTATAATTAACTTTAGCTTTACAATATCCTTCCCATCGTTAAAATTTTTTTTTTGCTGGGAAGGAGAGTCGGTGGTCTCCGGCATTCCCATCGTTATAATAATTGTTTTTGATGCTGCATTCTTAATGCAAAACCGAAACCGCACATCTTTCATCCCGTATCTATTTAGACATGACATTTGGTGTCCATCCTTCACAACTTTACTGTTTGATCTTGACTCTTTACTACTATCAAATCTTTTGTTTTTTTTAAATGTATTAATTGTAACCTAGTTAAGGATCTTTATGTAATTCTAAACAACATTTGTATTTCTATTTATCCATAAGATGATATGAATTAATTATAATTTATAATCTAAGTGTACTAATTATAACCTAGGGATCTTCATTTAATTCTAGACTTTTCTATTTCTATTTAGGGTTGTATTCCCATGAAAACAAATAAAAACTATTATTAAGCCATTCATTTTTTCTTTTATTATTTGTTATACTACAATCAATGAAAATATGGCTAGTCATGATTTTTTTTTAAATTATTTTTTTTTCCTTGATTTTTTAATTTAAATTATTTTTTAACCAATTTTCAAAAATTATATTTTTATTTTAAAATTTCTTCACATATTGTAGCAATATTGCATATACTGTACAAAATGATTACTATATATAACTAAATTCAAAAAAAATAAGAAAATATATAGTTAAAATTTTGAATTATTTCTGCATATTGTTAAAAAGTATTACCTTGACAGCCAAAGGTTAGGTATGGATTCCCTCCATAGCCTTCCTTGCAAACACAGCGATGACCTCCATTATAATCAAGACAATTGGCCTTTTCACCGCACAGTTTCTTGTCGGAGTTACACCCAACGCCGACGATCCACCAGTCCAACACCACAGGGAACTTAAGCTCACGCAATTCATTCTCCCCCATTTCGAGTTTCTCACTGGTAAAGTTCAACTCTCCATTTTCCACCACCATCGCAGCGCTGCAAGGATTAAACTCCACGTTCACATGCTTAGAGAAGCTCCACGCTGACACCACCATCGTCGTTACCCCGTCGGGAATTGGAGTCTCGCAGCACCCAACTCCCGCACACTTCCCGTATTGAGCTTTATTCAAGTGGGTACAATACGTGCTGCACCCAGTAGCGTAATCGTCGCCCATGGGACGTCGCGTACCGACGACATTAGCTTGGGTGTCGCAACCTATTGCGACGAACTTGTTTTGCGTCGTGTTGACGGTGAAATGCGGCAAGGTTAGATACGTCCGGTTGATTTCGGCGGTAACCTTATTGTCTTTGTAGCATTCGTAAGAGACTCCGGAATGGATGCGTAAGGTGTGGTCACCGACGGAAATGTTTAACAACGAAACATTATTGTAAATCGGTGTTTCATTCATACATTTGACGTTGTAGGTGTTGCTGTTGTCGTTGAGGAAGCAACCGTCTTCGATTCCGAAAGGAAATGGGATTTCAACGTCGCCGCACTTTGATCGGCAGTTGGAGCTTGATGCGACTACTATGGTGACGGAAGTTAATAGTAGCAGAAGAGTATTATTAGAAAACAGAAACATTTCTCTTGCTTTTACAGTTTCCATTGTGGGAAATGTTATCAAAGGATTGCTCAAAGCAAAGGTAATTATATTGTAAATCTATGTATAAAATACATCAGAAAAATAAAATAATGAACGTGGCCTTTAGACAGTCTTTTACCTTATCAATGAAAGAGACCAAATAAGAGCTAGGGTAGAAAAATTCAAGCAAGTTGGTAGTTGACATTGATCTACACTTTGTGTAACTTTCCAATTTGGGTTTGGTCAATGAAAATGACTAAAAATTAAACTAAACTAAACATGAAGGATACAAGTATGTGTCTGAAGTACGGTATACGCCTAATAAAGCGCATGTCCTGATACGATTTGAAAGCCCCGTAAGTATAATTAATAGTGCGTATATAACAACTACTATAAATAATCAAGTTGTATTTAAATACTTAAATTAAATATCAATAACTTAAAAATTATATTTTAAAGCAGCGACATAAATAAATATTTTCAAAATATTATATTAAAAAAATCATATATTTAAATGTTTATTTATCACTAATTTTAGTGTAATTTTATGTTGAAATTTATAAATATATAATACTGATAATGAAAACTATAAATATCTTTTTTAAGTTATATTAAAGATTTTAGATAATTAACTGTAATATAATAGGTAGGTTTAGACCTATTTATATCCGATTCGGACCGGATTTATAAAATATTAAGTCCGTTTATCCGGACTCGGATGGCTGGCCTGTAATTGATGTCATACCTGCCTGACCAGTGCGGGCCGGTTCGGGACTACAGGTAACCTTTTTCTAATTTTTTTTTTTAAAATTGTTTTAAAATTAATTTTTTTTAATAAACTATATTTAAGATATTTTATATAGTATATATATTAAATTTAATAATTATATTAAATATTTTATATTTATAATTAATATTTTATAATATATAATATAATCTGTATATTTTTCTTTTTTTTATCCGGGCCGGTGGACCGTGCATTTTGACCCACAAGCTTAGAGTAGCGCCAGTATCCGATCCGATGGACTTGGTGAACCGGACTTCTTCCCCTATTTATACATGTCTATTTTTCGACAGGACCGCTTATATATAATTAGGTCAAATAGGGTTGCAATACAACATGAGAATTGGAGTATTGGACTGAGACTAGTTTGTTGTTCTAATATGCTGTCAAATCAAAGTATGTACATTTAGTTGTACTTGTACATCAACGTTTACTTTTAATTAAAAAAAATAAAGATCATTTCATTGTTTTATCATATCCCGTTTGATAATGTAAGATTACGTATTGACGATGAAGATAAAGAGAATTATCTAGGTGAAGAACTAAGGAGATTAAGATGATGAGTATGAAAATAAGTGAAATGAGTGTTTGATAAAATGAATATAATTGTGGTTAAATTTACAAAAAAAGTACGTGTTAAATTTTTTTTTTTAAGGAAAGAGATGAAAAAAGAAGAGGGGTAAAAGTGAGATTTTAGCCTTAATAATCCTTATAATCGAAGTTTTATAGATTTACAAAATTTTCATAATCTAATTCTCATAATCTCCATGATCTAACCCTTTTAATATTCTCCATTTTCTTTTTTTTTTGGTGGGAAGGAGAGTCAGTGGTCTCCGGCGCATCTGACCGCGTTTTTATTAATAGGAAAGAAGGCTAAGTAGTCATCACACGGGGGATAGCCCGACCCCTTACATCAGCAAGTAAAAGATCAACTACACCCTCCGGCGGGTCATACAATACATTCAAACCAATAGGTAAGTTCAAAGCAAAACTAGCTAAGTAATCCGCTACATTATTCGCCTCACGGTAGGCATGACGAAACTGGATATTCCAGGTATTCTCCATTTTCTTACCAAACGAGATTACAAAAAAGTATTTTTCCCTTTTAATTCTCATAATCTTAATCTCCTTAATTTACGCCCTTACGAAACGGAGCCCATCTCAAAATGAAACTAATAGTGTGTTCGGCAAACAAGATTCGTGGGTAGTTTGAGGTAGACACGAGTTAGGTTAAATCTAAACCGTCAAATCGGAGGTTTTCAAACCGGTCCAAATCGTCGGTTTGGATAAACGACATGTTAGGTTTGACGGTTTATGTGTTCAGGCGATTTGACGGTTTAGATTTGGGGGAACCCTAAACCGGCTTTTGGTAAGTTTTTTTTTAAATTGTTAATTTAAAAGGGACCAAACCGCGGGTAACCATCGGTTTGTCCACAAAGAGCCTTTTTGCAACGACTCTTTTAAAGAGCAGTTTTGCAAAGACTCTTTAAGATTCGCTTGGTTGGGGTCTTTGTTGCAACGACTAGTAGTCGTTGCACAATGTTTTTTTATTTTAAATTTAAAAAAATCATATGCCTCTTTTTTTTTAAAAAAAAACAACTATTTCTTATAAATCTATAATACTCAACTCCTCTCCTATTTTATCCCATATCATTTTCCTACATTATTTACTACCTCTACTACTCATATTCTCATTATTCTCATTTATAAGTTTTTATTTCTCGTCTTTCTCGAACTCATCTATCAACTCTTGTAATGGCAAACCCAAGTGCCAACATTCCTTCTCAATTCTTTCCTAACACCAAAGATAGTGAAACTCAAATGCCCGAAATGTCACAAGAATCACAACCACAACAACCCAAACCAAAAATGTTTACATCCGACATTTTTACAAAGCATAAGAAGAAGGGGGCGCCGGTGAACGATTATTGTCAAGTTTCATGCAACTATTGTTCAAAGACGTACAAGTGGAATGTGAATGGAGGATACGGGACTTTGCAAACGCACATGCAAAAAAAATATCCCCAAAAGCTAAAGGTATCACGGGGACAATTACAATTGTCCCACGGGTTTGCATCTTATTCCTCTCATTTTCCAATATTTATGTATAACCATAATGAATAAAGTTTAGGATTAGCCGATGTTATATGTTCTCGTGCATTTCCATTTTATTGTTGTTAATATGAAGACATTTGAGCATATAGCACTACATATCTATTTGATATACACAATCGCAAACACATATTTACATGAGCATTACTTTACATTTTATTGATAACGATATGTTTTTGCATAAATATGTTAGTTGCATTTTTCCATTTCAACCAAATACACGATTAGGGATGACAATTTCATCCGAACCCGACGGACACCCGATAATCCGATCCATAATAAAAGGCTGAAAACCCGACATGAAGCGGGTGAAAGCGGTGGCGGATGATGGATCGGGTCGGATTCGGATGGACCTTTCATCCACCCATCACCCGATCCATCATCCATCCACCCATCCGACCCGTTTTACCCGTTATAAATTTATTGACTATTTACTTGTTTAGTGATCTATAGTTCCCTTTTGTTTATAAATTGGTGATTTACTGATTGTTTATCAAAGTTTGTACATTTGTTTAGTTCCTATTATGATCTTATTGTATGTTATGTATTGCTAAATTCTCTATTTTTCAAGAACTTACACTTATAACACTTCATATATTTCCACTTGGATGATTTGTGTTGACTTTATATTTATCATGTTTTTTATGGATAAAACTTTTTAGGATTGAATTTATTTTTATTTTTACTAATTTTCCGCATTCGAATCCGAATTTAATATCGATTTAAAGGAAATGCGTAGAACACCCAAATATCACCCGATCCACCCGCTTAATCCTTTGGATGCGGGTGGATCGGATACGAGTGGTGGGTTTGGCGGGTGGCGGGTCGAGTGGGGTGGATGAGATTTACTCGCGGGTCGGTGGCGGACAGGGTCATCCACCCACCGCCCGATCCATTGCCTTCCCTAGACACGATACACCAAACATTGAAAACATGATAAAAATGATTTTACAAGAATTTAGTTTACAAGGTCGAGTTTTTCATATTCTTTTGATAATGAATCCGCTAACACCACCACCGCTAGCACTCCGTCCGGATCACTCGGCAACATCTCTAACCTGCAGGGAGTCTACAACGACGGTAAAAACCGTTAGCTAACATTCTAGATATCAGAATAACAGTAAAGACACAAACACATATAAAATATAAACACACAGCATATTCACACACAACCGGTTAATAAGTTATCCGATTACTAATTCAACTTCTTTTGTGACACGAGAATCTCCCAAAACTCGCCCTTGTCCCCTTTACCAACAAGAATAGATCAGATGCATCTATCCGTTATTACTGGGTTTGGTTGCAAGAGCACCTCCCAATCTCCTACCGCCCAGTTATAATACACTTGGGCCAAAGTACTGTATAAGGTTGTCCTAGTCTGGTTTTCCGTTATAACAATAAATAAACAAACACCACCATCACGGTCAAACTAATACAAAGAATGCAGCTAAGTAAGTCCAAGAGACTTACCTAAATCAAAGGTAATTTCAATCAGCTAAAACGCTCAGCTTCCCGCAGGAAAAGATCTATGAATGTTCAGACAAGGCATCTCGAATAAAAAAATTAACCTAGATGCTAGAAGTCTTCACTTCTAGTCTCATTGACCTCTACAAGGCCTCTAGTAACGTGCTAGAAGGTTCATACTTATAGTCTCAATGATCTCTACCAGATCTCCAACATGCTAGGAGGCACTACTCGTAATCTCAAGATCCTCAAGACCAATATCAACATAACTAGCTCAAGAGATTCTAAAACTATAACCAACTTAGGAATCCACCATCCACTAGCTAGCTTTCACCATAGTTCATCTAGCTTCAACCTAGCATGATCATACTCCAGGAAAAGATAAGGAAGCAAGGAGGAAAGCGACTTACAAAAAGACGGTTTCCATTGGAGGTAAGGTGCGACCGCGGTGAAGAGAGGCGCAGACGCGGTGACAAGTCTCTGAGATTGTGACCACGGTGACAAGGGGCACGAGGCGAAACCGCGGGGGTGGTTCCGTGCAGCCGCGGGGGCGGTGAAGCACTAGAGGGAGACGCCGAGGCTTCTTCGAAGACAACAACTACTCCAAGACGGCTTTGCTCTCCTCTGTGTTTCTCACACAACAACACTCGACTACTAGAGCCTGGATACACACACATCCACCAAACAAAGGGCACACTAGAATCAAGACTCGATCTTGATTCTTGATAAGAAGAAGAAGGAGAGGAAAGATGTAGAAGGAAAACATAGGAGAGAAGAAGACGTAAAAGGGACTTACTCGGATATAGAGATTCGTCACAAGGTTTGCAGTATCCAACCCAAAATCAAGGTTGCAGCTTTCACGTACTTGAATGAAGGAAGAGCGGAAGAGGAGAAAAGAATGGAAAAGAAGAGAGAGAAATATCGGTTGGGGAAAGAAGGAAAAAGAGATAGAAAACTAAGTTTAGAATAAAGAAGGACGACCCAAGATAGAAGATCGGATCTTATAAGAAAGGAAAGTCGGTTAAAAGAGATCGAGTGAGATCTGGGGTCAGACCACGCCGCGACCGCAACAATAACACTTGGCCACGACTGCGGGCCACTGTCACCGTGGGGCGGTGATTCGGAAAAACAGAATGTTACAAATGTCATGAGTTATGTTTACAACCCAACTTCTTGTATATTTTTAGAGATAGTCGTAAACATTTGTGAGGCTTTTCAAAACGGTATAACTTTTCCAACCCTTATAAAGCATCGACAACCGGTCCACATGATGTTTGCGTCTTCATGGGGCATCATTTTCCATTCCCAATAAAGTCGCGTACTACTAGTCTAGTCTAGTACCTTGAATCTAGTACCTTGAAGACGTTATTGCTTCCGGGCTCCTTGATACTTTTTTTTTGTGTGTGTTCTTTTATGTTTTGTTTAGGATTTTTTTTTCTCTCGGTGTCCTTAAATTTGGATTTTTCTCTTAGTATCCACAAGTTTTCAAGTTTACTCTTAGTACCCGACTACCCTCATGCTTTAATTTGTTTTCTCCTTATAGTCATTCTTAATATATTACATTAAAATTCATTTATAAATTTTTAAAAATCAAATTTTTGAAAAAAAACTAATTATGACCTCATTAAATTTTAAACTAATTATATTTATTATATAAGTATTTATATATATATATATATATATTAATTTAAAATAAAAAAATTAAATTAAAAGATAATATTTTTATTGTTGATTTAATATAAAATATAATATATATTTAATTTTCAATTAAAATAAAATATAGAAAAGTATTATAAAACTAATTCAAAATAAATGAAATTTACTATATATTTTAATTTTAAGTAAGGGTACATAGTTAGTTTTAAAATTTATTATGACCACATTAAATTTTAAATTTATTAATTTTATTAAATTGGTACAGAAGTAATTTTTATGATTTAAATATAAATTTTTTAATTTTAAAATTCTAGAAATATATATTTAAAACTATTATGCAAGCTTATTTAAAATAAAGTATAGTAAATTTTATTTATTTTTCAATTAGTTTTAAATTATATTTTTTATTTTAATTCAAAAATAAATAAAAATTACTATATATTTTTATTTTAATTAAAAAATTAAAAATAGTTTTAAATTTACTTTTTTAGATTTTAAAGTAAAAAATTCTTCTATATATTACTTAGTAATTTATAAAATTAATATTTAATGTGGTAATAATTAGTTTTTAATTTAAGTTTCTAGATTTTTGCTATCTTATAATTGAATTTTTTTTAAAAAAAAACTTATTAAGAAGTATATAGCTATATAAGCCATAAGGGAGAAACAAATAAAATTACGAGGATACTAAGAGAATATTAAAAACTTATGAATATTAGGAGAAGAAGTCCAAACTTAAAAGGCACAATTTGAAAATTCTTTAATTTATTTGTGGTGACGCTTCATGACGTTTAGTCAGTTTATCGATTTTTTTTTGTCATTTTAATCTATAAAACTGCATGTCGTCTACTTTAGCAAATCAATTTCCTTTATAAAAAAACAAACAACACAACTAATTAGAATTTGGTGGAAAATTTGAAAGTCCGTCGGGTGTGCACAATTGTCTACAGCCCCAAACCACTTCCCTTAAGCCATCAACCCTCATCATCACTAAGCACACCACCAACAAATGCAGGCAGTCAAATTCCATTTCCCACCGTAGTCAAACGACGTCGTTTCCCTCCCTTTCCAGTCAGTTGCCACCTCCCCCTTCTCTCCAATAATAGTAGCATTTTTTCTACTATTTAAAGGAAAAAGAAAAACCAACTTAAAATTAACTGACAAAACCTCATTTGTAACCTCCCCAAAGCTCCAACCAAAACAAAGCTCATCTCCTCCTTCAATGGCCGCCCATTGGCATTCTCTCCTTTCTATCTCCTACTAAACTCCACCACTCTCCAAACAACAACGTAATCACATTCTCCAGCCAATGGACCACCAAATCACCTTTCTTCTCTCTATACTTCTCCTCCCGCTTCTCTCTTACTCTTTAGACGACGACGTCCAATGCCTTGAAGGCGTCAAATCCTCCTTCTCTGACCCCACCGGAGCTCTTTCCGGCTGGTCCTTCTCCAACACTTCTGCAACCTCCATCTGCAGACTCTCCGGCGTCTCCTGCTGGAATGATAAGGAAGACCGCCTCATCAGCTTACAACTCCCTTCTCTTTCACTCGCCGGAACCTTACCTTCCTCTCTCCGTCTCTGCCGGAGCCTCCAAACACTCGTTCTTTCTGGTAATCAGTTCTCCGGACAGATTCCCTCTCAAATCTGCTCCTGGCTACCTTACCTTGTTACATTAGATCTCTCCTCCAATGACTTCTCCGGTCCCATTCCCTCCGAGATCGCAGATTGCAAGTTCCTTAACTCACTCATACTCAGTGGGAATCGACTCTCCGGTTCGATCCCCTTTGGATTAGGTCGGTTGGATAGACTTAAGCGGCTTTCTGTTTCTGATAACGATCTTTCCGGTCCGATTCCGGCGGATTTATCGAGGTTTGATGCCGGAGATTTCAGTGGTAACGATCGGCTATGTGGTGCGCCGTTAGGATCTAAGTGCGGGGGAATAATTGGAAGGAACTTGACTGTTGTGATTGTTGCTGGTGTGATTGGGGCGGCGGCTTCGATCTTCCTTGGTTTCATGATCTGGTGGTGGTTCTTTGCTGGCGGTGATAGAAATGCGGATAAGAACAATGAGGGTGATGGTGATGAAAAGGAAGGGAATCGAGTAGGCTGGGTTGGGAAATTGGTAGCTAACAAGCTAGTTCAAGTTGTTCTGTTTCAAAAACCTATCGTCAAAATTAAGCTTCTGGATTTGTTGGAGGCTACAAACAATTTCAATGAAAGTAAGGTAATGGTTTCAACTAAAACCGGGGTTTCATATGTAGCTGTGTTGTCAGATGGATCTGCATTAGCAGTTAAGCGGCTATCCGGTTGTAAACTGAGTGATAAGCAGTTCAGATCAGAGCTGAACAAATTAGGGCAGCTAAGGCATCCAAATATAGTCCCTCTTCTAGGGTTTTGTTTAGTTGAGGAAGAGAAACTCTTGGTGTATAAGCACATGGCCAATGGGACTTTGCATTCACGTCTGCATAACAGTTTAAATGGTGGTCTGAATTGGCCAATTAGGTTGAGGATTGCTGTGAGTGCAGCTAGAGGGCTTGCTTGGCTCCACCATGGATGCCATCCACCTCATATGCATCAGAGCATTAGCTCGAGTGTTCTTCTTCTTGATGATGATTACAATGCAAGAATAGCGGATGTCGGTTTAGTTAGGCTCATAAGTATGGGGAAATCTAATGGAAGTTCTTTTGTTAATGGAGGTTTCGGGGAGTTTGGTTATGTAGCACCCGAGTACTCTAGCACCATGGTTGCATCCCTCAAGGGAGACGTTTACGGATTCGGAGTTGTGCTTCTTGAGCTAGTTACGGGTCAGAAGCCGCTAGAAGTATGCAATGGCGGAGAGTGTTTTAAAGGCAGCTTGGTGGATTGGGTTACTCATCTTTCCAGTACTGGTAGAATCAAGGATGCCATTGATAAGGGTATATGTGGGCAAGGAAGTGAGGATGATATTATGCAGTTGCTAAAAGTAGCGTGTTCTTGTGTCGCTTCAAGGCCTAAAGATCGACCATCTGTGTTTCGTGTGTATGAATCATTGAGGAGCATGGCTGAGAACTATGGATTGACTGAACATTATGATGAGTTTGCTTTGGTCTTGGATCAAGAAGACCTCGATTAATCAGTTTGAGGGCATTCCTAGTAGAACTTAAGGGAAGGCTTGGACAATTAGATAAACTATCATCTATTCTTTCATCATGTGTACTTGAGAGTTTGAGCTTTTCAGGTACTTGTCTTCCAAATTCTTCTGTTTCATGTATTTTCTGTGCTGATTGTTGTAGTATTTCATTGTATGTTTAATGGTAATATTATGTAGCTTTTTTCTTTACTTGCCTGGCTTTTATATATACTGAAATATGTGTCATCATAATCATCTTGGCTAGGCTAACTAATATATGCTCTTTCTTGCACCAATAAGTAAAAGCTGAATCAGAAGTATTCAAGAACAAAGCATAGCGTTTGAGGTAGTGTTCAGTGTTTTGTTTAACATTTCTCAAAGAAGTTGGCTTCACAATTGCTACCGCTACTAAAATTACAAAACCACAACACTAGCTTTTTGTTTCCATATTTGATCAAATCTTATTCATGTTACTCAAAATCTGAGCTAAGATACACTGGCTAAAATTTATAGGCTGATACTGTTGCATTCCTTTTACTTCCTGAAAATCTGGTTCAGTTTAAATTTACCAAAAGTAAATGCAGCAATCAATCAACCCACACAAGCACAGGAATCTCGTGATGCCATTAACTGAACTCTGTCGTCCCAGAATTCATGTGTACTGAAAACAATGAGGAAAAAGAAGAGCGAATTCAGGAGAAAATAAGGCAAAAAAGAAAGAGAAGAAGATAATGTTGTGGTCAAATACCATCAAAACTCACATGAAATCTGGGACCCTTGACTAGTACTAGTGCTTTTAGGCTGTTTGTAGGCCATGAAATTGTGTTTTTGAGTGCCCATTGAAACCCAACCTTACATGTGAGATTGTGAGCTCTCTCTCTGATGTATTATGCGATTGGACTCTTATGTGATGTATAATTGTGACTCTTTTTCCACCTTTGAAATCAGATTGGTCTAGGAATGGGCAGAGAAAAAAACATTAGTTGGGTAGCATGTGAAATTAGGAATTGGATTGTGATAAATAATCTTGTTTTGTTCATGATAATTGATTTTCATATTAGGCCTATTTGGCATTCATATTTGGATATCGATTAAGGGCAGTTGGTATATTTCGGTATGGTTTTAATATTTGATATCCATGTTTGGTATAAATTAATATTGATATCCATATCAGTCCATAGATTATCATACCTTTTAAATGGTGATTTTAGGATATCGATATGAATATCAAACAAATCCTTAGTTATATATATTGCACTAGCCACGGTTTTTGGCGAGTCATGCCTACCAGTAACCGGAACCATCCCGCAAAACACGAAAATTTATCCGATTGGGTGAAAAAACATCTTCTTGAGCAATCTCTTGTAGTTGTATCTTTTCATGTCCTGAATATTGTCGAAAATGACACTGTTTATGTCTTCCTACAAACAAAGCCCTAAATATTTAAACTATTTTTTCTCCAAAGTATTCATATATATGGACGGTAGTAGCTTACACATACACTATTTAGGTAATTTTGGACCTATTCGACACATGATTATGATCTGTAGCCACTCTTCACACTGCTCGATGAGTGACATCTATGTATTAAAAAGACTAAAACAGGGTGTTTCGGATGCAAATATTAAACAATTGTCCTGTTTTAGAGCATCAGTTATCCATAAACAATAAACAGGCCCTCCAATGGGGAGGGTAAAGAGCACAACGGAACAGGGCCTTTGATTTTAAAAGGTTCCGTATTTTTCATTCTTTTTATACTCAAATATAACACAATATTTCTCTTATTTTATCTACTATTTTCTTTTTCCCTCAAGTTTAAACAATATCTTTTACTTTTCCTCTCCTGAATTGACGGTTTATTTGCTTTTATATTAAACATATCATCAAATCGACGTCTTCATACCTAAACTCAATTTCAAGTGCAAATCAGCAAATTCATTTTACAACATCATCCTCATTCTCTAATCTCTATTCAGAAGACTAGGAACTCGAATATTTGTTTACACAAAATCATTTGCTTCTCTAATCTCTATTTTGAAGACGAGGAACTCGAAGATCCGTTTACACAATTCATTACTTTTCTATGAAAGAATGAAGATTGAACCCGAAATTGTGAAAGATTGAATTAGAGTTAGGGTTCTCAAAATTCTATTTTAAATAGGTTGATATTTTAATTTTACAATGGTTAATTGGACTGTGTGTCATGAAATAGCTTACATACCTTTTTGGGTCACCAATTTATATGAAGTGGACTAAAACAATTTGAACAGGTTTAACTAGACAACAATACTCATAACAGGATGTTTCTCAAATAAAATAACTGTTGAAATTTTTGAATAATTAGAGCACATACAATAATGTTTTTAAACATCTTTATATTAATATTTTTGTTAAAACACGTATTATAATATTTTACTTTTGTTTAGTATGAACAAGTACAAATACTAGATAATGTTAAAACTATTTAAAAAAACCACGATTGTGTAAAAAATTAAGAAATGTTAGAGAGAAATGGAGGATATGATTAAAAAAATTAAGTTACAAAATTACTAATAATGTTATCAATTTCACTGTGGTGATAAAAGATTTTTGCACAGAGCCCAAACGCTCTCTACTGTAGCAGATCGCTACACCCAAACCCTTATCCTCAAACAGTACATCGGATGGGAATCCCGCCGCCGTCTAACCTGATAACCCTAGGCGAAAAACCAAATCCTCCACCGAAGCATGAGTCATACGCTCCCCTTTCTACGAGGGCTTCCTGGTGGCCGGAAGGAGTTCTGATGTCGGTCTCTTCTTCAGACGGACCCATGGAACCAAGCCTCCCCCGTTAATAATATGCTCACTGAGGCCGTCTGCGTTGGTGTCTCCAACCTATAGACTCGAGTTCAGTTCGACTTTGTGTGTCTTGGCTTGATATAAACTCGTTTTGCAAAAGTTAGAATGGTCTCTCTAAAGCCCTCTGCAGATCTTGCTACCTTGCCCGAAGAAACCAAAGTTGGGCAGATCTTGCTACCTTGCCCGAAGAAATCATTGCAGGGATGTGTAGCGGTGGAGATGCAGCCTTGGGTCGCTTTCTCTTTTCCCCTCCAATTTTTCTGTTCGGCTGACCTTTGGGGATGTTCTCAGCTTCCAGAATGGGTTATGTTCTTGGGGAGGACTCTGTTGGCCTTCTTCCTCTCCATTTTCTGCATTTACCTCTCTATCTGTTGTTTGGATTGTATTGAATCTGATAGTGATGGTTTTAACTACTTCATTTCCAAAATCCAAAATACATGTTTTGGGCTACAACCCAGATTTTCCAGAGCCAACAACTTGGATTTCTATGGATAACTCTGAATAGGTATTAACTACCTGATAAACTCCTCAGTCTTTACCAAGACGAATAAATTTTCAAGCTTCGAACAAGCTATATCGTAAAACATTCTATGATTATAAATTTTCTACTTTAACCATTTTGCTGATGTTGTGGTGTTCCTCTATCATAAAAATGGCACTCTGGTGAACCGATACTGAGGAGAATCTTGACAGTAATAGAACCTGAAAAGGAAGGGTGTAAACTACCCATGACTTGTTTTTTTTTTTGATTTCCCACCTTTTACTGCAATGTGGCTTTGTTGGTGGTTTACATTTGGTACATTCTTCTTTTTCCTCTGGTGCTGCTCCTTGGAAGCAACAATCCCAGTGAAGACCCTCTCTGCACTTCCTGTAACAATAGTTGAGACTCTCACAAGCTTTTTAGCAAGAATATCAGGAAAAAAATCAATAATGAATGAGAATATCTCCCTAATCTCAACAGATAATTGTAGGGAAGATCTCCCAAAAATATTAAGTTTAAAAACTTCTAAAAATGAATAATAAACGGGAAAATCTCCCTAAACTCAACTATCTTCTTGAATGATCTTCGTTCATGAATATTGTTCTTAATAATTTGTTTACACAAATTATGAATATTGATTCACAAAAAATTCTTTACACAAATTACCAAATTAAAAAAGTGGTTGATGTCCTCTGCTCAACCCATTTTGTCATAACAATTCCACCATGACTATAATGTTGGCGAAACCCGCCACCAACCTCATCGCTAAAATTCCGCCAACCACCATTTTTGCATTAACGCTTTCGAGTGTTCTTTAAACAACCTTTTCGAACATTGTTCCCTTGCAAATCGCTATTCTTTAACCATCAAAGTTGTACACATTTTTATATCACGATACCCGTGTGTTGCAGCTTCGTCTTCTCTGACTTGATGTTGTCTTGGTGGTTCGAGTGTTTGTCAAGAAGGGGGCGTGGATGTGTGATCGACTCCTGACGACTCTGTTGCAGTCCAAATCTGAGGTGTCCACAGCTGTTCCCCAGGCTTGCTACCTGTGTACTTCCTTCGAAGATGAACGTTCATGCTCGTCGCTTCCGACTGACTTCATCATTCTGCTTTCCCATGGAGACATCTTGCTTTCGGGTTTTCATGATGTAATTTTGTGTTTTCTTTTTCTTCTTTGTTGTGGTCCTCATGACGGTGAGTCCGTCTGCCGATTTTTTTCGGCCTTTCGATCCAATAGTCGGTGCGCCGTCTATGGGACCGAACTGCTTTCCGTTATCAAAAAAAAAAAAAAAAAAAAAAAAAAAAAAAAATTTCACTGTGGTGATAAAAATATAAAAGATACATTTTCTTTATACAAAGGTAAGATAAATAAGCGGATCAGTTTGTGGAACCGATCGACCTATAACATTCAGGCGGACGTGGTCTCCAACATCTTATGGAAGAGCATCGACGTCCATGGTTTGATTGTGTCCACGCCACGAAATCTTGTCTACGACGGTGTTAATTTCCTTGAAAATATGTTGCATAGTATACCGATTGAATCTCAAGATTGTGTTTGAGATATTAGAAATGATCATATTCATCTCCCATGGAGGTTTTATAGTCGGTTGATCGCGTTAAGCAACATCAAATTGTCTCTTCAATCTCGATGGATCTAGCACCTACAACTATATCGTGACAATGTAACCGGTTTATATATACACAATTACGTTATGGTCGATATCAAACTTTAAAAATTATATGCATTTAGATTACGATTGATGTCAAAATTTTGACATATACACGATCACGTCATAATATATGTTAACCTTTTAGTATATAAGATAATCACGTTGTAATTGATGTCAATCTATGAACATATAGATATAATAACTGATGTACAATTGTGGACACGGCATATATCATATGTTCTAACCAACTCCTACAATTAAAAGCCCAACACTCAATATGTACCTATCGATATGTATACCATGTAAAGTTAACAAGAATACAAAGATACGACATAAAGTTAATTTTGATTTTTTCATTTTTTGTGTAAGTGTTCGTTTTGTGTCGTTTGCGTGTACAGTGTAGAAGACATGTGACCGGTTCAAACCAAACAGTCAATTTGTGAACCGGATAAAATCGGCGGTTTAGGTTTGTCGGTTTGATCAAACCGGAGGTTTACGGTTTAGGTTCAGCCAAACCTAAACCGACGGTATACAAACTGTTTTTTATTTATATTGACCCAAACAGGCTGGTTTGGTACTCAACCGGCGGTTAACCGCCGATTTGGTCTACTTTCATTTTTTTTGACAAACCCGCCTAAACCGGCGGTTTGAGCCTAGCCGATTTAGGCTTATGTTTGCTACCATGACTACAGTGTAGTGTACACTGACAACTACCAGGTTCACCGAAATTAGGCGGGTACCCGGTCAGAATATTCCGGGTCGGATATCCTTACTCTGCCTTTGTAAGTCTGTGACCTGTTATAGGGCGCTAGTCAATTGCTCGGATCGATTCGCTTTGTGGAATCGCAGAGGTGGAAGATCCAGCCATGGCTTCACCTCTTTTTCAATTTCTCCATCGATCTATGTTTATTTCTTTCATCGTTCTCTCGTCAATTTACCAATTCTCAGCTGCAAATCAATTGTAAGCAATCTTCCATCTCTTTCTCCCTTCCTCTTTATGTAGTAAGTTCGGTTGATCGAAAGGAATTGCTATTGTGTCCATGTAGAGAAGAAGATGTGGGAAGTATACACCGTAGGACGTTGCTAGGGTTTAGAGAAACTCCTGGAGGTGCTAATACTACTTTCGATTGCTCCCCTTCTGGTCCTTGCGTTCCATGCCAGTATTCTGAAAAGGTATTTTTTCCTGATTTGCAGTTTTGTATGCTTGTCTTGCTGATTGATTACAGATTTCGATTCGATTTTGTATAGAAATCGGTTATGTTGTTCGAAGACTCGAATCATTTGGTATCACAATTCGATACTATCAGGTTTTCTCCTTCCATTGTTTGATAAACATTTTGTGACTCTCCTAGGGATGTATTGATTTTCTAAATGCAAGAATTGGAGCTCAGGAAGGGATTTAGATGTTGGATCTATTTTTTTTTTTTCTCTTGCCTTCCGTATTGATATCGATGTTGGAATTTAGATACGAATATGGGACTGATGGATATCGAGGATACAACTTGATATCAATAATTTTCTATACTCATGCCCATATGTGATTCCTAGATATGAATACCAAACTGTTCGTATTTCTTCATGTGGACAAGTTTATGCTGAATGTCTACGGCATTTGATGCTAAGATTCTCAAAATATTACCACCAACAGATCCGATCTAGAGGAGTAGATTTTTACCTTGTATAATCCCTCTGTGTTTGTGTAAACTATATTTTCTTAGTTTATCTGATCAAGCTTTCACGTGGACAACTAAAACCACTCTCAGCAGGAAGAGTATTTTGCGAGTTTCATATCTCAATTCTAGCAGTTTTACATTTACTCACAGACTTGTTGTTCTACAAAACATAGACAATTTCAGCCGACAACTACTATATCTGTGTACCTTGATCTTCGTTTCAATCTAGAAGTCTGGAATAATAGTTCAGTTCTAAAGAATACATGTTCGCAGTTGTTGATGATTATTTTGGTAGCTAGGGAAATGGACGGGCTTTTGACATATTACTATTCATTTGATTCCAGCAAATGCCCTGATGATTTGACTAGTGTTTTAGCCTCGTCTATGAATGGTAGTGCCACTATGGAAACCTAGTGATATCATCCTAACAGAGCTCACATAGTCACATAAATGAATTTATTTGCATAGCTCATGCTGAATTTCTATGACATCTTGTTGCTACGATCCAAAAAAACAATTCAACCAAGAGATCCAAATTGGATATGTTGGTTGAATTCTTCTACATTGGATCATCCAATGTAGAAGAATAGACTTCCTACCTCATATAAGCTTGTTGTCGTCTTGTAAACTATATGTTCTTTTTCTCTTGTAAGTACTCTTCATGTAGGCTAACTAAATCCACTTTTAGCAGCCGGCAATAAGAATATACAAATCTCATATTCGGATTCTAGCAAGTTTGCGTAGTGCACAACCTTAATCAGCAGATTTTCTGTTCTTATTCCTCGAAATAGAGGCAATGTCGGTGAACTTAGTGTACAGTACTAAATTCTGGATAAATTCATGTTTGCTATTGGTAATGAGTACTTCTGTTAGAAAAGCATAAGGATGGGTTGCACTACATTTGCTTCCTGTTTATTGCTCCCAATTAACAGTCTCCAAACTTGTTTACCTTCTAGCCATGCCTCTAGATCCCAATTAGTCTCTTCCAACCTCAAGTCATATTAATTGTAGCACTTCTTCAAAAACCGATAAAATATGTGCCAATGTATCAATTGGTTTATTCCACATGCCATATGCACAAGTTTTTACTGCTATCCCGGTGTCTCGCATTGTGGAAGTATTTGCAGTCGGTACCATTCTCATAGTTTTCTGTTTGTGTTATATGTATGTGTAGAAAGAAGAAAAGTACCGTTGCAGTGAAACAGGGTACCGTATACCTTTGAAATGTGTTAAAGTCGGAGATGAAGCAAAACAAACCAACAGCGAAACAGCAAAGAAAGGCCGCTATGCCCTTGGAGTATCTTTGGAGAATGACAAAAAAGGTGCTTCTTCAGTCAGAGTTTTAAAAGAGAATGCACCCAATAAAGAGGGGGATACAGGGTCTTATGTCACTTACAGGAGTTGTATACCCGCTGTAAATGAAGAACGATTGTCGGTAATCGGTTTTGAGGTATGTCATGCCAATCTAATGTCTAGGTAACCTTTTTCATGTTTTTAGGACCAAGAAATATATCTATCTAGGATGATTGCTTCACGTATTTATATGGTTAATACACTCTTTTTGTGGCAAGATGCAATATTGTCCAGACCAAGTATCAACAAAGTAAACATAGGAGGCCCGAGTTTCTGCTTTTTATGCAAGTTCTATGAGCTGTAAATAACTATATAAGTAATGTTTCTCTAATCTATGTAGTGAATTGGTTTGAACAGGTTCTCATGTTGGGTTTGTTGCTGGTTAGCGGCTCAGTAGTATTCCTAAGGCGAAGGCGAACAGTCGCCTTGCCAGGAGCCGGAGGTGTACGTGGGCAGAACAATCCTAGGTTTTAAAACTATACCCTTACAGTATTTCCTCGATGAATTGCTAATATTCTTGTCACACTTTAGTTTTGATAGAGATTTGGGTTAATTCAAATTTCAGATTATCAGGTCAAATCAGTTTGAATATTTGAGCATGACCATTTTTTTTTGTAAATTTATGTTGTATAAAACCATGCAAATTAATGTTAAAATGTATTGAACGTTATAAATTCAAATTTGACAGATAGTTTCGAGTATAATAATTATCAGGTCTCATGGTATACACTATACAGTATATATGAAATCATTTGTTTTTAAAATTTAAGGTGACTGTGCTTTGTAGATTTGGATTGTTCAACGGGGATTAGAGAAAATGTTGCCAAGTGCTAACTGGTTGGTGCTGTAGGAAGCCGAATATGATTTACTTATGGTACATGAATTTCGTAACTTAGGTGACTGGATTCATTCTTTCAGAGTTTTATTATGTCGCGTTTAATCTTGAGCAACCGGCTGACAATTAAGCAAACATAAAACAGAAGAAAACAACTCTAACTAGACACTCCTTCCAATTTCCAAACAAGGCTCGTTTGGCTAGAAAAAACACAATATGGTTGTCAATTCGAGCTCATTCACATCTGAACCGAGTCGGTTCGAAATTGAACAATTATAGTTCCATCAAAATTTAGGCTCTATAAACGAGTCGAATCATGCCATCTAACAGCCTACTTCCTAACACCAATTTAAACCCTACAGTTTATCACGTGAGCACAAATTTGACAAGCCCTAAACTGATCGGCAGAATTGCTTTGGATCTATCGCCTCAAAGAGTGTCTACTAATATAAAGCAAACGGGAAGGGGGAGTAATACACAACTACTGATAATATAGTCATCAACTTTGCCGTTCTCTTTTACTCCAAAAGAATATACAAAGATAACTAAACCCCTTTCCTCGGATTCTAGTACATCCTATGTAGCATACAGTTCCCTTGCACTTGCAGCCAAAGAAAAGAATCAATGTAGCAAACTTATCTGATCCTTTAGAGTAACCCGAAAAATTCCGTGTTTTAGAGGCAAATCTACAAAAAGTAGTCTGGGGTCTTGCGGGTAGTGTCGGGCTCCACCTGTCGAGGAGCAGGGTCGAATTGGAGGAAGTTCTGATCCATGTTCTCTCCAATTTCTAGGATTGCAGCCATGTTACCACACCGATAACAATAGTTGGGTGCGCTGAATACCGTTACCACATTTTTGTCCTGTAATTAAGTTTCCTTGAGAATATGAACAAATGGTATTGGATTTCCGAAATGGAAGGATAGGTAGATATGACAAACCTGACACCAGTTGAAACCTTCCATTACAAGCTGATGGGCTCTTGAAATAAGAGTAAGTCCATTCGTATGGTTGAATTGAGCAGCTATGTCTTGCCCGAAAGTATAACCAGCACCACGAGGAGATATTCCCCAACCACAACGGTCATCGGGATCAGACCACAAGAGATCACACATCGGGCCTTCGTGTGGAACCTACTCAAGCAAACACAATAGCACCAAATTCAGATGGACAGACTTGGAAAGATCTTTTTACTAATGGTTGTCATAAATGCAGTTTTTATACAGAAGCCAATATAAATCAACAAATTAAACTGGTTCCAAACCCATAAATAAGAAGAATTTTCAGAAAGGCAAACATATAAATAAAGATTATAACCACCAGACCTCCCAATACCTTGCTTGTTCAAAGTCTTTAGAGGCACTTCGGCAGTTGAACACTACAGTCGATGAATAATGGAAATTTTGTGGAATGTTTTTCAAGAAGCAAGATCAAAATTGGCCCTTTCATGAAATTCCCTTAATACTGTGGTTTTGTGTTCACTTATTGAAGTTTTTGTGTAATATAATCTAACATAGTAGGAGCTCATAGCACCAAAAAAAATGGAAATGAACTGTTAAAATCACGATATAAAGATGCCTAAAGAATGTCATTGGTTCAAATTCAAACATCCAAGGTTCAACCAAGTGTAAAAGAATGACTATTTAAAGAAAACCTATTTCACCATGCAAAAAAAAAAATCACATATGTGCAGTAAGACTAACAAACAAAGGATTAGCATTATCAATAAAAGATAATGAAGCCCCGACAAACCTCTTGTATACGATCCAAGGCTCGGATATTGTCCAAGGTGTCCAACGAAGGTGAAAGTCCTCCGTGTAAACAGAATACCTGCAAAACAGGAGGGTAATCTTTCAAGCCGTCTTCATACATAAGACATAACTGGGCAGGAAAAAGAATGCACAACTTATACCTGACTTTCAATAAGGGCGGTGAGAGGAAGATAGTCAAAGAGGTCAGTGAAATGCTTCCAGACATTGGCATTTCCATATTTCCTCAAGCATTCATCATAAAAACCATATCTGAAATCGAATGTTTAAGCAGTCGGCTCAAAATAAAATAGCCACTCAAAGAACATGCAGATCATAAGAAAATTTACACACATGAATACAAATATAGGAGAGTTTAAAGTAATAAATCAAGTGAGAGGAAGATAGTCAAAGAGGTCGGTGAAATGCTTCCAGACATTGGCATTTCCATATTTCCTCAAGCATTCATCATAAAAACCATATCTGAAATCCAATGTTTAAGCAATCGGCTCAAAATAAAATAGCCACTCAAAGAACATACAAATCATAAAAAAAAAATTCACTCATGAATACAAACATAGGAGAGTTTAAAGTAATAAATCAAGTGAAGTTAAATTCCACATACTAATACATTCCGATGAAAATGAAGTTAATGTGAAGACAAAGATGAGAACAATTGCATCCAAATAGCAGCTACTATACTTGCGTGATCATTTACAATTACTAAAGGTAATGAAACGAGGATAATAATCAACAATGGATCCATAAGATTCTGAGTAGCACAACTGAATCACCATCTTATACAAACAAACCATTAAATAGGAAGAGTTTAAGTTATAATAGGGGAAAGGTAGACCATAGGATTCATGATTCCAACTGTATACTTCTTTCCACCTCTATAGCACAATTCAGCAATACAGAAGAACTACGTAAAAAAAAAAAAATTTATATTGCCAAGGTATATCAGTTTCAATGCTGTAAATGATGACATCTCCTGTCATGCAAAGATGATCCATCATTTGAAAAACAAAGTAGACATCAGAAGGCAAACAAGGAAAGTTATTGCTTTTTTGAAGTAAAGAGACAAATGTAGCATGTCAAAATTAGCAAAGTAAATGTCTCACACTTGAGTTATTTGTCGGCTTTCATGATTCCCTCTAAGGATTGTGATTCTATCCCTATAACGAACTTTCAGCGCGACGAGAAGTGTGACAGTTTCCACTGAATAATAACCACGGTCTGCGAGAGCAAATAAAAAGGCATTAAGAAAAATAATGATTGTTATGAAATGCAGCATGTTAATAGCGACTACAGATGAGTAAAACCTTATGACTGAGATTATTTGCTCTTAATTTATATTCTACACGTCAAAAGAGTAACAAAACTTCCTTGAAGCTGAGTTTCTAGTTTTTTTTCTCATACAGTTTGTACTAGAAGAAGCAGTTCAGCTTAGCACCTATAGAAGGCACACTTCCTAAATCACAAGCCATGATAAATAAGACACAAGCAGCACAACAGGTTCATTATCAGACAAAGTTGCGGGGGCCAAACGGTCAACATCCAAAACTATAGATCTTAATTATGCTTCTTCATGATCTATATGTCAATTCACATACCATGTCATCCACAACTTACTTAAAAGTGAGAAGGTGTTAGAGAAAGCATACAACTGCATATACAACATTCTACATTCTTTCCCTATCCAAATCTTCCGGATACATTCCAGATTATGATTTCTGCTGCCAGTGCCAAGACTGCCTAGTCAATAGACAATAGCCAGATCTACAATGCAAGGTCCAATCCTCTCTTTGTGAGTGTAAATGGTAGTAGTTGAAGGTCAGAAAAACTACAAAACCCTGTTCCACAAATACAACCTATATATTTAGTTAATCTCCGATTCTAATTGGAAGTTCAAGAGTGCTAAAATCAAACATAGAGACTGGAAACAATGGAGTTGAAAACCTAATAAGCTAAAGTGAGATGGTACAGCAACTAATCAGTCTAATATCATGAAAACAAAAAAATGAACTACACATTTCCAGTACTCTTTGCATCAGAATCAAATCCAGGAAAGATGATTATTCAGCAAAACATAACATCCAGACTTATTTTTCATTTCATATTAAGCAACAAAATTATCAAAGTAGCTATGATAAGTAATAATACAATGACACGCACAAGTTAACATCAATCATAATAAAAAAAAAAATAAAAAAATGATGCCTGACGCTTACTGACCTACATAATCGCCCATGAAAAGATAATTAGTATCAGGAGCCTTTCCTCCTATACGAAACAGCTCAATAAGGTCGTAGAACTGTCCATGAATATCACCACAAACAGTAACAGGACACTTAACCGGTTGCACATTCCATTCTTCCACCAAAATCGCTCTCGCCTGCTCACACAACGTCTTCACGTCTGCCTCCGACAACGGCTTGCATTCCATCAACTGTTCGATCTGTCGATCCAGATCCGCGTAAGACGACATGGCTTCGTCAAACCCGATCTATAGCTCCGACTGGTCAAAATTCAAAGATCCGGCCGAAAATCCAAAACGACACAGATACTTCGCTCCCTCAATTAACTATAATCCACGGGAGAAGAAAAATGGCTAGGTCTAGGGTTAGGGTTTCAACATGAATATGGAGAAAAATGAAAAACGTCGGAAACAAAATCATAAAAAAATCGTAGATCGATAAGTTTCAATCGAAACGTTCGTCACCTGGCAACAAGAGAGAGATCCGTTATGGATCTAGCTCCATTGAAGAGGAATAAGCTCTCTTTCTTATCCGTCTATTCTCTCTCTGTTTTCTTTTTTCGGATGTCGGAATTTGCAGAAAAATAATGGTAATTGTATTTATACTGAATCGGGAAGGAGGGAGATTTGGGAGGGTCGCGAAATGAAACTCAAATCTCAAGTGAAATTGAGTTCATATATAATAATATTATTTACATCCAGCTACAAATGAAAATGTGAATATAAATGATTCCACAGTCAACAACTCAACATATCCTGAGCGACGTGGCAAGTTTACTTTTGTGTCCGGCTAAGGGTTTGTTTGGCTTATTGTCGTAATGTATTTGCAAATACTTCTAAATAATTGATAGAGAAAATTGTAAAATTATCATTACCTTTATCTTTCATGTTGACTAAATTTTAGTATCGTCTTTTAAACTATCAGAACGGTAGTCCGACTAAAGATTAGTACCTAAATTATTGTTCACACGTTAAGTTAACAGATCGACGTTAAATATCAGGGGCAAAATTGTCCACATACCTTAGATATTTAACACCGATTTGTTAACTTAATCTGTGAACAATAATTTAGTTACTAATCTTTGGTCGGACTCAATAGAGGAGATATCGTTCTGATAGTTTTAAAGACGGGTACTAAAGTTTAGACAGCCTGAAAGATGGGATACTATTTAGACGATTTTTTTAATTATATTTTTATAAAATTAGTACAAAGAGTTTACGTTAGTAAATAACCTTTGAGTAATTTAAAAATCAATTCCTCAATTAAACTATATAAAAATACATCATTTCTGCAAGAGAATATAATAAAATTAACTTTAGAAGCTTAATATAAACGAATGCTTTTTTTAATACTAGTATGGACGCGCGTGCGTAGCACGCGCGCCGTGACTTAAAAACGTAAAATTTATCGTTAAACGATCAAAAGGAAAAGGTGTTACATTAAAATGAAACATAAAATTAATCGTTAAATGATCGAAGGAAAAGGTGTTACATTGAAATGAATCTGGTAAATTGCTATTAGACTACATAAAGAGCGCGCTTTGTAATTTGAGTATGGGAGAATGAGACGTTTAATAACTCGATATTTTAGTACAAGTAATTACATCAATGACTAAAATGTATTACATGAGACTGATTCATGAAAGAACGTTCCTCAATGTTGGCTTGAATTATCAGGGTCAATAGCTAAATGCCGGTCCGACGTATCATTCCTATCCTGAAAAAAACAAAAATGTTAAATGGATTAGTGTCACTACAAGGAGAGCATGAAGCCAGAAACCGAACAGAAGAGGAGTGACCCGTAAAATAAATATAATTAATCATGCACAAAGTAAAATTCAATATTATACATAAGAAAATTCAAACCAAATCATCATGCAAAATAAATATTAACAGAAAAAGAGGAGTGAGAGTAGCTTTCATATTCGGTGGAAGAAGCCTCGTCTCCTTTGACAGACCTCATAATTTGTGCCTGCAAGATTCAATTTAAGCTATCAATGTGAGGAAATAAGCCAATCTCAACTCACTGATTTGGAAGAAGGGGCAAATTCCTGGTCTATGGATTATACAATACAAGCACATTACAACAACTATTACAGCAGCAACTGGAATATTGTAATTAAAGCATTACAAGCACATTACAACAACTATAGCATTTCCACATACACACTTCAACTTTTTACTTGAATTCAAATCTAAATGCAAGGAATAAGAGAAACACAAGAAAATGTACATTGCGTCTTGACAAGAAGATTAAAGGCTCGAAGAAGGTTCATATTTCAGACTATAAATTCTCTACTTCAAGAAGACAAAAGCAAATAACCAGTAAATGTACATCAAGTTTAACTATACTATACATCCACTTTCATCCCAAATAAATCACATAAATCACTTACTCCAACCATAGGTATAGTTTAACTATACTCTACACCCACTTTCAACTTTTTGGCAGCATTCTCCACTACTGGTTATCTCGGTAGGAGTTGAAAACGGGCGAGTTGTGATCCCTCGGTGTTCAGTTCTAGAAGCAGTACCAAACAACATGCATTCAAAACCCGAGTGTTTGAAGACTTCAGAATCCATTTCTTGGTATGCTCCCTTTAGACAATCACCAAGAGTTTTACACGTTCAATGAGAAAATGGTGGAATTCAATGTTGGTAATGATTGTTTAAAACTTTAAATCTCATTTGTTGCTCTTATTTTAATCAAGCAGTAACTATTGACCTCATGCTATTGAGTTTCGTGTCATATTCGTGTATTGGTACTCCTTGTGAATTTTTACTTGATAGTGCTAGAACACAAAGCACCACAAAGCCCTGAATTTTACTCATCTTTGAGGCACACGACAACCTTTTCAAGCAAACCCTTTAAAACTTCGATCTAGTCAAATGATTTGGGAGTGTGAAAACCAAAATAAACTACTACTGTCAGTTTATGTGTTCACTGTTTAACAGAAACTTTTAAGCAAATCATTATAAGTAACAACCAAAACTCACTCCATTAACAATATATAGTATCTCCATCGGTATACAAATATGTGAAGACTTCTCCTCAGCATATATTAGTGGAACATATCAAACAGTAGAAAAATCCTCACATACTAAAGAACCAATCAAGATCAATATAGAGGAACCCAATGCAACAAACGCATTTTAGAACCAGATAACTATAGCAGACAGACTATCATAAATTTATAATCAAACTCACAGTTATAAGACATCACATACAGAAAAGAAATGTAGAAAAAAAATGTTTTATCATAGACTTTGAAAAAAAAACCCAGCAGCTTAAGGCTATTGTTGGATGTACCGAGGGAAAATTGGAGATGCAATGATATAATCATGTAATGGAAGTTACATAAAAAATAGATTTAACACGGTTAATTAAGAAATAAAATAACAAAAGAAAAGAAAATTCATTCAATTCCCCACCTCCTCTGGGTCTACCAGTTCAGCAAATACCCATAGGTGTCCTTCCACGACACATATACCAACATCCTCATATACCAGGAAACAAAACTAACACCCAAATCCCAAAAGCAAAATATCTGAAATTTCACAATTCAAATTAAAATAAAATAAAAGGCCAAGATTCCTACTTTTGAAGTATATCAAGAATGAAAAGCAACAACTTTTTATTTGGTGAAGGCGTTGATGGTCCATCATCAACCTAGTGTCTACACACAATTTCACATAAAATCAGCAAGCTCGAGCAATATAATTTTACATTGCACTGGTAATAAATTATTGATCAGCAAACCTTGTGTGGTACCTGTTGTATTTGTAGAGCCACGACCCTGCTGCTGACTATGCACAGCAAAGCCAAACATCAGTCCCAAATCAGCATGTGCATATTATTGAAATGAGTATAGAAATTAAATTTGACTGTAGTATAATTTAGAGGAAGGACAGATGAAGTAGTAGAGGACAAAATTAAAGTATCTGTAAATTGACAGCCTATCAATGAACTCAAAATCGGACAAAAAAGAAAAAAAAAATAAATGTTGATCAATAATGCAAGGATAAAAAGAGGGTATCAGCACTTATAGCAAAATATGGAGCGTCTTTCAACCAACCTATAGAGGACACAAGTCTGCATAGATAGCTAGTTAGCCAATAGTCAAAATTTGGGAAACTTGAAATCTTAAATTAGAGATTAGACCAATAATGGGAACTACTCCGACAAAGAGCTTCACGTGTTTCCTACTATCATAATCTAGCTACCATAATAAACTTAATCAGCAAAAAAATCAGGACTTTGTCTCAACATTGACACGTTTTTGCCTACAACTCATGCATATTTGAGTATCTATCAACAACTGCATCAAACATCTAAATTTTGACGATTTCAATCCAAAATCAGATGGGCGTGGGAGAAATGATATCAAGGATCGAGAGCGAGAATAAAGAGCAAAAAGAGGGTCAATGAAATGAAGATATGGACAGAAGAGAAAGAGAGAGGACCCGGATATAGATGTATTGAGTTTTGAAAAGAATATCTTCTTTGAGGAAATTCGTCAAACAGATGGTGTACGAAAAGAAGGATATATAGTCCAATGCATATAGCCTCCTCCTACTTCTCTCCAGTGATGGTGGGTCATCATCTGATTTAGATTAAGCCCTGCATGTCAATCGAGAATATGGAAATGAAGAGGGGGAAACAAACCTGCTTAGCTTTGCACACAACCATACCCTTAAATATCTAAGATGAAGGCTTACGAGTGCCGATGAAAGAACTGAGATACTAATACCATGAGCGCAGCAGGCATAGACTGCCTTGGCTCCTTCTTGTAGTAACAAAGTTGCCCTTTTGCAATGGTCCTTGTCATGCAAGAGAACATTTCATTAAGGATATTCACTTGATAGATGTATAAGAAAAGAGCTTCAAATGGGACAAATAGTCAAAATTAGAAATCAGATTAACAAAATAATGAAAACTAAGCAGACAATGGCCTAGATTAGATGGCTATTCCAATAACGATTTAGTTGAAAGTTGAAGCACTTTTTCGTTTGGATCTTTGCAAAAGCGAAGAAAGAGGTTGAACTGAACTGATCAACAGAAGAAGAAGAAACAAATGTACAAAATAAACTCTAATAACTCAGATTTTGAAGCGATTAAGCCCTTGAAAGCACAAATCAAATAGCAAGAAGAATGGAAAAAATCGAACTTGTAGATCAAAAGTTATGCTTACATTTCCTTGAAGATGAAGAAGCGATTACAGGGGTAGAAACCAACTAAATGTAGTTGGTATTCAAATTCCTGAACGAAACCCCCAAACCCAGTCATCTTTCTTTCTCCCGTTCCGAATTCCGAACCTAAATTCTACTACGATTCTGCACTTCTTCAATTCCTGCACCGTCAGGAGATAACAACACCACACATTCTGAACTCCCTTTAATCGGCACCACAAAGACACGATCAACAGTAAACAAAAGAAAATTCACAGAATCGCTTTCACTCACAAAATAAAATGTCGAAGCATCGAAAAGTAAAAATCAAAACAGAAACCCCGGAAGGTTTAAATCCAGATCAGAAATTAAACCTTATCCAATGCAAAATTAGGGAAATCTTGATTAGCAGCAACGTAGCATCCACAGCTAGGACAATCTCTTTTGATGCGAAGATGTGTAACAATGCACATGTAGCAGTAACTATGGCCGCAAGGAGTTAAAAACGCCTCTCTGATCATCTACATGCAAATCGAGCACTGAAATGCCTTATCCAACTCCAAGATCACCTCCTCTTTCTTTCCAGAGCACTCATCCGCCATCAATGGAGACGGCTCCGTCTCGGTAGCCTCCTCCTCCATCGCCGAAGGGGCAGACATCAGAAAGAAGGTGATGGTGGTAGGCTAGAGGCGATTGTGGCGGAGATGATGTGAGAAAGGGAAACCGAGAATGGTGAATGAAGAAGACCGAGGGACGATGGATGAAAGAAATGGCTGGAATAGGATTCGTACAAGAGAAGCCAAAACCTGTATGAATGGTAGGTGAGTCATCAAATAACTAAGAAGAAGACAACACGTGTACATAGAAAAGAAGAAAATGTCACAAAATAAAAAGAGAATTAAAAATTAAAAATTTAGGGACAAATGTGGAAATCCCCTATTCATTGGGGGAAGTCCCTCTTTTACTATAGTAAGGATATAAATAATTTGATGCATCCAGATAACAATGGGATAAATATTATGTTAAAAAATAAATGATAAAATAACACAAAAAATAATAATAGGAAAAACAATGAGAGTAAGAGCTATCCACTAAAAAAATACAAGCAAGTCAATTAGAGTATTTTATTTATTAATGAAACCTTTCTATTTAGTAATAAAACCAATTGTCTATTTATCTTTAGGAATAAAATTGAAAGCCGAAACTCTATCCTAAATTCTAACGACTGACAAGGTCAAGTCAAAGGATGTCTTGGGACCCACCTTTCACTTGCCCATACGGACCACATCCTGACCACCACTTGGTCGAACTCAAATGAATTGTATATATCATTGTAATTAAATATCCAACTAATTGTTCCCTCTCTTAGACCCGATAATCCTCGAATCGGTCAATCCGTTGATCCGATATTAATAAAATTGATGATAATTTTTAAAAATCCACTACAATTATAGTTGTTTTGACAAAATTTTATATATTCAGTTTGTTAATTATCTAAGTTGATATCTATTGTGGATAAATTTAAGTTTTATGACTCTATTATCTTTCTGCCTATGAAACAAAAAAGGAATCCGGTTCTTCGTGTCTGAATTGAAATGAATCCATTTTGCTCCTTTTTATGTTTGATAATATCAAAGTCGGATTGAAATGTAAACCCGATTCAATAAGAGGAAATCCCTTTGTATAAGAGTTCGGATTTAACCACCGGTTCCGTTTTCATAATAAGGTCACCATAAAATACTACAATCTATTATTTCACGGGCTTACAAAATTTTCATTACAATCCTTCTAACAAAGTTACAACTTTGTCAATGTTTTTCTCTTTGAAATGTTATACGAAGAATGAGGAGTTTAATCTCGTACTAAAGGCACCAATCTCACGGCCTAACAGTTTGATCCCGGCCTAACGTCGCCCTAGTTTTGCCATTTGACAATTTTTAAATCCCAATTACAACTTGAATTCTTAAGAAAAAAAAGCTTTACGACTTTTCTTTCTATAAGCTCATGTGTTGTTATCCTTTTTGATTTCAGCACTATATGAACAACTTCTCCCTACAAATTGTTAATCTTTAAACCATCAAGTTTTACACCTTTATATATCATGATACCCGTTCTTAACAATTTCTTTTTCCGAGGTTTGATGATGTCTTTTGGTGGCGGTTCAAGCGTTTTATCGAGAAAGAGACGTGAATTCGTGATCGACTTCTGATGACTCTAGGGCAGTCCAAATCTGAGGTGTCAACAATTGTTCCCCAAACTTCCTACTTGTGTGCTTCCTTCGAAGATGATCGTTTATGCTCATTGCCTCTTGTTGACTGGATCATGTTGCTTTCCTTTGAATAATTTATTGCTTTCGGGTTTGTTTTGATGTATTTTTGTGTATTTCTTTCTCAAACTGTATTTTTGGCTTTCATGACGGTTAGTCTGTCTACCGATCGTTTTCGGCTTTTTCATCCACTAGACGGCACGCCAACTAATTGTTCGAACCGCTTTTGGTTTTTAAAAAAACCCGGTTAAAACCGAAAAAAATTAAAATGACAACGTAAAAGTAAAAAAATTAACTAATGTAACATTAAAGATTACTTGGCATGTAGCATTACCATTCTTTGTAAAATATATGTAAATTGCAGTAACATTTTGGCCAGGAGACATATACAACTCTCGACAAATATCTTGTTTGTTCTATTATACATGGAAGAGTGATATAAGAAACGTGACATTAATCTCAAAAAAAAAAAAAACACTTATAAAATGGAAGCTAATGTCTTATCAGAAGAAGGTAGAAACACCTTTATAAAACATAACTTGGCGGCTAAACCAACTTTTTCCATGCAAAGTTTTATGCTCCCGACCCATAACTTGAAGGATTTAGATAACACATAAAAATTTATTTTGGAACAAAGGAGATGTAACACCCCAAATTCTATGAACTCGGGATGTTATGGGTTAGGACCTCACAATGGGTCCCGACCCTAGTCTCACAACAAGTTCATCGGATCTTACAACAAGGCACAAATAAATATAAACCGACATTGAGTAAAACCATAAGTTATATCCCAAAATACAACAGAACTCTCAGCCGAGTATCAAAACTATACAATCCAAAACAATCAAAGCATAAAGGTCGTGCTTCCTATCCTATCATGTACGAGAACCTCGGCTGATCACTCCCACCGGATCACTCTACAACCTCCTTATCCTGCAAAACATCTACAACCACGGTATAAAACCGTTAGTTAACGATACATATATAAGATAATTGCATAAGCACAAACACGCGCCAAGAAGTACAATAAACACCAAGCATGCTATCACATATTTTCCGTTTTATTATATTTCATAATATTATACATTCATATCCATTTATGCTTGTGACACGAGAAGTCTACGACTCTCGTCTCTGTTCCTTTATACATTTGGAGTGGATCGGCGTATCTCCTCGTATACCATATTAAGTGGATCATTACCCTCCCCGTATACCAGGTCTGACCTAGTCGCAGAGAACCTCCCTGAATCCCTCGGGAGAGTTGAGCAAGTTGCCACCGCCCGTTACTAGTGGGCCAATACACGTCAGCTATAATCAACCTATAACATACTATAATGCATATTGAAAGTACCACTTATGCACTCATCCAATATATGAAATCCGCTAAGTAAGTCCCAAGGACTTAGCTATCACAAGGTAATCTAGCTATACTCCACTCACAGTTTCCCGAAGGAAATACTGCACGCCTGATCAAACATAACACAAGTATCAACTATTGACTAACGTGCTAAAAGATTCCAACATCTAGTACGTCTCAATGATCCTCACAAGATCATATGCATCAATCACAACCATACCCAACGCTCTCACAATATCCTCAAAACCGCCTAAGGCGCTTAATCCTCACACAACTCACATCACCACTAACTAGCATTCTCACTATCTATGCTAAGATACAATTTAACATGATTCTACCATTAAGCTACTAAAACAAAAGGAAAGGTCAACGTACCAAGAAGTTGGACAATTGATGGTAAGGCGCGATTGCGGAAGAGGGAAGGCGCGGGCACGACGACAAGGTGCGAGATGCCGCGACTGCGGCTGTTGCAGGTGCGGGTACGGCGACATCTGAGAAGGCGCGGGTGCGACTGCTCAGCGGATACGACCCTTTTCCTTCTTTTGATAGATCTTCTACAATAACACTTACTCCACTCCTGAAAACACCAAGGAAGTACCTTATATTCACTCATACACACACCAATCACCCAAAGAATACAAAGAAAACAAGATCATCCTTTTTGGACATAAACAAGGAGGGAGGAGGAGGAGGAGATGTCTTACCACTTTTTTTCATGGTTTCTTATTCTACATTGGAAGTGTGCTTGAGATGGGCAAATGAACAAGGACTCTCGTTGGTTGCAAACTATTTTAATAAGGAGAGAACGAAGGAAAACCTCGACATTTATATATATATTTACACTAGATAAGCTCTAAACTAATGTATAAACCCGGTTCGGATTTCATTTCATTTCATTCTAATACACGTGTATCGAAATATCCGACATTGTATTCACCAAAAACCAATAATGAAACAATTTAGAAACTGCCCATATGAGATTAATGAATCTGATGAGAAGATCAATGATTCTTGACAAAAAAAAAACAATTGTGCGATAAATTACAAGAACAAGGGTTTCAATGAACCCGAACAACAAATCTACACACTACAAAAAAAACAACAACAATAGTTTTTCCTTAATAAAATCATTATCTCCATATACGATCAACAATAACATATATTGATCCTTTAAGATAGATCCACGGTAATCATCATACCATACATAAACGCAGCGTTTAACGATCAAGGAGACGAATCAGCAGCAGGAGGTGGCGGAGGCGGCGGCGGTGTCTTCGGGGCGGCGGGTTTACGAAACTTATCCTTCATCCAGAAAAGTCCGACGGAAGCTCCATCTTTAACCTTCTTCATGCTTCTTGTTGCTCCTTCTTTGGTTTTATGCAATCCATCTCCTAATTTTTCCGTTAATTTCTTGCCTTCTTTGGCTTTTTCCTTTTGTTCTTGTTGTTGTTGTTCTTCTTGTTGCTTTTGTTTGGTTTCTTCGTCGTCGCCCCATTGATCATCTGCCCATGGGTTTTCGTTTGCTTCTTTCTTTCCTGCCATGGAGATTTTGTTTTCTTGATTTGGTGATTGATTCTTGTTTGTGGAGGAAGACAATAGAGATAGTTTGGATCTAAAGGAGGATTGATTGAATCTTTAGCTAGATTAACGTGGGGATGGAGATGCATTCTAATTTTGGATTTCATCTTCTTTTTTTTAATTAATATAAATTAATTAAGATTTTTTTTTAAAGATTTGTTATGGAAATTGGAACGAAATCGAAATTTGAATTTGTATAATATTTTTAGGGTTGTTTTTTAAAATGATTACATTATTATGTATTTTGATAATTTTTGGTTACTTTTAATGTAATAATTATACTTATAATGACAAGGGATTATGCTCAAAATAGTTTTGTGTGGGATTTATAAATAATTTTGTGTAATTCAAAAAACTTTGATGGAGTTTTTGTGAATATCACTTATTTTAATGATGGTTTTCTGTGAAAATAATTTTGGTACATAATTTTTTATTTTTATTTTTATTTTTTTCTCTTTACTATTTTCTGTGAGTATTTGTAACGAATAACTGAAAATGCACAAGAATATTATTTGGGTAATAATAAGATAAACACTCCAGACAGGCCGGCCCATGTTTGCATTTGGGTCGCAGACTACAATCCATATTCATATTAGTTTTAGGCCATGTTTAGTTAAATGGTTGCGGTTTCCGGTGGTTGTGGTTGCGGTTGCGGTTGTGGTAATATACGAGTGTTTTCGAGATTCGTGGTTTATAGAAAAACTATCGAATACGTGTTTAGTTAAATGGTTCGGAATTAGTGTTTATTTTTGTTAAAGACCAAATTACCCTTACATAAATTATCAGCAAATAACCAAAACTGAAATAGATGGATCTTCTTGTTCTTCTCCATGCTACCTAAAAATGACAATGAACCAGTAAAGTAAGGTTGAAGTTCAAAATTGAAATCGATAGCCTCTTTCCCTCTTATATTCATCTCTCAATTTTTCATTGAAAGCATTAATTTTGATTTGCCTCTCAATTTTTTATTGAAATCATAAACATGTATTAGTTTTGATTTTGTTTTATTGAAATCAAAAAAAGAGAAACTTCGATCTCCATCTTCGATCTTCCATGGTTGCGGAGAGCAAGGAGCAAAGAGCAAATGGATTGCAGAGAAGAAATGGAGCAAATGAATACAGGAGAGGAAGAAGAGAAAACAGAGAAGAGAAGGAGCAAATGGATGAAGATCGAAGATGATGGTGTCCAAAATTAGGGTTAAACAATCTTCCATAGCCAACAAATCTGAGATCCTCGAAGGAAGAGGAGCCGAAAAAGAAAGTAAAAGAGGACAAGCACTTGGCAAAAATGGCTACTCGAGAATCTTCCATGGTTGCGGAGAGCAAGGAAGAAGACGATGAAAGAGAAAGAGGAGGGTAGAAGTTGGGGTAGATTTGGAAACTGAAACAAAAACACAACAACAATCTCCCATAACCTTGCTCCATCAGATTATAAAATAACCTGCTCAACATTGATTCTGAACCACAACAACAATTCCAAAAACTCTAACTAAACGCTGCAATTTTATACCACACTCAACCACAGATATAAAATAAACCCTAAAACCACACAACTAAACAGGGCCTTAGAATGGTACATGTGGGTTTGTGTGAGTAGGCGCACCGGACGTGCACCCTTTACCTCTTAGACCCGTTGAATTTGAAAATTTAATATGGTATCATATAGTTAGTGTGGGGTCTCGTAATCATGTGTTTAGGTTGTGATTAGCAAATATAATATCCACCCGTGTTTGGGCTTAATCCGTTCCGTAAAATAGACCTTAAGGCCTGTGTCAGGTGGCAATTAGGTTGGTCTAGTCGCACCTAAAGGAAGTTTTGACTCTTTTGAGAAGTGATGAGATAGTGCCTCACGTCGACTATACGAAATATGTGAGATTAACGATGACCCTTCCTATTATCAATTGGTTTTAGGATAGAAACTCGCGAGCTTGTGTGCGTAGACGCACTTAATGTGTACTTCTTATACCCATCGAATATAAAAATTAATAACATATGTGCACCTTGAAAGACGTATGTGTGAGTTGTCTAGGTACGTCTTTAAGGTGCTCATGTCTAGCCCAACCTGAAATATGAATAATTACATCAACAATTCATAATTATTTTTATTATCACCTCTTAAGCCATTCTCACCTTATTATACCTTTATATATAATATCACAAAAATCTAAAAACACCCTTTTTTTTTTTTTTTTTTTTTTTTAACGGAAAGCGGTTAGAGAGAACTACCGTCTAGAAATAGTTCATCCTAAAGCATTCTTGCGGATGTGAATACTAAGTTCGGGGTCATCGAAAAAAGGTGTGTTGGGATTCGAAATTTTCAAATGAGTCACTCGGTCAACAACACAATTGATTTATCTGAACACATGTCTCACTTGTACTTCCACAAAGAAGCGAAAATCCAGTATAGAATCAGACACAACTAATATACAATAGATTAATGAAAAAACTAATCAAAATAATTTTTTTAGTCATATCATATTCTGCTTAGAAATCGCGGTAACGGGGTATCGGTAGATGCGAGTGGATCCGGAAGGAGAGAAAGACATTGGATTATGAAGAATATTGCAATATTATATAAAATCTCTCAAAAATAACCTTACGAAACATGTAATACATATTATAAGAACAAATTACAATAGCCATACTCCTTTACATTTTCTTAGCTCTACGTCGACAAAATCACAATAAGAGACAAACAGAAAACTTAGCAAATAAAAAAGGAGGTTTGGACAAAGGTTTACACGTTCGCTTGCAAGTTACAAGTGTGACAAGTGAGAGGATTATTGGGCCACACTAATCCCTAAGCTCAAAACTCATACCCCACCAACTGTTGCACTAACCCTACTAATTAGTGAACAACTCATATTGTGCTTTGGATAGAATGATATTGCACTTTTTCAATATTATTCATAACATTTAAGTTTGAATATCATCTATAAAACTCGGGCATTTTTGGTATGGTTGTATACTTGTATACCTTAGAAGGAAAAGAATAGGTAAAATTTTCTCAAAACTTGTCATGTATATTGGAATATTCTAAGTGTCCGTTTGACTTTAACTCCGAAAACGGAAACGAAATGAAAACGAACGTAGTCAATATGTATACTCTTATTTATGAAATTTTTTGGAATCATTCATTGGGTTTAAAATAATTGTGGTAGAATTTGATTAGTTTGATATCTTATAGGAAAACAAAATGGAAGTAAACAAATGCACTTTGCATTGAAGAATAAAAAATAATTCCCAAAAAAATCATGAACAAGAGTATACATATGAATTTGATACGTTTTAATTTCATTTTCGTTTCCGAAATTACAATAAATAAGGTTAAATCTATATATGTAACGGTAGTCAATGCCTCAAATAGTCTAAGTGTGGATGTTTATATATGTATCAATATATAAGTAACACATGTATATGAGTATGAAATTGATATTTGAATTTATTTCAATTTTATTTGTAGTACATACCTCAAAAAGTCTAAGGCGTGTTTATATTGATATTGGTTTACAGGTCCGTCCGACAAGGGGTGTTATTCGGTATAACAGCACAAGGCCCCGGTTATTTTGAGCCCGTAATATTTATTTTTAGTTGGCTTAAAACAGAAAAGTGTGGTTGCCATAATAATTAGAACACAATATTTGGTGCAATTGGTCAAGACTTCAAATCCTTAAAAAATTATTATTTTTATTATTTTTGTTTTTTTTTAATAAAATATATTTTTTTAATTAATTAAAAAATAAAAATTGTTGAAACAAGGCCTCCGAAATTCATTGCACAACCATGTCAGTATATAAATATATCAAATATTGAACAAAGTTAAAGAAATTGTGCTTATAATGTAAATAAGTATAAAATAAAGTTATTTTCCTGAAAATTTAGGTCTTGATTTGAGTTGTGTTAATATACGTAATCATGCATAATTAAGAAAATTATTTAACACTTCACAAAAAAGGTTATCTCCTACATCCTCACAAAAATTAGGATATTTAACTTAATTTTTCTGGAAAGCCCAAAACAAAATTATTGTAATAAAATTATAAAATTTATAACTTTAACTCGGTAATAAAGCAGAAGCTTTCGCTCTAAAAGCTGGTCTTAAAGAAGCAATAAGGCTTAATATAAAAAAGATCGAAATTGAGGGTGATAATCTATGTGTTATCAAAGCACTTCAAGGACTTTGGTGCTGTCCCCGGGAGATCGAGATGATCGTATCCGACTCCAGACTGGATCTTCGCTTCTTTGAGGAAGTCCAGGTCAGACATGTGTTCAGAGAAATCAACTGTGTTGCCGACCGATTGACCCATTTGGGAATTTCGAACCCCAACACACCCTTTTCTGACGATCCCGAACTTCGTGTTCTCATCCGTAATGATGCTTTAGGATGGACTACCTCCAGAAGATAGTCCATCCTAACCGCTTTCCGTTTTCAAAAAAAAAAAAATTATAAAATTCGTCTTATCCATTAACATTTAACATGTTCCAACACCGTCCATATATCACTGCAGCCGCTAGTGACACCTGTCGCTTACCCGCATCAATCACTCCCATCGACGGGAACTACTATTCCTCGGCGCCGGCACATGGCGGTGTCAGCGGCGAAAAAGACGCCGGAGACGCTGCACGTGGGCGGCTGCTCCAACACAAGGGTACATTAATGTTCTGCTACAGACCACTTCGTTTTTTATTCTCTACTTGCAATTCAGGATTAACTACCCATATGCTGATATGCGTATATACATATATATTCATACCAAAAATTGATTTTTATTTTTTAAATATAATAAATGTAAAAGAATCTCACAATCGATAACATGCAACAATCAAATGAACCTACCATATAAGCATCCGAGTTACTCTTCCTATTACCAATTGGTTTTAGGATGGAACCCCGTGTGCTTGTATGTGTGGTTCACCGGACGTGAGCCCTCCGCATCATTTGGTATCGGGACGGATATAAGAAAAAATAACATGGTATCAGAGTAAGTCCGATCCGGGTCCGACTTCCTGACTTCGGGGATTAGCTAAAAGAAGAATGAGATGCGAAGCCCGTCGAAATAAAAAAGAAATTGTGGGCGAACTAAAAAAGAATGAAATGTTTAAGCCGAGAAATAAAAAGAAAAATGTGTCAAGTGTTAACTAGTTCAGGTAGTTAACTCTTGAGGGGGAGTGTTGAGACGTGTGGAAAATAATCTCGCATCGATAACACGCAATTAACTCAACCTACCATATAAGTATCGAGGTACTCCTCCTATTCTCAATTTGTTTTAGGATGGAACCTCGTGTACTTGTACGTGTGATTCACCGGACGTAAGCCCTTTGCGTCATTTGATCTCGAGACGGTTATAATAAAAAAGTAAAAGTAAATGAATAGGATCTTAAGAGGAGAAGGCGAAACGGCAGCCCGAGAAAGGCGGGCACATGCACCCTGGCTTGGCTGCTTTGCTTTAAAATCACTTATTTTGGGACAACTATTCGTAATAGTTTAAAGGTGTTATCTCTTTCCAATCCCATCACTTTGATGATACACATCGATACTTGAATAACGACAACACAAACTCTATTATAATATCGGTTTAACCCTTTTCGAATCATTTTAAATCAATTCCCATATTGATTTCCCTTGTTAATTTGCAACCAAGGACTTATAGATCTAAGATATTTGCATAATAGAAACTCGACTCTGGATTTGGCTGCCAAAACCGAAATTATTTTTACGTTTTCCATTGAAACCCGAAAATAACACACTTTCAGAGAATTGTCTTCTGATTTTTCGCCTCATATGTGAAATTGCTCGTTGTTACTGGTTTTCAATCGGCTTCAAAACAACATCCGCTATAGTTTTATGTGTATAATCGTGTTCCATTTTGGGACTCATATGCAAAGTTGTTCGGTAAAATAAATAACAAAAATCAAGTTACACAATTCGGTTGCGTGATTTAGATATTGTTTTAAAAAACTATTAGTGTACGTATTTAAATTTTCCGATGAAAAATAAGGTGGAGTTTCTATTATCTAGTTTACTGTCCGCATATTGTGCGGATTTTTCTCTAAAATAAAAATTATTTTATCATTATTTTTAGGGCAATTTTGGTAACTAGGCTTTTTTGAAAAACTATAGTTATAACTAGGTTTTTTAATCTTTCAATTAAATAAATATACCTCAACCTTTTGTATTTATTCTCAAACTCTACACACTCTTCTCTCAAGGGGTACATTTACTAAACACAAAACTAAAATAAACCTAGTAAACCAAATTGTTTCATATTTTTATTAGTTGATTACATATTCAAGTTAAGTTTTCTAGATATTCATATAAATATACCTTAACTAATTCATATACAAAGTTGTTTGGTTTAAAATAATAATAATAATGATAATGATAATAATAATAATAATAATAATAATAATAATAATAATAATAATAATTAAGTGACACAATTCGGTTGCATATTTTGACAGTGTTTAAGGAAAGTATATGAGTGTGTTTAAATTTTTCGTCGAGAAATAGGTGAAGTTTCTAGAGTAAATAGTTCAGTGTTCGCAAATTGTGAAAGTTTTATCTAAAATAAAAAGTATTTATTAGTCGATTACAAAATCGAGTTATTTTTTCTAAATATTCATATAAATATGAATTAACAACTTCAATGGATAATCAATCTCAGTACTTTAAAAAAAACTATAAAAAATAATTAGGTCCCTGTTCGTGCATTTTTTTTAAATTACTAAATTCATAAAATGAGGTAATAAATATGACCAAAGTAAAATTGGTTAATCATGTAACAAATTTGTACTTGTGGAAGTATGACATATGACATGTAAATTACTTATTAATTGAATTTTTTTTATAGAAATAAAGATAAAACTATAAATATATTGTGCCAAATTCGTAATTAAGTAAGGAGATTAAGATTATGTGAATTAAAAGGGAGAAATAATTCTCATAATCTCGTTCGGTAAGGAAATTAAGAAGACTAAAGGGGTTAGATTACGAAGATTAAGAGAATTTTGTAATCCCTTAAAACTTTGATTAGAAGGATTATGATGATTATTAAAGATAAAATCTCACTTTTGCCCCTCTTTTTTTTCCCATCTCTTCCATCTATACAAAAATATAAATCTTTTTCCATACATGCTACCGAGGGGATTCAAACAGAATTACCACTTAAGGAGTTAAACACCACATCCCACTAGACCAACTGAGTATTGGTACAAACACACATTTCACTTACATCCATATTCATCATATTAAATAATTTCACCCCCATAATTATTCATCTAAATAATTCAATTCATCCTATCTTCATCAACGTAATCGTCAATTACCAAACTGACCCATTATAGGGCGATTATCATTGCCCCTTTAAATGAAATATATTAATAGTTGTAAACTTCAATATTAGCATGTATTTAGCTGTATCAACTAAAAATATCTTCAGTCATTTTCACTTTAAAAATCCTACAATTTCAATTTAGCCTAACTCCCTAATCAGATTACGCAATCAATCGAGACTGTATTCAAAACAAACATCTCTATCACCATACAAAAAACCCAAACTTTGGTCCTTATTTTGCAAATACAAATCAAAACAACCCCTATAATGAAAATAAATAAATAAAAATCCTCATTTATTAAAATAGTATTAGAAGATGCTGCATTAAATCATCGCAAAATAATAATCCCTTCCCCCAAGCTAACCCTACACCTAAGCTAATTTGATTTATCATTATCTCACTTCCCCAAATAAACAAACACTTTCTCTCTTCTCTCTTTCATCACTTGCGTATAAAGAATTTCTGCTCAATATTTTTCCCATTCAAAAGTCAGCGATCTTGCACTCATTCAATTCTCTTCTTCCTCCTCCATGCCAATCAATCGCACTCTGCTAAAATGAACGGCAACTTCCATGGCGATTTAGCTGATGTTGTTCGAGACGCCGTCGGAAACCCTAGCTTAAGTAACTGCACTAGCTTTCCGGTGTCTGAACTTCCAGTAATTGATCCGTTGAGCATCGATGAAGGTTTCGGATATCCGTTTTCGAGTATGAGAGATCCGTTGCTCACGGAGCTTGAAGTCGATATTCATGGCGATTTCATTGGAGATTTGAGAGATGATACTGAAGTTGTTCTTCCTGATGCGTTTCAGATCTCGAGTGTTAGTGGCAATATTAGTGATGATCTTAACTGTACTGGATTTGCACCTGTGAACTCATGTAGCCCTAAAACGACGTCGTCTTCTTCTTTGATTGATACGTCCAGAGTTCAGATCTCTTCGCCGAGAAATACGATCATCAAGAGAAGGTAATTAACTGATTGATTTCTTGAATTTTGTTTTTTCATTTATTATTTTATATGAATAAAGATCAATTATTGGCCTTAATCTCATCGTTTTCACAATTGAAGTTAATATTACTAATTAAAACTTAAATATCAGTGATTTAGCATCCATAATTACTGCACTTTGACGTATACATGCACCCTATAGTACAGTATTAAATTGTATCATTTAGTTTATAATCGCCCTATAAAAAAAATTATCTCCCGTTTGACTGAAAAAATACAGTATTTTTTTTATAATCATTTAGTTTATAAATAAATAGTAAAAAAAAATTCAAAATTGTATCTAGGGTTAACTAATTCTGGGTTATTTTCTATAAATATTATAACAATTTAGATATATTGCAGATATTATTTTGAAATGATTTTTTGTTATTCTTTTTATATTAATTTATCTAAAAAAACATGATATAACATTTGTAAACACATTTTATTATATTATATTCATCAAAACAATTTTAACATTTTATACTTGTTTTCTGTAGAATAAGAATAACATTTGTAAACACTTTCTGAAAAACTAGAATATATGAGTATATTTTATATTTATAAGCAATTAACCCGTATATTTAGAAAAAATTGTGGTGAGAGTTTTCTTCTAAAAAATAAATTAAATGATCAAGTTAGAATATTTTCCATAATTGTTAATATAAATAAATTATCAACATAAAATTTTAGATATATAAAATTAGTCATTTACATTATAGTTTTTAATTTGATCGAAGGCAACCGCAAAAGGCTGGAATTATTGTATATGATTCAATTCTTTCGCAACTGCATATCGATGAAGTTATTAATTGTCATAATCTCGGGTAAATTATGATTTTTTTTAACTACGTAGATAGTTTGAATAGGTAAAACTAGACTGTTTGATTTTAACACCTCCACTGTTCTTTTTATTAATCACGAACACTATAATTGATTACATGCATGTTGAATAATGTTTGTAATTATGATAAATTTGACAGCTGATTTTTGCACGATTTGATTGATTTATTATAAATTTGAATGAACTGAACGAGTCATTATTTTATTAAAACCGTATAAAATATTACTCCATTCGAATCTTAATAGTTGACATTAGATATTAACAAAAATAAAAATAAAAAAATAATTATTATATAGTGTAATTTTAAAAAATTGAAAACAATGGTATAATATGAAAAATTACATGAGTATACATGGAATTTTTTTTAAAATATAAATAATAAATAAAAAAAGTAGATAATTTTTTATTTTTGAAGATTTAAGTATTAATTACATTTTAACCATATATAATGAGAAACAATTTTTTGAGATTTTAGTGTCAAACATTGTGAACCAAGAAAGTATAAAATAAGCCTAATTACGCAATTCAGGTGTAATAGTTTTTTTTCTACGTATATGACTTTCTAAATGAAACTCGAAGCAAGCTACACAATTACACGTATGATATTCGTATTATAAACGGATTATGAATAGATAGTTACCAAAATGAAAGTTATGTTCGCATTTTATGTACTCCTAGAACCGGAATTCGGTTCCGTATCTGATCCGTTTAATAGAAACATTGTTACACATCCGACTCTCAAAATGAAGCTAAAGTTACGCTTTTGACTGCTCTGGTCACCGCTCCAACGTCTTTCATTTCGGGGTTCACGTGCGTAATTGACATGTAGACTACTTTCATTTTGACATGAACGAGTAATTGACTAAACCCTGATTACACATTTCGTCGGTATAATTGGGAAATCGACTAAAGGAAATATATTTGTTTGTTTTAAATCTTCGTTGATGATGGATACACATGTGATAGGAAGAGTCAAGCCAAGAAAGTGGTATGCATACCAGCACCTACAACGGCTAACACCAGACAAGGTGGGGGAGAAGTGGTGCCTTCTGATCTTTGGGCTTGGAGAAAATATGGCCAAAAGCCAATCAAAGGCTCTCCTTATCCTAGGTATGTACTTAGTAACACACACCTTATATATCTCTCCTTAATTCTCATTTGAAGAGCTATGAAAAGGGTATAAATAGCATAAACCACCCCGTTAAATATGGTAATTTGCATAAAACTACACGTTCAACGGAATTTGGATAAAAAAAAATAACGTATTAGATACTTTTTGTTGACAAAAATACAACCCTATCACCTGATTAAGCCGATATAGGTCATTCATTGGTCTGAGATATGAGCCAACTTTAAAAATATTGGACCAAAGATCAGACCATAATGTTCAGAGTTAGGGTCGATTCAAGTGGGTTTGGTTTCTAACCTATTTGACCTAACTATGGTCTTGAAAAAGTTTATTATGAAATGCTAAAATATAAATAAATAAAAAATAACCGAAAGTACTAAACCGAAAATCCAAGTTTTAAACTTTCCATGCTAAGAATTTCTGTAACCAAGAACCGACCATGACACACACTAACGTTGTTGTTCGAAGAAGTTTAAACAACCCTAAAGTTAGCTTCTTTTTTATCATCAAAACACGATAGCATTTTAAACATAGACGACAAAACAATACTATATAGTCTATGGATATTCAATGAATAGTTTTATAGCAAAATTGAATTTGTGTGTTAACATATGTGGTTTGAACTTTGAAGCTACAAAGTAGGAAGAAGTACACATTATCTTAATTTGTACACAAGCTAAGATGGTGCATTATATGGGGCTAGTTAGGGCCACTATATGTAATTGGTGAAAATGTGTGGGTAGATAATGTTAAGTGATAAGTTTCGTTATGAACACAACTGATGTTACATCAAATGCTTCATTGCTGAAGTCTAGGCTTTTAAATGAATGGCGGAGAGTATATGGCGGGGTTGAAGATGTGACTATTTTTATTTTTTCTATGTAATAATATTATAAAGGATTAATACTTAATAGCGTAAAACTACATGTTAAGGGCCCGTTTGGTTCCAACTCCGGAAACGAAAACGGAATGGAAACGAATTTAGTCCATATGTATATCCATATTCATGAAATTCTATGGAATCATTCCTTGTGTTTACATGCAAAATGCACTTGTATCCCCATATTTTGTTACCCTATAGGGTATCAAAAGTAATCAAATTCAACTTCAATTACTTCAAATTACAAGGAATGATTCCAACAACTTTAATGAATAAGGGTATACATATGGACTAGATTCGTTTCCATTCCGTTTTCGATTCCGGAGTTCAAACCAAACGGGCCCTAAATATGTTGATGTGTACAAAATAATTCAATAAACTGATATTTGCAAGAAAATCACCCAATAAATATGAGAGTTTAACGAAATGAATTAGATTATACTCCTTCGATTCAAAATAAGTGTTGAATTATTAGACCATGAATAAAAGGGTTATGAAAATTGTTTTTATAATTGTTATTGTTGACTATATTTATAAAAAAAATTCTATCCGAAGACATTGGTTAAAGAGGATTTTTTTTTATTATTACAATTTCAAGAGCTTTATTTATCAAATCAAATTAATAAAGATCCTACTTTACTTCCTACCAATAGTAAACAAAATTATTTACTTGATTTTTCCAAAAAATCAAGATAATAAATGATAAAACTAAGAGAATTTTTTTTGAAACAATCGGTGGGACAAACTCTTTTTTATGAATTTTTGTTTTGCAGACCATTCTAATTTTATTTTTCTAATTGACTTACCACTATTACTCTATTAAGTGTATATTTACTTAATGAGTTTATGATATGAGTACTCTTAATGGAGTAATAGTGGTAAAAGATCTAGTTAGTCATTTTATCTATTTTTTTTTTTAAAAATCCGATGTTATTTAATGCATTCTTTGGATTTGTGTCAAAGTTAAACTTACATTATTTTGAATCGGAGTGTGCAAGTATCTTTATTACAGTTTTATCTTGGTAGATGGGTTGTGCATGTCTCGGTTGTGAAAATGTGATCGAAATTCGAAAGGCTAGTAAGTGAGTTCAAATATAAGATTTTTTACCGATGAACTATGAGAGTTTTTTATACATTTGTTTAACGTTTCGGTCTTTCTATTTTCCTTTGCTTTGAGCGTCTTGCACTTCTCATTGTTTCCTTACTTCATTTACTTTAGCTCCCTTTCGTTCTTCTCTTTGTTTAGATCCTTGTATTTTGTGTTCTCCTTATATATTTTACTTTAATTCGTCAAAACATGACGATTAGTCTGTCTACCCTTTATAACCTCTCAATTCTTTAGTTTTACTTAATAAATTAAATTTCTTTCATCTTACAACAACAAAAAAATATCAAATGACATCTATAGGTATGTACATAGTATTTTGTTAGTGTCTAACTGGTTTTATGCAAATTTTAGTTTAAAGGTCGGGTCCATGCAAATATCCATTTTTATTGATGATTTTCTGAAAAAGTAATTTTGAAGGGTAGTTTTTTGGTTTTGTGCTATTTAACTTATTGTAAAATTATTCAATATATATGACCGGTTGATTGGATATGAGAAGGATATCACATCATTAATTATTCAATGTTGTGTTATATACGTGTGGGTTTCCCTCATTCAACTTTCATATATGCAAGCTAGCCAAATCTCCAACTTTTGCACTATTGTACATAATATTCCTAGAACTTTATAATTAATTAAAGTATACTCTTCATTATTTAAACCTAGAGATTCAAAATATTTAAAGTAGTGTTTTAACCGTGGAAGATTAAATTACACAACAAGTATTGTACGTGCAATGCAATTCAAATCAATGTAATAAATTTTGCAGGGAAATTAGCTAGTTTATTATGTACTTAAAAGTCACATCTTTTTATTCTTAGACAATTGTATCATGTAGTATGCACATAAATCATCAACTAATTGTCGAAGTCAGTTCAATAAAACATTAATCTGATAATCTGAAATGGACATGTTATGGAAAAAAATCAGTAAACTTATATGAACTACCTCACACATCAACAGCCTCCATGATTCACTAAATTGTACAAATAGTTCACTAAAGTTAGACAAGACATCTAACATCCTTTATGTCTTAGTCTATAGACCACTCCTTTTGAGATATTATGATTACTTGTATGATACTAACTAATAACACAATTAGATATTGGACAAGTTTTGATATGTATTTGTGCATGTCATGGGTTTTTCAAGGGTTTTATTTATTTTAATTATATCTTAACATGTTGAACATGTTTCTTGTAATAAGCTTCATTGTTAAAGATTGTTGCAAAATCCGTCTTAACAAATAACGGGTTTTTGCACGTTTTAATATATGTGTTGGATTGTTCATCTGGTTCGGATTGACTAGACCTGAATCGGTCTGGGAATTCTATGGTTGCACATGGACCTAATTTTCAGGTCTGGTCCAATCCTGTTGGACAAAAAATTTCATAATTTTTTTTTTTTTTTGCCTAAAATTAGACCTTTTAAAATTTTGAGTAACCGGTCCGGACTGAACGTAAATATTGGTATAAATCCGGTCCAAAAATAAGTTTATGGTTCAGATCCGGTTCAAACCAATTATTTAAACGATTCTAGACATGGACATTACATATGAGTTTTACATATAAGTCAGTTAATTTCATTAGGATTCATTCAACTTAAATGCCAAAACTTTGCAGAGGATATTACAGGTGTAGCAGCTCAAAGGGATGTTCAGCAAGGAAACAAGTGGAGCGAAGCCGAACCGATCCGAATATGCTTGTTATAACCTACACATCCGAACACAATCACCCCTGGCCCACACAACGAAACTCACTCGCAGGCTCATCTCGGATATCCGCTTCCACGTCATCATCTTCAAAGCCATCTCCACCGCCGCCAACAACCGCAGCCACCGTGAAGGAGGAAAAAACCGCCGTTGACAATTCATCTGTCAAAACGGTTCACGAGACAATAAATAACCGAATAGAAACCGAAGATCAAAGTAAACGAAACGACGTCGTTGTTATGCCAAGTCAGATGTCGATGAATGAGTTAGTCTTTGATTATAACAAGAGTTACAGACCAGTGATGCAAGATGACGTCACAAACTCTGACAATCATCATTATCATCATCAAGACTTCTTTGCTGATTTAAGAGAGCTCGAAGAAATCGACCCATTAAACAAATCACCGTTGGAAATCGACTCGTTTAGTAGCTTGTTCGATTGGTCGTCAAATAGTACCAGTAACAACGACGAGTACAGAAACCGCCATGAAAACAGCTCTTAGGGGCTGCTTGGCTTACGGAAATCGGTACACATGTATATGAGTGGCGGGTTTGGATTTAATGAGTGGTGTATCCAAACAAGGTGCTAACTGGGTATATACCCTTTGAATTTGGGTGTTATGCATGTTTGAGGGTGACTGAAGCTACTGTTTGATGTGATTAGAGAGAGATGAACAGTTAGGAGATAGATTGTTTGCTTGAAAGTTCAAATAAAAGTTACAGATTTTTTCTTCTTTGAAGAGTAACCCAAATTCATGCACGTGAATGTTGTTATATTTCTAGTGTGTAAAGAATAAAAAGGGTTCTTATGCTTCAAATTAGGAAATTTTGTTATGACAAGATTTGATTTTGTTTTTAAAACTACCTTTAGTTTTTCTAATAGAAAATCCACGAGAAGAACCATTGTTCCTCGATCCTAATAACCCAAATTCATTGGAATACTCCTCTTATTGTCAATTGACTTTACATAAAACCTCACCAGATTTATGCTGTGGGCTTGAGCCTAAAGCGTATTGCACTCGTATGCACACGACCCGGCTCTACCGGTCCGTCTATATCAGACTTTGAGAAAAGTTAGTTCGATGTTAATACGGTATAATCCATTGTTCCTTGGAGTTGAAGGCTAAAACAAAGTGAAGTGAAGGAGAAGAACTTTAAAAACTTGTTATGGAGATTAAAAAATCGATGAGTCTTAAAAGTAACAAGGACCAAGAAGTGTATAATCCGGCAATACTATTAATAAAACTTGTGTGAGGAGTCGAAGTTTTTGCTATGATTTTCACTCTAAATCGAGGTGTCTTAATATTTTTCATGCTTTTAAGTTATTTCGTTAGTTATTTGCATAAATTGTTATATTCCAATTCCCCGAGAACTGTCATCAATTGTCAGTACTAACGATCTACGATCTAATACCTAGTACACCCAATAAGAAAAGTAGGCCAATGCCCCAACATGCCGGTCCAACTCAAACCCGGTTGTCGGAAAACTTAAGTCCGTTTCTAGCCCATTTTATCCAGATAAACACTAAATCGTTTTGTAATGTAAGTACTTAGTAACCCAGTTAACCAAATCAATTAGGAGAAGAGAACCCAACTCACCCGGCCCAATAGACTCCAACCCATAAACAACCCCATCCGAAAAAGCTAGCCAATCAAAAGCAGGCCCATCAGGTAATCCAACCAGTACGTGACCCATCAACCCAAACCCGGAAGAAACACCCCACCCGAACCCGGAACCACAAAGTACCACCAAGCTGCCACCCTAGCGCCAAGCGTGCGGAAGGTCAACGTCCAGTCAGCGAAGGTGTCAGTCAACTGGTCAACAACAAAAAAAATATTTTAATAAAACGTAAGAGATATATAATTTAGAGAAAATTGTTTAAACATTACTCATCTTTTAGACTCAATAAACTTTAGTATCCCGTTATTTAAACTATTAGAACATTATCTAATCTATTGAATCCGATCAAATATTAGTACCTAAATTACAATCCACACTTAGTTAATAATTCAGTGTTAAATATATATGGTAGGTGGACAATTTTGCCAAAGTTAGGTGGACAATTTTGTCCCTAATATTTAACACCGATATATAACTTAATGTGTGAACAGTGATTTCGGTATTAATCTTTGGTCGAACTCAATAAGTGTAGTTCCGTTTTGATAGTTTAAACGACAGGTACATAAATTTCATTATCCTAAAAGATGGGGTATTGTTTAGACAATTTACTCTACAAGCAAATAGAAAACGACCTATTTAAATAAATTCTTTCTAAATTACAAGAAAGACTCAAATTGGGATAAATATCTCATCATTTAATGTTAGAGTATATGAATTGAATGAATTGACACTAACATTTATTATCAGCAATGAATGTATCCATAACCAAATCTACATTTACAATTAATATCGCATACAAATTCAAAAGTAGTGCAAACCCAACGCAATTCAAAGAAGAAGAAATATCAAAATGATAAAGTGTAGAGCAACAGTCCTTGCATTGGCTATGGCTTTCCTAACGTTGAAGTCAGGGGACAGCTACTCATTGGACCCCTTTATAACATACCATCTATGCATGATGAACGAGCTATCGCACGATACACTAAACCTCTTGTGTTACTCTGCGCAGGGTGAGCAGAAGACGGCAAACCCCGACTGGCTGGTGATACCGGCACACAACAGTTACAATTGGTCGTTTCATCCTTATCTCATCGGAGCTAGGTCGTACACGTGTCACGCATTCGGGGATTCTGGTCACTTTATCAATATGTTTCAGGCGTTTATAGATGAACCTACGTTTGTTGACGGTGCTTGTGGTGGTAGGCATTGTATTTGGAAGTTTACCGATAACGGGATTTATTTGTATTATATTCCATTCAAGAAGTTTGTTTTTGCGTATCATTGGGAGAAATAGGCTCGGATACTCGTCTTGAGATTTCGGTGAATATGTTAATAAACAACTTCTCGTAATAAATAAATTGTATATCTTCCTTGCTTTCATTATCTAATTTTTCTCTCTTCTCATTAAAAGTGACCCAAACACCGAGACCTACCCAACAAGCTCATTTGTCAACAAGTCCGTCTCAAATCAATTGAACAAAAGACCCATAATTTTATGGATTTTTTTCCAAAATAATTACAAAATGAAAATAAATTCTAACATTAGGCACAAGAAGAAACTTATTTCGAGAATAAGAAGGAATTAGGTTCGGAGGCAGACCTGAACTCGGATCAGTGGATTCAAGGTGCAATTTTTTTTCCTGGTGTTTCTGTATCGTATGCTATATATTCACTACATTTGATTAATTGTCAGTCAACTGGTCACGCCAACGATTTAAGGAAAATTAACCTAGATTTTTCGGTTACTTCACATAATTGGTCATCATTTGGATTCCTATATTTCACACGATGAGTCTGACTTCTTGGGATTAACACATAAAATGAGTTTACGAGTGGAAGTTGATAATACAAGCCTTTATTTCGTTGTTTTTCCATGGATATAAAGACAACTATTATTACAATATTTGTCAAATAGGAATGTTTACTAACACGTGACATATACACCAAGCAAGTGTACAATATTTGTGTCATAGTATATGAAAACATTCAAGTGTCGTTCATAAGGATCTTACAATATTAGTTGAGAGATAAAAAAAAAAAAGAAAAGGATGAAATAGGTTGTCAAATGTTTTGAGAATTTCCTGACACAAAAGCAAATCAAAACATAAACTAAGCTCACTGTGATATCAAATATGAATAAAATATCTCCCAAGGCGTGGAACTAGTAAATGCGGTAGACTATCAAACTTCAAGTGAGAAGGTAACTTTTCCATAGATCATACGATAAATTATCAAACCTCAAGCAACTTATTCTAATGATGGTCTAATATTCACCTCTTGGTGTCAATTGGACATGAAGTACAATAGAATTCCTACCCCCCTCCCAAGAAAATAAAATAAAATGAAAAACATATCTATAGATCATACAGTAGACTATCAAACCCCAAGTGAGAAGGTAACTTGTGCTAAAGATCATGAATGACTTATTTTGCTAGTCATTACGAGTAAACTTGGTCTATATGTGGAACATCCTCATGTCATTCACATCTAGGAGTTACGAATCTCGATGAAAAACAATCATGAAGACCGGAGTAAGAGATAGATTAAGGATAGAAATACTCTAGAAGGGGGGATGAATAGATTATGAGAAATTTTCGCAGTTACAATGTCAAGACCTTGGAATGAATCTCAAGGTCTTGAGATGAAACTCACGATCTTGACTAAAAGTTGTAACGTTGAATGAATCTCAAGGGTCTTCAAATGAAACTCAAGATCTTGACTTGATCTCAAAAACTTGTAAAACTATTAGCGAAAATATAAAACGTAAAAGTAAGATGCGGAAAGTAAAGCACAAAGGACACGTGATATGTTTACGAAGTTCGGCTCTAAAACCAGCCTACGTTTCCGCCTAGGATTATTCAACCCGTATGATTTAGTTCTCTATTATTCTACTTCCATAGAGTCCTAGATACAACCTAGAAGAACTTCCCTTCTTCTCACAGCTTGTAGCATTCCCGCTACTATCTAGTCAACTCCAATCCTAGTGAAACAATAGCCGAATCACACGGTATTATATATACTCCGAGTAGAACACTTATGATATATCCTATAACGTTCTTTGTTTTTATTGATCTCTCAACCAAAAGAATAGCACGATAAAGATGGATGAGAGACAAGAAACTAAATCAGCCGGAAGATCAAATGCTGTGAAGAATGACTTTTGCTTGTAGACGAATGCTTGTGTTCACTTTTTCTCCACTACTTGCACTGTCTCTTTTATAGGTTGTAGGGACTTATTTCTTTTGGCTGTTTGAAGATTAAAAATAATCTCACGGGATCTACACGCTTTGATAACATGTATTATAGTCTATATTTTGGGATTGGTTTAGACGTTTTATCTTCATAAATCTGCATGCATGGATGTATATTCTTGATCATTATGTCGTTTTGTTACATTTGCAAGAATCGAGGTCTACACCTAGTTTTGTTGTAATTGTAGGGAAAATGGCATGTTTTGGAACGACATGGAGCCAAAGGAATTAAGGAGTCATTGGAGCTACATTTTGGAACATTGAGGAGCTACAAGGAAAATATAGAAACTATGAAAGTTGGACATAAATTTGATATTGGACCAGTTTTGAGAGATTTGCACGTAATTGAAGATCATCTCGGTTGACCCCAAAAACACCTCGACCGAGATGCTTCGTTGGGCCTGGATCGAGACGCACGGCCCATGGCCCATAAGATCTTTTATTTTTGGCTAGTGATTCTCCTATAAATTGGAAATATATTCCGGATGGAAGGGAGTCTGGTTAATTGATTAGTTTGGAAGATTGAAGATATTCCAAGAAAGGAAGGAAGGAAGTTGAACGAAGATAGCTTTGAAGTGAAAGTTGAAAGCTTTTGAAGGAAGTTGTAATGTTTTCTAGGGATCCTTGATTGTTTGTTTGTTTGTTCGGTTTGGGATATTGAGTAGTGAGACTTACCCGGTGATCTATTCCCACATTAGAAATACCTTCCCTTGCAAACCTCAACTTTGTCCACGTTATCCTTTGAGATCTTGAGTCGGAACCACAACTTGTTGCTTTGATCCCTAGAATCTGCATTTTCCTTTATCTGATTATTACATCGTCTTTGTTATCTTTGTTTTGTTATTTGCTTTTGATGGACAACCTGATATACCGTGCTTTGTTTCACCATAGTCCTTGTGTTCGACCCTGGAGTATTTTCCGTTATTACAATTGATCCGTACACTGCACGTTCGCATCTTGTTTCAGACTTATATTTTAGGTTATAAATTTAAAGCTATTTCATTCACGATTACACACACGTCTGAGAGCGAACACACTTCAAAAACAAATCTACACATAATCTTCAACAACCAAATCTGCACATAATCTACGACAACCATATCTGTACATAATCTCCAACAAACAAATATGCACATATCCACATAAATATATATAATGATATTTGTAAAACAAATACCTTTCTTTGTCTTCCTTCATTCCTGCAAAAACATAATATATCTATTGTATATATATCTTCATCAAGGTGCAGTTATCAAATCCTAACTAAAATCAAGATTTGTACTTTTGCATCTACCTAATTCTTGCTAGAATTGAACTTTCCATTACTAACTAGTGATCCACGAGAGTAACTGATAATTGTTCTTGCGTGAAACCTACTCAAGAACGTTCATAAGCTTCCAATCAAAGAGATCTCACCTAAGATTATGTCTCTCACTTGCAACTTAAGCAAAAATGTCTAATCCAAACGATTAATAGGCGAAATACGCGCCTCTATAATGATCACAATCCATAGAAGTCACAAAACTAAGGGAGTAAAAGTGTAAAACCCACCAACTATGTGTCTCATTCGCAATCCCTAATTGTCAAACCCATCAAATATCTCAAATTAGATTCAACACTTTTAGGATATAATCTAACAAGGTTTTGTTCTCATGGTTTTCACTCAATGGAATAATTAAAATCATCATTCATTTAACAGTTTTCACACCAAACATGAAATAACCACCCATACATGATTAAGCTTGAATTAAAGAAGAGAAAGGGAAGAAATATCTCATAAACACAAAGAGAGATGAAACCAAGCTTCAATCAATAAAATCTCACTTGAAGCTAGTGTAGACAATCTTCTTCTAATAATTTTTTATAGGAATAAAGTGAAATGCAAGGACATAAATCAACCTAAATCTATGGCCTAAGGCCTTACAAAAAAAATCCAACTAACCCTTTAATCTTTTCTCAAAAATCTATATACACGGTTCACCTAAATAGAGAAAGAAAACCCAGAAAAACATGTGGTGTCTTGTGGAACGGTCTACGAACAATATTGGACCGGTCTAGTGTATTTTTGTCTAGATCGGACTGTTGGACCGGTCCACCGCCTAGTCCAATATATTTTGTCTCACCTGATCCATTTTATTTTGCCTAACCTAATCCAGTGTAACTTTTTTTACCCGATCTAGTGTAGTTTCTTGCCCAGTCTAGTGTAAATTTTCCTTGCTCGGTCCAGACTTGGTTTTGGGTCGGTCCATAGTTGTTCTTTTGCCTCCTTGGTGGTTTCCCTCTCCTATTGACGTATGTCCTTCATTGGCTTCCTTCTTGATTGCTTATTACACATTCTTGACAACTTGGATTGACTCGTTTTGGACCTTGGATCACCATTTGGGACGTTTTTGTTCTTTGAAGCTCCTTGATGCTACAATTCACCTAAAAGACACCACAAAAGAGAAGTAGACGTCCATTTTGACAATAATAACACACGATCTAAATATGAATGTTTATTTCATGAAAAAGTAAGGCTACATGCAACTAAAAATGTAGAATGAAAACATGTTATCATTACCTATATTTTTGTTTTGTTGAAGAGTCATCGAGCACTTTGCCAAATCGTGTCAAACAACGGATGGAGGGAACGAGTTTGAGTTTGGTTCATCATCACGTGATTCCCCCTAAGAGGCCGATTTTGCCCATCATGTGGTCAATTGGTGAAGAAATTGTAATGGTTTGAACTGAGTTGTCACATGACACACACAGTATGCATTACCTAGCAAAGATGGGAAAAGAATAAAATCAAGGAAAAGCATAAGTAATGCAATGCTTGTCTAGATATAACACAACGAAGTCGAGGAGTATTCTGTAAACTAAGATTTGGGACGGTTAGGAAGGATCCGAAAGAGAGCATGTAGATTTAGATAGAGTATTACAAAAATTTCTAAAGCCATATAGAAAATAATTGAGTCAAGAAGGCTCCGGAATGACCTAGGACAATCGAGTTCTTGAACATTTCCATGGAGGAGATCGATCATTGCTATAAGGATGATGTTATAGACACGACAACCTACTACTACAGACGCCACAATAAATACACCTCACAATGCGTACACAAATTTAATAAGGATCCCACATGCACCTCATAATGCGCATGAAAGTGGTTGATGTCATTTCCCATATATGAAAACAAGAAACCGTCGAGAAGAAATCAAGTAGTAGAAGAACCCTAAAGTGATTGCCGCTTGTCACAAGAGATGCGTTTCACAACTGTTCTGAGCAAAATTCAAAGGAACGGAGATCCGGATACACTTTCACAATACTACACATCAAACACACAAGTTTTGTTAGAAACATACATTTCATAACTTACACCCAAAAAGCCATCTCCCATTGTAGAAGAGGAAAAAGAGACCTTTTGTTTTTACTTTCTTACACCCTTTTCAAGGATGTATTTGTTGAGTGTCAAATGTAACATCATATATGCCTTAGAATCATGCATTTTGTACGTGTATTGTTCTCTCATACATCACTATTTATATAGAAAGATATCAAAGCATCCATGGTGCGTCCTGGGATGCGTTCAAGGACAAACACCGGATCTAGATCGAACTTGAACTTCAACTACTCCATTTTGTTATATGCAGATGGATTCGAATGATGGAAATGAGTTAGCAGAAACTTTGAGATGGATGTGGAACAAAATGGTTGATTCGATCTAGGTAGATCGATCAAGTCGTGAAGTGGAGTGATTAGGTGATTCTTGAAGAATCCTCGAAGGCAGAGACTTCAATCAAAGATTCAAAGAAGAATTATGAGAAAGGAAGTTTGTGATGCCCAAAACCAAGGAAGAGGAAATATTTCTCAAGTAAACTTGATTAAAATTAGACATGCTTTAGAATTGAGGTCAATCATCCTTTATATAGGGGACGATGGTGGCAAATATGATAAGACTTAATTCAAAATATGCTAGGCATTAAAGAAGAAATTTGGTAGGAATATTCCAAGAATTATTCTAAGCCATAAAGGTCTCATGAAAGGAGAGATTCATAAGAACGTCACCTTAATTATTTAAATATCTAAATAAATAAAAGATTTAAACGATGACGGAAATAAATATATGGGAAACGTCTTCCGTCGGTAGGTCTTATATTTCCGTCGGTAGTCTCATGGTCGAACAAAGGCAAGGTGTGCCATAGTAAGTGTCGGGTTAGGCGACGATACGGGTAAGAAAGGACCCGGTGGCTTGGGTAATGACCTTAGCACGTGCTCAGATGAGTGGTCTATTTGAACGAATCCGAAACACATCATCTTCATCCTCCACGCTCATAGTAATCAAGGACGCATGAGTCTCCTATCTTTGATATGAAACACCCCCGTTTCATCGTCGTCAAATAAGGACTCGGTATATGGGACAAGGTCCTTCACATTTGACATGGGATGCACAACTTTCTCTTAACTAATTTTGATAATTATTTAGAATTTTATGATATCATCCTTATTTGTGTTTAAAAATTAATTATTATTATGCATTGTCCCGTTCTTTTTTCTCTCTTTATTGTATTCTAATTCCAACGATAAGTTCTCTAAGGTTCATCGTCATATTCTCTTTTCTCTCTTTGTTGTATTCTAATTTTAACGATATGTACTCCACAGTTCATCGTAATCTAGTCCTGTCACATCTAAAAGAGTATAAAACCATGGCCAAAACCATTGGTGTGGAAATGCTTTATATGGTCATATATAGTAGGCGTCAATTTGCTAGACCAACCTTCCAATCTCATTATCGACATTGAAAGCTTGCAATTTGCAAAATTCTGTGGCTCTTTTGGCGTAAATCCACACTCAAATTGTAGAGAAAATGATGAGCTTGACCCTCTCTTTAATCTTTTGTTCTGGGGACAGCTGCCTTTCATTCTAAGAATAATCTCTTCTACACGCTTTATCCTCTATTTGCAGCACAAGACAAGAACTCTCGACACCTTTTGGGACCCCAATGCCATCATAAAGACATTAGTGTACGTTATACAAACAAAGATCAATATCAAAATGAATAGTTGTGGCTCACAAGTTGATTCATATGGGATTTTCGACCGTTTAATATATATGGGATTTTCGACCCCAACACCCGTTTCTCTGATGATCCCGAACTTTACGTTCTCATCTGAATAGATCTTTTAGAATAGACTACCTCTAAGAGATAGTCATCTAACCGCTTTCCATTATCAAAAAAAAAATAACATCAAAATGAGTAGTCGTGGCTCACAAGTTGATCCAAGTACGTAGTATAAGATGGCTTAGGTTAAAATGATCATCTGAGATAAGCCTCGGGTCGAAATGTTGGCTGAATGTAGAATTCGTCGGTAGGATTGTGCATATCTAAAATGGACCGTGAATTCGAATTTTACGGTCCGGCCCGTCAATAATAAAATTTGGTACGTTTTGTTTCCAGTCCGATCTTGAACTGTACTAGTACAGTTCAGCAGGTCCAAAATCGTAAATTCTTACTAAGATACTGATATGTTGTTTTGTCTTTTTATCACCGTAAAATTCATCTATATATATTCACAAGGAGGTAAATTGTTTATTAATATTTAAAAAAAACACATAATCGTCAAGCATCAAATCAAATAATCGTGTGAGATTTCAATGGGTTGGATATAACATGGGGGTCCATCCCATGTCTGAGTGTATATGCGCTTTGGACTCGAGCCTATCACATAAGTCCAGTGATAAATTGTTTAAGACTCTAAGCAATGATCGATTTGTTTAAAACTTATATGTCATGTCTAAGTTAGGTCAATTGGGTACTCTTTTTTCAAAGATTTGTTTAAGACTCTAAGCAATATGAAATATATGTTCACTATTTCGAGTTAAAAACATGTTAATTGACGTAAATTAATCATACAAAGTACAATTTCGCACCATAAGTCAATTTAAAAGCATTTAATAAATGTATATTCTTAGTCATAATATATTCAACGAAATATATATGATATTGGTTGAATATTGCAGTGATTTGTCTCCTAATAGGTGATCATATTATAAGCTTCGGGACCCCCACCAGTTGTAAACTATGGACTTATATTGAAGTCTTAGGTTAGCTAGTTGCATTAGATGTTAGTACAATCACACATTTCTTCGTAGCTTCGTTGAAGGCTACAAGCAACAAAGCATGAGACTTTGAATCTTGTCCACTTATAATGTTCATTGTCTCTTGTTATTGATAGAGAGGTTAGGTGAAGGGGTTTAAGTTTCACTATGTGCCCTACATGTCAAATGGGTGTCTTAGTCTACTTTGAAATTGGTGTTCAATTGTACATATATAGAATCGGATTCCCGAATGTTAACGTAATATTCGGGTTAAGACGTGGGATTAAGGAGACCAAACAACCGAGAACAAATGTGGTTGCCAAATGTAGGGTTGTGCATACAGACCGGTGGACTATAAACAGATAAAACCTTGGACCGTAGACCGGATCGGGACAGGACCGTAACGGTCCGGTCCGGACCGGTCTGGTTTGTACCTAAATTGTGCAATTTTAAATATTTCGGACCGGATCGGACCGGACCGGTTTGTACTTAAATGGTACAATTTTGGTGAGGTTTTCCGGTCCAAAACGGACGGTAATGGACCGAATCGGACCGAACTGGAGCGGACCGAAAAATCCGTAGTTTACGGTCCAACCCGGATTACGGTTTTATACGGTCCAAAAATCGGACCGGACCGTAACCCGGATTTTCAAAAAACCCTGAACCGTAGTCCGGCCGGTCCAATTTTGCACCGCCCTAGCCAAATGGTGTTGGCTTGTAAAATTGTGAAATACGGGTTATATCCTAAAATTAATTGATAATATAAGGAGTTTATTGAACTTAATTATATAAGAGAGAATTGGACAGACTAATTCACTTTACTAAGGTGAGTTAATAGATGTCCCTCTCCTATAATTTAGTTAGTCCATAACATAATAAAACATATAAAGACCGATTTATTCTTATATATTATAATAAATTTTATCATAATCGTTAAAAGAGATATTTCTTAATTTTTGATTGATTATGAGATCAATTTATATTAATGTCATACTTTATGATAATTTTTATTAGTTTTATTAAAACTTATATATTATATTTTTTTTATTAAAACTTATATAATTTAGGATTTTACAATTTAATTTTAGCGTAAATAGTTTTAATTTATGTTCATATCTTTTGTAAATGAGACGTATCTTTTGTAACTTTATTATTCTCGTAAGAAATATAAACAATTAATAAACGAATCTAATCACAAAGAATCGGTCTTTGTTTGGTAGTCCCTCTCTCCCACCTTAAAACAAATAAGAGAGTTGAATCTCACATTTTATTCTTCTTTTTGAAATTATAAATATATTTTGATTATGATACTTGAATTTTCCCTTGTACACTAATTTTGTTGTACAAGAACTAATGTAGCTATTTTCTTGTACACGATTCTTGTATACAAGTAACTCAAAAATATATAAAAAATATTATTTGATTAATTTTTTTGTACACAAGTTATTCGACTATTTCTAGTATCTGAAACCCGTATACAATAATAAAATACTAGAATTAAATACAAAATTTTGTAACATTAATGAACGTTGATATATTAAATAAGGATAAATTATTTCATATATCCATAAAAATAATATATACTAATTTATTTATCATTGAGAGACATCCACTAATTCACCATCGTGATCTTAACTTACATAACAAATTCACCAATTATATAATATGTTAATTTGTTTATTATGAATGTGAAATAACTTTATCTTTATCCGTCTCCTAAGTGTAATTGGTGCTTCAACCTACACTTGATGACATACCTCAAGTGTAATTAGACGGGACAATCATTGTTCAAGTCCATCATCAATGTCAAAACCGACAATCTCAATAGGTTAGGAGTCAAGATCAAACAAGTCTGATCAAACAAGTCTATACCACGTGAAAATTCAAAAGGGTCAAGATAATGTAGGGTCCACATGTCCTTATTTGCACATCATGCTCGTTAGACTTGAGTCCAACACATAAACTCAGTGAAAATTCTATTTTAAACCAATTGACAATAAGAATAATACCCACATATCTTTTAACAAGATTAAAATTTTGTTTATTAATAATTATCACACACCAATTATAAAAAATATATCGCCTTAATGCACAATGAAATATATCGATGTATTGTATATTTTTCAATGGTATAAATCATCGATGTTGATAAGAATCGAGATCACGATCTCGATCTTACCACAATCACAAACTTATCATAATATATTTCAAAATCCACGTAAAATGTATCAACTTTTTAATTTTAATTTGTGATCGATCACTATCAAAATTATCTAGATATTTCACCAAAACTCATGATATATTACTATTGTGAAAAGGGATAACCATATTTTATCACATATGACACATGTACAAAGAACAAATCTTGATATTGTAGTGCTAAATTTCTAAGTGACAACCCATAAACCAACTGTAAAGGTGTGTGACCAGAAGCACTGATAATTCGAAGCTTCTCGCCATCTCTAAAATGAAAGGAGGCGATCAGATAAAATATTCAGAAATTCCTTTTTTTTTGGGTAAAATTTTTCTTCATTTAATAAAGTGATCAAGATTTATAATTAACAATTTTAATTTATGATCTTAGTCAAATACCCTATTTCACTAATTAGTGATTTCAATCCAATATCTAAGCACATACGAAGCAAGCCCAAAGAAAAATGAAATTGTCCTCATCTATAAGACCATAATATATACAAGTAAAAAAAAAACTATTATTTTACCTTGAAGATAACATTGATTTTGTTTGGGTCTGAAAATGTTTTTTGTGCCGATGGCCTTCAATTGCACGACTCTTTCTGTGTTATTTCAATGTCGTGTAAATAGCCCTTTATACAAACAACAAAGTTGACTAACTAGGTCTTTTACCATATTTATTTTATTAAGAGTACTCACAACATGAACACATTTAGTAAATATACTCTTAAATGTTTCACTCTTCAAATTTTTACTCTCCATTCACATCCGTGCAATCTTCTCTGTCATGGCAGTTACGCTCAAAATGGGAAGTGTGGAGGTTTCTAGTCTTTCCGTGAAGCTAAGTTCGATCTCCATCGTACTTAATATTGCAATCTTCTCTTCTCTTTATTCTGTTCATGTTTCTATCTCCATTGTCGAGTTCAATATCCATTGTCGTTAATATTGCAATCATCTCTTCTCTTTATTCTACTCTTGTTTCTATTTCCATTGTCGAGTTCGATCTAGTGAGATGATCTCTATTGTCGAGTTCGATCTCCATATCTATCTAATTTTCCCGTCTCTTTGTTTTGCTCTTGTTTCTATTTCCATTGTTGAGTTCGATCTAGTGACATTATCTCCATTGTCGAGTTTGATCTCCATATATGTGTAATATTCTCTTCTCTTTGTTCTGCTCCAGTTTCTATCTCCATTGTCTACACAATTCTGACGACATGATCTTTGTATACCATAAACCATATCAGACATACTCATATCATAAACCATACCAGACATACTCATATCATAAAAAAACTCATACTAGAATCTCATGTAGGAAACTCATACCAAAAACTCATGCAAAAAATATATCAGACTCATACTAGAAACTCATACCTGAAACCATACCAGACTCATACCAAAATCTCATGCAAGAAACCATACCAGAAACCATATCAGACTCATACCAAAAACTCATGCCAGAAACTCATGCAGGAAACTTATATAAAAAACTCATTCAAGAAACAATCCTAGAAACCATATCAAACTCATACTAGAAATTCATATCAAAAACCATACCAGAAACTAATAATAAATGCACATTACCAAAAACTAAATTTCTACTCTCTCATGACAATTACGATAATAAAAAAATGACAACAAAATATCTTGAAAAAATTAATTTGTTCGCTCTCTCCCTATAATCCCTCCATATTTGCCTATCTCTTTTTCTTTTTTATGGAGTGGGTTAAAGTACAACTAATTACTTTTACCTTACAAGAATAAAAAAAAATTATAAGGATCTACGAAATAAAAATTCGTTAAAAATGATATATTTCACCAAATTCTTTCATATAGCTGCATTTTTTACATTATATTTAGCTACTTTGATAAGTCATTCTTATCCTGTTTTTTTTTTTTTTAACTTCTTTCATACATATTCCTCTTTTTTTATTTACCAACTACCAATATAAAAGAGAGAAATTTTCAACATTATACTTATTTATATTATACTGTTGAAACTCATCGTTTTACATATGTACTCATGGTGAATCGATGATTATAAACACAAGTAAACCGGTTTAATTACTTTGACACGTTAAACATGTGAATCTGATTTAAATATGTTTATATAATTTAAAAGACGGATAGTAACAATATCATTTATTAAATAAATAAAAGTGTGCAATAATGTAGTTAAAAATCACTTTTATTTACCATATTATAATTACCCACTCAATTTTATCGAATTGATCGATTAACAAAAATGCAAGTTGGGGTTGGGGATAGCTTTTCCAAATTCGAACTGTCGACAACATCTTGAAGGTGGGCCCGGTTAATCTCTTTGTCCTAATTCTATTCCTAATTTTCGATATTGCTCTAGTGGGCCTCCTATTCTCTTTTTACCCATAACGTGTTTGGACTTTTTGTATATAGATTCATCTAAAAATATTTATTATTAATAATAAATGGGTTTTATTCCAAAATCATATATATATATATATATATATAGAGGATGTGGTTCTCATTAGAACAGTCTTATCGTAATCATGAGAATAATCTAATATCGTCGGATGGTGAGTATTAAGCGTCGAGATTTAGAGTAAATATCATAATTATTAGATAATAATATTCTGAAACTGATAATAACTATGAATAATACATTCAACAAACAATAACTACGAATAATGCATTAAACGATATGACTCTTTCGTAACAAAACTAATAATAACTATGAAATGTTCTCATGATTACACGATAAGGCTTGTTCTCATATATATATATGTGTGTGTGTGTGTGTGGTTCAGGTCCGGAATTTTATTTCAGGTAAAGATTTACCGAACATTTTCACCGTTGATGTATTTGATCCAACGTTTCAGATTAGTCCACATCATTTAATAATTTATAGGCAACGTTACGACATTTTTTTAATTGTTTGACATTCAAGCAACAATTGTGTCCTTTTACAATTATATTTTAATATATTCAAATGCAGTGGCAATTTTAAAATTTTTAAAAGGTGTGACGAGAATATGTTTTGTTTTGTTAGTTTAAACTGTTTGTTCTAATAATTTATATTTTTATTTAATTACTTTAAATTATTTGTTCTAATATTTATATTTTTACACGTAATTAGTAAGTAGAAAGAATTGGATTAAATAAACTTTTTTTTATAGGCTTTTGTTTTGTAGACTCCTCTAATTTTATCTTATATATAATTCCCCTAGACAAAAGATATTAGGTTAAATAGGGGTATATATACTAAATAAGTTTACGTTATGAGTACTCTTAATAGAGTAATAGTGGTAAAAAGACTTAGTCATTTTACCCATAATAGTATAAAAATTTTAATTTTTTTTAATATACCCCCCCCCCCTCTTTATAATGGACACTTTTTCGTTCAAATTATTTGCTCGGTTAGTTCAGATTACATTTTACTAATTTCATACATTTCTATAAATTTTGTTTATAAGTTCAAAAAATTGTTTGAACTAATAGAACACTCAATTCTAATAAGTATAACAATAAAAATATGAACATTTATAATATTAGTTCAAAATTTGGGTGTTATTAGCTTGAAAATTGTGTATTATTAGTTCAAACATGTATAAGTAACAAAATGCATAAAAACATAACTATCAAATTAACAAAATACTAGGTGAACTAAATACATAAAATATCAGAACTAATAATCTATGATGCACGGACAACTATGGAAGACATAATGTCTCGTGCCCGACACAACAAGACACGGGGACACGACAAAACACGACTCGGACACGGTCAAATATCGTTCTACACGGTTAAGGGGTAGGACACAAGGAGGAAACGACAAGGACACGGTCAACAAAAAAATCCCTTATTTTTTAAGGCAAAAAATAAAAGAAATAAATTTTTTTTAAAAAATCAAGAAAATTTGATTTACCATAATATTTCTTCTTATCTTACATTTTCTTCCGACTAAACCTAGCCCCCATATGACCACCTGCGAGATTGTGTTTGTCGGAAGCAAGACACTAATCTTTTTATTCTTCGACGAAACCTTCTTATTCTTCTTCGGTTCTAATGTTAAAATGTTATTGTTCCGTCGGCCGATCCTTATCTCCATTTTCTTCCATTCTTCGTGTGATTTTATAAATTGATTTTGAACCTTTTATTACCAATTTACTATGTAATATTTCTTCTTTGAGTATTGAGTGTGTCATTCCAATTCTTTCACTATTTTATGATTCACAAGTTTTTATTATTGTTTTTTTTGTGTTGTTCGATTGTTGTTGATTTGTAAAATGGATGATTTATTCTTCAATTTTGAAACTAAATATGTTTATTTTAGATTGTAAGACTAAATATATTTGTTTTTAAGCATTTTGTTTTAGTTATTTTGTTGTCCTGTTGATGTTTTTAACTATTCTTGTATCATTGGGTTTTTCATATATATATATATATATATATATATATATATATATATATATATATATATTAATAGTTTTAAAATAATATATTTATTTTTCTTTTCATGTCTCCATTTCCTATGATTTTAAGGATCATAAAAAAATAATGAATTGCATATCGCTAATAAATTATCGAAAAAATGTCAGATCAAGAGATAAAAGTTGATATCTTTTCTAATAATTCTTCAACCAAACGAGTTTTGAGCTAGTTTAAGCATTAGTCAATATATTATTTGATATTTTCATATACAATTTCTATAGATTAATTAAAATCAATATTATTTTAAAGTTTATGCTATGTGACCACTAATTTATAATAATAACTTTTCATATTCGTGTATTGTAATTGTGACCCACCTTAATAATTAAACAATTTATGAAAAAAATTTAATTGCGAGTGTTTTCGACAACCACTCCCAAAAGTAGGCTTAATTCCTGCAATTTTGCCCTAATTAAAAGATTAAATTACATATTCTAAAATAAAAAGAGATTAAATTACATAAATCAGCCTTAAATTATTCCATTTTATATTTTCATTAAATTACTCATAAGGTTACAACAATCATGACACTCTTCTTTCCATGCTCAAATAGGAAATAATAATTGTTAAACTATACCTTTAATTATGCCATTTTATATTTAAAAAAAAAATCGTGTTATATACACGCAACTTAAATTCACAAGGGTAAAAACCAATCGTAAGGCGCCGACCCAAATTTTTTATTTTTTTGGGAACCCTTAATTAAAGAATCAGTTTTTCCGAATAAATTTTTTTATCTGTGCGCCGCCGGCCGCCGCCATCATCCGGCGCCCAAATTTTTTTAGTTTTTTAATCTGATGGCGCCGGCGCCCAGACAAAAGATTAAATTATAAAAGATTATAAATATGGGCGCCGGCTCCCACTGAACGCTGCCGGATTGCGATTAAATTTGACGTTAGTAATTCAAACCCGGTGTATTTAGCTTTTTCGTTAAAAAAAACTGATTTATTTAATTTCCATAAATATAATACCCCAAAGTGCTGCATATAAAAACACAACCTTTCAAAGTTTCCTAACTTGCAATACATTCCTCTCAGATCCAACTTACAAAGCAAGGCAAGCATCAACAACAAGAAGTCCAAGAATGGGGTTTCTACCATGTCCGCCTCTTCCATGCCAAACTTCCGGCAAAGAAAATCATTACAGAGACGACGTCAACCACCACAACTCCGATGAATCCTCAAGTTACTCACTCATGTGTCAACCAAGTCTCCCCTCCGTCCCGTCCTTAACACCGTCAATAACGCCGTCAACCACCTCCACCAGCCACTATTGCGCCGCTATCGTCAAAGGTCACACATCGTACGTCTTCGCTCTCGCTATCGCCGGAAAATACCTTTTTTCAGGATCCTACGACAACGAGATTCGTTTCTGGCGCCGATCGCCGTTACGCAGCGTCACGGATAATTCTAACGTCGTTGCAACCGCTAACGGTGCTGTTAAGGCGTTGGTTGTACTAGGGGATAGGATATTTAGCGCTCACCAAGATCATAAAATACGCGTCTGGAAAATTGAACAGAATAAAAACGACGCCGTTGAAGGTGATGGAAAGCTTCTCCGTTGCGTTGCTACGCTGCCTACCTTAAAAGACCGTCTCTTAACGCCGTTGTCTGCCAAAAACTACGTCCAGGTACGATATTAATCTTTTTTTTTTACCCTCATCTTCGATTTTTTAAAGTTATTTTCTGAATTTTTACATAAAACTAATTTTTTTTTAATAAAATTCTCTAATTATATATATATATAATTAAACGATACGACATCTTCTTAACAAAAACTAATAATAACTATTAATTGTTCTCCTACACGATAAGGTCTATTCTCTCTTTTATATATATATATATAAACAGTTCTTAACACGTGAACATGTAAACACCGAATATACGCCTAAATATACTATACCGTCGAATATATAGAACTAGGTCCGGCGAATATTATATATATATATTAATATTTCAAAATTTACGTACAGTTGCATGGTAATTATGTTTTAGTTGGAGAGTAATTATGATTGGAATTTGCAGGTGCGTAGACACAAGACTTGTACGTGGGTACACCACGTGGACACCGTATCGGCCCTTGCTTTATCCCACGACGGATCACTTCTATACTCGGCGTCATGGGATCGGACGGTGAAGATCTGGCGAACCACCGATTTCCGTTGCATGGAGACATTCAACGCTCACGATGACGCAATCAACGCGGTCGTAGTCTCTTCCGATGGGCGAATATACACCGGATCCGCTGACAGAAAAATCAAAATCTGGAGAATCGAAAAGGGGGAGAAAAAACATTCATTAGAAGCGACGTTAGAGAAGCACAAGTCAGCAGTCAACGCATTAGCCTTGACTTCAGACGGCGTCGTATTATACTCAGGCGCGTGTGATCGGTCGATAGTGGTGTGGGAAAGGGAGGCGCGTGGAGAAGGGATGGTGGTGGCGGGGGCCCTTAGAGGACATAGAAATGCGATTTTGTGTCTTGCGGTGATAAGAGATGATTTATTGTGTAGTGGATCGGCGGATAAGACGGTGAGGATTTGGAGGCGTGAGGTTGATCGGAGCTACGCGTGCTTGACGGTTCTTGAAGGGCATTCCCGGCCGGTGAAAAGCTTGGCGGTGGCGGTTGACGGCGATGGCGGTGAAGGGTGTTATTGGGTTTATAGCGGTGGCTTAGATTTTGATATTAGAGTGGGGAACGTTTGTGTTTCTTCTTAGTAGTAGTTTTTTTTTTTTTGGTGTGGTAGCTACAATTTTTTGTGTTCTCTAACTTTGTCGATATACAAATTAAACAATATGAAAAGATATTCTTAAAATTAAGTTAATGCAATTGTATGATTGTACCATGTTATATGTGTTGTGTTATAAATCTACACAATAATTAAGAGCACATGTGCTCCAATATACTTGATATGAGATATGAACAATAACGATAATATTTTTTTTTATATAATAAGATTGATATTTGTCAAATGATCATGATTATAAAAAGTGAAGGACATATATACTAATATACATGTTACAAAGTGAGTTTGATTCGGAATCTCAACCTACTAATCTTTAAATCTACTTTTGTCGCCGATTTCCTGGTGTTCTATCAATCTACTGTTGCCATCGATCTACTGGTGATTACGTTGATCTACTTGCGGTATTACCACTCTACTGGTGTACTCGTTGATAAAAATGTTTTTTGTGTTCGTTGTCGATGATGAGATGTTTCAGTTTTCAGCGTTATTTACCTACCCACACTTTGATTGAAGGGTGTATTAAAAAATAAATAATGATATTATTTCGTTATATTAGATTAGTTTACATTTGATCTATCATTATAATATCTATTATTTTCTTCTTATTCTATTATAATCTCTTTATCTTATAGTTGTTGCGTCTATATATTTGTGATTCCATCTCCACCATTATTGTGATATTTTTCACTAAAATTTATCACACACGAAACAAAAATACAATTATTTTAAGGATTCATCAACACTATACTTTTGTAACTAAAAAAAACTAGAGGTACATTTAGTAACATATTATAAAATGTTTTTATTAAGAAATAACAAACTTAAGCTATAAATAATTATATAATTTAAATAAAATATCTTTAAATTGATATCAAACACATCTTTATTAAGCGTAGGTAAGAGAAAACAAGCCCATGTCTAGCCTCTAACCACAGGTTCCCAATCAAATTATATTTCTTGTTTTTTAATATTATTTTCACAATTTTAATACTTATTAAGATCGCCATTGAGCAAGCTCAATGATCACTCTTTCCGCCTCCAGTTTAGTGACATCTGCCAATTGCATCATGTAAAAACTTAGTGGAACGTGAGGTCGTCTAAACTCTAGCCTCTAGACGACGAAACTTGAACTTTTGTGTTGTAACGTAAAAAGTTTTCAAAGTCCGATACTGACGGATCGATAGAGCGGGGTCGTAGGCACCCGAGCGCACATACGCGTTACACTAAATCCGACGAGGTTTCATCCTAGAACTAATTGGCAATAGGAGGAGTAGCCCATCAACACTATACTAGGCTCGGAGTGTCCTCATCTTTCAATGTGGGACCTTATTATCTCCAACACGCCTCCGCAAGTGTAACTAGAGGATATAGACCGAGTTACACTTGTCCACAGGTTAGGATCGCGAGCCGAGTTGAGGCTAACCGCTCTGATACCATGTCAAAGTCCGATACTGATGGACCAATAGAGCGGGGATCGTGTGCATCCGAGCGCACATACGCGTTAGACACAAGCCCAACACATAAACCCGATGAGGTTTCATCCTAAAACCAATTGGCAATAGGAGGGGTAGCCCACCGACTTTATATATTAGGCTCAGAGTGTCCCCATTTTTCAATTTAGTACCTTATTATCTCCAACAAAAAGTGTTACAAATCCGTGGGAATTTCACATTATAAATTTATAACATTCCTTTTCTGATTATAGACATTGCTTATGCAACAAACTAATGGTGTAATTTGGGTACGAATTTGTTGCACCACATATGCCAGCTGTTCATTTATCTTCAATATTATCTCTTGATTAATTTGAATGGTAACCTAAATGAAGAATTGCAACTCAACTAAACCTACTGAGACAGTTGAACCAACTAACTAAGCCAGCTCATTAATGTTATTTATATAAATTGCCCCAAAATGGGATAATATTAATATATTGTCTCTTCATTCAGTTTTAGTCAATAAAGATATAAGCTACGCTTTCTTATCGCCAAATATAGCTACATACGTGACATTACTACAACAGTAGTCAATCATGTTTAATATGATGGTGCAAAATATATACATGTGGCTGATATTAGGTGAGAACGGACGGTTTTGTTTAATCTTTAAAAAGTGTATCAAATCAAAAGTAATTATTTTATAGGAATTTTTTAGTTTGAATTAGTAAACAATTATAATGTAAGTCAATTTTGTTAATAAAGAATTAAAAAAAATTTACTTATTTATTAATTAACATTTACTATAATTTGACTTTTTTGTCGAAAAAATCTCAGCAAATCTTCTAATCAAATTTTAGACATTTTTAATTTTAAATTAAATTAAACGTTACTCCTCTAACTTTAGAAGTACCGGCGAAAAACGTTATTTGTAGCAACAACTACGCACGCGAAGTGCGTAGTTTCGCTTTTCGCATATGGGTTCAAACTACGCTTTTGACATGCGTAGTTGGAGAGCCTTTCAGAGCCTGTTGGAGCCGATGAAGATTTTTTTTAAATTAACTCCAACTACGCTATTGGTAAGTAGTTGGAGTGAATCTTTAATTCAACTTTGGTAATGAGAACCAAAATTGAAGTTCCTTTTTCTTAAAAAAAAAAAATTTCACCCCAACTACGTTTGCCAATAGCGTAGTTGGGATTTTTTTTTTAAAAATTTAACTTTGGTAATGGAACCAAAGTTGAAGTTATTTTTTATTAATTTTAGTTTTTTTTTTTAAATTCACTCCAACTACGCGTGCCAATAGCGTAGTTGGAGTTTTTTTTTTAAAAAAATTCAACTTCAACTACGCTTACCATAAGCGTAGTTCATCGACTCCTACCGGCTTCGCACCGACTCCAACTACGCACGCCACAATCGTAGTTAGGTTGCGGAGCTGAAAAACAAAACTACGCTTTTCGCGTGCGTAATTTAAATTACTAATAGTGATTTTCGCCGGTACATCTATCATCCTCTGTAAGTAACCAATGCTAAAAATTAAAGTTCACTCACGTCACTTTCATTTATTTTTTCTAATAAAAATAATAATATATTAACGTATAAATATAATATTTTAGCAATAATCTTTATAATAGATTTTTAATATATTTTTTCATTATTAAAAAATATAAATTAATTCTCGCAAATATTAGTCATATTAATTAATAAAAATAATTTATTTATAAATTAATATATATTAACAGAAAAGTAAAAATATAATATTTTTATTTAGATAAAATTCTCTCAGCTGACACTAAACTAATTTATATCATTTTCAATCAAAATTTTAAACACAACTATGCGACCAACTTAAAAAAGCATATTTACATTTGTGTACAAAATTATTTATAGTATAACCCACCTTCTAGAAAAATATAACCCATTTTGGTTCTCAACCATACATATAATAATAAATGCATTTCTTTATTTGCATGGTTGAGAAGTCGCTTAACTTAACTTATTGGGGTCTCTACTCTCTATAATCTACTGTATTAAGCAATTACTATGCATTGAGCAATTTATTGCTCTAACTTCTAACTACACTGTTGATAAGCATGTAAGAGCATCCAACGAGAAACAAAAAAATCATACAAAATTAAATTATTTTGTTAATACAATATATTTAGGTCAAGTAATATTATATTTTGTAAATATCGGTAACTTTATAACTATTATACATTTAAATAGTGACAATTATATACAAAATAAATTAGGGTCGGGCATGGGACGGGACGGGACAAAATTGAGGTCGTCCCACATCCCGTCCCGCAAATTATAAGTGGGACGGAATTCGCAACTTTTTTTCTTCGTTCCACACGGGTATTGTCTCACGTGGATAGGATGAGCCTAATCCCGCAAGAATTACACACTAATTATATTCAACTTTTGTACTTGTTTTCTCTCATGGTTAAAGACACAAATGATCAAAAAAAACTCGACACCGATTCAAAGAGGCCTACATTAGTAGTTACCACATTCAAAACGAATACAAGTTACACCAAATTGTGCCTCGCCGATTCACATTCAAAAAAACCATAGCACTGCATTACACTAATGATAATATGATAGTTTAAACAAAAGATAACATTCTTTTATTTGATATGATACCTAATGATTGTTTATAAAATATAACATTTTTTTGTACTCCAGTGGGTATAAACTACGCTTTAGTATTTTATTACTTTTATAATTATTTGAAATATAAAATTATAATTTATTTATTTTATTTAATTATATAATATTTTTAAAAATATAAAAATATTATTTATATATATGCGGGACGAGACGGGATACCCGTTTTTTTTCTTCAAATCCCACTGAGATCGGGACGGGACGGGATTAACCGGAATTTATGTCCACCCCTAAAATAAATGTCATAGGTAGATACAAATTATTTTATACAACATAATACTTTTATATTTTTTCATTTTACGGCTTTATTGAAAGTTAAAATCTTAAGAAGGGATGCCGCAATACGGGAGTCGTAAATGCATGGCGGTGAAATTCACAAACGCACGGCGGTTACGAGTCTCATAACCGTCACGGTTACGAGTTTTGAATACGTGACAGATGTTTCACGGCTACGGACCCGTAACTGTGACAGTTTGGAATCCGTAACCGTGATGATTTTCTTAGTGAATTCTAACTATAAAAAAAAAGTGAAGAAAATCATCACGGTTATAGAACCCGCACGATTGGAAATTTCGGATCCGTGATAATTTTCTTTGTAAATTCTATCCAAAAACAAAAAAAAAATCTGACACTATCACGGTTACGGGTTTCGTGACGGTCACAGATTCTGTAACCATCGTTCGTTTACAAAACCATCACTGTGCTCGTAACCATACAATTCGACAACTACCTATGCCATCAATTTATTGATAAAATTTATTTGTGGGTAAGAACTCAAAAGCCCAATGGAAAAACATTTGTCACTAAATAGGCCAGCCCAATTCAGTTAAACGAGCCTTATTTGGGCCCAGTTCATAGTTGTCGATCTTTTCCACTCTCATCTTTCAGACTCGAGAACCTGACACTCTAATCTCTGCGCTGACGCTCTATTGATCTGCGAGCTAGCGTCCGGCGGAGTTGAAGGCGGAGCCACCACTACCACAATCCATCTGTTTTCTTAGGCGCGCACCTACTGTATGCATTCTCTTCAATATATCAGTACTTTTTTCTGTTAATTTCCTTGTGTAGCTTCCAAACTACTAGTTTTTTGTATGCAAACACATCGTGCTTGAGATCTCTCAATTGCTCTGTCACGATAGGATTTTTGGACATGTAATCTCTTAATTTCTCGATAACTTCGTTATGCATTGGGACTTTTTTGATATTCGATGTCAGGAAGGTTCTATAAGTAAATGTCGATGTTTATTCTGATTCATTAGGTTTTAAGTCATTGATTTCCTCTTGTATAGGTTTTTATTGATATTGATTTCTGAGATCAACTGTGTCAAGATTGTTACATTCGATAGAAACACCAATCTCTCCATTTTTTTGTCTTCCGACAAGTCTTTTGATGAACCAGTCCCGGTTCAGATTCATTTATTTATGGCGATGGATTTATGACTTGGATTTATTTTTGAATCTGATAGTACCATGACAACAGTGAGAAACTTAAAGATCAAGACCAGTTCATGCAAGCGCTTACTTAAGGAGTTAAGTTCCTATGAGAAAGAAGTTGAAAGAGAAGCTGCAAAGACTGCTGACATGAAAGAGAAGGGTGCTGATCCTTATGATCTTAAGCAACAAGTATGGATAATCAATTTCAACCCTCTCATAGAGTTGATCTTGCTACTAGATATGTAATTTAGGTTACTGAAGATACATAATTTTATCTAGATGGTATTATCTTGATAGACCTGCTATGTAAAGATGGTTAGATCATCTGTAACTTCATATTGTCACATAAATTTGCAGGAGAATGTGCTAGCTGAATCGAGGATGATGGTTCCTGATTGTCGTAAAAGACTAGAATCTGCTCTTGATGATTTGAAGGGAACAATGGTATGTGCTCAGACTTGTGACATGTTTTCCTTACACATTCTAATAATAGAAGTTTTCTCACCTGTATTGTCAATGCTGCATATGGGACATATACATATGGTTTGTTGTATTTGTTGCCTCTACAATATAAAGTCCCCTTCCTCTGAATCATATAAAACACCTTGAAATATGCATCAGCACTGACTGTAATTGCATTTTTCCAGCTTCAATAATTGCTTGAGGGTCTGTTTGGATGTCATGTGTTATAAATTTATGATGTAGTATGAATAGTACATGCTTTTTTTGTAAGCGGTGTTTGTCCATACTACATTAAGATGCAAGGCATCCAAAGAGCACTTGAAATGTATTATAGCCTATAAAATATGTATGAAACTTGCATTATGCATCCAAACTAGATATCCAACTTCCAAATTTCTAGCTGATGATCTCTTAATACCCTCTCACCCACAGGATGCAGTTAAACATGTACCCTGAACTTAGTGATCAATAGTTGGAGGTCCAGAGTGTCATTTTAGGTCATTTTGAACCACAAAAAATATCCGAACTATTACTTCTAACAACGACAGTCTCATGATCTTTGCATTTCCTCCGTGTTATAGCGTAATTGGTCAACTGCAATTTTGACATTGCTATCTACAGTCATTTCTTTATATGAATTATTGTCCTGATCTGATGTCTTTGGAATATATCATCAAATTCTTTACATCTCTCAAAGATGATAACTAAACTAGTGTAAGGATATATAGGCTGAGCTAGAAGAATCAGATGGGAAAGGTCCTGAGTTTGATGATGCGAGAAATGTCATTACAGAAGTTGAAAATTTGCTTCAAACTGGAGAAGCATAATCTGGAGGCCCCTAGTTGTGGATGCCAAATTTGCTCAAAGCCTTTGTTTTGTGAGTGAATTTTCTCTGTTTGTGGCGGATTGTTGTATGACTTGTTCAGGCTTGTTTTAGTGCACATATAGGTTGGGGTGCACTTGGTGCTATTACATATGATACTTGAAACTTTTGTCTGAAAACAGAGAGATTGTGAATCATTGCTTAAAATGTTTGGTTGTGTCCAAAATGTGCTAACCAAAAACTATTTCTTTTTTGTATCTTTTGTCTTTTCTGCCATTTAAGCTTTAGTACTGTAGCTAGTTAATACGTATGAAATTATTCCTTTACAATGATATAATCCTGGAGCACGCGAACACTAATATGTTCAACTAAAGTTTGGCCCTTAATCGATTTCTTAGCCTGTGTATGCATCATAGCTTAATGGTTATCCTTTGATCAGCTTATTTTCTTTTGCTTGATGCTTTGTAAAGTTCTAGTATCTTATATGATGTGATCAAATGGCATATCTATGTTGACAGTTTTCTTGAAATTCAAAGTTCTTTAAGGTTATTATGATTGAATGATTCATTGATCTTGCTATTGCTTAGTTGCTGCTACTTTCCTATTATTAGTCAGTTTAGAAGCTTCTGAAAGTTTAAGGTTTTTGAATTTGAAGTGTCAGAGATTCTGCCTACCACCTATTAGGTGAAATAAAGTTAGTCATTTTTGAACTGCGCTACTTGATTTATTAAAATATTTCTTCTTCTATCGTTACAATTTTCTCCAATTAGTCATGCTCCTGCATTATGAGGCTGAGGGAAAAAAATCTCAGAGACCCTGCTGCTTTTTACTATGTGAAGACTACGACTTTGTAATGTGAAGTTGGATTTTGTCACCAAGATCAAACTCGAGTTGTCTTAGTGGTTGGATTACAGGAGGTCCCGAGTTCGATCGGCGCCTCTATTCTCTTGACCATGGTGAGGGTAAAAACATGGTGAGGGTAAAAAACATGACTCCTTATTCTTTCTCCTACTGATTTGAGTCCGATCCACGTCTCTGTTCTAGAAATTTTGTATGGTGTCCTCAAAATTGTCATTTTCGATCGGTGACTACCAAGTTTTATTTTTTCGGTTGGTGCCCTTCAGATTTAAACTTGTTCCATTTTGTGTCCATTCTCAATAAATTTGTTTTGTTTTTTTTTTTTTGAAATTGACAGATTTTTTAATGTAAAGAAAAAAAAAAGGAAAAATAGGAGAAAAAAACACACGTCACAAAAAGATTGTGAATTAAGACGTTACCTGTGTGCATCTTCGTTGATAGAGTTTGGGAAGATCTGGAAGTTCACTTGGAAAGAAGAAAGACTTGTATGGTCTGTCAATTTTCTTTGTTGAACCCAGGAAATACAGACCCATTTGGGATGCTTGAATGTCATTTCACTTGAAACCCCATACCCATTTGGGATGCTTGAATGTCATTTCACTTGAAACCCCATATCGCGATTCGTCTCCTCCAATTCAAAACCCTAACCCTCTCAATCAATCCACATTCCACAATAATTAGAGCGACAATGACAAAAGAAAGAAGGGGAAGAAAAGAATGCGATGATCATTTAACCATCGTTCTCAACCGATTGCGTGAAGATTATTGTGAGATTGACAAGGAGATTAACAAGCTCACGTCTAAAGCTCCGTTTTTCATATCAACTATTGCCGGGCTTTTCCTCCCACTCTTCTTCGAGCGATCGGCGGAGGTTGCGATGGAGAAGAAGTGAAAGACAATGAAATTCGGACACCTTGGAATTGTAGCGAAACTCACATCTCAAGCTTTGTTTTTTCTTACCTTTTTTTTCATTACTCCAATACGTACAGAGTTATGAACAGGTGGTATTAGAGATGGTTATTTGTAACAAGTGATTGAAGCCGTAGAAAAAGGTAAGAGATGTTCATTGTAATTTTAATTATAATTCACATGCTGACGGAGAAGATAATCGACATCTTTAGATTTGGGGTGAACTTCCCGAGAGACAACAACCGGAAATGAAACTCGGTGGTCACCAAACGGAATTGACAAAACCTTGAGGACACCAGATAGAATTGTCCTTCTTTCATCTACATATTTGAGTTGGCTGGCTCAAGCCATATTACTTGGTCTGTGGCCATGTTGGTTGGTTCATAAAACCGGGTTTTACGGATTTTTTTTTCTCATTTTAAAAAAACATTCCAAAAAAAGCCGAGTGTACTTAGAATCTTTATATCGGTAGTTTTGGAGATGAATCCAATAATGAACTTGTATATGTTCAAATTGATTTACACTATAAAAAAAAATTTGTGTTCACCCTGAGGACATCCAGACGATTTTAGGTTATAAATTGACAGTTTGAACCAAAGGCTTGAGATTATAAATTGACGGTTTTTTAGGTTATAAATTAACAGTTTCAACCAAATGTTTGAGATTGTAAAATGCCGGTTCGGTGAAGAATAGACAAAGTGTACATTTGATGAGGCTATAATTATTTACAATCTCAACCCGACAATTTGGGATTGTAAAAACCGACAGTTTTAGGTTATAAATTGATTTGACAGTTATAATTCCAAACCTAAATCGGGGTGACCCGACAATTTTAGTTCTGCGAAACCGGCAGGGAGCCTCAGGTTTGAATCAAACCTCTTGCGTGATTACCTCTCTGTAATGCAAGATCTCAATTATGATTACTATTACAACTTCAACAAGATACATTTGATGAGTTTATTTTTTTCTTTGTGACAACTTTGAGTCCGTAAATGTGATTAAGCTGGAACAAAGCAAATATATATATTTGTTGATTTGTTCCTTCTTTTTCCTTGTTAATAGGAAGTTTTGTAGTAGGTTTGCTTAGGTAATCGACGTGTACGTACAAGATGAAGATTTCCTTAAGTTGATAAATCAATATGCATATTAATATATTATATATATACAAGCTAGTTTTGAATTTGAATTAACATATGAATTAAGGTGGTTAATTATGATTAGTGTGTTTTTTGGTCAATTTAGGTATGCATTAACATTATTATATTATAGAGAAAACTGCATAAAACCACCCTTAATAATCACTCTTTTGCAATAAACCACCCCTTATAAAAGTTTTAGCACAAAACCACCCTTAATGTTCAACTATTTGCAGTAAACCACCCCTAATAATTTTTTTGGCATAAAACCACCCTTAATTTCTAAAAGTTTGCAATTAACCACCCATACTAATTTAAATTACTTAAAATAATTTAAAATTGAAGCATTGACAAAGTAAATTTTATTATTAATATCACATTAATTTCTATAGTTTGATTAAATATTGTAATTTGGTTAGTATCACAATTTAAACTTGAAAAATAATCAAAAAAATTATACAATTTTTATTACCCATGTACAAAACATAAAAAAAAACTATAGAAATTTTATATTCAGTAATTTATATACTATTTCATATTTTCAAGCCTAAATTAAAAAACATATTTTTAATAAGCTATATCTTTAAAAACACAACGTTTAATTTTGTGCATAACACAAAAGTATTTTGGCTTATGTATTGTTTATGGGTAATAAAATATGTTTTATTTTTTATTTTTCTAGTATAAATTGTAATACTCAATCAAACATATTGAAATCATCTATGATATTAATAATGAAAATTTATTATGTCTATGCTTCAATTTTAAATTATTTGAAGTAGTTTTAATTAGTATGGGTGTTTAATTGCAAAAATTTAAAAATTAAGGGTGGCTTTATGCCAAAAAATTATAAGGGGTGGTTTACTGCAAATAGTTGAACATTAAGGGTGGTTTTATGCTAATTTTTTTATAAAGGGTGGTTTATTGGAAAAAAGTGATTATTAAGGGTGGTTTTATGTAGTTTTCTCTATATTATAATGGGTATTTAAAAGAGAAGTGTGCTTATGGAATGTAGGGACATCTCTTTATCTTTGTGTCTTGCTTGCATTTGCAGTTAGAGTAATATGCTGCTAAATTATGTTAATCAAATTAAATCATATCAAATCAACCATACCCACCCACTCACCCTACCACCATAAACAAAACATTGCTAATCAAAATAATTATAATAATTAGAGAGACTAATCTAGCATTACTATATATGTATATTCTACTTGTCAAGCTAGTTAAATTATTTTTCTTTTCCGAAAGTAATGGTAACCCATTGTTGATCAATGAACAAAACTCTTTTTTCTTTAATAAAGTAATGTAATTGGTTAGATTAGAAAAAATATGAAATATAATAGTAGGAGGTGGATAAGATTACAATTATATCATATAATATATTGTAATGATAAAAAATTTCAATATTAAAACTATATTTTAGCTTGAGTATACTTTTTTGAAGGATAGATTATAGTTATTTAAGGAATTACCAAAAAAATAGAGATAGATAATGGTTAATGTATATATAATTTTAAAAATCAATATGAAATATAATAGTAGGAGGTGGATAAGATTACAATTATATCATATAATATATTGTAATGATAAAAAAATTTCAATATTAAAACTATATTTTAGCTTGAGTATACTTTTTTGAAGGATAGATTATAGTTATTTAAGGAATTACCAAAAAAATAGAGATAGATAATGGTTAATGTATATATAATTTTAAAAATCAATACTAAAACTATATTTTAGCTAGGGTATACTTTTATTAAGGATTAAATGAATAACCCAACTTTTAATTAGTATAGAAAGATAAAATAGAGTTCCTCCTATTATAGGTTTTGGAATATTTAGGGTTGTGTAATCGGTTCGACCTGGACAAAAAGATTTAAAATTCCGGACCAAAATCTAATTAGAATTTCGGTCTGAATTGGATCCGACTAACCTTTTCTTTTTTTTATTTTTTTTTCTAAAAATAAATAGTGTGCTCACGTAAAAGAAATTTTTTTTACTAGCCTGAAAATACCCTTTCAAAATTGACGCAATTATACATTAGTAATCCCGTCATCTTGCATGTCGTGATTTTATCTGAAGTGATTATCTAAATATGGATATCAAACACAAGTTTTTTAAATTACTTTAAATATTAATTTATCATTTTTAATAATAAATATGTCTATTAAACACAAATGTTGTTATATATATTAGGTCCAAATCCCGAAAATCATCTTGAATTTAGAAAGGAAAAAAAAAAAGAGATGGTGGGAGCTGAAAGCATGAGAAACTTGTAGGTGGAAAATTCAAATTAATCAAACAATTAGAAAAGATAAGATTAGAGACTTTCTTTAAAGTAAAATATTAATCAGAATATTATCTTAATTGTGTTTCTCATGTCTCTAAAGCAAAATTATATTGTGTCCATCTCTAACAACTGTCCATTTTAAATACTTTGCTTAGAAACCATTATTTTAAAATACTTAGTTGATGACTTGATTCACTAATCAACTTCTAAACATGGTTTATTAATGGGTTTTCATTATTATAATCGGCTTTTTGCCTGCTCTAAGAAGATATGATAAGATCTTAATGAAGACTATGTATTAGTATATATATATATATATATATGCTTGCATCATTATCCCACTAATTAAATATTCCTTTCTTTATAATCACTTCTTCTTGCTCGTTCAAATTTTAAACAACATTTCTTTTTGTTGGCAACCATTTATGATTTATGTCTCATGTTGCTAAAGCAAAAGTATATTTATAATAAATTTATTTTGGAGAAAAGAAATTTATTATAGACGGTTTGGAAATTTACAAAATTACAAATTAAATAGTCCAGTTTTTTGTAATATTATTAAGGGGTTGGTTGATTACAACTCCTAAAACAAACACGGAACGGTAACGAATCGGGCAATTTTGGTAACTAGGTTTTTTTGAAAAAGTAGAATAGTAACTAGTCTTTTCAATGTTTCAATTAAGTAAATATACCTCAACCTTTTGTATTTATTATCAAACTCTACATACTCTTATCTCAAGGGGTACATTTAATAAACATAAAAGTAGAAAAAACCTAGTAAACCAAATTGTTTAAACGAATCTAGGCAACTTACGGGTCATGTTCATTCATGAAGTCAATTATAGGGGTGATGAGTTTTTTTTTTTTTCCATTCTCAATGCAAAATGCGTCTCATTTCTCTCTTTTTGATTTCTTAGGGCATGTGCAATATATTCTTTAAAAAAACTCTAAAATGGAGAAATTATTTAAATTTTCTCTAAATTATTTTTATCTAAAATCCAATAGCTTCTCCAAAATAGGGAGTAATGTATTTATTTATTTATTTATTTATTTATTTATAAAAACTGTCAAAATTTGTTCATGGGATGAATTTGGGGAACCTTCTTATTGCTGCAAATATAGGAAAAGGAAAACATATTTTTTTCAAATCCCCTATTTTAGAGTTTGGGATAGGGAATTTGTTGGACAAAAAAATCTCAAAATTCCTCAAAAGCTCAACATTCTCTAAAATAGAGTATCTGTTGCACATGCTCTTATATGGTATCAAAATCAACCAAATCCTGCTTCAATTGCTTGAAACTACAATAAATGATTTACAAAACTATCAACGAATAAGTATATATATGGACTAGATTCGTTTTTTGTTTCCGGAGTTGCAAGCAAACGATGATAAGGATTTGAAGAGGTTAGGGTGTTTGGCTGTGGCAAGGAGCAACACGTCCGTGACTTTGATAGTCTTTGGTTATTTGGCTTCGGGTAAAATATCGGCTCTTGCTTAGAGACTTTGACATAGACATTGGTTTATTTAATTGGCTTCGGATATATTGGCTCTTGCTCGGTACCGATTGTGGGGTATGGACTTTTTGTAATGGAGTTTGTTTGGCTTGGGAGAGAGGATATTTTCGGTGATATTAAAAGATAGAAAAAATCGTGTTATTAATGGAAGAAGATTCGCCGGACCTGAATTTATATATTCGGTGGTTTGATCACATATATTCGGTGTTTACACGTTCACAAGATAAGAGTTGTTTACATATGAGTCAGGATATATATATATATATATATATATATATATATATATATATATATATATATATATATATATATATATATATATATATATATATATTTGGTGGTTTGATTATCTTATTTTCATGAAAATATAGTTAGATTATTTCATCTCAAATTTTTTTTAAAGGTTTATAAGTAGCTTCCGGTTCGTTCAGCTTTACCTCTCTACATCCGGGACGGATATAAGTCGTGCCCATGCCATTATTGAGGATACCCTCCCAATATCGGTTTTTTTCATACATTCTACCAAGAGAATTCGAACTCGAATATTACTATCTCAACCTTATTCGTATGTAAAGTTTGGAATAATTTGTAAGGAATATATTTTTTACCAAAAAAGAATATTTGTCAATACATGTTACACCAAAATCCTTAATTAAACATGGTCAATACAAAACTTATTTATTAACAATATCATTAAATAATCAATTGTTTCATTGGACTTTTTGTGTAGTATTTGGCCGTTGGATAATTCTAAAGAAGCTTCATTTAGTGCTGAGTAATCACATTTCTACAGGGTTTCAAAACAATAATTAAACAATTAAAAATAAAACTGCGTTGGATTGGCCATATAGTTGATGGGATGGAACATAATAGTTGTGATTATTTAAATATAAATTTATATCAATAATTAAGCTTTATGACCCGTTTGGTCCCAGCTCCGGAAACGAAAACGGAATGGAAACGAATTTAGTAAATATCTTTATTCATGAAATTTTGTAGAATCATTTCTTGTTGATTAATGCAAAAAACACTTGTTTTCTCACATTTTGTTTCCCTATAGGATATCAAAATCAATCAAACTTACTCCAATTTTTTCAAATAAGGAATGATTTCAAAAACTTTCATGAACAATGATATACGTATGGACTACATTCGTTTCCAATCCGTTTTCGATTCCGGAGTTCAAACCAAACGGGCCCTTAATTAACAATTAGCATGAGCAGTACTCCACTTGCTTATTAGTTGGTCAAGTTGTAAAATAAAGTTTAAAAAATACTTAATTAATTAGATAATTAATCATCCCTTTGTTTATATAAAAAAAATTTGCTAGATTTGTTGTTAATTTTTAATTAGACACAAACCTTTACCAGGCGATTGTAACGTATCCCCCATGTTTCTTTGACTTTGGTGATGAATATAATATAAAATTCGTACACTTTTAAACAGGGAATATTAGTTTAAATATTCCCTAATTGTGCTATAATCACATGGTTATTATATTACTTATTCCTTGTAGACCATAAATCTCTTCATTTTATTAAATAAAGTGAATCCTCTTTGATAGAGAAACATAGATGTGTATCTAATTTTATATTATAAAGCTTTAAAGCCATTGCAATTGCATGATTGACTTTATCTTTATTTCGTCCTTAATTATTATTAATGATTAATTACCCTCTAATTATACGATTATATGTACATTTATGCTTCACATGATTAGTATAACCTAGTCTTCCTAAATAATTTTTCTCTAATATTATTGCTATATAAAGGATAGTCATTTATCATTCATTTGCACAACCCAAAGAAACCCTAAAAAAAACCCTCTTATTTGTACAATTGTACTCTCCCCTCAAACCTAATCCATGGAAAAAGACAATTCTACCCTTGCTCTTTCTTCTTCGTACGATGGCTCTAATGGAGCTTCCTCTTCCAAATCTTCATCCGATCATCACACCAAGAAGCTCAAACTCTTCGGCGTCGAGCTCAATACATCAAGAACCCTAGAAGAATCCGACGAAAGCGTGAATTCAACCGTTTCTCGATCTTCTTCGGACGATAAGGCTTTGGAAGAGAAGAAGTTTGAGTGTCAATTTTGTGGTAAGGAGTTTGCTAATTCTCAAGCTCTTGGAGGACATCAAAATGCTCATAAAAAAGAAAGGCTAAAAAGAAAAAGACTTCAACTTCAAGAAAACAAGGCGAATCTTAGCTTCTATTTCCAACAACAACAACAACCACCTTATAATCATCACGTCAAGTGGTTTTATGATTCTTCATCGACCGATCCTTCCGAGTTTACGTTAGATGGCGATGATTCCTCGCAGATCAACTTCGGTTCGTCGGAGGGTTTTCGTTTGATTTTCGCGGATTCTCGTGATGATCCTAAGTTTAGTTTAACAAGGAGTTCGAATTCTCCTTTGCCGATTGCAAGTTGTAAAGCTAACTTGGATCTTAGGCTTGGGCTTGGTTTTAATTCTAATATTCGTAGTTGATTATGTTGTAAGATTGTTTCTTGTATGCTTATTATTTGTCGTGATTATGAGATAGGGCAATGCGATGCCCTATGTATTATCACATAGTATTTTTGTAGATGTATGTCACATTTTTTTTTATTGAAGTTACATATATATAATTTTTTTTTTTTAATCTTGATCAATGGAACGAAAATTTCATATTTAACAAGTTTAATCTAATTGCTCTTTTTACCTTAGTTTTGAATGGATGAGTGGTGTGCGTCTTTGAAGCTTTCAATTATATATTATTTTTATTTATTTTTTATTGTGTCCCACAACGTATTAGCTAATTAAGTATTTGATTATCAGAAGAGGGAAATTGAGATGATAATATTGTGAGTTTATTATAAAATTAAGTTTATGAATCACTTTATTATCATTTGATTTTAGAGAATAACTTGGTGTTTTGTTCGTGGTTCATTGAACGTGCGTTAGAGTATCTCCGATCCGGATTCGTTATCAAGATTTCGGATGGTACGGTAAAGAATCATGAATTCAGTTAGAAAAACTATGAAGCAGACAAGGTTCCGAAACCTAAACCGAAAAACTATGAAGTAAACATGGGTTCGAAAACTAAACCGCCGGTTTAGGTTTTGGAACTTAGCCCAAACCGGCGGTTTAGGTAACCTAAACCACCGGTTCGCCAAACCGGCAGTGTGGTCCATGGTTTTTTAAAAAAATAGGTATATAAATCGCGGTTAACCGTCGGTTTGAGCAAAAAAATTTTTTAAAAAAAAACTAAAAAATCGGTCCAAAGTCCAAACCGGCTGTTTAACCGCCGGTTTAAACCGCCTCGGCCAAATCTAAATCTGAACCGGTAATCTACGGTTTGGCCAAACCGACAAACCTAAACCGCCGGTTTGAATCGGTTTAGAAACTGCCGACGGTTTAGCTAGTCCAAATTGGACCCATGTCAACTATGTAGTGCTTGTTTGGAATACTTTAGATGAACATTAGATGAACATTGTCTAATTTTTTAAAAAAAGAACTCTCTTAATAGTTAATACTCTAGTTTATTCTGCAAGATTCCAGCCAAATTCTAGACCGTTTACTAATTTTCACATAAGTCTAGAGATTAGCTTTCATCATTTTCTAAAATTTGTCCAGTGTTTTCACCATCTTTGGCGTGCTTTGGACAAAGTATGAACCCTTGATTCTAGTAGTGTTTTTTCAATCTTTTGAATGAGATCTTGTCGCCATTTTGAAGGAAATTTCTAAAACTTGTCAATGTTTGACTTTTGTAAACAAGTTTGTTCTAACTTGACATGGTGTAAGAGTAATTTAGGCTCATCGACTCAAGTAATCACCTATTCATCGTCAATACTCGAGAACTTGCAAGAACGAAGATAAAAAGAAAACAAGAGGATTAAACTCAAGTAACTCCTTATTCATTGTTAATACTTGTGTACATAAAAGATGCAAAGAACAACCGACTAAATTAAAACCGAATGAAATAAAATAATTTATTCTCTTCGACTAAATTGAAACCGAATGAACTAAACTTTTAATTTAAAAGGGAAAAGTCGATTCTATGATCGAATTAAACTTAGATTTATCTCGGCCCTTAATCTTCCTTCCAAGTAAGAGGAAACTAGGTCAATATGAGAATTCACAATTACAATAACAAACATTAGAAATACAAGTAATTAAAAAGAGAAGAGGATTCAATACCGGCAATCTAGAAGAATTGAATCAAGGATTGAATTGTCATTTAGGTAATGGTTTGTTCAATCTAGGTGATGAATCTTGTAGGGTAGATAATTTGGGCAATGATGAAGGCAATCCAATCACCACCCAATTTATTTATTTTTAGCGGACAACTTCTACTATGGTCAATTAATTATAGGACGAAGCTCTCATTATTGGGCTTATGTGTTAGTCTCGAACATAACTGAATGCATATCAGACATGTGAAACCCCTATATTGTGTTTGACCAGCAAAGAGAATGAGATGTGAAACCCGTCGAAAGAAGAAAAAAAAAAAAATTTGTGGCCGAGCTAAAAAGAGAATGAGATGTTCGACCCGATAAAGAAAAAGAAAAATGTGTCAAGTGTTAACTAGTTCAGTATAATTAACACTTGAGGGGGGTGTTGAGATGTATGGAAAAGAATCTCACATCGATAATACGCAATCAAGTGAACCTACCATTTTTTTGAACCCCGTGTGCTTGTATGTGTGGTTCACCGGACGTGTTCCCTCCGTGTCATTAGATCCCGGGACGGATATAAGAAAAAGTAACATAAACTATTTCTTTAATTATCGATTGATTTTAGGGTTATAGGATCGACGGAAGCGAGATCTTAATGACAGTGTCCAATGCCTAAACGTGAAATTCGATCGGAGTTTAACCATCACAAACGTTTGGGACTAAACACGAACCGTGACTCAAACCTTTCTGAGGTATGTCGTCTCCAACTTAATGTCGATACTTAAAATTTATTATGTAAATCATACAAAATTATCAAGTGCTTGATCTATTTTTCTATATCTAATTAATCGTAGTAAGTTGGTGGTGGAAGAGAGAGCATAACATATGCTAATTTTATAACATAGTAGGTGACTTTTTCTTTATAGAAGAATATAGTAGGTGATCGACTTAGTCATCGAATTATATTAGTGAAATATAAATAACTTATATTTTATTTTGTGAAGACGAACATATCTATGATTAGTTTAATTAACTTTAATTTAAAAAGAATAAAATAACAATGTATTTAAAAAATACAGAACAAAAAGTAAGTTAAAAAATGACGCTAAATTATAAAAAGAATGAGTAGTGAAATATATACGGTTTGTTCTAACATATCATTTATTAATTTTTAAGCATTATTTAATAAGAGAACAAAAATTCTCCTATATTTATAAATTAAAGTTTAATTTTTTAAATATGAAATATTAAAATATTATTTAACACCATTAGGAAATGTGAAAAATATAATTAATAATCAATTTTAATATTAAATAATCAATTAATAATTAATTTTTTTGATCAAGGTAAAAAACATAGAAGGATCATTTCGAGAAGCCGATCTTCCTAATGCATCCTTTCGGATGAGGTCTTGAACATTTTCTGGGATTGCATCCGCTTCCATCCCGCAGTGACCTCCGTGTGACACAATCTTGTCCGCGACCGTGTTAATCTCCCTAAAAATATGTTGTGCGATGGAGTAATAGAAATCAGGCATAATGAGTGAAATGTCGTTAATCATCATATCAAGTTCCCATAGCGCCTTCCAAATTCGATTAATTGAATTGATAAGCGTCAAGAAATCTGATCGACAAGAATTAAAAATAAAAAAGAAAAGAAAGAATATATGTTGTTTAAAGAGTCAAACTTTCTCGATTAATTTTCTATTTCTATTTGGATTTTGACAATTTATTTTCATGTTTTTTTCTTTAATTATTGCAAATAGAGAGGTTCATATTCATTAAAAAAAAGGTTAAAATTGTATCTAGAAATCTAAGAATGGTCATAGCCAGGGTGTTTGCTTACCTTAAAAAGTATTAAAATACAAAAAACAATTTGACCAAATACTATATATTAAATAAATATAATGTTTACCAAATTCTCCAAAATCAGCCAACCTTCCACTCTTCATTAATTTAATAAAAAAAATCCAATACTTCTATACATGCTATGTAAATTATCTTAAATCTCGTTAACCCGATTGGATTGGATCGAAGTGGGGTTCCAATTACATCATCTAACTTTTATGGTAAACAAAATTATTTCATGGCTTATGTCACATTGTACATTATAAACAAAATTATTTCATGGCTTATGTCACAATAATGGACAATAAATTATTAAAAAAAAGATACCTAAAAGAAGAGGATTGCAAGTGGCATTTAATAATTCATAAGATTTGAATACTAGATATGGTTGTCACCATTATCAACAATCTAAATTATATCTAGATATGTACTACGTGTTATAATATACTAACATTTACTAAGGGTACATATTATAACTATTTTTTTAATCTATGTTTTAAAAATATAAAGTAATAAATTTTATTTTAAAAGTTTTCATCAATAATAAACTTATAAATTAACAAAATAAAATAATAATAATAATAATAATAATATGATTGATTAAATTTTAAATAAATAAATAAAACTCTTGGATTTTATTTTTAGAAAAACATATACGGAGTATTATTAATATCCATTTCCGTTAAGGTAAGGATACCTTGCAAAAAATTAATAAAAACAAAGTTAGTATTCATGTTAGATAATAGATAATTGATATTAGGGTTGTGCATACGGTCCGGGACCGGTGGACCGTAAATTACTAAATTGTGCAATTTTGAATATTTCCAACCAGACCAATTTGTACCTAAATTGTGCAATTTTGGTGAGGTTTTTTGGTCCAAAACCGGACCGGATATTCGCATTTTACAGTCCAAACCAGGTTACGGTTTAAGACGGTCCAAAACCAGACCCGTATCATAACCCGAATTTTCAAAAAAACATGGATCGTAGACCGGGCGGTAACGGTCTGGTCCGGTCCGATTTTGCACGGCCTTAATTGATACGGTTCATTGTTTAGTTCGTGTTCATTGCGGTTATTGTAACTACTTGATACATTTTCATATTTTTTTATTCAAAATTATTATTGATTTTATACCCCTAACGAAATCCTTGTACTCGATGCTAAGATCAAAATGGGCAAAATAGTATATATCTTGGGTTGGGCTTTGATTTCTTATTGGGCCGGAAAATTACTCAAAACGTTGAACTGGGAAGGCCCATTCAGCCCACCAATGATTGATGCACATATGCATGTTATGTTGATAGATGGCAATCTGGCATTAGCAGCATCCTTTTAATGATGATAATTGTTCCAAGCATACTTATGTTTGTTATGATTATAAATTAGAGGGAATTGGATAAAATACACCCAATCTAATACATGATCAATTTTGTTTAGTAAATAACCTAGGCCTATAAATTTTTAAGGTTATTTGTAAATGATACATTAATAAATGAACGTAGTCACCAATAATTGATCTCTGATTGGATGTTCATCCCTCTCACCCTAATACCAACTGGACAAGTTGAATTTCATGATTATAAATATACGTTAATTATGATACTTGAACTTTCGCTTGTACACTATTTTTCTTGTACAAAAACTACTAGTGTATTACCCGCACATTGTGCGGGTTCAATTTTAATAAATATTTAATATTTAAAATTTTATATGTATATTTTTGTAAAATAAAAATCTAAAAAATGAAATTATAATCAATATTATGATTTTTAATTCTCTTTTAAGTATTTATCTCTTCTAATTAATTATATTTTTAAATTGATTTGTTAAAATATGCTTGTTGGTAAAAAAATTTGTAAAAGTTTAAAAACTATTTTTATTAAAATATTTATTAAAATATTTTAAAAAAAATTTAGAATTCAATTTTCAATTTATATTAACATTTATAAATCACTTTTTAAAATAATTTTGTTAGGCTTCGAGAAACGTGACGTTGACACGTGGCAATAGAAGCTTCTGCTTTAATAGATAATACTAGTGTATTACCCGCACAAAGTGCGGGTACAGTTTTAATAAATATTTAATACTTAAAAATTTATATGTATATTTTATAAAATAAAATTTCAAAAAATAAAAATTATAATCATTATTATGATTTTTAACTCTCTTTTAAGTATTTATCTTTTCTAATTAATTATATTTTTAAAATTTATTTGTTAAGATATGTTTGTTGGTAAAAAAATTGTAAAATTTTAAAAACTATTTTTATAAAAATATTTATTTAAATATTTATAAAAAATTTAAAAATCAATTGAGATAAAAGGGGAAGTAGGCTAATTATGTTTTAATGTAGATTAACTAGTCTATTTTGTAAAAATGTAGATAAAGTAGGCCCCTAGTAATTTTATGATAAAGATTAATTCCTAAATAAATTGATACCCTGCTGGAAATAAAAAATATGATGTGCCAATTTTTTAAATAAATATGGTTATTTAATGTGGTCCCCTACAAATAAGGATGTTGTTAGGATAACAAATATACTTTCTTTGTAAACGTGGTCCCCTACATATATTTCTTTTGTATATCAATTTTTTAAATAAAAATATGATGTGACAATTTTTTAAATAAATATGGTTATTTAATGTGGTCTCCTACAAATAAGGATGTTGTTAGGATAACAAATATACTTTCCTTGTAAACGTGGTCCCCTACATAAATTTAACAACTACATAATATCAGCACATACATAAATTATGTATCTCAGTAATGATGAAGGTGACGAACATAATTTATGTATCTGCTAATATTATGTAGTTGTTAAATTTATGTGTCAGTAATGACGAAGGTGACGAACATAATTTATGTATCTGCTAATATTATGTAGTTGTTAAATTTATGTGGCGTTGATTTTTATGTATCTGCTTAAACTATATAACTATTAAAATATCTCTTAATTCACAACAAACGGATATCTTCAAGTTTAGGCTACTAGCGCTTAACTTTTATTTTTTAACTAGTTTAACCTGCTGTTGTATAATGACTTTTTTAATAATATTTTTTAATATAATGTGGCGTTGATTTTTAATTTTATTATCTTTTAACTTTTAGGCAGTTATTATGCTACATTACTAATTTGCCCTTAAATAGCTACCTTATTAAAGCTGATTTATAACTTCATTTTGATTTATTTTTTGGAAGAAAATTAGAAGGGCCTATTTTGTATCATGGATACAAAAAGGGCCCTTCTACATCAATTTTCTCAAATCAATTTCCAATTTATGTTAACATTTAGAATTCACTTTTTAAAATAATTTTTTAGCTTTCGAGAAACATGACGTTGACACGTGGCAATAGAGGCTTCTACTTTAATATATATAAGATAAGATTGTAACTAATTTTCTTATACAACACGGTTCTTATTTCTTCCAAACCCAAACTCATTCGTTTCAGAGAGACATTGATGATACATTATTTACAAGAATAGTACAAGCATGTAATATGCTAGTTTTATCAATTCTTATAAAATTTTCTTGTACAAGAATAATTATTAAATTGATTACGCTGATCAAAACTGGTAACTACTTCAAAATACACATTTTTCAATTATAGACCGTGGATCAATTAAAAGGCAATAATTAATTAAAAATCATTTAGATTCTTATATAAGGATAAATTAGTGTTAAAAATTTAAAAGATGTCATATTCTAACAAAGTTATTGATGTTCACAATTACTATACAAAATTAGCTACTACGTAGCAAATTCGTTCTATAAATTATCCATACATTATGCTCAAAGTATAATTCCAAAAAAGCCTCATCTTTTCCTATTTTTACCTATACAAAATCAAGTGATAAATTCAAAATTTTGTATAACTTATAGAACCAATAATATAAATATAACTGTTGTTATTTATTTAAAAACATAAATATAATTAAATATAATGTGATCAGAATAATTATATCTTTAAATTTTAAATAAAAATTATCGAGTGATAATTTAATGTCCTCATCATAATAATTTTCCGAATATAATCTTAATTTATAAGTTATGAATTGTTTGATCACTATATTTCCGGCTTCGATTTGTTGTTCTTCCGACTTGAGTAAACACTTTTTTTTTTTTCTCTCTAATCGTCATTTACTCACTCATATCCCAATTCATATACATTCCTTTCGAATTATGGTGGATTTCGATTCTAAATTTGTTGAATCCGATTCTGTTTAGTTTCATTCACAAGGTTTGAGTATTCGTTAATTGCGATTTCAGACTTTTAGATGCTCGAATTCTAAGGTTCTTTGTTTTCAAGGAAGAGTTGAAAATCGACCTAGATTTAGACAATGCCTGGTCACAAATCGATGTAGGAGAAGGCAGATGAACCGAAACAACTCCAACGAGATCCATATGAGGTGCTCGGCGTCTCTCGTTACTCTACGGATCAGGAAATCAAGTAAGCTTACCCAAAATTGGCACTCAAGTATGTTAAGAAGTCGCTTTATTGTTTAAATTTACTAAGATGTATGTACGTTTCTACGTTTTTTAATTGTTCTATGGTGAACTAGATCGAAACCAGGGATTTCTTCTCGATTGATGAATTGTAGGTAGTGTTAGACGGTGCTTGATTATTAAGTTGTTAGTTATGGAGTCATGTGTTGATATTGAACATAAAATGTTGCAAGCCGTGTGAGTTGCCGTCTTTGTGGTCATGTGGATGCTGTAAAATGTACCTTTTCAGTAATATTGACAGTTCTCAATGGATTGATGTCCTAGCATGATCAATATGGTGGATTACTTCGTCCTTTTGTCATACTGATTGCTGAATTTGTCCAGTTATCTTCCTGAGAAAAATGCAAATGATCCAGAGGCTGCTGATATGTTTAAGGAAGTCACATTCTCAAATAATTATAGTATCAGATCCTGAGAAAAAGCGCCAGTATGATGCAACTGGTTTTGAAGTGAGCAAATATTGGTAGAATTCAGATTATATTTCTAATTTCTTGTGCCAACAGTTCCTTATTAGCTTATATTTTTTTGTGTTTGATTGGGCCGTTGTGTCAGAAAGTCAAGAGATGGAGCTTGATCTTTCAAGTCTAGGAAGGATGATTGGGTGAATCTGCACTATTTTGGTAACCATGATTGCCATATATTGTTATCTCTTTTGCCTGCATTGATGACAAACTGAGAAGACTCTGATATACCAGTAACCTTGGCGTTCCAATTAAGACTATTGTATCAAGCAACTCTGTTAGAGGAGACACTAAATGGAACAGTAAACATTCATCCGCTACCCCTTGGCCAGCTATTTTTGCAGAAATGTATGATTATTGAACTATTATAAATTGGAGTATTCATATTTATGTTTTGGCCTAATGCTGTGGTATTTCCTTAGTCACCTTTTTTAGGCTTACCATTCTTGCAGGTTGAGAAGCAATGTACCCATTTTTATTGGGCTAACGTGACAGAAGAAGATGTGCAGGGTGGACTTGTGGTCATGTTCATTCATCAGAGAAAATCAAATTCAAGGTTTGTGTTTATTGTGTTATTTGAAGCAAAATGATCGATCTTTGCAATTAATGCAGTCGTATGTATGTGAATTACTATCACCTTTTTCTAAAAAAAAAAAAGAGTTGTTGTCATACTTCTTCAAAACTTGTTGTCCTCGGAGGTTTATGCTCTTACCACACTTAAGAAATTTTTAAAGACTTAAAGTCATAGCTATTCTGCTGAACTACAAGTGAAACATTTGGGATGAATGTGGCTATGGACAGTATGCAACTACCATCATGATCCACATATTTAAATGGTTAAAATTCCACCAGTGATCATAACTGTCTAAATATGAGATATTGGTGAAGTTTACACTTGTGCTTTAAAACCTAGTATTGCTCTGATACAGTTAACCTGGTATGTCTCGACTTTTTTTTCTGACAGCTATAAACTTCTGAAAATATTTTTAAAAATGAGTTCACTTTCATATTATGCATGATTTGTTGAGCTGAGAATCTGAGATGTATAAAAGATTGTCGGATTGGCTCTTTTTTTTTTAAACAATTTGGTTTACTAGGCTTTTTCTAGTTTTGTGTTTAGTAAATGTACCCCTTGAGAGAAGAGTGTGTAGAATTTGAAAATAAATACAAAAGGTTGGGGTATATTTACTTAATTGAAACATTAAAAAGCCTAGTTACTACTCTAGTTTTTCAAAAAGGCCTAGTTACCAAAATTGCCCCTTTTTTTTCCAGCTATTGTACTTTGAGCAAGAGGAGAATTGTGGACTGAGTCTAGTACTACAGATAGTCATAATAATTTATTTTGGAACCATTTTATAAATACATTACTATGAATTAATTTGCTCTAAATTACTGTTGGACACAGATAGCAAGTTATGATTTTTTTTTCCCCCAACTTTTTTAATCTTTTGGTATCTGGTTCTTAATGACAATGTTCATGTCTCTATCATCTCTAACACCAGCCTATTTGTATCATCATAAAGGAGGACAGTAACAAAACAGGAAAGGTCAGATATGCTGGAATGTATTTTCTTGGCTGTATCCTTCAGTTCAGTAGCCATCGGATTGTATTGTGAAATTTTTAGTTCACTTTATCTGCATTCTACAATTCTTATCTAAATTTTATTTTCTCATACAGTTTTACAGGCAGAAGCTGCACAAGCTTCTAATTCTGCCTTCTTTAAGACACTGGAATCCGGCCTGAAATTCAGACCGCTGCAATCCGGGGCGTTTTCAGAATTAAGGACAGAGATCTTTTATTTTGACTCTTCATACCAATATTGTAATCCTACGATTTTTTCCCCTTAATTTTGATTTATTTACCGTTTTCGGAAGAAGTCTTCAAAAAGACGTTCCTACAATTCTTTCCCCTTAATGTCTACATATTTGTACAATACAAATAGTTTGTTTGTTTGTTTTTTGCACTTTTCTATGGGAAGAGTTATTTTGTACATAAATCATTAAGTGGATAACTACAGTTCATTCTTTATATCATCGATATTTTGATCCAAAGTTTGAGATAACATAGTAACATAGGTGATAGGTGCTATATTCTTACTTTCATCCCTTTCAATTCAACTTTAAAAAAGTCCCCTGTGAGAGATGATCGATCAAAGCGTTCTATCTTTTCTTCTTTTAGTTGATTTGATCTCTGTCACAATTTATACAGAAGCAAAGATGTGTACTTCCTGCCAATCAACATTAATAGTGATTAGTGTTCATCCATTATTTAAGTACATAATTGCAAAATAATTTGTAGAGTGCCAACACACAAAATGGATACCCGCATGTCTCGACCACAAAAATATATTAGTTATGTAATAAAAACAAAAAATGTGACGTTTAACATGAGATAAAACGTCACCTTAATGTTGACAAAATTTTAACGTGGTTAATGTTGAAGTGTTGATCTGTTCCGGGATCTTAGATGTCAGAGGGCACACGTCTAGGGAGTTAGACATAAACACACGGGTTCTATTCTAAAACGAAGTGACAGTAAGAGAGTAACTCATTGACTTGTATAATTAAACTCAAAACTTATTGTATTATTGATAGTAACTCATTGACTTGTATAATTAAACTCAAAACTTATCGTATTATTGATGTGGAACTTTTTATATTTTACACCCACTTTTTAGTCTGGTATCAAGGTGTCAAGGATTTATTCGTAGGAATTGGCTAGTCCAACTCCGTCACATTTTTCAAGAGGCCAACGCTGCTGCCGATCATATGGCTAACCTGGGATCTTCATATCCTCTAGGTTATTTTTTCATTCAAGATACTCCAATTTTTCTTGTTAGTATTTTGAAAAACGATGCCCGCGGAGTAGCGACTTGTAGGCTTGTCAGCTGTTAGCTCTTTTTTTCGTTATAATAAACATACAAGCATGTCACTAGTCCTGCTACGTATTACCGACAAAAAAAAAAGATTAGTTGTTTGTTAAGAGATATGTCTTACCCCAATACACACATTGGATGATGTTTTATTCTAAAATCAACTAAAATAGTAGACTAACTCTTTATCTTTGCATGTTGTAACATAAAGTATATATAATTTAATACAATCATTGTACACATATTTTTTTTATTTAAATCATCAACACTTAGGACTCTAATCAGTAGTCCAACACATAGGATCCGTAGCTTCTCTTTTTTGTATTATTGAACCGAAATCCAAATTAAGAAGTCTACGGAATTTCAATAATGGTGGTGGATCGAAGACAAATAGACAGTAGATTTAACAATAATGGAGTTTAGGTAAGATACTAGTAAACTGTTCGTGATTTTTCATTGGTGGTTTTGTTTTACAGACTTTCTTCTTCGACGGTCCAGTGAAGAAAAAAAAATCTGAAATCTTGTGATAAGCTAAACCCTGATATTGTAACACTATTATACATCGTCAAACGGATTACTCTTAAGCCAACCGGCTTAAAATCTTATGCGTGATTTTGGAGATAATAAGTTCTCACATCGAAAGTCTTGGATATTTCGAGTCTACGCCGGTGGGCTACTCCTCTTATTGTCGATTGGTTTTAGGATGAAATTTCGTTGGGTTTATGTATTAGGTTTGGGTCTAATGCGCATGTGGACTCGTATGCATACGTCCCTCGCTCTACCAGTCGGTCTGAATCGAACTTTGACATGGTTACAATGCGGTTAGCCTCTATTCGGCTCGCGATCCTAACCCGTGGACAATTGATTTTAGGATTGTAGTATAACCTAGTCATGGGTCCGGTTTAGGGCAAACCGCCGATTTAGGATATGTTTAGGTTTGTCCTTTCGACAAATCTAAATCGACGGTTAACCCCAAACCGGCGGTTCTTGTTTTTTTAATTTTAAAGGGATCAAACCGACGATTTAGATTAACCTAAACCACAGATTTGATTTTTACCGATTTAGGTGGCCAAACCTGAACCACTGACGGTTTAGATTTAGGACTCAAAGCTTAATTAGGCATATAAAACCGATAGATTATTTCTAAAAATACGTGCCCTCATATTCAATAAATATGGGCCTACAAAGGTTAATTAGGCATATAAAACCGATAGATTATTGATTTTAATTTCCATGATCTTCGGTCTTATTACGTTCCTCAAAACACCGGCAATTAGGTCAAATATTGCTTTCTTTCAATTGTTCATCGCTATTTCATTGACTTGTTTCTCTTCATTTAGCCTCATTGTGTTAATGTCTTTATAGCTCTTTTCACGTATAGGCTTAATTAAAACTACAAATTTAGTGGCAACAACCCTATAGAGTTGATAGCTAGAAGTGTGGAATTGTAAAATAAAAACGGAATTTGATGTCTTAAAATTAGGGTTGTGCATACGGTCCAAACAGGTGTACCGTGAATTGTTAACACCTTGGATCGGAACCGGACCGTAACGATCCAGACCAGTCCAGTTCTGGGGTAGACCAGTTTGTACCTAAATTGTGCAATTTTGAATATTTCGGATAGGAACGGACCGGTCTGTACCTAAATTGTGCAATTTTGGTGAGGTCTTTCATTCCAAAACTGGACCCGGATCGGACCGGATATTCGTAGTTTAGGGTCCAACTCGGGTTACGGTTTAATACGGTCCAAAATTAGACCGGACCATAACCCGAGTTTTCAAAAAAACATGGACCGTGGACCGGTCCGATTTTCCAGTCCAGTCTGATTTTGGGCAACCCTAATTAAAATGAGAATAATAGATCGATATAATGTAGTTATTCCCAACCATTTGATCTAAATCTTTTTGTTTCATTTTTTGACTAAGATTCTAATGGTGACCAAAAATTAACCTTTAAAATATGCTTTTGATGTTCCCTATTACCAACAATCTTTCACTATCGGAGCGTCTAAGCTATAGGCTAAAAATAATACAAAAGAATATAGCACAAGAATAGAAGTGGCAATCTTTTAGCCTTTTTTTATTGTAGTTTATAAACTATTATTTTAGCTATCTAGACTATAAAATAATGATATTAGAAATATATAACGAAGTTTACATATTTAATAAAATCTTATCGTAAAATTTTTTTAAAAAAAAATAATTAAGAGAGTAATACAAAATTAAATAACTTATATATTTATATACATGATTTTTTTATCTTAAAATTTTGTAAATATACTAGAGCAATTTTTCGTAGTATAATTAAAAATTTATAGTATTAACTAACGCTGAAATTCAACGAACTCTTTTTTTTTTTTTTTTTCTTTCTGTAATCATCTCCCTATGTACACATCCGAAGTGTGAAATTAGTGTTCTATTGATTTAGTGTTCGCACATTTTGCGAATTTTGTCAAAAAAAAAAAAATTATATTTTCACTTTGATGTAGGGTGGGCATAAATCCCTGTTAACCGTTTCCGGCGGGATTTGAGAAAAAATTGTTTATCCTGCCCCGCTCTGTGAAAAATTTGCAGGACGGGACGCGGGACAAAACTTCTCATCCCGGTTATATATATATAGGGAAGTGTTCAAGTAAGGCCCATTATTCCGGTACGGCCGTGCGGCCGTCTGTACGGCCGACACGTGTCCCGGAATTTTTTTTTTCTTTTCTGAACGAGTTTTTTTTAAAAAAAAAAAACGAGTAAAAGTAATAGTTCAAAACTTATTATGGAATAGTTCATAACTTATAAAAGGATAGTTCATGAATTATAATAGAATAGTTCATAGTGTAAAATTTATAAAGGAATGAAAGTAATAGTTCAAAACTTATTAAGTAATAGTTCATAACTTCTAAAAGAGTAAAAGGATAGTTCATGAATTATAATAGAATAGTTCATAGTGCAAAATTTATAAAGGAGTGAAAGTAATAGTTCAAAACTTATTATGGGATAGTTCATGAATTATAATAAAATAGTTCATGAATTATAATAGAATAGTTTAAAGTGCAAAAATTTATAAAGGAGTGAAAGTAATAGTTCAAAACTTATTATGGGATAGTTCATGAATTATAATAGAATAGTTCATGGATTATAATAGAATAGTTTAAAGTGCAAAAATTTATAAAGGAGTGAAAGTAATAGTTCAAAACTTATTATGGGATAGTTCATGAATTATAATAGAATAGTTCATGGATTATATTAAAAAGTAATAGTTCATGGATTATATGGGAATAGTTCAAAGTTTATAGGAGAATAGTGCATAAATTATAACATGGTAGTTCAAATAAATTTTCATTAGTTTCCGGAAAAAAAAATCGTTTCAGAAAAGAGAGAAAAAAAAAAAAATTTCGGGACACGTGTCGCCCGTACGGTCGGCCGTACGACCGTACCGCAATATAAGGGCCGTACCTGAACATTTACCTCTATATATATATATATATATAAAATTTTATATTAATAAGAATTATAAAAGTAATAAAATGCTTAAAGGTAACATTTTTTTAATATGCGATTCAAAGTATGTAAAAGAATGTTTTCTTTTAGTGTAGTGTAGTGTTAGGTTTATTTAATGTGAATTGTAAGACACATTTTGGTGTAACTTGGTTTGAATGTACTAACTACTCATGTTGGCCTCTTGAATCGGTAATTCGATATTGAGTTTTTTTTTTTTTTTATCATTTGTGTGTTTAAACATGAGAGAAAATAAGTACAGATGTTGAATATAATCAGTGCATACAAAAAAGTTGTAAATCCCGCTCTGTCCCAATTATAATTTATGATACAGAACGTGGGACGACCTCAACTTCGTCCTGTCCCATATTCAACCCTACTTTTATGTATCATGTATTAAATGTTAATCTATAAATAAAAGGACATAATTAAAAATCTATTACAAAGATTAGTGTTATAATATTATATTTATACTTCAATATATTATCATTTTTACTGGAAGGAGTAAAAAATAAATAAACGTTATGAGAGTGGACTTTGATTCTCAATGACACCGGTTACTTATATAAAGCTAGAGATGCAAAGTTTGATTCAGATTTAAATTTAAAAAAAGTGTAAAAATCTAGTTAGAAGATTTGTGTTAGATTTTCTCAACAATATTTAGTAGATCAATTTGTTAACTTTGATAGGTACATTAGTACACTTTTTTTTAATAATATAGGACGTTGCATGATGAGTGTTTACTAATTATACAAAAACATATAAATAACCAATGACAACTTTATAAATAGATTGTGACAAATCTATAAATAAATAAAATAAATGCTGACTTGGACGTTGACTTGAGAAAAAGGGAGTTGTTTTGTAATATATATATATATATATATATATATATATATATATATATATATATATATATATATATATATATATATATATATATAATATAATATAATATGCGTGTGGAGTGTAAATTTGAGTTCAATTGATTTCATTAATTTCACACTTGGTCTCGAAATTGAAATTGAGTTAATCAGTTAATTGATTCTGCACTTCGATCCCAAAATAAAAAATTGGGTTTAATTAATTTCACGCTTGAATGCAAAACCAAGATTATGTTTAATCAGTTCCACGGTTAGGCCTATATATATATATATATATATAAAAAAAATAAAAAAATAGTAATAATTTATAATCACCGATTTAATTCAGTAGCCGAAGTGCGGAATTGAATAAGTTTTATAAATAAAATATATAGGTATATCTAATATTGTCCATAAATTTGAAAAATAAACCAAAAATGAAAAGAAAAAAATGTGTTGAAAATGTTATGAAATTAAGTATAGTTTAGGTAGGGAGAGACCAAATAATAGAAACGTTGAAAATGATTGGTATTCCACTCGGTAAAGTTAATTGCCTATATCGATCGAGTTTTATATTTTATATTTTATTCATTTTTTCTAAAAGATCCTACAATTTTTAATTGAATTTGGCTGTAAATGCACTTTCTTCGTATTAAAGACAGTATTAAACAAGAAGAAGAAAATTGATGATAATGTGACAAAATCCTCATATATTATACATGAATGTGAAGGCTAACTCCACAGCAACACTTATCCCTAGAAAGGAAGATAAGTTCACATAACCTTTAAGTAAAATATTAACTTTATAGTTGGTGATATTTTATTTTTAAATTAATTGATAGTAAAAATATTAATTTATTTATTTGGTTATGAGTTTATGGAAATAACATTAAAATTAGAATGTAAGATGAATAAGAAAGGGGTTCGATCAGGTAATTAAGGGTGCGTTCGGTGAGCCAGAGATTATCGAGATTATTGGGATTATAATCTCGGAAAATTATTCTGCCCATTTTTTTCATCCACTTCAACATGGATTATCGAGATTATTGGAAATTATTGTGACATTATAATCTTCCAAATAATCTACTATGTTCATCAAACGGACCCTAATACCCCGAAAGTTCACGGATGTATATTGTGAAAATGACCTAAATTGAAATGTTAGAACATTAAAAATCAACTAAAATGATATTTTTTTTAAAAAAAAATTGTTTCTTATTTTTAAATAATTTCTTGTGAAAAAAAATCATAATATATGGTTACATTTTAGTGTATAAATCTTTCTTTTTATATTAACAATTTTTTTGGGTAAATTAATTGAAAAATATGTACAATTACTTTTTTTATTACTCTTTTCAAGTCATGTTTATGAACAAAATTTATTTGTGCATTATTATTTTAACATTTATTTGTTCAAAAATTTTATACCGTACCATTAATTCATACAATATAGTTGATTGTTGTAAACATTTTGTATTAATAGTTCATACCTTATTGCGGGTCATATATTTTGGATCGAAAAATCTGGCCGAGTCAAAAATTACGGTCCGAACTTGAACCGTTATTGTCTGATCTAGTCGGGTCTTGGATCATAATATTTCGGTCCAATCCTATACTTTTAGGGCAAATTTGGTTAGTAGGCTATTTAGAGAAATAGTGATAGTAAGTAGGCTTTTTTGTTTTTCAATTAAGTAAATATACCCCTCTTATTTTTTTTACCTTCAAACCTTCTTCATCCTCTTGTTTTCTTCTTTCTTCCAAATGCTTTTTAAAAACTGAATTTCTTTTTTTATTTTCTTTTATTAATTTTTTTGTCTTTTTTATTTTATTTATTTTTTATTTATTTTCTAGAATGAAGAATTTTTTCACACACCGGAATTATCACATACCGGAATTATCACATACCGGAATTTCTACATACCGGAATTTCACATACCGGAATTTTCACATACCGGACCGGAATTTTACATACCGGAATTATTACATACCGGAATTATCACATACCGGATTTTCACATACCGGAATTTTCACATACCATAATTTTCACATACCGGAATTTCACATACCGGATTTTCACATACCAGAATTATCACATACCGGATTTTCACATACCGGAATTTCACATACCAGAATTTCACATACCGGACATTTACATACCGAAATTTACATACCGGAATGAATTTTTAATTGTCTAATATTTAATTTTGCAAATTTTAGGGGGCTCGTTGTAATTTTGCAATTTTTTTTTATTGTAATTTGCGTATATGATGACGGTTTGCAAAAATGGGTCCATCACCGTCTCTTTTGGTTTCCAAAAGACTTGTTCTTTTTCCCAGTTGACAATGACAAATTGACAAGACGTGGAGGAGTTGAGCATTATTTGAGTGGAGAATTATATGTTAAAATTGTCTCAAAATAAAAGTATTATGTAAACAAAAATAAATAGCGGACAGAAAGCACAAGGATCAAGTGTTGATTGTGCCGCTAGTTTTAATTCAGAAATTTCTGGAATGAAATTTCTGGTATTAACTTTTCGTATAAAATTTCTGGTATGAAAAATTCTGGTATGAAAAAATTCTAGTATGAAAAAAATTCTGGTATGAAATTTCTGGTATGAACTTTTCGTATGATAATTTCTAGTATGAAAATTCTGGTATGAAAATTTCCGGTATGAGAAATTCAGTCCAGAAAATAAAAAAGAAAATAAAAAATAAATAAAAAAGGCAAGAAAAATAATAAAAGAAAACAAATTCAATAATTAAAAATTAAAAATTATACTTATATAACAAATAACAAACATCATTTATTCTTTCTTTCTAATAGAAGGGTTAATAATTTTTACCTACTATTAAATGAAAGTGGTAAAAAATTTGGGGTACATTTTCTTAAACAAAAACTAAAAAAAGCCTAATATGTCAAATTCTCCCATACTTTTATACACGTTTTACCAAAAAAGAAATAGTTCCAATTTAGACCGTAATGCACTCATAAAGTATTTATATTATTACTACCGTTTTGCATGCTTTTTTTTATTTTTTATTTTTTAGTTTTGCATGTTATTGGGATACTCTTTCGACGGCAAATAAAGGAGTTTTCTTTTTGGAAACGTACACCTTAAGTTTAATTACTGAAATAGTTGCAAAAACAATTTAGAATAATGATAACAATTATATTGTCTGTCAAAAAAGCACAAGGAATACGTGAAAAGATTACAAAATAAATAATGTGTACGTGATAAATAAATAAAGAAGAGAATAATGCACTTTGTGGTATTTGTGCTTGTAAATGAATTTTTTCTGATTTGGAGTTTATAAAAAATTGTGTCAATATATTTAGATGAAAGGTTTTGATTTATATATAAGATCAAAATATCCCTAAAAATGTTGAGCAAAACTCATCAACTAACCTAGATTTGTTTACAGAATTATAATTGATCCAAGAAATCATCGGTCTATGTCAAATCTCTTCCATATCGTGATAAAATCAACCCTACCAACAAATTTCTCATGAAATAAATCGAATTACACGAAAATCAAATACAAATATAAACTAATTGTTTTGAGTTTGTTGATGGTTCCGTCGAAGCTACCTCACTACTTCATCGGTGCACCATTGATACACAATTCAAAAAGCTTGAACGGGGCACAAGTTGTGAGCAGAGATATTGAAATGTCCGGTTTACATAGTCTCCGATAAAAGAAAAACTCGTTGATGGAAGAGTTTCCAAAATCGATATATTGTGACCCTAAAACGCTAATTTTCAACCATAACCCTAAATCCAAACTACATTTTTATAGATCTCAAATCTTGAATCTAAAATAAACCCCACATAACCCCAACCTATAACACCCTAAGCATTTTGTGAAGATCAAGAAGACGAAAACTATATACTTTTTAGGCCAATCTTGAATATTTAGAGCGATCTGAACCGCTTGATTCGATAGATTAGTTCTAATGTATTTCAGTTACTTATCGGTCTAAGAAATATATATGAAGTTTCGAATCAAGTTCAGATCGGTCCGAACCGAAGTCGGTTTGTAATTTAGGTTCATGAGAAAGTTCGAAACTTGAATTTTGGTTCAAGTAATTTTGATTGTATATTTTATATTTATACAATACTTTGTAATTAATTTTTTTTTTAATTTTCTAACAATGTAGTCGGTCTAATAAGATTCAAAACAAACCTAGAATAATTATGATCGACCCTCACCCTAAATATTATTGTCTGTTTCCGTCCGATATACTTTAAATTTTGGGTCGGTTTGGATCAGGTTTAAAACCGGTGAATAACCATAATGAGTTGTATATTTTTTGATTTTGTGTGTTTATAGTCTTGTTCTTGTTCTTTTAACCACACCATCTTAACTAGAAAAGTCACCCTGTTCACGAGTATGTAAATAACTTACCGTTAAACCGTTCATTTTAAAGATCAAGTGATCTGTGTACAATCCTCTTTTAATAATCAATCATATATGATAAACTACATGCACATAATTTGTAGAAAAACAAAACAACGGAATTATACCGACTAAAACTTGGACTGAAATATGCAGAGGCGAGACGCTCTTTCTTTAGTTTTGAAATCGTTTTTATAGAGAGTTAGAAGTATGCGATCATCGGGTTCTCGCAGAGAAGTTACTTAATCCCAGTATTGGGTCTAATGTTCGGCCCAACCCAAACCCAACTATCCACCGCGAGGGTTAGGTCTCTCCATTACACATTGATAGTGACCCTAAAGGTTTTTTCTTCCAAATTTCCGTACTTTATCCCACTCACTTTGGACCTTCCTTTCTTATTCAAACGGAATACATGTTTATCTTATCAGTACATTACAAGAATGTGATCTTGTAGACAGTATCAACATTTTCTTTACCCACAAACATCATAATATCACCTTTCTACAAATAAACGCTCTCTTCTCTCTCCTATCTTGCTCACCGGAGTTGGCTTTGCCGCTCCCCCGTGCGGCCTCCCGGCTGCACCCATCCACACCCCCTCCCTCCCGGCCTCCCCATGGCTGGCTCACGACGCTCCAAGCGCCTCTCCATTAAACTTTCTGACCTACAAGCCCAGACCCACATCGCAAAAAACCTCCCCCAGCCTACCCATAACCGCTCACCGGAAAGTCCTTTCGAGCCTATCCCTGAGGAGCTCATCCAGTCCAACAATCAAAGACTCATCGCCACCACACAAAAACGTCTCGACACCACTGCACTCTCCTCCGTAGTTCTCTTCCCGCCCCTCGCCCCGTCTGTGCTCCAGACCCCAAAAAATGTCTCAACAAACAAAAACCCTAATGACGAATCATGCACCAACCCTAGCTTGCCTCAAATGAACCCTGATCCAACCATCCCCAGCATCACTTCACCTCCTACCCCACCGGTGATGGCCAGTCCCCCCTTGGCGTCACAAAGCATTTACCCCACCCCTTCATCTCCTCCACCTGATAGCCTCCCCACCACTTCGACTGCCCCTCTTAAAAGCAACCCCTCGCATACTCTCACTCCCCCCATCGAACATCCCCTGACAACTCTACCCACCCCGACTCCCCAAAACGACACATTCAATGCTGAAATACCTTTAGCTGTCGCCTCGGTTACCTACAAAGACGTGACCTCGAGCAATGTTCGGAGTAATCACGTCCCTCTGCATTATGTCCCTGGAATTGACTCCGGCCTCATCAATTACTCCGAGGAAGATATCGCTGAGACTACCCAGAAATGGCTGCGTTCTCTGGTGGGGTTCCCTATTGGTAGCACAATCAACTACCAACGCATGGTCGCCTTCACCCGTAACCATTGGAACACAATCTCACCTCCGAAGATCCTTCGCAAAGAGAACGGAGTATTCATCTTCCAATTCGCCACTGATGAAGATCTCAACACCATACTCCATGACAGCCCATGGGTTGTTAATAGCTCCACCACCATCCTCCTGAAGCGCTGGACCAAGGACCTCCCCCTCGACTACTCCTGCCTGAATTCTGTCCCCATTTGGGCCACTCTCCATGACCTTGATTATAGGTTCTGGTCCACTAATATGCTTGCCAAGATTGGTTCGGCAATTGGAACCCCTATCCTCACGGATTCTTGCTCGGCTTATCAGGAACGACTGGGATATGCTCGCATCCTCGTCGACATTCAGGCCAATCGGCCCCTCCTCCGCGAGGTCATGCTGTTGGGGCCAGACAAAGTCACTCTAACACAAAAAATCACCTACGATTGGATCCCACCACATTGCCCTAAATGCCTCATCTTCGGTCACACTTGCCCTAGATAGTTGGTAACGTGCATGGCCTTGCACCTGGTGATGGTAACCCACCCCCTAACTCTCGCCCCAAATCTCGTCACCACCCTAAATGGGGGCCAATCCTTCCCACACCGGATCCCTCTCACAAGATTGATCCTCACCCTTCTCTGACCCAATCTGAAATTCACACAAGACAAAAAAATAACCGGATACCCCACCTCCCCCCCTCCAATATCTCAAACCCTAAAACCTCCTCTCACATTACATGCTCCGTTCCTGCCCAAACCACATGCACGGACCCACCACCATTACCCAGTCCCAATCCCCCAAACAACCCTGAGTCCCTCAATACCTCTCTGATGACGGCTGTGGCGTCAATAGGCCCCTCTTGCGTCACAAATACGACCCAACCCATATCCCCTCTGCATGAGTCCCCTGGGAACCCTGCCCTCTCACCTTCCCTCACTCCCTGCCTGCCAACAAGCGTTGCTCAGGAAACCTCCCATGGTTCCAATGAATATTAAAATATGTACCTGGAATGTTAGGGGACTGAACGACCCTATCAAACAAATAGCCGTTCAACACTTGGTCAAGAAGAATGACATTGATATACTAGCTATCCTGGAAACAAGACTCAGATCCAACAAAGAATCTCGCATCTCAAAACACCTATTCCCCACTTGGAAACAAGCCTCCAACTCCTCCCACGCCTATAACTGCAGAATTTGGGTATGGTGGAACCCATTGAAGATCAACCTTACCACCTCCCTCCTCACCGACCAAATTGTCCACTGCAATATCACTTGCATCCAACCTCTCCCTAACCTTCAAACTAACCTGGAAATCTCATTCATTTACGCCCATAATGAACCTGATGATCGATCTAGCCTTTGGTCCTCAATTGCTACTATTGGTCTTCTCAACACATCTTCGCCCTGGGCCCTCCTTGGCGACTTCAATGTCACACTCACTCCGGATGAGAAGAACACCAATAATTCCCCTTGCATATCACAACAGTCTGCGGAGCTTGCTATGTGTTTTGATCAAAACAACATCATGGACCTACCATTCTTAGGGTGCAAATACACATGGAATAACAAGCAGGTTGGATCACGCACTTGGTGCAAACTGGACCGCATCTTAACCAACCCTGCATGGACCACAAAATTCCCACAATCCCATGCCCATTTCGATCATCCCAGCGTCTCTGACCACTCCCATGCTCTTCTCTCTATCACCCAACATTACGGCATGAACAAAACCCCCTTCCGATTCAACAACCTATGGGCCAATCATGAGGACTTCGCTTCAAGCGTTGATCGAGTCTGGAGGGTTGGCATTGATGGTAACCCCATGTACGTACTCACCAGGAAACTGAAGACTCTGAAGCCCATACTCAAAAAATTCGGCAGTCGTAAAATGGAAGAGATCCATGATGCCATCAACAGCAACAGAAAATGCCTTGAGAACGTTCAATTTGGCCTCCGGAGCGATCTTCACAACATCCCACTCCAAACTGCCGAACAAACGCTCACCAACTCACTCAAAACCAACATTCGAGAGCTCACTTCCACACTTAGCCAACTTTCCAAAGCCAACTGGGTCAATTTTGGTGACCAATGCTCGGCTTTTTTCTTCAGGAGCATAAAAACTCGAAGAAGCCTCAACCGTATCATGTCTATCATCACCCCTGATGGCAGCACATCCTTGGACCCTGATATCATTGCCACCACCTTTGTTACCCACTTCCAAACCGCCCTCAACCGCCTAATCCATACCAACCTTCAAACCTTCCCCAACCCACCACTACCAACCCTCACCCCCACTAACAAATCTTTTCTCTCAATGCAGGTCACTGAAGACGAAATTAAAACCGCCTTATTCAGCATTGGCAACAATAAGGCGCCTGGACCCGACGGATACAATGCAAAATTTTTCAAAGCCTCCTGGGACATCACTCGCACTGACTTTACCAAGGCCATCCTTGACTTCTTCAAACATGGAAAGCTTCTCAAACAGATCAACCATGCCTCTATCTCTCTCATACCAAAATCAGACTCACCCACCACACCTGCGGACTATCGACCAATCTCCTGCTGCTCAACCATCTACAAAACCATTGCCAAGGTTCTATCTGCTCGGCTTAGCTCAGTCCTCCCTCACCTTATAGGACCTTACCAAAGCGCCTTTGTCAAGAATAGATCCATTAAGCACAATGTGCTCATTTGCCAGGAACTTCTTCATAAATACAACCAGAAGAACATCTCCCCTAGAGCTGCCTTAAAGATCGATCTATCCAAAGCATTTGATACCATCGACCATAGCTTCATCATCCATTGCCTGACCTTAATGGAGTTCCCTGGGCACTTTATCTCACTGATTAAGGAGTGCATCACTACGGTTACTTACTCCGTCAACATCAACGGATCCCTTCGGGGACACTTCAAGGGTTCTAGAGGATTACGCCAAGGTTGCCCTCTATCACCCCTCCTCTTCACCATTGCCTTGGAATTCCTCTCCCGGCTCTTACTACACAACACCTCAAAACCATCCTTTCACCTTCATCCCAAATGTCGTACCCCCCGTATTACCCACCTCTCATTCGCTGACGACCTGATGCTCTTCAGTCGGGGTGATTGCTCATCAATCAAAATCCTTAAAGATACCCTCGACACATTTGGTGAGATCTCGGGACTCAAAGTTAACCCACACAAATCTCTACTCTTCATGGGGGGTATGACCTGATAGCATGAATTATAGTCTATATTTTGGGGTTTGTTTGAACGTTTTATCTTCAATAATCTGCATGTTTGTATGTACATTATGTGATTTTACTGCCATTTCATCTACCTTTGCGAGAATCGAGGTCTACACCTAGTTTCGTTGTAATTGCAGGTAATATGGTACGTTTTGCATCAAAAAGGAGCAAAAGAAGTCAAGAGTCATTTGGAGCTACATCCAGGAAGCATAGTCATGGATTAAGGATTTACTTTGGGCCAGTTTTGAGAGATTTCACATTCAGTTGTGACTCACCTCGGTTGACCAGAGATTCATCTCGACCGAGGTGATCCAGAGACGCCGACTCGACCGAGGCGAACACCTAGGACGCGGCGAGAATATTTTATTCTTGGCTGAGATCTTTTAAAATTGGAAAGTGATCTTATATTTTTGGGCTTGGCTCCTGGAAGGAAGGAGATATGCAGAATCATATATTTTACCTATATTTATGGGAAAAGATCTTTCTAAGATATTTTATCTTTGGAGGGTTATTTTCCTATAAAAAGGGTCGGATTTCCCACAATTCGAAGAGCCCGCATACACCGATCATCCGCTATCAGCGCAAGAAGCAACATACTCCAATTTGGGAGAGAATTGAAGAACCTTTTTGAAGGTTGAAGGAAGATTGAAGTTCATAGCTTTTATAGCTTTATTGAAGGGTTTTGTAAGATTGTCTTCAATTCCCTCAATTGTTGTCTTGTCTTTTTGGATTGCTATCCAAGGAACGCTTTGTTGTGATATTTGATTCAGTTATTGAAGTCTTTTCATTAAATTCTTCTTTGTTCAAATATTCATCTTCTTCCCATATATTTAATACTTTCATAATGATGATGAGTGGCTAATTTCCTTGTGTGATTCTAGGGTGATTGGCTGAAGGTTGTGGGAAAAACAATGATAGAATAATCTTAGATTCCAGTAGGATCCTGAAAGTTCGAGTCTTTAACCTTAACCCTAAGCATCTCGTTCGGTTGATGAACATCTCGGCCGGGGTGGAATTCTTCTGACCGAGGTGACTTATTCGACCTAAACTGAGAGTTAAGTGTTAGAGTTTGCCAAATCCTATTCTTATTACACCTTCCTGGTTCAAAGCAAGCTTAGGATGAGACTTACCCGGTAATTCCTTAGATTGTGTATCAACGATCATAAGTGTAGGTAATAAAGGTTTATCCTTTATTGGGGTTTGAGTGTGCTTCCATCCCATCTTCGTGAGTTAGCCTGAGACTTACCCGGTAAAGGTTGATTCTATTCCCTTAGATGGTGTGTTAGTTTGAGTTATAGTTCTTTATCTTAATTCCTTAAAACTTACCCGGTAATAGGAGTTACGATTCAGGATTAGTGTGTAGTGAGACTTACCCGGTGATCTACTCCACTTAGTAACACCTTCCCCACGCAAAAATCTCAGCTTTGTCCGCTTATCTATAGATCTTGAGTTGGAACCACAACTAGATGCTTTAATCCCTAGAATTACATGCTTGCTTTATTTGACATCTTATTCATCTTTGATTGTGTTAATCGCTCTTGTGGTTAGAACTAACGTAGCATACTGTGTTGACTTTGTTTCACCGAGTCCCTGTGATCGACCCCTGGAATTTTCTTGCTTTTACTACGATTGACCCGTACACTGCGGGTTCGCATCCTTGTTTTAAGCTTAAGTCTAGGGTTACAAATTTAAAGCTTGCACACACCGTTTGGAGCGAACAAGTTTTTGGCGCCGTTGCCGGGGACTTGGTCTAGACCGAGCCGGTACGGTTTGCTCTTGGGGCATTTGCCCCGTTTTGTCTAACCACTCTACTTGAGTGACTTTTGCAGGTTCTTTCTTAGGTATATGCGAAGAACCCGCACTGGGAAGGAAATCGTTCCTTACGATCCCGAACCAGAAAAGACATACAAGAGACGCTTGAGAGAAGCGAAGATGGCCCAACAAGACGATCGCGATCTTGCGGCCCAATTGAGAGAGACGCAGGAGCTGCTGCGCCTCAGCAAGGAAGAACTCATGCAAGAGAAAGAGGAGAATCGCACCAGGACTGCAGCAATCGAAGCTGAGATTGTTGCCATTCGGAACCAGATTCTACTTCGACCGATGCAGGATCCAGTAGTTGATCCTCGACCGAGGCAGATTCCAGTACCCGACGCCCCGGCCGATGTACTTCCACCTCGGATGCCAGTCCGAGATGTTCTTCTTGCAGGAATTCCACAAACCCTAGGTCAAAGGATGGACCCTAACCAACAACTGAGGCGTCCAGGAGTTAACCTAGGAGATCCAGCAGATCATGACTACGAACTTCGACCGTAAGTTCTAGCTATGATTCGCCAGTGCCAATTCGGAGGGCTAGAGAAGGAGTCGCCGCATCAACATCTTCAAAACTACGAGATCTTGATGGAAACCTTGCGACCTTCCAGAATTGAGAACAACAACTACAAGCTAAGACCTTTTTACTTTTCTTTAAAAGATAGAGCTCTTACTTGGTATCAATCTCTTCCCCCAGGAAAAATTAGCACATGGGAGGAGATGACTACGGAATTCTTGACCAAATTCTTTCCACCCTCAAAGACCGCTGAAATGAGAGGGAAGATCAACGCTTTCATCATGAAGGACAAGGAGAGCTTGTCCAAATCTTGGGAGCGGTTCAAGGATATCCTTTTGGATTGCCCACATCATGGGATTCCAAAGATCGAGTTGTTGGAGATCTACTTCAAAGGGCTGGACGGAAGCACCCAGTTCAATCTCCAACTACTCTCCGCCGGTACATTCATGGACATGGCGGTTGACGAGGCTTGGGACTTCATTGAGAAGCAAGCCTTGCACATGGAGAAGTACACCCACCAAGGAGCTGAAGGTGGAGTTAAAAGAGTCAACTTTCAAGAGACTCAACCCAACAACAATCAACTCACGTCCTTGAAGAACGACGTGAAGCAATTGAAGGAGCTCTTGATGGCTCAAACTAAGAAGGAAGAGCAAGGGCAAAGGAACAACAACAACAATAACGGGTACCGTAACAACAACAACGGACCCCGAAACAACTACAACAACAACAATAGAGGATCCAATAGCAACAACTGGAGGGCGAATAACCAAAACCACGATAACAACCATTCAAACTCCAACTCTAATGATTCCTCTAACCCTTTCCTCTCTTCTCCTTCTTCTTCTTCTACTCCATTGAAGAGCCAAGGGCAAGGATCAAGTTCGTCTCAGCCGGAAAAGAAGGACGCAGTCCTGGAGGCAATCTTGATCAAGCTTAGTGCTATGGAGAATTCTATGACTTCATTTTCGAGGGCCCAAAAGTCCTTCGAACAACAACTTGCTAATAGGGCGAATGAAGCGCCAAGAGATCCAGGGAAGCTTCCAGCAAAGACGGAAACTAACCCTAAGGGCCAGTGCATGGCCATAACGACGAGGAGTGGACTCAAAACTGCAGATCCAGTACCTCGCTCGATGCAGACCACCTCGGTCCAGACCTAGTCGAAGAACACCTCGACCGAGATGCCAACCGAGGCGGCGCAACAGAAAGCAGGAGGAACGACAGAAACTTATGTTCCACCTCCTGCATATAAACCACCACTTCCATTCCCCCAGTCCAGAGCCAGAGCACATCTAGACAAGCACTTTGGTAAGTTTCTTGACTTGATGAATAAGCTACATATTAACATTCCCTTCCTTGATGCCATTCTAGGTATGCCCGCCTATGGGAAGTTCTTAAAAGAAATCTTATCAAGGAAGAGGAAGCTGGAGGATGTTGGTGAAGTTAGGATGACATCTAAATCTTCGGAGCTTATCAAGATCATGAAGGAAAAGATGCCACCTAAGTTAAGAGATCCCGGCTCATTTTGCATTCCCATTCAAGTTGGGGATGTCACTTGTGAAGCCCTATGTGATCTAGGAGTCAGCGTGAGCATCATCCCGCTAGAGCTATGCACGAAGATCGGTCTTGGAGAGCCCAAGCCGGTCAAGATTCGACTCTACATGGCGGATCGCTCCATTACCCATCCCGTGGGCATCTTGGAGGACGTTCCGGTCAAGTTAGGTAACTTCTATCTACCTATAGATTTTGTTGTACTTGACATTCCCGCAGATTATCCAGTACCTATTATTCTCGGAAGGCCATTTCTAGCAACTTCGGGTTGCAACGTGGATTGCAAGAACGCCAAGTTGAAATTCAACGTTGATGGCGATGAGGTGGAATTCGCACTACTTACAGCCATGAAAGGGGAGCAACTAACTGATGATATCTTCAACATCTACGATGAAGAAGAATCAAGAGAATTGGTGAGCTCTATCCTTATTAACGATCCGCTCGAAAGAGTTATAAGCTTCAGTTTAATGGAGGAAGGTATAGATGCTTCTTGTGATGCAGATATACGGAGCTTGAAAGCACTGGAAGAGGATCCAGGAGCTATAACTGAGAAGCTGATCCAGGAGACGAAGATCTCCAACCTCGGACCCAGTAGCAGTACCTCGACCGAGGCACTTTCTGGACAGAGCGAGGCGACTGAAGAACACCTCGGTCAACGCATTTGCGCCTCGACCGAGGTCGATAGTGAGACGATGTCAACTGAGATTGCTGAGAATAACAATTTTCTTACTCCTTTCTCTGACATTCACCCACTGTTGGCGGACCATTCCCTCCACCAACTTTCTACTAATAAAGGTCCTTGGTATGCTGATATTGTGAATTATCTTGTTTGCCAGGAAATACCGCCCGGATTGACGTACTCTCAAAAGAAGAGATTCTTCAAGGAAGTACGACATTATTACTGGGATGAGCCGCTGCTATTCAAGCGCGGACCGGACGGGATGCTTCGAAGGTGCATTCCGGAAGATGAAGTTAATAGCGTCATAAGGCATTGTCATTCACTTCCTTGTGGAGGACATGCTAGCACCGATAAAACATGCGCTAAGGTATTGCGTTCCGGTTTCTTTTGGCCTACATTATTTAAGGATGTGCAATCTTTTGTTGTTTCTTGTGATGCATGCCAAAGAACAGGGAACTTGTCAAGGAGGAACGAGATGCCACTTAATAACATCCAAGAAGTGGAAATCTTTGATGTATGGGGGATTGACTTCATGGGACCTTTCCCATCCTCCGGAGGAAACCTCTACATTCTCCTTGCAGTTGATTACGTCTCTAGATGGGTTGAAGCCATTGCTTCTCCCACTAACGACGCCAAGGTGGTTGTAAATTTCTTGAATAGAACTATCTTTCCACGATTTGGAACTCCCCGCATCATCATCAGCGATGGAGGAACGCATTTCATCAACCGGAAGTTTAAGGCACTTCTATCGAAGTATGGGGTAACCCACAAGGTATCAACCGCTTATCACCCTCAAACTAGTGGACAGGTCGAGATCTCGAATAGAGAAATCAAGGCAATTTTGGAGAAAACCGTCTCTAGAACGAGGAAGGATTGGTCCATGAAATTGGACGATGCTCTTTGGGCGTACAGGACAGCATTCAAGACTCCCATAGGTACCACCCCTTATAATTTGGTATACGGGAAGTCTTGCCATTTGCCCGTTGAGTTGGAGCACAAGGCGTATTGGGCTATCAAATGGTTGAACTTTGACATCAAGGAGGCTGGTGAGAAACGACTATTGGAGCTTAACGAGCTGGAAGAGCTGCGGTTGAACGCCTATGAGAATGCCAAAATCTACAAGGAAAGAACGAAGAGATGGCATGACAAGCGTATCGTTCCAAAGGAGCTTAACGAGGGAGATTTAGTTCTACTCTTCAACTCCCGCCTCCATCTTTTTCCAGGTAAGTTGAAATCTAGATGGACCGGGCCTTACGTTGTGAAACATGTTTTCCCTCATGGTGCAGTTGAGATATGGGGAGAAACTAGCGGAAATTTCAAGGTCAACGGTCATAGACTTAAGAAGTACCAACCGGAAACGCCGGTTGAGGAGGTTGCACCAATCTACCTCGTTTGAAGCGCACCATGGTCCAGCTAGCGACCTTAAATCAAGCGCTTCTTGGGAGGCAACCCAAGGTATTGCTCTTCTTTCCCGTTTTCTAGTCTAGCTTAGATAGTTTTTGTTTTTGCTTTACTTTGCTTTGTTTTTGGCGTTCTGGACAGACAACAGGGAATATCTAAGGAGGAGCACAACTGGAAGGACAGAAGTTCGAGATTCTGAGAAGACAGAAAGACCTCGGTCACTGTCAAAGCACCTCGACCGAGTTGATTCTTGAGCAACCGAGGCGACTAGGGTTTCTGCAGAACCGCCTCGGTCCATACCACCTCGGACCAGTCGAGACCATCTCGACCGAGGTGACAGCAGATCCAGTAAAAGTATAAAAGGGGGAAAAATTACATTTTCATTTTTTTTTACCCTCCTCGACCGCGGCGAACAGACGCACCTCGCTCACCTCGTTTCTTGCTCGTTTTCGACGTTTTCTGCTTCCAAACCGAGATTGAAGGATAGAGGAGTCGATTGCAACTACAGATCTGCAAGAAATTTGAGCGTTTCGACCGGAACGAGGTAAAAACGTTCGAAAACCTAAACTCGTTCGTTTACTGAAATTTGGGCTTTGGTTGCCCTTGATTCTGTTGAGGAAACCTTTAAGTACCCCTTAGGAAGCATCGGTAGTGATTTTTGGGGGAAAAGAACTGAAATTCAGAGAGTTGGAAATCGCACTGCCTTCGCCTCGGTCCAGTCGACCTGCACCTCGGTCGAGGCGATTCTTGGAGTTTGTCAGTCGACCGAGGTAGTCTGACAGTACAGTTTGAAGATGAGTTCTGACAGATTGTTAGCCCTTAGAGATAGATCCTCTCCTTCCCCTTCTTCTTCCTCATCCCGACCTTCTATCCCGGTGATTCACGAGAGACACCGGGTAAATTATGATCGTATTGCTAGTCGTCCAGTTATCGCTTCTAGATTTCTGGACGTTTCTGCCTTTGATTGTCTCCACGTAGATGGAGAGCTTAGGAGGATGATCACCACCGTCGGGCTGGATCAGTTTACTGAGATCCGAGCCCCAGCCTACCTTGAGCCGACCCTCGAGTTTGTCAGTTCCTTCACTTACCTCCCCACAGAGAGGGCTGTGAAGTACCGGTTGATGAACCGGAACTACTTAGTACCTCTTGACCACTGGAGAGACATTTTTGGCTTCCCTGCCCCCACTGCTGTAGACTTCCCGACCCGAGCTGTAGCTAGAGAGTTCTGGGGTCAGATCGCCCACATTACGAGGCATGCAGATAGGTGGCGCCCTGGTGATTCCAGGGCGAAGCTTATCTATCATCTAGCTTTTCGGTTGGTACACAGGATCTTCAGCGAGACGCTTTTGGCGCGTACTGAGACGCCCCAGAAGGTCCGACAAGGGGAGCTCTTCTCTTTGTACTGCATGGTCACAGGTGGATACCCAGACTTTGGATTGATGCTGGCAGAGGATCTGCACAGGATCAAGGCCAAAGGGAAGGGAGATATATGCTGCGGAGGGATAGTGACCCATATCGCTAGGTATCAGGATATGGATCTGAGTAGGTGTACCATGGTGGCGGCTGCCAAGCCGCTCAGACTTCAGGAGATGATTACACGGAGGATTCTAGTTCCCCGTGGTTTGACTACACCCTACGTCGCTATGCCATGGGAGCTGACTGCACCTCAGGGCATCAGATGGTCTGCACAGTTCTCTGTCTTTGATCCACACTACTGGCAGACAGCATGGGCTCCACTTATGGAGGATTACAGAGAGGCAGCAGCTGCCCCTGCTGAGGCTGAGGAGGAGGTTGAGGACGAGGACGACGATGATGATGATACAGTAGATGAGAGAGGAGGTGGCGTCCCGATGGACACAGGTACAGATACAGCTGGGACGAGCGCGCCACCTATTATAGATTTGGATGATGACGAGGAGGACACTGAGCCGGCGCCAGCTGAGGCGTCTCCAGTCAGACCTGCTAGACGCAGGAGGCGTGGAGTTAGGGACAGAGCTGCACACCGACGGATCGATGACCTGACGGATCAGGTTATCGACTCATATGCTGCACTTTCGCTGGATATCCGCGAGATGCAGGAGCGGTAGCATCATCAGCACATGATGGCTCAGCTACAGTTTGAGCGTATCATGGGCCATCCCTATGACCCGACTCAGTACCCCTACATACCACCACCACCACCGGATCGAGACTACTGAGGAGCTGCAGGACTTTATTATTATATCTTTTTTATGCAGTTCGGCTTTTATTCGGTGAGTTCTCTTGTTTAGACTTTTATTATACCCACTGGGACAGTGTGTCTCAAGTATGGGGTGTTTGTTATTTGACTACTTGACTACGTGATGTATTCGACTACTTTTGATGTATTATATTTATCGGATATTTTCATATTTATGCTTCATTTGCTTCTATATGATTATCTGATATTACATGCATACCTACAGGTTATTTGATTGAGAAAAACGTCGAAACCAAAAAAAATGGTTTTAAAAAAAAAAAAAAATTTTTTGACCTCGACCGGGGAGATTCTGGCCAAACGAGGTGTTTCACCTCGGTTGAACCAGGAACACCTCGACCGAGGTGTGTTAACTGAGAGTTTTCGAAAGCGATTTTGTGTTACTTATCTGGATATGATCTCAGTGAAGATCTTGTTTACTGACTGGTTTTAGATTCTTTATGTGTTTGAAAGGTTTTATAATATGTTTAAGTTGCTAAATGCTTTGTTTGAAATTATTGGCATGTTTAATACTTTGTTTTTATCCAAATTATGTTGAATTTGAAGGTTGACACCGCAGGTTAAGTTCTCTCACTTTCTTCTTGGAAAGACCAAGGCAATCCATTCTCTTCTCTCTTCTTCTTCTTGATCATGCTTAGCCCCTCATATACATTTTGCCTCTCCTATCCGGGAATTTGGAAGCAAGCGAAGTGGTGAAAGCAAGTGGAGTTAAAGTTGAGAAGTGGCTGGAAGTGAAAGTGTTAGAAAGCAATAATAGGTTTGGGGAAGTCAATCATGAAGATGAGTAACTCGGCACCATTCACATAGCCGGGTGTTTGTGTCTTGCCAAAGTCGGATTGAGCGATATTCCTATCGGGTCATGGTATGTGCATCAAGGGTTTGATGCATCTCGAGAAATTGATGATTGCGGATTTCCTAGGCTTCGGTTATTGTGCACCTCTGTCCATGCATCCCAAAAAGTAAAGTAAAAGAAAAGTGCGAAATAAGCAAAGCTTATTGGTGGAAGGTGTTGCAAGTCAAAGTGAAAGTGAAGTTCATCCTTTTCCCGGATTCCAGCACCACATTACCTTACATACATCCCTACCCTACACGTTTCTTGACCTTTTCTTTTGGGAAGCCCTTGAGACCTTGAGCTTGTTGATTGACTTAGCGGTTTAAATCGGATTATACATGATTAATTTTGATAATTATGATTTATTATACATTCTATGATTTTATGCAAAGATGAACGACTTTCCTATATCTATAAAATGTTTTGATCATGTTGAGTTTTTAAATTCCAGGAAGTACTCTCTTAGAGTGATCTATGGTAGTTGCACACCATAAAATGTTTTTGAAAGGCTTTTTCAATGATTTTCTTGACTTATAATCCATTCTATCTTGTCTTCTATATGCGGAACTTGCTTGGGGACAAGCAAGGGCTAAGTATGGGGTATTTTGATAGCATGAATTATAGTCTATATTTTGGGGTTTGTTTGAACGTTTTATCTTCAATAATCTGCATGTTTGTATGTACATTATGTGATTTTACTGCCATTTCATCTACCTTTGCGAGAATCGAGGTCTACACCTAGTTTCGTTGTAATTGCAGGTAATATGGTACGTTTTGCATCAAAAAGGAGCAAAAGAAGTCAAGAGTCATTTGGAGCTACATCCAGGAAGCATAGCCATGGATTAAGGATTTACTTTGGGCCAGTTTTGAGAGATTTCACATTCAGTTGTGACTCACCTCGGTTGACCAGAGATTCATCTCGACCGAGGTGATCCAGAGACGCCGACTCGACCGAGGCGAACACCTAGGACGCGGCGAGAATATTTTATTCTTGGCTGAGATCTTTTAAAATTGGAAAGTGATCTTATATTTTTGGGCTTGGCTCCTGGAAGGAAGGAGATATGCAGAATCATATATTTTACCTATATTTATGGGAAAAGATCTTTCTAAGATATTTTATCTTTGGAGGGTTATTTTCCTATAAAAAGGGTCGGATTTCCCACAATTCGAAGAGCCCGCATACACCGATCATCCGCTATCAGCGCAAGAAGCAGCATACTCCAATTTGGGAGAGAATTGAAGAACCTTTTTGAAGGTTGAAGGAAGATTGAAGTTCATAGCTTTTATAGCTTTATTGAAGGGTTTTGTAAGATTGTCTTCAATTCCCTCAATTGTTGTCTTGTCTTTTTGGATTGCTATCCAAGGAACGCTTTGTTGTGATATTTGATTCAGTTATTGAAGTCTTTTCATTAAATTCTTCTTTGTTCAAATATTCATCTTCTTCCCATATATTTAATACTTTCATAATGATGATGAGTGGCTAATTTCCTTGTGTGATTCTAGGGTGATTGGCTGAAGGTTGTGGGAAAAACAATGATAGAATAATCTTAGATTCCAGTAGGATCCTGAAAGTTCGAGTCTTTAACCTTAACCCTAAGCATCTCGTTCGGTTGATGAACATCTCGGCCGGGGTGGAATTCTTCTGACCGAGGTGACTTATTCGACCTAAACTGAGAGTTAAGTGTTAGAGTTTGCCAAATCCTATTCTTATTACACCTTCCTGGTTCAAAGCAAGCTTAGGATGAGACTTACCCGGTAATTCCTTAGATTGTGTACCAACGATCATAAGTGTAGGTAATAAAGGTTTATCCTTTATTGGGGTTTGAGTGTGCTTCCATCCCATCTTCGTGAGTTAGCCTGAGACTTACCCGGTAAAGGTTGATTCTATTCCCTTAGATGGTGTGTTAGTTTGAGGTTATAGTTCTTTATCTTAATTCCTTAAAACTTACCCGGTAATAGGAGTTACGATTCAGGATTAGTGTGTAGTGAGACTTACCCGGTGATCTACTCCACTTAGTAACACCTTCCCCACGCAAAAATCTCAGCTTTGTCCGCTTATCTATAGATCTTGAGTTGGAACCACAACTAGATGCTTTAATCCCTAGAATTACATGCTTGCTTTATTTGACATCTTATTCATCTTTGATTGTGTTAATCGCTCTTGTGGTTAGAACTAACGTAGCATACTGTGTTGACTTTGTTTCACCGAGTCCCTGTGATCGACCCCTGGAATTTTCTTGCTTTTACTACGATTGACCCGTACACTGCGGGTTCGCATCCTTGTTTTAAGCTTAAGTCTAGGGTTACAAATTTAAAGCTTGCACACACCGTTTGGAGCGAACATGACCCCACTGGAACAATCCCAGGATCGCTCAGTGACTGGCTTTGACACTGGTGCCCTCCCCTTCTACTACCTTGGTGTTCCGGTTGGTAGCAAGAGACTTACCATATCTGATTACATGCCCATCATTCATCGTACCACAAGCCGTATCCACTCTTGGAGCGCCAAGAAGCTCTCTTATGCTGGCCGTGCCCAACTCATCAAGTCCATACTCCTTGCGATCAACCAATACTGGAGCTCAATCTTCCTCCTGCCGGCTATCATCACCAACAAAATACACAACTTACTTCGTTCGTATCTTTGGGCTGGGGAGGTTGGTAGTGGTCGCGCCCTGGTTGCTTGGGATAAGGTATGCTCTCCTAAGGCCGTCGGGGGTCTTGGGTTCCCTGACATCCTCGCCAGGAACAAGGTAATGCTCACAAGACTCATATATGACATTGACCGCAAAGACCCCAACCTGTGGTGCAAGTGGACGGATCATTATATCCTTAAGGGCGGGAACTTTTGGATGTGCCCCTCCAAACAACAGCATAGCTTCTCCTGGAAATGTCTTCTTAAAATCAAAGACGAGCTCCTCAACTCCCATGCAAATACAAACGGTACTCCCTCACTTTCACATACCGATGGCACTTTTTCTCCTGGTAAAGCTTATGAACTACTCAAGCTGGTCCCTAGCCTCACACACCCTCCACATAAATCTATATGGCTTAAACACAACATCCCCAGATGCAGCTACGTCGCCTGGATTGCTAGCCACAGAAGGCTACCCACCCTGACCAAGATCAAGAGCTGGAACCTCATCGACTCCGACACTTGTAAACTCTGTTAGAACACGGCTGAAGATGATGATCACCTCTGGAATGCCTGCAGTTATACCTCCCTTGTTTTAGACATCATCTCCAGATGGACTAAGACCCCCTACCCGGATCCTTACCTCAACAACCTTTGGTCTTGGTTAAGCTCCAATGTCCCTCCCAAGCACAAGCTCATTGAAAACATCCGCATAGCCTCAATCATCACATTCATCTACACTACCTGGAAAGTCCGGAACCAACTCATCTTCAACAATTCATACACAAGAGCCATTGACTGTGCTGCTGAAGTCATCCATTCTCTCCGGATCCACTTCGCGCATCACTGGAAGGATCGATCACTTGACTCCAAAGCTACTGCTAAGATGTTAGGAATTCCCCTTAACTAATTCCCTTCTGTCCCTGATGTACCCCTGGACTTTGCTCTTCCCCCCTCTGATTTTGTATCCCTATGAAATCTTGTAAATTTTCCAACTCTCAATTCTCAATATACGTAAATTTTCAAAAAAAAAAAAAACATTTTCTTTACCCGAGATTGATGAATACCAAAATCATGTCAAAATTATGCTTGGAAAGCCACCGATACTGCATTTAAAAATAAGTTCCAACAATTTGGTGAATAATGCTCGAATCAAAAAACTTAAGACGAGTTATTAAGTGATATCGGATAATAGTAAATACATAAAATTTATAAAAATTGAATCTTTAAGTCTACAACAAATAAACCACTAATGTCGTGGACTTGTGGTTAAATTCTTCAAGTAGTTGATTTTTGAAGGGCGGCCGATTATGAGTGATGGGTCATGAGTCATGACTTGTTTTTCCAATTATGAAATAGTTTCATTTTCAAGAATCCAATGCCTTTGTTCTATCTGTAATTTGAGCTAACTTTCAACTTCTCTGCACATTTATTTTTAACTTTAAAATTATGTATTTCATATGTTATCAACTTGTTGTATTCTTATTTGTTTTATTTTGTTAACATGTTTAACTATAATAGGGTGTATTCAATCCAAACTTTTAAAAATTTCGACTGATTTTTAATAATTATAAAAATTATTGATTTTGTGGAATATTTTAATTCTATATAGAGTCAATATAGATTCTGTGAAAATTAGGGGTTGGGAGAAGACTTTTATAGAGTTTAGGTATGTATATAAGTAATAAAGAATCATATAAAATCAATGAAATAATAGATTCTTTTAAAATCAACAAACTTTTAAATACATAGGAATTTTATAAAAAATTTTAAATCCTAATTGAATACCAAAAGATTTATATGAACTTTTAAAAATCTATATTAAATAATCAAAGACTTTTAAACTCCAAAAATTCCGGTAGAATCTTAATTGAATACACCCCTACAAAGAGAAGATTGGTGAAATAAGGCACTTTTTGTAACTTGTAGACTAACTATGCACCCTATTTTTACAATTAAAAAATAAAGATAAAATTGAGTGGATATGGCCAAAATTATGGAAATTTAAAGATTCTTCTCTCTCCTATTAATAATCAAATAAATTTTGTTAAATCGGAAACTAAATATTCTTATTTCTCTTCTTAATTATAATAAGTTAAAGATTGTGTAAAAGGTAGGAATCGAACTCTGGACGAGTTGCCCCACCCCCGCCCTTATACCAGTTAGACTAATCAAACTTCGTGTATTGTTTTGTCGATACACAATATTTAATACACAATTTTTATACATAATTTCAATTACACAATGTCCGTACACAATATCAATTACACAATGTTAATAAATAATACACAAATATCAGCTACATAAAATGCATTAGACATACATATTCTATTACACAATTTCAATTACACAATGTAAATACATAATTTCAATTACACAATTTCAACTACACAATGTTAATACATAAAATACTTGTATAACCAAACATTTTGTAAATGACGAATTTGTGTAACCAAACATTGTCAAAATGACATACACTTGTACTACATAAACGTAATCGTTATGTAGAAAGTCGCAAAAATTATGTATCAGCATATGTACATAACCACGAAATTATGTATCAACATATGTGCATAACCACGAAATTAATAACAACATATTTATTTAATTACGATAAATAAATAAATAATTAAAGAGCAAACCTCCATTGACGATATTCGAGTTTCTTAAAATCGAAAAAATGGAGATTAGAAAGGTAGACGAAGAAGAATAATGAAAGATTTGTTGTATTTATGTGATGAGTTATTTTAGGAGTTGTTATAATTTCTTTCCTAATTTAACGAAATAATTTAGTTTATCAATTATTTTAATTTGTCAAATCTGTTACATATTTAAGGAGATAAAATATTAACATTTATGGCAATATCAATTAATATTTATCAATTTATCTTTTTCTACATAAAATAGGGTGCCTAGTTTGTTAATTGAAAACAAAAAGTGCCTACTTTATAAACCAAGATACATAAACTACCTACTTACCCTAAACACTCCCCCTACAAATGTGGGAACATTGACTATTTCTACATTGTAGTCGTCCACGTTGTTGAAAATAATAAGTTTATATGTATAAAGGAAAGATATTTTGAGTCTAATATATAATATCGGTGAACTACTATTTTTATCGTCAATTAGTTTTACGATGAAATTTTTTAAGTTGATGTGACCGTCAACTAAATTTGTAACCTAGTTACACTTAACTTACTCAAATGTCCAACTTTAAATATGAAAACTTATTATATGTAACATATCTCGTTACCTAAGAAACTAATTGTTATTATATTTGACCAATTTTTTTCCAATCGTTATTCATGTATCATCAAATATTTTTTCATCAAATTGCACCAAATTTATAATTGTTATTTTACTGTAAAGTGTAACGACCCGAGTTTTAAGTAACCCAAGACGTCACTAGGCTAAGGACCACACAGTGGGTCCCATCAGTTAGCTTGACAACAACTTCACAAATAGGACCTTGCAACAAGAAGCACGAAGAAATAATGAAAACATTCAACCTGTCATTTAGAAAACATTTACATAACAACCGTGCATGTAGTTAGTATGTATATCCCAAAACGACACTTTAAAACATGACACCTGAACAGGTGTCTTAAAACTTCAGCCTGAAATCAACATGTGTACACAGTTGCGCACAACCAACAAAAGACTCGCTTGCAAGCGATTAGTTTCAAAAGTAGTTCAACCAACCCTTGGGTTATCACTGCCTCGGCTGTCCACACCCTGCAGCTGACATCCCTGAAGTGTTCCTATGATCAACATTACCTAAAAAGATTCGGTTTAAAACCGTTAGCTACCGATCATAATCTATCCACGAGAGATTATATCAACACATCACAACACAACAAATATATTCAAATACCATATACCGTGCTCATGAGATAATATCATGCTTTTATGAATGATGCACGTGAATGCAGTATGAAATTTACAATTTTCGATCCCGGACCAAATCCGGAATCATTGCTTATACGGTTCTGGCTTTGGTGTGAGCTCATCATTGCACAGATTAGATTAATTCAGACATTTGCTCTTAGGTCGTAGCCAGACTGATCAAGTCTACGGGCCAGGCTTTCTCGTGGTGGGTTATGGTCTTAACCCCTAACCACATGCAACATTTTGCCATTCATGTTAATGCAAACATTTATCATTTTCATTAGGTGTGCGACCCGAGCCTGAAGTCCAACAGACTCGGTGTCATTCTTATACAAACACAAGTGATCCGGGCTTGGCCGAGCTCCGGTATTCACTGCAAAATACTCACTTTACATGCTCTTGACCTTTACAAGTCATCGTCATATCACATGCCTCAAAAGGCTTATCATCTCATACATTATCATGTTTCAGCAAGCTTATCATGTCATTCAATAGCACGCCTCAATAGGCTAACACATGTTCATTTAACCATTTCTCATAATTATGACCTGATAATAATCACAACAACATTAAGCATGCTTTACACATCATAACGTCATTTTCTTCATAAACACATCAAGCATGCTTCACACATAACACGTCTCAATGCATATCAACATTCACATTTTAGCACAACAAGGCATTTCAAAACAAAAACACATATCAACACAGTGAGATATAAATCTCTCAGGCACGGGTTTCTGCAGATCGAAGCTAAGTAAGTCCGAAGACTTACCTGGATACACTCACTGAGCAACTAAGCTATAGTTAGTCTACCGTCTTCAACACCACCTGTCGAGAATATCATATTCCTCGTATTAAACTTCTTGCTTCAAACATCAATTAAATTCATTCCTTTGAATTTAATTAGCTTATAGCGTTTTCTAGATTCCTAATTTAATTAATTAATCTTTAATTAATTAATTAAATTTCACCAGAATAACATTTTGCCCGCAGGCAGTTTCTGAACCCAACTGTCATCAAATCTCATCAAACAAATATCCCATAATCACCATAATAAAGTAACGAGCATAATGGAATTTCCAATTATCCATTTTGACAAGTCTAAGGTCAATTTAGGCCAAATCGCAATACGGAAAACGAATAAATTCATAACTTATTCGTTACTAACCCGATTGACGATCCGAAAGAAGATTCGGAATCACAACGACGCTGGATACGCTCGGACACCTTCAAATCCACCGGAACTTGGACGGAGCCACCAGCCAAAACTCTAATATGCTCGACCAGCCCTTTATGTGCTCGGAAAAACACAAACTCGGTACCGATATGAAGAGGATGAAGAGAGGAATCCGAAAACTCAAACGGATTTGAAATCGGATTAGAAACGGAGAGTAGATCTGAGTTTGAAGGTTGAGAGAAATCAGAGCTTTTACGAGGAATTGTGAAGAATAATAAATGAATTTCCGCTATTTATAGCGAAGACGATAATTATCTTTTAGCAAAGTCAATAATTATCCGTTTATCGATCCGAAGACGGTTTGAGCCCCTTCTCCAAATTCTCGAAATTGGGATAATAAATCTGACATTTTGTGTGGATAATTATTCCGCAACTTTCTCGGAAAACACATATTCCTAAGCCGCCTTTCTTAGCCGCTAAGAAACGAAATAGCGGCTCTTTTGGCCATTTTGCCTTTCCATGTTATTTCATATCTAGAATATACCCAATGTCCTGATCAATTCTCTCAACTGCAATTTTATTAATTGAAGCTCCCAAATGCTCCAAATAATACCAGAGGGTAAAAATTATTTCCCGAAGGAAAAAGTGAAAATTTCCCCATAAGTCCAAATTTACACCAAAAATCATAATGGTGGAATTTATACTCGTCATCTGCACACTATTCGCGATTTATGGGTCAATTAATATCGATGATTAACTTAATCACCCTTAATCATCCTTGATTAGGATTCGAAAATTCTAGCTTTTACATAAAGTTCCTTGTTTTGCGTTCATGTAGAAAAAAAAATGGAACTCGTGATGTGAAGGGGCGTGGAATCGGTTCGATCTGTACTAGGGATTAGAAATTTTAGAAAATCCGGATTTGAGACTGGATCGGAGTTTCAGTCCAACCGGATCCATCTAAACTCTTTTCTTATTTTTTTAACTAATTTTCAGTCCCTCCTTAATCACTGATTTTTTTCAATCTTAGCCGGGACTATAAATCCCCGGACACCCGAAAATGGTCCAGATTTAAACCGGATTATAAAACCCCGATTCGATCTGGTTCAATCCGGATGTGCACATCCCTACTTTCATATAACAGTTCGGCTCCGATGAAGTTTAAAATAACTTCACGGTGAAGTTCAATCAATCTAAACCGTTAATTAAATTTAAAGGCTAAGATCTCCTCATTAATTAAGGTTAGTAAATATAAAAGACAATATATAATAACATAGAATTTTAATATCACTAAATAGGGAAGGCAGTATTTTAAAATCAATCAAATTTATTTTGTTATTCAAATTGATTTACTGTTTAATCTCCCTCTTTTTATTAGTATTTATAAAAATTGGATGCATTTCTGATTAATCGAAAAGATAGTTTATAAAAAATATAAATATTGATCCTCTTAAATTTAAAAAATGATATATAAATAAAAAATATTTATTTATTTTTCCTAAAACGTCTCCTTCATTATTCTTCTACTAATTAACAATGTTTTTGATAACAATATTATTAATTAGTAAAAGAAAAACGTGTATTAGTTATATTTATATTTTTATTTTTATGTATCCTTTGATAATTTGAAAAAATAATTTATAAGACTAATCAAACAAAAATAAAATTACTTTTACTTCTTAAGTAAAAAAAAACGAACAAGGTTGAAAAACCGTTTATCTTTTTAAACAACTTTAAAATACTAATTAGATAGATGAGGTAGTATATATGTTACATGTCTTTAAATAAATAAAAAACATTGAAGCAATATAAATACAATTCGATTAATCAGAAATGCATCCAATTTTTTTAAATGCTAATAAACAGAGGGAGATTGAACAATAAATAAATTTGATTGATTTTTATGATATTACCTTCCCTATTTAGTGCTATTAAAATTCTATTTTATTATAAATTGCCTTTTTTATTTACTAACCTTAATTAATGAGAAGATCTTAGCCTTTAAATTTAGTTAACGGTTTAGATCGATTGAACTTCACCGTGAAGTTATTTTTAAACTTCATCGGAGCCAAACTGTTCATATAAGTATATAATAGGAAAAGGGGTGCTATCAAAAGAAAAGAAAAAAAAAAGGAAAGGATTGTGGATAGATTGGAAAATTAAAATAAACTTAATTACCCTAATCAAGCCATTATAGTCTATCAAGTGAAGATATATAAAAGGATAAAAATCTGTCAAATAAAATATACCTTTTTTGCGAAATCATGATATTTTGTAGACATAAGCCAAGTGTGAGTGCGAGATGATGTTAGTTAATAGGGTGTAATAAGCCACGTTTTGACCTACAAAAACAAAGAAAAAGAAGAGGAGCGTCGGAGCCTTTGGCGCCACCAATACAAGAAGCGCCAAAAAGAAAACGCGGGTAAATCTCAACGTGGGCCCCACTTTATTTATCTTTTTTCGATAATAACACCCAATAACACATAATAGAGCCAATAATAAATCTTTTTTTACTTTGTATACAACTAACAAAAATTAGAGCTTAATCAAAAATATATATTTATCTGGTCGGCTACTGGTGTGCAACAAGGAGACCCTTTGGGACCCCTCCTCTTCTCTCTTGTCTTGCACCCGTTTTTGCATGGGATCAGAGACAATTGCAAGTCTATTCTACATGCTTGGTATCTTGATGATGGTATCATTATTGGTCGGTCTGAGGAGGTGGCTAGAGCTCTTGATATTATTCGTGAGTTTTGTCCGGATTTAGGCCTCATGCTGAATGTTCGTAAAACTGAGCTCTTTTGGCCTTCATGCGATGGGTCGAAAGTTAGAGATGGACTATTTCCACATGACATTGCAAGACCGCGTTGGGAGTTAAGTTGCTAGGTGGGGCTGTGAGTAGAGATGAGGAGTTTGTTAGAGAGCTTGTCATGAAGAGAGTTGTTAAGGCGGTTGAGTTGATGCATCTTCTTCCACAGTTGAGAGATCCTCATAGTGAGCTTCTTCTGCTTCGTTCTTGTATGGGTGTTGCTAAGATGTATTTTGGCCTTAGGACTTGTCATCCGGAGCATTGGGAGAGTGCAACAGCTTATTTTGATATTGGGCTCCGTAGATCAATTGAGGATATTGTGGTTTGTGGGGGCCCGTTTTTTGGAGATCTTCAGTGGCGACTTGCATCTTTGCCTATTCGATTTGGGGGGCTTGGTTTATATTCTGCTATGGAGACGTCTTCCTTTGCTTTTGTTGCCTCTAGGGCCCAGTCTTGGGAGCTTCAAGACCACATTTTGCGGGACAGTGGAGTTGTAGAAATGGGCTCTGAGTTTTATGGAGCTTTGGGCAATCTTCAGACTTCTATTCCTAGTTTCGACCTTTCTGTCTTTACTGTCAAGAACACCGTCCCCCCTAAAGCCCAACATGCTTTGGCGTGTACTTTTTTCAGTAAGACCGTGCAGGAAGTGGAAGTTACTTTTGATTTGACCCTTAAACAAAAAGCGGTTTTCAAGTGTCTTCAATCCACACATAGCCAAGATTTCCTTCTTGCCATACCCATTGATGGACTTGGGCAATGTATGTCCCCGATTGAGTATCGTTCGATTCTTAAGTATCGCCTTATGATTCCTCTATACCCGGTTGATGAGATTTGTCCTATGCCCAATTGTCGGAGGATTCTAGATTCTTTTTTGGGAGCATGCAGTTCATTGTAAAGAGCTTCCTGGCTTCAAATATAGGCATGATTTGGTCCGTGATGTGTTGTGTGATGTGTTTAGGAGGGCGGGGGTTTCTGCTAAGAAGGAGACGCCTGTGTCCTTCTTAATTGACCCACGTGAAGGAAGATCCACCTTGAGGCCGGCGGATGTCTTGGTGTTTGGATGGGTGGGTGGAAATCATGATTGCGTCGATTTGACTGAAGTTCCCCACTTGTTTGTTTGGGTAGTGGGCCTTTTGTGGTGGGTAAGGCGGCGCTTTGTGCGGCTTCTGCTAAGGTGGTCAAACATGAGAAAGCTTGTATTGAAAATCAACATGTGTTTCTTCCGTTCGCTTTTGACACCTTTGGTTTCCTTGCGCCCGATGCTATTGAAGTTCTCAAGAGGGTGCAACGGGTTTTGCATGGAAACGTTATGTCTCCTAGGTCGTCTGATGTTGTTTTTAGGAGAATTGAATTTGCTATTCAGAAAGGTTTGGCGGCACAACTTGTTGTCCGTCTTCCTTCTAGTTCGATGTAAATTTGGGTTCATGGAAAGTTAATGTGTATTTTTTTGTAAGTAAAAAATTAAAAATTCTAGGTTAAACTTTTTTCTTGATTTAGGTCAACTCTATATCGGATTTTTTTACCGTGGTGATTAGCTTATCAAAAGATCATTCACATGGACTCTCTTCAACCGATGTATTACATATTTTAATTTTAGCAAGATTTTGATAAAAAAAGACGCGTTGGATCTTATCACTTGCTAAAACATATATTCCCCAACAACCTAGTTACCCGTTATTACTAGGTTCTCAAGTATGTTGTATTCCAATGAAATACTACCTTGAGATGTGTCATTCAATTCGTCTCCCATGTTATCCGATATTAGTGAATCCTTATATATGTTTAATTGTTAAGTATCGTATAACAAAAGGTTAATTGTTTCTACGCATTTCTTGTTATGTTCGTCACATCTAAAGTGAGCTTGTTATTCCAAACTTTGTTGGCGCGCAAGGCCGGAGCCAAGGGGTCTGTGCCCCTCCTTCAAACGAGATTAGTTCCTTTAGGTGGGTAAGATTCATATTGTTCTTCTAGTTAGATTGAGGGAAGGGTGTGTCTTCGGTGCCAATTTCGAATCTTATGAGGAGTAAAAAGAGTGCTTGTTGTTTTTATGCATTGAGAGATTAAGTGAAGTTTATTATTACACTAACACATTATAATTTATAATATACTCACTTATCCGTCATCACTTAATTTTATTTGACAATTTATTAATAAAAACACACCTATAAATTTAATATACAAAACAAACCTTGTTGTATATTTTCATTTTAAGAAAATACACATATATTTTAAATAGAGATTAAGTGTAGTTTATTTTAAATTCACTTTTAGTTAATCTAATGTAATTAATATAATATAATTTCAAATACAATAATTCATCCACTACTACATAATTTATTTGACAATTTATTTATAAATTAATTTAAATCTACTCTAATTAATAAAACATATATAACGAAATATCCAATTTATAGTACGAAAACTTTAATATACTATTTTTTATTTAATTTATTTAGTGTAATTTTTAGCTTAATATGTAAGATATCGTGTATAAAATTTTTTTTTGTCCCCCCTTAAAAGATTTTTTGACTCAGTCAATGATGGCGCGTCCAAACTTTATTGTCACGCCAACTTGCTCATGTATGCTAACTTGTCAAGTCATGTTACAATCGCTCGTCATTTCAGCCATATATCTCAATTTTCACAATCTTGGTTGTCAAATTAGGACAAATAGTTATAAGGGAACTTTCACTTTGTAAGCCTTGATTTACTTGTGACCCTTCCTCGTTCAAATCACCTTCGATCTTCTAGTTACACTTAGTAGGTGTTTGGTGATTTCTCGTTCCCACAACCCATTATTTTGAAGATCTATTCCGCAGTGCTTAATCATGTAATGACGTGTGTTGGATTCTAATCCAAGAGTCTCCGAGTGCGTTTTGGAGTATAAACAATAATCTTGTATTGAACTTTCACCTTGATAACTTGGTTTCCGATTGTCCAGAGTTGTAATATTCTTTATGTCATTTCTTCCATAACCTCGTTAACTCTTATTCCGTGTTATATGGGGTTTCTCCATCTTGACGGTAATTTCTTTCTTCATCCTTCTACACATTCCATGACTTCAATGATGTGGTACTTTGTCATTCACTTGTCTTAGGTTGCATCAAAAGAACTCGTCATCACCAACTACTAATTCTAAACCTACAACACAACAATATTCTAACACTCGGAGTTCTTCTAAGGAGGACGGTGATGACCTAACATGCCTTACTACCCAAACAACCAGACAATGCATTATGCCTTTTCAAAAAAGTCCTTAAAAACTTGTGTTCTTAAAACATCAAAACTCGATCTGAGTTTTGTTTGGATCAGATTATCATGTCACATCTTCAGGTTACAAGTGTTCTTGTTGTCACCTAAGCTCTGTATCATGTTGTAACGCTCTGGATTTGGAAACCCGGAGTGTCACTAGGATATGAACCACACAGTGAGTGAATAGTGAATCTGGGAGAGAGCAAAAGGTAAGTTAGGGTTTTTGTTGAGAAGATGATGAATAATACTCGGGATAATTCCGCAAATAACGTAAATCAACTCCGTATCATCAATCATTAAAATTTCTAATTAAATCATAATTAACTTATCAATAACTTAACTCACTTGATTTAATCTAATTAATCGATGAAAAAAATATCGGAAAAGTGACTATTACAACAACTTATCCTAACATCGCAAACACCCCCCTCCCTCCCAAATGCAATTAACATCTCTTGATTGACACATAACATAAGTATAAATATAAAAGTCTAACCGTCAAGTCACATCGGCTTTACAGTTGCTTATTTATCTGTTTATATCCGTCCGTTTTTGAGAACGTGATGAACCGGATGACTGCCCGAATACGATCGAGTCTAGTCGATTGTTCTTACTTTCCCCGCCATTTCACTTTACTACTATTGACTTTGGGCGCCTTTGTGCGCAAACTCATCAATGTACTATTATATAATTACAAATCTCTTATCACTTGTTCTATATTACTATATCAATCCAATTTTCTCAATTGACGAAATGACCCACTAAGTAATTGCTTAGAAACTCTTGAGTTTATCGAAACCATCGATAATGCCACTCACAAAATCACATTCAATTGAACCGAAAAGTTGACACTTTTTTTTCTTTTTAGGACAAACACATTTTTGGAAGTGGTGCGGTAGAAAAATTCGAAATGGCTAGATGATAATCATAATATTGACAAAATCTTGACGGAATTTTTATTATCAAATTCATCTACATTTTTTATTTATTACAAAGGTAAGCGTATTAGATTCGGTTACCGGTAGGGCTTCACACATTGGGACCGGATCGGAAAACCGGACCGGAAATTACGATCCGGTTCGGTCTTGGATCGTAATTGGAAAATTCCGGCCCAACTCCTTCCGGTTCAAGATATTCCGGTCCGGAATTTTTATACTTTTAATATTTTTTTAACTAGAACAACATCCGGCCCGGTCCAAACCCGGACCGGATTTAATCCATATAAAAATATATATTTCAAAAAAATAAAAATTAAACGGTCCGGACCGGACCGTGGTGGACCGGACCGTTACGGTCCGATCCGGTCCATGAACCGTTTCGTAATAAACCTGAAACGGTCCGATCCGGTCTGTGACTTTACGGTCCGCTCAGGTCCGATTTGGACCGTTTGGACAACCTTAGTTACCGGCCCTAAAACATCCTTATTGACGAGGACGTTTGTGGTCGACTCTCTAGCTGTAGGATAGTCATGGCCAAAGATGCGAGTTTATCGACTACTTCGTTGACTCTTATATTTTAAATTTATAGACTTTTAATAAAATTTTTAAAAACTCTTTTTAGTTTAATTTTATATATATATATATATTTAAATTATTTGAAAGTAAAAGGTAAATAAATATTTTAATTTAAAAATAAAAATATTTTTATTTCAAAAAGTAAATAAAAATATAAAAAATATTTTTATTATAAATTTATTAATTAAAATTTACTGAGGTTATAATTTGTTTTAGATTTATTTTTTAAATTTATTATTTTATAATAAAATCTTAATATAATATATTAAGAATGAGTATATAGAGAAAAACAAATAAAATTATGAGGGCGTCAAGAAAAATTTTAGAAAAAATTCAAACCTTGAGAAAACCGCAACAGAAAAAACTCATACATATTTAAATATTTGTTGATGTTATGCAAAAGATAAAAATAATTTCGGATACGCGACAGTATGATATTAGATACAAAATTGGAAAAATAAAATTTGGATATCCGATAATCGAATCAAAACGATCGGTTTGTCCACCTCCAATCCACACCTAATTTTTCCTAATATTTCGAAGATAAGAAAAAGATAAACAAAATAAAATGTCATATTTATAACCGACCTAAACGCACACAGCCTATCAAGTTCAAGCTGAACGCTTACTCGCTTAGGCCGGATATCCCAAATTACTCCAACTACTCATGGAGAAAGAATGAGAACGAGGACACGAGGAGATCATGTCCCTCTCCTTCTCCGATTGTTTCCCGGACCTTCTCTGCGCTGAGGACTCTACGTCCTTGTCAACAGACTCTCCGTCAAATTACTCGTCCGATCTCGAATCTCCGGCGACTTGCTCCGACGACGATGACTCCATAGCTGGATTCATCGAAGACGAGAGAAATTTCTTCGTAGGAGTTGACTACTTGTCGGAGCTCCGATCTCTCTCCGTCGACCTCTCTGACCGTGCTCTTTCCGTTGCATGGATCCTCAAGGTATTCGTGTCTTTCTCCGATCATTTTTCCTTGTTAAGCAAATGCCACATGTAGTCCCGCTGTTCGATTTGCCGGCGATAGTTAAGAGTTAAAGTTGGATCTGCTAATTTGTGGTGATCGAAGCAATAAAGGCAAGACGATCAAACAGTATTAGCCGTCCGATCATAGGCAGTTGTACTCTGGCGTTTGTCAGCACGGTTTCACTTTTTTTTTTTCCAAATAAATGGATACGAATTCCAATGTTTAACGGCGTTAATGGATGTATACACTGAGGTGTGTATGGCGAGTTTACGACTTCAAATTTTGCCTGCAGGTGCGAGCGTTCTACGGTTTTCAGCCGTTAACGGCGTATCTCGCCGTTAGCTACTTCGATCGGGTTTTGTGCTCTCACAGTCTACCGGTTAGTTCTATTTCGTCACCGGTTATGTTCTTATTTGAGTTTCTGAGTTCTTCGATGACTAATCTAGTGAGACATGAACTGAAATTTTGTTAGGTGAGTATTTTGTTGATTAATTTCATCCACCTCCACAAGATGAAGAGAGCATTTATCGATCTCTAGCAAGTAATTCTTTGAACGTTAGAAAGAGAATGCGTAGAATGGTCAAAGTGAATTTAATGTAGTGCGCGTGATGTGCACGTACGTTATATATGCAAAGATCACCTCCGTATGATAATAATTGTGGTTCGTCTTTAATTTACATAATTGACCTTCTTAAATGACAATTATTAACAGTTATTTTCATGGAAGGAGTATATACTATATAAGCAGAATCTAGAAGGTAATAATGTTGTTCTACGTAGATTGATCTGGATCAATGATGAAGACAACCAGCATGGGCCGAGGGCGGTGTTATAATTGTTACTAGTGTACTATATTCCTTCTATAATGTAAAACATATTTTGATGATCTGGAGAAACGTTTAGGAATCAATGTCAAGTTCGACACATGATGTATTGATGGTTATACACTAAGAGGCTTTTGTCTTTCTTGAAGTTTAGCTAAGTTTGCTTTTAGCTCCACCGAGCAAAAAGGCTAACATCGATTATAATATATAGTTCTATAATTCTCTGATATAGTTATTTTCTAAAGGGTGGCCACTTTCAGTTGTGCTGACAATGAATTCTCCCTTTACCATTTCAGCAAACAAATGGATGGCCTTTGCAACTCTTATCCGTGGCTTGCTTGTCATTAGCTGCCAAAATGGAGGAACTCCTTGTTCCTTCGCTTCTCGATTTTCAGGTCATTTGTGTGATTTAACTCTACTGTGATGAACCTATATTAATTTTATTGGGATAGCTGGAATTTATTATTCTTGTTTTGATAGGTTGAAGGTGCTAAGTTTATATTCGAACCAAAGACGATCCAAAAAATGGAGCTTCTTATTCTCAGAGTTCTTGATTGGAGGCTAAGATCTGTTACGCCTTTCAGCTTCATCAACTTCTTTGCAAACAAGCTTGATGCAACAGGGACCTTTACCAGATTTCTTATATCATGTTCCACTGATATTATTCTGTCTAATCTCCAAGGTAAAACATTAAGAATCTTCCACTGATACTATTTTAGATCTTTCATACATTCTATTACAAATAACGTAATGTGCAACTTTTGACAGAGGCGAGCCTGTTAGAGTACAATCCATCAAGCATAGCAGCAGCAGCTGTGCTATGCTCTGCAAGCGAAATTCCGAAATTGTCCTTGGTGACCCCGGATCATGCTGAATCATGGTGTGATGGCTTGAGCAAAGTAAGAACCCACTATCTATATCCACTCAAACGTGTATATGCTGGTAAAAAAAAAACCGTCCTCTACCTGGTTACATTCACTATTTAGTAATAAAAAGATTGCGTTATCCTATAGGGGACTACATTTTTGTGGGTGGATTTAGGGTCACACTTATGATATAGTAGGCCGGTGATAATAATGATGATAAGCTCTGATGTTTCTACTTTCAATACGAGCACTTGAGTAATATCATAATGTATATTTTATTGAGTGATCTTGATTTTGCAGGAGAAGGTGATAAATTGCTACAGAATAATGCAGCAATACATGATGGAAAATGGAAGGAAAGCTCCAAAAGCACTGCCACAGTTGAGGGTAATGAGCAGGACAAGGGTGAGGTTTTCCACCTGCTCTACTTCTGACTTCTCTTCCTCATCACAGTCATCTTGCTCTTCCTCTTCATCACCAACAACACAAACTTACAATAATAATTATAATAATAAGAGGAGGAAACTAAACAATTTGTCATGGATTGATGTGGATGATGACAAATTAAGCTCTGATTAGCCAAGAAAAATGTTGGTTAAGTGTTCATTAGAAAATAATAAGAAAGAGAGTAAGAGAGGGAGAAGAACAAAACTAAGGAGGGTGTTTGCTTAGTATCACTTAAAAAGTATCTATCCTTCTCTTCCTCTCTCTCTCAGTACATATTAGTAGACTTTTCTATAGGATTTGGTAAACGGATCGGATAGATCCGATTTGTGCATGAGAATCATGATATGAGAGTATGAGCTTTGCAGATTCCCAAGGATAAAAGGGAAAATTGTTACATAGTAATATATTTATGTGGGGTGGAAAATTGAAGCTTAGAGAGGAGGAAGTGGGGGTTGAATGAACCAAATACACTCACTCCCTAAAGTATGAGGATGGGTCCATTTGAAATTGTCAATGGCACAAAATACAATCCCTTAAGTGGAAGATAGAGAAGGCCACTTTGAACCGTTGGAGGGTTTTAATGAGGTTTTTGGCTCCATACAAAAAAGACTTTCTCGTGAGTTGTATGTGCCATCAACGCTTTCAATGGTGGAAAAGCTGTGGCACATTGTGTGTATGTGTTCTTTTTTGGCGGGAAATGTCCTTGTCTATCTTTTTTAATTTAATTTCGATACATGTTTAGTAAGTATATACAATACTCTCAAAAACATATTTTGAGATGATGATGTATCAATTGTGTGAAGGTCACACGTTTTGTATTGTTTCCTCTAAACTTATATAATGAGTACCATACTAAAAGGTCTTTGGGGCCTTTCTGTTATCCTAAACAATAAACTGGTTTAGACTTTAGAGGCCAACAAATCTCATTCTTATGGAGGTTTATCTTTTCGTTTTCAAGTGTTCTTAAAGTTAATTTAGTTTTTTGATGATTGAGATATGCACTGTTGCACGAGGGTTTGGGCCAAGATGTTGTGATTATATGTTGAGTTTTGTCACTAGAGATGGATTTGATCTTGTTTCTGTACATAGCATGTGGATAATAATGGAGATTTCTTGTAGCTTTCTGGCTTGTATTGTTGCTTGAAGAACAACAATGCGTTGTTGTAAAGCCTTGGGAGTGATAATTTTAGTACATATACAGAGTGGTAGACCCTTAAAATTAGGGATGTTAGCGTTAATGTCGGTAGCTAGACAGGGAGTGGTGGGTCGTATCGTATGATTTTGCTTACATTTACACCTAAATTTAGGGATGTCATTTGATACGAAACTGCTCGGATTGGCTTGAAAAAAATTATTCGAGCTCGCCTTCTAAACGAGTTCATTATGAATACATTTGTAAGTTCAGAAAATTTGAACTTAGTTAGGCTCAACTTATATATAAACAAGTGCACAATTTAAAGCTTTTTAAATGTGACTCTTTTATTGAAGGAGGGGAGATTATTGATTGGCCCATACTGTAGTGTTATATGCTATATGGATGTTTATGTTAAGATGTATATTTTATACAAATAGATTAAATTTAATATATGAGGTCTAAATTTGTATTTTGAAAGCAATATATAGGTTGATATTTTCCATATGGACGCATAAGGAGATTATTGAGCGGGTCCAGTATAATTTTTCTATGATTCTGTAAATCATGGAATGTCATCCTTTACCACCTAAGTGTATTATTTCGTTAGATTTTGTTGTTTAGTGAATTTAAATTATAAATTTTGGCGGTTCACTTTATATTATAATGATGAATTTTCAGTATGGAACATTATACATAATTTAGATCAATCTTCTATAGTATACCTATAACTTTTAAAATTATTTAATTATTAATTTATAATTTAAATAATTAAAAATAAAATAAAATGGACTAAACCCAAAAACTGTAGAAAATTTAGATTTTCTTCAAGTGAATTGGATGAGAATTGATACCTAAGGACGATCTTTTGATCCGTTGATATGATTTTCATATTGGTGCATTCCACTCTCATCATCCTAAAAATTATTGAATAGACCAAAATATACCAATGCATATTAGAAGGAAAAAAAACACTTTCATCAGTGAAAGTGCTTAAACTGAATCAAGATAACATTTGATTATGTGTTTTTGCTGAACCCGTCCAACTCAATCGGTCAATACTACTTATGTTTAGGATACTTTGGGACCATATAATTTAATACTCACGCTATCACTTTATCAATAGCTTAAGTTTTTTTTTCTAGAAGGATGTTAGGCATCCTCCGCGGAGTTTGTGCACTTTTACTTATGAATAGAAAGAGACTAAGTAGTGTTTATATGGGATAGTTCAACCCCATACATCTTGTAATAAGAGATAATAATATTATTGAAAGAGTTAAAATATACATTAAACCAAGTTCAATAAAACAAAACTAGTTAGGCAATCCACCATATTCATCTCGTGGTAGGTAATAGGGTTGTTCCAATTCCGGTCCGGAATTTTGGACCGGACCCGGACATTCTTACGGTGCCGGACTTGGATCGTATATACAGCCCCGGACCAGTTAGCCAAATTTTTATAACCCAGAAAAGTTACTTTTTAAAAATGGTCTTACTGGTTCATACCGATCTAAACCATATTTGAATATTCGATCCATATCCGACCTACTAATGGTCAAATAGACCCTTTTCTATTTCCATTATGTTTATGTATCCTTCAATAAATAGCATTTTTTCTATCTTCATTGGGTTTGGGTATCCTTCAATTTTTACTACTTTTATTAAATTGACGTTAAAAGGTAAGAGATTTAGTTAGGGGTACATCTACTTAACATATTTATATTATAAACCTAGTTATTAGAAAATTTTCAAAAAAATTTATTTAACTAATTTGATTATAGACCAATGAACAACCTATGCGGTAGACATGAACCCCTAACTAAATATTTGTTTATTTCATAGTAGTGTAGCATAATTTCATCGTAATGAATCACGAATACCTAATTTGCTTCCATATTACCGACTATTCCCTTCAATAAGGTGCATGCCTCTCAATCTTTCTTCAGCTTGTTGGATGACGTGGCGATATGACGTCATAAAGAGGTTTTATTCATGTCTTTAATTTTTTTTTTTGGTAGCAACATGTCTTTAATTTTTTTTTTTGGTGGGAAGGAGAGTCAGTGGTCTCCGGCGCATCTGGACGCGCTTTTATTGATAGAAAAGGCGGCTAAGTAGTCATCATACGGGGGATAGCCCGACCCCTTACATCGTCAAGTAAAAGATCAACTACACCCTCCGGCGGGTCAGACAATACAAGCAACCCAATGGGAATGTTCAAAGCAAAGCTAGCTAAGAAATCCGCTACTCTATTCGCCTCACGGAAGGCATGACGAAACTGGATATTCCAGTCTCTTCTCATATAGTCTTGGCACGTACGTACCAGACTGGCAAGAGGATGGTGAGGGGCAATGGTGTTCTTGATGAGTTTGATTACCAATAGCGAATCCGTTTCGAATATAACCGATCGGTAACCCAACTCCCAAGCTAACTTGAGGCCATGTACCAATCCCCATAACTCTGCCATGGGCACGGTACAGACCCCAAGGTTAACACCGAAACCACCCACCCATTCCCCTGCCGAGTTCCTAACCACACCTGCAGCGCTAGCAAAGCCGTCTCTACTTTTGGCTCCATCCGTGTTCACCTTGACGTAGTCCTCGGGTGGGGGGGTCCAAACCACATTGATCAGGTTCTTCCGGCTTTGAATGTTGGTCCTACTCCTCTTGCTCCATGTCTCGATGTACTCTTTAGTTCTCGCTTGGATAGACCGTCCTCTGTTACCATTGAATATGTTGCCATTGAAGGAGGCCTCATTTCGCCATTTCCACGTCCACCATATTCCTACTGCAAAAAACTCACTCCACAAATAGTCATTATTAAAATGTTTCGTAGAGTGGATATTACCTCTTAACCAAGCGGGAAATTGTAGCGAGTGAAAGTCTTCGACGTAAGCTCCAGCTTGCATAACCCTCCACATAGATAGTGTACTGCTACAATCTCTAAATAGATGAATTAAGGATTCTGTGGCTTGGCTGCAGCAGTAGCACTCCTCAGTGACGCTGAGATGCCGCCTCCGACGCTCTTCGTTACTCAAGACCCCACCTTGCATGAGCTTCCAGATGAAAACCTTAATTCTTTCTTGGATCCTGAGTTTCCAAATGTGCTTATAGATGTTGCCTTCACTGTTTTGTACTTCATCAGCCCCAGTGAGTAGCCTGTACGCCGTCTGTATCGAGTACTCTCCATCCTGGGACAGCCGCCATCCCACCTCATCACTCAAAGGCTGGAGCATCTACTGGGTTGTGTGGTTGAACTCCAAGGTAAGGGGTTTGACAGCAGCCAGCTTCATCAGTACCAGCGCCGGGAGCTGCTCTTCGACACTCTTCCAGTCCCACATAAAATCATCAGTCCAGTAGCTGTAAACTTTCCTGTCGAGCTCAGCAGGGCTGATCGGTTGGAGTGCGAGACTATGCAGAGGGACGTCGCCTATCCAAAGGTCAGTCCAGAAGCTTATGCTTCTACCATCCCCTAGGATCCATTTAGAGCCTTTCACAATAACCTCCCTTACGCCTCTGTCGATACCTTTCCAAATGAGTGAATCAGTCGGTCGGGGTCTTCTATTGCCTGTCATATATTTTTGCTCCAGTATGCTGATCCAGAGACTGTTGTAACCCTTTAGAAAACGCCAAGCCAACTTGCCCATCATAGATAAGTTAGTCTCGGCCATGCACCTGATGCCAAGTCCTCCTTTTTCTTTCGGTAGGCATATATCCCTCCACTTAACAGTGTGAAGTTTTCGACTTCCATTCTGGTGGCCCCATACGAAGTTCCTACAAGTTTTATCAATCTCTTTACAAACATTCACCGGTAAAGGGAGGGTGGACATTGTGTAAACTGGAATAGAGGTAAGGACAGCTTTGGTGAGGGTGATCCGACCCGCAAAGCTAAGGGTTTTACTTCTCCAACCATTTAGCTTGTGATTAATCTTATCCAACAAACTAGAAAAGGTTGTTTTGGCGACTCTTCCTTGGAGAAGTGGGACTCCAAGGTAGTTACCAAGGTTCTTTGTAACCTCAACTCCACTAAGTCTCTCGATACTAGCACTCAACTCTCTTGAGACGTTGGGGGAGACGAAGATCTTCGACTTTTCGGTACTGACTTTCTGTCCTGAGGCATTGCAAAACATTTCTATACATCTCATGATAATACGGACTTGTGTCAGGGATGCTTCCGCGAATAAAGTGATGTCGTCCGCGAAAAACAAATGAGAAAGCGGTGGACCCCCACGCGATAGGGTAATAGGCTTCCACTCCCCTTTATCAACGGACTCAAGTATGAGGTGACTGAGTCTCTCAACACACAGGACGAAGAGATATGGGGAAAGCGGGTCGCCCTGCCTAATACCTCTTTCCGGGGCGAATTGCTCAGTCACCTCTCCATTCCAGATGACTTGCATTCTTGCTGTAGTAACACACTCCTGAATCATTCTACCCCAGTTCTGGGGGAAACCGGCCTCAATAATAGTGTTCTCGATGAAATCCCACCTTACTCTATCATAAGCCTTTTCGAGATCCAACTTCAGAATCATCCACTGTTTACCAGTCTTCTTCTTCCTCATAGAATGTACCACTTCTTGCATGAGGACGATGTTATCCTGAATCAGACGCCCCGGAATGAAGCTACCTTGTGTGGGGCCTACTAAGCTCCCTATGATGCCTTGCAATCTCTTCACAAGGACCTTAGTGATAATCTTATAGCTGACATTGCATAAGGCGATCGGGCGGAATTGACTGATGAGTTCCGGTTTCCCCACTTTGGCAATGAGGGAGATGAGAGTATCATTACTCCCCGAATAGAGTTGCTGAGAACTAAAGAACCTTGAGACTTCCTCCTTCATGGACCTTCCTACAACATTCCAGCACTTCTGATAGAAGACGGGTTGGAACCCATCAATCCCGGGTGCCTTGTAGGCTCCCATGCTCTTGACAGCCTGCCAAACTTCCTCCATTTCTATCGATTTCTCAATACTGGCCCAGTCCGAGTCTGCAATCTCCGGAAACTCAATTGTGCTCAGAATGCTCGGGGGTAGCAGGTGGGGCTCCGCTAAACTATAGAGATCACGGAAGTAGGCAGTGGCATGTTGTTCAAGTCTCTGTTGATCCTCCACCCACCCTTCACTCCCAATCTCCAACCCCATAACTCTATTTTGGGATCTACGAATGACTGTAGACGTGTGGAAGAATTTAGTGTTCCGATCACCATGCTCAAGCCACTGCTCACGGGATTTCTGGAACCATATTATCTCCTCTTGCTCAAGAATACCTTCTAACTCAGCTTTCAATTTCACCTCCTTTTCAAGAAGACTTGCGGAGATGCCTCGGCTAATTCTGCCTTGGATTTTAGCTAACTTAGCTTCGGTTTCAGATTTCCTGCGAAAGACATTACCAAAGACAAGTCTATTCCAATTAATAAGAGAAGACTTAAGAGTGAGTAGTGCCTTACTTACCTCCGGATTATGTAACCAGCACATCTCCACCATGGGATAGAAGTCACTGTGGGTCATCCAAGCCGCCTCGAATCTAAAGGGTCTTCTCTCACTTCTACAAACAAGTGAAGAATCCAGAGACAGAAGAATCGGAGAGTGATCGGAGGAGAACCGAGCAAGATGTCTAACGTGAGCATTTGGCCATTTCATACGGCCATCCTGATTCATAAGAACTCTATCTAGTCTCTTAAACACTTTCCGCTTGGTCGACTTGCTATCATCCCAGGTGAAATCCGCTCCTGTGTACCCTAGATCAATAAGACCTTGTCCCAAGATGATGTTGTTGAACACTTTGGAGTCTGAGTGTAGGAAACCAGATCCTCCAACTCTCTCATGGATAAATCGGATACAATTGAAGTCTCCTCCCACGATCAGTGGCTTTGAGATCGTAGATATCTCACTATCGAGGGCATTCCAGAACTCTCGACGTCTGCTACCATCAGGGGGAGCGTAAACAGCTATAAGGCTGTAAGAACTAGTCCCCTCTGATATTCTTGCATGGACAAAGCCTCTATGACTATTAACAACCTGGAGAAGGACCTTATCACTTTTCCACAGGACCCAAACGCCTCCTTCAAAGCCCTCAGCTTCAACACGAAAGCATCCCGAGAAATTTAACCTATCACAAATAGCTTGGGCCCTAGCTCCAGAAGTCCGGGGTTCAAAAATGGCGAGAATATCGACATTGTGGTGATTACACAAGTACTTGATAGCTCTACGGAACCCGCTCTTGCAAGCTCCGAACACATTCCAAAAGAGACAATTCATAATAACCAATAAGGAGTAGGGACCAAAGTAGAGGAGAGGCTACTGACCCAACTTGGACGTGTTCTTATCGGCTATCTCGCCATGAATTTCTTCCATCTTCTCATCTGTCAAATCTACGAACTTTCCACTTTCTGTAAGTGTGCTTGTCTTCTGCTCAGCCGGATATTGGTTAGGAGAAGTATCCATGGCAGCCTGCTCTTCTTCCTCTCCTATTTGTGACCGATCCATGCTTAGCTCGGAAGCAACCGCTTGATTCAGAATTTCGAGCTCAGGCCCTTGTTGGCGGTTCACTTCATACAACGGGTCCTCCTGTCTTTGACGTTTGAGAGGGGCTGTAGAAATAAGCGGTTCCTCCACCTTCTTAGCTCTCCAGGCCGCCCTTCTCGCTTCGTTTTTCATTCTGTTGCGTCGTTTCTGTCTACTCTCCTTCTCCATGGCTTCTTCTTTATTATCTGCAACAGAAACAAAAATGGGACTGTTAGTTTTAGATTTTTGTGGTTGAATGGTTTCTACGTATTCTCCCCCAATAACTGTAATTGGGCTCTTCTTTTGCTTCGAACTACTTCCAGGTGTGCTGCTAGTATTTGGGTTGACGGCCTTAGAAGGTCCATTGGTTTGCGGCCCATTCGCGTGTAATCCAGAGTCAGCAGCATGAGATTCTTTCCTAGCCTGGTTGTTAAGGTCATCTGGTTTAATAACATCTGGGATTTTATCATTTTTGGGCCCATTTAAATGGGATCCAGAGGATGTGATCCTGTTGTCCACTGATTTGAAATGCGGATTTTGTGGAGAGTTAGTTTGCTGAATCACTTTAGGGCGTGACGAGAAGTTCTTCCCTTTACCATTGCTATTCTTTCCTTGTATGGCCTTATTCGCAACCCTTGATTGATCCCCTGTATAACCTTGATTGGAATCCTGGTGATTCCTTCCTTTCTGGGCTCTAGGTCTTCTCGCCACCTGCATCCATGGTCCAAATCCGGCGTCAGTCTCAACCTCTACCGGCGTTGTGATCGGAATGCTATTCGGCGGTTGAGGATCATTCTCATTGGTCTGGTGACTTAACTCATTCGTTTTCTCAGCAGCTGCACTACCATTGTTCTCCGGCCCACTGTAGTATTCACAGTGGGAAGCATAATGTCCAAATCTTCCACACTTAAAGCAAATTATATCTAGCCCTTCATATTCAATGGGACATCTGCGGCCATTAATGAATATGGCTTTCTTAAGGGGTCTACTGAGATCAATTTCGACACAAATCCGAATAAATCTTCCTCTATTGAAATGTAGCGTCTTCGGATCAATCGAAATGGGTAGACCAACTCCTTCCGAGATTTTCCAGATGAGTGCTTCATGGTACCATTGTACAGGCACTCCAGTTATCCTTATCCATGTAGGTGCTGAAGTGATTGGATTCGAGGTTACAAAGTCGGGTGACCAGCGCTTCATGATAAGGCATCTTCCAAACACTGCCCATGGTCCTCCTGTAAGCACCATCAATAGTTCATTCTCGCTTTTGAACCTTGCAAGAAAATAGTTGTTTTCTAAATCCATAATCTGTAAGTTCTCTCCGCACCTCCAGAGTTCTCTGATTTTTCTCTCCATAACCGGGAAGGCGATAGGGTATCCCAGAACTTTAAAGACTAACGAGTTACTCCATCGCTCCTCAAGGTCGTCAGCAATATCTCTCGCTATTTCGACTACGGGATCTCCTTCCTCACCGAACGGATAGTTGACGGTGACCCGATCTTCAATGAGCTCTCTAGTAATCTTATCCTTAATAGTATCAGAATTTTGAACCCCTCCAATAACCTGACTCCAGGTTTTTGGTTGAGCCAAATTGCTTTTGTTCGGAGATTCATCAGGGGGTGCCACCACTTGCACTGTGTTCGGTGCAGGGCAGGAAGCATTCAGTTCGGCATTAGACTTTTCACTAGACTCCCCATGTAGCTTCTTACGCTCAGACTGGATCGAGGTAGTTGAATCAACCACATCGATTCCTTCATCCTGCTTTTTGCCCAGATCTTCCTTTTGCTTTGAATTCAATGGCTCTGCAGATTCTTGCTGTTGATCAGGGGAGTCTAGCATAATAGTATCTGCATTGGTAGGTTCATTAGATCTCGTAACTAGATCAGTGACTGCCTGAGGACTTGCCTCCATCATTGCCAAACTTGGGCGCTCAGAACACCGCAAGACTTTTCGCTTCTTGGGTTTCAGAGCGTTTTTTTTCGTGGAGTTCGCTCTGGGTTTTCGTAACTATACCATGGACATCCATGTCTTTAATTGTATACACGGCAGCTGGCATGTCATGGCTTCTTTGAATATTGGCATCATATCATTGCTATTCAGTGCTCAGCGTTACCTTAGCACAGCATATCCCATTAAATTAGGGTTAAATACTGACTTAATCTACAAATATTAAATAAAATTGATAAAAATAATAATGATCACATGGTAGTTTTGTAAAAGGAGATGATAGTAATAAGGTAATAAAAAACCACAATTTTTCAATCAGTGACTAGATATAGTCTATGTAGCTACAAGTATTAAATAAAGTATTGTAAAAAAAATAATGTAGTTTATAATAAGATTTTATTTCAAATAACTTTAATTTTTTTTAAAGGTTGATAAGTACCTCCCGGTTCGATTGGCTTCACCGCTCTACATCCGGGACGGAAATAAATCGTGAATCGAATCTCCAGACTAACCACTTAAAGAATCTAACACCACATTCCACTAGACCAGCTGAGTATTGATAAATAACTTTAATTTTTATAAATGATATTTTCATTGATTGATACACATAAGTATAATATAACAAAATAACGATTTTTATCCATTGAAAAAGACTTACGGCTCCACCACTCTTTTGATCACCGGCTAAATATACGATTGATTAGTTTATAATAAATTATTGATTATTCATTAAGTAACATTAAAGTGTATATATGTACTAGTTTGTGATTATACTACTTATTATATATATAATTCGTGATTAAATACTCAGATTGAAAATTTTTGCTCACTGATCAATCATGATTAATTAAATTCGACTTTTATGATCGAATAATCAAGTTACCCAATAAGATGAATTGGATAATTTTTGTCACCCTACTCTTGAGGTCGTTCATTTAATAAAAATGACTTTTTTCATCTTTTAGAGTTTTTTCTTCGAGACGGGTCGCTTAGTATTCCAAACTAGTTCAAGGTCATCTGATAACTTGACATGTGTTTGCATCTATTTTATTTCTTAACCGGTTAAATACAATGTGTTTTTTTTTTATATCTTTTGGAGTTTTTTATTCATTGACACTTGACATATGTTTGCATCCATTTTATTTCTTAACCGGTTAAATATAATGTGATTTTATTTATTTGTTTGTTTTTAGTGATACAATCTGAAATTTGTTTAGAGAGAAATAACATCTTTTAACTTTTTTTTGTAAAAAAGTATAAAATTTAATTATGTCATAAAAAATTAAATTTAAAATAAATTGTTTATACAAATAAAGTTTGTGGAATTATTAATAAAATGAAATCTAGTCATAAAATATATTTTAAAAATAATGGCAAAAAAAACTTGTTTTAAATTGATGAATTATGGATATTTTAGTCAAATAATCTAATATTTTATTAAAAAATAATTATGAGCCGTTTAATTTCATTAGCTATTATAAATATAAAAGTTTAAGTAACCTATGGCATTTGTCCATCCGAAAGTCAAGTGTTAAGATCACAATTAATGTCATAAATTTTTTAATTATATATTTAAATTATTTTTAATGTATTTGATTTACAGATTTGAGTAAACTTAAACATAAGATTTGCACATCTAATGTTATAGTTTTTAATTAAATTAAAATCTTTTCACATTATTTCGTATTTTTAAAATAAAAAAATTTTAAATCCTAATTTTACAAATATATTTGATAATAACATGATAAAAAAATTATAATATTAATTTGTTATCGTCAATATTAAAAAAAAACGTAGAAGGTAGTGTATTAAGCTCGTTATATTATATTATGTGATTTTACTTTAAAATAATATATTTTTAAAAATAAGTAGTTTGTCAAAAAATACATTTTTAATTTTTTAAATTAAAAAACCCTATTCTAAAAGAAAACAAATGATATGAGTCCACCCATATGAGTATAATCTTGTTGGCAACCGTTTAAGAAATGTCACAAAAATGTCAAGATTCTAGCATTTGAATGTCCGTGGTCACCAAATGTCAAATAAAAACCGGCTACAATAAACGGGTGTAGGTCATTTTTTCAAAAATGAATACCGTGATATCAGTTTATAATTATTTATGTGGCGACTGGCTAAAACTAAACAAGTAAATTAAACTTCTAATAAACACTTTTCGGCCTACAAAGCATAATGGACCTTGCAATGACAAAATGAATAAAAGGGCGGACGAAAAAATGACCTTAAATCTGTAACATCCCAAATTTTCAGAACTCGGGGAGCTACTGGTTAGGACTTCACAATGGGTCTCAACCTTAGTTTGACAACAACATTATTGAATCTTACAACAAGGCACAAATGTAGTAAAACAATTTGAAAATCAATAAAGGTTAATATGATGAATGCATGCATGGTTCAGCCTTACAAGACATAACTATTAAGATGATGTGTATACAGAAACGTAAAGACCTTCCCTTCCCATCTAAATGAGTACATGGATCCGGCTAATCATCCTCTCCGAATCTCTTTACAACTTCCTCAACCTGCAAGACATCTAAAATGTCGGATAAACCGTTAGCTAACATTCTATATAAGAATAAGTAATAGCGCACACACACAATAACAACAAGATACACCACACATCATGTGTAATTTCCGGAATTTTTATTCCGTTTAATTCCGTAGGAAACCGGATTTCGATCCGTTGATCCTTCTATTTTTTCATAGTCGTACACACTATCTCAAATTCTATCATTTTATGTAACCTCACTTCACATAAAATGATAGAATTTTTACATCAAACCCGAATCTATTAAACCCTAATTTATATCATGACATGTCCTTGACAAAGTCATGACGTTTTATTGACGAGACCAAGATGAGACCATGACAACAAGAACATGACAAGAACATGACGAGATCGTGACAAACGTTTGACAAGGTCATGCATGGGCTTGACAAAGCCATGACAAGTTATGACAACCTCAACCCACTTCTCTTGACCAGTTCAGCAGCCTCATGTTGCCTTGCTTTAGCCCGCCTGGTGTTGCTGTACTTCAGCCCATCTGTCTATTGCTTCAACCCACTCCTCTCCCTTGTCTAGGTGATGGCCCAACTATTTTTCTCAGCCCATGAAGTGGTAACAGCCGGCCCTCCCTCTCCCTTTTCTTCACACGTAACAGCTGCTGAATTTAAGGAAGACTTTCTATAACTACTCCTTAATTCACACAGCAGGATTCCTTCCTTCCTTCTGACCACGTTTCTGCACACATTCCTTCTACCTCGTTGCGTTCTTCTGAAGGCTACCTTCTCAATCAAACTCGTCATACAGCGAACGGTCAGCCTCCCTCGTGTGTCAAGTGTGTAGCAGTAGTGATTAGGACTCCGCCTGCCTGCTGCTTGTCCGTCCAGCCAGATCCGAGAGTAGACACACAAGTAAGCGACATCCCTCTCCCTTCTGATCATATATACAGAAAAAAAATTGATCTTAATCCTTGTTGTTTCTCCCCCTTCGCCTATACTAGACTCGGACTAGACGCTGCAGATCGACAAACCTTGCCCAACGCCATCCTAGTCTTCACATCATCTCCAAGGGACGACAACTGCAATCAGACAATTTCATCCTCTCTTCTCTCAAGCTTCTCGTTGAAGCCGGTGGTAGTGATCGACCAGATCCATCGAATCTATCTCGGTTGAGCAGAAGGTAAGCCAAGCCTTCCCTTGACGTCTTCTGGTTGTCCTAAACGTAACTACCTTGACCTCCTTCATCTCCTCCATCCGTCTATATTCCCTGTGCAGTGTCACGCTCTACACTTGTGCCTCGACGCTGGACAACCAGGTGAACCTTTTCACTCGCTTATTATCCCTCTACAGTTCGCAGCTTAACCGGTTACCATGGTGGCAGCAGCGAGATAGGCTAGAGTCGCCCTTGGGTCAATAGTGAGACCGAGCCAAGCCTGACCCCAATCCGGTAAGAAGTCAACGTCATCTTTCTCCTATTTATGACATAGATGCAGCTTGTGTATATGTGCTTAGTGAACTCCATGGGAATAGAACCTAGGATGTGTGAATTAGAGTATATAGATTAGTGTGTTCGGTGAGAGTCAAACTAGAGAACTATAGGAAGGCTGGATTGCTGTAAAAATAAAATGATGAGCAATAGAAATAGAAGTGAAATACCCTTGTTTTTATTTCTGTTTGTAAGATGGAAATGGGCATAGTTGTAGACCAATGTTAAAGAGTTATATAGAAGATCCACCGTTGAAATTTTAATAGATAATAGGTAGATATATATATAGTTTACCGTGTTAAAATTTGAGAAGAATTGAACGGTCGGATTAGAAGTTATAAGCTCCCAAAGTGGAGTTGTTAAGTTGTTTTTCCAACAATGAAAATTTTGGCTAAGTATAGGAAATGTAAGTGTTGTAACCAACTTTGAGAATTTTTGTAGAAATAATGGTTGAACAGTTTGGAGAAATTCTTGCTCCTAAGAATAGATGAAATCTCATAGATGATCTAGGGAGTTATTTCGGAATTTTTATAAGTTTATACGAATTTCATATTTGAAGCCGAAGTTAGACCTTAATGATCTTTCTGAAAATAGGAAAATCGGTAAATTGCCAGTTTGTAACCAAACTCATCTTTAGGAGTTAAAATATGACTTTTAGTCTCAAATAAGAGTTCAAGCATAAATTATGAGATTTTTGGGAAGTTTCGGGACCAAGGGTAAAATAGTCATTCTACCTTAAATGAGTCATGTAATAGTTTCTGTTCAAATAGAATCTTACATCTTAGGAGTTTTAGACTTCTAAGTACCTAGGAAATGTGTTGACCCACTTGCCTCCTTTGACAGTCAACCGAGTTGCTACAGTTACCAATTGAGTTGTGATTAAGAGAGTCGAGATTTGATTCTGGTAAGTCCACGGGCTTACTTAGCTGGCTTCTTGTATGAGTGTAATGTGTATGAGTGGTGTTTGTTAGTTATGATAAACAACGAAACTGGATTAGGCCGACTTTATTATACTATGTAATTGACCCAAGTGTATGATAACGGGTCGTGACATCATCTGCCTAGCTAGGGTTTTAGACTTCTTGTATGAGTGTAAAGTTGACTGCCCGTCACCTCTAAAACTAGGGAAAACAATATGCTCTATTGCTCTTCACTGTTGTTCCTCATTTGCTCGGAATGATTCTAGAGACATACAAGCATCGATAACGTATGATGAAAGCAAAGAGAAGGATCAAGGAAGGATGGGTATGGATCTTACTCGATTCTATGTCTCGAAGGGGCGAAGGAAGCAACATCGGGTTACATACTGTTGTCGGAGTCCGCAACTGCAGGAGGGAGAAGGGCGCGCCAACGTCCCCGGGAGGCGCACCTGCATCCTAGAGTGGCGCACCCGCGGCTCTGTGGTGGCGCGGTCGCGGCTAGGTCTGAGACGCACCAATATTTGGCTGGCTGCTGAGGGCCCGACCAACCGCTATTAGATTTAAAATAATAATAATTAAATATTCAACTAACTACCTATCGCTTTAGATTTAAAATAATAATAATTAAATAAATGAATTACAAAAAACTAAATTTAATATTAAACAAAACTATCAAATCTATATTACTTACTAAAACTAAGGACACTACCGCCACATGTCAATCAACCAGTAATGCCACGTAGGATTTTTGGTAAAATATTTACTAAAATGCCATTTTAATTAATCTGATTAGTAAACTGTTATTATTATTAATTATTTTAATTATAATTTTATAAGGGATCCTAACCACCATAATTTATATTAAAAAAATTAAATTAATTAAATATTCTTTTTTATTAAAATCCCTAAATGTTAGGGAAAATTGATTCAAATTGAAACGTAAATTTTTAAAATTTGAAACGTAAATTTTTTTTAAAAGCATAATCTAAATTTTTTTTTCTAATTTATAAGGGATCCTAACCACCACAATTTATAAAAAAATATTTTTCTAATTTTTAATAGAATTTGAAACGTAAATTTTCTGAATTTTCAAAATTCAGATTACAAATTACAAATCTAAATTTTTTTTAAAAGCATAATCTATATGTTAATAGAATTTGAAATTTGGCTAAAAAATATTTTTTTTATTGAAGCAATATCTAAAATATACATGTTAATTTTTAAAATTTGGCTAAAAAATCAAATCAGTTTTATTTAAGTGGTTAACTAATTAATAAATTTTAATTTAAATCATAACCGAATGATAAATAAAAAAATTGGTTAGAGTTTGTTTCGTAAGAAATCTTTTTGTTAGATTTTGTTAGAATGAAGTTCAATTCTTCCGGTTAATTTGTTGAGAATTTTAGCTTTCTTATCAAGTTTTATTTAAATTTATTTTTTATAAATATTAAGCTTTCTTGAGAAGCTTTGTTGACTATATATTTTTTGAATCTAAACCTAATTGTTTCAACGAATTTCTATAAACCATTATAGCGAGGTTCTTATACCTGCAAGTGAATCAGCAAACCTTGACTGCTGCTATGGTAAAATAAGTATTCTTCTCTTTCTTTAACTACTTCATTAGTATTGCAACTTGGAATTATTTTTATTGTAGATTAATTACTAATAGTTGAATGCAGATATTTTACATTTTGTTTCTAAGAGATTATGGTCCATGATGAGCTTAAAAAGATGTGGAAAATTATAGTTTCGTTTACACAGTAATTGTTGAAAGTGTTAAGCTTTCTGGTTGTCTATAGGTGGTGTGCATCGTTGGTATATATTTAAAACTGATCATGATAACTATCTATGGGTAATGATCTCATCCTTTCTAACTCGCATATTAATATTTATTTGATAAGTTGTTAATCGCGCTCAACATGATCCGTATTCTCCCATTATTGTTTTTTTTATAGTTCGGTTCATTGCACATGCATCGAGAGGGAATACATCGTCAGTGGTGCAATATCTCGACTCCATCTTATCCTTATTCACATGATATTGGACCGAGGAGGAACATGATAATAATAATCTACTCGACTCCATCTTGAGCTGGTATGGATCATCGGTGCAAGTGTCTATGTTCATTGGGTCTTATGTCAATGGTGGTTGCAGTAGTGTCTCCCATCGGAAACCAACATGCGGTACCACTCATTTGCGGAATTCTGGTTTGAAGTCCACCGTCCCCTAGAGATACGGCTTAATCTCGGCGTCCCCGTTGCACATCCTTTCAATCACCCCATCGAGTCAACTGCCCACTCGCACAAGAACACCAAACCCTTACAAAATCGGTGGATCATACCTCCAGCGGTTTTTTCAGAATAATTTAAGATCGTGTGGGAGTGGATAAGATTAGCTTGACTGAGGAGGCAAATGAAATTGATGAAATATCTTCTCTTTGCAAAAATAACTCCACTTTTCAGTAGGTTCGTGGTTACCCTATTCCTGACAAATTTTTTATTGTACAACCTATATAACATCATTTATCTGCTAATGTTGTTGTCGCATGTTTTCATTGGATTTGAGAGATGTGAATTTTGTTGAATGTTAACTCAAAATGGGGGGAACTCAGGTACACCGAGCAACACACATTGCATTTTATTGATTGCATCAATTTTATAAAATTTACGCAGTATTGTTTATATATTATATATTTGGTCGATTGTTAAGCTTCTTATATACAATATGTGATAAACTGACACGGGAAGGAATACCCATTTAATTGACCTGATCAAGAGATAAACTCCATTTATTAACCGAATATTAATAATCCATGTTTTATAACTAATTGTTAAACTTAATTTATTGAAGATATATATATATATATAGATATTTCTTTCTTTAAACCAATTATTTGGCCATTTCCAATTATTATACCATTATATTTTTAACAGATCTTTTAAACTGATTTATGTTGATGATAGGGTGAAACCCTAACGATACTAACAATATTTGATTATTTAAGATTTTTGTACCAATTTTTTAAATCGATTTCGTATCACGTGCTGTTATTTTTAAAATATCCAATTCAGTTTTTTATTCTATTCTCATGCTTAAGTTGATTTATCTAATACATTCCTATATATCAAACTGATTTGTTAGTTTTTAAACCGGTTGTTTGATAAAAATGTTTTACTGATTTTTTATGTTAAATTAAGCCGGAGATAAAAGGAGGAAAACCCGATGATACTAACTGAATTTGATTATTTTAGATAAATGTACCGATTTTTTAAAACATTTCATATTAGATTCTATTATTTTTAAATTATATGATTCCTTTTTCTTTTTACCGATTTAAGTTGATTTATCTAATATATTCCCATTTATTAAAACAATTTTTTTATCGATTTTTTTAAACCGGTATCTTGATCTTCTTCCAATTATTATATGATTTTTATTATTTAGATTTTTGTACCGATTTTTTTAAAAGCGATATCATATGATATTTTGTTTGTTTTTTAAATTATACAAATTTTTTACCAGTTATTTATAGCGATTTGTGTTGATTGACAAATTTAAACTTTCAATTTTCATTTTATTATTTAGTACATGATTCGGTTCATATTCTTTTCCTTTTAGAAAAACCTAAACTTTCAGTTCCATTTAGATAATCAAAATATATTCGATTCAGAATCTAAATATTTTTTTTGTTATCCGGATATTTCGGTACATATTCTGTATATTGTTTACAAAATTAAAGTTACAAATTTGTTTTTTTAAATTGAAATATCGTCATCCATAATCTTTTTTTTTTTGTAATTTACAAAGTTTGAGATTATGATTTTTTAAATCTAAATAGTTTAATGTATGTTTTTCTAAATAAAATTTTTGGGTATTCTTTTATCTAAGTATTTCATTTTTCTATTCTGTTTTTTAACCATAAAATACGGACACTCTTTTCATCTAATTATTTCTTTTCATATTACGTGGATCGTTACAAGATTAAATTTTCAGATTCCAAATTTCGTTCATTCAATAATTTTATTTATGTTTTTGTTTGTATTTTAGACTTCTTTTTAACTTATGTGTATTTTTTTTACAAATTAAACTTTCAATTTCCATTTTATTATTACATAATTCGTTTTGAATTCTTTATTTGTAACTATTTTATCATTTTGAAAATAATTAAAGATGAATATTTCATAAATATGGATTTAGTTCGCATGATTAATGGCATATTATCCAAAACATTCAATATATAAATATTCCCCGCACCTTTATATAAATATACCCGCACAAGGTGCGGGTTATGCAATAGAGAATCAAATTAATTAAATTGAAAAATTTTCATGATTCTTCAACTTCTTCGATTCCTTTAAAAGTTGAACCTTTTTTTATCCCGGAATAATATAATCATCATTTTTTCCTTCTATATGTCTATAAAAATATATGAGAATATTAGTTAATTAAAAATGAATGTTAAATTGACATAAATAAATCTTTACAATGAAAACGTTTTTTTGGTTATATTTTTCCAATAAACTTACGTAACAAAATTTTTACTATGGGACAACTTAACTTTGATGACTTTTAAGAGATATGTTTGTAAATACACATGAATATCATATTTGATGAAATATAAATCATATGAAAAAGACTAATAGAAGAAGAAAAAAATAAAAGTATATTTTAATAAATTCCGTGCATGGCACGGGCACTGAACTAGTTCAAAATAAAGTTTAAGTCGTTTTAAAGAAACAAAAACTATAATAAAATGAAAGAACCGGTTAAAGATTATTTTGTTAAACAAAATTAAAACTAAATGACAATTTAGTAGTGATAAAGATTTCGACTATAATACTCGTTAAGTTATTAAAAAACGTGTAATATACTTTTATATACATAGATAATAGATTCTAAGGATATAGGTTATGGATCTTGATTTTTTTCAAAAGTTACCATATATAGTCATTAAATTACTTTTATGAGTTTTTTATTCAATCAACTTAGGGCATTCGAAATAGACATATTTCAACCAACATTAAAAAAAAAAAGGCGTGTTATATACACAATTTTTAATTTACTTGGGTATCAAATATGAACGTTTTGTGTTGGCGCTCAAATCAATTTGAACGCCAACGCTTTCCAGCGCGCTCAAATCTTAAATAAGAAAAAGATTTTTGGGCGCCGATGCACGGCGCTAGCGCCCAAAACCATACTTTCTCTACTTTTGCCTTTTTTTAAAAAAAAAGGATTTGATCGCCTTCGTAAAGCGTTGACGCTCAAATCTTTTTTTTATTGGTTGAGCGCCATCAGAATGCGTTTGTATTTTACGTTAGTAAAACAAACATCGTGTATTTAGTTTTTTCGTAAAAAAAAAAGCATATAAAATGCGCAAAATACATCCATCCGTCTAAAAATGACAATTTAAATATAGTGTAAACCATTGGCTCTAGTCCAAACTTAAATAATAGATCTACCATAAAAGTGATATAAGAATTTTATTCATAAAGTAAAATAAATCGATAAATTAATGCTTTTTAGAAGTATAAAGTGAGGTATCCTAAGATCATAAAACACAATAAATGCCAAAAATACTTTAATATATTATGGACCTATATGAATAATGATCGAGCATGCAGGTGATCTTTAGGGTTGGCATGCAGAATCTATACTTCTAAATAATTATTAGCTTTAATGAGCGACCATGGCCAAGTAATATATCTCATATTGATTAAAAAAAATTTTTAAAGCATTATATACCAAGTTATTCCATAGATGAAAAAAATATTTAGTACAGTAAATATATTTGTAGGAAGTTTATTGAAATTTATATTAGTGTAAAATTACATAAAAAATGATTAATTTTTTTATTTGAAATTATTTTTTTGTGAGGTTATATTTATAATACATATTAATAAGCTACCATAAACTCCTTAAGCTTTCTCAACATAACTTATGAAATGAGAATATCGTAATTTTTCGTAAGCTAATATGATCTACGCTAAATTTGAGCTCCCAAACACAAAATACGTACCTTTTTTTGTTTCTTCTAATCTTCATAAGCTACAATAATCTCTAAAACAAGGCTCCCAAACGTACCGCAAAAAAAATCAAGTTTACAAGCACAAATATTTTTTATTCGGTATGTAAAACTCAAATCTAAAAGAAATTTTTTTTTTGGTGTAGTTGACTTTTTTTATGCACTTTTGTTTTGTAAATCCCCCTAATATTTAACATTTTAATTGACTTATCACTATTTCTCTATTAAATATATGTTTAGTTAATGAGTTTATATTATGAGTCCTCTTAATAGAATAATAATGATAAAAAGATCGGCTATTTTACCTAATCTAAAATCTGTATGTTCCTCTTCTTAAATCTCAATCCCTACCTAAAAAAAAAGCCCATCATAAATAAAGAGATGTTTAAAAAACGAAATGATTTTGATTATATATTGAACGATCATATGAAGATATGGCTCTTGATCTTGTGCTGAATGCGAGACAAATAACTCACAACCACCTACTTCCTTTAAAGACTTGAATGTCCCCATATCATGATACAAATCTGAGCTTAATGAAGTTCTAAGTAGGCATTACCAAAAAAAAATGAAGTTCTAAGTAGAAAGTGTATTATAAAAAGGATGAAATAGAATTGCATCGATAATAAATAAATATATAGTCGAGTATATAAGGTTAGTGATTTACTGCTTATTTTACGACAAGTTAATTTAAATATGAGACTCATTATACTTTATTGAGATTGACCCTACATGTGTTCGCATGTGCGAAATTTCTCATGAACCGTCATAATCACATGATATCAGGACATTTTAATCTCGGATCTTGGACTTAAAACATTCCTTCTAATCAAATTTCTTGACCTTAAGGAACAACATTAAGGGTCAACCGAAAAAACCCGTTACACTTAAAAAAATGTACATGTGGAGAATTATTTATTTTCACGTTATTGATGAACAAACCTATAACCAATATATAAAATCGGTATAAAATTAAGAAAAACTCTAATTATACCATTTCAACATATACAAATTCTTCTATTCTCTTTCTTCTCATCTATAATGAATTTGGTGACTATGTTTCTGGATGTGGGATAGTTTTCTAGTTACAATTAAAAGAGTGGTTTTCAGGTCCATTTAATGCCTCTTAGTATCAAGCATTTTGGTCGTGAAAGCATAAAAACTAAAAGTTTATTGTTGAATATTTAAAAGAGTGGTTTATGCGTTCCGAATGGTATTTTATTTTACGACGATGGAGTTTTCTTTTAATCAGTATGTGAGCAGTTATACGCTCTCAGAGTGCAAATGGGTTGGACAAGGGAAAATGTGAATTTATAACATCTGGAATTAGGTATGCAGACCAACCATACACCCATAAGGTGTGTGTTTGGGTTGCGGATGCATACGAAAGAGAGGAGGAATGAGAAATAAGTTTTATCACGGAGCACGGATGTGAATATCGGTCAACCAAAACCTGCACGGGGCATAAGTATGAAAGCGTGTGGGAGATTCACTTGTGTTAACCAAACACATAACTAACTGTCTTAGTTGGCGTGTGAAGATGAAAAATCCAACACTCTATAAAACACACGTATAACTTATTAAAACCGATGTACTATTTCTCTCGTTATCCATGGAGTTTGAGTGATACTTCATTGGATTTATAGACTATACTTGTTAGCTTATGATACACCATACGGACATACAAAACGCTCTACTCAAATGGGGTTATATTACTAGCCCAAATATTATTGTTGACGTGACTTTTTATATCCTTTATAAAACATATACAAGATTAAAAATAAAATAAACTCCTTATGTTAATAAGTTTATATATAATACTTGCAAGTTTTTTATGAATTTTTTTTACACGTACAATATTGTCATCGAAGAAAAAGTTATAGATGACAATAAACAAATTATAATTTACGAAAAAATCCCGTTTGTAACTTATCTCATTATTTAACTTTTATTTTTTCAAATTATAAAAATTGAGGCAATTAAATTTAATAATATTATTAAAAAAATATTTTCATTATATTAATTATCACAGAAATAATGCAAGTCTAACTACCTAATTTCTTATTTGAACATAAAGCAAAGGTTATAATACGAGAAATCGAACAAAAAAATTTATATTGGAACATTCCTGGCCCAAAGGATTGCTAGTCCAAAGAAAAATATAAATTCATTTATCTTCTAAATCATCCATTACAAGCCAAGAAATAAAACCAGGAAACATTGCAAAACTACGATAACATGTCAGTATTTTGCAGATTATCGATCAAAAGAGTACAATCTGATTCCACAACAACTCTTTTGTATTGAATTTTAATCTATGTGCAAAAAATTGTTTCTCTGTAGACTCTAGAGTAGTTCACAGTTTATGTATAATAGTCCCTAAAATTAAAAGAGTGGTTTCGGATGTGGGATAGTTTTATAGTTACAATTAAAAGAGTGGTTTCCGGGTCCATTTAATACCTCTTAGCCCATCAATAATTTTGGTTTGAAAACATAAACTCTAAAAGTTTATTGTCGAATTTTAAAAGAGTGGTTTCCGGGTTCCGAATGATATTTTCTTTTACGACGATGGAGTTTTCGTTAATTAATATGTGAGTAGTTATAAGCTCTCAGAGTGCAAATGCGTTGGAAAAGGGAAAATATGAATTTATCACATCCGAAATTAGGTGTGTGCACCAACCATACATCCATAAGGTGTGTGTTTGGGTTACGAGATGCATACAAATGAGAGGAGAAACGAGAAATATGTTTTTATCGCGGAGCACGGATGTGAATATCGGTCAACCAAAACCTGCACCGGGCATAAGTATGAAAGTGTGTGTGAGATTCACTTGTGTTAATTGAACCATATAACTGTCTTAGTTGGCGTGTGAAGATAAAATATCCAACACTGATTATAAAACACACGTATAACTTGATATGTAAATCCGATGTACTTTCTCTCATTATCGATTGAGAGGAGAAACGAGAAATATGTTTTTATCGCTGAGCACGGATGTGAATATCGGTCAACCAAAACCTGCACCGGGCATAAGTATGAAAGTGTGTGTGAGATTCACTTGTGTTAATTGAACCATATAACTGTCTTAGTTGGCGTGTGAAGATAAAATATCCAACACTGATTATAAAACACACGTATAACTTGATATGTAAATCCGATGTACTTTCTCTCATTATCGATTGAGTTTGAGTGAAACTTCATTGGGTTTATAGACTATATACTTCTCAGCTTATGATGTAGCATACGGACATACAAAACCCTGTACTCGAATGGGGTTATATTGACTAGCCCAATATTATTATTGATGTGACTTTTTATATCATTTATAAAACATATACAAGATTAACGATAAAATAGACTCCTTATGTTAACAAGTTTATAGATAATACTTACAATTTTCTTATGGCAATTCTTTTTACACGTACAAGATTTTTATTGACGATTATAGATGATAATAAACAAATTCTAATTTACTAAAAACTTCCGTTTGTGAGTTATTTCACAATTCAGTTATTTTTTTTTTCACATTATAAAAATTAAGGCCATTAAATTTAATAATATTATTAAACACATATTTTTCATTATATTATTATCACACAAATAATACAGTCTAACGATTGGAGGATTACTTTCCCGGCCCGGCCCAAAGGAATGGTGCAGCCATTATACACATGTAATTGACCGGAAAACTCAAATTCCAATCTGCTGCAGCTTCTGAAAGAAGGGTTCTACCGCCGCCGCCCAACAAATTCTTCTCTATTGCCGCTGCCCAAGTTCTTCTCAACGTAAACCATGGCTAAATCGGAAGCGATAAACAGGTTTAAGGGTCGACACACGAAGTCCAAAACTTCTGTGGACAGAAAAAGTAAAGGAGCTCATTTGCCTAATGCATTTAGAAGGGAGTTAGATTCGTTAAACCCTAAATCACTCAGCGACGAGGATGATTTCAACGACGAAGATGACAGTGGTGTTACTGGTGATGTTTATGAGTACGAGGAGGAGGCCGATGAGGAATAGTCCAAGAAAAATCGCCGGTACGATCGAGTAGATAATTTCGAGTACGATCTCCCTGAGGATTTCGAGGTAATTTGTTTGTTTTTTGAGAAAATATAACTTCGTTTATCTTCTAAATCACCCATTTACAAGCCGAGAAATAAAACCAGGAAACATTACATAACTACGATAACATGTCAGTATTTTGCAGCTTATCGATCAAAAGAGCACAATATGATTTCACAACAACCCTAACAACTCTTTTGTATTGGATTTTAATCTATTTGCAAAAAATTGTTTGTTTGTAGACTCTAGAGTAGTTCACAATTTATGTATAATAGTCCCTAAAATTGAAAGAGTGGTTTCCGGATGTGGGATAGTTTTCTAGTTACAATTAAAAGAGTGGTTTCCGTTTCCATTTCATTCCTCTTAGCCCATCAATAATTTTGGTCTGAAAACATAAAAAAAACTAAAAGTTTATTGTTGAATTTTAAAAGAGTGGTTTCCGGGTTCCGATGATGGAGTTTTCGTTAATTAGTATGTGAGTAGTTATAAGCTCTTAGAGTGCAAATGCATTGGAAAAGGGAAAATGTGAATTTATGACATCCGGAATTAGGTGTGTGCACCAACCATACATCCATAAGGTGCGTGTTTGGGTTGCGAGATGCATACAAATGAGAGGAGGAACGAGAAATATGTTTTTATCGCGGAGCACGGATGTGAATATCGATCAACCAAAACCTGCACCGGGCATAAGTATGAAAGTGTGTGTGAGATTCACTTGTGTTAACTGAACCATATAATTGTCTTAGTTGGCATGTGAAGATAAAACATCCAACACTGATTATAAAACACACGTATAACTTGATATGTAAATCCGATGTACTTTCTCTCATTATCGATTGAGTTTGAGTGAAACTTCATTGAGTTTATAGACTATGGGTGTGTTTAGTAAAATCGGATTTGTGGTCGTTTGTGGTTGTGGTTGTAGTACGGGTTTTTGGTAGATTCGTTTTTTTATAAGAAACTCATGTGATGTGCTTAGTTAGAGGGTCTACACTAGTTTACGATATGATAAAAAGTCGTAAATAACCCCGTAAATATTAGCAAATGACATATGGCTGCTGATTTCCTTTGTCGATATAATTGTGCAACCATAGAAAGCAACATCTCGTGATTCATTATATGCCAACTTTATGAACTACGGAATTGATTAGTATCAAAGAACATTCATGAAACACGGAAATCAAAATGCTAAGTAAACTCTTGGCAAGATGTTCAGACAATAGAATAGTGATGAAGAAACTAGTAAATTTGTGATTGTAGATAATCAGAGAGCTTAACATGGACAATCAATTCAGTTGCATTAGAACAGACTAGTAGTAATTACATCTAAATTATATAAAGGCCTAATTTTTCATTTAAACTTGGCTGAATTTGCAATGTAGGCCTTTTACAATGTAGAGTTTGGATTTTGGGCCTCTCATAATTTTATTTAAAAAATGGGCTCCTATTGTAGAAAAAATCAGAAAAGTAAGGGATATAGGTATGTAGACTAATTTGATGGGTGACATGTAGAAAAAATCAGAAAATAGCCCAATCAATTCAGCCAGCCCATCTTCTTCCTTCCATTGTCCCTTCTTCTTCCCTCCTTTCAAACGTAAATTTATATTTGGGTATCCATATGCAACTCTTTTCTTCTTCCCATTGAAACGCATGAATCTGGACTGCTTGTTGAGCTTCTTCACCGGAATCTGGACTGCTTACATATCCCTGTTCTATTTTTGGGTAAGTAGTGTTTGGTCTTATTTCTGGGTAATCTCAAACTTTCTGGGTAATGTATTTGTGGTTAATCTGAAACTTCTCATCCCATGTTTTTGTGAATCTAAAATACTGAAACTTATTGTTCTATTTGTGGGTAAGAAGTGTTTGTTTCCATCCATGGATAATCTCAAACTTCTCAAACTTTCTTGTTCTATTTGTGGGTAATGTATTTTTGGATAATGTCAAACTTCCTGGGTAATCTATTTATGGGTAAGCAACGGTAAGAGTTGTGTTTCTATTCCCCTGTTCTATTTGTGGGTAAGCAGTGTTTGTTTCTATCCATGAGTAATCTCAAACTTCCTAGGTAATGTATTTCTGGGTAATCTGAAACTTCTCATATCTTGTTTTTGTGAATCTAAAACACTCAAACTTCTTGTTCTATTTGTGGGTAAGTAGTGTTTGTTTCTATTTTTGGGTAATCTCAAAGTTCCTAGGTAATGTATTTATGGATAATATATTCCTGGGTAATGTGTTTGTTTACATTTCCTGTTCTATTTGTGGGTAAGCAGTATTTGTGGGTAAGTAGTGTTTGTTTGTATTTTTGGGTAATCTCAAAAATTGAACATCAAATCATCTGAAAAAAGCCCGCAACACCATTATTTCAATTTTTCAAACAGTGACTGATTGATGACTGCTGACTACTATGCAGAAATTGGGTTGATTGATGACATATTTGATTGACATTTTTGGAGGGAATTGTTGGCCCAGATTGGTTTCTGTAATTGTTTTTGGGTATGTACATAGTTATTACCCAAAATGCATACAAATTCACATACTCAGGTTTGATATGATTGTGTTAGTGTCTTGTAAGATATTGATATGTTTGGGTAAGTGGTTTGTTTGTATGGTTGTCAATGTAGTAATTTCTTGGGGGTATGTACGTAATTATTACCCAAAATACATACAAATCTACATACTCAGGTTTGGTATGATTGAGTAAGTGTTTTGTAAGATATTGATATGTTTGGGTAAGTGGTTTGTTTGTATGGTTGTCAGTGTAATACATCGAACATGGTAAGTGCATATCCCAATATTGAAATCGAAATTTTGGATAATTAAACATAAATCGTAATACAACATACAAAAAAGATGACACATAAGTACATAACATAACCAAAAAATAACAACCCAATTTTGTTAACCAAAAGTGTGTTAACATTCTCACATAAGTTTCTACCAAAAAAAAACAACCTTACCCAGTGCAAGCTTATCCACCTATCCTGCAAAATATCTTCCCTACATACTTGGGTAAGATGGAAAAGACGACTAAGGCGACCATGGTGCTTGGTGGCTCTCGAGGGAGAAGACGACCGAGGAGCTTGGTGGTTGCTGGTTCCAATCCTGTGCTCACAAATTACTCAAAAAACATTGCTCAAAAAACATACTCAGCTCACACATTACTCAAAGTGCTCATACATACCCAAAATGCTCACACATTACTCATTTCAAAGCAATACCCAAAAAACGCAGTAAATACATTCAGGGAGTAACCAATTACTCAATCCATACCCAAGAAACATACCCAAAGTGCTCACACATTACTCAAAATGTTCATACATACCCAAAGTGCTCATACATATTACATACCCAAAGGCTCATACATACCCAAAGGGCTCATACATACCCAAAGTGCTCACTCATTTGATGGTACTCAAGGGTAGTACGACTTACCAATTCCTCATCAATGGCAGACTCGAACACTTTAGCCTCCTCACGAACTGTAGCCTCGCCGAAATCGGCGACCATCCTACGTTCTTCTGCCTCAATGACGGCATGAGTAAACCCTAGACTGAAAGAGGGCGCCGGAATCTGAGCAGAAGGGAGACTCGCCATTCTTCAAACTTTGTATTTTTTCTGGTTAGGTTTCCAAGCGTTCTTCAACCTTGTGAGTTTAGAGAAGGACAGAGAGGCAGTTTCAGGGGAGGAAGAAGAGGGTGAATGTTGTTCAGAGGGGAGGAAGAAGAGAGCGACGATTTCAGGGCAGGAAGAAGGCGACGGCAGTTTCAAGGGAGGAAGAAGAAGGGGCCGACAGTTTCAAGAGAGGGAGAAGAAGAGGGCGACGGTCAAGGGAGGAAGAAGAAGAGGGCAACGGTAACAGAGAAGGAAAAGAAGAGGGCGATGGTGATTCAGAGGCAAGGAAGGTCGCTGGTGGTTCAGAGGCAAGGAAGGAGGAGGCAAAGAAGGAGAATAGTAACGTGATGGTTGAAATCTTCCAAGCAGAATATTAAACCCTAATTCGTTTTTTTTTTATTAAAAGTGACCATCTAATCAGTAGAAGGCCCAGTATCCTACTTTCTAGTTTACAGGCCTATTTTATCTTATTAATCTATAGAGACCCATTTTACAAAATGCCAATTTTAAGGGTCCTATTTCCCCAATTCTTTCTTTAAACTTCTACCTTCTTGATAGCGGGAGAAGATTCAGAACTAGGTTCATTACTTCCATCCCTTATGTTCTGGAAGTTACAATTGACAACAAAAATATGGATTCTCCTCTCGATCTTCGGCATAGGGTGTGTAACGACTGTCAAATTATCATTACCTCAAGAATTTTGAGATGTTGCTCAGTTGAAGGAGGCGGCTCGAGCAGGCGATTGCCGGCTTCCTTGAGTTGTGCGGCCATATCTTTTTATCATCCGAAGCCATCGCTCTTCATAGCTAAAAAGAGACCCAAATCGGCGACAAAGCTTCGGGAGATGGGCTCTCTCTGTGTCTCACTTCTCAGTTGAGCGCACAAATCAAAGAGAAAGTGGTGAAACTGGAAAGCCAAATCTTGAATGAGCAGCTTTTGGGAGAGAATTGTGGAGGTGTGAAATGTGAAGGGCATGAACGGGATATATGTTTAGAAACTGTCATAGAAACTCCCAAAATCTTGAATGAGCAGCTTCCAAAAATGAGGGTTTGAAAACTCCTTAACCACAACTACAAATGCACATAAATTTGACAAAACTCTAACTAAACACTTCACAAAAAATTTATGAGAAAACTAAATCTAAATGATTTTGGCAAAACTCTAACTAAACACAACCTATACTTCTCAGCTTATGATGTAGCATACGGACATACAAAGCCCTCTACGGCCTTACTCGATTGGGGTTATATTGACTATCCCAAATATTATTGTTGACGTGACTTTTTATATTCTTTATAAAACATATACAAGATTAACGACAAAATAGATTCCTTATGTTAACAAGTTTATAGATAATATTTACAATTATCTTATGACAATTCTTTTTGCATATAGAAGATTCACATTGACGATTACCGATGACAATAAACAAATTATAATTTACTAAAAAATTCCGTTTATAACCTATATCACTATCAGTTTTTTTTTAAATTATAAAAATTAAGGCTATTAAATTTAATAATATTATTAAACACATATTTTCATTATATTATTGTCACAAAAATAATACAAGTCTAACAACCTAATTTTTTTATCTAAAAATAAATCTAACAAAAAAAAATTTGTATTGGAGATTCCTTTCCTAGCCCGGCCCAAAGAATGATACAGTCCATTATACACATAAAAAAGGTTCTACCGCCGCCCAATAAATTTTCTATTGCTGCCGTCGAGTTCTTCTCAAATAAACCATTCCAATCTGTATCCTCTGAAAAAGGTTCTACCGCCGCCATGGCTAAATCTGAAGCAACAAGGTTTAAGGGCAGACACACGAAGTCTAAAACTTCGGTGGATAGAAAAAGTAAAGGACCTCATCTGCCTAATGCATTTAGGAGGGAGGTTGATTCGTTAAACCCTAAATCACTCAGCGACGAGGATGATTTCAACGCCGACGAAGATGACGGTGGTGTCACCGGTGACGTTTATGAGTACGAGGAGGAGGCCGCTGAGGAAGAGTCCAAGAAAAATCGCCGGTACGATCGTGTAGATAATTTTGAATACGAGCTCCCTGAGGATTTCGAGGTAATTTGTTTTTTTGAGAAAATATAACATATTTATCTTCTAAATACATTGTCGACTAACAACTTGCAATATCTAAAAAAAAAGTACCCGATTTTGCTCGAACAATTGAGGACAATCTAATTCCATAACAAGATTTTGTATATCTGCAAAAAATTGTTTGTCTGTATACTATGAGTATTTCACGAATTTATGTATAATAGTCCCTAAAATTATTGTTTAAAGAAGCATGTGCATACATAATCTCCAACCAAGCGTGCCTTAATCTGAAGTCCCAAAGTACTTATAACTGTTGATTTGTGAACAGTGTTGCTGTTTAGTTTTTGTGGTATTTATATTGAATTTTCGGTTTATGTGCTCCAATATATTTGCTACTTTGTTGTGATCTTTATTATATTTTCTTAGGATGAAGATGTTCTCTCTGAGGATGATGATGATGATGCCAATGATAATGAAGGGGGGCATTCAAGGTTGTTGGAAGAAGTTACTGGGATGCCTGCTCAATATTTTGAAGGTATCTTTTTTGTGGTTTGGCAACTGAGAACTTACTGTGTTAGCAATAGAAGTTTGTTTTGTTTCTTGTACAGCTGTATTGTTGTTATTATATTTGTGTTGTTATCATGATGGGGAATTAACAAGAAATCTTAAACCTAAATACTGTAGGCAAAAAAAGGAAGAATTTTGTTTTATCCGAATCATATCCCGAGTCAGAGTACAATCCAACTAGTGATGTACTTGCTGGGAAAGAGAGTCTTAGTTTTCGAGCCCTTTTGGAGCCGCTTCAAAATAAGCCTGGTTATGGCGAGCTTAAGAAGAAAATGCAGAAAATGGACAAGGATATGCCTTTACAAGCTCCTCTTCCAAAAGCACAACAAGATAAAATTCAGCGAGCAGTTGTGTATGATCACTCAAAGAAGGAAGTTACCAAGTGGGAGCCTCTAGTAAAGAGAAACAGGGAAGCTCCTACGATCTACTTTGATGAGAAAGTTGATATCGGTTTCTCAACTGTGGGAGCAATTGCTTCTGAATTCAAACCTAGAACTGATTTTGAGAAAAAAATTGCTTCTTTTGTACACAATGACGAAGTTATGGAAGCAGAAAGGAAGGATGGTGCTAAGCTTCTTGAATTAAATAATGTGAGTTTTTCTCATCCTTAGTGAACTGTTTTTTGTAATTCTCTCTTCGTATTTTCTTTGAATGAAACAGAGGTCATTGCACTTCCCTTGAATGAATCTAGGTACTTTAGAATTGGAAATTCATTTTATTTCACCTCTCATTGTGAAATAGATATAAGATCTGTGAATGTTATAGTGTTCAGCCATCCAAAACTGAAAATAGCCTCTTTATCATATGGTTTTCTTATATATGAAGTAGGATTTTGTGTTAAGATTTGACTCTCGCATATGCTACTTTTTCCTTGCTTAATTTTGGGTGATTATTTTGATACAAAAAGATGGTGAGTCAGTTTCTGGTTTTTATACAGATAACAGCTGAAGACGTGAAGGACCGTCAAAACAGACTGGCTAAAATGCGCAGTCTTCTTTTCCGTCATGAATTGAAGGCGAAACACGTTAAAAAAATCAAGTCAAAAACTTACCATCGGTTGTTGAAGAAAGACAGATTGAAAGCTGCTGGTATTGATATGATAAATGATCCTGAAGCAGCTAAAGAGCTTGCTCGGAAGCAGGAGTTTGAGCGTGCTAAGGTTATAAGTGTTCTCTATTAAAATATTCCCACTGAAAAGTATAAAATTACTCCCTCTGGACTTTAGGTGATGTCTTTGGCCTTAACTGTGTGAATTGATGCAGGAGCGCATGAGGCTAAAGCATAAAAACACCTCAAAATGGGCGAAGCGTATCTTGCAGCGTGGACTTGATGTCCAAGATGATGGTACCCGTGCTGCTATACAAGAACAGTTACGTGAGCATGAACGTCTGACAAGAAAAATGAACTCTATGAAGGACTCGAGCAGTAGTGATGATAGTAGCGATGAGGATGATGATTTGGATGGTTCAGATATGGAAGATGCATCAAAACTATTAGAGAAGGCTAGCAACAAGACAAAGACATTGATGGATGAAGATGATGAGATTCCCAATTCATCATTGCTTTCTCTTCCTTTCATGGTAGGTTTTTGTTTTTTCTTCTTCAGTTGTGAAGGTTTTGCGAAAAGCTGATTAATGTTTTGATTATTGTTTGCGACATGTCATTTATAATCTTATTTTCTTTTCATTTTGGAAAATTAGGTACGTGGGTTGGCAAAGAAGAAAGAAGCAGCCAATGAAGAAGCTAAGATTGCTCTCGAAGAGTATGAGGCATTGAAGCACAAGGTGGATAAAACTGAAGTTCATGTGTTACCGGGATGTAATACTAGTGGAAGACGGGTATTTGGTGGCACACAGAAGCCTGAAAAAGAAACAAAAGGTAATCGCAAACCAGATCTCGTTAATTCGAGAAGTGATAGTGAGGATGAATTTGATACTGCTGAGGAGCAGCCTCAAACTGTAAATAATGGATGGAAAGAGTCAACAGATGATGTTAATGTTGATCTGAGCGTTCTTCGTGAAGATTTAGAAACTGTTGATGATTCTCTTTTTAAGGTGATTAATTCTTCTGTAGCTCTTGTTTTCTTATGCAATGTTGATATGTTATAATTTTTCTTTGCGAGTTTATTAACCATATATTATGCTATGCAGACAATCGATGACGTTGTTAAAGAACCAGGGTCAAAGACTGCATATGATGTTGCTGTTTTTGCATCTGGATCATGGAAAAAGGTTTTTCCTCACTTATTTCCCTCAATTCTACAGTCTCGTATAACATGTAATATAAGCTAATTTACTAAATGAATAAAATGCAATTCTACATAGATGAAAAATGGGAAGAAGGCACAAGCAAGTACAAAGGTGAAAGTGAGTACAGATTCCAAGGACAATGATCAAGATATTCAAGAGGCCAGTGAGCCTGGAGAGGTATGATTATTGATGATGATTTACCAGTTAGTTATTTTCGCGGTTTTTGCCTTCAATTGTATATCTGATTGTTTTGATACAACTATAGGAATCCGATGGGAAACCTGGTGAGGATAGTGATTCAGAGAGTGAAGGTCAAATGATAGATGGAATCTTGACATCAGAGACCCAAGAAAAATACCAACTACCTTCTCAAGAAGAACTAATTCGGCGTGCATTTGCTGGTGATGATGTGGAGGAAGAATTTGAAAGGGCCAAGGAAGAAATTCTAAAGGAGGAGAACCCTAAGCCTGAGGAGCCTTCAGCGATGCCTGGATGGGGCCAATGGGCAAGTGTAAAGAAAAAGAGAGGGGCGCCTTCCTGGATGCTTCAAGAGCATGAAAATGCTAAAAGGAAGAGGGATGAGGCTCTGAAGACGAGGAAAGATGCACGATTAAAACATGTGATAATCTCTGAGAAGGTGGATAAGAAAGTAAGTACCTCTAAAACATTTTTTTGAATATATTTTTCAATGAGTTGTGTTAAAGGAAAAAAATCTGATGCATGTTTGAAAATGGCAGGCGGAGAAGTTGCATACGAAAACTTTGCCATATCCGTTTACATCCAAAGAAGTCTATGAACAGAGCATTAGAATGCCTATTGGACCTGAATTTAACCCAGCAACTACCTTCAGAGCTATTACTCGCCCAGAGGTATGTAATGTTAATAATAAATCTTCTTTCTTCACGGGTCTCTTTCCATCCAAATGAAATGTTGCATCCAATCAGACTTGCATAATAAGTTTACATTTTCCATCCAAACGAGCCCTGAGATTGGGAGTATGATGTTTGTGTAGGTTGTAAAGAGGGCTGGCTTAAAAATAAAACCAATTGGTTTTGAGGATGTGAATCCCCATGAGGGAGCAACTGACGAGCAGAAGCAGAAGACTGGAAACAAGCGAAAAACAAAGGGAAAGGGGAAGGGCGCAGGTAATAGTAAAACTTCTGTTAGTGCAAAATCAAGATAGGTTATTCCAGGATTGGTTTGGTCGGGTTGGTTTTCCATGTTGTGCTTGTTATTCCTACGGCTTGCTTCGTCGAAGTCCAATTTTGCAGTGCAGGGGAAAGTGTAACACATAATTTGACGTTCTTTTCCATTGGAATGTTGTTGAGTTGGAACTAAATACATATTTATTTGTAAAATATTTGCTAAATGATCTGATTATGGGGTTAATGGCCCAATTTACACTGATGTGTCTGAATTTCTGCATATTTTCTGCTGAATTTCTGCAAGTCTTTTGCTGAATTTTTACTGCTGCTCATGGAGAAGTTTGGAGATAGTTCTGAGTTTTGTGAGGACATGGGCTGTGATTTCGATCCTTAGCATCTCTACATACATGACTTACTCGAAATTGTCCATTACCTTTGTTGCCTTGTTCTTTACATGCTGATTTTTAGGCGAGATTGTTGAGTTTTGTGGGCTTATATATGAGATAGTCGCTACTTGCTATTGGACTTTCTACTCTTTGATCACATTTTGGCTAGGCATTGATCATTGTTGTTATATGCTGATTTGCCTGATTTTGTACCTAATGATGGCTAGTCATTGAGCATTGTTCTTGCTGCTTACCTGTTTCCATTGACATATAAAACTCTTCTAGTCGTCCAAGACTTGATCTCCCATACTTTGGTAACAAAGGCAGCTTAATGCCCTGGTCTATGAATATATTGATCCAGTGTTACTAGCATCAGCCTCAATAGCTGGTGAATGGGGTTCATAAAAACATATCAGAGACAAATAAGCTCTCAGTTTTGCTTTTTTGATGCAAAACTGACAGCTTATTTGTCTCTGATCCAAAATTAGACTTTTATGACAATTTGGATTCTTCTTAATACTCTCTCATTGAGGTCATCTACTTGAACATAACAACATTCTTCAAGACATGTTTGGAGTCGACTGAATCAATTATGTAGATGTTCCTCACTTGGTAGTGTTTCTTCGGAGCTTTGCAGGACATAACATTTAGGGCTCGTTTATTTTAAACATTTCAACAAAACCGGAATGGAAACGAATCTAGTCCATACGTATATTCTTGTTCATGAAATTTTTTGGAATCATTTCTTGTGGTTTGAACTAATTGGAGTATAATTTGATTACTTTTGATACTCTGAAGAACAAAATAGGATAAGCAAATACATTTTGCATATATGGACAAGGTGAATATGCTAGCGAGACACAATACACAACGTCAATTCATTTAGCTTAATAATAATTCATACTATATTCATGACAATTGAGCACGTAGATATTCATGACAATTCATTTAGCTTAATTCAAACAATAGGTTGTCCAATTTGGTTTCCATAGCTCAAGAAACCTCAGGCCTAAACACAGGAATTGACAGCAAAAAAAACTTATGTTTGTCACTGTAGTGCAAAATTTTTTTTAAAAGAATCAGTAGGTTTCACACAAATTGTCAAATTTTGTATTTCAGGAATGAAATTGTCAAATTTTGTTTTTCAGAAATGTTTGTCCCTAAAGTTATCCCTTTCGGAAACATTAGGGTTTTTAAATTGATACACTAATCAATTCATGTTAGGGTTTGGACGAGGCTGAAACTGATGTTTCACCTTTGAGGATAGTTCACTTATAAGCCGTGTACACTTTTAGGATCGTTCATGCCATCAATCATCAACAACCAAAGACTCTTCAATCCAACTTGGAAGTAGTTGACTAGTAGTAGTGATGCTTACAAATAGTGACACTTCAATCCAACAAGGATTTTGCTTCTTCCGGCGAGGACCTGGGTTCACCTCTTCGTTTGGAGGAGTCATTGATGCAATTATCTTATTCTTCATTTTTTCGGAAGGAACAATCTCCCATCAAGGTCGTCGCTTGTCACATACTGTCTTTTATTGTGAGAATGAAACGAATGGATTAGGACATGAATGAGATGAGTTATGAAAACATTTTATTCTCCAATAATTATGGGTAAAATGATTTAATTTTGAAGTTTTTAAATTCTAAATAAATAATTTTTATAATCTCCACTAGAATCTTCATCTCTTACCAAACACATACCAATAATTAATGTTCTAGAATTTAATCTAAAATAACCCATTACCAAACACACCCGTTTTGCCATGTGTTTTCCTTTTCGGATCTATAACCTATCATTTTCGTCTTGAAGATTCTATTTGGCAAGTTCCTATGCATTTTCCTTAAGTAAGTGTCAACCCAAGCAAATGCCCATTGTTTATACTGAGTTTAGCGCTTCAAAGACATTGTCTCTTATAAATGAGCTCAGTTTTAGAGCGGTTAAGGCCAACTCAATATGTTATGGGGTCTTCGAGATGATTTTATTCGACTTCAGACTGAATCTCCGTTTCGTCGACGAAGTCCATATAAGACATGTTTTCAAGAAATTAACAATGTTATTTACCGATTGATCCATCTGGAAATATCAACCCCCTACACAAATTTTTCTGATGATTTCAAACTTCGTTTACTCATCCTCAATGATAATTTAGGGTGAACTATCTATACGAGTTAGTCGATCAAAAAAGTGAAACATAAAATTAAACATGTAATGGGAAAAAAGGAGTCAAACCATAACCAAAGAAAGAATATAGTTTTCTTATAAATGAAATTTGCATAAATTACACATTGTTGACTTTGTAAACCAATAACTATAGCCTAAAAAACAGTTTCGGGTTCAAATATGTAAGAAAATTTACTCAAACAAGTAATTTTTGGTTCAAAATCAACAAAATCTTAGCTTGATTTTTATTTTTATTAGTTAAGAAAAATACGTCGTTGCACATAAACTCCAAGCTATCCAATAACATAAGGTTTCATTCTAAAACCAATTAGTAATAATAACTCTCACCCACGTGAATAGGCCAACGTTTGATTTACCGGAAAAAATCTTTATTCTTCAACACAACTACGCACTTTGAATAGATTATTATATTCGGAATCAATGTTTCCATTTCTTTCCTTTACAAAGTAGTAATCATCATTCAATAAGTGAACTTTGTGGTTGACAATCATATGTTTCGTAAAACCTTAAAAAGCCACACACTCCTCGGTTCTTCTCAATATTCTCATACTCTTCTTGTTCTTATCTTTTTCAAACCCAACCAAGATTCTTGTAACCTCTAAATGTAACAGGCAACTTAAAATTTTGCCAATGTACAATACATGTTTACACCATTTATCTTGCAATAACCGAATATCGATCAAGTTATCAGCCAGTAACCTCGGAAATGCTTTGCAAAGAAGGACGCCATGATCTCGGTCTTCCTAAACTAGTAGGGTTTGTCGAGACTCGTTCTTTTTCGTTCTTCACAAACTGTCACATCAAATATCAAGATCAGAATATTTCTTTCAAATTTTTGTAGTTAACAATTTCGAGAGTTAAAAATAACTAATATAAAATTTACCTCGTCTTGTTTTCCAACAGAGTTATATTCGCCTTCGTTATTCTTCATCTTTTTGTTTCTCTTAGCTCTTAAAACCTTTGTAACCTCTACAAAAACAAAACAACATATTTACAAAAAAACCATCAGAAAATAAAAATCCCACAAAAAAAAAAAGAAAAGGAAAAAAAATGAAAGTAAGGGCCCGTTTGGTTTTTTCACGGGAGAAATGGAAACGGAATGAAAACGAATCTAGTCCATATGCATATCCTTGTTCATCAAACATTTTAGAATCATTCCTTGTGATTTGAACTAGTTGGAGTAGTATTTGATTAGTTTGATACCCTATAGGGTAACAAAATAGAGAAAAGCACATGCATTTTACATGAAACTCGTGAAATGATTCCAAAAAGTTTTATGAACAAGACATGCATATGAATTAGATTCATTTCCATTCCGATCTGTTTTCCATTCCGATCTGTTTCCGAAATTACAACCAAACGGGAGGTAAGTGTAAATTGTTAGTTAAATGATCACCTTGAGAAGTAATAAGCCTATAAGCATGACCAAGAACAAGGGTATCAGTTGGCCGGAGAAGCTTGACACGTGTGTAACGGATAGTCATCTTCTCCGGCGCCTGAACATTCTGATCGGAGGAAACTCCGGCGGCTGTCTCCGGTAAGGGAATGATAAGGGAGATGTAGTATCCAGGGTTACTCTTCATAACCTCTTTTGCTGAGATGGGCCAATAGTGTCTCTCGATTTTGCCACCTGGATGCTGAATCACAAGCGCCGCCGCATCTACAGCTTGGCAATTTCCCATCGGAATATGATGATCGGAAAATCAAGAAGGATAAAAGAGGAAGATAAGGTGAAAAGGAACAGAAGTCTCTTTCAAGGAAGCATCCACCACGAGGTTGTATTTATATATGGGGTCGAAACCAAATTTATCCAATACTATATAAGTTTATTAATAAAATATTCTCATCTTAATAGGAAGTACGTGATCTTAATAATTGAGTGTGTTTCTTTTAATTTAATTTGGATATTTTTTAATCATTTTGATTTGTTTGTTTATATAAGTTTTATTTTTCTATTTTTTAGTTTAAAATTTTTGTGCTAATTCAATTTTTTGTTCTTTTATTTCAAATTATTTGTAATAGTTATTCATTCATTTTTATAACTTTTTTTTATAATATCAAAAATAAAATATGACTAATAGCATATAATATTTGAATAATAATATAAATATTTAAACTGATAGAACATTTTATATGAACTAATAATATGTAATTTTGCACTAACATAAATAATTTAAAAAGTACACACAAAAATGTGTGTTGTGTCCTATAAACATTACTTGATGATAGTATAAAAAATGCATTAACAAAAAATGTAAAATGTGAACTAAATTAATAAAAATGTTGGATTGTTAGTATAAAAAAATTGAACTAAAACTGTAACAACTACGATAAACAAATATTCTATTTAAAAATTATAATTTTTTTTATTAGAATATCATCTTACTTCATATTTTATACGTTACTAGTTTATTTGAGGTTCACTTCATTTTTTTAGTATTTAGTTATGCATCAATATATTAATAAAATAGATATTTATAATATAGAGAACTAATTTGTATATTTATAAAATTTTACGATCGATAAAAAACATCTTTAAAATAATTATGGTCAATACTTGAAATTGTATTTTTTCATCATTTATTATAGTTTTTTCTAGATTTTTTTTATCATAAGAGATAATATAAATAAAAATATTATTCATTTATATATTAGAAAGATAATTTTAATTTTGTAATCATTAATTTACAGTACAATAATAATTAGAGAACTTGTCTACACTGAAATATATATAAAAAATATATGGTAAATTAAATTAGATAATTTTAACTTATGTTATAGACACATTATGAATTTAGGTATATAAATAAACTAAAAATATATAAAGTTAACTAAATCCACGTGGCATGGTGGCAGTGCCCATGGCGGGTCATTGACTTCATTTTATTTGGTTGGCTCATGTATTTTAAGTTATTGAGATTTGCAAATTATAATGCCGGTTTATTAGCCTATAATTAATATCTATTTTCCTCATTGTTTATAAATTTAATATAATAGAAAATCAGAAATGACGTGTCTTGCGCGATTCGCTGATATTTTTAAGGTGAGTTTTCATATTTATAGATCTATAAATATTTTTTTTTTTCCAGATATTCAGGGTATCTTTATAATTTTTCATATGGAAAATAGTTGACTCGATCTGTATATAAGTATGTGTGTGTCACGATTAATTTTTATTAGAAATAAATAACACCAGAGATTATCTTCAAACACTTATTAATGAAAATATGTTTAATCATTTGAAAGTCCATAAGACAATTAAGGATTTAAGACTATATATCAGCTTTAATTAAAAAAAACTATTTTTGAAAATCTTCACGGTCTTGGAGAGATTTATTACCGTTTTCAAAAAAGAAAATTTTGACAATAATATTGAGCTAATAAAAATAAATCATTAGTTCTAATAAACTTATATTATTAGTAACCAAATCAATAATGTTGATTCAGGTAGAGATTTGTTTATATAAACAAATATAAATGGACAACGATAAATTAATAAATTCTTGAAAGCTTAACATAAGGCTCAATATACATGACACTCCCTTCAATAATATTGATGGATCTTCCCCTTAATTGGTCTTTGTTTTGTTTTGTTGGCGTCGATATGACGTCGGAAGGTCGAGCCTCGAGACGCGTGTAGATTAGCGTCTTAGAATAGGTTGAATCCTATGACGCAGGTAGATTAACGTCCTTGGTAGGTCGGGCCTTAGACACATGTAGATTAGCGGTCTAGGGTAGGCCGAACTCTATGATGTAAGTAGATTAGCGTTCTAGGCTAGGTTGAGCTCGAAGTCGCAAGCATGTTGATGTACTAGGGGTTGATACGAAGAGGTATAATGTGGACTTGATGGACTATCCTCCCTTATTTGCCCTAGGTCGGTGATAACATCACACAACTAGAGTCGCCTCTAACGCTAGCTTGTAGGTTGGCTTGATAGCAGCCGCCACCATCACCATGCGTATAGGGTTTATATTTTAGGGTTGTTTGGGCGGTAGCGTTTTTAAGATCGTAAGCTTTGATACCACGTAAAAATTTGTGTACTGAAACCTTATTTATTTCATTGATCAAATATTTTTTTTATGTAACGTACAGTAAAATATACAACGTAATATACTCTAATGATTCAAACATTTAGATTAGTAGGCTCATCGTTTTAATACTTTTTCTCAGATATAATTATTATTTATAATTATAAATATTTAATTTAACTCTTTTTTCTCATTAAACAAAATACACGATGATATAATACAAATTACAATGCAAACTTTAACATTTTTGAATACCATGCTAAATTATATTAAAAAATATATAAAATACCCTTATAGGTTTACACTAATAAATTATAATATTTTTTATAAATTGGTTGAAAAAGACAAGGGGGTAACTTTGTATATGTTACATATATATTTTATGTAGTGATTTTACAAACAAAGAAAATGAAGTTAAAAACAAACGGTTGTTCCCCAGGCTTTCTAGCTGTGTGCTTCATTTGAAGATTAACGTTTATACTCGTCGCTTCCTACTGACTGATCATTCTGCTTTCCCCAAAGACTTCCCTGCTTACGAATTTTTATGATATATTCTTGTGTTTTCTTTTTCTCATTTGATGTGGTTTCTCATGACGGTTAGTCCGTCTGCCGATTCTTTTCGACCTTTCGATCCAATAGTCGGCATGCCGTCTATTGCATTGAACCGCTTTCCGTTATAAAAAAAAAAAATTATATTATATTATAGTATGAGTATCGATCATATTTTATTTATGTTATCCTTAATCATAGTAAAATTTGATTCTCCCAAATAATGAAAAAACAAATCATATATCCGTCAACAAATACAACGTTAGGTAGTATGACAACAATCTACTACACGATCGATATGATATTTCAACCGTTTTTCTCCAATTATAATTAAAATTTAAATAATATCTGTCTTTTTTTTTTAGTAATTTATACACCATAAATTAGTTACACAGTCGTATTCTAACCCATAAATTACGATTATTTAATTTTGTAAAAATCTTGTAGCTAACATTATTTGCAGAATATCAGGGACGGCATAATTTTTATTAATCCAAAAATTAATATAAAAAAATATACTTGATGTCATGAATATCTATCCTTTTCCAAAATATAAATTTAAATAATCATTACTTATTTGGATAAGCCACAAATGATTAGTTTTTGCGGTCTTGAAAAGGTATTATAATGTCGAATATATATATTTTGTAGACGTGCGTTATCTCTATCACTTAAATCCAAATTTGATTTGTACTCCTTAATTATCTTATAAACGATTATCTCTATATATATTATCTCATAAACTATTATATACTTTCAAAATGAATTATTCTAAAATTTGTAATGAATGTATTTTGTATTAAAACAACAGGACATTGTTCAGGTACGGTTCAATTAATGCGGTAAGGCCGTGCGACCGACACGTGTCCCAAATTTATTTATTTTTTTTATTTTTTTCAGAAACGAAAGAAAATTTATTTGAACTACCATGTTATAATTTATGCACTATTCTCCTATAAACTTTGAACTATTCCCATATAATCCATGAACTATTACTTTTTAATATAATCCATGAACTATTCTATTATAATTCATGAACTATTCTATTATAATTCATGAACTATCCCGTAATAAGTTTTTAACTATTACTTTCACTCCTTTATAAATTTTGCACTATGAACTATTCTATTATAATTCATGAACTATCCTTTTAGAAGTTATGAACTATTCCTCAATAAGTTATGAACTATTACTTTCATTCCTTTATAAATTTTGCACTATGAACTATTCCATTATAATTCATTAACTATCCTTTTATAAGTTATGAACTATTTCATAATAAGTTTTGAACTATTACTTTCATTCGTTTAAAAACTAAAAAAAAAACTTTTTTTTTCCGGGACACGTGTCGGCCGTACAGTCGGACGCACAGCCGTACCGAAATAATGTGCCTTACTTGAACAACACCCTAAAACAATAAAACAAATCTTAAAACGGGTCATTGCAAAACTCATAAATAATAATTTTTAAATTAAAATTCAAAGTGTAAATAGGAAAAAAAAAAACAGAATAATATCAAAATTCACATTATAATAAAAATAAAATTTTTCTTAAAATTACTAACAACTATAAAAACCATTAAAATATTTATAAAAAATAATACAATTTATTTTCAACGAATCTTGCTCCGACAATGACGTAGCAACCGATTAATTACGTGTCATAAAAATAGGTTAGGTACGTGGTTTGGATTTATTTTAAAAAATATATTAATATCATTTAATAGGTTAAAAATATATTGAAGTAAAATATATTTTAATTTTAACATATGAATTAAAAATCAAATTAAAAATTGAATTGGGTTATTTTTACTTCTTAATTCACTAGCATTTTGACAAAATACCAATCTCCATCATAAGATTTGTTTTATTTCGATAATATATGCAAATTTTCAAATCATATCAAGCAAGACAATAACTTAATACTAATAATTAAACCGGAAATCCAAAACCTAACCAGCCATTTTCTTTGAAAAACATGAACCAAACTTTTTTGTTATATTCTGTGACAAAGAAACACACTTTAATGTCTTCTCTGTGATTATATGTTCTTGGAAACGAAAGTCTGAACAATTCCAAAGGCTTAAACAGCAGGAAATCTTTGACCAATTCTAATTTATTAGTTACTTAAGAGCTTAATTAATGTAAACCCGGCAATTTTCTATGTAAATAATATCTTAATTGTCGTGATTAAACAATTTAAGTGAAGTCTTGATTAACTTGTCAGCCATTGTCAGCCACGTGATCATGTTCACCTATGATCTCACTTTCTTTAACCTCTTGTGACTACAGGGAAACAAACCCTTATTATTAAATTGAAGTTTTATTTTCAATTGATTTTAGAAATTAATCATATATATATACACTCGTATGCACACAGACCACTATATAATCTATGCTCTATTATATAGTCCGTTTGTATCTGACTTTAACAAGTTTTGTATTCATGATATATCGTAATAATCCTTAGTTAATTGAAGAGCTATGACAGTTGTTGGAGATAATAAGGTCCCACACGAAAGATGAGACTCCGAGTCTACTAGTATATAAGGTCGGTGAACTACTCCTCCTATTGCTATTTGGTTTTAGGATGAAACCTCATCGGGTTAATGTGTTTGGTTTGAGCTATGATAGTTGTTGGAGATATCGGACTTTGATAATAGTCATTATAACATGGGATGCAAGATTTTGCACGTTCAAGTATTCATACATGTTAGGTCCAAGCTCATAGCATTAATTTGGTGCAGTTCTATCATAAAACTAGTTACTATGAAGAAGAGAAGTCTAACGAGCTTATATTCTAGGTTCATTATTACCTTATATTCGACCTGGAATATTTTTATTTTCAGAAGCTAACATTGTAAGATGTTGGGTCAATATCCTATATCGATTGCAAATTGATAGTAATTGTGTGGAAGGTCGGTGGACTATTATTTATTTTATTGTTGATTGATTTTGTTATAAATATATAATCAGAGTTATGTGTTGTTCTTGTGACCGAAAACCTCTAATTTATCTGACTCTCGTGCAACCCTTTTTTAGTATATCGGGTTTAACAACTTACTGTCTTGATTTGTCGTAAAGTTTCAAATAACTCACGTGCTTCCACTTGAGGGGCGTATTGAGATGTAAGGTATATAAGAGATCGATCTTATATATAAGTTGCCGATTGAGATGGCCGGTAGCGTATAAGAGATCAAACTTACTATATAAAGATCAAATCTTTGTTATATTGCTAACCGGTTTGAGGATAAAATCACAGTAAATTTAATTTTGCGTTACATTGTTGAGTGTTGACACGTGATGCAACCATACGAACTTAGAAAATCCCCCACATCTTATTTGGGCACATTACTTTTCGGTTTAACCCGTTTTCTAGTGCATTGACTCGGGATCATTCGTCTTAATTTGTCGTCAAATATCAACCGATTCAGATAATTATATTTAAGGAATGACCGTACAAACATATACGTAAAAAAAATGCGAGATAGCATATGAGATCTGACTTTCTTGCCTCACCATATAAGTACCACAACAAACCTACAAATATTTTAAAATAAAAAAAACAAACTTAAAGTTTTTGCCCATATATAAACTAAGTTCTGCATGTGTTCAATCATTTTTTTTTTTTTTGGTAACGTATGTGTTCAATCATTTACGTACTTTGAACCGAACAACAAACTATTAATTTTAAAAAATAATATATTTTTCTTGTTTTTGTACCTTAATCATGCATTCATATGATAATTACATTGTGTCAAAGTTCGACTGGTAGAGCGGGGTCGCGTTCATACGAGCGTACGTGCGCATTAGGCCCAAGCTCAACACATAAAACCGACGAGGTTCCATCCTAAAACCAATTGACAATAGGAGGAGTAGCCCACCGACCTTATATACTAGGCTTGGAGTGTCCCCATCTTTCGATGTGAGACCTTATTATCTCCAACAGATTGTTTAAGTGATTCTCTCTCGTAAAATTATTCCAGAAATGAAGATTATAGTGGCCCAGATCTTGAACAAACCCTTAAAGTGTATTATTAGTTGTTTTGGTTGTATAATTACGAAATATTATAACAATCAAATGATTGTACGTACGTACAAGAACATGCAAAGACGTCTAGATTAAGATTAATTATAAGACAGACAGTAATCTTTGTGGATTCTTGTCACTGTAGCTACTTTCACCAACAGCCACACAACTTCAATTATTAATTTTAAAGAATGTTTTGGAAAATAATTATAATTATAATAATAATAATAATGAATTTGAGATATATTGGCCAAATACATGTGATTTGGTTAAGTTCATGAACTTTATCTTTGATCATAAGAGAAGGTAGGGCTGAGCCGGGAATTTATAAGGTTGGATGAGATTTAACATCGTAAGACCTAAAATAAATTTGTAGAATTTTCAATTATAATGTAAAAAAGTATAATATTTAGACACTTAACTTATATTGCAAGTGTATTTGTGGAGCTGTCGGTGAGAGGTGAGAGATAACTATTTCCGACTTCAGGTTGGATCTCCGTTTATTTGACGAAGTTTAAATCAGACATATTTTTAGAGAATTCAATTGTGTTGTTGACAGACTGACTCACCTGGGAATATCGAACCAAATACATGTTTTTCTGACGATCCCGAATATCGTGTTCTCATTCACAAGAATGCTTTAGGGTTGACTACCTCTCTAGGAGATAGTCCAAACTAACCGCTTTTCGTTTTTCAAAAAAAATTAAAAATATAATGGTCTTTAACCTTAGCAAATTCATTGAATTTAATTAAAATTTTAAACATTTTTTTGTTCATTAAGCTAAAATAGTTATCAATATATATATAGAAATAAATGATTGAATTCAAGGTTTTTATGGTTAGAAATAGGAAATATTCATTAACCATGGAATCAAATAACAATTGTTCAAATATAATATGTATTTGTTAAATTAGAATTTGCTCAAATATATTTAAAATTGATCAACTATATGATCAATTGATCAACTATATGTAGGGGTGTAATATAAGACGAGCAACTCGGAATCGGCTCGGGAACGGTTCGCCAAAAACTCGTATTCAACTGGTTCATATCACAAAACGAGCCTGGCATTGGGCTCGTGACAAGCCCGAGTTGAATACAAGCGGCTCGTAAAAGCTCGCATTAAAAAAACCCAATAAGATTTTGCGTTTTGCTTTTGCCCTTTGCCAGTCTGTGTGGAAATTGGATATGGAACTTAACTCACAAAGCAGTGGCTGCATACTCCTCTCTTGGCGACGGCGAAGGGTTTGGACCTTCGATTCTTGGCGACGACGACGAACCTCCGAGTCTCCGACCGACGAAGGCGACGACCTCTGTCTGCGAGTCTACAACGAAGGTGAATGAAGGGGTTGAACTGCTGAAGGGAAGGGTTAATAATATTTCGTAATTGTACAACGAAGTAGGACACCAGACACATGGGCGAACACATGGATCACATCTAGACGCCGGACAATGACACAAACAACGCGCCGTGATGGAAAATTATAGGTATTGATACAAACATTAAACTACTTTCGGCTCGACACATATCAAATATACTATTTTAATACCCTCTGTGCGATTAAACTATATAAAAGTTTTTGATATTTATAAATTATAAGGATGCTAATAACTTTTAGGGTTTTAGAAATTATATGTCAAGTTATATATGACGGTTGTGTTTGATATTTTATTCACATTATTAGTTACAAAATAAATTGTCTAAATTTTTTTACATGCAACCAAATTAATAATTTTTTTTTAATGAAAGTAAAGATAATCTTTAATTTATGATATTAATATTTATTCATGTACCAAAAATAATACAAGTATTAAAATTATTAACTCAGAGCTCTTCGAGCTTCGGCTCCGACTAAAAACAGGTTCGTAGCCCAATTTTGTTTGGTGGATGTTTTAGCCCAACTCCAAAGCCCAAAGTGTTAGTGTTTTGGCAACGCTGACGAACATACAACCAATCACGTGATAAGAGCTTTGAGTTTCGACTTTCTAGAGCTTTCTTCTGTTACTGGTGTGACTCGGACCTCGGGTTGAAGCTCGAAGGTTTCAGTGAGGGGTTTCAATCTCAATATCTTTCTAATACTGGATTCGCCTCACAATTTCTAGGTTTTGATTTTGTGAAACCGTCTGTTTTGAGTCGATTACTCTTTGTAACGCGTTAGGCTCGTTAGCTACTTGGAGATCGATCTGCACAATGCCTAGGTATGCTATTTTAATTTCTAGCTTCTTCGTTGTTATTGTGTTCAGTTACGTTTTCATTCTTTTTCTCTAAATTTGTGATTGCAGGTATTATTGCGATTACTGCGACACCTACTTGACTCATGATTCTGTGAGTATTTCTGCATTTTTTGCGTGCTTATTTTTTACAATCAGTTTCGTTGTTTTTCATTTCTCCTATGCCTTTTGAAGTTTGTGGATAAAGGACATTCTTCTGAGATGGTCAGCTGTGAACCTTAAGTTGCCAGTAGGTGTAAAATTAGGGTTCTTGGTTAGTTGCGCTAGGAATATCCGGAGAAATGGAAATGCACACAGTGATATATTGGCATCAGGCATTCATATGGCTATTCTTAGTGTATGAGTTTTCACCATGGAAAGGGTGTACTAAATTCAGCACGAGGCTAGCTTGCCCTAGGTAGGGTGTACTGAGTTCAACATAGATAGTAAAAATCTGTATGCATATCTGTATCTTTTGTATATTTGTTAGGATATATCTCAACCTCTTCATATGCATTTCTGTATCTAGTTACACATCGTACCCTATATGTGGATGATAGAATAGCAATCCTTCATCAGTATTCAGGGATTCATAACATATTTCACTAAACTTTCTTGTAGACCTAGAGGAGGGACCCTTCCTCAACATTGCTTCTTGGGGTTAATCATTTTTATATCTTGTGTCCTCTTAGTGTAACCTTGGTCCTGTGCTCCTTCAAATAAAATGAGATGAACAGTAATGCAAATCACAGTTTTTTATACATGCCTAACCTTCTACACAAACTAAATAAAATAAATTGTGTTCTATTGCTAAAACCGGCGAGGGGATAATAGAGGTGTTCATTAAGTACTGTTTACTGAGTTTTTTTATTTCCTTCTTTTTTTCTCTAATTCTGTTATCTGTGCACCATGCACGTCTTTTATGGTGGCTTTCCGTAGTACAATTTCTCGTTCTTTATGTGAAGCAATCAGCCGTTTATCTTCTGTGTAATAATTTATTTTCCATATGTCCAGCCCTCAGTGCGGAAACAACACAATGCTGGATATAAACACAAGGTAAGTCTAGAACCCGAAAAATCTGATTGCAGGACTTGATTGGGCTATAAATCGCATGTGATCTTCCTATCTTGTAATCTTATGGTACTTACTGCAGGCAAATGTGCGTTCTTATTATCAACAATTTGAGGAACAACAAACACAAAGTCTAATTGACCAAAGGATAAAGGAGCACCTTGGTCAAGCTGCTGCACTCCAGCAAGTTGGTGCAGCATATGCTGCATTTCATCGAGCTCGCCCTCCTGGTCTTCCAGCGCCGGGAATGCAAATCCCCGGCCTTCCTCCTCCAGGACAATTTCTAGGCCCTGGTTTCAGGCCAACTGTTTTACCTAGACCCATGCCTATTCCAGGTATCTTAATCGAGCCATAGCCATATCAAGTTTATTGTGTCCTGCAACATCTTTCTGTTGTTTCATTTATGTCATGTTAGCCATGGAATTTTCTCCTTTCAGCTTCACATTTGCATTGTTTTGGTACTTGAATCATGCTTTTTGATAATTGATCAATTTTACTAAGTTATGATGTAGAAGTTATTGCACCTTCCAAACTTATCTAACTTTTGAAGCAAGGTTGATGTGTATGGAAATTTATTACAGGAATTTGGAACTACAGACTGTATTGAACACATGGTTTGAATTGTTACATTAAATGTGTGATTTTTAATGATTTCTCTGATAGTGCCTGCTTAAGGAAACTTATCTGATATTTTGACACTTTGACAGTCTATGGAGCACCACCACCAATGGCCCCACCAGTTTCTGCACCACAAGGTGCTCCCACTGGTGCCATGCCAACAAATGGACCCCAAGCACCATCTCCTGATATTAACATGCCATCCTCAGTTCAGGGGGCACCTACAAACCCTGGTCTTGGTCCGAATGGTGCCCCACCAACTGGTATGCAGTCTGTGTATCAGGCGACTTCGACAGGTCCCAACTTTAGTAGTGCTCCCAATGTATCTGTACCTCCAAGCTACCCTAGCAGCAATTAGTGATCTTATTCTTAATGTGGCACTGGTAAGTTGTCTTTGTGTTTTGATCTGAGATGAGTGATTTTTGTCATAGGCTTCATAGTCATAAATGTTTTCTTAAGATATTTTGTAACTTCCAAGTCTGCAGACCAAATTAGTAGTAGTTGGAATAGGCAGAATAATGAATTTGTTGGACTGCATGTAATCTACCCTTTTCTGCTTGGTGCAGGAAGAATGTCTTCCCACGAGCTTCTGTGCTTCGCAAATGAAGAATTTAATAACCCTAAAAAAGGAATTAGAGTGAAAAGATTGTGATTTCAAGTGATGGATATGATGTTTGCTGAATGAGTTGCAAACTGTCTAAGACGGTGAAATAGGAGAAGTTTTAAATATATTTGTCCTCAGTCCATGATGTTTGCCTATCATTTGACCCAATTATATTTTGTTAAATATAATGATGTTTAAAATGTTAAAAATTGTGATATTTTTATGGTTTTTAGGAAAGAAGAGAAAATTATACTCAGAATTCAAGTAAATTAAAGAGGCCAGCAAGAGAGAAGATAGCAGAAGGATGGTGAAGCAATCAAGTGGGTTAAATCAAATCTCTTTCTTCTTGAGATTTTTCTTTTTAAGTTGTGAAGTTTTGCATTTCTTAGTGGAAAAAACTTGAGTAATTTTTGTGAGAGCCTTTGTGTAGCTCAAATAGTTGTTTCAATTCTTGAGTTTTTACTCCATTCCTCATCTTGCACCCCCAAGTTCTACTTTCTCCATTCTCCATCTGTAAACCCATTTCAGAAACAAAGTTGAGTTCTTTACCCTGAGAAATCAATGGAGAAAGAGGTGGCGGTGGACATGCCAGAGATGAAGTTGACAATGAACGCCCGCTGGTACCTCTGTTTGAGAGCTGATTATGGCTACAATTTACCTTATACATGAGATGGCAATAGAACCTAAAGCTGGGTTATTTTGACGTGCAGATGGTTACAAATGTAGTCAAATTGGTTTGTGATTTCAGGGATGTAGAATGCAATCTACATTTACTCATTATCTGGTTGGTGAAATGGAGATAGATAGACACAAATAGCTTTTAGGGAAGCTCGGCATTGGAGCATGCAGAGCTCAAGGGTAGGCTGGAGTTCCTGCAGAAACCTAAACTGCAAAAATGTAGAGAAACACTTTTTTCATATAAATCAGTTTTCTTGGACTATGCTTGGACTATCTATTTCCTTATGCTCAGCTTGGACTTGGACATCTCTCCTCATGATCTTACTCAGCTTGGACTTATCTCTCCTTATGATCTAACTCAGTTGGAATGTCGAGTATCTTTTGATTCTTTTCATGGGCTTGGGCACATCACTTCTACTCATGTGCATATAACAAATTTCGTTGTTTTTAGTACTAAATCTATTGTGTTTGTATTTTGTCTTTAATTGTGCACTTTTAACCCTTAAATGTGGATTATGATCCTTAATCGATCATTTCGAAAGAAATTGATCATTTTTAGGTAGTAGAAAAAGAGGAAATATGAAGACATAGTTGTATCAATTATTACGAACATCCTTTCAAACAATATTTTTTTTATTATGAAGCTCAATATTAATAATCTAACAATCTCAATAGAGGATCCAAGGCAGAAGGCTTGAATTTCCTTGCAAACAGATAACATGTACGAGTTTCGATACCGTTGTAAGTACAATTGGATTGAAACCTGATGGAGTTGAGAAAAGTGTCGGATATATTGACACTATGGAACGAAGCAGGATGAACACCGCCTCCGGTCCAATCCGTAAATGTAATGGTTCGATTAGCAACCAGATTTGGATGCTTAATGTTAATGAGCGTCGGCAAATAATGCTCGTCACTGTAATGTCGTTGAAGATGCTTCTCAAAAACATTGAAGTATATGTTATCGGAGACTATGTCAATTGCTAAGTTGCGATGGAGCTCGAACCACTGCGAACCCTTCCTCCAATCCGTGAGATTTATGAGGGGCAACATTTTGTGGTTATAGCGTCCACGAGCGTTTCTTGAAGGACTATCAAAAGAGTCGAGAAAGCTCAGATTTGAGCCCATCAAGTAGTTGTAGACCTTGGAGAAGTTGAAGATGGGTATACATGACTCCGACAACAATACAAATCTTTGATTGGAGAGATCAAGTAAGGCGTTAGCTAAGAGACGTCTCTCTGCGGCTACCACCGATATGGTTCCCCATTGCACTACCTGAAAATATACGTACATGTTTATGATTTAGGACATATTTGATATCTATATTTAGATATCAATATATCAAATGTCGGTATTAAGATACGGGGTATGAGATTGATATTCACTAGAGAAGTAAGATTTGTGATATCACCATTTTTTTTAGTATATCAAAAAGGGAGAAAAGTGTAATACGAATATATCATTATATCAAATTGATATTCATATACTTACATGCCAAATATTGGGTGAATTTTTTATGTCGATACTCATATGTGATATCTAGAATGGATACAAAACTCAGTGTACATTTTAGTTTTTACGGTATATAATTAAGGTGTTCATGTCAAGAGCGGGGGTCGCGTGCATACGAGCGCACATGCGCATTAGGTCCAAGCTCAACACATAAACCCGGCGATGTTCCATCCTAAAACCAATTGACAATAGGTGGAGTAGCTACCGACCTTATATACTAGGCTCGGAACGTCCCCATCTTTCGATGTGAGACCTTATTATCTCCAAGAGTTCATGATATTATTATTAAAGAAATAATATATCTTGTACTTGCAATTAAATGGGCATCTTCTTACTCAATGATAGGATAACTTTTGTCACTATGAAAGGATATTTTATTCATCTAACAAGACTTATAATTCTTTTTTATATTTAAAGTGTATTAGGAAATAGGATGATTAAACTAGTTCAAATCTTATGCCCTACATGGTTATTTTAATTCATAACTATATATTATTCATTATGTAGTAATTTATATTTTTAATTAAATAAATACATGATATATTTGAAATTTAACTAAAATTCCTTTCCATATATATTAGTCTACTCATTGGTGATTCCATTGTATGATGAGTTTTATATTGGTCCATTGAGTGTATATCTTGGTGGGGTGGTGGGAAATTATGTAACATTCCACTACCAAGGTTTGACAGAACCTCGAGGAATGAATCGTCCATGGAAGACAGAACCTCGAGGATAATGAATGATTGATAAAAGAAGCAAACCTGGCTAGGAATGAATCGTCCATGGAAGACAGAACCTCGAGGATAAGGATCAACATAAGAAGGATGAGCATGAACATAAATAGAGTAAAACCCCTCCTGCCCCTTAAAGAAGGACTCCCATATCGGAGCCAATGGCAATGGCCCTCTTGTCAAGAACAAGAAAGCCACCTTCCTTACCCCTTCCACTTCATCCATCTTTGATGCTTTCTTCAGCAACTCTTCATCGCTCATCCCATGCCTAACTGAATTGGCTGACGTCGTCCTTGACACTGTTTGTGGTGTTACTGACGCCGTGACGGACCTGCCGGTGCCGGAAAGGCTCTTCAGATCACAGGACCAGACCATAAATCCTATTGATAAGCCTAGAGCAAAAAAGAGGAATTCATGGAAAGCCATCACTTGTGTACAGCCAACAATGGAATCAGACCATATATATATATATATATATATATATATATATATATATATATATATATATATATATATATATATATATGCACTATTACAAAAAGAAAACAAAGTTGAATTGCTTATTGTGTTAGGCTGAAAACCACTTTTGAAGTAGAATGCTGAGAAAATACATATACTCATATTAGTCATCGTGGTTTAGATCGTTTTCCATTAGTATTCGAATAGTAAGTTATATTTTTATAAATAAAAATTCACAGAAGATTTGCATATATATGTATATATAGAACTGCTCTTCCAGGTTTCGTCTTCTTCATTGTTTGTTTATGTTCAAATATGTTGAATCTTCTTCACTAGATTCATTCAAGACTGTATCTTTGTTTATTTTAGAAGTCATACTTCCAGAAGACAATATTGTACGTGTCTGAAATATTAGGCAGACTAGCAATCAAACCGCTGTTACGGTTCAAGTCCGTCGCAAAACGATACAATTTCATCATCTCCGACACAAACTGGACGTACAGCTATCTTCAACAAGCCTATTCCTCTCCATATAAGCAGCATCGATCCGGACTCACGACGGCATTGATGTTTAGGATAAGCCAGTAAAGCAGATTAAGATCAAATACGAATCGATCTGTATATCATATCTAACCTTACCGGGAAATGAGACTCATAAGATCGTGCAATCGAGCAATGGACTGATAACTCTCACTCTACTTACATCCAGATCATGCCGACGCTTAGTTATCCGTCGCCAACCCTCTCACCAAACAATCAGTAGAGATTCAACGCTTTAACATTTCCGACAGATCGGGCAAATCGAGTGTTTGAGCAATGAATTGTCTCGCTCTCATATGTTAACCTAATACACTTGTTTGTTTTCTATTTGTATATATTATTTACTGTGGAATAAAGTTTAAGCCCGTTTTCTAATGCTTATCTACAGTGGAATAAATTTTGCCTTTGCTCTTCGAACATGAAACTGTAAAACCTAACTGTGATTCTGAATCTCTGATGGATATAAAGAAGAACAATTTTAAAATTTGTAAAACATGTTGGTTTCCAATATTAAATGACAATAATGTTAACAATCCATGCATAAAATTTGGAAAATATAATAAAATAGACCAAAGTACAAGAGTAACTCAAACCAACTTGTTGAAAAAAAAGATTTAAAAACACAAATATCATAACATTGGCTAGAAGAAATCCACTTTACATAAGTCAAGCTACATACATGATCCAACATGTAGAATGGAACACAACTATAATTGAAAAACAACACAATAACAAAACATCACATTAAAAAAAAACGAAAAACAACACATTAAAAAGAAAACGAAAAAAAAAAAAAACATGATCACCCTCTCCTCCAGTAGTTTTTCATAACCTACTTGTCACCTGCCTTGTCCTCGTCATTAACCCCTTCCCCATTTTCCTCCTAATCTTCTTCTTCCCCTCGTCCTCCTCCACATTACCCTCCACTCCAACTCCAACCCCATCCCCAACACCACCAACTCCAACTCCAACTCCATCCCCACCATTACCATCATCCTCCTCCTCATCATCACCATCATCACCATCACCACTACCATCATCCTCATCACCGTCACTATCCCCATCATCCTCACTATCAACACCCTCATCTCGGTCCATATCCGACTCTATCCCCTCATCATAATCTTCGTTGTCTCCCAAACTATCATCATCCGTAGGCGGGTCAATGTTGTCCTCCCTCCTTTGCTCCTCCTTCACATATATTTGCGGGTATCCACCATCCATGATTTTGGGACCTAAAACGCTTAATGTTTTGAAAATATAGTGGTTAAATTGATGGTATAAAACTAGAATGAAAGTTCTCTTATATAGGTATAATATTGTAATTAAAAAATTCCAAAAACAAAGGCATTTAACATGTTAATTTCATGACTTTCAAATTGGCTGTTTGTCTGAATATGCAATTCATAAATTTTACATTTACGTACTATTTGATAATAAAGTGTGAAGAATGTCTTGTAGCATACTCATTTTTGCTCATAAATTGTTCATGATTTGGGTTGGGAATCATGCTATTGTGAAGAATTTTGTAATGACGTGGAGTAAGAAAAAAAACATTTGGATTTGGAGAACACACAAAAAGCTCATGACAAAATGTAAAGCAAATGCCGAGGGTAGAAAGTGGGAATCAATAATTCTTGTTGAACTAATTAGGGCTGTGCAAAATCGTACCGGTCCGGAAAACTGGATCGGTCCGGACCGGAATTTACGGTCCGGTCTGGTCTACGATCCAGGTTTTTTTGAAAATCCGGGTTACGGTCCGGTTCGGTTTTTGGACCATATAAAACCGTTACCCGGGTTGGACCGTAAACTACAAATTTCCGGTCTAGTTCGGTCCGATCCGTCCATTTCATTGAATTTCCGGTCCGGTCCATTTCGATCCGATCCGGTCCATTCCGGTCTGAACTGGGTCCGGTTTTGGACCGGAAAACCTCAACAAAATTGCACAATTTATGTACAAACCGGTCCGGTCCGGTCCGATCCGGTCCACAATATTCAAAATTGCATAATTTATGTAGAAACCGGTCCAACCCGGAACCGGACCGTTACGGTCCGGTCTACGGTCCTAGATTTTATCAATTTACAGCCCACCGGTCCGGTCCGGACCGTATGCACAGCCCTAGGACTAAATCCGGTCCGGGCCGTATGCACAGCCCTAGGACTAATTCATATATTTCAACCGGGCTTTGATTAGTTAAGAAAATGGGCTCTAACTAGTTAAATAAATGATTTTTTCTCTTGGTGCCATCAAAGTTTGAACTTTTCCTCTTGGTATCCACTAAGTTTCAAAATTTCTCTTGGTGCCCTCAAGGTTTCATTTGTTTCCTCTTTTATACCCATTCTTAATATATTACATTAAAATTCATTAAAAAATATTTTAAAAAATAGAAAAATAAATTTAAAATAGATTATGACCACATTAAATTTAATTAATAAATTTATAATAGAAATAGTTTTTATATATATTTTTTTTGAAATAAATATATTTTTTATTTTTGAATTAAAATATTTTTTTACTTTCGATTAAAAAATATATATAAAATTAAATAAAATTTTTATTTTTGAAACTTTATTAAGAGTCTAAAGAATTAAAATATAATAATTTTTTTTGAATTTAAATTTTATACAATTTATATTAATTCGAAAATTTTAAAAAAAAATTTAATTTTAATATTAAGGAAAAGTATGTTATAAAAAAGAATAAATTAACAAATAAAAAAATAATATTTTTATTTTCAAATTAAAATAAATTATAGAAATTAACTTAAAAAATACTATATATTTAATTTTCTGAACTCTTAAAAAAAATTTAATTTTTAAAATTTTTTTTAATAAATATTAATAACATAAATTATATATAATTTTTAAATCGAAAGTAAAAAAAATTATTTTAATTCGAAAATACAAAATATATTTATTTCAAAAAAAATATATAAATCTATTTCTATTATAAATTTATTAATTAAGGTCATAATCTATTTTAAATTTATTTTTTTTAATTTTTTAAATAATTTTTTAATGAATTTTAATATAATATATCAAGAATGGGTATAAAGAGGAAACAAATGATACCTTGAGGACACCAAGAGGAATTTTAAAACTCAATGGTTACCAAGAGGAAATGTCCAAACCTTGATGGCACCAAGAGGAAAAATCCTTAAATAAACTAGTGTGTTACTCGTACCCTGCACGAGATATTATTTAATACCTATTATAGATATATAAATATTTATTAGATTTTAATATAATTTATATGCTATAAATTTAACAAAAAATTTTAATACACATAATGTGATAAAATCAACGTAAAAAACTTATAATACACCCTCTGAATAAAATTGACAAAAGGTACGTTTTTTGAAATTATCAATTTATATCAGAAATTAAAAAATATACATTTAAATTACATAATGAAAAGATTTAAAAAAGTTTGTGGGTTAAGGAAAAATATGAGTCAAATTGTTAGTGATTCTTTTTGAATTTTAACAATCTTATTGAAATTACTGAATTTAAAGATTTAAGATTTAAGATAAGTTTTGAGATTTAAGAAACTTAATTAAAAAAATTTTGGGATGTTATTAATTGCTAAAATGACACGTGGCATTAGAGTTCTCATGGTGAGACACGTGAATTTAGATGTTACTCTTATAATATAAGATAGATAGATAGATAAGATAAAATAAAATAATTAAAAATTTACTAATTAAATCACTTAAATTAATAATCTGATTATTAGAACAAATTTGTAGATATTTCCATTAAAAAATCAAGTACAAAATTAAAAATCTCAAACTTAACAAAATTTATTTAGATAATTTGGTAGACTATTTTAACAAAAAATATTTAAAAATTTTCAATTTTTATTTTTTTTAATTCGTATTCTTGAATAGATATTTTTGGATATTTTACCAATTTTTTTAACAAAATTTCGTTTTTTATTCTTTTTTAATTTATATTATTGAAGAGATTTTAGTGGATTAAAAAAAAGATTTGGGCTGAAAAAATAATCAATATTAAAATTTTTAATTTATATTACTTGAATGATATTGTTGAATATTTTAACAATTTTCCAATGTATTTATTATGACTTAGTAATAATTTAATTAATAAACATAATTAATAGCTTTTTAAAATATTGTTTTGGGCTTTGAGAATTATGGCGCTGACACGTGGCAAAAAGTCCTCTACTTTAATAGATATAAGATAAGATGGGATACAATTTCGGATAGTTATAGATTGGGCTTGATGAAAACTAACGGTTCGGTTTTAACCATATACACACTCACACATGGAGTAAACCTTTCTACGGTTTCAAGTACTTTCTAGCTAATTTATTGAAGTTTTAAAATATAAAATTTAACAAATATACATGTTATTTTACAAAACTGAAAAGTTTGGTGGTTAGTTTTACAATTTCAAAATTTATATATCAAACGATTACATGATATTATCATGAGTTAAGTATAAATATTGTTATGATTTAAAATTAATAACTTCTTTTTAGTAGAATCAATTTATTTTTATTATTTATATCAAAGGTACTACATTGTTTGACTCACGTTGTGCATGACAGGAGTTGGACAAGGAGATTCAGGATGTACTTGTTTTTTTTCTACGGTATATTTGGTATTCTAGGAATGCCTCGGTATTCGACCGAAACAGATTACATATACTTAACCTTGTGAGATTGATCAGGACACATGTATATACCTTGTTACACGAGGCTTTCCCTATGGGAGACACAGAGAGGATGAGACGTCAGGACCGCGTTTGATCAGAATCCGAGACAGGATGTCCCGGGATGAGGCCCACAGTTCACTATTGGTGCGGATGGAGTGATGAGACGTCAGGACCGCGTTTGTGTGCCGTCAAATAGTGAGTTGAGACAGAAGATACTAGGTGAGGCTCATGCTACCCCATACTCAGTACATCTTGGAGCGAGTAAGATGTACAAGGATGTGAGACGGTCCTTCTGGTGGGGTGGTTTGAAGCCCGATGTGACTCGGTATGTAGCTCAGTGCGCGACCTGCCAGCAGGTCAAGATTGAGCATCGTAGGTCCGGAGGAGAGCTCCACCCATTTCCAGTACCACAGTGGAAGTGGGAGGATATATCTATGGATTTTGTCACAGGTTTGAGACTCAATAGAGGTTATGATGCTATTTGGGTAGTGATAGACCGCCTGACGAAGACCGCACATCTCATTCCGATTAAGGAAACGTGGCCGGTGAGTCGTCTAGCTGAGGAGTTCACCAGACACGTTGTGAGACTCCACGGAGTACCGAGGACTATCGTCTCTAACCGAGATGGACGTTTTACCTCGAGATTTTGGCAGTAGGTACATACCGCTTTGGGGACGAGTCTCCACTTTACCACTGCCTATCACCCACAGACAGACGGTCAGTCTGAGAGGACAATTCAGACCTTAGAGGACATGCTGCGGGCGTGTGTACTAGATTGGGGACAGGTATGGCCAGATCATCTTCCAATATTAGAGTTTTTATATAATAACAGCTGGCACGCGTCTATTGGGATGGCTCCTTATGAGGCTTTATACGGGCGGAGACGTCGTACGCCCTTATGCTGGATGAATCCAGCAGAGCTGGTGGAGTAGCTCCAGATCAGATACAGGATGACATCACTCTGATTGCCCTAGTCTGAGAGCGGATGTTAGCAGCTCAGAGCCATCAGAAATCCTACGCCGACAAAAGGCGTCGACCATTGGAGTTTAGAGTGGGTGCTCAGGTGTGGTTGAGAGTGTCACCTACGAGAGGAGTCGGGCGTTTCGGCATTAAGGGCAAGCTGAGTCCCCGATATGTCGGACTTTTTGAGATCTTGGAGAGAATTGGAGAGGTGGCCTACAGATTAGCATTACCGCCGAGGCTAGAGAGAGTCCATCCGGTCTTCCATGTATCTCAGTTGAGAGAGTACATCCCGGATCCGAGACATGTCATCAGTCATGAGGATCTGATAGTTGAGCCCGATCATACCTATGTTGAGGATCCAGTGGTCTAGACGAGAAGCTGATGAGACCACTTGGGAAACGAGGAGAGTATTAGACGTAACTATCCCGAGTTCTTCGCGGGGTTAGGGGTTACTCCTGTATCGACGAGTTAGTACTCGGATGTTGTGTTGTTTGACCATTCATGTTTTTATATTGGATTGGGTGATTATGTTTTATGTGATACATGTCTGATTATGATGATTGAGTAGTTGCATGGTAGAAAAATAGGTGATTAGGGATATTATCCAAAGTTTCGGGACGAAACTTCTTTTAAGGAGGCATTGATGTAATAACCGAAAATTTAAGACTCCGTTTAATTCTGATATTAACCGGATTCCGATCCGTCAATCTTAAATAAATAAAAAAATAAAATAAAATAAAACGAGTTTTATTTTCTATCATTTTATGTGCCCTTAATTCACATAAAATGAGGAAACTATGTAACCGGAAATAATTCCGTATCTTTAAAATAAATGATAACTTATTTTAATACAATAAATAATTCCGCAATTTATTCTTCGGTCTGGGGCGATTAACGAGTTCCTTAGCCTTGTTCTAACGGGAGAGCAGGCCGGTTTTTGCCCACTATCAGGCCCAAAAATCTTCTCAGCCGGCCCAACAATACACCACTAATCCTAACCCTAATTAATTTAACGCTAACCTAATCTGCTGCTATCCCTCTACCTCACAACTTCAGCCGCATCTCATCTACCCTTTCGAGATCCCGTACAAACACTACGCTACTCCGGCATAAGCTTTAAAACTCCCAACGACTCGAGTACCACCGCAACGCCGCCGCCCTTCGGACTCAACACCGGCATCGATACTGAAGCAACCCCTCCGGCGTCATCTCGCGCGGCTACCTCCGTCCTCTCGTGCGACTCAGGCTGCCGATTCCAAGTAACAACCCTATTTTCCCTAGCCATCTTCCTCCCTCTCAGCCTTCGAGATCCTCAGTCTGACCGGAGTTTACGAGCAGCAACCTTGGGGACTAGCAGGCCGCAGTGGACCGATCGGTGGTGACGAAGCATCGACATTGGTGTGGTCCAGACCCACCGCATACCGGATCTCCCACTGCAGAAGCTCCCGGATCGGTGCCGCCCTCTCAATTAGCAAGGTATCCGGTACAAGCGGACCGCGACGCAAGGACCCGAGCCTTACAGCCAACGATCGAGTCATACCGGTGAGCCCTCCGTCTTGACATATCGATGCATCCGTGCCCTTCACTCTACAGACTTCAAGTTTGTATAATAATAAGATACCTTAACTGTAGAGGTGAATTTGTGTTTAGATACAATTAGAGAATAGAATGGAGGCTATGTAATGGTTACTTTGGCAGCAGTACACGTAGTAGCGGATGTACAATTTATAAGGGTATGTGATTATGTAGGAGTATAATTGTAGTGAGTGTATGATTAAGTACGGGTAATCTAAGAGGGTCATGAATCCCTAATTATTTTTGGTGTATGTGTATGAATATATATAGTGTGAAAATGGAAAGGTACACATATATGTGTACTGTAGTGATAAACGTGAATGTATAAATATATATGAATGGTTTGGAATTTTGGACATATAGGTAGGTATACATATAAAGATATATATAGTTATATACGTAGGTATATATATCAGTACGAGATGGGAGATATAATTATAAGATGATATAAAAATTAAGTATACCGAATAGTTACATAATTATAGGAGTTGAAGGAAAAGTTAGGATATGTACGTAAGTATATATACATGTATAAGATTAGAGTAGTAACCGGGGAAGGAGGAAGAGTGTTGTTCTTTGAGGAGTGATTTCGAGTTTTAACTTATAACTTATAAGAACTATCAGAGAGAAATAATTTATGGGAAACAATTCTAAAAGAAATTTTAGAAGTTAAGAGGTGACTTTAAGAATTGTCGGCACTAAGGGTAAAACGGTCTTTTACTATAAGAGAACTTTTTTCCGTAATTCCTTCGCATGAGGTTGGACATCTGGATGTGATTTTGATCCACATGCCTTATTTGACAGGCGTCTGAGTTACCACGAGTACGGACCGGTTTGAGACTTGTTAGAGTGTGTTTTGACTCAGGTAAGTCCTTGCGACTTACTTAGCTGGTTTCTGGATATTAGTTGGGTGATAATGGTTGTGTGTGTAATGTGTGTTATAACAATAACTTGTTAGGACGACCGTTGTTGTTATGTTTTAAGGCCCAAGTGTATGTATAACGGGCCGTGACATCACTACCCAGCTCTGCCAGGAGACTGGGAGGTTCTCTATACCCAGACCATACAGGTACACGGTGAGATGCATCGGATCCACTCCTGATGGGTACACGGGGGCGGAGGCGAGGTTTGGGAATCCCTCGTGTCACAAACTAAGTATCATTAGCGTGAATGAGTAACTTAACTTAAATATAATAAATGGACTTGTTTGAAAGCATGATGAGTGTTTATTCTTTTATGTGTGTGTGTGTGTCATTATTGTTCTTCTAATGTTTAGATAACTAGCTAATGGTTTCTGTTGTTGTGTTTTTAGACTTACCGCAGTTAGACCAACAACTGAGTGATCCGGAAGTAGTGGTCAGCCGGGTTTTCGTACTCCTTAGAGTGGGGGTTGGGGTTGTTGGTTGTCATTCTTTCTTTTGTTAAGACAGTTGTTCGTTTTTCCCTTGTTTAAGTACTATAGGCTGTTAGACCGTGTTGCATTCATTACCTTAAAAATACTATTTCATGAATTTCGGTTTTTCCTTATTTGTGTCTTGTTGCAAGATCCTAGTAATATTGTTGTCAAACTGAGGTCGGAACCCATTGTGAGGTCCTAACCAGTAACGTTCCGAGTTCTGAGAATTCGGGGTGTTACATCTTTCTATTGATGGCTTTGCCGAAGGTGGACGAGTCTCATGAACTTTGACGATTTTGGATGTACTCACCTTTGTATCAATCTCAGGTAATAGATACGTTCAGGAGGATTGCGGTCTATCTGAAGTATCATGTGTCGTTTGGTTATAGCCTCATATTGAAGGCATGTACGCAAATTTTGTTTTTTTAATGTGGTTGAATCTTAACGGTCCATTCACACTCTTTCTTTTTCTATGAATTTACCTTTACATCAAAATAAATTATTATTAAATACTTACTAGTATAATTAAATGACTATAAAGTAGGAAGGTTTGAATTTGTGTTTTTGTTATAATATAAGTATATAGAATATATATACATATATATATAAATGATTATTTCCATTTTGATATCTTAATATTTTCTACAATTGGATTAATAAATTGAAATATAAAAATAATCAGATAACTATGATATTGCGATTAATCAATTTATCTTACCATTTTGTTTCATGATTAATTTTTTAAACCAAATAAACTAAATCTTAAATAAAATAATTTAGTTGAACCAACTCACAATTAAAAGACAGACCGGGACAAGGACCGACCGTATTTGACCAAACTATTACGATCTAGATTGAGCCATAACTAATGGTCCGGTTTGAATCGTATACACAACCATGGAGTTAACCTTTCTATGGTTTCAAGTACTTGTTTATCTAGCTAATTTATTTAAGTTTTTGAAAATAAAAAATTTAAAAATTTAACTCATATATAGGTTATTTTGTTAACCTGAAAGGTTTTTTTTTTTTGAAAGGTTTTTTTTAAAAAAATGTATTAATAAGTGACCAGAATATACAGGAAGTCTACTTAGATCAAGACATAGACAGAGGAGGGAGCAGGAGAAGAAAGGTGAATACCAAGGATCTTAGCCCAAGCAATGAACTTAGGCGAACGATCCTTCCAATGACTCGATGCGTAGTTATTGGTGGCGTTTATGACGTTATGGGCGCAAGCGGTATCATGAGTTACTTTTTGGTTGAAGATGAGTTCATTGTGAGATTTTCAAATGAAGTATATGTAGCTAGTAATGGTAGATATGAAAACATTCAAAGTGAGATCATTCTTCTGGGGCTTCAGGGAGCGGATCCTATCCCAAATGTTGTTTTGGTAGGGATAGGGGAAGGGAATTCTGAGCCACTTGGAGATGAGCTCCATAAAAGTAGTAGAGTAGCTGCACTAAAGGAGGAGGTGATTCTCATCTTCAACAGAGTTATTACACATCTTGCAAGTGTTATCATGAGTGATGTACTAGAGTTGAAGCTTAGAGAGGGTGAGAAGGCGGTTATGGCTGGCCAACCAAGCAATGAGCCAATGAAGCTACATTTAGGGACATTTAAACCACTCCAGATAATACCAAGCTCGTAGGTAGGGAAGATGGTAGAAGGATCCCAACAAAGTGAGTAAGCAGCAGACGTTGAGTATGTTCCATTCGGCTTAATGGTGTTGCTAATGAAGTCGTGGCCATTCGGGGAGTTCAAGATCTCATCTTTGATTTTAATAATCTAGCTCCATGTGAAGCTGAACTTGTAATTGAACTCGAAGACCAAATGGACAGACCCTTCAAGATGTTGGTGTTAACCCAGTCCGTCCAGAGGTTATGGTCTAACCGGAAAGGTTTGGTGGTTAGTTCAATATCAAAATGTGCATGGTTACTTAAAAGTTCCGTCTCATTTAAATGTGTAAGTAATTTATTTTGAAAGAATTTGGCCTACTAGGCTCTTTTTGATATTTGTTAAAGAAACTATACCCCATATTTTTTACCACTTTCATTTAATGGTAGGTAAAACTAATTAACCCTTCTATTAAAAAAAATGTTTGTTATTTGTTATTTGTTATTTAGTGTAAGTTTTAATTTTTAAAAACTGAATTTGTTTTTTATTTTTTTTTATTAATTTTTTTCTCTTTTTTATTTTCTTTTTTTAATTTTTTTCTCTTTTTTATTTTCTTTATTCTTTTTATTTTCTGGAATGAAGAATTTTTCACATACCGAAATTTTCACATACCGGAATTTTCAATACCGGAATTTCACATACAGGAATTTTCACTTACCGGAATTTTTACATAACGGAATTTCCAATACCGGGATTTCACATACCGGGATTTCACATACCGGAATTTTCACATACCGGAATTTCCAATACCGGAATTTCCAATACCGGAATTTCATATACCGGAATTTCACATACAGGAATTTCCACTACCGGAATTTCATATACCGGAATTTCATATACCGGAATTTTATATACCGGAACTTCACATACCAGAAGTTCACATACCGGAAGTTATCATACCATACCGGAAGTTATCATATTATACCAGAAGTTATTATATCATACCGGACGTTATCATATCAAACCGGAAGTTATCATATCATATCGGAAGTTATTATACCAGAATTTATTTTTTTATTTTCTTTTATTTTTTTTGTCTTTTTTATTTTATTTTTTTTTTTTTTTTTAATTTTTTTGGAATGCATACCGGAGTTTCACATACCAGAAGTTCACATATACCGAAAGTTATAATACCGGAAGTTATCATACCGGAAGTTATCATATCATACCGGAAGTTATCATACCGGAAGTTATACCAAACAAACTGATTTTATGTCATAGTTTAGAATTAAGAATTACATACCGGAACTTGCAAAAATGGTATGAGCAAAAACGCAACATTCAAGTATCAACCTTGAAGCAACAAAAATGTCTCTAAAAATGGTATAACCTCTTCTTTGACCAGAGACGATCAAGGCCACTGTCAGCATCACCCTGATCGAGCAAAGGTAAATTCACCAGTGTAAACATCATTGGCATCCGATATGAACTTCCGGTATAAAAAATTTCGGTATGAACTTCCGGTATGAAAAACTTCGTTATGAACTTCCGGTATGAACTTTCGGTATAAAAAATTTCGGTATGAACTTCCAGTATAAAAACTTCGGTATGAAAAATTTCGTTATGAACTTCCGGTATGTAAAATGTCCGGTATGTAAATGTCCGGTATGTAAATGTCCGGTATGAAAACAAAAAATAAGAAGAGAAATAAAATAAAATAAAATAAAAAACAAATTCAGTAATTAAAATCAAAATTTACATAACAAACATCAAATATTCTTTCTTTTTTAATAGAATGGTTAATTAGTTTTACCCTACCATTGAATGAAAGTGGTAAAAAAAATATGGGGTATACTTACTAAATTGAAAACTAGAAAAGGCCTATTTAGTATACAATAAAATAAAAAAGCCTATTTACCTAATTAGCCCATTTATTTTTGGTTAGAAATAATAGAAAATTAATATTATTATTTTGAAATTATCAGTTATAATTTTAGTAAAAAAATATATAATTAAGATGCGCTATCCAAATATATATATATATATATATATATATATATATATATATATATATATATATATATATATATATATATATATCAAAAGATTATATGATATTACGTTATGAATATTGTGATGAATAAAAATAAATAACTTCTATTTAGTAGAATCAATTTTTTTAATATTAAATTTAATTAAATATTAACTGGTATAATTAAATGACTATAAAATAGGAAACTTTGTATTTGGGTTTTGTTTAATTCACGCAATTACTTAATATAACTAGAAAAATAGTTAGCATTATTCATTATGATATCATAGATAAGCTAATATTTTTCAAAGATTTCTTATCTTTTTTTTTCATTATTATTTCCATTTCGATACCTTAATATTTTCTACGATTGGATTAATAATTCTTTTAAATTAATCTATAAAAATATATATTAAAACTATCCTTTGTTATTCACCCAAAAGATTTGCCTATCTACGCTAATCACAACAGAATCATAAATGGTCGATATATAATCTAACTACAAAGATGGGAAAATCACAATCGCTCTGAATTCGCATTTGCAGTATGACGATTAACCGCAGCTATGCTCTTCCAGGTTTCATTCATCTTCTTCAAATCTGTTGAATCAATTCTGTTACTCTTCTTCTTCTCTAGATTCATTCAAAGCTTTATCTTTGTTCGTTTCAGAAGTCAAAATTCCAGAAGACATTATTGTATCTGAAATTATAACCAAACTAGCAATCAAACCGCTGTTCAGATTCAAGTCCGTCGCAAAACGATACAATTTGATCATCTCCGACGAAAAATGGGCGGATGGCTATCTTCAACAAGCTAATTCTTCTCAAAGAAACCGGAATCGATTCGGTCTCACGGCGGCGCTGATGTATCCTTTCACCAACCAAAATGTCGAGGAGGCTAAGAACATATATAAATCAATCTATTTATCCTATGTGTCATTACCGGGGAATAAGACTCATAAGATCGTCGGAGCAAGCAATGGATTATTACTGTCGCTATACTTACATCCCGACGACGTAGGCCGACGGTTTAGTCTATGTGTCACCAACCCTCTCACCAAGCAATCAGAAGAGATTCCATCGAATGAGTCTATAGCTAATTATCGAAGATGGAGCTTTGGTATTGTTGCGAGATCGTTCGCCTACAAAATTGTGGTTATTGAAAGACCGGTTTCTAGAGAGGTACTTAATCAGCATACGACTGTATCACATATCTTCTCTTCGGATACCGGAAGTTGGTCAACTTGGGAAGATTTGACTTGCCAAGCCGACCTTTTCCATTCGTCGCATTCTTGCTTTACGTACAAGTCTATCATGCATTGGCGAGGCTATAATGGATGCAACGCTATTATCACTTACGATCCTTTTAACAGTCCCGACAGATTTGGGCAAATCCCGTTGCCGGTCGGAAAGAAAGTAGCTAGTAATAGAATCCGTGAGACTATGGTTCAGGCTGGAGAACTACGGAATCTACGGTTTTGTCAGTTTGAGCAATTGAGCAACGAATCGCCTTGTTCTCATAGGCTTACATGGTGGCAATTAGTGAACTACGGCAAGAGAAAGTGGCGGAAAATTCGTCAGTCGGTTATTTTGGATATGCCTTATCTTTGTCGGAAACTCTTGGTCGTACCAAATCCTATTAATTTGTCGGTGTTTTGCCACCCCTTTCTAATAGACGACCATGTGATGGTTTTCGAATCACAACTCGGAAAGTCTACGACGACGAGGACTACGACGACGAGGACGTTGGTGAAGATAGCTAAGGAAATTCCACAAGGCTTTGGTGGTCTTGATTATTGCAACCGTCTTATTTCTGTAGAATATTGTCCTTGGTCTTCTCCATCCTTTTATGTAGCCCAACGTTAGCCTAGCACTACACTTGTTGCTTGTTTTCTATATGCACTATATACTGTGGAATAAAGTTTAAGCCCGTTTTCTAATGCTAATTTTCATTTGGGCCCGTTTTCTAATGCTCTCTTTGTTAAGAAATGTCTTAGACACCAATATGATAATACGTGAATCTTGTTAGAAGTCTAGGGTTACTCAACTCCTCTTATTGTCAATTAAGACTAGTGTGTAGGTTCACTTAACGTGCAAACCCTCTACGTTTTAGGACCGTCGGATAAATTAACACTTTTACAGAAAATAATATAGACATGATGGGGAAACCAAAAATATTAGATCCAAAAATATTGGAACATCATAGGGTCCACTGTCATCCGTGCGGTAAAAAGTTTCTAACGAACGGGCAAAATACTAAAGCAAATCAATCACACATTTATCACATTAATACCAAAAAAGGATAACTCATCTGAGACTAATCACTATAAACAAATTTTAGCTAATAATCAACAACATATAAAATCATTACTAAAATCCTAACAACTAGGTTGAAGTCAATTTTGTCCAAACTAATACATCCACTCCAAAGCGCCTTTACACAAAATAGATCAATCCATGACAATATCCTTATTGCTCATGAGATCTTCCACGGATTCAAATCTAAAAAAGGAAAGGACGGTTATATGACCTTAAAATTGGATATGGAAAAAACGTACGATAGGGTGGAATGACCATTTATCCTACCGGTTCTCGACAAATTTAGTTTCGAAAAGAAATTCGTTAACTGATTAGAGAATGCAGTTTCACAGTCTCATACTCCATCCTATTTAATGATAAACCTTCAAAACTGATATACCCTAAAAGGGGCCTCCACCAAGGAGACCCACTCTCACCTATGCTTTTCAACTTAGGTGTGGAAGGTCTAGTGAGGAGCATTCAAAAAGAGCCAATCAAAACAACAAAATAATTGGCTTCCCAATTACTAAAGGTGGATCTACTGTCCCCTTCCTAGATTTCGCATATGATATCATTATATTTGTCAAAGCATCTATACTAGCAAGTACGAAAATTCTAGATCTGTTGAATGGATACTGCCACATCTCGGGGCAAAAAGTCAACTTTCATAAATCACCCTTCCAAACTACAAGAAACGTGAGAGCGGATATGGAAAGACAAATTCTACTAGAAATTGGAATAACCACCACAAGCGACTTAGATATATATCTTGGATGCCCTATCATTAACGGTAGATTAAACATGACACTCTTTGAAGATGTGATAACAAAATCTAGAAAACAATTAACAACATGAAAAGCTTCCACACTCTCTCAAGAAGGAAGAGCAACTCTAATCAATGCAAACCTGAATGTTAAACCAAAATATATAATGCAAAGCTTCATGCTTCCATCCTACATACACAAAGAATTAGACCAAATAAACCGAACTTTCTTTTGGAATAAAGGACCTAACTATCACTCTCTTATTAGTTGAGATAAAATCTGTAAACCAAAAAAATACGGTGAGTGGACATTAGGAATTCAAGAGATATGAACAAGGTCCTCCAAATGAAACTACTCTGAAAAATTATGGTAGAGCCAAATAACATTTGGATTAAAATAGTAAACGAAAAATACCTTAAAGGTTCATTCCTATGGAACTACAAAGCCTCGAAAAATACCTCTTGACAATGGAAGCGACTAATGAGTCTTCGACCTGAATTTGAAACTGGGTTCAAGTGCAATGTTGGGGATGGAAATACCATCAAGTTTTGGAAGAATCAGTGGGTGGCGGATCAACCGCTCATCAAACTTCTTCAGAATAATCGCAATATTGACGAAAATGAATTGGTTAGAAACTATAATATTGAGAACAAATGGAATGTCTACAAACTGGACTAGGAGATAGGTAAACATCTACCTAAAGAGATTATGATCGCGGTTATGTCATATCAACTCCCAAAATCATTCATCTAAGACCGTCTCTATTGGGCAACCCCGGACAAGGGATCATACACCACAAAATCAGGCATAGAACTAATCCATAAAAATAAACCGCTAACAACCAGTTCTAATGATTGGATTTGGAAAATCAATATCATGCCCAAAGTCAAGAAATTCCTATGGAAAATGTAAACAAATGGTCTGCCTACTCAGGAAAATCTCGAGAAACAAAGAGTCCTAGTGCCGATGCAATGCGGACTCTGCAACCACCCATATGAGTCAGTAAAGCATGTTTCTTCACTTGCCCCTTCTTGATGGAAAATCTATTCAATGATAATACTAGAAACGAGCTCCAAATAGCAAATAACTCAAATCAAAATATGCATAACATGTTCACACTTCTTAGAAATAAACGTAATGATAAAGCAATGCTACAAATGTCCGTTACTGGGTGGAATGTTTGGTACTCAAGAAATCAAAATATTTTTAATAATTAAAAAAACCCCAAAATATTGAAGCACGTGTGCAAGACCGAATAAAGAATTGGCAAGACGCGAACAAAAGGAAGAATCAAACAAAACAAAAATAAACTAAAAATAATAGAAAAATCAGGAATATCTATTGGATAAAACCCGAAAATGAATTCACCAAACTAAATTTTGATGGATCTAAACATGAATCGGAAGAATCGGCCTAGGGATTCATTATTAGAAACCAACTTGCATCAACCATCTCCCTAGACTATGGACAATGTGAAAACATATTGGTCCTCAATGCCGAAGCATCTGCGCTACGGGAAGGTTTTGATCAGGGCATGTGATCTGGAGATCAACAATATTGAAATTGAAGGAGATAACCTTACAATTATCATTTCTATAAAACAAACATGAAAACCTCCATGGGAACTTGACCTTATCGTTTCGGATATCTCTAACATTTGGTTAGTTTCTAGCAGGTTAGGATTCATCATGTCTTTCGAGAAGTCATTTGTGTCGCCGATAAGCTCGCAGAATTGGGACATGGCTCCCCATTTGTTTGTTCATCGACACCTCCTCAGGTGGTCGAGCTCATCCGAAAGGAAGCTCTAGGTTAGAGAATCTCGCGAAGATGATCTAATCTAACTGCTTTACCGTACAATATTTTTTAAAAAAATTCCGATGGTGGAAAGTGGAAATCAATAATTCTTGTTGGACTAAATCATATATTTTAACCGGGCTTTGATTAGTTAAGAAAATGGGCTTTAATAATGGGATACAATTTCATATAATTATGGATTGGGCTTGATGAAAACAAACGGTCCGGTTTGAACCGTATACACACTCATGGAGTAAACCTTTATACGGTTTCAAGTACTTTCTAGCTAATTTATTTGAGTTTGAAATTAAAAAAAATTAACCCATATACAGGTTATTTTGTAAAATTGAAAAGTTTAGTGGTTAGTTTTACAATTTCAAATTTTGTATGGATTACTTAAAAAATTTGTCTCATTTAAATGTGTGACTAACTTATTTTTGGTTAAAATTAATAGAAAATAAATATTATTTTGAAATTATCATTTTAGGTTTATGGTTTTAGTTAAAAAAAAAAAAAGAATTAAGATACACTATCCAAATATATATGTCAAAATATTACGATGAGTTAAGTATGAATATTACGATGAGTTAACTGCTATAATTAAATGAATATAAAATAGGAAGGTTTGGATATGAGTTTTAGTTATAATATAAGTATATAGAATATAGATTATTTAATTCACACAATTACTTAAAAAACTTAAAATATAGTTAGCATTATTCATGGATTTTATGATATCGTACATAAGCTAATTAATATTTTTCAAAGATTTCATCTTTTTATTTCATGATTATTTCCATTTAAATATCTTAATATTTTTAATATTTTTAAAATTAAAATAAAAAAATATAGAATAGTGAAGAATAAATAGCAAACATGATACATCCAAGCTTTGGAAAATAGATAAATAACTATCCTTTGTTATTCACAAAAGATTTGCCTATCTATGCTAATCACAACAGAATCACAAATGTTCGATATAAAGATGGGAAGATCACAATCGCTCTGAACTCGCATTTGCGGTACGAAGATGAAGCGCACCACGAAGATTAAGCGCAGCTATGCACTTCCAGGTTTCATTCATCTTCTTCAAATCTGTTAATCTTCTTCTTCTCTAGATTCATTCAAATGCTTTATCTTTGTTCGTTGCAGAAGTCACACTTCCAGAAGAGATTATTGTATCTGAAATTATAAGCAAATTAGCAATCAAACCGCTGTTCAGATTCAAGTCCGTCGCAAGACGATATAATTTAATCATCTCCGACGAAAAGTGGGCGGATAGCTATCTTCAACAAGCCTATTCTTCTCAAAGAAATCGGAATCGATTCGGTCTCACGGCGGCACTGATATATCCTTTCACCAAGCAAAATGTCGAGGATAAGCTTGTAATGCAGGCTAAGCACATATATAAATCAATCTATTTATCCTATGTGTCGTTACCGGGGAATAAGACTCATAAGATCGTCGGAGCAAGCAATGGATTGATGCTGTCGCTATACTTACATCCCGACGCCGACGAAGAAGGCCAACGCTTTAGTCTTTGTGTCACCAACCCTCTCACCAAGCAATCAGAAGAGATTCCATCGAATGAGTCTATAGCTAATTATCGAAGATGGAGCTTTAGTATTGTTGCGAGATCGTTCGCCTACAAAATTGTGGTTATTGCGAGACCGGTTTCTAGAGAGGTGATTAATCATCATAAGACTATATCACATATCTTCTCTTCGGATACCGGAAGTTGGTCAACTTGGGAAGATTTGACTTGTCAAGCCAATCTTTTCCATTCGTCGCATTCTTGCTTTACGTACAAGTAGTAGATAATAATAGAATTTGTGAGACTATGGTTCAGGCCGGAGAACTTGGGGATCTCCGGTTTTGTCAGTTTGAGCGTTTGAGCAACGAATCGCCTTGTTCTCATAAGTTTACATTGTGGCAATTAGTGAACTACGACAAGAGAAAGTGGCATAAAATTCGTCGGTCGGTTATTTTGGATATGCCTTATCTTTGTAGGAAACTCTTGGTCGTACCAAATCCTATTAATTTGTCGGTGTTTTGCCACCCCTTTCTAATAGACGACCATGTGATGGTTTTCGAATCACAACTCGGAAAGTCTACGACGACGAGGACTACGACGACGAGGACGTTGGTGAAGATAGCTAAGGAAATTCCACAAGGCTTTGGTGGTCTTGATTATTGCAACCGTCTTATTTCTGTAGAATATTGTCCTTGGTCTTCTCCATCCTTTTATGTAGCCCAACGTTAACTTAGAACAACACTTGTTGCTTGCTTCTATTTGCATTATCTACTATGGAATAAACTTAGGGCTTTAAAATTTAGGCCCGTTTTTTAATGTTTGTTTTGATTTGAACCGTTTTCTAATGCTCTCTTACAGATAGGGGTGTAATATGAGCTGAGCATCGGCATATGCTCAAATTCGGCTCGTTTATAAACGAGTCGAGTTTGATCAGAGTCTAAATTTTATACGAGTTTTAAAATGAGTTCATATTCGTCTCGTTTAGAAAGTGAACTAGCTCGAGCCGAGCTTTTGACGAACCGAGCTCGAGTAGCTTGACTAAAACAATGCTCCTACAAATGTTATTTTAGCCGAACGAACCGAGTTTTACCCGAACGAGCCCGAGCCGAGCCTAAATTTTGTACGAGCTTAAAATGTGTTCATATTCGGCTCGTTTTAAAAATGAACGAGCTCGAGCCGAGTTTTTGTCGAAGCGAGCCCGAGTAGTTTATCTCATATTACAGAATACAACCCAAATCAATATAGACATAACGGGAAAAACCAAAAATATTAGATCCAAAAATAGTAAAACTTCTAGTTCTCGTGCCTTGGTTGCTTGGAGTACGGTCTGCAACTCAAAAGCCGACGGTGGTCTTGGTTTTAAGGAAGTGCTTTCCTGGAACAAAGCTTGTCTATCTAAACTCATCTTCGAATTGGATAGTTCGAACTCAAATCAAAGTCTTTGGGCCTCATGGGTTAACAACAACATTATGAAAGTTCTCTCCATTTGGTTTTTCACATAACTATGGGTCCATTTCAAAGTGATGGGAAGAACTTATTGAGATTGAATGGCAATGAATAGAACTCTTCACTTCTCGTATCGGTTTTGAATGATCGGAACTTATCCCACCAAATCATTCCTCTATCCTTACGCGTCGCGCTATCCTTCTTTAAAAGTCTTACGTCGAGTAACATGGCTAAAACTCCAGCAACAAACGGCTCCGACGAAAATGGTACGTTGATCATGTCATTGAACTGCATGCATGCATGTAGATTAAATCATAAGTTTACGTTAATATTACAAGGTAAGATATATAACGAGAATTTACCCATCTTGCATGAGTATGAACCGGACCATATTGATGGATCGCTGTGTATTCGTTGAAGTATTGCGGAATTGACAGTCCCATGTAAACCGAAAACCCGAGTATGAACTTTGTTCTGAAGCTATTCATGTTGCAGAACTGGAGGAAGCTCAAACCAGCTGCACCTATAATTTGCATCAAATTATTATTTTAGGAATGAAATCGATTGTTTCTTGTTTTTAATGTGTTACGTACCGACATAGGCGAAGAACATGCAGTATAGAGCTGCAACTATTGGAGCTGGAATTGAAGCAACAATTGCTCCAAATTTTCCTAGATAAACAACCAACCGGAAAAACTTAGTTGAAATCTTAACCAAATCGTGATCGAATGAATTAGAGATTTCATGATACCTAGTACTGAGAAGAAGATCATGAACCCTGCTGCTATTTGAACAACTCTTCGGCTTCCAACGCGCGTTAGTGCTAGCAATCCCGCGTTCTCACTATCATTGAGCAAAATTCCGATGAATAACTTGTATCAGACTTATCAAGAATTAATCTATTAACGATTGATTTTATGATAATGGACTTATGTGTTGGATTTGGACTAGGTAAAAAGTAAAAGTCGTCGTGTGTGTGTGTATATATATATATATATATATATATATATATATATATATATATATATATATATATATATATATATATATATATATATATATATATATATATATATATATATCCTTCGTAACAAAACTAATATTAATAACTACGAAATCTTCTATGATTACACGATAAGGCCAGTTATCATATGATAAGATTCTCGAGTCTTACACAGATACTGATGATCCATTACCAGTGCCGAAGATTCCAGAAATGAAAATGCCTACCCCCTGATGAAAATCATTGAAGATTCCAATAAGAAAAGAATAAAAACATGGAAACATAATTTCACTTAATGAATGAATCTTTGTAGATGTATGAACTTACCTGCCAACCGATTCCGCGGCTGAGAACGGAGGGTGGCAAAGGCGTTGCGCTTGCATATCTCGACACGGCTATGAAGGAGCCGGTGGACTGCAATAATCACAAAAACTCGTAAGTTAAAAACTTATAAATTCCGGTGGATTAATCTAACGTGGGGTCGCATGTTCATGCACATTAGGTCCGAATCCGGCTTAAAAGTCGAATTTACAAAGGTGAATTTGTAAGATTTTATTAATCTTATTATTATTAGTGGGCTTACATATTATAGTAACCAATTATATTATATGACTAAATATATTAACGGGCTAATAAAAGTGATTCAATCAAGTAAAGCCCGTAGACTTTAATTAAGCGGTATGGGCTTAATGGGTGGATACCAGACTTTGGCCCAATAGGCTTAATGGGATTCTATTAGGTCATTATATAAACGTTATTAGGTTATGGTTCCCAATACGTCAAATCAATCAGCCGTTTTCCATTCTCTACCCATCAGAGAGAAAACCTAAAGAAACCCTAAGGAGGTTTGATTGAGGAAGACCGTATACCTGCGGCGCTCATTCGGATCGTAGATTCCGCACTAAAGTTTTGATCCGATTGCTACGGGTTCGTCCGATTGCTACTATGGAACCAGGTATGTAAATTCTAGATTCCTTAATAACCCTAGCATGATATCGATTCTTGCGTTTACGGTTTAGGGAATATGTTTATTCCAACAAGTGGTATCAGAGCCTTATATCATGTTAGGTTATTAGAAATATCTCGGTATGTATATTTGCGTGTCTAGTCTTCTACGCATGGATACATTCTGCAGTGTTATTCGGTACATATAATTGCTAACACTGCAGCGCACTTTTTTTTTTTTATATGAAAAAGCAGCGTTGTTTGTTTTTTTTATTTTGAAATTGTTTTCAATCTACTGGCCCAAAGTTTTGTTTGAAAGAGGATGCTTTTATATATTATATTATATATACTCTTTGTTTGGATCATCATAGTTACGTAGACTATTATGTATATATAATATCATTATAGTTTTGGGTTGCTTTTGCGTATAGCTGTTGTTTACTTTTTCGTTGCTTTTGTACGGATGAATCGTTCTGGACAGAAGTTTACTCTCCTGCTGTGCTCCTTTTGCATGCTATGTAGTATATATATATATATATATATATATATATATATATATATATATATATATATATATATATTGTGTGGTTTGTTTTTAAAACGTTTGATATATATATTTATAGATCAAAAGGGTTGCGAACGATTTTACTATTGCTATTATATAATTGCGATATATCGTTTCGGTTGTAGATATATAGGGTGGTTGTTCATACGAGCGTAAAATTTGGTATTTTTCCAATATATTTTGTATCTATTGAGGTTATTGAGTGTAATATTTAGATTTTATTTACACGAGATATATTTAAGGATATATATATTTTAAAGTTTATTTTAAATTAAATTAATTGAAACAATATGCTACTAAAGTAGTCTATGTTGTGTAAATTTATTTTAATTTAAAATTATAAGGCTTAGTGTATCGTTTGTTTATGCGGATATCAATCGACCTAAAGGAAGATTGATATTTGGCCAAACATTAAATACACTAGTGATTATACTTGTTTATGCGAATATGGATCGGCCCAAAGGAAGATTAATATTTGGCCAAACAAAATCACATTAAGGATAATATATTGATTAATCAATTGTGCTTTCATTAATTATGCGGATATTGATCGGCCTAAAGGAAGGTCAATGTTTGGCCAAATAATGAAAGCGCATGCGACAATGAATAGAGATAAATATAAAGGTTATCCATGTGAATGATAGTCGGTCCAAAGAAAGGCTATTGCTTGACCGGATTTATTATCAATATTTGATTGTTGCATTGAGAGTACTATTTACAATTGATGTTTTGTGCAAACACTGAATATCAAGTTGTGTTGAGTATCTTGTTTTAAAATTAATTGATTAATTGTTTTATTTCTTTGCTTTTATGTTTAGTTTCAGCAACTACTACTAATGTTTCTGCTCAAGTCAGTTCCATTCCAATGCTCAATGGGACAAATTTTAAGGTCTGGAAGGAGAATGTGGAAATCGTTCTCGGATGTATGGATCTAGACCTTGCGCTAAGGACTGAACGACCCACTTTGGCTGAGGATAACTCCAATGAAGCGAAAGTAGAGAAGTGGGATCGCTCTAACCGCATGTGTCTTATGATTATGAAACGTTCCATTCCGGAAGCGTTTCGGGGCTCTATTTCTGAGAGCAAAGATGCTAAGGAATCCTTTGAGGCAATTCAGAAATATTTTGCCAAGAATGAGAAAGCAGAAACAAGCAACCATTTGGCTGCTCTGATTTCTATGAGGTACAAAGGAAAAGGAAACATAAGGGAGTACATTATGGAAATGTCAAATCTTGCGGGAAAACTAAAGGCACTAAAGTTAGAGATAAATGATGATTTACTCGTGCATTTAGTTCTCCTGTCTCTTCCCACACAATTCAGTCATTTTAAGGTGAGTTATAATACTCAGAAGGAGAAATGGACTCTTAATGAGCTCATTTCGCAATGTGTGCAAGAAGAGGACAGGATAAAAAAGAGATAAGACAGAAAGTGCTCACTTTGCATCAAGCTCTCAAAACAAATCAAAGAAGAGGGCTAAGGATACTGCAGCTGGTACACATGTGTAGAAAAAGGCGAAGAAGCAAAGTGATGAACTCACTTGTTTTTTCTGCAAAAGGGAAGGACATATGAAGAAAGCATGTCCTAAGTACGCTGCTTGGCGTGAAAAGAAGGGTAAAGTTCTCACTCTAGTTTGTTCTGAGGCTAATTTAGCTTCTGTACCTATTGACACGTGGTGGGTAGATTCTGGTGCTACTACTCACATTTGTGTGTCAATGCAGGGTTGCCTTTGGAGTCGACCACCAAGTGATGCTGAAAGATTCATCTATGTTGGCGATGGCAATAAAGTTCCTGTGGAAGCAATAGGGCATTTTAGATTAAATTTAAGTACTGGATGTCATTTGGATTTAAAGGATACTTTTGTTTCTCCGTTATTTAAACGGAATTTGATTTCTACTTCCTGTTTGGACAAAGGTGGATACCTTTGTAGTTTTGGAAATGGAAAATTCAGTATTTCCTTTAATTCGAATCTTGTTGGTACCGGTATTTTAATTGATCGTCTTTATATGCTAGAAACGGTTGCTTCCCATAATGAAATCCTGCACACAGGTTCTAGAGGTACAAAGCGAAAATTGAATGAAGATTCTGGATTCTTATTGCATAAGCGCTTAGGCCACATCTCTAAACAGAGAATTCAAAGGCTTGTGTCAGAAGGAATTCTTGATTCCCTTGATTTAACAAACTTTCAAGTTTGTGTTGAGTGCGTCAAGGGAAAATTAACAAACATAAGAAAGTTAGGTGCTAACAGAAGTACAGAAGTCTTAGAACTAATACATACGGATATTTGTGGTCCATTCCCTACAGCTGCGTGGAATGGTCAACAATACTTTATTACGTTCATAGATGACTACTCCAGATATGGGTACCTTTACTTGATACGTGAGAAATCACAATCTCTGGATGTTTTTAAGGCTTACAAAGCTGAAGTTGAACTTCAACTTGGTAAGAAGATTAAAGCCGTTAAATCTGACCGTGGTGGAGAATACTATGGCAGATATGATGGATCAGGAGAACAACGTCCAGGACCCTTTGCAAACTTCCTAAAGGAGTGTGGAATTGTCCCTCAATACTATGCCGGGGAAACCCAGCATGAATGGTGTTGCTGAGAGGCGGAATAGAACACTATTGGATATGGTGAGAAGTATGATTAATCATTCTTCTTTACCTGAATCACTTTGGGGAGAAGCGCTAAAAACTGCAGTATATATCCTTAATAGAGTACCTAGCAAATCGGTAGCTAAAACCCCATATGAAATGTGGACTGGGAAAAAGCCCAGCATAAAGCACTTACACATTTGGGGATGTCCAGCTGAAGCAAGGCCTTACAAGCCTAACGAAAGAAAGTTGGACTCTAAGACAACTAGCTGCTACTTTGTTGGATATGCTGAACGCTCTCGTGGGTTTAAATTTTATGATCCCGCTACCCGATCATTTTTTGAGTCGGGAAATGCCAGATTTCTTGAGGATGTAGAATTTGGAGGGGAAGGATTAAGGAACGTCACTCTTGACGAAGTTGTCCTTGAGGAAGAGGAATTTATCTCTCTTCCCAATATTGTTATTGAAAGTGATCAAGATACAACTCTTAACACTCTTCAAGAAACAACTCCGGTTTTAGACAACAATGAAGTTCCTTCCATAGAGCAAATTCAACCACCTCAAGAAGTGCCTTTAAGGAGATCCGGTAGAGAAAGAAGATATGCAATTCCGGATGACTACATTGTATATCTAGTAGAACAAGAAGATCCTGTGGGAGAGATACCAGATGATTACATCGCGTATCTTATGGAACAAGAAGATTCTGCAGGCATTGCAGAGGATGATCCAATCAATCTTCTTGAGGCCCTTCAAAGTTCTAGCTCTCAATACTGGATTAAAGCCATGCAAGAGGAGATGAAATCCATGAAGGACAATGACGTATGGGATCTTGTCGAGTTGCCAAAAGGTGCAAAACCCATTGGTTGTAAATGGATATTTAAAACCAAAAGGGATGCAAAAGGCAATATCGAAAGATATAAGGCTCGTCTAGTTGCAAAGGGATTCACTCAAAAGGAAGGTATTGACTTTAAAGAGACCTTTTCTCCGGTTTCATCTAAGGACTCTTTTAGGACAATAATGGCACTAGTAGCTCATTTTGATTTAGAGTTACATCAGATGGATGTGAAAACAGCGTTTCTCAATGGAAACATTGATGAAACCATTTATATGGTTCAACCAGAACATTTTGAATCCAAAGATTCAAAATCTATGGTTTGTAAATTAAAGAAATCCATCTATGGGCTTAAACAAGCATCAAGGCAATGGAATCATAAATTTCATCAAGTGATCACCTCCTTTGGATTTGAGGTGAATAAGGTTGAAGATTGTGTGTATCACAAATTCAGTGGTAGCAAATCTATCTTTCTGGTATTGTATGTTGATGACATAATATTGGCTTGTAACGATATAGGCTTATTGCACGAAACCAAGAAATTTCTCATTAGGAATTTTGAGATGAAAGATCTTGGGGACGCCTCTTTTGTCTTAGGAATTCAGATACTAAGAGATCGATCTCAAGGTATCCTCAGGTTATCACAAAAGGGCTATATCGAAAAGGTACTAAGCAGGTTTAACATGAAAGATTGCTCAGCTGGAGATACACCAATAGCTAAAGGAGACAAGTTTAGTCTCAAACAGTGCCCCAAAACAGATCTTGAAATAAAGGAGATGCAAAAGGTTCCCTATTCCTCAGTGGTAGGGAGTCTAATGTATGCTCAAGTTTGTACCCGTCCCGACATAGCATTTATTGTGGGACTTTTGGGCAGATACTTAAGTAATCCTGGATCGGATCATTGGAAAGCAGCAAAAAGGGTTCTCCGGTATTTGCAAAGAACGAAGAACTACATGCTGACTTACAAGAAATCAGACAGATTGGAGATCGTTGGATATTCTGATTCTGATTTTGCCGGTTGTATTGACAGTAGACGATCCACCTCAGGCTATGTCTTCATGTTGGCTAAAGGAGCTATATCTTGGAAAAGTGTCAAACAAACACTTGTAGCTACCTCCACTATGGCTGCAGAGTTCATGGCTTGCTTCGGAGCATCCATTCATGGGATATGGTTGCGTAATTTTGTCACAGGCCTACGTGTGGTTACTGGAATTGAAAGGCCATTGAAGTTATTTTGATTGAGGAAGACCGTATACCTGCGGCGCTCATTCGGATCGTAGATTCCGCACTAAAGTTTTGATCCGATTGCTACGGGTTCGTCCGATTGCTACTATGGAACCAGGTATGTAAATTCTAGATTCCTTAATAACCCTAGCATGATATCGATTCTTGCGTTTACGGTTTAGGGAATATGTTTATTCCAACAGAATTAACCTCGACAAGAGCGACAAACGCAGCAGCCGTCATAGCAAAACATTCTCCGGCATTAAACGTTGGAGCTCCCCATTGAAATGGATATGGTACTCTTATCCTGAAAATGAATGTACAAAAACATAAGTGTTACTTGTTATAAGTATTAAATTGGATTCATTTTTAGGGTTTTGGTTACCATGGGGCGGCATGGATTAGTCCAGCACGATCCGTTCTGCAACTCATTTGAGTTGTGATTGATCTGTTCTTATAGGCTCCACCAACTGTGAGAAGATGAGCATAGGTCCAAACTATGGCTACTGAGAACAAAACCGCGAACCGGTCGAAGACATGCCTTTTTCCTTTCATTACATGAGGCATGTACTGCAAATACAAGTTAAGTATCGGAAAAATGTGTAAGAAAAAATTCAGGTGAACCAATATAGTGTGGGTCTATATGTCCATAGTCACGGGATAGCTACATTCAAGTTCATCACATAAGTTTTTTCATATTAAAATCTACCGGCAATAGGCAGGGTTGTTCATTGATCTCAACCCGACCTAGGTTGACTCTAATCTTTTAGGGTTTGTGTTTGGCTCAAAACCTATTGGTGTCAGGTCAAACAGTATCGGTCAATGTAAAATGCAGTGCGGAACGAAACTTATATACTAAACTCGTTATTACTCTATAATCAATGTGGACTAGTTTCCATATACCATTCATACGTTTACTTGCCTGGGAAAATACGAGGAGAACGATGAGTTGTGGTAACCCGATTTCCACGCATTTTGCAACCTATCATAAAAAATAAACTATGATCATAGAGCTTAGACTTTATGTACGACATTTTTACGTGTCGAATGCGTTACACAATGATAGAGTACTTACTTGAGGGAACCCTAGCTCATATAGACCAAATCCGGATAAAGCCACCAAAGGAACTGCAGCCAAAGGACTTAACAATCTGAACATTACAACAAAAAGTTTAAATTTATAATCATAAAACATAGATTGGAAGTTGTTAGAAACGCAAACAACCTTACAACATTGCGCCAAAGACCGCTAAATCCGAGGATAAGTTGAAGAGTAGAAGCAATAATTAACGCGCCTTGTGTTCCTCGCATTATCTTGTTAAATCTCTACATCAAGTGCAACGTTTTTAGTTATACTAACGCGACAATGCTAATATACGAGTAGTTATCATTCAAAGAAAAAACCTCGTGCGGATCCACAACGCCGTTATAACGACTAGCTAGAATGATTGAAATCGTCGTTGGAACGTACGTATAAGATCCACCGATCACAGCGGGTAACCGCGTGCCAAAGCATGTTTGTAACAAAGTGTTTATTCCAGCAACAAATTGAAGGGTTTGAATCATCTTCACTTTATCTTTCTACAAAACAAAATCATATACAATCGAGCATAAGAACAATTCACACAATCTATTAGTAAAATGACTATTTTACCGTTTCGAAAGTTAGAAAAACTTACCGGTGAATCGCCCATTTGTGGAGCTAGGTAAGTTGGGATCAAGACGGTTGTACCAAGCATTACTAAATAGTGTTGAAATCCTAGAAGTATAGCCTCGGCTGCATCATATAGTTATAAGAAAATTAACTGATAAACTTCAGTGAGTCAATATATACATAGCGAAAGAAGCTAGTAATCTTACGCCATGGTGGTGGACTTGTAATACAATAAGACACATTCGGGAGTTGATCTTTCACCGGATGTGGTTGAAGTTCGTCTTGTTTCGGTAGTGGCGCCGCCATGAAACACACAAGAGATATGAAACTTACAATCACAACAAGTTACTCAAAACAAACAAAATATAGGCTATATAATGAGTGTGAAGAGAGGAAAGAAATAGTTATGAAGGGTTTATAAAGGGTAAATTTATGAGTGTAGATTGCGTGTTAAAGGCGCCATCGTGACCTAAATGAGTATAAAGTGAGTGTGAATAGATAGAAAAAAATGGTGAATATATATCAAAAGAAAAAGAGAGTATAAGTAATCTCAATTTCTCTTTTTATGTGCTTGTTGGAGAAGATATGAGTTTCGTTTTGTTTACACTTGTTGAAGAAGAATCCCTTTGAGGAAGAAAAAGGAGAGTGCTTTAGTAATTATAGCAAATTTGCCGGCCAAATTTTGCAACATAGCCAGATTGTAGAGTTGATTTGATGAATGCAAAATGACTATGTTTCAAAAGTATATTTTTGGGAAATAGCATAAAATGGTCACTAAGTAGTCTAAATTTGATATATTGTGAAAACAACCATTTTATGTATCAAAGTTTGGTGTTGATTGAACCTCCACGCCTCCTAAGTGCAACTATATAATTCGGTTGACAGTTGACGACATGTATTAAAGTTGGTTAGCCCAATCGAACATACTACCATTGTCCATGCTTGCAAGTAGAGTATTTAGGTCGACAAGCTGGTAAGTTAAGACCAGAGAGATCGAACTACTCTAGTACTATGTGAAATTCTCACGGATCAAGGTTTTGTCACACATCCGAACGTACATACGTGGTAGGTCCGATCCCAACACATAAGTTTAATGATATTCTACCCTAAAATCAATTAACAATAGTCATCAATCTTATAAACAAAAATTTTATATTCAAGAAGTGTACCATTTTTTTCAAGTGTACAAGTTTTTTTTTTTATTTCGAAATAGGTACATTTAAACATACAATTAATAAACAATAATTTATATGTTTTTACACTTTTATATATCGCATTTCACCATAAACAAATTTCACCAAAGCTTTCTATACGCTATTGATAGATGGTACTCAAAAGTCAAGATGACGGTCAATCTGATTTGTAGACAAAGTGAATCTTTCGGCTCCAAAAAAGGCTTCTTCTTTATAGTATTTCTGAAAAAGCCTACGCGTAATTATTGATTCTCAGTGCTTTAATCACATTATTGATAAATTAATAATAAGTAATATCTTTGCTTTAATCACATTTACACTTTTACAGTTGAACGAGATCGAGATGGGGAAAAATAGTTATCTAGTTAGTCACATATCTATTATACTTGCTAAAACATAGCACGGGTTGATGACGTGGCGCGCTGTGTACGCAGGATTTTTGAAATTGAGCTCCTACAATTAAAATCAATAAATCTTTATTTTTTATACTATTTTTTAAACCATAAAATCTTTTATTATTAAAATAATAATTTTATAGAAACCAAATTTATTATACTTACTAAAACAGAACACGGGTTGATGACGTGGCGCGCTGTGGACGCACGATTTTTGAAATTGAGCTCCCACAATTAAAGCCAATAAATCTTTATTTTTTACACTATTTTTTAAACCATAAAATCTTTTATTATTAAAATAATAATTTTATAGAAACCAAATCTATTATCTATTATACTTACTAAAACAGAGCACGGGTTGATGACGTGGCGCGCTGTGGACGCAGAATTTTTGAAATTGAGCTCCCATAATTAAAGCCAATAAATCTTTATTTTTTACACTATTTTTTAAACCATAAAATCTTTTATTATTAAAATAATAATTTTATAGAAACCAAATTTATTATACTTACTAAAACAGAGCACGGGTTGATGACGTGGCGCGCTGTGTACGCAGAATTTTTGAAATTGAGCTCCCACAATTAAAACCAATAAATCTTTATTTTTTACACTATTTTTTAAACCATAAAATCTTTTATTATTAAAATAATAATTTTATAGAAACCAAATTTATTATACTTACTAAAACAGAGCACGGGTTGATGACGTGGCGCGCTGTGTACGCAGAATTTTTGAAATTGAGCTCCCACAATTAAAACCAATAAATCTTTATTTTTTACACTATTTTTTAAACCATAAAATCTTTTATTATTAAAATAATAATTTTATAGAAACCAAATTTATTATACTTACTAAAACAGAACACGGGTTGATGACGTGGCGCGCTGTGGACGCACGATTTTTGAAATTGAGCTCCCACAATTAAAGCCAATAAATCTTTATTTTTTACACTATTTTTTAAACCATAAAATCTTTTATTATTAAAATAATAATTTTATAGAAACCAAATCTATTATACTTACTAAAACAGAGCACGGGTTGATGACGTGGCGCGCTGTGGACGCAGGATTTTTGAAATTGAGCTCCCATAATTAAAGCCAATAAATTTTTATTTTTTACACTATTTTTTAAACCATAAAATCTTTTATTATTAAAATAATAATTTTATAGAAACCAAATTTATTATACTTACTAAAACAGAGCACGGGTTGATGACGTGGCGCGCTGTGGACGCACGATTTTTGAAATTGAGCTCCCACAATTAAAGCCAATAAATCTTTATTTTTTACACTATTTTTTAAACCATAAAATCTTTTATTATTAAAATAATAATTTTATAGAAACCAAATCTATTATACTTATTAAAACAGAGCACGGGTTGATGACGTGGCGCGCTGTGGACGCACGATTTTTGAAATTGAGCTCCCACAATTAAAGCCAATAAATCTTTATTTTTTACACTATTTTTTAAACCATAAAATCTTTTATTATTAAAATAATAATTTTATAGAAACCAAATCTATTATACTTACTAAAACAGAGCACGGGTTGATGACGTGGCGCGCTGTGGACGCAGGATTTTTGAAATTGAGCTCCCATAATTAAAGCCAATAAATCTTTATTTTTTACACTATTTTTTAAACCATAAAATCTTTTATTATTAAAATAATAATTTTATAGAAACCAAATCTATTATACTTACTAAAACAGAGTACGGGTTGATGACGTGGCGCGCTGTGAACGCAGGATTTTTGAAATTGAGCTCCCACAATTAAATCCAATAAATCTTTATTTTTTTACACTATTTTTTAAACCATAAAATCTTTTATTATTAATATAATAATTTTATAGAAACCAAATCTATTATACTTACTAAAACAGAGCACGGGTTGATGACGTGGCGCGCTGTGGACGCAGGATTTTTGAAATTGAGCTCCCACAATTAAATCCAATAAATCTTTATTTTTTTACACTATTTTTTAAACCATAAAATCTTTTATTATTAATATAATAATTTTATAGAAACCAAATCTATTATACTTACTAAAAAAGAGTATGGGTTGATGACGTGGCGCGCTGTGGACGCAGGATTTTTGAAATTGAGCTCCCACAATTAAATCCAATAAATCTTTATTTTTTTACACTATTTTTTAAACCATAAAATCTTTTATTATTAATATAATAATTTTATAGAAACCAAACCTATTATAGTTACTAAAACAGAGCACGGGTTGATGACGAGGCGCGCTGTGGACGCAGGATTAGATTGGAAAAGTATACAAAACAAAAGCACGTAAAAAAAACCTATTTCACAATATTCTTTCTCATTTTTTTCAAAACCCGCACAAGGTGCGGGTATTATACTAGTTGATTTCTATTTTTATGTTCTCTAGTTGAGATTTTACACTATTTTATGTTAACCGTCGTTACTCAATATAAAGCCTGTGCTATATTTTAGTTTTATTACCATTATAAGAAAATATAATAATTTTTATTAAATTAGATATATTTTTCTGTAACTAGACAATTTTATTTAAAAAATGTCTTATTTTTATTTTGCTCACAATTCCTATCTAAACTATATTTTATTTTTATTGTAATTAATAAATTACATTAAATACGTTAAGTTTATCCTCATTTCAATTCTTTTTTACTTTAATTGCCTTAGTTTAGCTTTAACTTTTTTTATTAGACTTTATAAACTTCACGTATAATAATTCTAGAATAACAAGACTTCCTAACCGAATAGCTTAGCTATCACTTATCAGTGACGAATAGCTATCAGTGACGAATTTGTCAGTAAATAATCTCGGGAAACACCGAGCAAGAAACATACGATCTCATATCATCTTCATCCCAGAATTTTGGAGTTTCTTTAACTATTTCTTATCTTAACAATAAAAATAAATGTCAGATTTGATTATAGAACCAAGGTGACGAGGGGAGAGAAGTATCTCAAGTAAGAAATTCAATAATTCAATCTGACAAGTTTCCTGCCCAACTACACAAATCATAGATTTTATTTTTATTTTTTGCATAAATGTAGGGAGGTAAGTGGCTCTTTAATAATTTATATATAACAAAAATAATTGAAAAAACTTTGGTGAATTTTGGGATGGAGAAGAGAGGTTCTTAAAATATTTTTATGAATAAAAAATAAATAAAAATGTCAGATAAGAAACAATTTTAAGTATATGAAAACATTAAGAGAATTAAGGGCCCGTTTGTTTCCAACTCCGAAAACGGTAACGGAATAGAAACGAATTTAATCCATATCTATATCCTTATTCATGAAATTGTATGGAATCATTTCTTGTGATTTAAGGCAAAATGCACTTGATTTCCCACATTTTGCTATCCTATAGGGTATCAAAAGTAATTAAACTCTACTACAATTACATCAAATCATAAGGAATGATTCCAAAAACTTTCATGAACAACGATATACATATGGACTAGATTCGTTTCCATTCCGTTTTCGATTCCGGATTTTAGACCAAACGGACCCTAAGATTATAAGAACTAAAAATGTAGAATAATTTTCTTGTTTAATAAGAAAATGAAGAAAATGAAGGTGATAGATTAGATTATAAAATTAAGAAATTTAAATTATATAAATTGTGTAATTTTATTGAACTTGTATTAATTACAAGGTGCCTTGTTTGACGGAGAATACGAGACAACGACGTTACCATTTCAAGCAATAGGTTACATTCTTAAATCGTTCTTTATCCTCGACTGTGTCACCGGGCCTTATTAAGCTTTGTCGGTAGGCCCATGACATAATGGGCTCCACAAATATAAGCCCAAAGCTGCTATTTACACCTCCTCCTCTCTCTTTTTTTTTTCCTTCCCTAAAGTCTAAAGATTTGAAAAACGTTGCAACGCTGCGTTTCGCCATTTTAAAAATGTTTTTCGTTTCTTTAGTTAAAAGAAAAATCTCCGTGAGCAATCCATATTTTATAATAAAAATTATAAATATGATATGTTAAAATACCATTGATAAAATATGTGTATATTTTGTTTCTGGAAAAAAAATTAAATCTTTTTTAACATAAAAAGTTAGATGCACGACGCTCGATCTACTAATGGACGGAAAAATTCGCATTCTCCGAGTATGTTCGTCCTACGCATGGCGCCAGCGACAAAATTTTACCTTAAAATTGTTCGGATATGGGAATGACTTCCAATTACTTCCGATCATCATGCATCATCGATCTTCGAATACACCCAGCCATCATTCACGCACCAATGGGATTTCGTGAGCACTTGTTATTCATCGTTAGACTACCACTTTCGCAGACGGAAAAACTCGCATTTTCCGAGTATGCTTGTCTTACGCATGGCGCCGGCGACAAAATTTTACTTTAAATTTGTTCGGATATGAGAATGACTTCCAATTACTTCCGATCTACCTACATCAGCGGTATTCGATTACACCCAACCATCATGCACACGCCAATGAGATTTCCGGAGCACTTGTTATTCATCGAATTATCGTTAGACTATACCAATGGAATTTCGTGAGCACTTGTTATTCATCGTGAGACGGCGACTTTCGTTAGAAGTGTTGTGTATATAACACCTATTTTCAAACTAACATATGTGGAAAACTATTTGGGTACGTACCATAGTACCACCCAACCCATATAAAATGTTAACGTCCAAAAGGAAATGAATTAGTGGGGGAGCGTGTTGACATTTCTTCGTAAGAAATCCATATTTATTATTACCACCATTACCATTTACTACAACCAATATAATTCATTCTTTTATTTAAAAAAAGAATTTATGCCAAAATACATTATAATCAATCAGAATAAATCGCACATTGTACAAAAGTTGCATAAATATCAATCTAAATCTATTATATATTGTGATGTTTTTTAATTTATTTTTAGTTATTTATATTATAAATTTGGGACATTTTTAAAAAGACTATAGAAACTAATCTCAATATTTATAAATTTAAATATAAAAAAAATTATTTATAAAAAATACTTTAAATCAGTAATTTATATATTTTATTATTAAATATAATTTTTAACATAAAATTAAACAATTTGGTTTACTAGACTTTTTCTAATTTTGTTTCTAGTAAATGTACCGATTGAGAGAAGGGTGTGTGAGAATAAATACAAAAAGTTGGGGTATATTTACTTAATTGAAACATTAAAAAGCCTAGTTACTACTCTAGTTTTTCAAAAAGGCCTATTTATCAAAATTGCCCATAAATTTTATAGTATAGACAAGATTAGTCATACAAACATACAAACTATAAATAAATAAATAATTTTTTTCGGGACCACATTCTAACCAAAAATAAAATGTAACTATAAATAAAAATTTAAAATAATTTATCATCAGTTTATAGTCAAAATAATCAAAAAGTACATAGCATATGATGTAAACGATTTTGAAGATGTATAAAAAATATTTAAAAAACAATCTATCCTCCTCATCCCAAGTATATTTTATTTATTTTACCTGTAATAATAATAATAATAATAATAATAATAATAATAATAATAATAATAATAATAATAATAATAATAATAATAATAATAATAATAATAATAATAATAAGATTTACATTTATAAAACAGAGTTTTATTTATGTAAACCCCAATCATCCAAGCTCAACTAATTAAAACCCAAATCATATATAACTATTTTTTTTATGAAAACGTTTTTTTTTAATTAGATTGTTGATGCAATTTTGACTTAATCCAACCAGAAGAGGTGGAAAAATGTGGCATATGAACTCCTCAGAAGTCTCCTGTTTTGCCAACTGCCCTCCTCCTATCTTGCCGCTTTTGTCCTTTTTGTTCAATAACCTCAAGAACAACACAACACTTGCAACATTGACAACAGAAGAATCAAAATCAAAGAAAACCCACAACACCCACAACAAAACCAACCACTTTCCATCTCACTTCAAGAACAAAGCTTAAATCTTTAAACCCAGATTTTGAAGAAAAAGATGAAGAACCCATTCAAAGAACATCAACCCCATTCTTTACTCAGGAAGCTTTTGCCTTATGCCCTTTATGCAATCCTCCCTATAGCCCTTTTTCGTTTCTTCTTTAATCCTCCTCTTCCTCTTTCCCCTTCTCTTTCACCTTCAGATAGTTTTCCTTCTTCTTCTCCACTTTTCATTTCTTCTTCTCCATCTCCAGTATCTAATCCACCGCCATCGCCGCCTGTTCTAGTTCAAGGTATGATTTTTCTTACACGGGTTTCAATAAAAGTGGCTGAATCACAATACCCAGAAATTGAAATAGCTAATTTGTTGTTTTATTTGCAGAAATTAAGACATTGAAAGAAACTAAGCCATGTGATTACACTAATGGGGAATGGGTAGCTAGCAAGGTGGGACCTTTATACAATGGAACAAGCTGTGGCTCAATCAAAGATGGTCAGAATTGTATGAGTCATGGGAAAGTTGAATTAGGTTACCTCTTTTGGAGATGGAAGCCAAGGGAATGTAAGCTTCCTAGATTTGACCCTTCAATGTTCTTGGATTTGCTTAGAGATAAACATGTTGCTTTTGTTGGAGATTCCATGGCTAGGAATCAATTGGAATCTTTGGTTTGTATGCTTTCTTCTGCTTACAAACCTAATCTTGTTTACACTAAGGATGATAACAAGTTCAGGAGATGGCATTTTCCTGGTTATAATGTGACTGTGTCTGTTTATTGGTCTCCATTTCTTGTTAAAGGGATTGAGAAGTCAATTGCTGGCCCTAATCACAATAAATTGTACTTTGATGATGTTGATGAGAGTTGGGGATCTGATTTGAGTTCAATTGATTTGGTGGTTTTGTCAATTGGGCATTGGTATCTTCATCCTGCTGTGTATCATGAAGGCGATTCGGTTTTAGGTTGTCATGCTTGTGATGGAATGAATCATACTGAGATTGGGTTTTATGGGGTTTTTAGGAAGGCTTATAGAACTGCACTTAAGGCTATAGTTGGAAGAAAGACTGCTAATAGAGGTGCAATTGATGTGTTCTTGACAACTTTTTCGCCTGCTCATTTTGAAGGCGAATGGGATAAAGCCGGGGCTTGTCCAAAGACGAAACCATTCAATGAAGGCGAGAAGGAGCTTGAATGGATGGATGCCGAGATGAGGAAGATTGGATTAGAGGAGATTCAAGAAGCAAAACAGATTTTAGAAAGTGAGGATTCCGGGAATATAAAGATCAATGCTTTAGATGTAACGAAATTAGCAAACTTGAGACCGGATGGACATCCGGGTCCTTACATGCATCCATTTCCGTTTGCCAATGGTGTTCCTGAACGCGTGCAAAACGATTGCTTGCATTGGTGTTTACCGGGCGTCATTGATACATGGAATGAGATATTGTTGGAGTTCATCAAGAGATTGCATCCTCAGTCACTTAATCAAGGATAGAACCGAAAGCTGACCCGGTTTCATAACCGGTTTAGCTTGATTCTTCCGATATCCGGATTGTGGGCGAGATTTGGATAGGCCATGGATGTATATGGGAAGTAGTAAGTGTGTGGTTTTGCCTTAGTTAAAATCCTATGTTCCACGGTGCTTGGAAGTTAGATTTGATGCAGAGGAAATTTAATGTGGGCAAGATACTTAATTCTCAGAACTATAGGGTTTGGACCCACAATTATGTGACAAATTCATGGCCATAATGTGAGATTGTGAGGGTAGGAAGGAAGCCAATTGAATTACAATCATTTATTGGCTCCCACATCACATGTAAGTTTTGTGACCTTTTTTTTGTTCTTGTATTTTTTCTGTTTTTGTATTGTTATTCAATTTGATGTTATTTTGAGTTAGGTTAGATATTGTACTACATTTGTTTTATAAATATAGAAACTATATAATTCTATATTTATTCGACATTTATTCATTTGTGGGTCTTTTGTAATATGGCTCGGGTCTTCATATCCGACTTCTTCATTCTGCTTTCCCCTGAAGACACCCCCTGCTTTCGGGTTGCTTATGATATTTTTGTGTTTATTTTTTCTCATTTGTTGTAGTCTTCATGACGGTTAGTCCGTCCGCCGATCCTTTTCGGCCTTTCAATCCATTAGTCGGCGCGTCGTATGTGGGATCGAACCGCTTTCCGTTATTAAAAAAAATTTGGATCTAATGTTTTTGTTTTTCCGAATATATCTGAATTGTTTTTTTTTAATTGTTTATGTTGTCAGTACATTGTGGGTTTTGAGATCTGGGTTGATGTTTGATATTCACATGGAAATTGTTAAATTAATTTGATCAATAATTATGGGTAATAATGCATTAATAGGCCCCTTAACACACCACGTTGTTAAGCCAACTTTATTTCATTTGTTTTTCGTTTGTATGGTGAGCTGGCGACTCGTTTTTGAGTATTTATCTTTGTTAGTTTGGTTGTTAGTATTCAGATCAGATTTCCACCCCATTTATTGTTTTACGATTTTTATCGGAAAATTTTAGTTGGATTTGATAATTATCCGTGAATATTTAGTTATTCGCTCAAATATTAAGTATATGATACACGGACACTTCTAGAAAGCGGAGTGTCGTGTGCCCGTGTTGGATACGGAGATACGGAAGGGCACGGCTCGGACACGGTCAAATATGACCCGGCACGATCAAGAAAAGTTTCAAAGGTAAGACAGGGGTGGACACGACGACAACGGAGATTGTCAAGACAAAGATGACGAAAGTTTACTCTATTTTTTAAGGCTAAAAAATAACTTTTTAAAAAACTTAAATAAAAATAGATTTATTATAAAAAAAAATTCCGCTCCCATTTTTTTTCCGACTAAACCTAGCCCCACATGGTCACCTGCGAGATTGTGGTTTGTTCGCTCAAAAGTGTGCGTGCAAAGTCTTAAATTTATAAAACTGAAATTAAAGCAAAGCGAACCCGCACTGTACGGATCGGCGTAGTAAAGCAAGAATTACAGAGTATCGAACTCAGGGATTTGGGGAGAACAAATTCAATTCGCAAATTGTCAAGCAAATAATAAAAAACTTTTGCAAATAATTGGGAAAACGACGATTCTTGAGATCTGAATATCCAATTATGGCAACCGATTCAAGATATTCTAAAGATATAAGGACAAAGTTGGGATTCCAAAGGTATATCTAAGGTAGGGTGTTGTACGGTGAAGTTACAAACCCATAAGTTTCACCCAAAGTCTCTCTCTATAAAGGTTGTTGAGGCTGCAGTATAGAAAGGGGCAAAGGATAAGATTAAGCTCTCAAAAACTCACGCTCAAACCCAAGGGAATCAAAGATAAGCGAAAACCGTTAAGGTTGTGACACTTGAAACCGAAGTAGAGGATGTTGAGTCTAACTACTACCTAAAAAAGGTAAGTCAAGGCTAAGTTAAGGCAAATCTTTAACTTTGTATCAAAGCAAAAGCAAAGAACGTACGACAGAGGAAAACCACGGTCGAACCTTGAAGAACTACGGTCGTGGAACTCAAGAACAGGTTGTGGAAAGCCTCGACAACGAGGTTTCTCGCAACTCTCAGGGTCCAATCTATTTTGGTTCAATCTATCATCATCTATGCCACAACTATCAACCCTTCACCTTAGAATCGCTTAAGTTTTTTTAGCGAACAATCATAATCATAAAATCAATAATCAAATATGAAAGGAATAAAAGATAGAACTTTGAAACCTCAATGATAAACACCGAATCAATCTCAATAAAACTCAAAATCTGTAAATCGTGTTCAATGTATGCGGAATAGGGTAAGAATCTCTCACAAATCTCAAGAACAAAAGAATAACGGGATGTCAATCCGCTTTCTATTGAAAACCTAAGATCTTTTCTCAAGTACGCAATCTTTAAGTGCGTATTTCCCCAAATCTTCCTTCCAACAATCTCGTAAATGTGGCACAGGATGCGGATGATAGCCAATGATCTCCGATGATAGCGCGCTTCCCATTTTCTCTTTCTCAGCCTTCTTATAGGAGGAAAGTAGGGGTTACAAAAACCCAATAACCGTTGCTGACGTGGCAAATATGACACGTGGCGACCGTTACAAGAATCACGGTCAAGTGCAATTTTCCACGACCGTGGAATGGACCGTGGAACCAACTCCTTGCTCTCGGCCTAGTTTCCCACGGTTGGAATTAAATTACATTACAAAACCACGACCGTGGAAATTAATGTATGACCGTGTAATGCTTGAAACGTGCATGAAATCTCTTGTTTCCGAAAGCTTTCCACTCATGTCTTTTCCTTGGCTTCTCCAATGCATCTCCTTGAAGCCTAGCATGATCAATTACTCCTACATATTCCATTCATGCTTCAATCTATGCCTTTATTCACCTAAAAACACAACAAGGCTTGTGTAGATCTCTATATCGACAAAATAGGTGAATTGCTCATAAATGCTTCAAACTTGTATCCACATACACAAAAGAAGGGAAAAATAACCAAAACATGAGCCTAAAGTATCGTCATATTTCATGCTATCATGGTTGCTGGAAGCAGGACACCGATCTTCTTCTTCGGGTGTAATGTGGAAATGTTATGTTCCGCCGGTCGACTCTTCTCTCCATTCTCCATATGATTTCATAAATTAATTTTGAATGTTTGATTACTAATTTATCGTGTAATCTTTCTTTGTGAATGTTGAGTCCGTTATTTTAATTATTTCACTTTTTCTAATTTATAATTTTTTATTATTGTTTTCCTAGGTAGATCATGTTGTTCGGTTGTTGATTTGCAAAATGGATGGTTCATTCTTTTATTTTGAAATTAAGTATGTTTATTTGAAATTGTAAAACTAAATATGTTTATTTTTATGTTTTGTATGACTGAAAATGTTTGTTTCTAAATTTTTGTTTCGGCTATTATGTTGTCATGTTAATATTTTTATCTACTCATATATCATTGAGTTTTTCATATATATGTATCTCATTATGATATATGAATTCTACACTTCAATAGCTTTAAAATGATATACATTATATATTTTCCTCGTCGTGTCCCTGTTTCATATGCTTTTGAGGATTGTCGCTTCCCCGTATCTGTTTTCCGTGTTTGTGTTCATGTCCGTGCATCATAGTATTAAGCACCTAAGCCCTAAAAAGGTTTAGCCTAGGTATGTCTATATGGTTCAAAACGGACCCTTTGTTTTGGTTTCCGTCTAGAGTGTGGACCGGAGTGGACCGTAATGATTGGCAAATACGGCCCCGGCCTTAAAGGCCATATTAAACGTGAGTTGCTGCAACCAATTTTTATTTATTTATTTAAAATTTGGTTTATTTGGTCTAAATAAAATAGTTTTAAGGTTGTTTGGTTCAGTAATTTTTTTTCGGGTTTATATAGTTTATTTTGATCTGATTTGATCCCACCTCTATATATATATATATATATATATATATATATATATATATATATATATATATATATTATATATTATGGTTCTAGACCGAAACGTAACACTTAAACTCATAAAAACACAGGCTTTAGAGTGGACCGTGCTTGGATCGGACTGTAAATTTTGGTCGACCGATACAAATTGAATGTCCGGACCAATTTTGCTACATATAATCTCGTTGACAATTGAGAGTCGTTCGTAGCTAACATGTTTGACTATTGAGAGTCGTTCATAGCTAACATGTTTGGAGCACATTACGCAGTGACAAAACTCAAGTGACAAGCTCAATTTATTGTATTTTTATACAATTTATGTTATTTCTATCTTGAGCACTATCGAACTCGTGAATTATAACGTAAGAAAAGAAACTCAATGGATTGTTGCCTTATTGGTCCATCAAACTTGAAATATTTTTAAAAGGATTGGTTAAAGTAAGTAGGGGTGTTATAAGAGCCGAGCCCGAGTAGCTCGTCTAAAATAATGCTCATATAGTGTTATTTTAGCCGAACGAGCTGAGCTTTACCCGAACGAGCCGAGCATTGGTATGCTCAAGCTCGGCTCGTTTATAAACGAGCCGAGCACAAGCCGAACTTTTAACGAGCCGAACGCGAGCCGAGCCCGAGAAGCTTGTCTCATGTATCAGCCCTAAAAGTAAGCTCTTTTTTATGAAATTTTATTTTATTAACCTCTCTAACTTTTACCATTTTATTTGACTTTTCACTATTACTTTACTAAGTATACATTTACTCAATAAGTTTATGCTACGAGTACATCTTAATAGAGTAATTGTGATAAAAGGCTTAGTTAACCATTTTACCCAATATTTTTTAGTGATAATAAAATATAGAAAAACTTTGTTTGATTTCTTTCGGATTTGATTTTTTTTTTTCGATTGATGACTACTAAGTTTGTTTTAAAAAAATTATGGTTTATAACTTTATCATACAATATATATGTTATCTCTCAAGATGCATTTCCCACGGTTAGTTTACATACTTTTTTGTGGAAAAGCTTACTCTATTTCGTGATAATTTTGATTACGTACCCCTAAATGTAGCATGAAGAAAGTTACGTTCCTTTTCCGAGTCTATTCATAATTAGATTTAAATCTTCATCGTAGAGATTATTATAAGATAAAACATATTTAAAAAGTTTAAAAAGAAGTTAGGATTACGACTCCATAATGCGGACGAAAACAACTTCAAATTTTGAAGCAACTTCAATTATTTTTTCTTTAATTTTGTAACTTTTATAATATCACGTATTCTCGTTATAATCGTCTTCGTACGTTCAGTCTTATATTGATGGCGTATTTTCCGTCTTCATTTTCATTAATCAATTGCCCGTCGTCATTTTCGTCATCGTCCTCATTTTTATTATCCTCATTTTTATTGTCCTCATCTTTGTCCTGTGTTCACGAGATTACCTACTCGTCTTCATTCTCGTTACAATTCCCGTCTTCATTCTCGTCATCGTCCTTATGTTCATTCTCGTCATTGTACTCGTCGTCGCCCACCCGGTCCCCTTCTTCTCCTCCTCGTCATATCACCGTCACCATCCTCCTTATACCATCGATACTATCACAATCCGAAGGCTCATAGCCAACAAGTCTTCCATCCTTGGACTTCTCCTTTCCATCTTTTCACACCATCTACCATCCATTTTTTTACCCATTATATTTGCAAGCCGAAGACTTAATATTTGGAATATATAGATTATTAATTTGTTGGTCTAAACTATAACAAGATCTCTCTTTTATAGACATAATACTGTAATAAATAAAAAATCTAAAACCAAAAGAATTTAACATGTTAGTTTCATGACTTTCAAGTTGGTTGCTTGTTTGAAATTACGGATCATAAACCTAACCGTTTGATAATTTCATAAATTGTATCTGTTTTGTGTCAACTAAATTAAAAAAATTTATTAGAATTTTGAGAATGGACAAAAAATTCATGACAAAATGCGAAGCACATGGCAATGGTGGAAATATTTTCTTGTTGAACTAATTCATACCTTTTTAAATGGGCTCGAATTTTAGGATAGGTATGGATCGGACTTGACGAGAAATTAGAGTAATAATGTGTTGGTTCCTCCTTAATCAAGGATATTTAATAAATAAATTATTCAATAATTTGGATACAATTTTAATGGGCTAAAATCTAAAAAGAGGAGTCTATTATGGAGAAAAATCTAGAAGAAAAAAAAAAGATGCGAAAGATGCAGAGAAAATTAGTCTAGAATCAATTAGAATTCTCCTTTATAATATTTTCTAGGAATTTAATAATTTATGTAATTATAGATTCTCTTCTCAAATGCTCATCTGATCCTAATTAATTGTTGTTTTAGATTTTGACACAGTTTTTAAGAAATATATTAAATAACATAGATTTTACAAAACTTTTATAAATCTTATATCTTATTTAATGCACAATCATTTTTTAACCAATAAGAAAGGTTATTTACCTAAATGTAATATAAAAAAACAATTTTAAGAACAAATCTCATAATTACATACTTATTTATTGGTCTAGAAAACCTAAACGACAAATAATTGTGATCAAAATTTTAATGCTAAAACGACATGTATTTATGATCGGAGTGAGTATCTTTCTAAATTATTGTGTAGGAAGGTCATCTCCACCCAGTATAAATAGGTGGAAAAGTTGTACATTTGTATCATCCAGATAAATTGAAAGCTCTAAATTAAGCATAAGTTGCGAGAGTTCCCACAAAATCTTGTAGAATTCATTATCCAGATAAATATAAGTGAGGTTGTATCAATTAAATCATTGACTTAATTAATCTTATAGTTCCATCATACCAACATGAAAGTGGAAGGTTTTCTAACACAATAGATATGAAATAAATTAGAACTTTGATAGAATTTTAAAATAAACTAATCAGATATTGTTTTATTAGATTTTCTAAATATTAGTTTAAACTAACTAATTAAATATTAGTTTAAACTAAATAATTAATTAAATATTAGCTTCTGTTTTTATTTTTCCAAACGCAAAAATTAAAAAAAAAAATTCTTCACAAAAATTTCGTTACAGACAAATTAAAAAATTTATAAATTGTTTTTTTATAAAAGAGATTCATTTTTTTCTTAATTTTTTTAAAAAACTTTTTCCAACATCGTTTTGATCAGATTTGATTTTTTTCAAAATGCCAATTTAAAAAAAAGTTGATAAGATTTTGATCCGACTAAACACCATCTATCAACAAACTATATTCGAAATTTTGAGCAAATTCATTTTTAAAATATCTATATATTTTTTTTTACAAATATTTCACAATTTTTTAAGATCTAAATGTAAAATTTTGTTAATTAAAAATTATTATTTTTTATTATATTTATTGTATAAAAATTTTGTTAAAAATTTTTAAAAAATATTTAATTTAATTTTTTTCTCATAATATATCATTAGTTCCCACACAAGTTGATGACATTTTATTCAAATAACATTAAATATATAAAAATATTTTTAAATTAATATTACCACATTTAAAAATAATAATAATTTTAAATTTAAAAACAGAATAATATTTTTTTATTCGTCCATACCCAAAGATTACTTTCATGATTCCGGTCTCCTTCTCTTTAAATTTACAAATTGATATGATAATTTTATGTTATTTTGTAACAACAATAATTATATGTTATTTTTGTTCGAACAATAATGGGCCTACGATTGTTCTTGTTTATACTTTTTATTCTATAATTTCTGAACCCATAATTATTGTGTAATTGGACCCATAATTCTCTTCTCGAACGTGACATCTGAGTGCGATTACAATTTGACATTGCATTATTCATCCCAATAATGCTGTCTTTGAAATAATTACAAAAAATGCATATTTTTTTGTATAAATTACACAAAATTACCCTTAAAATACCGTTATTTTCAGAAAATCGCCCTTAAATTGCATTGTTATAAAAAAATGAATATTTAATATCATTTGTTAACAAAGTCATATCCCTAAATAAGATCAAAAACCAAAAATAAAATAATCGTTACATTTACGGAAAATCATCATTAAAATATACAAAAAAAAGTCTTTTTTTGTATTTACATCAACATAAAATTTTAATACATGAAACTTCAAGAAGAATAAAAAACAATTACATGCATTCTATCATAGTTTTCCTTGTAAGGTATATATTTCACAATAATGTGTTTTTGCATATAACTTACATCCTTTATTATAATTACAGTAAAGCAACAAACATTTGTCCTTCTATCCAACCCCGCCCTTTGTTATAAAGGAGGGCAAAAAATGAAGAAAAAAAAAACTTGATCCGGAACTCGTAACGAATTAAACCATAAATCAAGGCTCACAATACAAGCTCTCCTTGCCATCTTCGGATCCTACTCTCATGTGTGTATATAAATGTATAGATAGATAGATTGCACACGACGAGAAGAAAAAAATGCTTTACGTACACACACGTATCCTTCTTAGATCATTCTGAATGTGTGCAATGCCATTTCCAAGCCTTTAGAATTCGTAATGTAGACGAGTTGTAGCTCTTTGATACACTCCTGCATCGTCGGCCTTTCACTACTGTCGATTCTTACACAACGCGATGCCAAGTTTGTAAACATTGTTATAGACTCTATGGTGTAAGAGTTCCTTGGTAAATCCGGATCAATAACTTTTCTTAACTTCTTCCGATCATTCAAGATGTTCTTCACCTAGATATGTCATTTTTCCCCGGTCATTTTCCGACTCAATATACTCGATAAACCAAAACTATGTTTTACAATGTAAAACTTTTGACTAAAGATGTTGTACGTACCTGCAATATTAAGTTTTGATCAGTTGGCCCTTGGCTTAAGTCTACCGCTCTACGTCCAGTCAAGAGCTCGAGAAGTACAACACCAAATGCGTAAACGTCGCTTTGAAGAGTGAGCTTACCCGTCTGTTAGAAAACGAAATCATACTTATGAGTACCCTGAAAGTCCAACATATTGATTTATCTTAAGTCCGATGGACTATAGACTAAGATCATGTCATACGAGTGTACATTTACTAAAAATTCATCACATAATTTCAGTAAGATTTCGTCCCTAATAACTCACCAAATTTATATACCAGATTTGATTTGGGTGTATAATTGATGTGAGATACAAATCTAAATAAATCTCTTAAGGTGGAGGGTAAATGATTTGACAAGAGAAACCCATCTTACTTAATTAGTGATGATAATTGTCTTCTTTTGATTAGGTGATTAGTCTTTTTTTAGCTACCTAACCCTATTGTCATGCATTTCTTATTGTCTTCGTACATCATCCAATGATATCTACCTATCAAAAACTCGTTTCGAAAGTAATTTCGAAACTCGATTTTTTCATTGTGTGTCCACGGAAATACTTTATAATAACCCAATAATAACGCGTAGTATCTTACCGACGTATATTCGGGATCAAAATACCCGAAAGTTCCGAGCACCATTGCAGTTACATGAGTTTCTTGTCCTTCCGGCATCAACTTAGCCAACCCGAAATCCGAAATCTATCATTAAACAACCATCATAAAACATATATTCATATGATTGTAACATTTAACACAACCAGAGAATATCTCTATACCTTAGCTTCAAAATTCTTGCCCAAGAGAATGTTGCTCGACTTGAAATCTCTATGAATAATCGGAATCCCAACGGAAGAACTCGAATGAAGATACGCAAGACCTCTTGCAGCTCCGATTGCTACCTTTAGCCTTGAAGGCCAATCCATCTTAGCTTGCCCTATGCCTACAAGAGCTTAATTATCAAAATTTTGTAACTTTATTAGTCACTTATTGTTCAAGCTAGTTTACTTACTGTTCAAATGATCTTGAAGATTCCCATTTGGCATATAATCATAAACAAGGAATCTGTGTTTCCCATCAGCACAATATCCGATCAAAGAAACGAGATTTGGATGATCAAGTCGACTTAAAATGTCGACTTCAACTCGGAATTCTCGTTCCCCTTCAGCTTCTTTGAAGGGCGGAAGCTCCATTTTCTTGATTGCTACGATCTGTAATTTTACCAAGTTCAGTGAGGTTTCATTCTAAAAAATTAGTTGTTGGAATATTTCCGTAACAAACCTCTCCTTTACGTAGAAAACCCTTATAAACACGGCCAAATCCGCCTTTTCCGAGCAAATTATCTTCACTAAAAGAGGAAGTTGCTTCTTCCATTTCCTTTAGAGTAAAAACAGTTGATCCATGATGCTTCTTTGCAGGTGGATTTTGATCTTCACCTTGCCAAGACTCTCCAGACTTGAAAATCCCTAAAAGAATTAAAAAAAACACCAAATTCTTTAGTTTCAATCACATTTTCATAACACAATGAAACCAAATTAGAAGAATAAGTACAAGGATCGCCATGATCTTGCGACTTGCTCCTACGACGCTTGTTCCAAGCCGAGACAAACCCGAAAGGCATAATCTAGAGTTAAAGAATGAAGTACTAGATTCAAATAAAGTTCATAAAAGATGGGTAAGTGATAGAAAGTGTAAGCATTAGTTAATGATCTGGTTTTGTAGTCGGATGGATGGATGAACGGATGGATGAGAAACCCGAAAAATGTTAGGAATCAAGAAGAGTATGTAGAGAGAAATAGAGATGATGATTTGAAGAACACTCAAAACTATTGGATGAGAAGAATACTATATATGTCCCAACCACCAATCTACTTAAGATGGTTATGAAGAGAAGGAGAGAGCTTTAAGAAAAAGGAAAAGTAGGTTAAAGTGGTTGCTTCATTTGCATCTATTGACAAGAAGAGGAGAGATATATGGAGTATTTGATAAGAAAACTAAAGCTGCACATCACACTAGATAAAGATTACTCCTTTATACTATGTATATGCAAATCACTCTAAGCTCAAATGACTCTTGAGATAGCCAAATTAATAATGACAAATGCCTATATATTTTTTTATTAACTTCGAGTATAAGTCGGGAAAGTAGAGTATTTTCAAACATAAAGTTTGATGTACATATCCCTCCTAATAAAATACTTTATGTCCATCTTTCTTGAAGATGTAATATGAGTCGAAAATTCAATTCAACCTAACTATATATCGAATAATGTAGAGTTTTATCAAAAAAAAAAACACGTCCCTTTACCCTATAATAGGTTCCGATCCAAAATAATCTAATCCGAGATAAGTGCTTGATTTCGGTTGATCGATAGTGTAGGAGATCATAAGTTCCCACGTTAAGGTTGGTGACATTTTTAGCTTAGTATAATTAAGGTTGGTGAGTTACTTCTCCTATTGTCAATTGATTGTAGGAAGAAACCTCATCGACTTTATGTGTTGAGTTTGAGCTTAACGTGCATGTGCACTCGTATGCACACGACCCCCGCTCTACGGGCCATCTGTATTGAACTTTGATATGGTATCAGAGCAGTTAGCCTCTATTCCGATCGCGATCCTAACTTGAGGGCAACTGCAACTCAGTTTGTATCCTCTAGTTGCACTTGCGGGAGCGTGTTGGAGATAATACCTCATATAAGGTCAATAGTTTATGTGATGGGCTTGACCTAACGCGCATGTGCACTCTTATGCACACGATCCCCGCTCTATGATTCGTCTATATCGAACTTTGACATATATCAATATGTATGGAGAGTCTAATATTAAAAAGTTACACGATTTAAATACAAAACAAAACTAATCGGTCGAATCAAACGATTCAAAATCTAATACGAAAAAATATACATAACCCTAATTTTTAAAATAAAATTTCACAAAAACTAAACAACTTTTAAGTTATCTACGTAATCATCTCAGTGATCTCACCTTTACATAATAGGTTCTTTGTATCATTGTATGGGGCCTGCATAGCCGTTGGATTGATACTTTCATCATACAATTTTCCAATATTTCGAACATTTGTTGTCATTATGTAATAATATACCGATTTTCTATATATTATTGTACATGATTTATATAATATAGACTTATGGAGTAGTTTGTCTAGGTTTTCAACATTATTGTCTTTGTCTAAATATTCCAAAACCTTAATCGTCACCAAATGTATCATTATAGTCATTTGATGTTATTTAATCATGATAGGCTTTTTGTAGTGCAATATAAGTATGGGTTAACATTATATAAGATCTTACAATAACGTTATGTGTGACGAGAACGATGTATATTGTTGTTGCCGGTGACTTTTATATATACAATGGTAGGTGGCACATTCATATCATTTAACAAACATTTTTGTGAAAATTCAAGTAACATATAGTTTTGAAGATACTATGTGAATTAAATAATATTGAAAACATAGTGCACAAATATTAAATTTTGAGGATCTTGTAAAAATTGTATTTATTATGTAGTTATTAAGGTCACACTTTGTGATGCCATTTAGCCAACTTAAGGTAGTTGCCACGGCTACACTTGGGTAAAGTCGGGTGGATCTGACCGTCCGGATAAACTGACGGGTATATACAACATCCTCACACCTGTCTGACAGCGTTCAAAAACCTCTTTATATATATAGAGGCCCGTTCCGGTGAGGAGCACCCTTGTGGATATAAATGAGGAGAGCTAGGATGATGACACGTGACATGTCACGTGTCACCACCATAAAATGAACAGTTAGTAATAAAAATATGATGTTCATGGTTGTAAAAAAAACGTTGTTCATATTTTTACAAGTATGTGTTCATTGTTCTTACAACTATGGTGTTTCTGGATTTTAAAGTAAGTGTTCATGGTTATTAAAAAAAGAAACAATTTGGTTTACTAGGCTTTTTCTAGTTTTGTGTTTAGTAAATGTATCCCTTGAGAGAAGAGTGTGTAGAGTATGAGAATAAATATAAAAGGTTGGAGTATATTTACTTAATTGAAACATTAAAAAGTCTAGTTACTACTCTAGTTTTTCAAATAGGCCTAGTTACCAAAATTGCCCTTATTAAAATAAGTGTTCATGTTTATTAATAACTGTTCATTTTTTCTCAACACTAATTGTTCATGTTTTAACACTAAATGTTCATTTTTGTATTTTTGTAAAAATTTTCTTTTTGTTTCAAATTGTGTAAAAAAATTATGATGTTCTTCATTTTACAAGTGTGTGTTCATAATATTAAGAGTAAGTGTTCATATTTTTCAATGTAAGCGTTCATGATTTTATTAATGATTGTTCATTTTTTTGTTATAGGCAGTGTTTATATTTTTTATTATTAACTGTTCATTTTATAGTGGTATCATATGACATGCCACGTCACTTTTTTTTCCTCGAAAAAAAAAAGGTGACATGACATGCCACGTGGATGGTTATGAAGATTGACCTTGAGAAAGCTTATGATCGCCTTAGTTGGAGTTTTGTGGTTGACTCTCTCAGATGGGCGGGTTATCCTTCTTCTTGGATTGATATGATTTACGAGTGTGTTTCTTCTCCTCGTATGCATGTTCTATGGAATGGAGAGGTGGCGGAACAATTTATTCCCGAAAAGGGGTTAAGACAAGGTGATCCGTTGTCTCCCTATCTTTTTGTCATATGTCTAGAGCGTTTAAGTCATCTTATTCACCAAGCTGTGGCATGCGGGGATTGGATTCCTATTCATTTATCCAGAAATGGACCCCCATTATCACATATGTTTTTTGCGGATGACATAACATTATTTGCGGAGGCATCTTCAGCTCAAATACGGATTGTTATGAGTATTATTGAGCGGTTCTGTATGGCCTCAGGGGAGAAAATTAATGTTTCTAAGTCAAGTTTGCATGTCTCTCCTAATGTGAGTGAGGATTTGAAAGTTCGGCTGCATCAATTGAGTGGAGTTAAAGTTACCTCCGATTTTGGTAGATATCTTGGCATGCCTATACTTCAAGGAAGGGTTAAGGGATCTGATTTTGAGTTTATTATGGAAAGGATGTATTCTAAGTTAAGTGGCTGGAAGCGAAGAACCTTGAGCTTTGCTGGTAGGGTTACACTAACCAGATCGGTATTGATGTCTATACCCCAATATGTTATGTCAACGATTATTCTTCCGACAAGTATTACTAACCGCATAGATAAATGTTGTCGGGATTTTATTTGGGGTTCCACTAACGAAGCTAAGCGATTACACTTGGTGAAGTGGTCTGAGATTTGTAAATCACGTGACAATGGCGGACTGGGATTACTAAAGCTAACATCTTAAATTTAGCTTATGTTGGTAAAACTGCTTGGCGTTTCGTTACGGAAACGAGTCCATTATGGGTTACGGTCTTTAATTCGATGTACATAAATCGAACGGGCTTAGCTAGTAGGCGACATTCATATGGTTGGAAGGCTATCCTTAAGGGATTTCATTTGATTGTTGCACAGCATGCTAAGAAGATTGTGGGAGATGGGATCCAAACTAAGTTCTGGATCGACAATTGGCTCTTGAATATACCGTTGAAGGATGTTGCGAGTCGAGTTATTACTCCTCTTGAAGCTAACCTGTCTGTTCGCGACTTTTGGGACTGTAATACCGGCTGGAAATGGGATATCACAATCTTCTTCGCCCTGAGCACCGATCAACATTGGCTTCTATTATGATTGACGAGTCCAAGCAAGATGTTGTCGCCTGGCCATATTCGCAATCAGGAGTTTATACTGTTTCGTCTGGGTACCGTGCATTCACAAAAGCAATGGAGTTTCAATTTGCTGACAAAGTTTTATTTATTAAATTATGGAAACTTAAGGTGCAGGAGAGAGGTAAGTTATTTTTGTGGAAGGTTCTACATGGTGGGGTGTTAACGCAAAGTGAACGGTGTCGACGACATTTGGCTTTTGAAGACTCGTGTAAGCTTTGCCCTGGCACTATAGAAGACCTTATTCATTTATTTCGGGACTGTCCGGCTGTGAAGTCAATGTGGACAACTCTTCAGGCGGTGACTATGTACCCGAGATTCTTCGATCAACCTTTTAATTCTTGGATTCGAGGTAATATTCTTACTCCTATATTATATGATTCACAATATGTGTGGAGTGATATTTTTGTAGAGGGATTATGGTGCATATGGAAATGGCGAAATGGGATTGTGTTTGATAATGTCACTACTTCTAATAAGGATGTGAGGATGCTTCAAAAAACAAAGGACTACTATGCAGCTTGGGATACAAGATCAAGGGATCAATCACGAATTCGTTCGGCGTATCCTTCGACAATTTTTGTTAACTGGACAACACCTCCTCAGGGTTGGATAAAAGTTAACACGGATGGTGCTGTGAAGACTAGTGGAGTTGCTGCGGCAGGTTGTGTTATTCGGGATTGTGAAGGTGGATGGCAACGAGGTGGTGTTCACAACATTGGTACATGTACGGTTCCAGTTGCGGAATTGTGGGGTGTTGCACAAGGTCTTCAATTAGCTTGGAAATATGGGTATCAGAAGGTTATCCTCGAAACAGATTTCCAACTAATTACGAATCTCCTTGGGAAAAACATACCTCGATGTCATCCTCTTTCTAGCCTGATACACATGTGCCAAGGCTTACTTCAAAGAGCTTGGGATATCCAAGTTCGTCATATTTACCGTGAAGGTAATAGGGTTGCTGATTTCTTAGCCTCTATAGCTTTTTCTTTTGAACTCGGTTTTCATGTTTTGTGTGACCCTCCAAAGGGTGTTGTTGATTTGCTTGTTCATGATGTAAGGGGTCCGGCTATCCCCCGCGTGCGGACTATTTAGCCTCTTTTTATTTATATGAAACGCGACTAGATGCGCGGAGACCACTGAATCTCCTTCCAACCAAAAAAAAAAAATCCTCCTCGCTTATATATATATATATATATATATATATATATATATATATATTTTTGAAGGCGTGGGTTTCCATTTACGTTACACACTTGCACTTTCCCCAAATCTGCCGAAAAGAGAAAAGGCCCAATAACTTTTAAAGAAAGAAAATAAAAAGCCCAATCAAATACTAAAACTAATACAATTTAATTAAAATACATTCCTCAAGCATTTGGGCCTGTGGCCGATGGTTTTAACGAACAATGGGCTTCTTGGCCCAAAATTTCCTTCATGAAATCTTCAATTATTTTCCATTTTTGGTTTAATATTTTTTATTATCAAAGAAAAATATTAGGACATCCTTCTATCGTAGTATTAACATAAGTTAAATTTGAAAATAATTATCATAAATTCATGTAATATATGAGTTGGATTTTGATGAAGAAAAAATTAAGGTAACAAAATGAATTTATGAAATAGGGCATTTGACCCAATTTTAATCACTCGATTAAAAAAATATTAATAAGAAATTTTTTATAAAAAACTTTTCAAACTATATTTTTATAAAGCTTTTTAAATGAATCGCATTGTCATTAATTGTGTTGTCATCCACTATGTTGACATCACATCAATTGTATTGTCATCCAATTCAATCCAATATATATATATATACCCCTATAGTTTGTTATTTGGTTAACTCTTTCAAGATTCATACTCCGGTTATATACACACAATCAACACGAGTTAGCACCGATCGCACGAAGTCGGAGACGAGAAGTGTTGTGAAGTGAAGAGAAGAAAAAAAGAAGCTTTAAAGGATAATGTTGGACATTGAAATTTGAGGAGTCTTAGGGTTAGGATCGAGGAAGGTATAATTCGGTCAAACTATCAATCAAATTGTGCAAAAAATAAGTCTTTTCTAGTGGCGATACTAACCAGACAAGTGATTTTAATACCAATCAACTAGTTAGTCATAGTTTCCACTGTGATACAAATGTCTTAATACTTTTACCCGCTTTTGATTGTAACTCCAAAAACGAAAATAAATCTAGTTTATATGTGCACCTTATTCATGAATTTTTTTGGAATCATTCATTATAGTTTCATGCAAAATGCATTTGTTTTCCCTATTTTGTTTTCATATAGGGTATCAAAAGTAATCAAGTTCTACTTCAATTACTTCAAACCACAGTAAATGATTTCAAAAAAAAAAATCACGTATAGACTAGATTTATTTCAATTTCATTTATGTTTTCGGAGTTAAAACCAAACGGATCCTTAATGCTTTAAAACAATAAGACATTTCTTATTTGGGTCTAATTCTTACTGTTGGAAATAATAAAGTTCCACATCGAAAGATGGGACACTCCGAGCCTAGTATATAAGGTCGGTGAGCTACTCCTCCTATTGCCAATTGATTTTGGGATGAAATCTCGCCGGATTTATGTGATGGGCTTGGACCTAACGCGCATGTGCACTCGTATGCACGCGACCTTCTATGTGTTGGGCTTGGGGTGTCCGACTCTTTCGACGTGGGACTTTATTATCTCCAACAATTGCACATCACTCGTTAACTCACAAACTCAACGATGACACGAATATATTATATATACAACCAAAAAATACTCTAATTTTCACATTCTTCTAAATCACATAATCCAAACAAAATAAGAGATAAAGAAATCTCATCGGCAAGCTTTATTCCTCTAAGTATCGAAGAACACACCATTCTTCCACCTCCAATTCTTTAACATGCAAACTGTAAATCAAAATCACAGCAAATAACAATAATATTAGACTCACTTGAGTTCATTCATATTCATAACTCGTTTAGTTATAACTCAGAACGAAAATGTAATTACCTGTACAAATTTTTCACACAGATCTGAAACCATTACAGGAGTTGCAAAAAAAGCTGCAGCCCTGTACTTAGTTGTTCGATGATTAGACTTGTTCATCTGCTTCCTTGAGAAGAGGAGCCTTCAATTGATCATCCTCAGAAATAGAATTCATATCTTCTGATTCATTTGATTTCTTCTCTTCTTCTTCTTTTACTGATCCCCAAATCATTGCATAGTACCCAATTGCGGATATAGATGCACCCATCACACTGCAACAATTCAAAGTTTAAAGTATAAGTTCTTGTTTTCGGTTTCTAATGAAGTAAAGATGGTCATATCATGAAGATGATGCACACAAAGTATCTCAGCTCAATTATACAAACAAATCAAACCTATAACCTAATGTATATGGTCAGTCTATAGTCTGTATGTATTGTGGGTTTGTTATTCAAGTCGAATGATATGAGTTCTAGAGTTCTTATGTTGGCCTGTTTGGAACCGAACCGAGATGTGGAGGATAAAATGGTAACACGTCGACAATAAAAAAAAAAGATAATGGATATGTTATATCTTCTCCTATTGTTAATTGGTTTTATGATGAAATATCCTTAGACGTACGTGATCTGTTGTAATTTCAAAGAGCTTAAATTTTGATTGAGGTTAAAATATGTTATGTTCATGCATATTCGACTTGTATATTCAAGTGTACGAGTTTGGGTCTAACTTTTCTCGAGTGAAGCTCAGGTAGTTTGACTATAATATAACTACTTCACTTGTTAGAGTTTGACTAATATCGTTGTCATTAAGGTTATTATTTAAACTAAGTTTTGAAATATTTATACTCAGCTCCTCTAGAACCAAGTCTTGCCCGAGACAAGCCTAAACTATATTTAAGTTAAAAGATATGATGATATTCGAATTGTTAAGTAAATGAAATAGCTCGAGTTGAGGATGATGTAGCAACCCTATATATAGGCAAAAAAATATTTATGTATTGACTTTCTAGCGCATACCTTCCGAGGTGAAGAGTGCTTCCGAACAAAGACAACGAGATGGCGCAAGCCCAAAATATCCCGAAAGGCTTGAACAACGAAACGTACATGGTTCCTTTCGTGTTCATACACCATGCTTGAACTTTGCTTCTGACAAACGTCCCGAAAACCGCCTGATCAATTTTATGTTTTGACGTACAAATTAGTTAAGATGTCCATATAATGACTTTAGATATACATATTGTGTATCAACTAGTAATAAAAACTTACCGTCAAGATGATGATGATCAACTCCAAGTTCATGCTCAATTTCCAGGCACTTATATCGCGTTTTGCAAGCACGTCGACAAATACGGTTTGTATTGTACCGAATAGTACGTACCATTTTATGATTATCATCATATCGGGAAACTTTTTGTATGTTGAAACCTGAAAATTAGGGTTTATAAATGAGCACATGTTAAGTTCATTTTCTCCATTTGACTTCTTCACCTAAATTTACTAGAAGATAAGTTTGTTAAACTCGAGATAGGTAGATTCGGACTCAACTCGAAAAAGATTCAATTTGAGCTTGTATTGTTAAAGTCCGATACAGACGGACGGAAGAGCGGTCGGAGTGTCCCATCTTTCGATGTGGGACCGTATTATCTCCAACACGTCCCCGCAAGTGCAACTAGAGGATATAGACCGAGTTGCACTTGTCCACAGGTTAGGATCGCGAGCCCATATTGAGGCTAACCGTTCTGATACCATGTTAAAGTCCGATACAGACGGACGGAAGAGCGGGGGCGTGTGCATACTAGCGCACATGCGCATTAGGCCCAAACTCAGCACATAAACCAGGCGAGGTTCTATCCTAAACCAATTGGCAATATGAGGAGTAGCCCACCGACCTTATATATTAGGCTCGGAGTGTTCCCCATCTTCCGACGTGAGACCTTATTATCTCCAACATGTATATATAACTAAATTAGTCAAGTATGAGTATATTTTTAACCTCAATAGAAACTCGAGTTAAACATAAACATGTCAAAACTCGAGTTGTTCGGCTCAAAACACAACCCTAAAGATGACTAGATGAGTCAATCTTGCGTAGAGTTGTTATATGAGCTAAGCTATCCAGAGTCGTTCATTTTACTAAACAAGTTGAGTATGGAGACTATTTTAATCTCAATCAACATTTAAGACTCAATTCTAAACAAAATGAGCATCAACATATTAAAACTCAGCTCGTTCGGTTCGAAACAGTCCTACTTAAACTCACGTTCACGGGATATAAAGTAAATAATTCCGCATATATTGTTCCATTTACTAGTCCACAAACGCAAAGTACTAGTACTTTTCCGGAAAGTAATAGACCGATAAACGAATAATCATTTGAACCCGAAAACCTAAAACTAAAGGGTTGAACATAAACATCTTGAAAGTATCAATACCTGCAAAATGCTCCAAAGAGCAAGAAAGAAAGTAGCAAGAGCAAGAAGAAGGCAACCCATAAGCCATTGTTGAGAACTCGAAGCAAACACGAAAACCGGTTGATGATTCGCCTGAAGAATCCGAGGTTTGATCAATGCATCCTGAAGAATTGAAGGGCCTTTGTAGGTAGCTACCACAGTTGCTCCAATAAAAGATACAATAGTCCCAAATATCCTTATTTTCCCACTTGTTCTTCTCAAATCTAGCTTTGTCTTCCTAATTATATGATTTAAACCAAAATTAATGAAATTGATTATGCAAATTTAATGACTTTATACAAGTTAAGTAGTGTTTGGCTGTGTAATGTACCTTAGAAGAAGGGCAATAAAGAACTGAAAAGAAGGAAGAAGAAGACCCATTGCACACACAACTATTGGAGAGCTGTAACGAAGTCCTGTAAAGGCTAGATTTTGTGCCATGGTTATCCTGCATATATTGTTAAACCATTAAATAAACCCTAAATGAATTAACTAATATTTTTTTATTTAAAAAACATATAATTTATTAAAAATCATGATATAAAAAATAATATAATTTATAGAAATATTAATCTAAGTCATAATTTACTAGCTTAGATTTTTTTTTAATATAATAAAAAGAGCCAAATAAAGTCATATGCTGAATAATTACCTTTCATTTTTTTTTAAAGACAACTTTTATATTATTTAAAGAAAAATAGTAATATTACTAAGACTATCATCAAGTGAATTTGTAATTATTTCTACGTATGTAATATTAATTTTGTTTTCTCCAAAAAATTATATTAACAAATATTAATGGATATTCTTGTAAACAAAAAGTATACGAGGAGTTTGCAGCTAAATAACATTATAGATTTTGTTATACTTTAAGTAAAGTAAATCCATTAATTAAGGGTGGAGCCATGCAAAGATACATAATTATTAATTAATACTATTATTAATAGAATAATAATAATAATTATTATTATTATAATAAGGGATTATCGTACCCTGTGAACCCGAGGAGGAAGAAGCGTATGAGGATTTTGCAGCTGAACATCTCTTTCATTCTGCAAATTTTACTAAAAAATAAAATAAAAATATCAATCTAAGATCATCATCGTTTCAAACTATATATATATATATATATATATATATATATATATATATATATATGAACAAAAATGATAAACTCAAGAAGAATGAAAAACCTCTCTTTATGGAAGAAGTAGGAGTAAGGTAAGAGGATAAGAGACGACAACGCATTGGAATACGCGACAAACACGTACTGGTTCATTCCGAATTGCATAGCTGAGTTTGCTGTAATCGTCAATGCAATGGTGCACCCCTCCATCAACACCATCACCAAAAACGGGACGATAATTTCCAACATCATCTGTATTTTTACCTGATCTGTGTTTCTATCTATCTATTTGAGTTTTACTCTTGATATCGCTCTCTGAATCTCCTCACAACTCGGAGATTAAAAGATCGAGAATCGAGATTCGAAGAAGTTATAAAGAAGAAGAAGAAGATAGTTGCAAGTTGTAGTGAAATGGTAGGTGGTACATAGCAAGCCTATAGAGACCATGCAAATATAAGTTATATAATGACAAAGATACAACCTTTGGTGGTCTTAGTGAGTTGCTTGGTGTCGGGAAAACGCAAATCGGGTAAATAGTGATATTGATGCGTCATCTTTGATGTGATATAATATATTTATTTTTAATTATTATGTCTATGGCATGTCTTAATTTCATTTGTACACTTCTTCATAATATCTTTAGGTTTATTATGATAGGTTAATAGAGTCCTCCACAATAAGGTATATTCTAGATATTTATTGAAATTAATAGTTTTTTTAATAGTTGATGGACCGGGTTATCCAAAAATTAATATATATGAATCAATAATTTCAAATATTGATTAACAAGTTTGATTTTGACAAATAAATTATAAAATTTGAGCATAGAATGATCGCATTGAGTCTATATTTGCTATCTAAGTTGCTGTTTGTAGGGCTGTAATATGAGACAAGCTACTCGGGCTCGGCTCGTCAAAAGTTCGGCTCGAGCTCGTTCATTTTCTAAACTAGTCAAGCTTGAACACATTTTAAAGCTCGTATAATTTTTAGACTCGGCTCGGGCTTGACTCGTTTATAAACAAGCCGAGCTTGAGCATGTCAAAGCTCGGCTCGTTTGGCTAAAATAACACTATAGGAGCATTATTTTAGCCGAGCTACTCGGGCTCGGCTCGTCAAAAGCTCGGCTCGAGCTCGTTCATTTTCTAAACGAGCCAAGCTTGAACACATTTTAAAGCTCGTATAATTTTTAGACTCGGCTCGGGCTTGACTCGTTTATAAACAAGCCGAGCTTGAGCATGTCAAAGCTCGGCTCGTTCGGCTAAAATAACACTATAGGAGCATTATTTTAACCGAGCTACTCGGGCTCGGCTCGGGCTCGGCTCGTCAAAAGCTCGGCTCGAGCTCGTTCACTTTCTAAACGAGCCAAGCTTGAGCACGTTTTAAAGCTCGTATAAATTTTAGGCTCGGCTCGGCTCGTTCGGCTCGTATTACACCCCTAGCTGTTTGTGTGTTTTGAAATTCCGAATTTAAATATACAAAAAGTTAAATTAATTTTATAGACATGAACGAGTAATTAACACATACTGACTACACCGAAATTCTAAAATAGTTCAGGTTTAATTTAGATGGAGAAAATTAAAAAAAAAATAGCAGTGAATTGGTTAAGGAGTTTTTTTTTAATGTAATATTAAATTAACTTTTTTATTTATTAGGATATAAATTAGACCCTTTTTTATCCATATAATAAAATATTTTTAGAATAAAAAAAATAATTTTAAATTAACAATAGACTAATTTGTATCAACAATATAAAAAATATCGTATTAGAACCAATGTTCTCAAAAAATAGTGGATCTAACTTGGACGTACTCGATCTGTGTAATATTAGTGCAATATTATATATTCGATAAGTTGTTGTTCGTGTATTTAGCAATATTGAAATTAAATTAAAAAAAAAGTATATATAAGAATCTAAGAAGCAAGTGGATTGTCTTGATATTTACAGCCAACTCTCATTGATTTTTATTTTTTTTATTTATTTTGGCAATATTAGCTTATTATTTTATGCTACATTTCGATTATATTGGAATGTTTTTTTTATTTTATTTTGATTAGCAGGATTTTGAGTAGAAAAATATTAAGAGCACACTCAAATTGTAATGATTTTTGGGCCTGAAATTATTTTATTATTTTTTTCTAATAATACTTATTAATAACTAATTTCTCTTATAAGAAATATAAGATGTTTGTAATATATACATGAACCTTTTTTTTTTAAGAAGTATTAACTAAACTATTTTTTACTTAATGTTTATTTATTTTTACCCATTATTAATAACATTTTCTTACTTCTTTATCTCAATAATTTATTTTAAAATGATTTAAAATCCTATTTTCATCAAAAATGACCTATGTTCTTATTAGGACAACAATGGGTCGGCTGACAACCATCCATCACCTGACTCATACTAAGAAACTGTTCACTTAAACACCCGAGTATCCTTTACCTTAAACCATAACCGTGGTGAATGAGTTGGTTTTTTTGGGTTCACCCTATTAATTAAGCGACTTTGAAAACAAACAACCAAATATACAGTTCGGTAACTCGATTACTCAAGTGACAAAATTGACAATTCAAAATTATGTGTCTTCTTAAAACTCAATACAACATTAAGTTTGTAGATTAGAAATCGTATTGTTTTATATAAATCTTCAACTTTATCGGCATTCGGATTCCATCAATTCCCTGGGACTTGAAAAATGATCATTCTTGTGATCTTTAGAAAGTAGGAGAATATTTTGGTTTAATAATTTAGGGTTTAATTTAGAAGGAAAGTAGTAATTTTAAAGGTTTTGAAATAATTTAGTCAAATAGATCCTTTTATATTTTCACTAGGTTTACAACTTTCATTAAATTGAAGTTGGAAGGTAAGAGATTTGATTAGGAGTATATCTACTAAACATATGTAAATCATGAGTCTAGTACTAGAGAGAAATCTCAAAAAATGCTTACTTAGCTAATTTGACCAAGGTTTTTCAATTGAAGTGACCATAAAATGAACGCCGGCTCGGTTGGTGGACCTGATGGTGGTTGGGGTGATATTTTTTAGTATCTTCACCGGCACAAAAAAACAAGTGGTTGACCATCAATTTACCGACCATCATCCGAATTTCAACATCAGTATCGAATTTTTAACCGCTGCGTATGCTTCATATTCTTGATTAATAAAAGTCCCCCAACTCTTCATCTTCAATAATTTCAAAGGTAATAAACTTTTTAAGTGCAAAACAAACTAAAAAATAGTAATATATTTTAATGTTAAAAAAGTCAAAATTCAAAATAATACGGAAACTAGTTTTAATATATTGCGTGTGGGCTGCTGGAAAAAAAAAAAAAAAAAAAGGAATCAATTAGTGAGTGGTCACCTTCAATGAGTGTGGGCTGTGTGGCTCAACTTGAGTATTACCCCACAAATATCGCAATTTTATCACAAATATTTATCTTCTTACTTTATTTCCACCAAAGCATTGATTAATTATTTGAATATCTATATTATTAAATCGGGTTAAAGATATTGATTCTAATGACCCACCAAGAATTTCATAATTCAAATGCGACAATTAGGATTCCTCTCGATGCTCGTCATCAATCTTTTGCTAAACTCCCATTGGACATATCTATCATTTATGATAAATAAGTACAAAGTCTTCAGATAGATATAAGGAGCGTTGTGAGCTATCAGATGAGTTCTTAATCGAGGGCTATCACACAAGGGCTTGATTTTCGTCCTCAATCGTTTGATTTCGTCCTCCATCGTACGTTTTTGCTTTCAATCGTTCGATTCTGCTTTCAATCGTTCGATTCTGCTTCCAATCGATCAATTTTGTCCTAAATTACCCAATGATCAAGTGGATCTGCAACCCAGTCCACAAGCACAGAGAGCGAAGGGGTCTTACATCTTCCGGAAAAAATTGATAATTCGCAACAATATTAGCTTCGCGGTAAATATGCCGAAACTAGAACTCCCAGTTCCTACAAAGGAAGCCTTGACATGCAAATGCCAGATTAGCAAGCGGGTGAGCCCTCTTCGCCCTCTTCTTCAAAACGCCCTCAACAGTCATTGAGTCCATTTCAAACTCAACCTTACGGTACCCAAGTTCCCAACACGTCGAAAGTCCGAGTAGCACACCCTAAAATTCAACCACAGGGGCTTAGCAAATCCCTAAATTGTGAACCTTCCCTCTAATCCACCGGTCATCTGCGTCCCTTAGGACACCTCCAGCCCTAGCCATACCGTTTAGTTGTTTAACCGAGCCATCGGAGTTCCATTTAACCCATCCTTCACGCGGTCGATGCCACTGTAGGTACCTCTCTTCCCTTATGGTAGCATGTCTCATCCCCATTGTGTTTCTCATGATTTTATTGTACTCAGCTGCTTTATGTCGAATAAGTCCCGCTTTACTCGGAGGAGGTCCGGAGCTCTTAAAGACTCTATTGTTACGCCAACGCCATAACTACCATGTTGCATTTGCGAAAACCGCATTCCATGGAATGTCGTCTGTACTTGCATTATCCTTCCAATATTAAGCGTAAACCAAGTGACACAATCTAAAAAGTTGCCTAATTTTCTTTTGTTGGGTTGGGGTCCGTTTAGAGACTAGTTCATAAAGATTATTGATTTTTGGGAAATTCCGGTTGGTACCCCTGTGGTATGGGGTATTCCGGATTTTGCCCATGACTTTTTTCAAGTTCGGTTGGTACCCCTCAGTTTTTACGTATTTCCGGAATATACCCATCCGTTAAAAAACCCGGTTAACTTTAACATTATTTAATAAAAATTAAAAGGAAATTGAAAGAAATAAAACAAATGAAATTGAAAAGAAAAAAACAAAACTTACCTCCCCGCTCTCTGTCGCTATCCTTCTCTGTCGCTCAAATTCTCTCAGGTTCTCTATCAAACGAAAGTTGAAGACAATCTCTATTCTTCTCGTCACTCAGATCTCCTATCCTAAGGAAGACAATAGCTAAGGAAGACATATGCCGGTTTGAACCCGATTCTCTGTTTCATTTTAATTTCGAAAATTTTCTTTGTAATTGCAATTAGGGCTACTGCTTGTTTGCTCTCTACTGCTCGAAGCCTCTCTTATGCTCTCTCGTCTTGAATGTTCTTGTTGGCAATTGATTTTGAGTATATTATTCAATGGGTTTTGGGTTTTGTTTACTTGGGGACTGAGGGTTTTTTTAATCGCAAAGGGATGGAAGGGTGAGTGGTTTGTGCTGGTATCCCAAGGATGACATGGTTATTGTTACTAACTTCAACATTGAGTTTCTGCAAAGACCACTTCTCCAAAGGCACTAATACATCTAAGTTGTGCTTTATCATATTCATATCCCTAATCCTTTTGCTTGCTTCATTTCATACTATAACTAATGTATGTATAGCTTTTGTCAACAGAGAGATCTCGGTGACGATAGTTCTTGATCTATAGTCTTGTAAAATTTTGTTGGTCATCTTTGCCTTTCAAAACAAAAATACACATGAATTGAAGTGTCTATTGTTATCTTGAATATTATTGATCAAAATTTGTTATTTGTACTTTTGGTTATTCCAAAATTTGTTGTTTGTTGATTTTAGTTTTAGTTGTAGTTTTGTTGATAGCTAATACTCATGTTATCATTTTCAGGATGGGAGATAAAAAAGTGTTGTGTTTACGTCGCAATTTGGATGAGGTAATTCGGATAGAGGTGGATGATACCGAGAGCATAAGCTAGCCATAAACTACGAGAGCATTTCTGCTTATATGGTTAAGATCTCATTCAATCTGTTTTTTGATTTTCTTTGGGTGGGAGAATTAGTCTGCTATTTGTTGCTGATAAAAAAACTCAGATCACTTTTCTGAAAACTTGTATGGCTTTAGTTACACTTGTCCTGAAGTCCATGACTTTTCCTGATGAGGTCAATGGAGAAAGCAGACTGAACTGCATTGAAATATTCAGTGTTTGGATATTTTTTAATGAATTGGATTAGGCTTAGCCTAGGTATCGAAGTGCATATGGTAGATCTGAACTGGTGAATTTTTTTTGTTTTGTATGTGAGCATGTCAATACGTCATCTCTATGTATCTGTAGTTACTCACAAGATCAGGAGTAGTAATATTTAAGCTCTGAGCAAGCCTGCATTATTGGTGGGGAAAAAATGTCTGAATTGGTAGTATATACTATATAGCATGTCTGTCTATGGTCTACCCATAGTACTGAGATTGTTCAAATGATGGCATGTTTACTATGTGAAACTTACTTTGTATCAATGAAGTATCTATAGGTTGTTTTATCAGTTATGGTCTCTCCTTTATTATAAATGCACACCCAGACTAAGCTCACCTTGGAGCTCTCTTTTGAACGACCGGAACAAGGCGAACCGGATCTGCGTCTCTTTCTTAATAATGGAGATATCATTGATGACTGCATAGCAGCGCGGAGATATCATTGATGACTGCATAGCAGCGCTTGAAGCAGTTAAATTGTCTGGTGGAGCAAATAAGGCATTGGTGTCTCTTGTTACTGTTGGTGAGCTGTAGTTCTTACTGTAATGGATATTTACTTTGGTATTTTCACAATTTCACCAACTGAAGGCTGCTTTCCTTGTAAATGCATCATGGTTGTATGAGATTTTCATTTCTTGTGATCTGTAGTGAACATCATTTCGAAAACCCATGTGTGAACATCATTTCAATCTTCTCAAAGGAACAAAATTCATTACACAGCACATTTACACAATACTGTGTATCCTAACAGCAAACAAGTATCAGAAAAGGCATACAACTATCATACAGGGAAAAATGTATTTTGCAGCACTTTATGAAAAATAAATGTTTTCAAGATGTTCAGTTCTATTCATCCAGTCCATAATTCTCTCCAAAGTAAGTGTCGACCAGCCCGTTAGCCATGATTCTTAGTTCATCGTTTTCATGGAAGTGGAACCTCTCCATGGCTTCTATGCCGTCTTCCTTCTCCACCAGCTTCGGACCCTGACCATTCGGCATTCCCGTAAAGTCTACAAAGGCGTTTGGATTCAGCATTTCAAAGATATAATGATTCACACGCATGCTATTGACAATATGCTGAAAGAGTTAAAGGTAAATTTTGAGAAATTAGCTCACCAGCATTTATGCAAGGAGGTTCGACAAGTAGCCCGAATCGTAAGTGGAGTTCCTATGCTTTGGAAGTGGTGGATCCTTAAGTGAAGACTAGATCATAGAGATATCGAAAGGGCCAAGTCAAAGCAAATATAAATTATTTGGGTATTACAGAGCAACAGATGAATGCATTTGAACTGGTGAATTTTTTGAACTGGTGAGGAACTAGGGATAGAAGTGGAGATGACATTAGACTATAGGCTGAGCTCCAATAAAATTGTGGCAGCTACGTTGACAGGGTAGTAAGGTCATCAAACTAAATATACTATTTAAGCAGCAATATTACTCCCAAATTGTTATACATTTGTTTATGATTGAACGTTAATGTTGTGGCATCATTTCTTGATACGCGCATACTAGTGAAAAGTATACTATTTAAGCAGCAGTATATAACATGTCAATTTTTTCAATTGGAACCAGTCATGGTTCAAACACAAAATTTGTATTATCATAAGCTCATCAAACTAAATATAAGCTGAAAATTAGAACCAATAAAGCTAACCAATGTAGCCAAGTGTCAGTAGCAACACACTCAAAAATAACAATCAAGCTGGAATACGGAATTTGCAATATCTAATGTGCTACTCAGTTTTTTAGCACAATCACTAATATATTTATATACAAAATAAGAGCTATTTTAACCACGGATTGAAAATATTCCTTCAAATCCATCACTTCTTTCTTCAAGTCTTGAAGGTAATTTTTGGGCGTTGTCGGTGAATCATATTTCGCATCATTTCTTGCTTTATGCTCGCCTTGAACATTAGTCATCTTCGATGCATCCACTCATTGAAAGAAATTACAAGCATCACATTTGTAATACGGCCGATTTGGATTTTTATCAGATCCGGAAATCCTAATGTGAGTTCTTTTTGGAAGTTGACACCTACAATATAAGTCCGCCAATCTCAATGTTGAAGAAGAAGATGTAGTTGAATCCATTATATCTTGAGAAACCTAACCAAAAAAAATATCAAACAAACATTGCTATTGAATTTCATCATCCTCATCAACAAACAATAAACTAGAATGAATCAAACATGATATGTTCTGAGTAAAATGACAAATCTAAAATGACTGTGATTCAACTACCTTAGTAGCAAAAAAACAGCCGGCACTTCAATACATTGTACACAGACAACAAACTAGAATTAATCAAACACCAAACTATTCAACCAAAATCTTATCTTCAATCAAGCAAGCACAAGCCACTCACCAATGATATGATCTTCATCTTCTAAAGGCTCATAAAGGGGTGCTTCGGATTCTCTATGAATGGAAACTAACAGTTGCCCTAATCGCAATAAAACAAATGAAATTGAAAGAAATAAACCAAAGGAAAACTGAGTGGTAGCCCTAATCCCAAACAGACAGTAGCCGTAATTAACAATTCAATCAACAACATTCATGACAAGAGCAAACAGACATACAGTAGCCCTAATCGCAATTATTCAACCAATTTCAATAATTTAACAATTCAATCAAACAAGCAGAAGCCACTCACCTTATATCCCCCTACGATTAAAAAAAACCCCAAATCCCCAAGTAAACAAGACAACCCATTGAATGATAAATTCAAAATCAAACGCAAACAACAACGTTCACGACGACAGAGGAAAATAGAGGTCCGAGCGACAGAGAGCAAACAAACCGTAGCCCTAATCGCAATTACAAAGAAAATTTCCGAAATTACAAGTTAATCGGGCTCAAACCGGGAATGGAGAAGAGGAATCGCCTTCCTTAGCTACCGTCTTCGTTAGGAGAGAAAATCTGAGTGAGGAGATGAACAGAGATCGTCGATCCTCAACTTTCGTTCTAGAGAGGAAAAGAGAGGATTTGAGCGCAGAGAGTAGCGAGATATGCTTCAGGGAGGTAAGTTTTGTTTTTTTCTTTTCAATTTCATTTGTTTTATTTCTTTCAATTTCCTTTTATTTTTTATTAAATAACGTTAAAGTTAACCGGGTTTTTTAACGGATGGGTATATTCCGGAAATACGTAAAAACTGAGGGGTACCAACCGAACTTGAAAAAAGTCATGGGCAAAATCCGGAATACCCCATACCACAGGGGTACCAACCGGAATTTCCCTTGATTTTTATAAACTATTTTCGCAGCATGATTTTTTATCATAAAATATTAGAAATATACATTATAACTTGAAAGTATTGGGCGAAGTGGATTCTTTTTTATGAGCTTTTATTTTGTAAACTCCTCTAATTTTACCACTCTAATTCACTTATCACTATTACTCAGTTAAGGATATATTTACTAATGAATTTATAATATGTGAATACTTTTAGGGCCCGTTTGGTTTTAACTCTGGAATCGAAAACAGAATGGAAACGAATCTAGTTCATATGTATACCCTTGTTCATGAAAGTTTTTGGAATCGTTCCTTGTGGTTTGAACTAATTGGAGTTGAATTTGATTACTTTTGATATCTTATAGGGAAGCAAAATGTGGGAAGGGAAGTTCATTTTGCATGAAACGAGAAGTAATGATTTCATACAATTTCATGAATAAGGAAATACATATGGACTAAATTCTTTTTCATTTTCTTTCCGTTTTCGAGTTGGAATCAAACGGACCCTTAAAGAAGTACTAAAGGTCTAATTATCAATTTTAGCCTTATAACTTTTAAAGTTATTACAATTTGTAATACAACTATTATAAAAATACATCACGTGGTTATGGCAACTTTATATCCAAAAAGACCTATGGGTGAATCATTGAGGATAAGATAAAAAAAAATTTGTGGACATAAATACTTCATAGCAAAAATATCTTTGTACCCTATTCACCTACAAAATCATTTTCACAGTATATAAGAAAATTGACAACATAAAGCAACCAACGTACATAGCAAAGCAAAACCTCTTTTGTATTCTCTTTATATGAATTCAACGTTTTTCTTACGTAAATACCACAATGAACATAACGCCAAACATTATCATTTCAACTTGCTCTAGTGTCACACTATATATATTTGATTAAAAAACAATTCTGGAATAATCAAAATAGGGACCGTAAATTGATAACACCCTGGACCGTCCGTACCGGTTTGTACTTAAATTGTGTAATTTTGGTGAATTTTTTTGGTCCAAAATCGGACCCTGGACTTGACTGGATCAGAGCGAACTGTATATTCACAGTTTACGGTCCAACCCGGATTACTGTTTAATACGGTCCAAAACCGGATCCGAACCGTAACCCGGGTTTTCAAAAAAAACATGGACCGTAGACCGGACTGTAGACCGGACTGTAAATTCCGGTTTTCCGGTCCGGTCCCATTTTGCACAGCCCTAAAACAAGAAAATATGTTAAAAAAAAAGAAAATAAAAATGTAATATATAATCAATGATGCATAGAAGAAACCAAAACGAAAAATACAATAGTGATATGGAATGGACCCAATGAACAAGAAGTAGGACAAGGATGAGTTAATGCTAAAGTATGGAATGAAATAGAAGCCATGCTCTCACACTACACTTATAGAGCTCAAAGTCAAATTATCATTGCAGGAAAGAGCAATGGAGAAGAAGAAGATGGGAGAGATTGGTATGATAGGGATAATGTTAACACTTGAAATTATCGAAGTGAGTAGCGGAACAATCACCAAAGCCGCCATGAATCATGGCATGAACATCCTTGTTTACTTTGTTTACTTTCGTTTTGCTGCTCTTCTCTACCTTCTTCCCGCTTGCTTCTTCATTTACAGGTATCGAGTTTGGTTTTCGGGTTTTCGAGTCTTGTTTGAGAATGTTGATTATCTAAGTTGTTAGATTATGAGGAATTGTATGTTGTTTATGATGCAGGAAAACTCCTCTTCCTTCAATGACTAGAGCTACTCTCCTTGGCATCTTTATACTTGCCTTGCTCAAGTATGTGCTTCTTTTACTTCTTAGGTCTCTTTGGTTCTCATATACTGATATCAGATATGAGTATGGATATCAGATATATGATATCCGTGTTTGATAATTGAGTATATGGATATTAAATTGATATACGCATATATTCATACTTTACATGTATATTGATTCTGATATATTGGTTTTCTCTCTTTGGACTGCACAATAACTCTCGCTGATGTATTGATTAGTCTCCCTCTTCAGATCGTTCTTTCAATATAATGTTGGATGTGTGATTCCCTTTGTTGCTGAATATATTTTATACGAGTAACCTTCTCTCTTGTTGACATGATGTTCCTTCTCTGTTGGATGTGTGACTTGCCTTTTTAACTTCCTATATCTACTCATCATCTTGTCAAACATATGTATATGATATCTGATATCAATCTCATACTCGTATCTGTGATATCGATACAGTTATAATATGACAATAAATCTAGGTATACTTATACAAATGGGTCAAGGAGCGAGCGGATTCTATCTATTTTGTTATAAATAATTAGGTTTAGGGTTGTATACTTTCACGAAAATAAATTGAAAACCCTAACTGCTTAGGTTTATGCAGCAAAAACCTCAAAACGTTTTGTCTTCTCTCTATTTTCTAAGTAACTCGTTGAATCAAATGCCCTTAGAATTCTTAAATTATTTTGTTTAATCTTTTGTTGTTGTGTGTAATCTCTTTGCAGCTATGTGGGTTTAGGGTTCTTGTTAATAGGATTGAATTACAGCACACAATCTCTGTCATCTGCCATGGGCAATCTCTCCCCTGCTTTCACCTTCATTTTGGCCATTCTCTTCAGGTTTGCAACTTTTCTAATTTACAACAGAAGCCCCCATAAACTGGGAAATTGCAGAAAACCACCCTAAATTTCTCAACTAATACTTCTTGTCATATTGCAGGATGGAGAAACTGAATTTCAAAGAAACAAGCAGTGTCTATAAATTTGTAGGAACAATAATACTAATTGCTGGAGGATTCACAATCATCTTCTACCAAGGCTTACCCATCACTTTCTCTAGATCTCCTTCAAATTCTATGAATCACCTTGAATTGCAGACTGTGGAATCAAACTGGGTTGTTGGAGGCATTTTCTTACTAGCTGGTTGTATGATGTATTCCATAATCATGATTGTCAAGGTCTGATGCCAACATGGTTATACTCAATTGTTATTATTAGGGAAGATAACATCTTGTTGGTTTTTGTCTGTTTTAGACTTGGATTTCAAGGAGATATCCAACTGAAATGATGGCTACTCTCATTTGCTGTCTCTTCGAAACCGGTATCGCGGCTGTCGTTGCTGCATTTCAGGTGAAGGATTCGTCGGCTTGGAAGCTCCGGTTCGATATCCCATTGGTTGCAATCATTTCCGCGGTATGTATCCATATGCAGATAGATGAAAAATATAAGACATGTGATACCACTAGTTTTTGGAGTATATCAGTTTATCTCTGTGTATGAATGGAGTTTTGTCTTACATTTGCAGGCATTTTTGATATTTGGGGTGATGTGCCCGGCTCAGCTATGGGTATCTCGGAAGAAAGGACCCGTGTTCATGGTGATGTTCAAGCCGCTTCAGATGATCATTGCGGTGATCCTCGGAGTTACAACACTCGGGGATACGCTACATCTTGGAAGGTAAAGATAAATTTTAAATTATAGAAGCTTTCATCTTAAAACCAATTAACAATAATAATACTGTTATTTTGCAGTGTGTTAGGAGGAGCGATCATAGCAATAGGATTTTACACAGTGATGAGAGGAAAAGCCATGGAGGATACACCATTGATAGATGAGGACAGCATTGACTCGTGTTCGCGAGCTTCGTCTCTTGACCAGACTCCTCTATTGCAAAACAAGACAGCTGATGTCTGAACTTGTTTTACTAAGAACTATTTTATGTAAATTTATAGTGATGACTGCAATTTAAGCTGTAATTGTGTACCTTCATTGTACTGCTGAATAAAGTTGCAGGTATCTTCTACTGATTTGGTAGTACTTATTGATCTTCATTAGTAGTAGTGATTATACGTATTGTGTAAGGTAGGCGGACAATTTTGGCCCTAATATTTAACGCCGACTTGGTAACTTAAATCCTACACAGCAACCGACTTCTGCGGTTCCAGCCTCTGCAACAGCACACGACATCGTACCTCTTCAAATCCTACGCAGCAACCGACTGGAACGTCTCTCTTCTGGCCGCTACACCAGTCGTCGGAAACACGGAAGCCGGTGTCAGCGCCGACTATAACCGGATTAACCGCTGAGGTAAGCTTGGATGTCTTACCCTTGTAGAACGCCAATAAAAACAGCCGTGTGACTCGATGTGTGTATGCAGATACGTCGCTTGTCAGCGATCTTGGCCGGACTCAACTAGGCTCTCGTTCCGACGTCCAGCCGAGCCGCCCTGTCCTCTCTCGATCTTGCGCCATTGACGGTGTTGCCGATCGATCCAGTCCTAGCTGTGATTTTTCTGCAGCTTGCAACTTCCAACTTGTTTTATTGTTCTCCAGGAGTTGGGTGTTTAGGAGGATTAGAGTGCTATAGATGTTGGACGTATAGGAGGGTTGATCTGCATACCATTAGAGGGTAAAGATAGTTGCTTGTGTATGTCGATCTTAATAAGTAGAAGATGAGCCATTGCAGTTTTGCTGGAACCAGTAGATAGCTTTAGTAGTAGGATTACGCTGGCAGGGAGTATCGAACCCTAGACCTTGTGCACTTCTTTTAATTTTCCAGATTTTGTACGATTAACTTATGACTTTGAGGATTGGGTTTTATGCTTTAGAATAATTATCCACCGTTGAATTTTGGATGTGGTGTAGGTGCAAATGATTAGTTTAAGGTATTAAAATTTGGGATCTTTTACCCATATAACAAAAAAATTAAAAAAAATCACTAAAATGACACATCTTCAACTAATTTTACCACAATAGCAAATTTACTGACACACTAGAAAGTCATGCCCGTGCTACGCACGGGACTGATAATATTATTTGTTGTTTATAAAATAATAGAACATTAATTTTTATATTCTTAACCAAAATTAAATTATTCGTATATGTTAATATAAATATAATATCTTTATTTTATTAAATTTAATCTTACGTATTTTTTATATTCGTAACCAAAATTATTCATTTATGATTTATCCAAAAAAAATTAAAAGAAACCTCCTGGAGCATCCACTGCATCCAATATTCTTCTCTCTTCAAGAACCCTCCAACCGAGAAATCGAAATGCCAAGTCTGTCTCTCGCCAGTGCCCTTCTCTTCTTCTTCTTCTTCGCTCTCCTTACCATCATCAAATCTTTCCTCTTCGCAACCCATGTGGTCTTGCAAGGCCTGCACGTATCTAAACTCGTATGCTAGGTCAGACTGCGAGATATGCAATACGCCGTCTTCTCTTTCTTCTCATTCCACCTTCGACGACTTGATTTCCACTAACCCTGATGAGCTAGATGATTTGGGGCATTCAATTGGCTCCGTCCTTTTCCCGTTAAAGGGTTCTTGTAAAGGTAATTTGAATCATTTTAGTTACTCTGAAAATTTATAACTGGGAATCGGTCGTATTATTCACAATTAAAACTTATTATTCTTGCAATTCACTGTTTCTTGTTTCTTTCCTCAACGAATCCACCATTGGAGCATACTTCCTCTCGTTGATGTTGGCTGTCACCAAGCTACGATTCTGTTGGATTAATAGCTGATAGCGTATTTCTGGTAAATAACCTATCTAATAGTGTTTGTTTAGCTATTCATTTAATTGTAAATTCGTTTTTGCTAAATGACCTTTTTATTGTGTTTATGTTAATTAATCCTTCTCTATGATTTCAGGCTATCAAACAATTTTTTGTTCCAATTTAGGGAGAATGATGGAATTTGGATACTCTTAAATTCAAGACAGATGGAAGGTGAAGACATCATGACAATGTGTTCTAATTAATTTGTTTTCTTCGACTGCCAAAATTTAGCTTGCAGTAGGTGCTAAAACCTTAATATAGAATGACATTTGTATGGTAATTGATTTGGTATTCTTCTTTTCCAGGAACATCCGTGCTTGACCAAGGTGAGAAGACATGTCCAGTTTGTGCCGAGGAGCTCGGTTTGTCTGATCTGTAGTTAAAGGCATGTCGATGAGGTAACTAAAAAATGTTACCTACCAAATAATATATTCTTTGTCTATAATTTTTATGCTGTTAGAGCCATGAAGATTGCATTGTTTATGCCTGAGACAGTTTTTTATTATGTGTGTACATGGTTTGAGCTCTTATGAATGTATGAGTATGAATATATGCCTTAAATATGCAATTTTGTTATTTCATTTTCATTCATAAGTTTGAATTGCGTGTGTTTGTTGTACACTGCGATAGACAGCTGGTCAGTAATGAAGAAGTGATGATTTTTTTAGCAAGCTGTTAACTTTGTTAATTTACAGTCCTCTAATTACACTCCAAATTGCTCCCTGTAATTAAGAAGTGAAGATTTTTTAAAAATTGGGCATGCATGCTCTATCCTAGGTCTGTAGTGTTCAATCCAAAAAAGTAATTGCCATAACTCATAAGATACATTCAGTGTCTAGGTAGCTAGGAATGCTCCAGGAGGTATGCAAGCCACCGAATCACAAGTTACTGGCCATTCTCCCATATTTCAAAACTGTAGATGTGCTTTATGAGTCATTAGGCTGAATTTTAATTTATTATTATTAAAATGTACTTGTAATTGTTATTCAATATGTATGCTATTCGGGATGGAGTTGCTAGACAGAATATAGAATGACATTTTCTGAAATCTTTAATGGTCTTCTTAAAAGTAAAAATGGTTCTGGAAGTTAATAAAACATAAGTAAAGAATTGATAATATTGTATCAAATATAAAAGCGTACCTTGTGTGTTCGTTGATGATCTTCATGACCCCTGTTCGTGTTCCTGATTTCAAGTTGACAATCTCTTGTATGAATATGCATATGGTATTTATTCTGTAGTAGTTGATCAATAGGTAAGACAAAATTTGGATGGTAGATAGTATGTTTACCTGCGCATGTCTTGGTAGGTTATTGAACGCTTCCTTGAAGACAATATTTCTTGTTTGGTTGTTCATTTGATCATTATCCTCAACCATGAGAATTTTTAGACCTTTAGGATTTGTGACTCTTGAAATCGCCACGTATAATTGACCATGACTGAAAACTGGTTTTGGCAAATATATGCCAACAAAATTTAAGGACTGACCTTGGCTTTTGTTGATGGTCATTGCAAAACATGGTCTGATTGGAAATTGTCTACGCTTCATTATGAATGGCCATTTACTTTTTGTGGATGTTAGTGTTATTCTTGGGATGATGACCTTCTTTCCCAAGTTGCTCCCTGTAATTATCTCAGCCTCAATTATCCACGCTCCCAATCGACAAATGATTAATCTTGTCCCATTGCATAAACCTTGACTTGGGTTGACATTTCTTAGGAGCATAACCGGCAATCCTTCCTTTAGATGTAGAATGTGAGGCGGCATACCTGTGAAACGAATAATCTTAATGACTGTATATATATATATAATAACCATCCATTTATAAATATTGGTCTGTAGCATACCTGGAAATTGTAGAGTATTTAGGAATTCCACTGGATATAAATGTTGTTGTTCATCTGTATCCATCGATGCTTGACAAATTTCGTCAGAGCTGTTATATGTTCTTACTATTCCATCTAAACATTTGAACATATGCTCATTGATTTGATCAGCGTCCTCATTTAGAGGTGTGAGAATCGCTCTTTCACGAAGGTATTGTGCATGTTGCTGCTGGGTGAAAAAACCTCCGTAAATTTCTTGAACAATTCTTTTAATAGGATCTGCTCCTGGCTGAATAATGAACTCTTTCGGGATTTCAATCCATGTGGCCTCGTCTTCTTGTTGTTTAGCTACTGCTGGCACCACTCCTTCACCAACTTGTAGAATCCACTGATTAAATTTCTTCTTCTGATAATCAATCCTTCCGTTCTCATCCCTTTCATTTACTCTCATACTCCTTGACAACGTCAATACTTGGCAGTGGTTCCACAAAGGAGAGTTATTTATACATGCCTGAACAATTTCTTGTCTCCTTCCCTTTGGTATTACCGGAAGTATTTGCCTAAAATCACCCCCAAGTAGAACAGATATCCCACCAAATAATTTCCCCCTGTTTGCTTCTCGCTTTGTCCCACAAATATCTTTTAGTGTTCTATCAAGCGCTTCAAATGCAAATCTTTGAGTCATGGGTGCTTCATCCCAAATGATCAGTTTGACCTCATTCATTAGCTCCGCTAAATGAGTGTTTTGATTGATTCCACAAGTGCTGTTATCAAGAAGCTCTAATGGAATAACAAATCTGCTATGTGCTGTCCTCCCACCGGGTAATAATAATGAAGCTATACCTGTATAAAATGATATATAATATACTACAGTTAGTTTAGAATGAGTTAGTAAACAGTAAACAATTAAATTTTTGTTTTAAGTATGCTTTGAAATGTATGCAATGTAAGGCAGCCAGAAATACATGTGTATTTAAATCACCTACCTGAAGATGCAACTGCGAGAACTATGCTCCTTTCCGATCTTAACCTGGCTATTATAGTTTTGTATAGAAATGTTTTTCCCGTTCCTCCTGGACCATAAACGAAGAAAAATCCGCCTTCTTGTTTCTACACCGATGCAATTACTGAATCATAGACTGCGTGCTGTTGTATATTCAGTGATGTGTAGAGAAGATGATGTTCTCTAGCTAATTCTACACAATTGTACCTCATCTCTTCCTGAATGAGACGGTTATCCATGTTAGTCAGAAGACTCTTATCTGGCATAGGCAAATCTGGATAATCAGATAAACACTTCCCATTCTTGTTCAACAATTCTTGAATATGCAATAAGCAGTAGTTTTTCTTCTGATTTTCGGATAACAGTAAGTCGGGGTAACGAAACTCCTTTCTCTTCTTGTATTCAATATCTTCCGAAAGAGCTTCCCAATTCTTTTCCCACAGCCCTTTAGGATCGCTTACATCACAAAAAAGTAGTATAGTTACGAACAACTCTCTGAGCTGGACTGCTGTTGCCCACAACTTAGCCTCTTCGATTGCATCTATCCATTCCTTGTCCTCGTTAAGCATACCAAGAGCATAACATGCTTTTTTGAAGCTATCATAGATCTTTCCATTAATTGTTCTGATTTCTTCAAAAGACCTTGGACCTTTTACAACATTTAGTAGCATACGCAAATAATAGCGTTCTCCGGATGCTGGATGACAGTATATTATTCTGCCAATACTTCTTCCTTGTTTTCTCTTTTTCCAGATCTTGTCTTTAGCACTCCAAACATAATTTTTTGGTATTTCTGCATAAGTATACTTCCTAGCATCTGCATCAATTATGTTCAAGGTGAACCACTCAGTAAAGATGGTGTCTTTTATTCGTTCCCTCCTTAATATTGCTGGTAAACTTTGAGAGTCTTTCAGAGTGATAGAATTCTGATTTGGCAAATGAAATGTCAACCTCATAATTGATGGAGTACTGTAGTGAATATCAAAGCCAAAAATACGCCATGCTCCTTCACATGGAGATAGGTACCTACATTCTAAATACTGCTTGATCTCATCGACTTCTATAGTCTTATTTGAGTTCATCTGGTTTGATTGGACGATATTTCCTTCAAGCAATATGGTTGCTCTATCTGGCCCTTTATGTAGGTATTTAAAGAGGTACTTGATTGCCCTTGATCGGTTGCACCACTCTACATTAATATGTGCTTGGTACTTTAGCAACAAATAACGGTTGTAAGGTACTACAAACCTGTTATCTAGCTTAGTTCTTCCCTTTTTCACATGGACACCATTGTTTCTTCGTTTGTAGATCGGAAAACCCTCCTCATCAATGGTTGTTTCTGCATAAAATGGCTTTGGGAAATGCTTATTGCATGCTCCATTAATCATGCACGGAGCATTTTTATTTCCTTCACCACATGGTCCATGCAACATATGTTCTGTGACAGCCTTGTAACCCGCTGGATCTTCTTCCTTACATGGGATTTCTGCTGATATGATATCATCAATATCCTTCGCTGTTTTTCCTCGAGTTTCTTCTTCTAGCCATAGTAAAATATGAACGTGCGGCAAGCCCCTTTTCTGGAATTCTATTGTGTAAACCACTACATAAAAACAACAAATATTAATTTTGTAGTTAACTTAGTTCTAAGAATAAATATATATTTTTAGTTGAACAATAAATTTAAACTTAGCTTACCGGCACTGTGTTTTCCGAAAATGTCGTCCCTTAAAATGTCTTTCATCAACTGTGACAACTTTAACTTGAATATTCTGGTCATGATATCTGGTCGGTCTGACGGTGTCTGACCTTCTATTTTTGAGAGCATTTCGTCCACTTCTAGCCACTTTGGATTTGCTGTAAAGGTAATGAAAAGTGCTGGATTTCCTAGTGCTCGACATATTGCCATTGCATCTTGATAGTTTTGTATCATATACCTTGGGCTACCTGTAAAAGTTGAGGGTAGAACAATTCTTTTACCAATTGTTTTTGCTTCAGTGTCCCCTCTTGTAACTGCATCACAAATGTTGTGGTACAAATCAGCTCTCACATTGTCTTGATTAAGTTTTAGCCACCTTAACCTCTGCTCTTCCATTGTAGTATAGGCATCGACCACGTATTGTTGGAATAATCTGCCTCCTTGTAGTAGTGTTGTGCCTTCTGTTGTTCTCTGTTGAAGTCTATAGCTATAGAATTCTTTCATGGTTACACATTCTCTTTTTGTTTTCCTGTTTCCCGTGTTTGACTGATATGAAATGTTTTCATGATAGCCATCCTCTCCATAAGGAAACAATAGAGGATATTGTAAAGCCATGTAAAGAGGATGTAAATCTGATATTCTTTGGAGCCCACTCGTTTTACTTTGAATCAAAACATCTCTAGGTCCATTACCTTGTCCAAAATCTCCAACAACCAAGGCTGCAATTTCTGCAACACTCGGCATGTTGTATTGTCTCTTTTGAGCCTGTCTTTGTCCTATGAGCTTTATCTTCACTTCAAAACTATTGTGTTCATTGCACCAATCTCTTGCCATTCTAAATGCTTGAGCAACACAACTATGAGAATCAAACATGTCAATTAAACTTTTAACTATTGATTCTTCATGCTCATCTCTATCATGATCAATGCATGTCAATCTGTTTTGTATCTCAATCCCTGTATTGAAGAAGTATAGTTGACAGTACGTGGGAGGATGTCCCGCTTGAGGTAAAAGTGCACCAAATCTATGGTAGTTTTGCCCAGAAATTCTGAATGTATAAGGTCCACGTGAACGGTTGATGGAATCGTCAATTTGGCCACCAAATGAAGTAAAACAGAACATGCTATTGTATATTCTGATTTTCTGTCGGAAATTAGTTCCTGCAGGACCCTTATCTTGCAGTAGGTGCTTTAGTGTTGTGGGCGTTTCTTGCAGTTTCTCCAAACTAACTTTTCCTTCTTGACAACAAATTGAAAACTTTATATTCTCTTCTGTTGACTTGCTAGTTTTCTCTTCTTTCCACATTACTGCATTGCAAAATTGACAATTGATTGCTGGAGAGTCCAACTTGTTGTATACTACAATTGCATCTACATAGAAAACTTTACTAAGAACATGTATGCTTAATTTTCATTTATACATAAATCAAGATAAATGTTCTTACGACTTGAGGTGTATGCTTGTGGTACATTGGTACTTGCTTGTGTAGTTGGCTGCATAGAATTCCCTGTGCTTGTTATCTTCAAACCACAAAAACTTTGCAGTTTTCCATCTCTTCTTTGTGTAATTTGTGATATGACTGTTATTGACTTATCCCAAAGATGTAAATGATTTGGTACGTCATCCATTATTCAATACAAATCTACAGAAATTTGAGTAGTATTAGGAGATAGATCATATGTATTTATATATGTGTGTGTATATATATATATATATATATATATATATATATATATATATACGCAAATAGATAGATTAGTGTCCAAAATATACCTTAAAATATATTCATCAGCTTTGTTCTTCAATTCTGTTAAGTTAACTGGAATTAGGAGAGATGGCCGATTTTATAACCAGGATTAGGGTTAGAAAACGTGAGGCTAATAGGTGAAAATGAAAGGTTTTAATCATTTAAGGCTTTAATGAAGTTTTATAAACAGTCATAGAATATAAAGAACTTTTCTGGACAAACAACATATGAAAGGTCAATCCTGCAGGATTCTTCCTGTAATTTTGGGCTATAGTTAATTCATGATCCACACATTTAACCTATACAATTGCCTAAGATAATAGTATTTTGTGGTCTAGGTTTCTGTTGGATGTAGAAATTGAGCAATGGAATTATAGGGAAACAATGCCTAATCATTTTGCAACTAATTATACCTATTAACTGGAACTATATTTTTTAGCCTTGATGTAATTTATTTCCCCTAATGTAGGAGAAGCTGTCAGCCGCAGATGAAAGGCTTACACAAGACCAGTAATAACTTGAAATTGAGGAGTCTCCTATAGGCCATAAAACAGCTGGAAGGACTTGCAATGGTTATATTTAAGGTAGTGTCTCTTATGGTATTTCCCTTCCTTGTCGTGCAGCATTTATTGGTCTCTTATGTACACTCCTTATGACATTGGTGTTTGCAATAGCAAACAACTGCCTATTCATCAAAAGATTACAGTGTTCTACACGTAGAACTCTCAACATCCATGAAAAAATGTTCTAAAAAATAAAAATGACTATCAAATCTGAAAAAAAAAAGAAGATATTAGATTAAACCTTGGATTCACCTAAAATGGTGTGCCAATTTCTAGAGGATAATGTTTGAGTATTTTGCAAGGGATGAATGTATAATTGAGAAGAATTCTCCTTCTTCCGCCCCTTTTATGCTAGAATTATGTTGCTAGATGTGTGGATACAATGTGTACATATAACTTTTTGAGGTGATGTGCATGAATTCAACCATTTTTAGTTTGCAAGCTTTATATGAGATTGTTCATAATTTGTACATATAACTGTTTGAGGTTGTGTTGCTAATCTGTACATATAATTGTGTGTTTGATTACTATTCTTAGATCCATAGGCTGCTGAAAACTCATCACTTGCAAGATTTATGGGTTTATAACAGTTTTTTTGGTGTTATTAGGTCAATATTTTGGGGTCACTGTCTTGATGATTTTTTTTATAACAACTGTGCTTGTGTTATTAGGTCAAAGTGTAAACCTGTATAAATGGTGAAGAAGATAAAGAGTTTGTTAGCCTTGGTGCTAGATTTGGTGCAAAAGTTGCTCAAGAGGAGAAAACTACTAATTAATTTCGGGTAACACTATCAGACCCTAGGGTTTGTTGTACCAAGCAAAAACAGAAGGTATAGTTGACAGTAAGGCAAATGTTGATCAGTGAGGTATGCAACTTTCCTTGACAATGCATAATCTTGTTATACTAATTCACTATTTTCATTCTTGTCAATACTTATCAATTCTCCTTACAAAACCAGTAAAACAAAAGGGCAGAAACTGAACTTGCTCACAACATAAAAATGAAAATCAATTAAGAAATCTGACTCTTTATTAGGCATAGAAAAATATAAGCATCCATTGCTTGCATATTTAGACTGCAATTATTTCTGAATTGAGTTTTGTTCCATTTCCCTCTCTTCCAAGCTTTGTCCTATTTGCATCTGCCGCAGGCTTCATTCCATTTCCATCTGCATCAAACTTCATTCCATTCACCTCTACACCAGCATGTTGCTTCATTCCATCCATTGAACATCTGCATACATTAAACATGAATATATTAGTTTGTACTATAATATAAAATCAGCTCTTTCCAAGTTAAAATATTTGCTTACAACTGTTTTGATGGATGACTATCCACATCAGTTCCTATTTGCTGTGAATCATCACGTCCCCGTTTGGTTGAATTAGTTGCAATTACAGCCTGCTTCACGTTTGAGTCTTAAGTTATTTTGCAATTAGATAGCCAATATAATATTTTTACAATAAACTAACATCATATGTGTACTTGCAAGGGAATTGACTTCTACCTGCTCTAAGGAGTTACAATCCATAATGTTGTTGCAAGCAAAGCTTTCAAAATCACCATGGTTAAAGTAAGTGTTTGATTTGAGCTCCATAATGTGATAGGTGTCTTTCAAACTCGATATTGCTTGTGGCAAGCCAGATTCATCACTATCATGCTACATTGCACAAAAACTTATGAAGTCAAGTTAAGAAATTTTATTATTTTTTAACCAAATACAGAGATAGATATTACCTGAATTTCTTCCATTAACTTTTCAGCTTTCACTTTCACTAATTTCTCGGCAGCATCATCAAATAATGTGATAACAACTCTTGTAGTGTTGTCTTCAACATCCAGCTGTAATTTGAACCTGTTCATTTACAAAGCAGTGAATAAAAGAACTATAACATGCATTTGGGTATTACTTTCAATAAACAATGTCTAATTTAGTTATGAATTGATGCACCTTGTCTGCGGAAAACTTATCGCTTTATCACATGACGTGCACCAAAAAGTGCCATCTCTCCTTGATACTCCTTTTTTGCATTTTCCACTGCTACATGAAAAATAATACCACCCAGTCTTTGTACGAACACTTATAATTTTCACTCGGCAAGTGATTTGTATAGAATCCTATCATGCGTTTAAGATAAAATTAAGTTGTTACAATACAAAACATAACTAAAATGTTTATTGGATTATAAGCGTAATATATAGATACAAACCTTTTTCCTTGAGCAACAACCTTTTTTCTCTCAGCTCCATGCTCGGATCTTGACCAACTCAACAATTCTAACAATGTTCCTCTTTTGCTTGAAATTTTCTCAGGTTGGTTAATGCTGGCCGAAAAATCACCATTTCTGCAAGGATTGATACATCTGTATGGGTTACAAAACAAATTATACAGATAAGGTATGGCATCATGTGTCTAAAGGAATTTAACAATTATATATTTACGTGTTCTTTATACGGTCCTGGAAATCAGCCAATTGAGGAATCTCCACAGAATCAAATATAGTTGTGGCTGAAGTGCTAGAAATATAGACCTCGCCTGAAAAATTGCATAAAATTTAGAGAAATTGATCAGGAACAAAAATTCAAATCATACAGATGTTTGAAAGATAATATCATACTTCTATATTCCTTCACGTTCATGCCGGGCAATATGAGTATGTACATCTTCTTATGGAGCTCTTTCCTTTTGATAAATTGATCACACAGACGGCCCCACAATGTAGCTTTAATTCTAATTCCTCTGTATTGTTTAAACTAATGAATAAATTAGTCATCCAATAATAAATTACAGACTATAATATTAATATGACTTTCACCGTTCATTTATAAGGTATAAATCTATATTCTTGGAACCATGTTTTGTCTCCCGGACCCGGCCAACATTAGCAACACAACCGACCACATCTGAAAGCAAATAACAGGGTACTGTTAGAAAGCTAATAACCTCACAGTTGTTACTTAGTTAGAGTATAACTTGCCAATAAGATATTTGTTGCCGGATAATGTGATTTCTTCAAAAGGAGTGGGTTGAAAAGGATAACGTAAGAAACCATCAAGGCTGCATTCAATTTTGTTGACAACAGTTTTGCCCTCCAATTCAATCATATAAGTGTTATCCTTACAAACCCGGTATAAATCAGTATTTGAGACAACATTGAAATTTTTTAGAGTGTATATATTCCCTTCCTCTAACTTAGTGATGAAGCAGTGAGAAACGTTGCTCTTTGCAGAACAATGAATAAGACCTCCCTGCAAACATGATGGGAAAATATTAGAAGTAAATAAAGTATGACCAAAATACAGTAATACGCATCATGCAAGATCATACCTTATCGTCTGAAACAATGAAATCGGTGCTTAGATATTTTCCAAATGGGTTCACTGCATCCCATTTTCTGCATATCATGACTTTGATTTTACATTCTGTTCCTTTGAACAACTTGCCTAGTGGAGCATAAGTCTCGTCCAACTCAATGATCTGCTGATGTTTGCTGGAACTGGAATCCATGGTAATTACCTGTTCATGTTTGCTGGAACTGGAATCCATGGTAGTTGAGTTTTGAGTTTTGGTTTGTTGAAAATACAGCAGGCTGTGTTGATGAAGAACTATAATGATATGCTATTTTTATATTGAAGTTGAGAATGAAGCAAAGGGGTTTACTGACGATGATAGTATGCGAAAGGTTTTCAGTATTTAATGTTCTTTGCAGCTTTGGTAAACAGTTTTGGGACCTAAATGGTCGTTGTTAGAATGAAAAGGGAACTCCCATATTTATGCGAGTTTAACGGGTGAAAAGGAAAGGTTCTACTCTTTCAATGCTTTTATACAATTTTGTAAACAGCCTTGTCATTAATTGGATGGTAAATGGCTTTCCTATTTTGCAGGGTTAAGCTTCTCCAAGTGAAAATCAAAATAAAAGATTCATGTGTCTTGTATTTTCCTTCAATGCGAGGCCAAGAGTATTGGTGAATCTTCTATATATTTATTGTTATGCTGAGTATGGACATTAAGATATCTAAAATTCCTATGTCAATTTTATATTTGCAGGGCTAAGTGGAGCATAAAATTTCTGTCCTAAAATCCATGGCATTGCTGCGCAAAAATAATTGGAGGATATGTAAAATATTTTGTACTTGAAGGGTTAATTTTTTTTTTTTGCTAAAATATGTACCACTGTGCTAAATTATCTGGAGGATTTGTAGATAAGGATGAAGAGTAATAGAATAAGTCCATTCATTGTCTATGTCAAATATGAAATTTGTATTTGCAAGGCTATGCTGGGGAAATTTGTATTTACAAAGCTATGCTCAGGAATACAGCACATTCATTGGCTAGGTCTTTTAATGTCTAGGTCATTAAGTTCTCTAAAAACCTAGGTCATTTAGTTCTCTAAAATCCTAACTTTACATGTAGACTAGAAAGTCATGCCCGTGCTACGCACGGGACTGATAATATTATTTGTTGTTTATAAAATAATAGAACATTAATTTTTATATTCTTAACCAAAATTAAATTATTCGTATATGTTAATATAAATATAATATCTTTATTTTATTAAATTTAATCTTACGTATTTTTTATATTCGTAACCAAAATTATTCATTTATGATTTATCCAAAAAAAATTAAAAGAAACCTCCTGGAGCATCCACTGCATCCAATATTCTTCTCTCTTCAAGAACCCTCCAACCGAGAAATCGAAATGCCAAGTCTGTCTCTCGCCAGTGCCCTTCTCTTCTTCTTCTTCTTCGCTCTCCTTACCATCATCAAATCTTTCCTCTTCGCAACCCATGTGGTCTTGCAAGGCCTGCACGTATCTAAACTCGTATGCTAGGTCAGACTGCGAGATATGCAATACGCCGTCTTCTCTTTCTTCTCATTCCACCTTCGACGACTTGATTTCCACTAACCCTGATGAGCTAGATGATTTGGGGCATTCAATTGGCTCCGTCCTTTTCCCGTTAAAGGGTTCTTGTAAAGGTAATTTGAATCATTTTAGTTACTCTGAAAATTTATAACTGGGAATCGGTCGTATTATTCACAATTAAAACTTATTATTCTTGCAATTCACTGTTTCTTGTTTCTTTCCTCAACGAATCCACCATTGGAGCATACTTCCTCTCGTTGATGTTGGCTGTCACCAAGCTACGATTCTGTTGGATTAATAGCTGATAGCGTATTTCTGGTAAATAACCTATCTAATAGTGTTTGTTTAGCTATTCATTTAATTGTAAATTCGTTTTTGCTAAATGACCTTTTTATTGTGTTTATGTTAATTAATCCTTCTCTATGATTTCAGGCTATCAAACAATTTTTTGTTCCAATTTAGGGAGAATGATGGAATTTGGATACTCTTAAATTCAAGACAGATGGAAGGTGAAGACATCATGACAATGTGTTCTAATTAATTTGTTTTCTTCGACTGCCAAAATTTAGCTTGCAGTAGGTGCTAAAACCTTAATATAGAATGACATTTGTATGGTAATTGATTTGGTATTCTTCTTTTCCAGGAACATCCGTGCTTGACCAAGGTGAGAAGACATGTCCAGTTTGTGCCGAGGAGCTCGGTTTGTCTGATCTGTAGTTAAAGGCATGTCGATGAGGTAACTAAAAAATGTTACCTACCAAATAATATATTCTTTGTCTATAATTTTTATGCTGTTAGAGCCATGAAGATTGCATTGTTTATGCCTGAGACAGTTTTTTATTATGTGTGTACATGGTTTGAGCTCTTATGAATGTATGAGTATGAATATATGCCTTAAATATGCAATTTTGTTATTTCATTTTCATTCATAAGTTTGAATTGCGTGTGTTTGTTGTACACTGCGATAGACAGCTGGTCAGTAATGAAGAAGTGATGATTTTTTTAGCAAGCTGTTAACTTTGTTAATTTACAGTCCTCTAATTACACTCCAAATTGCTCCCTGTAATTAAGAAGTGAAGATTTTTTAAAAATTGGGCATGCATGCTCTATCCTAGGTCTGTAGTGTTCAATCCAAAAAAGTAATTGCCATAACTCATAAGATACATTCAGTGTCTAGGTAGCTAGGAATGCTCCAGGAGGTATGCAAGCCACCGAATCACAAGTTACTGGCCATTCTCCCATATTTCAAAACTGTAGATGTGCTTTATGAGTCATTAGGCTGAATTTTAATTTATTATTATTAAAATGTACTTGTAATTGTTATTCAATATGTATGCTATTCGGGATGGAGTTGCTAGACAGAATATAGAATGACATTTTCTGAAATCTTTAATGGTCTTCTTAAAAGTAAAAATGGTTCTGGAAGTTAATAAAACATAAGTAAAGAATTGATAATATTGTATCAAATATAAAAGCGTACCTTGTGTGTTCGTTGATGATCTTCATGACCCCTGTTCGTGTTCCTGATTTCAAGTTGACAATCTCTTGTATGAATATGCATATGGTATTTATTCTGTAGTAGTTGATCAATAGGTAAGACAAAATTTGGATGGTAGATAGTATGTTTACCTGCGCATGTCTTGGTAGGTTATTGAACGCTTCCTTGAAGACAATATTTCTTGTTTGGTTGTTCATTTGATCATTATCCTCAACCATGAGAATTTTTAGACCTTTAGGATTTGTGACTCTTGAAATCGCCACGTATAATTGACCATGACTGAAAACTGGTTTTGGCAAATATATGCCAACAAAATTTAAGGACTGACCTTGGCTTTTGTTGATGGTCATTGCAAAACATGGTCTGATTGGAAATTGTCTACGCTTCATTATGAATGGCCATTTACTTTTTGTGGATGTTAGTGTTATTCTTGGGATGATGACCTTCTTTCCCAAGTTGCTCCCTGTAATTATCTCAGCCTCAATTATCCACGCTCCCAATCGACAAATGATTAATCTTGTCCCATTGCATAAACCTTGACTTGGGTTGACATTTCTTAGGAGCATAACCGGCAATCCTTCCTTTAGATGTAGAATGTGAGGCGGCATACCTGTGAAACGAATAATCTTAATGACTGTATATATATATATAATAACCATCCATTTATAAATATTGGTCTGTAGCATACCTGGAAATTGTAGAGTATTTAGGAATTCCACTGGATATAAATGTTGTTGTTCATCTGTATCCATCGATGCTTGACAAATTTCGTCAGAGCTGTTATATGTTCTTACTATTCCATCTAAACATTTGAACATATGCTCATTGATTTGATCAGCGTCCTCATTTAGAGGTGTGAGAATCGCTCTTTCACGAAGGTATTGTGCATGTTGCTGCTGGGTGAAAAAACCTCCGTAAATTTCTTGAACAATTCTTTTAATAGGATCTGCTCCTGGCTGAATAATGAACTCTTTCGGGATTTCAATCCATGTGGCCTCGTCTTCTTGTTGTTTAGCTACTGCTGGCACCACTCCTTCACCAACTTGTAGAATCCACTGATTAAATTTCTTCTTCTGATAATCAATCCTTCCGTTCTCATCCCTTTCATTTACTCTCATACTCCTTGACAACGTCAATACTTGGCAGTGGTTCCACAAAGGAGAGTTATTTATACATGCCTGAACAATTTCTTGTCTCCTTCCCTTTGGTATTACCGGAAGTATTTGCCTAAAATCACCCCCAAGTAGAACAGATATCCCACCAAATAATTTCCCCCTGTTTGCTTCTCGCTTTGTCCCACAAATATCTTTTAGTGTTCTATCAAGCGCTTCAAATGCAAATCTTTGAGTCATGAGTGCTTCATCCCAAATGATCAGTTTGACCTCATTCATTAGCTCCGCTAAATGAGTGTTTTGATTGATTCCACAAGTGCTGTTATCAAGAAGCTCTAATGGAATAACAAATCTGCTATGTGCTGTCCTCCCACCGGGTAATAATAATGAAGCTATACCTGTATAAAATGATATATAATATACTACAGTTAGTTTAGAATGAGTTAGTAAACAGTAAACAATTGAATTTTTGTTTTAAGTATGCTTTGAAATGTATGCAATGTAAGGCAGCCAGAAATACATGTGTATTTAAATCACCTACCTGAAGATGCAACTGCGAGAACTATGCTCCTTTCCGATCTTAACCTGGCTATTATAGTTTTGTATAGAAATGTTTTTCCCGTTCCTCCTGGACCATAAACGAAGAAAAATCCGCCTTCTTGTTTCTGCACCGATGCAATTACTGAATCATAGACTGCGTGCTGTTGTATATTCAGTGATGTGTAGAGAAGATGATGTTCTCTAGCTAATTCTACACAATTGTACCTCATCTCTTCCTGAATGAGACGGTTATCCATGTTAGTCAGAAGACTCTTATCTGGCATAGGCAAATCTGGATAATCAGATAAACACTTCCCATTCTTGTTCAACAATTCTTGAATATGCAATAAGCAGTAGTTTTTCTTCTGATTTTCGGATAACAGTAAGTCGGGGTAACGAAACTCCTTTCTCTTCTTGTATTCAATATCTTCCGAAAGAGCTTCCCAATTCTTTTCCCACAGCCCTTTAGGATCGCTTACATCACAAAAAAGTAGTATAGTTACGAACAACTCTCTGAGCTGGACTGCTGTTGCCCACAACTTAGCCTCTTCGATTGCATCTATCCATTCCTTGTCCTCGTTAAGCATACCAAGAGCATAACATGCTTTTTTGAAGCTATCATAGATCTTTCCATTAATTGTTCTGATTTCTTCAAAAGACCTTGGACCTTTTACAACATTTAGTAGCATACGCAAATAATAGCGTTCTCCGGATGCTGGATGACAGTATATTATTCTGCCAATACTTCTTCCTTGTTTTCTCTTTTTCTAGATCTTGTCTTTAGCACTCCAAACATAATTTTTTGGTATTTCTGCATAAGTATACTTCCTAGCATCTGCATCAATTATGTTCAAGGTGAACCACTCAGTAAAGATGGTGTCTTTTATTCGTTCCCTCCTTAATATTGCTGGTAAACTTTGAGAGTCTTTCAGAGTGATAGAATTCTGATTTGGCAAATGAAATGTCAACCTCATAATTGATGGAGTACTGTAGTGAATATCAAAGCCAAAAATACGCCATGCTCCTTCACATGGAGATAGGTACCTACATTCTAAATACTGCTTGATCTCATCGACTTCTATAGTCTTATTTGAGTTCATCTGGTTTGATTGGACGATATTTCCTTCAAGCAATATGGTTGCTCTATCTGGCCCTTTATGTAGGTATTTAAAGAGGTACTTGATTGCCCTTGATCGGTTGCACCACTCTACATTAATATGTGCTTGGTACTTTAGCAACAAATAACGGTTGTAAGGTACTACAAACCTGTTATCTAGCTTAGTTCTTCCCTTTTTCACATGGACACCATTGTTTCTTCATTTGTAGATCGGAAAACCCTCCTCATCAATGGTTGTTTCTGCATAAAATGGCTTTGGGAAATGCTTATTGCATGCTCCATTAATCATGCACGGAGCATTTTTATTTCCTTCACCACATGGTCCATGCAACATATGTTCTGTGACAGCCTTGTAACCCGCTGGATCTTCTTCCTTACATGGGATTTCTGCTGATATGATATCATCAATATCCTTCGCTGTTTTTCCTCGAGTTTCTTCTTCTAGCCATAGTAAAATATGAACGTGCGGCAAGCCCCTTTTCTGGAATTCTATTGTGTAAACCACTACATAAAAACAACAAATATTAATTTTGTAGTTAACTTAGTTCTAAGAATAAATATATATTTTTAGTTGAACAATAAATTTAAACTTAGCTTACCGGCACTGTGTTTTCCGAAAATGTCGTCCCTTAAAATGTCTTTCATCAACTGTGACAACTTTAACTTGAATATTCTGGTCATGATATCTGGTCGGTCTGACGGTGTCTGACCTTCTATTTTTGAGAGCATTTCGTCCACTTCTAGCCACTTTGGATTTGCTGTAAAGGTAATGAAAAGTGCTGGATTTCCTAGTGCTCGACATATTGCCATTGCATCTTGATAGTTTTGTATCATATACCTTGGGCTACCTGTAAAAGTTGAGGGTAGAACAATTCTTTTACCAATTGTTTTTGCTTCAGTGTCCCCTCTTGTAACTGCATCACAAATGTTGTGGTACAAATCAGCTCTCACATTGTCTTGATTAAGTTTTAGCCACCTTAACCTCTGCTCTTCCATTGTAGTATAGGCATCGACCACGTATTGTTGGAATAATCTGCCTCCTTGTAGTAGTGTTGTGCCTTCTGTTGTTCTCTGTTGAAGTCTATAGCTATAGAATTCTTTCATGGTTACACATTCTCTTTTTGTTTTCCTGTTTCCCGTGTTTGACTGATATGAAATGTTTTCATGATAGCCATCCTCTCCATAAGGAAACAATAGAGGATATTGTAAAGCCATGTAAAGAGGATGTAAATCTGATATTCTTTGGAGCCCACTCGTTTTACTTTGAATCAAAACATCTCTAGGTCCATTACCTTGTCCAAAATCTCCAACAACCAAGGCTGCAATTTCTGCAACACTCGGCATGTTGTATTGTCTCTTTTGAGCCTGTCTTTGTCCTATGAGCTTTATCTTCACTTCAAAACTATTGTGTTCATTGCACCAATCTCTTGCCATTCTAAATGCTTGAGCAACACAACTATGAGAATCAAACATGTCAATTAAACTTTTAACTATTGATTCTTCATGCTCATCTCTATCATGATCAATGCATGTCAATCTGTTTTGTATCTCAATCCCTGTATTGAAGAAGTATAGTTGACAGTACGTGGGAGGATGTCCCGCTTGAGGTAAAAGTGCACCAAATCTATGGTAGTTTTGCCCAGAAATTCTGAATGTATAAGGTCCACGTGAACGGTTGATGGAATCGTCAATTTGGCCACCAAATGAAGTAAAACAGAACATGCTATTGTATATTCTGATTTTCTGTCGGAAATTAGTTCCTGCAGGACCCTTATCTTGCAGTAGGTGCTTTAGTGTTGTGGGCGTTTCTTGCAGTTTCTCCAAACTAACTTTTCCTTCTTGACAACAAATTGAAAACTTTATATTCTCTTCTGTTGACTTGCTAGTTTTCTCTTCTTTCCACATTACTGCATTGCAAAATTGACAATTGATTGCTGGAGAGTCCAACTTGTTGTATACTACAATTGCATCTACATAGAAAACTTTACTAAGAACATGTATGCTTAATTTTCATTTATACATAAATCAAGATAAAGGTTCTTACGACTTGAGGTGTATGCTTGTGGTACATTGGTACTTGCTTGTGTAGTTGGCTGCATAGAATTCCCTGTGCTTGTTATCTTCAAACCACAAAAACTTTGCAGTTTTCCATCTCTTCTTTGTGTAATTTGTGATATGACTGTTATTGACTTATCCCAAAGATGTAAATGATTTGGTACGTCATCCATTATTCAATACAAATCTACAGAAATTTGAGTAGTATTAGGAGATAGATCATATGTATTTATATATGTGTGTGTATATATATATATATATATATATATATATATATATATATATATATATATATATATATATATATATATATATATATATATATATATATATATATATATATATATATATATATATATATACGCAAATAGATAGATTAGTGTCCAAAACATACCTTAAAATATATTCATCAGCTTTGTTCTTCAATTCTGTTAAGTTAACTGGAATTAGGAGAGATGGCCGATTTTATAACCAGGATTAGGGTTAGAAAACGTGAGGCTAATAGGTGAAAATGAAAGGTTTTAATCATTTAAGGCTTTAATGAAGTTTTATAAACAGTCATAGAATATAAAGAACTTTTCTGGACAAACAACATATGAAAGGTCAATCCTGCAGGATTCTTCCTGTAATTTTGGGCTATAGTTAATTCATGATCCACACATTTAACCTATACAATTGCCTAAGATAATAGTATTTTGTGGTCTAGGTTTCTGTTGGATGTAGAAATTGAGCAATGGAATTATAGGGAAACAATGCCTAATCATTTTGCAACTAATTATACCTATTAACTGGAACTATATTTTTTAGCCTTGATGTAATTTATTTCCCCTAATGTAGGAGAAGCTGTCAGCCGCAGATGAAAGGCTTACACAAGACCAGTAATAACTTGAAATTGAGGAGTCTCCTATAGGCCATAAAACAGCTGGAAGGACTTGCAATGGTTATATTTAAGGTAGTGTCTCTTATGGTATTTCCCTTCCTTGTCGTGCAGCATTTATTGGTCTCTTATGTACACTCCTTATGACATTGGTGTTTGCAATAGCAAACAACTGCCTATTCATCAAAAGATTACAGTGTTCTACACGTAGAACTCTCAACATCCATGAAAAAATGTTCTAAAAAATAAAAATGACTATCAAATCTGGAAAAAAAAGAAGATATTAGATTAAACCTTGGATTCACCTAAAATGGTGTGCCAATTTCTAGAGGATAATGTTTGAGTATTTTGCAAGGGATGAATGTATAATTGAGAAGAATTCTCCTTCTTCCGCCCCTTTTATGCTAGAATTATGTTGCTAGATGTGTGGATACAATGTGTACATATAACTTTTTGAGGTGATGTGCATGAATTCAACCATTTTTAGTTTGCAAGCTTTATATGAGATTGTTCATAATTTGTACATATAACTGTTTGAGGTTGTGTTGCTAATCTGTACATATAATTGTGTGTTTGATTACTATTCTTAGATCCATAGGCTGCTGAAAACTCATCACTTGCAAGATTTATGGGTTTATAACAGTTTTCTTGGTGTTATTAGGTCAATATTTTGGGGTCACTGTCTTGATGATTTTTTTTATAACAACTGTGCTTGTGTTATTAGGTCAAAGTGTAAACCTGTATAAATGGTGAAGAAGATAAAGAGTTTGTTAGCCTTGGTGCTAGATTTGGTGCAAAAGTTGCTCAAGAGGAGAAAACTACTAATTATTTTCGGGTAACACTATCAGACCCTAGGGTTTGTTGTACCAAGCAAAAACAGAAGGTATAGTTGACAGTAAGGCAAATGTTGATCAGTGAGGTATGCAACTTTCCTTGACAATGCATAATCTTGTTATACTAATTCACTATTTTCATTCTTGTCAATACTTATCAATTCTCCTTACAAAACCAGTAAAACAAAAGGGCAGAAACTGAACTTGCTCACAACATGAAAATGAAAATCAATTAAGAAATCTGACTCTTTATTAGGCATAGAAAAATATAAGCATCCATTGCTTGCATATTTAGACTGCAATTATTTCTGAATTGAGTTTTGTTCCATTTCCCTCTCTTCCAAGCTTTGTCCTATTTGCATCTGCCGCAGGCTTCATTCCATTTCCATCTGCATCAAACTTCATTCCATTCACCTCTACACCAGCATGTTGCTTCATTCCATCCATTGAACATCTGCATACATTAAACATAAATATATTAGTTTGTACTATAATATAAAATCAGCTCTTTCCAAGTTAAAATATTTGCTTACAACTGTTTTGATGGATGACTATCCACATCAGTTCCTATTTGCTGTGAATCATCACGTCCCCGTTTGGTTGAATTAGTTGCAATTACAGCCTGCTTCACGTTTGAGTCTTAAGTTATTTTGCAATTAGATAGCCAATATAATATTTTTACAATAAACTAACATCATATGTGTACTTGCAAGGGAATTGACTTCTACCTGCTCTAAGGAGTTACAATCCATAATGTTGTTGCAAGCAAAGCTTTCAAAATCACCATGGTTAAAGTAAGTGTTTGATTTGAGCTCCATAATGTGATAGGTGTCTTTCAAACTCGATATTGCTTGTGGCAAGCCAGATTCATCACTATCATGCTACATTGCACAAAAACTTATGAAGTCAAGTTAAGAAATTTTATTATTTTTTAACCAAATACAGAGATAGATATTACCTGAATTTCTTCCATTAACTTTTCAGCTTTCACTTTCACTAATTTCTCGGCAGCATCATCAAATAATGTGATAACAACTCTTGTAGTGTTGTCTTCAACATCCAGCTGTAATTTGAACCTGTTCATTTACAAAGCAGTGAATAAAAGAACTATAACATGCATTTGGGTATTACTTTCAATAAACAATGTCTAATTTAGTTATGAATTGATGCACCTTGTCTGCGGAAAACTTATCGCTTTATCACATGACGTGCACCAAAAAGTGCCATCTCTCCTTGATACTCCTTTTTTGCATTTTCCACTGCTACATGAAAAATAATACCACCCAGTCTTTGTACGAACACTTATAATTTTCACTCGGCAAGTGATTTGTATAGAATCCTATCATGCGTTTAAGATAAAATTAAGTTGTTACAATACAAAACATAACTAAAATGTTTATTGGATTATAAGCGTAATATATAGATACAAACCTTTTTCCTTGAGCAACAACCTTTTTTCTCTCAGCTCCATGCTCGGATCTTGACCAACTCAACAATTCTAACAATGTTCCTCTTTTGCTTGAAATTTTCTCAGGTTGGTTAATGCTGGCCGAAAAATCACCATTTCTGCAAGGATTGATACATCTGTATGGGTTACAAAACAAATTATACAGATAAGGTATGGCATCATGTGTCTAAAGGAATTTAACAATTATATATTTACGTGTTCTTTATACGGTCCTGGAAATCAGCCAATTGAGGAATCTCCACAGAATCAAATATAGTTGTGGCTGAAGTGCTAGAAATATAGACCTCGCCTGAAAAATTGCATAAAATTTAGAGAAATTGATCAGGAACAAAAATTCAAATCATACAGATGTTTGAAAGATAATATCATACTTCTATATTCCTTCACGTTCATGCCGGGCAATATGAGTATGTACATCTTCTTATGGAGCTCTTTCCTTTTGATAAATTGATCACACAGACGGCCCCACAATGTAGCTTTAATTCTAATTCCTCTGTATTGTTTAAACTAATGAATAAATTAGTCATCCAATAATAAATTACAGACTATAATATTAATATGACTTTCACCGTTCATTTATAAGGTATAAATCTATATTCTTGGAACCATGTTTTGTCTCCCGGACCCGGCCAACATTAGCAACACAACCGACCACATCTGAAAGCAAATAACAGGGTACTGTTAGAAAGCTAATAACCTCACAGTTGTTACTTAGTTAGAGTATAACTTGCCAATAAGATATTTGTTGCCGGATAATGTGATTTCTTCAAAAGGAGTGGGTTGAAAAGGATAACGTAAGAAACCATCAAGGCTGCATTCAATTTTGTTGACAACAGTTTTGCCCTCCAATTCAATCATATAAGTGTTATCCTTACAAACCCGGTATAAATCAGTATTTGAGACAACATTGAAATTTTTTAGAGTGTATATATTCCCTTCCTCTAACTTAGTGATGAAGCAGTGAGAAACGTTGCTCTTTGCAGAACAATGAATAAGACCTCCCTGCAAACATGATGGGAAAATATTAGAAGTAAATAAAGTATGACCAAAATACAGTAATACGCATCATGCAAGATCATACCTTATCGTCTGAAACAATGAAATCGGTGCTTAGATATTTTCCAAATGGGTTCACTGCATCCCATTTTCTGCATATCATGACTTTGATTTTACATTCTGTTCCTTTGAACAACTTGCCTAGTGGAGCATAAGTCTCGTCCAACTCAATGATCTGCTGATGTTTGCTGGAACTGGAATCCATGGTAATTACCTGTTCATGTTTGCTGGAACTGGAATCCATGGTAGTTGAGTTTTGAGTTTTGGTTTGTTGAAAATACAGCAGGCTGTGTTGATGAAGAACTATAATGATATGCTATTTTTATATTGAAGTTGAGAATGAAGCAAAGGGGTTTACTGACGATGATAGTATGCGAAAGGTTTTTAGTATTTAATGTTCTTTGCAGCTTTGGTAAACAGTTTTGGGACCTAAATGGTCGTTGTTAGAATGAAAAGGGAACTCCCATATTTATGCGAGTTTAACGGGTGAAAAGGAAAGGTTCTACTCTTTCAATGCTTTTATACAATTTTGTAAACAGCCTTGTCATTAATTGGATGGTAAATGGCTTTCCTATTTTGCAGGGTTAAGCTTCTCCAAGTGAAAATCAAAATAAAAGATTCATGTGTCTTGTATTTTCCTTCAATGCGAGGCCAAGAGTATTGGTGAATCTTCTATATATTTATTGTTATGCTGAGTATGGACATTAAGATATCTAAAATTCCTATGTCAATTTTATATTTGCAGGGCTAAGTGGAGCATAAAATTTCTGTCCTAAAATCCATGGCATTGCTGCGCAAAAATAATTGGAGGATATGTAAAATATTTTGTACTTGAAGGGTTAATTTTTTTTTTTTGCTAAAATATGTACCACTGTGCTAAATTATCTGGAGGATTTGTAGATAAGGATGAAGAGTAATAGAATAAGTCCATTCATTGTCTATGTCAAATATGAAATTTGTATTTGCAAGGCTATGCTGGGGAAATTTGTATTTACAAAGCTATGCTCAGGAATACAGCACATTCATTGGCTAGGTCTTTTAATGTCTAGGTCATTAAGTTCTCTAAAAACCTAGGTCATTTAGTTCTCTAAAATCCTAACTTTACATGTAGATAAGGATTTGTACTTGAAGGGTTAATTTTTTTTTTTTTGCTAAAATATGTACCACTGTGCTAAATTATCTGGAGGATTTGTAGATAAGGATGAAGAGTAATAGAATAAGTCCATTCATTGTCTATGTCAAATATGAAATTTGTATTTGCAAGGCTATGCTGGGGAAATTTGTATTTACAAAGCTATGCTCAGGAATACAGCACATTCATTGGCTAGGTCTTTTAATGTCTAGGTCATTAAGTTCTCTAAAAACCTAGGTCATTTAGTTCTCTAAAATCCTAACTTTAGGATTTGTACTTGAAGGGTTAATTTTTTTTTTTTGCTAAAATATGTACCACTGTGCTAAATTATCTGGAGGATTTGTAGATAAGGATGAAGAGTAATAGAATAAGTCCATTCATTGTCTATGTCAAATATGAAATTTGTATTTGCAAGGCTATGCTGGGGAAATTTGTATTTACAAAGCTATGCTCAGGAATACAGCACATTCATTGGCTAGGTCTTTTAATGTCTAGGTCATTAAGTTCTCTAAAAACCTAGGTCATTTAGTTCTCTAAAATCCTAACTTTACATGTAGATAAGGATTACATGGGCCCACAAGGGACATTTTTCTTTTTGTTTACGGATGGAAGATAAAATGAGTTTAACACCACACTTTATATTTTAATATTGCTAATCCTCTCCTAATTCTCTTCTTCTTCTTTTTTTATTAAACCCATTGAAACAATGTGGTTTACTAAGCTTTTTCTAGTTTTGAGTTTAGTAAATGTACCCCTTGAGAGAAGAGTGTGTAAAGTTTGAAAATAAATACAAAAGGTTGGGGTACATTTACTTAATTGAAACATTAAAAAATCTAGTTACTACTTTAGTTTTTCAAAAAAGCCTAGTTACCAAAATTGCCCTTAAACATTTCATATAAACATGTTATGTTATAAATAAATACAGTTTTGGTCCGCTTTTTAATTTAAAAAAAATGTATTTATGCTATTTATCAGATTATTTTTTATATTAAATTTCAAAAAAAATAAATTTTAAAATAGAAAAAAAGTATAATACGGAGTTCGTCAATATAAGTTTTATGCATATTGTGTTTTTCAAAGTATTTAATATTCTTATTAGTAAAAACTAATTATTCGATCCAATATTTATATCATTTTCATCTTTATATCTTCATGTCTTCCTCCTCTTTAGATTCTCGCATAATATTTTGAGTTTTTTATTATACATTGATGACACATGTTGTCACGGACATAAACTAAATTGTTTGAATGATAGCTTAGTTCCCGAATTACCACCATATCATAAATTTTTGTTAATATGAATTTTGAAGTGTAAAATCACATTCTTATAAATCTTATATTAACTAAATTGTTGGAATGATAGCTTAGTTCCCGAATTACCACTCTATCATAAATTTTTGTTAATATGAATTTTGAAGTGTAAAATCACATTCTTATACACCTTATATTAACGAACTTCGTATTGTACATTTTTCTTATAAAAATTTTAAAAATATTTTTATTATTTAAAAAATATAACAAATAATAATTAAACCATATAATGCAAATGATAGAAATGTAAACATAATTAAAAAAAAAATCAAAAAAAAAATCAAAAAAAAAATCTATTTTAAAAATATAACGCAATTTGTTACCACTTTTACATGGACTATATAAAAATAGCGAGACAATTAGCATGGGATTAACAATATTAAAATATAAATTGTGGGGTTAAACATTGTCTACCATTCATTTGCAAAACAAATTACTTTCTGTTCCAATGTGTCAGAACATTTGCTATTTTGGTAAAATAGTTTAAGAATTTGTTATTTTAGTAATTACTTTTAAAAAATTTGCTATACAGGTAAAAGATCCTAAAATTTGAGAACGATCCAACGGACGAATTTGGAGTTATGATACCCAAAAATAGGGCAGTAACGCAGTTGGGTATAGAACTAGAACTTTGTGTATGAATTTGGTGGTTGGTTATTTTTGGTTTGTTATTGTTCTATGTATGAGTGGATAGCAGAGTACGTCTAAGAATTTTCTCTGTATTTTTAGAATTTAGCGGGAGGATCTTATTCTAGGTCAAGGTTGGACCGATGTGAGTTTCGAGGAGAACTTTGAAAGTTAGAATCTTTCAAACTCGTTAACTTCTTCTGTTTTAGAGTTGGACTTTATGTCTTGGGGTTCAATGGAATTTCTTGAGACGTTCTAGACTTTTAGGATTTTTCGGATCTAGGGGTAAAATCATCTTCTTGGGGTTCAATGGAATTTCTTGAGACGTTCTAGACTTTTAGAATTTTTCGGATCTAGGGGTAAAATCATCTTTTTGGTAAGTAAGGTTGGTTTAGTGTTTTCTCTCATATGAACATTATTAACTAAGGTGTTGGATATGTTACTGATATGTGTATATGTTATGATTAGGCAATCGAGATAATACTCGGCGGTATTGAGTGATTTTGTGGACTGGACTTGACCTGGTTCATGTAAGGCCTTAGAACTTACTTAGCTGTTGTTTGCGTATTGGTTGGATTATAATAGCAGTGTGTGTTTAGTTATTATAACTATAACCGGACTAGGACGATGATATGGTTAATTGGCCCAAGTCTATGTATAGCACGCACCAAGCGGTGACACCACTACCTTACTCTCGCGAGAGTTAGGAGGTTCTCTGCGACTAGCCCAGACAGGTAGACGGTTATATGCATCAAAACCATTCCTTGTTGGTATACGGGGAAAGAGACGAGTTTCGGGAGATGTTCGTGTCACAAAAGAAGTTGAATTAGTAATGAATAACTTAATGCAAGATAATAAATGAACTTATGTGTAAGCATATGATGAATGTTTAATTTCTGTAATGATGTGTGCATGTGTGTTATATTTCTTCTAATATGTAGACTGTTAGCTAACGGGTTATCCGACATTGTAGATAATTGCAGGTTAAGGAAGTTGTAAAGAGATCCGGAGTGAATGGTCAGCCGGGTCCGTGTACTCATTTAGATAGGAAGAGAGAGTCTTTCCGTTTTTATATATGCTAATATTTTTGTCCTTGTAAGGCTGATCAAGTTATACATTCATTACATTGACTTTTATTGATTTCAAATTGTTTTATTACATCTGTGTCTTGTTGTAAGATCTGGTAAAGTTGTTGTCCAACTATGGCCGGGACCCATTATGAGGTCCTGACTATTAGCGCCCCGAATTTTAAAAATTTGGGATGCTACACAAATATTATCTCATTGTATACGATTAAAACGTACAAAATATCTAACATTTAGCAACAAAAGGGTCATATGTTTTTCAACCTTTTAACTTCTTGGTTTGGTAAAACGCTACTATTGTGTGCCCAAATAATATAGTTATTTCTATTGTAACTCATCAATAACTTCTTCGTTGTAGGTCTCAGGTGAACCTCGAAAGTACTACAATATTAAGTGCATTTCATGTTAATATATAAATTTAAATGTTTAACTAAAATTATTGTACTTATATTGATAAGAATACGTTACAATGATGAACCATAATCTCCTTAGTATATAAGAACCGAATTTCACAATATCTTGTTGAGTACACACTGATGAACCATAATCATCGAACCATTCCAATATGAAATTATGGTTCGATGATTATGGTTCAAACACTAAAGTAGTGATAATTATAGTCACTGATGAAATTATGGTTCGATGACATCAGTTGGCCTGTCCAACTGATGTCATGGCTTATGACATCCGTCAAGTGAAGCCATTGACGGTGTTAGTGACTTAGTGTGGGTATGATTTCTTTTCTAAGCTCCCTGTTCATAAATATATATTAACAGTGTTATAACTTGGACAGCTTATCAAACACTAAAGTAGTGATAATTATAGTTCTTTCCCACTTCAAGTCAGCAACGCTCTTTATATATTTTTCCTGTGATTATTTAAGTTAATATAAATATTTGGAATAGTTTGGGTCATTTTTCCCTAGGTTTTTAATATCTTATTTGGCTTGATTCTCTAAACCTCACTCAGACTTCCATTATTTTGTATGATGATAAACACATTAATACATAAATAGTTTGCTAATAATTAAGGGTATGCCATACAAGCGTTGTTATAGATAATAAGGTCCCATATCGAAAGAACACTCCGAGCCTGGTATATAAGGTCGGTGGATTACTTCTCCTATTGCCAATTGGTTTTAAGATGGTTTATGTGCTGGGCTTGGGCATAATGCGCATGTGCGCTCGTATGCATACGACCCCCGCTCTACTGATCCGTCTATATCGGACTTTGACAAGCATTATGTATAAAGCGGCAGATGAGTGTTTACTTAGCCTCTGCATTTTTCACACATGACAAGTTATACAATCAATTACCTCATTTAGTTTGACAACAATATCTGCACAACCTGTTTCACAACCTCGACATCCATTTGACAATCTAATGTGGTTGTGGTTGAAGTCAAGAATATGAGCATTTAGCCTTAATGGCTTTTCAAAATTTAATCAGCCTGAATAGAAGAGAATATCAAAAGATGAAAATAGGTAAGTAAGAAAGTAATAAAAGCTATAGACATTATAAACATGGTGAATGATTGTGCTTAGTAGCATACTCGCTTTGATAGTGCAACCTGGATTGGGGTGATCACAATAGGATAGCCTGACATATCATTATTGATTGCTCGTATAACACGAGCGTCAATGACAGGTTGGTTGTCACTGCACCTATAGAAGAGGGAAAACTTTATTAGGAATTAGGTTGGGGGTATGAACGAAGAGGTTGTGCTAAATGCGGGTACACAGATTTAGAGATATTACTATTCACGTAATTTTGCTGCTCTTGTACAAGACGGGGGTAGTATAAGCTCAATTGATATGGATGTTGCCATAGAGAAACTTGTGGTAATAATGATGAACCCAAGTAGTAATGACACACTCATTTCCCTTAAAGGAAAGGTTGGGAAATCGGAGTTTATCAGTCAATTCAGGCCTATTGCACTATGCAATGTCAGTTATAAGATCATTTTGAAGGTGTTAGTTCAACGTATGCAGAGCATTATAGGCAACCTCGTGGGGCTGACTCAAGGAAGCTTTATTCCAAGACGTCTAATCCAGAAGAATATTGTTCTTATGCAAGAGGTGGTCCACTCAATGTGAAAAAAAAGGCAAGTAAACAAAGGATACTCCTGAAAGTTGATCTTGAGAAGGCCTATGACAGAATAAGATGGAACTTTATTGGTGATACGATTACTGAAGTTGGTTTCCCTTTGAAATGGGGGAAGATGATCCAAGAGTGTGTTAGCACCTCTAGGATGCAAGTTATCTAGATTGGTGAAGTTACTGAGCAATTCGCCCCTAAAAGGGGCATTAGACAAGGAGACCCAATCTCACCAAACTTGTTCATGCTCTGCGTTGAAAGACTTAGTCATTTCATCCTTGAGGTAGTGAATAGGGGGATTGGAAGCCTATTTTTTGTCTCGAGGTGGCGCTCCACTTTCACACCTTTTCTTTGCGGATGACATTACCCTCTTTGTGGAAGCCTCCCTCGCTCAAAAGTCAGATCAAAGTTATTATGAAGTGCATTGATATTTTCCGCAAGGCGTCTGGGCAAAAGGTTAGATTTAGAAGTTCAAAATTTTTGTTTCACCTAACGTTGCCAGAAGTGTTTGTAGCAGTATTAAGGCTATTAGCGGAGTTGAGGTGACCAAAAACCTTGGTAACTACCTTGGAATTTCCATCCTTCAGGGTAGGGTCACTAAGAATTCTTTCTCGACCTTTTTGAATAGAATCAATGGTAAACTGAACAGTTGGAGGAGTAGAACTCTTACCTTTGCTTGAGAGTGTCACGTTAACTAAGACGGTTCTCACGTCGTTACCCATCTACTTCATGGCTACGTTAAATATGCCTATAAGTGTGTGCAATGATACTGAGAAAATTTGTCGCAACTTTATAAAGGATCAATCGGAAGGACGTCGGAGTATGTCAAATGGGAGGAGTTGTGCCTTCCTAAAGATAAAGGTGGGCTAGGTGTGCATAACATGCATCTCACTTAAGGCAATTCTAGGGAATTTGGGTTGAAGATTCTTGAACCTAGCCTTGGAATATACATTTACTCCTTACAACAATGAATACTCCCTACAACAATGAATAATCAAGCCACCACGCAATATCAGCTTTCACAAAAGAACAAAAATCATACCCTTGATGATTATTAGTTTTTGAAATATTAGAGGAATCTCGAAACAGTTTGTACGTAAGATTCATAAGATTAATATTATTTCTCTTGTAGAAACAAAATCAGAAAAGTCACAACAGACACGAACACTAATTTAAAAATAATAGATTTATTTGCATTGAATTCAATGGTAAAAATACGGATCATAACACGAACACTGATTACATGAGATTGTTGAAAATCACAACAGACACGAACACTGATTTAGGTTTCATCCTAACACGAACACTGATTGAGGTTGAAAATTGAAAAGTGAATTGATAGTCTAATGAAAGATATAAGCAACCATTTCTATCACTTTATATTCTCCAGTTTAGGATACTTTTGAGTTGTTAATCAGCCTTACTTTTGGTGATTAGGACCCATAATCAAAATCAAAACAAAAACAGTATTTAGCTTGCAACAAAGAACACAGTAGTGTCATCACTCATCCGTGGCCGACACCTGGGCTGTGGCCGGAAGAAGATCTGCGCCGGCGACGATCCTCCTTCAATTCAGCCACCATGCCTTTGGCTTTCACATTAGCCTTCACTGAAACCGATTGTTTCTCCAAAGCACCTGTATCAACCGCAAAAACCCCAAAATTACATTTATACGGATATTATACGCGAATCAGTTCGTCTACCATTATATACCTGAAATGGAAGCTGGGTGATGAGCGTGGAATGGATTTGCAAGTAGAAGCAACAAAAACATCAAAACAAAACACTTTGAAACCCCATACTCATACTTCTTCTTCATCATCTTCTTCATTTCTCCATTCTACTTTATGCTCCTGGGTTATAGGAAGATAAAAGGTTGATAGAAGCGAGGTATATATACTCAGTGGAGAGATCAGATTTGCCTATTGCCTTATTCTGATTGGCCAAATTATTAATTCTACTTATTTTTCCTAAATTAAAATTAAAATGTCCAATTATTAATTTAATAAAATTAAAGATATTTTGTATGGTTAAATTAATAATTAGACTCTTTAATTTTAATTTAGGGATATATACTAGTATTTTACATTTAAAATAATAATGATAACTATAACCTTTTTCTATGTGATTCTCTTTTTTCACGTTAGCAATTGCATAATCCCACAACACTCACTTTCTTTTTTTCACAATATTTAAGATATTTCTATATTACCATAAATGCCCTTATTTTTTATCACATACATATTTGGAGGCTATTTTATTTTCTTTTAACTACATCTTTCTAAAATACAACACTCCCCTTCAATTTTAGGTACTCTCCTTCTACATAACAACCTTTCTTTACTTAGGACCCGTTTGGTTTTAACTCCGAAATTAGAAATGGAATGAAAACGAATCTAGTCCATACGTATACCCTTATTCATAAAAGTTTTGGAAATCATTCCTTTTGGTTTGAAGTAATTAGAGTAGAGTTTGATTACTTTTGATACCCTATACGGTAACAAAATGTAGGAAAACAAGTGTACTTTGCACTAAATCACAATGAATGATTCCATAAAATTTCATGAATAAGGATATGCATATGGACTAAATTCGTTTTCATTCCGTTTCCGTTACCGGGGTTGGAACCAAACGGGCTCTTAATCAAAATCAATGCTTTATAGTTATATATAAAACAAACTTTTTTTAAAACCTTTCATCTTCTTCATCGCTTAGTCTAATATTTCTGCAAATAATATTAGTAACTAAATTTAAAATTTTGGAGCCAATTTATTTCATTTAGATTGGAGCCAATTTTGACTAAGCAAATATGTAAGTCATCTCCTTCATTATATCATTAAAATTCTCTCAAATCACTTGGTGTCTCTATGGATCATTTTGATTTGAGTGTTCTTCAAATATGAATTACCCATTTGATTTGAATGAAATTCCTAATGTAGAGCAACAAGGGGTGGACGGAGGAGTTGTTGAAGATAACAATACGAACAATTTAGGTTTTCAAGTCGATCAAGAAGTCTCAGATATCATACCATTATCGGCTACATCGTTATCAAATATTACCCCACTACTCGTTGAAGACAACAATGATACAATCGCTCATCTGGGTAGGTTTCAATTTTGTATCAGATTTCTTATTTACAAATGAAATTCACTATAAACTTTGTTAAACGAAATAGTTTGTAGGTGTATGGTTTGATTTATATATGTTCTATGCGTTTAATGTGTCTCAAATTTATGGATTTTGAACTTAATTTGTGTAATACAGAAAAAGATGATGTACATGGTGATAGTGCAAGACAAAAAAGAACCTACAAGTTCGTTTCGAATGATGAAAGAAAAGTTATATATGCTGCTTTGTTGGAGAGAAGTGTGAATGGAAAACTGAAACGAGAAACAACAAAAGAAGTTTCTGCATTGTACTCGGTGCCAATACGAATTATTCAACGGATATGGAAACAAGCAAATGATACACCCAATGGTACCATTCATGATGTTTGTCATAGAAAAACAAAGAATTGTGGTCGGAAGCGAATAGAAGTCGACCTCAGTCGTGTTGGTGATGTGCCTTTGAACCAAAGATCAACGGTAAGGTCACTTTCCCAAACTTTAAGTGTCAGCAATGCCACTATACGTAAACTCTACAAGGAGGGACACATTCGACGTCATTCGAATGCACTCAAGCCACATCTAACGGTCGACTGAATTTGTTGTGGACAACACACATTTTGAGCATTTTGAGCTTGAATTTGCTGTTTTGCTATTTTCTGGCTTGATTTTGAAAATCATGACCATTTTTTGGTTTGACATCACACATTTTGAGCTTGAATTTGGTTTGACAACACACATTATTAGTTTGACAGCACACATTTTGAGCTTGTTGTTTTGCTATTATTTGTATTTAGATCCTTAAGGCCACTAATTAACTCAAAATGCTCATTGATTTATTCAGTAAAGTGACTAACTCATTTTGGCTTGGCATTACACATTTATGGTTTGACAACACACATTCTGACTTGGCAACCTATGTTTTTTTGCTTGACTTTGGAGAATTGCACTGTATTTTGGTTTGACAGCACACAATTTTGCTATTACATGTATTTAGTTCCTTAAAGGCCACTAACTCAAACCTGCTCTTGATTATAGATTCACAATCTGATCGAATAAGGATCTAATGTAAATGTGTGATTACCATAACCACCAATGATCAATTAGTGACATATTGCTAAGCCATAGAAGAATACCAAGGATAGTGCCATATTCAAACGATGATAGTGGATCATCAATTGTGCACTAGATCGAGGATATAGATTGGGATGTTTCACCCATCCTCATTTCTCAATTTGGGCTAATGGTGCATTAGTATTATAAGCATCAATGACTAAATACTGGAACCCTCTTGATTAAAATGCTAGATGGTAACTCTTTTCCTGTCTTTCTTTTTTAAACAACAAACTCTCATGAGGAATATTTAAAATAACACTATTATATTCAATTCACTAATTGATCATTAACTCTCCTTGTCCACCATGACTACTAATGTAAATGTGTGATTACTATTAACATTGTCCATTACCTCTCCTCGTATACCATATTTTTTGTTGTAACTTTCTACCTTTGTTAATCTTGTTTTTTTGCTATAACCTGTCATTGGAATCCATTTACTTAATCATAATCTTACCCAAAACTAATGTGTGTTCTTATTACACATAAAAAATCTGTCCAGAATTTAACAAACTCTCATGAGGAATATTGAATATAACACTATTTTTCCTACATATTTTCCTTAGAAATGCGTACACATAATCAACAACAATCTTCTTATAGAACGTTGAATCCCTCCTTGCCCTCACCATAGTATTCCCTAGTATGTGCACCACCCCCTACATCTCTACTGCTACTCAAGAACTCCAACTCACTCAACTCCGTTTGAAGGCAATGATAAAGGGTTGCTCGGACTCAGACGAGTATAGTCTGAATGATCAGAGAACCGAGCGGTCGACTGAATTTGTTGTGGACAACAACATCAACATTACTAATAGTGTTTTGTCGTCGGGGGATTTAATCGTGCCAGCTGGGAGATCGCCACAGGTACAATCATCGTGCGAACGAGGGAGCAGCCAAACATGAACATAATAGTTAAAATCTCAGCAACAAAATTAACTTTGGCAAATGATCTTCAAATTTTAAAATCTCAGAAATTACAGCATAGTATCTACAAAAATTCAGTAAATGGTCTTTAGAATTTGGATCCTAATGACCCTTGACATATAAAATAATGAGAATTTCAATTGTTGATGAATACAAAATATAGGGTTTCGAGTGCAAGAACTATACTGACTAACATGAACTTAATAGTTAACCCCAACAAAATCAAACTCAACGTTCCCATAAATATAACAAGATTTACAGGAAAGTTTGGCTATAAAGATTACAAAAACTTCCTTCACAATCCCACTAGACAATCATCAAAAGCGTAAAGAGTAATATTGGGTTGCCATCACTTGTTGTCGATCAATAACTTTCTCAACATGTCAACACAAGTTAACTCCAATCAAAATTCGAGATATAAATTTTTAAAATATCCAATACTTTCCGGATACCATGACACCATGTGATTTGGTTTGTGTAAAGCCTCGACAAGAGATAACCTTTTGCTCTTTTGCTGCGATGTAGAAACTAGATACAATGGTAAGATTCACTTCACTTTTTTTTTTAATATTTATATACTTTAAGTACAAGTTTGTTACAAGTGAGTGGCTGAGATGTCTCTAGCTGTCATACTATAGTCTAACCTACAACCTCCACAAAATCATCTTAAAATAATAACTTTCTAAAAAAATTTGTTAAAAGTTATATACAACCATTACTTTTAAAGTTGTATAAATATAAACGAAATGGATACCCATGAGTAGATAAAACTATTTTATAAATTATAAAAAAAATTCTCAATTTTTTTGAAACAATTTGGTTTACTAGGCTTTTTCTAATTTTGTGTTTAGTAAATGTACCCCTTGAGAGAAGAGTGTGTAGAGTTTGAGAATAAATACAAAAGGTTAGGGTATATTTACTTAATTGAAACATTAAAAAGACTAGTTACTACTCTAGTTTCTCAAAAAGGCCTAGTTATCAAAATTGGCCTATTTTTTTTAGTTTATAAAAACGATATTAAAAGGTATTTAAAAAATGCTATGCAATGTACTATTTTTTTAACATTAGTATATGTATGTGTTAATTATCCTACAACTTTGCAATATAATAATATAGTTATGATAAGTTTTCTCTAGAATATAAATGCGTATCATTTGGAAAATCATAAGTTTTATAAATAATGACATATATACATTTATAAATCATACATATAAAATGAGTGTCTTATTACTTAGAGTTACTTTAGATAAAAGCACACAATAATTTAGAGTTACTTAAGAACATTTGAAATGCGTGAAATAAAAGCACACAATGACTCCGTTTTGGTACGTGTATAAATTAAAGAGATTAAGATTATGAGAATTAAAAGCGAGAAATAATTCTCGTAATCTTGTTTAGTAAGGGAATTAAGGAGATTAAAAAGTTATATTATGGAGATTAAGAGAATTAGATTAAGGGAATTTTGTAATCCTGCAAAACTTGGATTATAAGAATTATGAAGATTATATATTGAGACTAAAATCTCACTTTTACCCCCTCATTTTTTCATTTGTTTCATCTATAAAAAAAATTTAACACGTACTTTTTTCGTAATTTTACCCACAATCATATTAATTTTACCAAATACTCATTTCACTTAATTTCATACTCATCATTATAAACAATTTCATCCCCTTAATTCTTCTTCTAAACAATTCTCTTCATCATCATTTTCATCTACGTAATCTTACGCTCCAAATTTGCCCAATAATTTATTTATTATATCCAAAAACTAAATAAATATGGACCAAGTCAAATAAAAAAAGTTAGATCTCAAGACCAGAGGGTGTATATGTAGACGTTCGGGCAACTGAGCTAATTAGTCTATTTCAAAACATATATGAGTTTCATGAAAATGTCTCTCTTATATATATATATATATATATATATATATATATATATATATATATATATATATATATATATATTCATGTTTGATACATTTTCATTCGAAGGAATATGTTAAAACAAGTTATAACTCTAAGAGCCCGCTTGGTTTTAACTCCGGAATCGAAAACGGAATGGAAACGAATCTAGTTCACATGTATATTCTTATTCATGAAAGTTTTTTGAATCATTCCTTGTGGTTTGAAGTAATTAGAGTAGAGTTTGATTAATTTTGATACCCTATGGGATAACAAAATGTGGAAAATCAAGTGCATTTTGACTTAAACCACAAGGAATGATTCTATACAATTTCATGAATAAAGATGTAGATATGAACTAAATTCGTTTACATTCTATTTCCGTTTCCGGAGTTGGAAACAAACAGACTCTAATACTAAACTTAAGTTTTAATTTTTTATATGTAGAGACTAGAGATATAATTATATAAGCATTTGATCCGATTTTACCTTTCTCCACTTTGTAGTACAATATTACTCTATTGGCGTGTTCCTCTATTTGTCTTCTTTCCACCGCTAATTCTATTCGACTCTTTCTTCCTCTCTTTTTTCCCTCTCTCTTCCTCTCTTTTTCTCCACCAACTCCTGCCGCAAAGGTAAGCTTTTCGATCTACTATCTCCTTTTTTTTTGCTGTTTTAGTATCCGGTGTTTTAGTATCTCGCTAATTTTCGTACCACCTGAAACATGCTATTTATACCCTGACTACGCGTACACAATGCGTATCTGCAGTAAGAAGCTCATTTCGTTCAAAAAATAAAGGAAAATGGTTATAACTAAGCATGACCGATGCGTAGTCCTACTACGTGTACGCCATGCGTAGTCGTAGTTGTACTATGACTACGTATGACGTACGTGTAGTAGTCCATAACATATATTTGGTTCGAAAAATGAAGGAAAACTTACTACGCCTACGCAACGTAGGCGTAGATGTGGTATGTATAGCATGTATATGGTGGTACGAATAGCAGGAACCAATTATTAGACATATCACTTGATGGATTATTAGTTGACATCGGGAAGTTTTATTTCTTGGATTGGAACCTTAATTAAGCCTCGGTACAGTGATTAGGTACCAATTTTGCATGATTATGTACATTGAGATGGAACTTGGAAGAAAAATGCGTGAGTGTTTTGATTTTCTTGTCAGTTATAAGTTATAATATTGTCTATGTTTAATTTGGGCAGGTAAACCAAGTGATAAAAAAAATGCGTGATTTAGATTTTCACTTGATGAAATTGTTATGTTGTCCTTCTGGGATACGACTACGAAGGAGACGACTCAAGTGGTTGCTTGTCGTAGATGAAGGCGCTGGAGTTGGTGTCACCTATGCAGTTGACGGGCCTAGCTGACCTGTCTTGATGGGCCTAGTTAGCCTGTCTTGGTGGCCTAGTTGGCCTGTCTTGATGAGCCCATCTATTCTAATGTTTAAGAAGAAAATTTTTTTGGTAAGAGTATTTTATGTTAGCAGAAAACTCACATAATAAAATGATAAAACAATCGGTGATTCATGATACTAAGTATCACATAAATGATAAGACGGTGGAAGAAAGTCCAAATCGGTCGATGTCCGGTTTAACTCGGAAAATCGGAGATGAAATGTCCAAGTATTACATCTCACATTTTACTTGTACACCTTCGAATAATAGTTCCATGAAACTTGACAATAATCGTTCACCGGCGCCCCCTTCTTGTAATGTTTTGTAAAAATGTCGGATGTAAGCATTTTCGGTTCGGGTTATTGTGGTTGTGAGTCTTGTGACATTTCGGTATTTTCGGGATTGTTGGGCATTTGAGTTTCACTTTTTTGGGTGCTAGAGAAGAATTGAGAAGAAAATGTTGGTACTCGGGTTTGCCATTACTAGAGTCGAGAGATGAATTCAAGAAAGACGAGAAATAAAAACTTGTAAATAAGAATTATGAGAATATGAGATTGAGAATATAAATTGAATAGCAGAGAGAGTAGACAAGGTAGGAAATGGTGTGGGGTAAAATGAAAAAGGAGTTGGGTATTTATAGATCTATAAGAGATAGTTGTTTTTTTTTTAGGAAAAACAAGCATATAATTTAATTTTTTTTTTAAATTCAAAAAAAAAAAACTATCCAACTGTAGGTAGCTGTTGCAACAGTGGGCCCAGCCAAACGGCTCTTTGCCGACCAAACCGGCGGTTACGCCGGTTTGGTCCCTTTTGAATTAAAAAAAACTAACCAAATTGCCTGTATAACTGGAGGATTAACGATGGTTTAACCTCGGGTTAGGTTTTTTTCTTTTCCTAAACCTATCAATTGTCCGAAATCAACGGCGGTTTAGGTCTAACCGGACCCAAATCTAGATGAAATAGAGGCCATGCTTACACGCGAAAAGGTCAAAATCAAATCATCATTCGAAGAAAGATATACGGAGAAGAATTGAAACATGGAAGAAATTGGTACGAAAATGATGATGTTAACACTTAAATTTTATTTTTATAATATAATTATTTGTTTGTTTATTTTAAAGAATTATTTATTGATATTTACAAAAATAAATACAGTTTATTATATAAACTATTTAATATATTATTTATTATGTTTACAAACTTTATTATAATAGGTGTATATTAAGAAATAATTTTATTAATATTTAATAATTTTAATTTAGTGAATTGATACGATGTGTTTTACAAAAATTACAAAATAAAAAATAATATTTAAAGGTGTTCATCATTTCAAACAAAGAAAATTGTCTAAACAATACTTCATCTTTTAGGCTGGCTAAAGATTAATACCTAGGTTAATGTTCACACATTAACGGTGTTAACTCTCAAAGGATAAAATTGTCCAAGAAAGCTTCTCCTTGCTTTGCTAGGGTTCCAAGACTGGTGGTGTCGGACTGAGAAAGCTAACCTTCTTTTTGACTCTAGTGGTGCCAAAAAGAAGCCCCCATAAACTGGGAAATTGCAGAAAACCACTCTAAATTTCTCAACTAATACTTGTTGTAATATAGGGCAGTTTGGTAACGTAAGATTACGTAGATGAAGATGAGGATGAAGAAAATTATTTAGATGAAGAATTAAAGAGATGAAATTGTTTAAGAAGATGAGGATGAAAATAAGTGAAATGAATGTTTGGTGAAATTGATATGAATGTGGATAAAATTACAAAAAAATACGTGTTAAATTTTTTTATATATGAAAGAGATGAAAAAAAAGAAAGGGGGTAAAAGTGAGATTTTAGCTTCAATAATTCCTATAATCCTTATAACCTAAGTTTTATAAGATTACAAAATTCTCATAATCTAATTCTCTTAATCTTCAAAACCCAATCCCTTTAATCTTCTTGATTCCCTTACCAAATAAGATTACGAGAATTGTTTATTCTTTTTAATTCCCATAATTTTAATCCGCTTAATTTAAAGGCCTAACAAACGGAGCCATAGCAAGATGGAGAAACTGAATCTCAAAGAAACAAGCAGTGTGTATAAATTTGTAGGGACAATAATACTAATTGCTGGAGGATTCACAATCATCTTCTACCAAGGCTTACCCATCACTTTCCCTAAATCTCCTTCAAGTTCTATGAATCACCTTATACTGCAGACTGTGGAATCAAACTGGGTTGTTGGAGGCATTTTCTTACTAGCTGGTTGTATGATGTATTCCATAATCATGATTGTCAGGGTTTGTTCATTTTAAGCTGTAATTGTGATCAAGTACCTTCACTTATATCCACCAAAAAAAAAAAGTACCTTCACTTCTATCCACCAAAAAAAAAGTACCTTCACTTCTTGAACTTATTTGGCAGTAACTCATAGATATTCATTAGCTATAGTGATAAGTTCAAACTAGAGCTAAGATGCATAATTGCAGATTTACGTGGATATACATATATTTAGCTACATTAGGAGTTGCTGCTACAAATACTGAGAAACACAGAAGACCATGATTCATGACCAAGAACACTTACACATCTACACCCTTGTTAAGAAGAAGAGGGGTTTGGTCATAAGCTGCTTCGGAGTGACAGATTACAGTACTATCTTTAAGTATCTCTTCCATGGCTTTTCCTCTCATGACAGTGTAAAATCCAACTGCTATGGTAAATCCTCCAATTACACTGTCCACAATTTCAGAAAGCTTAAGCATCATAAACAAATGGGTATTTGTCTATCTTTATGTTACACTCACCTGCCAATATGAAGAGTGTCGCCAAGCAATGTGACTCCAAGGAAAACCGCGATGATCATTTGTAGAGGCTTAAACATAGATACATAGACCGGTCCCTTCTTCCGACAAGCCCATGATTGAGTGAAGTTCAGAACTCCAACTATCAATATCGCCTACATATCAATCAAATGAATCTTCAGTACAGGGATTGAAATATTAACCAAACGGTCACTACTAGAAGTCGGACTTTTACCGCGAAGAGAATGGACATCAATTCAAGATCAGGCTTTAGCTTCCAGACATTCATGTTGTTTCTTTCTACAATTAGAGCCACCAGTACAGCCACAATGGTCTCAAAGGAGCAACTGATTAGTGCCACCAATAGTTCTGATGGATAGTCCCTCAAAACTGAAGTCTAAAAATTTTGAAAACAAAAAAAATGTATTAGTTGATTATCATCATTGTGAATCATGAACAATAAAGCAAAAACATACTAGAGCCCGTTTGTTTTAAACTCCGGAAACAGAAACAGAATGAAAATGAATTTAGTCCATATATACACTTTGGAATCATTCTTTGTGGTGTCGTACAAAATGCATTTGCTTCACCTATTTTATTTCATATAAGGTATCAAAAGTAATAAAATTTCACTCCAATTAATTCAAACCACAATGAATGAAAATTTCATGAACAAGGATATATATATATATATATATGGACTAAATTCGTTTTCATTCCGTTTTCGGAGTTGAAAACAAACGGGCTATAAGTTTATTTTCTTTCCGTTTAAATTACTGTAATATGTAAGCAATGAGGGTATGTCTCTAGTTGTTGGAGGAACTTGAGAGTTTCACCTTAGTAATGAGGATAAGGGAATTGAAAACACTGCTAGCTGCACAGAAAAATCCTCCAAGGACCCAGTTTGCTCCAGTAAATGATAGGAGAAACGTGGAATTCAAACGGGAAGGATCGACAAACGAGATGGGTAAGCCTTGGTAGAATATGACTACGAGTGCCCCGGAGATTGAGACTATTGTGCCTATAGTTTTGAAAATACTACTCCGAACTCTTAGGTCTAGAGCCTCCATCCTAAAATCGTGTACTTTGTGGTCAGTTAACATGAAGCTGAAGGTCACAAATCTGAATTTTTACATCAATGCAAGAATGGACTGGTTTGGATAAGTTGAAACCATATACCTGAAAAGGATGGCGAAAATGAAAGTAAAAGCAGGGGAGAGGTTGCTGAGTGCGGAAGCCAAAGTTGGTGAGCTTTGGCCAACACCTATGAACATGAACAACGAGCAACAATAACTGCCACCAACATAAAAAAAAAAAAAATTTTGAGGAAGACGTTACCATTAATATAGAGAAGTATAACAAAGAAACCAAACCGCATTTGTGTTAAAAGATAATAAGTTCTCGCATCTAAAGTGGAACATTTCGGATCTATTAAACACACGATTTTTTTTTTTTTTACGGTTCTTATGTCTAACTTTATTGGTTTGTAAAATGATGGATCAGGTACAAATATGCAAATCCAAAAATATAATTTAGATGGACACTTGGAAAGAGACTAATAACGCATTACTAAATAGGGCAGCCTTGAGGTTTTGGATAAGTTTGAACGCAAATGGAGCAATCCATCTGCATATGCAAAGATAGAGACAATCATACCAATCTCCATTTTACATTTTTTTAGTAAAAGTTTTCAGGAGCACTGTACTAGGAATTATATTTATAAATGAACATTAACATGGAAGTATACTAAATTCGTTTCATTTTCATTTCTTTTGGTTGTACCTAACGGACACTGCCATCCTTCAAAACAGTGCTTCAATGGACCAATTTTCAAGTTAGGTGAAATGTCTAATGCAAGCAATCAATGGCGATTGCCCAAAGAATTAGAATGCTAAAGGTAATTTTCTTAAGAAAATTAGTAAAAATAATTGCAGACTAATGCTGATTAATTATTGATCGAATACCTGAAGAAGCCAAGAAGACAGAGCCGCGAGACAATGGAAAAATTGATTTGAGGGACTGGGACTTTCCTGCGCAGGCAAAAACACAAAGAGGAGAAACAATGAAAGATTAATCAATTTCATAATAATATGCATATGATGAATATACATGCGATTAATCAAGCAAGCAAACCTGTGAAAGAGAAAAGAAGCAGGAAGAAGTACGAGGGCACCAAGAGCATGAGAGTAAGTCACAAAAATAAAGTTATTCATTCCTCTGCTCATCGCCGCCTTGCCCAACGTATTGCAACCGACATCGATGGCTTCCGCCATCACTAACAGCACGGGCAGTTTCATCTCTCTCTTCTTCATCCTCTCCATAGCTATCTCTTCCTCTTTACCCGTGTATCTGCAGAATCATTACCGACCATATAATAAAGAAATCTTGTATTATATTTCTTTCTTATCATTATTTAAAACTAATATATGGCTTTGGGACACGAAAATTGATACAGAATAGTTTCACCTTACCTTGTGGGTCTCACTGTCTCATACTTTTGTGGTTTTGAAATGGGAGATTCATTTAGACCCGGCCGGCCACTAGTACTTGTAGAAGACAAGCAGGTAAAGATATTTCATAGTGCTACACATAAAAAAATAAAATAAAAAAATACTCAACTATATTGCATAATTTTTTTCTTCTTATAGTTTGTTGCGTGAAGTTATTATTTTGACGCCATTACACATGACTATTGAAAGTTTGACCTTGTATAATCTGCATATCATAATCAATATCTAGTCATTTCTTGACCAGGAAAAAAAAGAGTACAGTCATTAAAGCTTGTTGTACATAATAAGATATCCAAATGTTGTTATGTCCCTCGTATTTTCAATTCAGTGGCTCATTCTTTGGCTAAGTTTGGCCCTGCTGATGGGGTCGAGGAATGTTTCTTCAATGAAGCCCCTCAAATGATTCTGAACTTACTGGACTGGCTTTAATAGTTTAATGTACAAGAGTTTTCCCGTACAAAAAAAAAAGAGAGGTAAAACAGATATGAAATGGTAATAGAATTTTGCAAGTCCACTCTAAGTCCTAGTTTATACAAATTTTCATATTCTTTTGCACGTTAATCATAGTCGCTATTTAAAAGATATTAAACTCCTATTAAGATATATTATGTTCTTATCCAACTAAATATATGCTAGCCTTTGGCAGCTTTTTTAATTAATATTCAATCTTTATAAGCATGACCACAAGGCCAAACCCACACCCCACTGATATCCGTGTTAGATGGTAACAGGCTAATAGCTATCAATCTGCCAGATATTTTAGCATCAGATATTTTAGAACCTCAAAGCCAAAAGCAAATCCATAATGGGCGGTTTTCATAAAGACATCTACCATCTAAACTTGTAAGCCTCAGTTATGTTAATTGTTCATCATTTTAAACATCCAAGTTTTGTTCAGCCTCAGTTATTGAAGAATAATAGAATGTATTAGCTTGTATTATTCAGAAAAGAGAAAAGAATTTATACATTAGGAATATCCAAAGAAAGAAGATATACAGCTAGTTTAAAGGGATATAGAGGCAAAACAAGGGAAAGATAATATCTCAAACTATATATATATGTCTATAAAGATCCTAGCATAGATAATACTTATGCTAATCAGGAATAACTGTTCTGCTTGCATTATGACTTCTTCCATCCCAAGTCTAATCTTAGTGCCATGCCTGTAACTACAAGAAGATTCTTTCCATGGACGATCTACGGTTATGAAAGTACAAAGTGTAATTTGGACCCGAAGACTTTCAATCCTCAAACACGTTCAATCTAGCCAGTGTAGAATATCAGTGACGCCAAGGCGGAAGAGCATCAAATTACACAAACAAGACCAGTAGCAAGCACTAACTCGCCAATAACAACAGCATTAGGTTTATTTATTCACTGTTTCTATCAGATCCAGCTTATCAAAGTTCTAATCAACCAAAATTCACACCGAAACTATCATCAGATGATCGAACGGCAAACTTTAAATTCTAGATCACAAATTCCAGACAAAGCAATATTACGCTGCGAGATTCGGAAATAAATCGAAAATTAACGAAACATGTCGATCTTATACCTTCCGTTGAAATTTTCGTCATGACGATTCAAATTGCAATTGGCGCGCTAACTGGTTCCAAATTCTAGTCTCGAAGCGAATATCCAAGTTCGCAATGCCAGATATGCAGAACGCGATATTTCGAACTTGAAAGCTTTGAAGATAAATGTGAAGATCGGTAGGTAGGTAGAGATGAACATGAGAAATACATGATCGAGCGAAAGCTGAAAAGAGACGTGATGAAGTTGGCAATGGAGATCGCTATTGTGAATAGAACGGTCACAGAGTCCCATACTCACAGTCACAGACTGAATTGTTTTTTGTGTTTACTTGGTTTTATTGGGTTTGCGTGGCACTGGGTTGTAATAATGGTCTGGGCCGTAAGATGATCATACGGCCCAAATCTAAATGTTACCAAAATAAATAAAAATATATATGAGATGCATCATCTATTTGTATAATTGTATATACTAATATAAATTTTAATTAATTATTCAAATAATATCCATATATATTATACATCAAAATTTTAAAATGCACCAATACTAATTTAGTATATTGTATTTACATAATATAGTTTTTTTTTTAAATTAATGTTTACACAATAGTATCCTATTTATTGGTAATAAAATATTTTTAATAAAATATTTTTAATAAAATATATTTGGATTCATCATATAAAATGAAGTAGTAGAGTTATTTTATTTGGTAAATTGTACAAGATTTGAAGATTAGTTACATATCAGATTAAATCAGGGACTTGATAGATCAATAAAGAATAGGTTTATTTAATTTGTTTACCAATATCAATAGTGTTAGGATTTAGGAGAGGTTTCTTTCATTTGTAAGATTTTCATGAAATAAATTTTAGACTCTGAATCGGGTTTCGTGGCCGTAGTTCCGGGCTTAATAATGACGAGTAAGACAATTGAAATCGAGACATAGTTTTAATGACATAATTCACTAAAGCCCGGTGGTTGAATCATATAGACATCTTCATGCAGTGTGTCATGTAAAAATGTATTATTGATATCTGACTGTCAAATAGACCATCCTCTGGATAACCGGTTTGTTATTGATAGTACAAAACCTAGGCGAAACTTTGCGGTCGAGTAAAGCTTAATTGTTTTGATATCATGTTAAAATCCGACACAGACGAACTGTAGGGGCGGAGATCGCGTGCATGCGAGCACACAAGCCCGTTACGTTCAATCCCAACATATAAACCCGACACAATTCTATCCTAAAACCAATTAGCAAAACGAGAGGTAATCAATTAACCTTATATATACTAGACCAGTTATCCTTTCTTTTCACGTGAAAACTTCCATCCTCTACAATATCTAACCCCAATGTGATCAGATTCTTACCGTTTGTGATGAACTAGTCAAATTCAACGCTTATGTATTAGATCTGAACCTAACATAAAAACGCGTAGGGTCCCGTAAGAGAGAGAAGCGAGGCCATAAAAACGAAAGGGCGCCAAACGGAGTTGTGATTTGGTACGTAGAGAGTTGTATTTAGCATAGTTGCCATGTGCTTACATGTGCGTTCCGTTCCCACCACCTTCTTCTCATCCCGTGACAACGGTACTATCTTCACTCCATCCTTTCGTATACCACCTTTTTAATAATGACATTTTTTCCATACTGAACCCGTTGTCATATTCAATTACCGGTTTGGACCCTAGTCTTGGACCGGTCAATTTGATTCTACATCGATTCTAACATGTCATTACAGTCTTGACATGGGTTTGGTTTGTTCAAACCCTAGTATTGGAAACGCTGTTATAGTCTAAAACTTAAAAGAAAGGTTTGGTCCAAATAGAGTCGGGATCAAGCTCGGTTCATATTTAGACCGAATCTAAACCGGTCCGACTCTAGTATGTAGTCACGAGAGTACGTCCTCTATAGAAGTTTCCGAAAATCTGGTTCGATCCAAATTGGGTCCGTTTTAGATATTGAACAACCTTAAGTTCAAGTGAAAATCAAACGAGCATCCCTGTGCAATAAATAACGGTATATACTTTAGCCAAATATATGTGATGCACTGGTTCATACTCCATACGTAATTGTGGGTTAAATTTTAAATAAATGTAATATTTTAAATTTGCGGTGTACAGAAAATTGATGCTATGTATAAACTATAAACATCATATAGAATTTTGGAAGAAATGAAGTATATACGTCATACTTGCATTGATACTCTCAAAATCCAATACAGATGGACAAGGTAGAGCGCTGTTGATCGAGAGACCTTATTGGGGGTTGAGCAAGTTAGTTTCGGGTTTACCGAACCTATCGGTCCAAAACGAACTAAAAATCAACAATTTATGTTTGGTCTTAGTTCCGCATTTTTTTTAAAAATTAGGTTTCGGTTTCGCTTAAAAACCGCAGATCGACGGGTAAACCAAAAAAACAAATTATTATTAAAAAAAACAAGGGTTGGTTCATATAATCATATTAGTAATTTAAAAACAATGGTCGTTTAGATCCAAAACCTATACCGACCCTAGCTAATAGGTTTGGCTTTAGGTCCAAACTGAAACTGAACATACTTTGATATGTTCGGTTTATTACGGTTCGGTTCGTTTTTGGACCTATGCTCACACTAATCTAGGACTGAGAAAGTTCGGTTGGGTTTATCTGAACCGAACCGAGTATTTTCGGTCTTAGGTCATTATTTTTTTACGATTTCGGTTTCAGTTTGGGTCCAAAACCGTATAATCGATAAAAAAAAAAACCGAATTTGTATTTAATAAAAAAAACGATTAAATATAGTTGGAAAGTGGGTAATGTATCTTGTTGCTTAAATGAGATTGTTATTTTTCTAGGTTTTTCACTCCTTATACTAAAATTGTTTAAGGTTTAAACTTTATCATTTTATTATTAGTTTATCGAGTTTTGTAAGTTTTATATTTTAGGTCCATTTAGGTCCAAAACCTAAACAAAACCGAAACCGATCTAATAGGTTCGGTTTTAGGTTCCAATATTTTTAAGTTTTTGGTTTTAGATCCAAACCGAAACCGAACATACTTTTAAAGGTTCGGTTTTTGGTCCAACGTTTTTGAAAAATCGTTTTTAGGTTCAGTTCGGTTTTGGACCTATGCTCACCCCTACACCCTTATCCCCAATTTTCAATGTGGAAACCCAACTTTGCACGTTAGGCTCAAGCCCAACACATAAACTCGGTGATGTTTCATCCTAAAACTAATTGACAATATGAGTAGCTCACCGACCTTATATATTAAGCTCAAAATCTCCCCAACTTTTGATGTAAGAACTTATTATCTCCAACAACTGTATTAGCCCTAAAAAGCTTCAAAATGAGAGAAGAGTAAGCTCACATAGTGAAAATATACAACTTAGATGTGTTAAGATTAAGGAAAGAAAATGTGTTTCACGTCGATAACATAATTAAACACGTTGTGAGCATAATATATAATTTTATTAATTCTATTATTAACTAATTTTAGGATGAAACTCCTTATAATCTTGTGTGTCGGATAAAAAAAATAAAAATATGCATACAACTAATGTATATTGCAGTTTAAAAAAATATTCTAAAAAAATGAAAATACCTTAAACTAAAATACAAAAAAAAAAATATGTGACAGTTTTCATTGGCATTATGGATGTACACATGATGTATGTTTAGGTTTATCCGAACGTGTATTTAGGAATTTGCATGTGACATCGTATCTCATGCTTACTTTTTATATATCTACGTAATCATATACATGCATGTTGATACACTATCACTAGTGTTTCCAGTCCCATCATAATGCATACTTAGTGCGTCGCCATTCCTATGAATTATTTATGCAAAAAATTAAATTCATTAATCAAATAAGATAAAATTGCACTTAGTGTCAATCTAAACTCATGTACTAATACGATATGTATAAAATAAAAGCATATATTGATTAAGGTGGAAATGCTTAGCAATATTATGAAGAATAATATGGTGGTATTTCGTAAAGTGTTTTTAAAATTTTTTTTTTCATTATTTGTTTTTTTTTCCTGAAAGAAAAACTATCAAAATATTTTTAATGTGGTTTTATCAACAAACAACTTTATTAATAAATAACTAAATTAATCAGTATATCTATAAAGCACATTATTAAAGTCATTTAACATATAAATTCTTTGTAAATAATTATTGATGGTTAAATTTAATCAAAAAACATTGTATAATGTAGTTTGTTGGAGATAATAAGTTTCCACATCAAAGATGAGTCATTTCGAGCCTAGTATATAAGGTTGGTGGACTACTCCTCCTATTGTCAATTGGTTTAAGGATGGAACCTCGCTGCGTTTATGTGTTGGGTTTGGGCCTAGTGTGCATGTGCGCTCGTATGCACACAACCCCCGCTTAACGGTTTGTTTGATCCGACATTCCGAGCCCAGTATATAAGGTTGGTGGACTACTCGTGTGATGGGTTTGGACCTAATGCGCATGTGCGCTCGTATGCACACGACCCCGCTCTACCGGTCCATTTGATCGGACTTTGACATGGTTTTTATTAGAAAAAGTATATATATAACTTGTTAAAAAAATATTAACGAGATTTTTTTTTCAAAAAACCGTTGTTTGCAGGGAAAAAAAACTCTAAATCAAAATCACAATACTAGAATTTTACCCTAGATCCTTTCACTAGCTAGCTCTCTTACGAACCACACCTTTAACATGTGACTCGTCAACATAGAATAGACTTGATGGACAAAAAAATCAATAGTCAAAATTAATGGGGTAGCTAATTAGCTATAGCTAGAAATTCGATATATATACAAATATGTGTTTGAAATAATGTGCCAATCAGAAAGTATAATAACAAAAATAACTAAATTTTAAAAAAAAACAACAACAACGACATAAGTAACAAACATCCTAAAAACGTAACACCAAAAAACGTAACTTTTGCTTTGTTTATGACCATTTAGTTTCATGTCATTCATGGCCGGAATGGTTGGTTTGTCTCGTGACTAACAAAGAATGGATTACCAAATGTTTAAGCTGATTTCACATTGATTAAACTCAATGCTGAAAAGCTCTTATTAGAGGCCACAAAGCCTAGCAAAGGCTTTTGTCAATTTATCACAATACTCTTACCCATTATCGGCCTAATGATACCAAATACACCCAATATAAATGAAATGAATAAGTAAAAATTATGGGCGGTCAATTTAAGACTCATGTCTACAAATCAACCCATTTTGATCAATCTTCTCCCTACAAATCAACTTCTTTTATCCATCAAGTTCTACACCTTTATCCATCAAGATTCTCGTGCTCTGCAATCTCGTCTTCTGAGGTTTTGATGCAGTTATTTGCTGGCGGTTTCGTGCGTTTATCGAGAAGGATGCGTGGATGTGTGATCGACTCCTGATGGCTCTGTTGCAGTCCAAATCTGAGGTGTCCACAGTTGTTCCCCAGGCTTCCCCTGTGTACATCCTTCGAAGATAAACTTTTATACTCGTTGCCTCCTGTCGGCTGGATCATCCTGCTTTCCACTTGAAGACTTTTTTGCTTTCGGTTTCATTTTGATGTATTTTTGTGTAGTTCTTTTCTCCCTTATTTATGCCATGACGGTTAGACCGTCTGCCGATTTTTTCGGACTTTCGATCCACTAGACGGCACGCCGCCTAATTGTTTCGAACACCTTTCCATTTTCAAAAAAAAAAAAAAACTAAATTTTTTTACGTGGTTCTAGTTCATAATAAAATGATTATGTCGTGATATTATATTTTAAAGTGTATTCAGATTACGAAATTATATTAATTCAAACGGGTACATATATCATAAGTTATCGTGAGATGTGTTTCTTCACTTATTATGAGGTCAAGCTAAAGCATTTTTGTGAATAAAAAAATATAAAGTTCGGGATCATAAAAAAGTTGGTGTTGGGTGTTGAGAGACTCGAGATGTTCAGATGGGTAAATCGATCTGTAACACAATTGATTTATCTGAAAACATGCATGTTTGGTTCAGACAACGTCAAAGAAACGAAGATCTAGTCTGAAGTAGGATCAAATCAGCTCGACCTCCACGGATAAATCCACAAACTTTGGAGTGCCTTGATAACACACAAATTATCACCCTCGATTTCGATCTTTTTAATTTGCAGTCTGATAGCTTCTTGCAAGCCAAGTTTAAGAGCAAAAGTTTCAGCTATTATTACTAAATTGAAGTTGTTTTTTCTGCGCCGACGCTAGAAAAACGTTGTTAGCCTAATTCTTCGTGTTTCATACTTAATCGAATTTGAATCCATCAAAGTTAAGTTTACGAAAACGATATATCCTTTTTTTTTCCCCAAGTGAAAATAAGAATGAATGAAATAATTATAAGATAGTCCCTTTCAAAAGGAAAAAATTATAAGATAGAGAGTGGAAGCGGAAGAAACGCCGCGTTTTGTGCTCTCACATCAGCAAACGACGACAAGATATAATAAGTATAGCTACAAAAGAGGCCATATAGGCATGGGCCATATAAGTAATAAGTAATATCTCGTATGTGTGTTATCCTTTCATCATTTTCCGCAGCTAGCTAGCCTGGCTTCCTCTACGCCAGCATTGCAACTTTGGCCCTACATCTTCATGTACCATCCATTTGCCCTAGCTAGTTAGAGCTTTCAAATCTCCCCAATACAAGTAACCAATGAACTAAACTCATAAATATAGCTTTTGACAATCTTATTATGACAAGAATGCATGTGACTACTGTCCATTTGATCTAGTGGGATGTGGTGTTAGACTCCTTAAGTGGTTAGTCTGGAGGTTCGAGTTCGAATCCGTCTCAGATGTAGAGCGGCGAAGCCAATCGAACCGGCAGTTACTTATCAACCTTTCACAAAAGAAAAAAGATGCATGTCGTGAGGTAAATAATGTTGCGGACTATTTTGCTATTATAGCTTTTGCTTTTCCTATAGGTCTAAATGTATTGCGTGATCCTCTCGAGGGTGTAGCTGATCTTTTACTTTTTGATGTAAGGGGTCGGATCGACTATCCTCGCGTGATTACTACTTAGTCCTTTTTTCATATATAATAAGTGTGACCGGATGCATCGGAGACTACTGTATCTCCTTTCCCCAAAAAAAAAATGATTACAATGTGGATTCAAATCGGTCAATAATATGTACATTATAGAAACCCTAAAAATAAAATATAATGGTCTTAAAAATACATCAGCCGAAAACAGCCGTCCATGATACAATAGTTTAGATGAATTTAACCTATCGTTGAGTTGGACGGTGTGAGGAGAGGGAGTCTATTCCAAAAAATTAGATCATATTTTCGGCGAGTTAGGATTTCAATCTTGATTTTTGTATATTTTTTATATGAAAGAATCCTAGTGTGGTAGCGTTCTCAGACGTATTCACGGGTTCGTGATAAACATGGTTATCTTAATCACGAACTCAAAGTTTTTCTTATAAAAATGTTCAGTGTGTTGGGTTATAGGACTTCAAAATATTGTATCCTGAATTGTCGATTATCATAATTTGTAACACAAAATGTACCATAAAAATCTGACTTGATAGTATGAATAGACATAGTCATAATTCGTGACGAACTAGGTAACCGATTTTCATATCATATCTTCCTCTCAATTGCTTTTCAAATCATAACACAACGTTGAAACATGAATAGAAAATGATTCAATATAAGGAAGCATTTCTATTATATAAAATATAAGTGGTGATCTAGCTCTTTGTAAAAAGGAAGAAAGAAAAGATGTGTGTACATATTTGAGGTGTATGGTTATGGAATTATTGGCCAAATAAATGTCACATGTTTGGTTCTACATGTTAAGTTTAGGCTTCTACAAACATATTAAAGTCCCGGTTGGTAAATGATCGATGTGGGCTGTCCGACATATAAAATTAATGTGCATAGCATCCTATAGTTTTTAGATGATATAGCCGGTTCTACTACCATGCTACATTGAATTTTCTTATATGTACTTAAAATCTATGAGATAGGGTTAGAAACGTATATCTCTCAATTAAGATTTTTAGATTTTGATAGGCTACCCCCCCCGGAATTATTGATGTTTTACGGGTCAGATTTAACGTGGAGGGTTTGTTGCACGTCCGAGCGCACATAGGTATTCGGTTCGAGTCTGGCACATAAGTTCAATTATTTCATCTAAAAATTAGTTATGTGGGGCCTAGAGGTCCGAGAGCACGTTTGTTGGGCTCGAGCGCAATACTTAAGTGCGGGTATATATGTGTACTAAAAATCTACTTAAAATAGGAGGAGTTACCCATTAACGTTATAAAATAAGTTTGTGCCTTTAGTTATTGATATGAGAGCATTTCATCCTTAACGAGTATGACTCATTTGAGATTACAGAGGAAGTGTGAGCTTCTTGTTAAGGTGAAATCTAACAATCAAATTTTATTTTATTTTTTCATAAATAAACTCTTAATATTACAAACAATCGATTTAAGGACTTGTGTAGTTGACTGTGGGCTTATGTTTGGTTTTTTTTAATCTAAATGAGGTTATAGTTTTTTTTATATGGATTATTGTTATAATTTAGGTATTGGTGTTTAGTTGTGTATCACTTTGGTTTGATTTTTTTTAGAAAAAAGACACAAATAATATAAGAAAAATGTTATATTTTAGTTTTTAAGCAAAAGAAAATTCCAAGCTATTGTCTCAATTTACAACTAAACGTATTCAAAATATAATATCAGAAAAAATAACACAAAATAACCGCTCATAACCCTAAATACGCCCTAAAATTTATTTTATTTAACGCGACTATGTGAGTTTAACAAGAAAGTTATGTTCTAGTTATAGCTTATTCTAACGAGAATAATGAGTAAAACTTTGATCTTAGTTGTCCTTACGGAAGTGTTAGATCTCGCTGAGATAGATTTACACTAAAATATTAGTTCCATTTCGAAGAAAAAAAAAGAAAAAGAGACAAACATATGGTGTTAAAGTGTACGATCGAATGCATGGCATTGTCATTTGTGTACTACAGTTATTGATAACCACAATTAATTAGCATACTAATTAATCTATGTTAGTATATATATATATAGAATCATACTCTCATGTAAACAACTCTTATAGTGTACAATGAGAACAAATCTAATCCGTAAGATTAGAGTAATAGATGGTCAAGATTAACCATAATAAATAGGGGAAAAAATAAAAATAAAACAAATTAGAATGAGAGTGGGGAATTGGCTGCATGTGAAAATCTATTTTTACTTAATTTGCTCCATTATTATATATAAAAAGATTTGTTACCTTATATTGCCCTAAAATCTCTCATTCAAATCTTCCATCTTCCATCATCGTTCAATAACTGATTATTTGTGAAACGACTCCAATGGCGAGCAAGGGCGATTCAACGATGATTAGGGTTGATGTCCTTCGTCCAATGCAGGCACCACCGTCGTCTCCATACTAGATTTGGCCAGCCGGCTTTCTTCGCAGATCCGGACTTGAACTCGCCATGGCTCTCCCTCGAATGCCTCAGGTATCCTTCCAACATTCCTTCAGTCTCGTGCATCGCGACTCAGCCGTCTATGAGACCAATTTCGTCTCGCTCACCATCAATTTCGCTCGAGGCTATTCAAAAGCCGTGTTTTCCTTCATCCTCGTAGTCTCGTGTCGATATTACATCATTACCATCAACAATCTTCTTGTACGACTCCAAATTTGTCATCATTGCAGACCAACCGGAATCCATGGTTGTCCTCATCCTCAATAGTACAAGAGAAGCATGCGTTATTGGATTTATATTCACTGTTTATTGAGTTTTTATTCGTCGATGTATGTTAATGTATTTAGCAAAATGAGAAGGACGTTGATTTTGCTTAGATTAAGATTCAATATGTTTTTGTGGTGCTTGAAACCTTCTTTGATCTGATGAACGAAATTTGTTATTTCATTGTCATATACATGAATTATTGTACTTCAGTTTTTATTCGACACTAAATGTTGTAAATATTCGGTGGTTATATGTCTTTTATCCGGCGATTTGTGGTGGTTTGTCCGTGTATGTGCGACAACTTATTGGAAACAATTGAATAACTAAATTTTGCAACGAATATATTATATCATATGTACGAATATATTTAGTAACACTAACGAATATTTAATAGTACACTAACGCATATTTTAAGTAATATGGTCGAATATCTTCGTATACGTATATGTTCGCGAATTGTCCGAAGATTGAAACATTGGTCTCTTCAAATTATGAGCGTATATTTTTCACTATATAAATAAATAATTTATGTACCACTGACTATTAATTTCAGTTATCAATAATCGACTAAAATTTGTTGGACATGAACGAGTAATATTGGTATCATGAATGAATTCTTAATAATATATTGACGAATATTTCAGTTATCAATAATCGACTAAAATTTGTTGTACAATATTAACTAGAAGAATGGAGATGATAATTGAATTGATTTAGAAATGTTGTTGATATTAACTATGGTGAATGATGAATTGAGAAATGAAAAAAAGTGCAATATGAATTCACGTTGAAAACCAGATTCGGATTTAAATGTGGAGATTAGGATAATAACAATTAGGGAGAGAATCTCTAACTACCATATTTGACTATAATTATTATGGAGAGTGTAATGCACCCTCTTTAATTGGAGAGTGGAGTAAAATATTCCCTAAAATTTGGTTTAATTAAGACCATTAGATCAAAGCAATCCTATGGTTAACGTGTGTTCTCATTGAACACTATAAGGGCTGTTTACATGTGAGTCAAACTCTATATATATATATATATATATATATATATATATATATATATAGACTAGATACTTGTCAAACTAGGTCATAATCCGGACATGTGCCGGGTTTTATTGTTTTCTCGTGTGATTTGTTGATGTATCTTAAATATTACGATTCATAGATTCAATTAGGATCGATGGAGAGGTCAGTGTCAGCGGTTTTGATGGGCAGCACTCCAGGTCCATAAAGGTATGATATCTGCATTGTCATCTTTGGATATCCACTGTTTGACCGAGTCAAATATTTAGCCGGAAAAAATTATTTTTAGAGTTCTAGTACTGCATTTAAGGATGTTGATACCGTGTCAAATACGCTTGTACTTGGTAGAAGGGGGAGGGAGGTTTTGGCTCCTGAAGAACTTGTAGGCACTTGACGTTGAGAAGGAGCCATTGGGGCCGGGAGGTTGGACGGATGAAGCTTACCCCATTCCCAGCAGAGAGGATTTCGTCACGAACCTTCAACATCATGCTCCAAGTGTGACTATGATTGTAGCTATGCTCGATGTTCCAAATGATGAATCTTTTGAGGATGTTCTTCCGGACTCAAATGCACCATAGTTTATCGTTGGTATGGTCAATCTTATAGATGAGCTTAGAGAGGCACATTTTGTTTGAAGAGAGCATCTCTTTGAACCCCAACCCTTCATTACTAATAGGTTAGCACACAACAGTCCAAGCAACAAGGGAACGTCTATTGCAATAAGTGACATACCAAAGGAAGGATCTTAGAAGGCTTTGAATCTTGTGTAGAATGTAGGGTGGAATGAGGAACACAGTGCACCAATATTGGTGCATGGACATGAGGATGGAGGATGTAATTTGCATTTTGCCATCATAGTTTAAGTCTTTAAAACTCTATAAATTTATCTTGTTTGTAATCTTGTTGATAAGGGGTTGGTATTCGGGTATGCTGAGCCTCTTACTTGCAACTGTGACACCAAGGTAATGGAAAGGTAGGCAGCCAAGGGAGGGACTTGTCGATCTGGTGATGAAGTTGCGGCTTTGAGGTGACACACCACCAAGGGAACTGGAAGACTTCTCAAGATTTATCTTTAAGCCCAAAGTCACCAAAAGAGTCAAGTGTGCTATGTAGGATAGAGACGGAAGTAATGTCTGCTTTGCAAAATAGCATTAAGGCGTCAACGGAACAAATCAAGGCGTGTAAGGCGTGGATCGTGGCATTTGGGGTGAGTAATTTTGGAATGATCAAGTTCAACTCATATATAAACAAGTCAAGCCTAAAATTTTAATTGAGTATTAAAATTTGTTCATATACTTCTCGTTTAGAAAGTGAATAAAAGCAAAGTTTTTTACCGACTTGAGCCTCAAACCCCGACTAATATAACACCCCCTACGTTATTCTAGTCAATCAAGCGGATTTTAAGTCAAATAAGCGGAGATTTGGCATGCCCAAACTCAGTTCATTTATAAACGAGTTGAATCCGAACATATCCTAATTTTTATCCAAACTTTAAAATGTGTTCATATTCAACTCGTTTCGAAAATGAACAAGTTTGAACCGAATTTTTCCGATGTTAAGTAACTCGAATTATAAAACAACCCTAATTTCGAGGGTGTTTTGAGAATTGCTTGATCAATAATGAGTTTATTTCTCTATTTTAATCACACAAAAATCGATTGAAAAGTAGGGTATGTGCACATAAATAGTTGTATACTTATATGTGACGAATTATTAATATCCAATAACTTATTGACAAAGAAGTTGATACATACCAAACTATTTTCACGTCGATGAGTTAATAGTAGACATGGATCGCCAAAATAAGTCGACATGATTGGTAATTAATTAATGGACGTGCAATGAACTACGACATGAATGTATTATATGCCGACAATTTTTTTTATTTTGATATTTACTGTTAAATGTGAGCCGTCAGATTAAGGTTTTAAAATGCAAAAACCTATATGTTATAATATTTTATCGTAGGTGTAGTATAGACATGAGTCGCAAACCTAAACCATATAAATTAATCAAAACTGGACGGTTTAGCCGATTTATTAAAAAAAAAAAATTGAAAAACTGGACCTGACCGGACTAAACCGCCGGTTTTGAGACCAAACCGGCGGTTAACCGACGGTTTGATGACCAAACCGGCCGGTTTGGTCCACTTTTTTTAAAAAAATAATAAAAAAACCAAATCGACGGTTAAACCGCCGGTTTGGGGTAAACCGTCAGTTTAGGTTTGACCTAAACCGCAAACCCACGGTTTGGCCAAATCGGCAAACCTAAACCGCCGGTTTGAAAACCGCCGGTTTGGCGGTTTGGTCCAAACCGGACCCATGTCTAGTCTAGTAATAAGATTATACTACAAACAAATATAAAGGTGTAAATATTTATAGAAATAAAAGTCTAGAATTAAAAAAAAAATAAATCAACATTGTGTGGTTTCACCTTTAATTATAATACTTCATAAATCTAAAAAAAATCCTTTCTAAAAATTCAATTGTTTAAAAAAAATATTTATTGAAATATCAAAATAAAATATTAACAAATATCAAATTTTAATTTTAAAAAAAAAAATGCAGTACGAGGTTTTCTAACATTGAAAAAGAACCAAAATCGCATTTTAGATTTTTTTTTTTTCATGAAATGGTAAGAAAAAAACCAGATTTATGAAAGATTATAATCAAAGATGTAATTGGACATTGTTTTTATGTTTTTATTTTGAACGACAAACACCGATAAAATAAAATTTTAATTTTAAATATTGGATAGATTTTAAATTTTATAATGAAAATTTCTAAATATTTTTAAATATTTATATTTCTAAATCAACCGCTAAAATTTGAAAGATATCATGAAGCGAGTGAAAACACAAGATATTAAGTTTGAAACGTAAATCATAGTCCAAAAATATGGGATTACTAAAAAAACAAGTGAAATGATAAAGATATAAAAAAAAATCAGAAAATTTGTGGATACATTATAAAAAAAAAAAAGAAAAAAAAGAAAAAACACCCTTATTAATTATTATAATTGTGAAATCAATAATACCGCCGCTAGCTCTAGCCATAACCAAATACAGATATTATAAAAATTACAAACTAATAATTAAAGTCCTATTTTTTTGTAAAAATGCAGAATATAAGTTAAATAAAATTCCATTATTAGTCCATAAGTTTTTTATATTTTTAAATAACTTCTCCATAATTTACGTATTTACGAATAAACTAACTAACACATAAAATATTTTTTAAATCTTATATATATTATAGGAATAGCATCTAAATTCACGTGCATCAGCATGATAACTCTAATGCCACGTATTATTTTAACAGTTAATAACAATCACAAATTTTTTAATTAAGTTTTTAAAATCTTAAATTCTAAATTCTATCTTATCATAAATTTTAAATCTTTAAATTCAGTAATTTCAATAAGATTGTTAAAATCCAAAAAGAATTACTAAAAATTTGACTCATATTTCTCCTCGACCCACAAATTTTTAAAATCTTTTTATTATGTAATTTAAATGTATATTTTTTAATTGCTTATATAAATTGGATAATTTAAAAAAAAATGTACCTAAAATCTTTTGTCAACCTTATTCTAAGAGTGCAATTATAAGTTTTCTATGTTGATTTTATTACATTATGTGTATTAAATTCTTTTGTTAAATTTATAGTGTATAAATTATATTAAACTCTAATAAAATAATTTTATATTTATATATCTATAATAGATATTAAATTATATCCCGTGCATGGCACGGATAATATACTAGTTATATTTTAAAGGGCGTAATTAAAAATCTCAATTAAGGAAAAAAAATTTATCAAAGAAAAATGTTTATTAAAAAAACAACTAAATTTAGGATACATATTTTGTATAAATCTCTGAAAATATTAATAATTTTTAATAATAATTATGATACATTTTATTGGAGGAAAAAGGAGGATAATTAGTAATTATTAGGTAGCTAGGTAGGCTTAGCTGTTTGTGAAATAGATTTGTTGCAACAATATTATCCACAAAATCAAAGATCGACAAATATATCAAAGAGAATGAATAAATTAAATTATGTTTAGTTAATTATTGAAAAAACATTTGGGCTAGCTGTGCTGATGGATCTTCTTCCTTTGGAACAATTTGCCTATCATTTGTTTTTTACGATAAAATTATATTTATTTTATTTTTGGAGTGAATAATTATGTAACACCCCAAATTTTTCAACTTGGAGAGTTACTGGTTAGGACCTCACAGTGGGTCCTGACCTTAGTTTGACAACAACTTAACAAGATCTTACAACAAGGCACAGATAAGAAAAAACCGAAAATCATAAATTAAGTCTTAACAACGTATGAACGTGACCAGAACAACCAACAGCCGGAAAACATAAGATAACAACTACGGGTAGAAAGAAAGAACCAAGGTCCAACTGGAAATCCCACAAATAAAGAAACTGCAACACGTCCTAAAAGTACGACACCCCGGCTGACCACTACCATCTGGATCACTCGGCATCTGCTCTAACCTGTGGTACGTCTACACAACATAAAAACTGTTAGCTAACTATCCAAATATAAGTAGAATAATAACAGCACAAACACACGCAGAAAAATATAAACAAACATCATGCTGGCACACAACCGTTTATTATCTATTATTTAGGTGATTCATCTTATTCAATTTTACAGTTGTGGCACGAGAACTCTTAACAGTTCTCGCCTCCGTTCCTTATCCAACTGGGTGTAGGTCTAGCTGACCTCCGTCGGTAGCATCACTACAAACCGAGTATGGACTAGTCCCTAAAGAAACTCCCAGCGCCCTCAAGCTAACTGAGCAGAATGCCACCACCCGTTACTCTTAGGCCAAGTATAGGTCGGTAAATATCTATCACAACCTATAACTCTAAACATCTCAATCACACACCACTATCATCATTCATGCTCATATTCAGAAGTCAGCTAAGTAAGCCCAAAGGACTTACTTGTTATAAATCTCGATTTTCTGTAAACCAAACTCGCTCTGTAAACTGTAGCAGCTCAGTTGCCTGCCAAAGGAGATAAGTGCATTAGCACACTCCAACGTAATTAGAAGTCTAAGACTTCTAAGATAGAAGATCGTAATAGGACAGAACTGATTATAGTACTAATTTATGGTAAAATGACTATTTTACCCTTAGTCCCGAAACTCCCAGAATTTCCACAATTCTTGTCTAAACTCTTATTTGAGACTATAAAGTCATATTCTAAGTCCTAAAGTTTAGTTTGGTTACAAACTGGCACTTTTCCTATTTTCCTATTTTCCGAAAGATCGTAAAGGTCCAACTTTGGTTTCAAATATAAAATTCGTAGAAGCTTATAAAAATTCCGAAATAATTCTCTAGATCATCTATGATGTTCCATCTACCCTTAGGAGCAAGAATTTCTCAAAACTGTTCATCCATCATTTTTATAAAAATTCTCAAAGTTGGCTACAACACTTACATTTTCTATACTTAACCAAAATTCCAATGTTTACAAAAACTTCTTAACTACCCAACTTTGGAAGCTTATAACTTCTAATCCGACCGTTCATTTCTTCTCAAATTTTAATACAGTAAACTACATCTTTCCATCTATCACATACTAAAATTTCAACGGTGGACGCTTAATCTAAAACATTATAATTGATCCCTAAGTTCGGTACTCATAACAATATTTCTGGATGGAAAGCAAAAGAAAAGATTCTGAGTTCAACTCCTACTGGCTACTGCAGGATACAATATAATGGACATATCCTCATCAGTTTGTACATTTGATTAGCAGGAATTAAATCACTCTTCAAACTACGTCTCCAATTCTATCATAAACTGGAAGTCCGACTCTATTCCGACTCCAACAGATTTTTAGCGGAAGGATGATTCACCTGTCTGCAGCAATGAAGGGACTCGACACTGCTGAGATTCTCCGGTGTTGCTCGGTATTGGCAACGCAGAGGGAGTCCAATTGAAGGCTACAGTAGCAAAATCTCCTCCGTCAGAGGACTTAAGCAGTTACGGCTGGAAGGTACGTCCCGTTCTAAGATCCGGGTTCGAAGGGAGTTAAGGTTCAGCAGTGTATAGGCGTTAGAGAAGAAGCGAGAGAGGGATAAGGATGGAGACCTTACCGACGTTCCTGTTCTGGCGGGTGCTGTAGACAAGACCCTCTCCTTACTACCAACTACGCTGCACAGAGGAATACAGTTGAGATGATTGAAAAGGTAAGCAAGGTTCTAAGGGTTAGAATGTTTACGTGATGACTGCACTGAATCTATGGGCTGCCGACAAGGAGATGCAGCTTCAGACTCGGATCTGACTGCGTAAGGTGAGGGTGAGAGATTAGTTTCTGCGTGTTAGATCTATGTAGAGTGGGTACGAAGGAGGTGTCATACCTGTGTCCGCCCGCGCTGAATCTTTTGGCGTGCCCTATCTGTGATGGAAGGCGGCTGCGGTACTCTACTCCGGAGGCGACAAAGGGGAGAGGCGGAATCAGTAGGCTATTGCTGCGAGATGGGGAACGGGAGATGGCGATCGACTGCTGTGATGAGGATGATCCGTTGCAAAAGGAAAGGGTGAGAAGGAAGTGCTGAACGTGGACGGGAATCTGGACGGCAGTTGCAGTATGTGAAGCGCGTCGTCTGTGGCGTGATCTGCGGAGGCGTTACACGAGGATCTTCCCTTGATCCAGCTCAACACACGTAAGGGAGATGCAACCATTCCTTTGTTGGGCCGGATCTCGACGGGCTTTCTGGCTAGGAATTGTACCAGAAGTCAAGGATGGGCCAACAACAATGAAATGAAGAGAGGTGGGCTGAGACAACATGGGCCAAGGAAGAGAGTAAGGGGAGGTGGGCTGTCATTTGTTGTCTGGCCTTGTCACAATGTTGTCGGGTTCCGTCATGGCCTCGTCTCAGCTTGTCAAGGTCTCATTAAAAGACGTCGTTATGGCTTAGATTAGGGTTTAATAAAATTCATCATTTTATGTGACTAAAATAGTACATAAAATGATAGAATGTGTTCTAATAAAACCTTTGGTAGAATTAGGAAAGGTCAACGGATCGAAAAAACCTGTTTGACTCGAACTAAACGAAGTTAAAATTTTCCGGATATTACAATCTCAATATTGAATTTTATTATTAATTTCCTACATTATTTTTCAATTTAAAGAAAAAAATATGTCAGTGTAAATTATGCTATGTTTTAGAATCATACTATAATAACTAGTTTAAACTGCATATTTTCTACGGAAGTATAATTACAATTGATATAAAAATATATTTTTAAAATATATGAAATTTTAGAAGGATTAATATAACACTACTAGTTAGTGGTTTTGGGAGTGTTCCTAAAACCTTTATTAAAGCAAGGGTTTCTTATACAAACACTAGTGTTTCTCGTATAAAATGAGAGTATTGCTCATACTTTTTCTATAATTAGGTTATTGAATCATGTATATAATGAACGTTCTCTCACTTGAAACCCTCTCTTCTTTTACCGTGCTTGCGAGCAATCTTCAGTCATCTCCCAATCGAACTCCAAACCTCATTTCTACTCTGCGTGCTTGTCTCCTCCACTAAGCGCCAAAGGTTCCGCAACCAAGTAAGGAATGAACTTCTTCCTTCCTTCCCCTCCCTTATGGGTTCCATAATCCATAGTTCTACCCATCCATATTTGGTCCGGCAGTTCCTATGCCCTTCTTTGGTCGTCTCTTTCCTCTTGAGTTTATGACTTCCTCTTCTAGGCTTTCGTCTGATGCATCCTGATTCAGGTTTCAATTACCGTTCATTCATCATGAAACTTCCTGTTCGTCTTCTCCAGGGAAGTACATGTTCCAACGACTTCATTGCTCATCCTCTTCAGACTCGGATGTCGAGTCACTCGATTCAAGCTCCAATACCTAGTGAATTACTGAAATTGAAATTTTTATTGTTATTGTGAATTAATCAATTTGAAATTGAAAATTTTGTTGTAAATTTAAATTTAAATTGTTGTTGTCACTCACTATGAAGTCGAGGAAAGTTTTTGATGTGAACGATTTTTCCCGCAAATGTTTTGACAAAATTTTGTTAGACTTTGGGTTGTGCAATAAAATTGTCGAACACCCGTTAGCCTTTTAAAACACTTAACCCTAGTGTTTTTCACAAACCATCCAAAAAACAAAGTAAATACAACCACTAGCGTGCGTACCAAATATTAGCGTAACACCAAACTTGAACTTAAACGCACTGTATTGTTTCAAGTACACGAGGTGAAGGGGAGGTGGGGGACGGAATTGCCTAACAAGCAAGAACACGTGTGTAGTTTCTTTGTAAACCCAAACAGGGCCCCACTTATTGCATGCAATTATATTAGATAATTTAGTTTTTTTTTAACTCAAAATTATAGCTGTAGAGCAACTATAGCTTAGAACTCAATTATGACCCAACATGCCATAAAATAATGGACGGCGAACTTTGTCAACACCCAATAGAGAGTGTTAAGCATTTCTTTTGTAAATGTCCGTATACACTAAACAATATCAATAATAATAAAGTCAAAACGCTCCTACTCAACTATGACCCAACATGCCATAAAATAATGGACATCATCATAAAGATAAAGGAAAACTGTAATCCGTCAGAATTAAGACAAATAGTGATTACATGGTGGAACATTTGGCTAACGAGAAACTAAATAATTTTTAATAAGAAAAAAATACCACCTGATCTAAAACAAGTGATCCAAAAACAAGTCAAAGAATGGGATGAGGCTAACCCAAAAACAACAAACTGCAACACAAGACCTCAACAACAAAAGACGAAAAACAAAAAACATTAAATGGAAGAAACCAAGTTTGGATTCTGTCAAAATTAATTTTGATACTTCTAAAAATTCTAATGACCAATGTGCCTTCTAAAAATTCTAAAAATTTTCTTTCTAAAATATCTTATTATAAATTTATTTTAGTTAATAATTAAAAATAAATCAATTGTATGAACATCATTTTAATTTTAATTTTTTATAATATATTTATTTATGTTTGTTTAAAAACTAATAAAAGAATTTTTTTTTTTTATTAAACTAATTAAGAAATAAAACGGATAAAAACAAATCTCTAATGATAATAAATACTCCTTAGTATTTAATCAATGCGTAAGAAATCATATCATTGCAAGCAAAAATTCTAAAATATTACCTAAATACATTCATTTATTCATTTTTGTACTCTAAAACGCAGTTGGGGTTTACCCAGAATTATACGGTATAACATTAACATCTATCAATCAAATCAAATTTATCTAAATGTCTTTGTAAGAAATATCGTAAACTAACGATCAAATCAACGTACAATTCAAAACCCTGGCCGTTAATAAATGAAACTTAAATAAAATAATAATAACAACAACAATAATAGTATAACTTCTCAGCAAAATGTTAATCATGTATCGTAAAAAGAGTATATTCCGAAAATTGTTAAACTTAGGGTAACTCCGGAATCGGAAACGGAAAGAAAACGAATTTAGTCCATATGTATTTATTCATGAAATTTTATGGAATCATTCCTTGTATTTTGCACTTGTCTCCCCACATTTTGTTACCCTATAGGATATCAAAAGTAATCAAATTCAACTCCAATTACTTCAAACCACAAGGAATAATTCCAAAAACTTTCATGAATAAGGGTGTATATATGGACTAGATTCGTTTCCGATTCCGGAATTAAAACCAAACGGGCCCTTAAAGGCATTATTAAAAAATGGGAATTTTAGAGGTACCGGCGAAAATCGTTAATGGTAATTACAACTACGCACGCGAAGTGCGTAGTTTCGCTTTTTACATCTGGATTCAAACTACGCGTTTGACAAGCGTAGTTGGAGCCGTCCTGAGCCAGTTAGAGCCGATGAAGAATTTTTTTATAAAAATATCTGCACAACTACGCTATTGGTAAGCGTAGAATGAGTTTTTTTTTTAAATCCAACTTTGGTAATGACTACCAATGTTGGAGTTTCTTTTTCTTTTTCTTTTCTTTTCTTTTTAAAAAAATTTTACTCCAACTACACTTACCATTAGCGTAGCTGGAGTTTACCACAAGCGTAGTTAATGGGCTCCTATCAGCTTTGCCTCAGCTCTAACTACGCACGACACAAGCGTAGTTAGATTTCGGAGTTGAAAAACAAAACTAAACATTTCGCGTGCGTAATTTATTTTGTTTATAGCGATTTTCGCCGTTACATCTATGCTTTTCCTTAAAAAAACTGAATTTTTTTTGGAATATTCAGAAAAAAATGAATTTTTAATAATAAAATAATTATAAAAAAAAAGAAAAGAAAAGAAAAGAATTTGGTGATCGATCACGCGTGTGAATAAATGGGCAGATCATCTCCTCTATTATAAAGCCTTCATTATCTCCAACCCAATCCAACAAAGAAACCAATTCTTCTTTCACATACAAATTAAGTATGCAATCCAAGAAGAGCAGGAAGCGAAGGAGCTCTCATCGGAGCCACAGAACGACGCCGTACCAACAACACTCAAAGGTGGAGAAGAAAGTGAAGAAGCTGCAGAGTTTGATACCCGGCGGCGATGAACTCTGCCCGGAAAACCTGTTTCTTCACACCGCCGATTATATATTCCGATTGAAGCTCCAGATTCATCTTCTTAAAGCTCTTTATAACTCTTCTACTTCCTCTTCTACCTCTAGCTCTTGCAGTACGGATCTTGATTCCTAATTTACCATTCATATATAAATATAATATATGATGATATATATATATACGCATCATTTTTCTTGCCCTTTTTATGTTTTTTTCTTCAGTTGATCAGTCGTAATATATTACTAGAGAAAAATACCTTGAGAAAGAAAGACTTTGTAGTATATATATATATATATATATATAGTTTTAGTATTTTTGTAATTGTTATTTGTTATTAGAAAACAAAGTTCTTAACCTATTTATAAGGAGATAATTTAGAAAAAACAGAAAATATAAGTCGGTTAGAGTTTATATTTTAAATCCTAGACAATTTATTTCTTAGTTTGGATAAATATATAATCCAGAAATCAAAATTTGGGAAGTTGAAAATTGGTTTCATTTGTGAAATTTCCAATGGATATATTGTTGCTTGCAGATGGCATTGCATTGTGGTGTTTTGGATCAGCTTAAGTTTCTAAGGTCCGATTAGCCCAATCGGACGAGATTGTTGTTGTTTGGATTTATCAATAATGTCTTGAGGTTGTCATACCAATCCGACAACGGTTTTAATACCATGTGAAATACGAAATGTCAAAATAACCTTGGATTTAATTTCTTTATTCGAGTATATTTGCCCGTTAAACTCAAATCTAATACATATAAGTCCAGTGAGATTTTATTTTGAAAACAATCGACAACAAGAGAGCAAAACTAAGACCGCTGTATATTAGGGTAAATCTAGACCACTTATATCAGGGGCAGATATAAGGGGTAAGGGAGGGGACTGTGCCCTCCTTCCGTCAAGATTATTTCCCCTTAGGTGGACAAAATAACTACAACTCTTTTAGTATATCAGGGGCAGATATAAGGGGTAAGGGAGGGGACAGACCTTATATATTAGGTTGCATATTTGGTTATTATGAAAGTGAACTAGATTTTACACTATTGAAAGTTAGGTAAATGTATTTTGTAATGATTAGGATAGAATAAACTAGGTACTTTATTAATCTCATTCTTAAACTAGATCCTTAAATCACTCGTAACTGAACTTTATAACCGTCTTTTCCACCATATATAAAAAGACCATCTTGAGCCAATTTACTAATTTCCTCAATTCATATAATGATAATTTCATTCTTTATTTTTTAGAGTGAAGATAATTTAAAGAAAGGGGCCTAAAAAAACCCACGATAATACTAATAATCTGAGTGAAATTTCATTCATATATTAACCCATAATAAATATCTCTAACTTAGTATAACAAGCGTATATATATCATTACATCGGTTATCTTTCTAATCGACTTCTTGATACATTTAACCGGTATATTGAATATGATCAAAAAATTACCTTAACATTTTGTGTAATACTTTGTTTTTTTTTAATGATCAATATGATTTTTTTTCTTTTTCTTAAAAAAAATTACGGAATCCGTCATTCCGATAAAAAATCGAATTCAGATAAGTATGGACAAAACATTAAGTCCGAATTTTAAACTTAGCCCGAAAAAAGCAAATAATTTTTTTTAATAGTCCTATTTGAGCCTGAATTTTCCAAGTTACTTCAACTATGTAAAAGACGGCAAACCAGGAATTGAATGTTCAAATTACGGCAGGCATGAATCATATCTTGATGTATCATATAAAGTAGGTAACTAGCTTAGTAGATATCGATCGGTGGCCATATTGATGATCAAATTGTACATATATACTCATGAGTACGTACATTAAGTGCTAACATACTAGAGCACGCAATGTATTCTATATTCTACATACACCACAACGTACACGTATGGCCAAATTTTAAATCATCACACACACACACATATATATATATATTGGTATACAAAGCCCTCTCTTTAAGTGTCAAGGTTTCATCTATCGTACTGGATCGTGCGGTATGATCATACTTTTCGTGAAGGCAATAGAGTTGTGGATGTGCTTGCTAATATTGTTTTTACTTTTTGTTGGTTGTTATTTTTGTTCCGAACCTCCTTTGTTTGTTAGAAGATATATTGTTGAAGACTCTCGAGGTATTAATTTTCTTTAATCGATTCCAGTTTAATTTACAGTTTGGGGGAGATCGACGCCTCTCCACTTTTCTAACAAAAAAAAAAGTTTGTTTGAAACTAGTGTGAACTAGAGCATTAATTTGGCTTTGTTTGGTGCAACAACTTATGTAATATAAGAAGACTAAAATCTCACTACGAATATGCGGATCGGTGTGAACAACTCTTATTTTATCATACTTAGTGCATTACATATTTAAGAGAAATTAATTTTCTGTATATCTCTATCTTATGATCTCAAGTGTTGAAAAGACCCATATAAGTATACCAAATTAAAGCTTCAAATAGATTGGTGTAGGGTTTAGTTTAGTCCCATTGAATTATTGTTCAAAAGGATAATAGTCTTAGGTCCAAACCTCAAGCATTTTATGGGTCATATATGTGTTCCTTGGACTAAGGGTCTGTTTGGTGAACATGGTAGATTATTTGGAAGATTAAAATTTCACAATAATCCTCAATAATCTCGATAATCCATATTGAAGTGGATGAAAAAAATGGGTAGAATAATCTCCCAAAATAATCTCCGGAGGTTATAATCTCAGTAATCTCGATAATCCCTGGCTCACCGAACGCACCCTAAGTCACAACAACTATGTATACTTTACATTATTTTACAAGGCAAAGAGTCCCTACATTCTATTGAATACACAACATTACTTCATAAACAGGCAAAATCCCTTTAACTAGACCTTTTCTTTTAAGCTCGAGGTGTCCAGAATCACTCGGTATCCCAACGGTTTTAACACTAGTCTTGAAAATACCCAATATAGGAAAATTAACGGCAAGTCGTTAAAAGACTAAACGGGATAACAAAGTTTCGAAAGAGGTTGGTTGTACAATGTGTGAAACTCAAACACAGAGGTATATAATTTTACTCTCGCGTCTCAATCATTCCGACTTGATATCCCAACGATTTTATACACTAATCAGAAAATACTCAACTTTTGAAAGAGGTCGATTGTACAACTCGTGAAACACTGACACAAGACCTATATAACTTTACTATCACGTCTCAATCATCCCAACTTGGTATTCTAACAATTTGAAACACTAGTGTAGAAATTTAGCAGTAACTTGTTAAAAGACTAAAAAGGATACTACTCTTGTCGAATGACGTTCATTATACAATTTGTGAAACTCAAATAAAAGACCTATATAATTTTACTCTCACGTCTCAACCGTTCTGACTCGGTATCCCAACAATTTAAACATTGGTCTGGAAAATACCAAGTTTAGGAAAATTAACAGCAAGTCGTTAAAAGACTATATGGGGCAACACTATCGAAAGAGGTCGATAAAAAAACTAGTGGAACTCAAACATAAGGCCTATATAATTTTACTCTCACGTTTCAATCATCTTGACTCGTATCACAATGGATTAAACACTAGTCCGAAAAGTCCTCAATTCATGAAAAATTTAACGGCCTAAACAAGATAACACCGTCGAAAGAGATTTTGGAACTCATAGAACTCAAACACAAAACCTATATAATTTCACTCTCACGTCTCAATCATCCCGGTTAACACCCATAAGTCCCCTTTAGCTAGACTTTTCCTAGTCAAAAGGGCAAAGCAGTTAACTTGAAATAGTGCTACTATTCATGAATTGGATGGAAAATCTGCCCTTGCATGTTGCACTGCATGTGCATGTGCCCCCCAAACATGCCATACGTGGAAGTTACACCATTCTTGTCCCAAATTTTGTAAGATTTTTTGCTTAGTTTTGGCAATATTTTCTTTTTAAGTTCAGTTGAACAACCATAATGCTGTAGATGGACCAATGTTAAGGACCAATAATAAGTCATGGACCTACCATCTCTTAAGAAAAAATCTCTATTGTTTATCTGGGTGGGAATGCTTTACTCATCAACCTAACATTTATATGGCCCAAGAAAAAGGGGCAAAAAACTGTATGGTGTGTAGATGCTCCAATTTTCAACTTAGGAAAAACAGTTGAAACAGTAGTACCACCTATAGTTGTTAGGCCTGTTATTTGAGTGAGCATTGTCACTTGAGTTCAACTCGATTATAAACAAGCCGAACCCTAACACCAAAACTTCAAACGAGTTTTAAAACGTGTTCATATTCAACTCATTTAGAAAATAAACGAGTCAAAACTGAACTCGAGTAGCTCTTCCTAATATCCCAGCCCTATCTATAGTCTTATTTTAATCAATCGAGGCATAAAATGTGCTCGTTTATAAAAGTGAATGGGCCAGAGTAGCTCATCTTATATAACAGCTCAAGCGATTAGTGACTGCTATTTCAAACTACATTCGATAGCAGTAACAAAACTCCGAAATGGTCAAATACCGTTCATTTCATTCGGTAAATTACGTGGTAAATAAACATGGTAAAAGGAAAAAACATGCAACTGTAAATAAGAGTAGAACTGTAAAATTATACAGTTTTTTGTATTCTACAAAAGGATCTTCATTGTGCTTTGAACAAGAGAGACTTGGTTGTATGGAAGACAAAAACAGTAGAGTCAAGAACCACCCATGTATCTCAAATATATGACTTACAATCTAGCTTTCTCCTTCATGCCTTGCACAAAATTCGATCCTCGCATTTCAGTACAATAAGAAACCTCAATCAATGTACACAAAACCACCAAACTGGACGGGGTGGGACTTGGGAGTAAGACGAGACGATTGAAAATGAATGAGCAAGTACCAAAAAGAAACAAGCCAGAAAAAAAATTACACATTTAGAGTAAGAACTCACTTGAACAATGCTGATTCTGATCTGATAGCTGCTTCCTGGCTATTTTTACCTTCATGCAAAAGCAATGTCGAGTTTGAATCCCACGAGACCAAAATGGTAAAACTCTTGTTTGAGTATTGAAAGCTCATCATCTATCTCGATTCAAATCCATTGAACTTCACAAGCCTTGTGGGAAATTGTTGATTTGCCCTTCCTCTAAGACATCTTTTCCGTTTTGTTTGTATGCTATACGTATACGCATGACAAGGGATTTCTGCATACGGGAAACCAATAGTCATCAGTGCAATACTCTAAATATTTCCAAGTTAGTATTTAGTTGCAAATATAATTCAACTTGGTATGAAGACCGATTTACACAACGCACGTAAAACGGTTTAGGGTAATGCTTTTCCATTGACAGCCCTAAGATAAGGGGATTTAAATGTATACCTAAGATTGCAAGAATTGAAGGCTTCAAATATTTCATGGTATGAAATAAGTACCTTTCCATGCTGGCTATTAGTAACTCGCATGTTTTGTGTGATGGTGCCATTCCCACTTGCAGGGAGAGTGTTACCGCTAGCAGGATCCAAGTGCAGTTGAAGAAACTACAAAAATAAGTAAACGTCAAAGTTTGTTAAACGAAGAAGCTTATACAAGGTCATGATAAGAAGTAAAGGATGTTTCAAAAAACTAATACTAGTCTATATTGAAGCTAAATAAATGGAGTTGCAATAGAAACTTAAAATAATTTGACTTAACGAAGTTGAAGGCCCTACAGTTATTTTGATAAGCAATCCAGCAAAAATATTATGTGTTTGTAACGATTAATCAAATAGCCACCTTGGGTACTGCAGCCTGGAATACGAAATCGGTTAAGGCGTCTGATGACAAATTAGTGAAAGTAGCCTTGATTAATGTTGTCTGGGGACCGCCAGGTGGCTTGGAGAATTCACACTCCATCTTCAGAGAGTTGCTCTTAAATGCAATAATAGATGGATATGATGAACCGTTGTTTACTGCAAGACAAAGAAGAATTCAGTATTTTTCTTTTCTACAAATTTACTGCAGAGTATATGTGCAGACTGCAGACGAGTAAACTACCAGGGAGTGGTGGACTTGGAGTAAGTCCACCCAATAAATCCATCATAGGAGCAGCAGAAGAAGAAAGTGAAGCCACTCCCTTCAGTGGAAGGCTTGAAGCGTTGTTTTCATGTCCCAAAGATAAAATATCGGAACTCAATGAGCTATTCGCAGCAGGAGTGCTTCCAATAGACAAAAGATCCAATAGGGCATCCGTGCCAGCTTTATGATTTTGAGTTCCACCTGAAAGGGTAAAAGAAAAGACACTGTTTACAATACAAAGCCAGCAATGGAAGGTTATTTCGTTGAATAAAGAGATGCATCAGCTCATTAACACAGACTCACACCTGACTGAGATGTTTCGATAGACAAATCACCAAGAAGATCTTGAAGAAAATCACCCCCTGAAGAACTAGGTGCCGGGACATCATCTGAAGTTAGATCAAGTAAATCAACAAGTGGAGCAGCAGGAGGTTTAGCAACTCCGTTAGGGAGACCAACGGAAGGCCCGTTGGAACTTGGAGTTGTTGTAGGTAAAGAGCCAGTCCTTCTTCCACTGTAAGTCGCTTCATCCAGAACTGGCATTCTTTCTAGCACTGAAGCTCTGTATAATAATTAAATTATGAGACATTTTAGAGATTCTAATATGAAAATGTTTATCACTTGTCCTTAAAATTATTAGTAGATTGTTCGTGATGGTTTTCAAGAAAGTAAAATTGATATGGATGGGTACAATAGTATATTAATGGTTTCCTTTAAGTGTGCAAATTACTAGAATCACATTTTCATACAGAGGGGTACATCATTATGACAAATTAAACGGCAAGTTAGCGAGTAATGAAGAAAATAATGAGATGCAAAAAAATCACGCTGAAGAAAATGATGAGATCCAAAAAACTCACGCTGAAGAAAATACACTTCAAACGGATACCTGATATTTTGGTGCCTTCCAATGACCGCATTAAATTCAAGTGACCTCTGCTGCAATTCAAGTAAAAGGCTTCCCTTGAATTGTGAGATTATCCCCTTTATCCTCCTTCAAATACAAAAGAATAGCATTAAGTTTCAGCAGGTAAAAAAAGCGTCTAAGTGAAGGTGTACAAACAAGAGACAAACAATCTTCTTAAAGAGCAAAGAAAGATGATAAACTCACTCTGAACAAGCTGGAAAGCGAGAAGAAAGCTTCAAAAGAGCAACCAAACACATAGACTTGGTAGTAAGATCAGAACTGTGGCGCTTAATGGCAATCTCAATAGGATCCACAGCATCAGATTCAGTTACCTGTTTGGATATTGAATAAGCTAAAGGAATTCAACACATCAAATAGAGTAGTATTGTATGCAAGTGTTCAATGCCGTGCATTAGCATAACAAGAAGCAATTCTGATACAAAAAGCTATGAGATGTATCATGTATACACTGTCGACTATTGAAAACAAGCTTCTTTTTTTAACTCCCGATAATGAACAGGGTTTAGTTAGTAACAAGAAGTCTAGGCATAGCATAGGGGAAATCGTTCAATCCCACTCGTGCCTCTTAGATCTAGTCCATTTAAACCAAACAAATACGAAAGTGAGATGAATAAAGTGCAAGCTTTGTGTATAAATGCACTCACGGTTATAGGTTCCTCAATATCAAGCATCCCCACATTATTGACCAACATATCACCGTATTCACCGATGCACCACACGGCCACTTTGATGAGGCTTTCCTGTAAAAGGAATCAAATTTTATACCAAAAGAAGGTTTTCCAGATACAGATGTCTTCTTAAAAATATATTAACAAAATTTACCTGCTCAGGTGATATTTGAAGAGCTTTATACAAAGACCTAGTTGTATATCCTTGAAGATCAGAAGCATTACTTATCGCAACAATTAGACCATGCCACACTTCATTTTTGACAAAAGTACCAGCCTGAAATAGAATCGGGACTCTTAAGGAATAATTCGAATAAATGGACCTGAGTTTCTTGTATACAAAATAAAAAGTGATATTGTGAAGAAAGTGGCCTAAAAATTATGAAGGATTAAATACAAGACTTTACATCAAGACATTACAGAAGAAACCAAGGGTACTGTCAGATACTTTTAGTACATACCTCTGTCAGAACCTTTATCATTTGATCAATGAACCAAACCTTGTCCTCAGGAAACCTGAAATAACAATTTATATGTTAGAACAAAATTATCATAAATCCACTGAATACACCAGAAAATGGAAGAAGCAATAGGGTTCACTTGATATAGACAACCCATACAAAGACTCTGCAATTCAGTTTCACTTAAACCTGATTTGGTCAATCTATCATTTGACATTTGACATATCAACAGCACAATATAAAGTTTCTACTTTCAAGCTGCAGAACCATAATTCACCTACTGGCAACTTTTTGCTCATCCATATCGGTTTTCCAGCTCAGAGATTATAGGCAAAACAAACTTTAAAAACGTAGAATGCAGAAATTTCTTGCTCAATGTCAACTCACCTAAAAGGTTCAACTCCAACTGTGAATCAATTTTAGTTTTACTATAAAGTCCACACACAGATTCTCACTTACATAGACCAATCCGAAACTGAACTTATTCAAAATTATCTTAGTGAGATCTAGGACTATGGAATTCCAAATTTTCCTTTGGTTTACTTCATTACTAGCAAACTTGTATAATTTTATGAAACAAATTCTGATCTTAACCTTCAGTGTGAAATAGTATTCACCGTTTTAGGCATTGAGAATTTTGAGCTGTGACGAGGCATTAATACAGATATTCATACAGAAAAGATACTGAAGTTTTAAATTTGTAATTCATCCAAATAAAAATTAGTCAGAAGTTTTGGACATACTTCTCAATGATGGAGCAAATTTTGGCCGTAAGATCTCCTTTGAATTCTTGATCGCTTATTTCCAAATAGTCAATCAGCTCCTTTGACAATGATTTAACATTGCTCTCATTGACGAGCAGATATACAAGTTCAAGGGCTTTTTTCCTAATCGAAGCATCTGAATCCTGAAAAGCAGGGTGGTCAAGCGATGCATGAAAAAATAATACACGAAGATCAAGATACTTGAATAAAAAGACAGAGACAATGACAAAACAACTATTAGTTCCAAAGAAACTTGCAAAAAAATACGTCCTCGATATATTTTACTTGGAAAACAACTATTAGTCAATCAACTCCTTTATCTTGTAAGTCTGTCACAACGTAACAACATTTTAGGCATTTTAGCAGATGGACTACTGTCACTATGAAGAACATGTTGGGGAAAATAAATAGCATTGTGGGGTAAAAAGGAAAGAAGGGTATTTACTATTCAGAATGTATAAAGCAAGGTATCATCGCTTCGTCTGCTTTCCACAAGTACACAAAAGAATAGAACTAGCAACAATTATCATTTAGCCTTTAAAAATAAAACAATTATCATTTAATACGAGCCTTTCTTTTTCAAGGCCTCTGAGATTTTTACATGCACGTGGATTGATGAGAGTATTATCTATATTTCATTCATATTAAGAAGAAAACATTACCTTGACACACTCCAAAATTGTTGTCCTATGCCTCTGAACAGCTTGAGAATCAACTGTGATAGCCTTCATCAACATATTTAATGCAACATACCTGAAATGGCAATAAATTAACCACATTTAACAGCCACATAACCATAGGCACAGACTGCTGAGTTGTGTGTCCGATTGCAACATATGCCAGCTGAAACTTCAAATTTAGGACTGCTTGTATTAGGGCATTTACTGTTGCCACAATTCCCAGCACAACTTCTATAATAAATTTAATAGCACAGACTGCTAGGGAAGTTGCAAAACCCTGCCCCCCTTCTCTTGTGGCACTCTCTTTCTTCCCGCCATCAATTTCTATATAATTTATGACTGCTGTTATTAGGGCATTTACTGTTGCCACAATTATCAGCACAACTTCTATAATAAATTTAAAAGCACAAAACTATATAAATTTAATAGCACACACTGCTAGGGAAGTTGCAAAACCCTGGCCCCCTTCTCTTGTGGCACTCTCTTTCTTCCCGCCATCAATTTCTATATAATTTAATAGCACAAAACTATTCTGGTTGGATCATATTTTATTGGAAGTTGCAAAACCCCAGTCCCCACCCCCTGTAGCTCCCCCTTTCTTCCTCCCACCAAATTCTATCTAAATTTAATAGAATACTATATTGGTTGCAATATCTAAAACCATCTTTGTGGATCCACAGTCCAAAGTGATGCAAAACAACTTATCCAATTCCAAAGTGTAGCAAGCTAGCATCATTTCAGACAGTACCTAATATTATTGTCTCTGTTTGACAAAAATCTTCCCAAAATATTAATTGCAAGCACGCGCAATCCACCATTATCTTCAATGCTCATAATGGTCTCAACACACTGATAAAGAATGGCATTTCCAGCATTCTTGTTGGACTCTGTTTTGGTTGCCACCTATGAATAACAAAGAACAAGTGAGGATACATGGCCATAGAGATGTTATTTTGTAGTAAAAAAAGTGCAACACGGAAAAGATAAAACAGTGTCATGGCAAAAGTTCGGACCATACAAACTTGATCTGCGAAATATTTTCTGAACACTAGAAGGCAACGTGTGTAAAAAAGAACAAACTGAATAATTTTTAGTTATTGAGACTCATACCGAGGAAGGACTACTTGACTACACAAACATTCAACAGATAACACAAATGCATGTATGCAGAGAAATTTGGCAAATGACCTGTGCGAGAATGTCATTCATACTGTCACTAGCCTCCGAGTCTCCTTGACCCAACACACGTAAAAGTTTTAATAATCTGATATGAAGAAAAGGGTCTGTAATTCCTCCAACGTCATATTCAGGTGCATATGGACTGTTCACAAGGTCCTTCAGGACTCTGACCAAACTGTCTGTACATTTCTGTAGGCACGAGAAAAGACAAGTTCATGTCAGATGAAATGTTGATCATATGAAAAGGTCATATATATATAGTAAGAATCTATTATTCAAGAAGAAGCATACAAGTCAGTTATGCTCTGACCATGTCACCATCTAAGCTAATGGCTTGCAAATTTGGTAGGTTCAAATACTGAAAGACAGCATGAAACAGTCACCTGTAGCTTAAGCATTCTTAATTTACGGAGTCTATACATTTGAAATAGTTCAAAGACCACTAAACTAATAATGCAAGTTCGTAAATCTTAATATCCAGTCCCGTCCATTTAAAAGCAAAGTAGGGGAACCAATAAATATTGAAACATAAACATCATTCATATATCTTGAAATGTACACATGTGAAAAGCAATGAAGCTACCTTTCTGAAATATTCAAGGGCATCCTCACTGGCTTTACATAATTCTATGCACAGTTGAACTCCAGTTATAAGTACTCCGTGGTGTTTTTCCTTGAGCAAAGCTGCAGCATGATTTACGAAGTTCTCCGCCAGATCAGGAACTTTCTTTATGATCCTTATAGAAGATAGAGCTGCCTATTTCATACAGACATCATAAACAAAAAAAGCTTGTGGACATCATAAATCCGACTGAATCAGTAGAGAAGCATCTAAGTAAAATTATGAGAATGATGTCTGCAATCAGATTTACAGACTTCTCTGAAGACACTAAATTTTTCATCCAAAACTAAAGTAATGGATATCTCGTGAAAGAATGGTTATTATGGCTTCCAGTTTTAATATTACAATGAACCCTAATCAAAGTCAACAAGAAAAGAAGATAAAACTTTACTCGACAAAGCTGAAAGAACTTGAAATAAAGGAAAAAGAACAGCCTGCCAGGAAAAAAAATATTTGCAAATGTTTATACCACAAATTCCAGACAACTTTACAAGAAATTGTCACACTACAAATATACTGTAATAAATGCATTGGCTACTAATTAATCAAGGCATTCCAGAATATGAAACTTTAGTATCAGGAGGACCAGAATATGAATGTCTAGTCGTTAATTTAAGCGTCAAAAGACAATGAATCAATTTTCCTTTGCTCCCTTTAAACATCTCAAAAAATATCATTAGAAAATGGTACATGGAATTAAGAACTAAAGTCTGTTGCCTTTCCTAATATAACTGTTATTGGTGCAGTAAGTCCTGATATCTAAAATGAAAAATGTTGCTAATGGGCGGAGCAAAACTAAGTAAAAAACCTTACCTTCTTTCGAACATTTGGATCTCGAAATTGAAGTAAGCGTTCTACTTCTGGTGCAAGATCACGAGCCATTTCTGCAGAACAGATATTACCCAAAGCACAAAGAGCAAGCCCCACAATATACTGGTTTGAGTGATTGAGATCTCTTTGGATTTATCAAGGATAACATATTCATTAATAATTTATGTTTGAAAATTTTAAAGCTATATAACAAAAAGGTAAATTTAGAAATCAACAGGGATTTTTGGATACTGCTTCAAGGAATTTGTCACCAGCATTAGAACTTCTTGTCTTTCATCAAGAAGCAACATAAGACCAAGATATCCTATTCTTTTTTCAGGAAAACCCGGAGACGCGATCAATTTTAGGCACTCCATCTGACCAAAGTGTGTTGGGTAACCAAGCATGTGGATAAACATGAGCTTCGCCATATTGCGATGCCTATAATCAGGATCATTCTCACTAATTGCAGCACGGATAGCTGCACACTCTTTTCTCACAACAGCACGTTCCTCAGCAGCAGTTTTACAAGCACGAATTGCCTTAATCATGTCCCTACATCACAAAAGCACATAGTATCATAAGTCACTATTTTTTTTTTAAGTGGTTTTTTTTTCTTTTGAGAAGATAAAGTGAATTATTGATTCCATTGGAAATACATAAATCACCAGCAAAATTCATCTTAGCAGAAGTTGGTCAATTATCTAGCCTTATCATTACTAGTTCAGCAGAATGTATGATCTCTGAACATTGAGTTTCGCAATCAGCCTTGTGTTAAGATTTTTCCATGGCCACAAAATTTAGACCTCTTCGTATCCCTTTGGCCTTTCACCATGTTGTTTATCATAGGCTCATAGCATTTGTTAAGCAAAGCCAGCTGTGACTCAATATGCATAAAATAAGCTCAAGAACCAATGCTTCCAAATTTCCCTGAACATTTTAAAGTTGCATCTCTACTTGCACCATAATTTTATCGCTCATATTACTGGTCTATTTACTAACATTCAATCTAAAAACAAGGCTCGTGTGATATCCACTTAAGTAAGTCAGATGAACAGAAAATTCATCCACGATTGTGATGGATACTAACTGTTGATTAAAACTGCAAAAACTCAACAAAATGCTTCTCTCGTTTTGAACAATCCAGTTTACTCAGTTGAATCTATGATGGCAGTTCATTACAACCTCCCTGAATTCACCATTCTTCAGTGGAACTTATCCTCAGTGCAACGGCATAAACAGGCTGATTAGCCTTGAAAACTACACTTCATCGAGGTGAAGGATTGACCTTCAACGCTCACATAGTGAATGCTTCCATTAACACAATCACAATGCAACACAGGAATCCACAGAAACAACACTGCTCATCAAACCTGAAATAGCTCCTTCGTATCATTTCCAAATGAAGTGGTAACTAAACCTCTTTACCCAAAAACCATAAGGAACCAAGCTTCACGCATCCAAAATCAAAATTGAGCCTGTTTACTACTCGACCAATCCATGTCCCGAAAAATCATACAAAAGACCTCGATTGCGAGCATTCAGTTAACGGTAACATGAGATTCAATCACTGACCTATCATTAACAAACGACCGTAGAGACTAGGGCAAAAATCACAAGTAGATCCAAAATACGATCTCGATAAAAAAGCAAAAAAAAAAGTGCAAACTGACCTTAAACGCGTTCCGGAAGAGAAGGGGTTCATGATTACAGGTCTGTGGAGTCTTCGATTCGGATCCTAGTTGAATTGTATCCCCGATATGTAAAAGAAGGGATAAAAAGATTTAGAACTGGAAGGCAATCGAGATCCGGCGATAACGAATTGGATGGAAACAAGCACCTGATGAGGAAAGAGGAGATCGGAACCGGAACTGGATCTGGAGAGAGGAGGATGAAGAAAGAATTTTCAATGGCGATTTTTTTATTTTTTATTATTTCTTTTATTTTGATGTCTCATCTTTCATTCATTGAGCCATGGCTGAATCGCTCTTTCGCGGTGGCTCGATGTACTGCTCTAATTGAAATAAAATTCGGAGAATGTCGGTAATTAATTTTGACACAATACATAAAAAATCATTACAATAATTATTTTTATTACATCAGTTTATCTAATGTAAAGGTATAGTGTTAAATTTTATTTTTTAAATTAATTAAATTTTTCAAAATTTAGGTATTTTTTACTAATCATATAAAAATAAGACTTTAGTTACACTCATATAATAAATAAAAACTAACAATATGTCATATATATTTATATATTTTAAATATTTTAAATAAATATATATAGATAAATGTATATTAATATATAAATATTGTTATATTAATTTTCTAAAGGTCGCAAAAAGGTATAAATTTTTTTAAAAAAATTGTTAGAAAAAAATATATACCTTATTTCTGCAATATGTAAGTCTTATGTTACCATACTTGTGTTACATCTTCTTCATTTGTTCTTTTGCCTCGAATTATTTGAATAAAAAAAATATTCTATGTGTTTTTTAGCATATATTATCAAAATATAGATTAAATTTTTTTTTGACAAAAGTAAATTTATAGAAAATGTGAAATAGTACTCTGGATAGACATGCCTACAACAAGTGGTATAAGGCCCAAAACATCACATATATAGTACTAGAGATAGACATGTAATCCATCTGAACATACCAACTATCTTATACTAAAAGTCGTGAAAAAATATATGAACCCGACATAACTCATGAGGCTCATTCACCTTCGGCAAAGCTATCAGCAGACATGGACACTCACAAGCCTAACAAGTGTCAAACATGTAGGGTTTTTAGATGTGTAAAAGCGGAATTTCAGGAAACAATTTCCTAAACATCTAAACAAGGATCGCATGCATAATAGATTAGATAAGGGGGAAAAGGAATACCTTTTGATGCGTGTTCAATAACTCCTTAAGGATATGTAGAGTCCCAAGTGTTACTCCTCTAGTTGGTCCACCCTTAAGGATATGTAGAGTCCCAAGTGTTACTCCTCTAGTTGGTCCACCCGAGACTGAACAAGAATCGCCTTAAACTTCGATTACTAGAACAAAGGATGAAGCTTTTAAGAGAGGGATCGAAGAGGAAGAACGTGTATGATAAACGGCGGAATGTTTCTTACGTCAAATCCTCTAATCGATCGAATATATATAATGAGGGTTGAGCTTTTTAACTATTAAAAAGCCCGACCTTAAAATATAAGATATATGTTCAGTAATTAATAAATAAATAATCTCTTATCTATTATTAATTACCAACTCCAAAATATATTTTGTACTCCTACAAAATATATCATTTTCCACCATATACTCCTATATGGTAATTCTCTCATTAATTGATTCAGTTCTCCTACTCGTTATGGTGTGACCTCGTAGGACCCGATAACACTAGCAATACATTTTATCATATAAATGTACCGATCATGGTTAGCTTCTAGCAAAACGCCATGACCCCTAATATTATCGGATTATATATATCCCTATATTTAATGTCCTATCTCATCATCAGTAATTGCACCTTGGATAAAGGACACAATTCCTTCAAAACATCAGGTCAATGGTCAGTCCACCTTCGGCAAAGTCATCGGCAACCTATAACCAAGCCCAATACACACATAGATAAATACATCAAAGTATAAAAAAACAACGGCTAAGATGTAATCTTCTTTGTAACTCTAGCTCGAATGGGAAAAACCTTATGCGGAAGAGTGTAGACATGTACCCTGATCAACCTCACAAGTATATATATATCGGAATCATGTTTTGGTAAAACATCAAGGCATTCCTAGAATACCAAACGTAGTAGACCGTGACAAAAAACGCGTAAATCTTGGATCCACTCATCCAACTCCTGTCATGTACGGTGTGAGTCAACTAGTGTAATACCTCTGATCTAGTGATAATATCTCCACGGATCTCAAAATTCGCACCAACCTTCCTCTAGACCTCTTGTACATATGTACATTAAAAGATCATCTCACTCGTACACCAACTACTGATTAAACTTTTGATTTTACGTCAAGTTGTCAACCATAAGTAAATCAAACTTATAAAAGATAAATTCAATAAATTCTGAAAAACTACAAAAAGGTTTATTGTCACTTGCACAAACAATTGTTATGAAAAGCTTCACAACCTTATTACTTAATTCAAAACTACCGTTATGTAATTGACTTTATTGGTGTTGAAAATCAATGCCATGGAACATTTTTACAACGCAACGTCTCAAGTTAATTGTTTTACTTTGATTAGATGATTATTTAAGTATAATTTAGGGATAAATTTGGACCATTAGGTCAAAAATTAAAATTGATCGCGGTAGTTCTCGATAAAGCAATAGAATTACACAATTATATTACAAATAAATATTTTTTTCTATAATAAAACGCGGTTTGATACACTGTCAAATCTTTTGTTGTTGTTTTTTACCACTTAAATAATAAGAAAATTAAAAAATTTTGTTGACAGTCCGTTGACAAGTTAGTCATACATAATTGTACTGTTAACAATTATTATTAATAATTGATTGTCAATTACTGTCAATAAAAAAATTAAAAAAAACAATTAGAATTAAGTGGTTAACCCCCAACTTGGATTTGTTTTGTCGAAGTTCAACTCATAATTATCTCTTTTATACCGTAATCTATCTCTATGAAGTTGATTTTTTTGTTACCCAAATTCAATCTTTTACTCTCCTTACCGAACGGACCCCTTATCGGGTGAATGATATGATACGTATGTTCTACAATTGAAATTGACATAATAGGGTTTCTAAGTTTTTTTTATAACTCAATTGGCATTTTTTGTCACATAACATACTAACATGTCCATTGTCCCAATCTAATGCATGAAAAGGACTTGCACTACACAACTAGTAGTTGTATCTTTTCATTCCTCACATGGCCATGGACAGACAAAAAGAATGACAGCAAAAGAATATTTGTTAATGGTGTTTCCATTTGTGTTCTTTGATTTCTCCTCTTCAATTTGCGTACTAATGGGGAAATCCTTTAAAAATTAGTAAAAAAAGGTCATGGGTTAAAATATGTAAGAGTTGTACACTTAAATTTTAAACAAACTTTAAAGTTTAAAAATGTGTTTGTACTAGAAAATGAACAGTCTGAACTTTTTCTAAGCCGAACCGAGTAACTCAGCTAATATACCAGCTTTAAAAGGATAAGCAAAAATATTCGATCCACTAATCCGAAGATCCGATCTAGAAAAATCCGAATACGAAAATATCCGGTAATTGGTGATCCAAGTCCGATCTGATCTGGACATATTTTCAGATCGGATACGTATCAAGATTTAGAGGAAAAAGTCGGATCGGATATATCCGAGTAGTCTAAGAACAAATTTGCGGATTGAATCAGATATTCGGATCAGGATAAAACTGTCGGATATTTGGGTGCTCTCAGTTCGGATTCCGGATTCCGGACAATGCACATTTTGGAATCAACTAGGCAATGCCCTCAAGTACTGTCACATTTTGGAATCAACTCTCTCAAACAACTTTGATTTTTGAGGGACAAGAAGGTTTTTTTTTTTTGGGTGGGACAAGACAAGAAGGTTTTTTACATCCTTGGGATGAATAATCAAATGCTTCAAAACTTAATTGTGTTCAGAACTTCAGATAATCAGATCAATGTACAGACTTTCTTACTTAGCTCCTTGTTTGTGGCTGGGCAAGTTCATTGTCTTGTTATCTGCAAAAATAAACAGGTAAAATTCTCGGCGCATATTCCTCCGACAAGAACGCATTTACAAGAAGACGAACTTCTCTGTATAAACAATTTCTGACTTCCTTTGGCTTATTCTAGCCTCCTGCGAATCTTAACATTAAAAAAAAAACTTACTTTTCCTGCTTTGATCAATGCTACATGCAATTATTGATGAATATTTGCTTGTGTGAACTGAACCCATTGGTTCATCAAGAAGATGACAAAGATTCAAGAAAAATAATCACAAGCTAAAGTTCTCAAAAGGATCATTTAGCATTGCATATTTTACTACATTATTTCAACCAAAGATCAAGGATGACTGTTTCCGGGGCGAAAAAGATCATACCATTACTAAACTTTGATCTACTGATTATCAACACATTAATGGAATGTAGAATTCAAGACCCAATATTTATATATATATGATGAAGATCAGTAATTGCGGTTGTAACCCATTCGAAAGCGAATGTTCAGGTGATCATAGGAAGAATCAGCATAAAGTGTAGGCTTTACCACTGGTTCATGATGTCCCTCTTGTTCTTGGATGGCTCCAAAGACGATTTCTTTGGTGTTCTCAGAGCTTTGTTCATAGAATGTGTGGGCAGCAGATGAATGTTGCTGATGGCGGTTTTGATACTTTTGTTGTTGTTGTTGTTTTAGTTGTTTTTGTTGTTGAAGCTCTCCTTCCCACCCGTTATAGAAAACCCGGCTTTGTCTCAGCTGATGTTGCAGTTTATCAGCATCTTTAGACATGAAGGCGTATGTCTTACGTGGGGTAGGGGCTCGTGTTTCAATAGGAGGCGGCACGTCTTCCTTTGGTACTTCAAAGCTTTCTTGGGATGGCCAAGCATTTGGGTTCTGATAAGAATCATATGGATACTGGCTCTGATATGGATACATGTTCAATGGCTTCCTCTTTAGAGACGGAAATACACTTCCCGCTATTTCAGCTAAAGATGAGCCAGCATTTACGAATAGCTTCCCAAGAGACCCGACGAAACCTTCTTCTTGCTTATCTGTTTCATCTTCAGATGGGATCAGTGGCGGCCTCAGTGACTTTGGAGGCTTCTGATATGGAATCGGTTGCATGTTGGTTTCGGGTGTCCATTCCTGAAACCCGAAAGCATAGTTTCTCATAAAGAATAAACAAATTCTAGAAAAGTAGTTGCATCTAAAGAGAAATTTAAAATCAGCTTTGTTGAGACAACAGATCTAGAAACTCCCTTTATCATTATCATATAACAGTGAACTAATAATAGAGGTAGATCTCTTTGAATAAAATAATATCACTCACGTTCTGTGAAGAAACGAGTGATCCCACTCGTCTCTGGAGTAAACCCAGCATGTAGCCAAAGAAACCAGCTGCAAACAGGACAGCTACACCTGCAAAGACACAAAACTGCGGTATTAGCAAAATATACCGAGCAAGAGATGTGATTGAGGAAGGCCGCGATTTACCAAGAGGAAAACCAGTTTCGTATTGATAAGCACAATCATCGAAGTTCAACTGGATTTCCCGGATAGCTCGGTTACCCCTGTCAATAACAAGCAGGGAGCAACTGCTTCCTATGTAAACCACGTCAAAGTCATTGGAGAACTTTGCCTCTTCACTCGGTCCATCAACATGATCATTACCACGGCTACGTTTTCCTCCAGCAATAGTTGTCACACCTATGGCAAAAACAAAAACACAATCATTACATTGATTCCATATCAGGAACCAATCAATGAGTACATAAGCTAACTACGAAAACTTGTACTTTTTACCTGAATCACTGATCTTTCTTATTGCCATATTCATAGTATCTGCCACATAAATATTTCCCCTATCATCAACAGCAACACCCTTTGGATGGTTCATCCTTGCCTCGCGGTATTTCCCATCTACATGCCCTGAATAGCCCTCGGCTGATCCAGCGACCAGCCTTGGCCTGGTATCTGCAAATTCTCCACAACTTTAACTTCAAAATCCAGTCACAAAAACAAAGCAAATGCACATGTGCAACCAAATATGATTTTGGTTTGGACAATCATGTGAGAATGTACTCTTGTTAGATCATCACAATCTCATGATGCATAACAAATGAAGAAAATGGCAACTAAAATGATTGAAATTTTCACTTTAGATGTGTTTTAAATTCATTATAGTAGCTGACTTCAGTAAAGAACTTCAGCATTTTAGAGAATCACACAAACAAGCTTTATTTTAAAAATGTCATTATGATAGGCCCCTAAAACCTTTTTCAAAATGTATACAACTAGAATTAAAGGGGAAGAAAAGGAAAAAAACCAAGAAATTTGACTTAGAAGCACAATTTTCAACCAAAATCTAGCAAATTAGATGATTGAAATCCCTTTTTGCGCCACAAAAATGAACTTACACTGAGAGAGGGAAGAAGAGATCCTGTAAAGATTACTATTAGCAGAATCCAAAATCAAAAGCTCTCCACTAGGCAATGACTCAACAGAATAAGGCTCAATTCCAAGTTTGCTTCCATCAAATACAGTCTCAACCATATATCCACCTTCAAACTTCATCATCTGACGGCCAGAGATTGCTGCTACCCACAAACACAAATCCAATCAAACCCTAAATCAATACACATTGAACAATCAAGGGATCAAAACCAAATCAGTACCTGTTTTAGTAGTGCTTTTGAGTGACCATGCCCATTTCATCAGCCTAGTAATAACATTTGAAACAAGCCCACTAACAATTTCTACAAATAAAAATAAAAAATTAGATAGTGAAACCCATCAGATGAAAATGAGATTCTAGAAGATTCAGGAGACTTACTAGCAGGTGGAGTAGAAGCAGAAACTGATGAAAACCCATGAGAGAAAACAAGTAAAGCAAGGAAAAAAACCAAAACCCTCTTCCCAGCAAGCTCCATTTTTGCAATGTTGATAGGAAAAAAACACAGTTCAGAAACGATGATGAAGAAGAAGAAGACCCAAATCCTGCATCATCAAAAACCCTAAAGATTACAGCTTTTGTACCTGCAAAGCAAACGGAAAAAGGGGTAAAAGGAATCTGTGGAGGAAGTTTCTGGGTTTGTCGGAATCTAACAATAAAGGATTATTTGATATTTGAGAAAGGAAGAAGCTGAAGAAAACAAATGGGTTTTTGGGAAAGAGTGAAGATGTGATGAGGATGAAGAAGGCTATAGTACTAATCTCCCACTGTGAGTAGAGCAGAGAGAGTGCTCAGCTGTGTATTAAAAAGGAGAAGCCCTTGAGAGAGAAAGAGACAAGGCCAGGTAAAATGAGGTGAGCTAAACAAGCAACGTAAAATACGTAATGATAGAAACCAGCAGCAGCAAGTAGGAGCAATCCACCGCCATTTGGACCATCTCATTTCCTTTCTTCAATAATGGAAAAAGTATTATGGTAAATTATATAAAATTACAGATTTTTTTTGCTTAAAATATAAAAAAACCAAGAAAAGGGGATCTAAATCATCTAAAAAATACATACATATGGACCTGGACCATCTCATTTGATTTGGATTTTACCTATACTATTTTGAAGATTTTACGAATTTAAATAGTAGAAAAGTTTGAATCTTGAGACAAATCTTATTGTGATCTACATGAATTGATAGAATTTCATGTGTGTTTTTTATGGTATAGATATAGATAAGTATACTGATTTAATGATTTAGATGCCTAATTATTAAAACTTGAAATCTAGATTTTTGAAAGGTTATAGCAAAAAATAACAATTATCATTCCTTTTCTCAAATTTAGTTTACTATTATCAGTTTATAATATTCCTTAAAAGTAATATTGTGGACTATAAATACTCGTTTATAATATATTAAGTTCATTTTTTTGTATTTTTTTAAATCTTATGATTTAATTTTGTATCTGATCTAAAAACCACTCATCAATCCAACTACACGATTTTGATCGTAACACTTTGTAGTCAGTAATCTTTGCTTTGCTAGAATTAGGTTAAATAATTTTTTTTATTGGCTTTTATTTTGTATATCCCGTTAATTTTAGTCTATATATAATTCTGCCTTAGATAAATAAATTAAGTTAAATAGAGATATATTTATTAAATGAGTTTAGTTTATGATTACTCTTGATAAAATAATTGTGGTAATAAAAGATCTAGTTAGTTATTTTATACTTAAATTTTTTTATAATTAAAATTCGTAAAAAAAACTATATTAAGTTATCGTTTATTATATGAATAAAATCCAAAATCCCAATATAGAGAATTAAATAAATAATTTGACTTCTTAAAAATCATTGTGGGCATAAAATTAATGATTGGTTATTTGAAGAAAACTTTAGTATATAGGTAATTATGTAAAAAAATCATAAAGAAAGGGTGATTTGTATAATGTATCAAAAGCTTATGAAAAGTCTTGGTTTCCCTCCTTTAAACATAAGCATGTCCACGGGTCAAGGGTCCGGGAAGGGTGACCCGGACCCGTATAAATGGCAGACCCGGCGGATCACGGGTCAGACCCGGTGGGTCGGCGGGTCGGCCCTTTTAATTTAAAACCCATTTTTAAAAAATAAAAAAAATAAAAAAAGATGATCCGCCGGGTCGACCCTTTTAGGCACTAGATTATATTTTTTTTAATTTTTTTTTCAAAAGTGAGGTTTGGCGGGTCGACCCGCCGGGTCACGGGTAAGGATCACCTCGACCCTTACCCGTACCCGTAACCCGCCGGGTCACGGGTCACCCGTGACCCGTGGACATGCTTATTTAAACATATACAACTATAGTTCTTCGTTTATTTTATAATAAAAGATAAATTTTGAAAATAACTATTTTATATTAGTTTGACTACATTTTAAAATCAAATGAAGTTGTGGGTGACAATAGTTTTAAGGAAATTATATAATCACTTGTACACCATTTAAAAATAATAATGTGTAGTAATCTAATAACAAAAAACTATTTGTAAAATACTTTATATATAATAACTTATTAGATTTTAATATAATTATTAAGAAAGTGACGTGCCCAATTAAAGGTTCAATCAACTTAAGTTTTTTGCCAAAACATTATTTGCTAAGTATACAGTATTAATAGTTATTCTTTCAACTAGAGCCAATCAAATCTTGGCCGGCATGTCCCCCGGTCGGAAAAACATCTTCTCGGTTCGATTAACGAGTCTAGCACCACAAGACCAACTGAGTATTGGTGGAAAATAATCTATGTTCGGGCAAGAAACCCGCTCCCCATTAAAATTATATATATATTATTTATAATTAAACGCTATATTTTTAATTACAATAAATATAATAATACATATGTTTATGCATAATTTTAATAAATATATATTAAAAATATAAAACAATTATTTAAATAAAAAAAGGTTGTCGCTGGTCAATCGGATGGACACGGTCACACGGACATGAGTCTAAGACCGGACACACGAATAAATAATTTCGAAAGCCTGCCCCAAATAGGGTCCAAGCCCAAAAAGTATCACCTCTAGTTTTAATAAATGATAAATATAAGTGTTTAAGACTTGTTTGGAAGAACTATACAGTGTCAGTGAGCATATATTTTTATAGTATTTTACCTTATTAGTGACATGCCATTATGAATCAATCCCAAAACTAAGTATTGAATATGCAGTGTGACAACAAAGGAGATGCTATTTTAAGGTATAAAATTCTTGTCATGCCAAACAAGTAAGTTTTTTACTAAAACAAACAAAGTGGTGGTAAGTGAGAAAGATGTCATAAATTTATGTACATTAAACATATAGAAAACATTTATTTTTTTACTATGATCAAAGCCCACTAAGGAATTTTAGTCTTTGGAAATGCAGACCATTGTTAGTGGTCCTTTTCTACTACCACAATTATTTGTAGTTTATTATCTTCTTTTTTCTTGGCAGATTGATACAATTATGGATCATGCAAACATACCAGCTTTTATGTGATCTGCATCATCAAATAATTGTGTAGGGAATAAATTTGGTGGGACATAATGTAGGTATGTGTGTTCGTGCATGAGTAGTTCACCGACTTTATATATTAAGTATGTATATTAGGTTTAAGTCTACCATAAAAGTTCGGTGAGTTTCATCCTAAAGTCTATTGACAATAAGAGAAACAGTTTATTGACCTTATGTATTGTGTTAGAAATCGAACTTTTTAGTGGAGGTGGATTTTTTATGCCTAATTTGAATCCAAGTTGTAAGTGAGCTTTTTGACCAGCAGTTGGGTGGACCAAAAGTACAAACAAATGTGCACTAAGAGAAGAGAGAGGTGGGTATACAATATGCATGTGAATGAGATCGAGTGAGTTGTTGGATTTATGGTCATATGTAGGGGTGTTATATAATCCGAGTTATTCATACTCAGCTTAACCACTCGGATGAGCGCATTCACTTTCTAATCGTATCTGTATGAACGCATTTTAAAACTCGGTGAAATTTAGGTTCGACTTAGGCTTAAGAGTTGAACATATGTATATTAAAGCTCAACTCTTTTGGTTATAACATAACTGAGCTAGAATCATTCACTTTCGGTCTCTTCATATATATGATATAGTGTGAACTGTGAACTACCTACCACAAAGCCTAGCGAATAAGTGCAAATGCACTACTTCAATCAATTTTGGCCGTCAAATATTTAACACAATTTTAGGTTGCAAAACTTAAGGGGCTGTTTGGTTGGACTTTCAGCTTCAGAAACAGATTCACTTATAGATATGGTTCGAACCCATTTTGTGCATCTTAACAAGCAATTATAGTCAATATGAGTTAAAACACACGAGAGTTTAAAAGACTGAGAAATATAACCATTGAGATAGCAACAAAATCACGAAGACGAGGTCCCCATGTTAAATGTGTCTCCTCTGTGTCTAAAGAGCTGAGGATCAAGCACGCTATAAAGCCTTTGTTATGTAATGTCAACTTCATAAAACTTGCTTTCTTCTCCACATCAAAGTAATAACTCAGCTCAAGACCTTTCACTTTATGAAAGCTTACCATCCAAAAGATCTGATTCAAGATTAGTGAACCACAAACCATGACCCGACCCGGATTCTTGATCTGAACCTTAATAAAAAGAATAACATACCAGGATTTGCAACATTCTCACCACAGCAAATAGCAACTCAATAAGAAGCCATATACAAGCCAGGAAGGTCAATAACACATTACCATGTGCGATATTTACCTTCGTTTCCGAAAAAACACTCGTTACCGTTTCTATCAGTCAATATGATATGATGGATGCACAAAGGAGCAGGATATTACAAAGGGTGTAATTAGAAGTTTGTACTAGTACTTTGTGTTTTTCTTTGTTAGCATCAGTTTCAAACACCGCGTTCTTCGCACACTAACTTTACCTTCAATCCGAGCAATTTTCATCCAATTTTTCACTGTGCCTGGACCTGAAAATCATTTGTAACTTTATTCCCAATCCCTAAGAAATGCTTCTCCAAATAATGCTTTTTTTTAGGTGTTACCGTGCACATGTTATGCAGTACTTTCGAAAGAAACCTGGACATGAAGATGAGATCTCGGCTTGGGATTTGAAGCAGTAGCTAGGCCTTCAAGCAATCTCAAAATATCAGATGTATCATCGAGATAATACTTGGCCTTACTAGGCTTTTGTCCAACGGTGCAAGCGAAGATCTCCGGAATGATAGGTGGCGATTGACCAGAAACTGATTTTAATAAGCTCTCATACATATCTTCATCAGATCTATCATCCCCAATGCACATTAGGAAATCTGGGGATTTTCCAGTGCTGAGTATTGTAGATAAAACCTTCTCCACAGCAAGTCCTTTGCTTATGCCCTGAAGTTTAAAATGTTCAGAATTTTATTTTCTTTATGTTAGTATTTCGTACAAGTGGGAGAGATGTTAACATGAAGTATATACCTGCGGTTTGACCTCAACAATCTGATGACCTCTCTTAACCACAACAGGCTCATTTGCCAACACATTTTCTAGATGAAGCATCAATTCTGTTGCTTGCCAGGAACCAAAGTCAGGATCTGCGTCTTGGTGATGCCACACCAAAGCACTTTCTTTAGTCTCTATGCTGGATCCATCGGTTGCCTCCATATATGATCTCATCACGGGTTCTACAATCTCTTTCCAATCAAGATCACAAGCCACAGAACTTGATTCCCAATCTGAATCTTTGTTCCACCTGCAAGAAAACAAGAAAATTTCAATTTCAGCCATGGGGAAACAAATTAAGGGTCCGCACATTCATAAATTGTTTTTCATTGAAAAATATTTGCTTCTTGGGCTCACAATTTTTCAATGAGAAACAGTTAATTAGAACATTACCAAACACAACCTAAAACATGAGCACACAACACCTAAATAATATCAGAACAGACCTTATGAAGTAACCATGCTCAGCTGCAATGCCCAACATCTTGCAAGGTGAAAGCCACTCGCCCAGCGAACTTTTGTCTCTTCCGCTAACAATGAACACGGTGTTTTTGGAATCACTGGAGAGAGCATTCAACACAGAGATGACCTCGGAGCTGGGCCACTTGTTGATGGCAGTCTGTGGAACAAGGGTGCCATCGTAATCTAAGAATATCACTCTTCTATTTGTTCTCCTGTAAGCTGCAACAATGGGTTCCACAGACAACTTTCTGAAACTCGGAGAGAGAGAAACAACTCTGAAACCAAGGCCCAAACCAAACCCCCAACATCTTTTGTTGTAATGTTCTTTGCATGATCTGTCCAAATCTTGAAAGAAGCTGCGAGCCCAATAGGCTACATTGTGTGAGCTGACATACCGGTAGTGTTTCTCATGACGGAGTTGCTTCTCCACAGTGGACATAGTAAGAGCCATATTCAAGGCTTCCGCCACAGCATCAACATCCCATGGATTAACCCTGATTGCACCACTGAGGGATGGTGAACACCCAATGAATTCAGAGACAACCAGTGAACTCGTATGAGGAGCACCTGCTTCAATGCCCAAAGCATCATCCAAATGCCGAGTCCCCTGCCTGCAGACCACATACTTGTATGGGACTAAATTCATTCCATCCCTCACAGCGTTCACTAGGCAACATTCTGCCACAGCATAATATGCTGACTTCTCATAGCGAGGCACGGGTCGATCAATGAGAACCACTGGCTCATAATCACTGGAACCATAGTTCTCACTGATTCTTTTGGCAATCAGGTATATTTCTCTCTTTGCTTCCTGCACGTCTTTCCCTGAGCTTCTAGCAGGATTAAGTATCTGTATCAGAACTAGTTTACCTTGCAGTTCCGGATTCTGCTGCAAAAGGTGCTCTAATGCCAATAATTTAAGACTGATGCCTTTGAAAATGTCCATATCATCAATCCCGACGATCAACTTCTTACCCCTGAACCGGTCCTTGATTTCTTTAACTTTTTCTGATGTGCATGGAAGATTTAGTACAGATTCAAGTTGACCTACATGAATTCCTACAGGCAAAATTTTAATATAAACAGTACGACCAAAGTAATCCAAACCAATATGTCCTCTCTTTGAAGCATAATCCAACCCCAGCATTCTGCTGCAGCAAGACAGAAAGTGGCGAGCATAATCAAATGTATGAAAACCAACCAAATCGCAGTTAAGAAGACCTCTTAGCATTTCATCCCGAACAGGTAAAGATCTATATATTTCTGAGGACGGGAAAGGACTGTGGAGAAAGAATCCCATTTTGATTCTGTAAAAGCGTTTCCTCAAAAATGTGGGCAAAAGTATCAGGTGGTAATCATGAATCCATACAAAGTCCTCTTCCAGATTAACTACTTCCATAACCTTATCAGCAAATTTCTTATTGGCAGACACATATGCCTGCCAAAGTGAACGGTCAAAGCGTTCTCCATGGTCCGGGCACATGGGAAGCATGTAATGGAACAGCGGCCACAAAAACTGCTTACAGAACCCATGATAGTACTTTTTCTGAAGATCACAGGGTAAAAATGTAGGAACACAGCTAAAATCCTCAAGAAGCCTCTGTGCAACTTCTTCCTGCTCACTTATATCTACTTCAGCCTTGAGACACCCAACATATATAACCTCGGTATCCGGAGATAATCCATCTTTTAAATGTAACAAAATTGAATCTTCATCCAAACTGAATTTCCACTTGAAAGTTTCTGCATCTCGGTGAGCATGCAGAGGAAGCATATTTGCAACAATAACTTTCCGTTCACGGCGAACATGCATTTCCTCTTCATCAAAATCAGACATGATTCCAGGAACAGTCATCACCCTTGGTATTTTTCTAGGAGTTTGTGGAACATCAAGTAGATCTCCGGAGACCAGGCCTAATAAGTTTGCACATGATCTTGATGCCATGAGTATAGCTTCTTCAAAAGGAGACACTCATACAGTTAAGAAAAAGCAAATTACACCTCCGCGACGAAGAACTGTAAAATAAAAATCCTGAAACACAAAAAATAAAGAAGGGAAACTGTCATCCTACACATCATGTATAAAAACAGTCGCTCAAAAATAATATTCTGCTTCTCCATCCCCTACTCGGAAGATTTTCAGATTAACCTTTAGCCTATGTGGTAGCCAACTTAAACCCATAAGTAGATGAACATGAAGCATCAAAGAGTACAATGTGGCACTGCATAACGAGTGCTAACATCGAGTCAATCTTCAACATGGAGACAGTAGGTTGGAAAACGATAGATTCAATCCAAGAAAATGATTCAACATCGGGTCATCAGCGATCAAACCAAAGCAGTCAAAATGTTTTAATCACACAAGATTGTACTGCCTAATATCTGATACAAAAAAAATGGAAGTGGATTCCAGTAACATCAAATAGTTACCAGAACTTCAGACTTTCTATTCTCTTTGATCATTTTTATAAAGCACAGGGTCATCAAATTAGAAGAAGGTACGATCTCATCTATCAATGTCCACCAAGAAGATAAATATACTATGCATAATCCCGTCTTTAGGACTTAAACTAAGTAGAGGGTATATATCCCATGCTAAATGAAACTCGAGCAATCTTAAGAGACAACAAGAGAAATATCTTCAGTGATTTAAATCATATAGGATGGGCGCATATAATGTACAACAGAAGTGGCATCTGCAAAACCAAAACCATTAAATCACATCTAAGGTTGCAAGGAATGCCAGCTAATCAGACTACTTATATTTCAACATAATGAAAAATTGTTTATCCATAAGCTCAAAATACTTGAGAAAGGAAGAAACCGTCAAGAAGAGATGCAATAAACGAGAGGATATTTCTATAATAATCCCAAAGCTCAAAAGATCTGTAACTTCTTTTTTCTTATATCATAAAAGAACTTCTACACTTCAACTACGACGATTGTTCATCCCATAGAGAAACAAGCCTACTATTCCCTGAAATTTTAATCGTTCAACAACCTATCGACATCTATCAAATAGACAAACACACGCACACAAGAACTTTGCACTAATTTCATCTATATAGTTTCCAAAAACAGCACAACCAAATCGAAAATCCCAAATCTATCACCTGAAAGCAAATCCTTACAACTTGAGAATAGTCCAAATTAACAAACAATCCGAAACCTAAAAGACAAACAGCGCTTGAATTTAGCTGCATAAACGAAAGAACAGCAGTCATCAGAACACAATTAGACCTTAATCTTCAACTCATTTGCTCAACAACTAAAATAAAGCTACAAAAGCACAACCAACACCAAATAAAAAAATCAAAATCCAGATCAGAAAGACGATAGCTCCGAATAAAAAGTTGCGTCATCGGTTAAACTCACCGGAGATGGTCACCGGAGGTCGGAGATGCGTTCCTCGAGAAATTGGATAAATGTGAACAGACTAGTGAGAGAGAGAGAGAGGAGGGGGACGAAAGAAGCTTTACCCTGGTTTGCTTTTTAACCTTGGTTTCGGATAACGTTTGCTGCTTTCAAGTTTCAACACTCTCGTCTCTATCTAAATATCCCTCAACTTTGGTATTATTACAAAAATACCCTTTTATAAAATATCCGACAAAATCCTAACGTTGCCTTGTAATAAGATCTTTGCTCCATTTTATAACTTGGAATATAATTGTTTTTATACTTTTCTTTTGTGCGATCTACTGGTTATCTTATTATTGTGTCAAGAATCGAGTATCACTAGATTAGATTCAAAATTAAATATTTAAAACATTAAGCAACTAATCATCATTATTTAGTAATAATTTGTTTTTGGCATTCAAATTAAAATTTCGTTGACAAATATATATATTATTATGTTCATTTTATCGTATTAAAATGTATTTTAAAAGTCAGCAAGGAATAAAAAATTTCCTTATCTATTTTATATATATTTCATATAATTTTAAAAATATGTGAAATATATTGTAACAAGTTTTCTCATCATAAAAAAAAAATTAGAAAAAAAAAAGGATTAAATAGCCTTTATCTTTATAAGCTTTTGTTTTATAAACTCATTTAATTTTACCCTAAATATAATTACTCTACTGGAAAAATTAGGTTAAATAAGGCTCCTAAATATAATTACCGGGAATGAGTACGAATCAATAAAAAATCACGTTTTGTTAGAGGTATTTTAACACATGAAAGTAATCTCATCATTTCTATTTCCTTTCCTTACCCTTGTCAGATTCCATTCCGTTTTCATTCTACTGGTCCAACCAAACGGAAACTAAATATATTTACTGAATAAATTTATGTTACATGTAGGGTCGTTTGGTTTTATCACCGGAATCGGAAACGGAATGGAAACGAATCTAATCAATACGTATACCCTTGTTTAGGAAAATTTTTGGAATCATTCATTATAATTTGAAGTAATAGGAGTAGAATTTGATTACTTTTGATACCCTATAGGAAAACAAAATGTGGGACAGCAAGTGCATCTTGCATGAAACCACAAAAAATGGTTCCATAAAATTTCATGAATAAGGATATACATATGGACTAAATTCGTCACCATTCCATTTCCGTTTTCGGAGTTGGAACCAAACGGGCCCGTAATCTTAATAAACCAATAGTGATAAAAGATTTAGTTAGATATTTTACTAATTTTTCTTAAAATTAGGTAAAAGTAAACATAAAAAAGTGTTAACTTTAAAATTATACTATATCAGTGTTCTTCATGATTCACGGATCTCTTGATTTTAAAGTTACATATCAAGAATTAGGTTCGATAATTCTTATCGTGTACACTTAAAAAAACTTATACCATAATATTAATTTATTAAATGGAAGTGATCATCACACATTCACATTAATAAACAATATATAAAAATATTAAAATTATGAAATGGAAAGTAAAGTAAGCTTCTGTAATCATGTAAAACCTAAAGGATAGTGGATTAGTGACAGTTAAGTGTAAACAAAAATAGTAGATTAGCGTGAAAAGGCATATCCGCACATACATCAAGATTCCTTTTGGGGCTTTGACGAAGGACCACAAAAATAATGTCATTTTTTTTGGCATGTTTTTCCCATTTGTGTAAAATATGCCTTTGTCAAGCCATCTATTTCTATAAATGCTTTCTTCAAAAGGAAAAATGTGTATTGGATTAGGAAGGCCAAAGTCAAATCAATCTCTCTTCATAAAAACTTTAAATTTCTATAATTTATATATATATATACACATGACTCTCGTGTAAACCGCTCTTACCGTGTAAAATGAGAACAAATTGTATCCGTAAGGTATTGTAAGTTTATTTAAAGATAATTTTATTTGAGTTGTATATCAGTAAGGTATTGTAAGTTTCCTTCGTATTTGTATAGGTTAGATATGAGAAAACTTTTAACTTTCGTAAGCTAACATTGACTCTCGTAGTTTTGTTGCATGCGATATAAGAAAAAACAACTCAACAAGACAACAAGCATAAAATAAATGATACAATCTATATAAAATAACGAAATTCTAAAATAATTCAGGATGCCCAAATATCTAGCCAAGTCAAATATAATGATACAATATAATATATGTGTTTTCATCGTGACATGTACATTGTTGATAATCGATATACGTAATATGAAACTATAGTGAATGGATAATAATGTCAAATGATTTATTTTGAGAGCTTTTATATCATACATAAATTGTTTATTATGATACTATTACAACTTCGTGATCAAAGACTTGTTTTCTTTAAAGTTATCAAATCAAAACTATAAAGTATTAAAGTTGTAAATTCAACAAATATTTTAGCATTACAAATTTTTTTTACAAATAATATACACTATTGTATAATAATTTAATAATTTAAAATATAAATGATCATACCCATCTATTTATGTCCATAAAAATACAGAAATTTTAGACGTACCGGCGAAAAACGCTATTTGTAGTCACAATTACGCACGCGAAGTGCGTAGTTTCGCTTTTCGTATTTGGGTTCAAACTACGCTTTTGACAAGCGTAGTTGGAGAGCCGTCCTGAGCCGGTTGGAGCCGATGAATATTTTTTAAAAATTAACTCAAACTACGCTATTGGTAAGCGTAGTTGAAGTGTTTTTTTAATTCACCTTTGGTGATGGGAACCAAAGTTGATGTTCCTTTAAAAAAAAAAAATTCACCAAACTACGCTTGCCAATAGTGTAGTTGGAGTATTTTTTTTTTTAATTCAACTTTGGTAATTGAAACCAAAGTTGAAGTTTCCTTTTTTTAAAAAAAATAATGAAAAAATTTACTTCAACTACACTTGCTAATAGCGTAGTAGGAGTTTTTTTAATATAACTTTGGTAATGAGAACCAAAATTGAAGTTTTTTTTTTTTAATTTACTCCAACTACGCTTGTCAATAGCGTAGTTGGAGTTTTTTTTTTTAATTCAACTTCAACTACGCTTATCATAAGCGTAGTTCATTGACTCCTATCGGTTTCGCATCGACTCCAACTACGCACGCCACAAGCGTAGTTAGATTTTGGAGCTGAAAAACGAAACTACGCGTTTCGCGTGCGTAGTTTAGGTTACTAATAGGGATTTTCGCCGGTACATCTATCATCCGCCTAAAAATACTCATTATTTTCCATTATTTTATAATTTAGCTTAAAAATAATACCAATTAAAATGTACTTTCAATTTTTAGACATCTTAAAATACATATAAATATCTCAATTAATATACATTGTGAACGGGAGTATCGTGTTTCTTTTTATTGTTATGAAACAGCTTGAGTAGTTGATGAGTAAGGTGCAAGTAATTGATGCAATTATATTAATTTAATATTACAATATTAGCATATAACACTATTAAGATAAAGACAAAAGATGTGTAGCTGTTACTTATCCAACTTAGATAGACACGGAAATGGAATGCTGAGCAACTGAGCATGAAAAAATATGTAACACTCAATGTCTAGAATTGTCTATAACACAAGATTAGTGATATGTGACATAAGCGATACGATAAAACTAATTAATCGTGCTCCATTATTTAAATCAGAATTAACAATTTTTATTCAACTTGACTATAGTTCAATGAAATGAAAAATAAAATATTTTTGGGTGAATATTATATATAAGTAATTAAAATATAAATAATGTGAATAAGGTACGTTCATATTCAAAATATATAAATATATACCGGAAAATAATTTATAAAATCTTTTTATATATTTATGGATTTTTATCGTCCAATGTGACTCCTTGCATTAATTCCACGTAGCACCAAATATTATACTGGGGAGAATTGGTGGACGTGGTTAAATCTCTTAAATTTTATATAAATTAAAATAATAATAAAATAATCAAAACAATATCAACGGTCAACATTCAACTTGAAATTAAGACCAACTTTAAAAATTAGTAGGATTCATACAAACTATAACGTATTTACCAAAAATAATATGTCTTACTTTTTCGGCAATAATACTTATTTCAGCGATAACGTGACAATCGAAATCTTACATGTCATTAAAAAATAGATTAGTTGTGTGACGTGGATCTATCGGAGGAGCAGTCGAGGAGCAGTCGAGCCACCACCACCGGCGACTTCCACCAGCGACCACCACCGGCAACTTCCACCAGCGACCACCACCGGCGACTGCTTTCCCTATCTGCCTCTCTTCTGAACTGGGTAGGGACGCCGGCTACTGCTTTCTCTGTCCGCCTCTCTATCGGAGGAGCAGTCGAGCCACCAACACAGTCGAGCCACCAACACAGTCGAGCGACCAACACCGGCCGTCCTTACCGCCGCCAAACGCTGGAGGCCCGTTTTCTCCGTGGATTCGTTGCCACCAGGGTTCCGTCACCACCACGAGACCGACGCCGTTGCCATTCCGTCTTCACTGTTCCGTCTGCTAACACAACCACCACCGACCATCATCCGATTGCTTTCCAGTTCAAATCATTATTGTTTTCCTTCCTCTTTGTTTGCAGATCTAGATCCGGACTTCGGTATATCTTGCACCGGACTTCGGTCCTCATGGAAGACCAAACTCCTCCAAAGCTAGTCTTTTGGGCTTCTAAAGATAAGATGTGAGAGCTTTTGATCTTGTTTGACGAAAATAATTTGTTTTATGAGAACAACTCATAAAACATTGAATCGAAAAATAAAAAAACTACGAGAACAAAGGAAAATGAACCCGGAACAACTATCGGCCGTTTTGGTATCGGCCGTTTTGGTCTCCGACCTCTGCTTGTTTACTCTGAGCAATGAAAAATCCTCAATCTATATACAATAATGACTCTCCGAATCCTTTGGTTTGGAAAGAACTATTTTTGGCTTGGTCTACTAACTAATATTTAGGAGTGCCAAGGATATCTTTAGAACAAATTTATACATGTAACTCTCAAAGAATGGAAATTTTCAAAACAAATTTCTACATTAAATCCTCGGGACTACTTCTTTTGCTAGTGGTCACCGGATTTCGCCCGCTATGCCGCCCGATTCCAACAACCACTAACTGACATCCCTAGCAAACTCCAAATCTAATTGTTTCTACAAAAGTCCACAAAGAACAACTCAAACCCGACCTACTATCATTGCCGAAATTGCATTTAAATCAAGAGCTTCAAAGGTCCTCTACAAGCGCGAATGTGAACAATGTCTCTGGGTGAAAATTAATGTCTAACATAGTATTTGAACAATTTATCTCATGAAATCTTTTCAAGAAGAAGGAAAATAGAATGTTAAAAATTCTTCTTCCGGAGATTTTTTGCAGTTGGTTTGATGAAAACAACCTTGATAGACTTAAAATCATCCCTATCGACACTAAGATCGTGAATGACAATGGATAGACATGGACCAAGAGTTATATTCAAGAATCAATTTTTCAGATCAAGACTAACAATGTTTTCATTTCCTTACAACCCATCACAGATCCAACTTTAAAGGAACCAAAATCGATCAACAATAACATCTAAAAACTGATTCGTGAACAATAATTTCAAATCCAACTTTAACAAAATATCTGAGAGAGGTCTCGAATCATTTCCGAACAGAGACAAACGGTATACCAATAAAATAATAATGATCATTCATTTCATCTTTGTTTTGAGGGAAATTCATCTTCATTCTAAGGTGCGAAGATGATAGAGGAATAGTTTTCTCCTTTTCTTTTTTTTTTTCCATATGTTTTCTATGTCCGTTTTTGTAATTTTGTGGGTTTAACTCTTTCCTTTTACGATCTTCCTTATCTTTTACTTTCATGTTTATCAACTTGTGGTTTTATGAATATGATTTTTTTATCCTTTTTGTTTTTTGTAACTCTTTTAGGTTTTGTTGTTTAAGTTATGTTTGGTTGAGTTAATCTCCTTTGATGCCTTTTCTTTTTGTTGACTATTTTTTGTTTTGTTTTCCTTAACTTACCTTTTAGTTTGTGTTTTCCTTACACTTGTTTCATTTTTCAAGGTTTATCTTTTTTAAACCTTTCTTTTTACACATCTTTCGATTTCCTTTTTTATACCTCTAATCTCCGATCTTGTTTGAAATTTCCCTCAAAACTGAATTAGTTATGAACAATTGAAACCAAGAACCTTGAACCTTTATCTTCCCAAAACCTTATTGTGACCCCAAACTAACTTGTTGAAGTAAATTATCCAACAACACTTGATATTTGAGTCAAATGTAAGAATAAAAGGAATAACCGAATAAGAGTGAGGATATGTGGATTTCTCATATCAAAATTTTTCTAGTCATTCTCGAAAAACCGAATATACTCAATTAACAATATCGAGTAACCATTTATTTCCTTGAACAACCTTGAGCGGCTTATGCTCATATGACCAAACTTGAGTGTAATGCTCTAATGTGTGACTATGTATTGTATATTTACCTCATATGACTCCCTGACTATTTTTTTTATTAGTTGAGAATAATAGGAGAGACAAACGCTTGTTTGATGTCCCTCTTCCCCTTGATCCTTTTGTGAACAATTTCCTATCAACAAATCATCATATCTAGGTTTGAGATCTATCGGCCTTATTCATAGTGTTGAAAATTTGTCTTTTTTATGGATTTGAAATTTTATTTTCAATATTTTGTTGAACAAAGTTGTTTGAACTTCTAGAAAAAGCATGAAGCATTAGACAAGTATATCATGGCTTGTGAACAACGACTTTGGTCATACCACATATGGAATATGTTTTATAGACCAAGAGTCACAAATTCCAACCTTTTTTGGTATATGGAATCTAATTGGAATAAAACTTTTAACCGATAAACTTTTGAATAGGAAATGATTCTCCTTATTTGAACCAATATTTGAAGTTGCGAACTAGTTTGAGCAAAAGCTCCTTGTGAACAAATTCGTGAGTTTTGTTGAGGTGAACATTAGCATGTTCTTATTTTCAAGCTCTCCTATAGATTTCAGGGTATGTATAGAGTCGTGTCTGGACTGCGGTCGTGGTAGTGTGCTTTCATGACGGTTTCTTTTGATGGGAGGCTCTTCCCCGAATTCTCGTCTGTCACTTTCCCAGGAGTTCATGTCCTGTTGTACATGCATCTGGCGGTGCTATTCTGATAGTGCTTGGCTCGCCAATTACCCGCTTCATCTTTGGAAGATGCTCAACATTTTTGTGCTTTTGTCCTCCTTCGGCTTCACCCGTCTTCTCTTTGTCACCATTAATTATGATTTTCTCGGACGTCTACTCCTTGATCTCCGGTTGGTTCAACTTTGTGCTTACCACTTTTCTAGGATTTCAACACCGTAGCAGATTGACTTGCGCTGTATGGTTTCGCGTCAGAGACTAGTGACATGATGCTACCGGAAGCTGTTGAAGACCTCATCCGTTTGGATGCTTTGGGTGACCGGTCTTTAAAGACTGCTCCCCTTTTCCTTACCCATGTATCAAAAAAAAAAAGTCCAATTATGAAACCCTTGAAAAAAGAGGATGAATCGAAATATAGCTGCTACACCAAAACTAGGCGCAAAGAACCAACCAGACTGACCTAGTGGATAAATTTATTGTGAACTTTTTAAAACCTTTTTGGGTTTTTTTTTAATTTGTATGTATTGTAACTAATTCTTAACAACAAAATATAGTTTAGAAAATCAATTTATTTATTTAAAAATTAAAAATATATAAAAATTATAAAAAAATTACAAAGTTTGTCTACAAAGTTTATTTTTGAAAAAAATATTTTTTACATTTTTTTAAAAAAATATTATAAAAAAATTTTAAAAAAATAAAATTTTTATAAAAAAAAGTTAAAAAATTATTATTTAAAGAAACAATTTAGATTTTAACATATTAAATGTTACTGATTTGATTAAAAAAATCACATTACATAATTACTTTTTGATGACATGTAAGATTTCGGTTACCATGTCATCGTTGAAATTAGATTTTTGCTGGAAAAGTAAGACATATTATTTTTGGTAAATATGTTGTTAGAGCCTATATTACCAATTAAAACTTTAAAAAAACATTTCTTCTTAATTTCCCCGATTATATATGGGACAGAGAACCATATAAATTAAGGCAAAAATGTAGTAAGTAAACAGATATTTGCAAAATACATCTTAAATTGTTAAGTTTATGAAACAAATCCAGTTTATATGGTGGTTTATCAGTATCGGTCTTAGCATCGAATTACAAATTGCTATTTTGGAAATAAAATCAAATACAGGGTAAACAACCTTTGTTGGGTTGTCCTTCTTTCTCAAATGGCAGACGAGGCGTCCTACCATCGATAATAAACAAATCTGCAATTTAGAAACTTTGCTAGATTTATGTGCCGGATTTGAGTCTAACGCGTATGTAGATGTCCCCGTTCTGCAGGTCGTTCGGTTAGACTTTAACATAATAATAAAGCAATCTAATCTCTCGGATCCAACTTATCCAAATTGTCAATCTTAAGACACTAATACATGCATGAACAATAATAACTTGCCCGATTGAGCTAGTCGGACTTACATTATGTCGTCAAGGGGTAACTGTGTCGGACCCTCAAAACCCAATTATATATGATCCGTCACAATTTTACACAAGGGCCGACAATTTTCATTCTTTTTAAGTACGGGTTCACAATTCACCCAAATTACTATAGTAGTCTAGTGTTTCGCAGCTGTTTCTAAAACTTACTGCTATTTCATGCAATTTCTTGTTAATGTGGAAAGGAGTGGTGGCAATGGCAAGACCGTAAAATTAAGATTAAAAAGAAAAACGAACCCAATTTTTCATCACGTACATCGTAGTGGATAAAAGGCCACGTCACGCGTAGACATTCTTTTTTAAACGGGTAAAGATGTCCTTTCACTTCAATCTTCCTCGTGCATTGACCGGGACACACTCCAACGTCGACACAGTGTATTTCAAGAATCAAGGCATCCACGTAGACAGTCAGGCCGTCTGACAAATAGACACACGCCACATGGATAACGCATGGGAGCGTGTCGGATTTTAATTGGTGCATGCGTAAGTGGGACCTACCGGTGATTTCAAGAAACTGGGCCCACATGCGTGGGGAAGAGAGCGCGTGAGGAGTTTTTTTTATTTTTATTTTTATCCGTTCGCCGCATTTATCGGATTGAAAAAGGTAGAAAGCGAGGTTGGCGTGTGGAGAGATGGATATATTTAAATAAAATAAAAGGTAAATAAATAAAAAAAGCAGGTGAGATGAATGAGAGGATGGGGTTAGTGGGCTGGTCTTTATCCGAAAACTCGTTGTGGGGCTCACATTGTTCACCAAATAGGATATTCGAAACGTATTTAGTAAATACGCCACGAGATATTTCCTTTTCGTCTTTATATTAAGTAAATTACAAAAATAGCCTCAGCTTTAGAGGTTATTGCAAAAACATCATCTTAAGATTTAAGTTTTGGACAGTTGCTGGGCCGAATTGACCTTTTGGGCTGGGCCGGGCCGCGCCAACAAAATGGCTTTTGAGTGCAGAACTTGGCCCAACAAAGGCTCCTCGGTCTAACTGACATCGTGTAGATAATAACACATTAACACCAAGAGCCTGATTGATTTGAGATGGGGTTTCAAATTTTAACGAGGAAATGAACTTCTCCATACAGATAATCATCAAAGACGATAAAAATACTTAAGAACTCAGGAAAGAGGAGTATCAAGTCTATCTGGTATGTCAAGTAACAAATCCACAATACCCATTTGTATGTAGCATCTCCACAGGCATGATTAAAATCCTTGATAGTTGTCGGTTATGATACACGGACACAAACACGGAAAATGGACACAACGAGAAACGGGAAAACGATAATCCTTAAAAGTATAGGAAATGGGAACACGGCGAGGAAAACAAATAATATATCACTTTAAAAATATTGAAATGTAGAATTCATATATCATAATGAGATACATCGATATCATTTTCAGTCTTGCAAAACACATACCTAAAAATATTTAGCCTTACAATATGAAGTAAACATACTTAGTTTCAAAATTGTATAACGGATCCATTTTGCAAATCAACATTAACCGAACAATATAATAAAAAAAAAACAATAATAAAAAATTGTAAATAAGAAGAGGACTTCGTCGAAGTAAAATGCTTCGTCGAATAATAAGAATAAAATCGGTGTCTTGCTTCCGGCAACTACAATCTCGCAGATAGCCATAAGAGGGCTAGATTATAATAAGATCGGTGTCTTGCTTCAAACAACTACAATCTCGTAGCAGCCAATGTGAGAAATAGATTTTGTCGAAGAAATAGGAGAGAAGAAGAAATTTCACCGCAAATCATTTTTTTAAAATCCCACAACCTTAATAGGGAACACTCTCGTTGCCCGGGTCTTGACCGGACACAATCCGTATCCGTGCCATATCTTTGTCATGTCCTACCGTTTCGGACACTGGGACACGGCGGTACAAGATACGGAGAATCCTCTTTGATATACAACTATGAATAGCCATAAACTAAGTGCCACTGCACATTCATAATTAAAACGAACCCGATTAATGTGCAACATTTGTTAAACATGCTTGATATAAAACACTGATTGTTAGTTTGTTACAGACGAGCACGAACAGAAACCATAGATGCTTTCCTTCGAATTTCGCACATCAAATGGAAGGAAATCAGAAATGACCAACTATATCAAAAGTTCCAGAAAGACCAAAACTTTTGAACCACATACATATAAGGTCTAGGTTTCCGGCGTGGGATCGTCGAAGTTGGGAAGCAGTGGAGGCGCTTCCCTTGCATCTGGTCTAGGTTTCAACGAAGACGCTGCAAAGATTTTGTTAGAAGTAGGGGTATAAATGGAATTTCGTTCATTAGACTTGAGTCGGTACTTTTGAAGTTCAGTTGCAGTCCCAGGAAGAAAAAGAGAGGGGAAGAGTAGCCATGGCAGCTGCCGCTATTTGCAGAAGATTCCGCAACCTTCGTTGCACCTTTCATAATCTTTCCCGTTCCTACTCCTCCCTCTCCGCCGCCGACGCCTCTGTTCATCTTCAAAATTCTCCTTTACGCCGATCCGCTCCGCTGACTTTTCTGGTTCTCTCTTGCTCTCTAATTGGTTTTCTCTTGTTCTATCTTAGTAACACTGATGGCTAATTGCTGTTTTTGGTCAATTTCATAGAGTAATTATGGACACCAGGAACTCAAATCTTTTGGTTTCTGCTCTCGATCCTTTTCATCGGCACCTCCGTCTTCTTCTCCAGAGCCTAAAGCCAGCGCCGATGGAGATGGAGCATCTGGCGACTCGCAAAATCAGGGAGGCGCCAATGAAGGGAAGTCGGTTCGGGGATCGGTAATTATTCTGTATGATCAATCTAAGGTTTTATTTCGGAATCGTAGTCGCCAGTTTCACATGAATGATATTAAGATTAAGTTGTAGGGGTCTGAATTCAACTGCAATTTAGGATTTTTGCAATCCTATGAAGTGAGTTTGTAGCATTGTGTCGTCGTTTGCGTGTTGATTTGAGTTCTCTTGTTTTGTGCTGTTATGGTGCAGCCTATCTCCTGGTTGAGCTTGTTATTGTTGATGATCACTGGGGCTGGAATCGTGTATTACTATGACCAGGAAAAGAAACGTCATATTGAAGGTAGATAACTATGTTGAATTTTGGATGATTAGTTTTCAGTAACACCACTTGAAGAAAAAACTTGGGAAAAATTATGGAACATGTGGTTATGTTTGCAAGTTTATAGCCAAGTTCTTGAATCTATGCATATCTCTGCAGAACTAAATAATGCTTCAACTGCTGTCAAAGAAGGGCCTTCTGCTGGAAAAGCTTCAATTGGGGGGCCATTCAACCTTATCAGGGATGACGGGAAAAACGTAACTGATAAAGACTTCTTGGGGCAATGGAATTTGATTTATTTTGGTTTCACTTTCTGCCCGGATATCTGTCCTGATGAGCTTATGAAGATGGCAGCTGCAATTGATAAGATCAGTAAGTTACACTTCAGTAACTCTTTTAAAACAAATTCTTTCCATGATAGGTTTCTGTATTGATATGACTGTTTATGAGGGTAATCTATTGTTTTTGTACAATGGTGGTACATCTATTCATTGCTAAAGTTTTACTCAAGATTTGTAATGTCCTAAATAATATTTTGATGCATCTTATACTAAAAATGTATGTCCAAGAACCAGAAGAGTGAGACAATGACATAGTAAAAGACAAACATTATTGAAAGAGAATAAGATGGATGGCAGGCCTGTGGAATTGAATGATAATATATTTGTGTTGCAGGATAAAAATGGCAACTTATTAGTTTTGTAGTATTCTCGGGGCGGAACTGACTTGTTTCTCTTCCAATGTGTAGAAGAAAAATCAGGACTTGAGATTGTACCTGTTTTCATCTCTGTTGATCCTGAAAGAGATACTGTTGAGCAAGTCCACGAATACATTAAAGGTAATATGTCAAGGAAGCTGTCTCGGGATGTTTTTTCATTAGGGATTTGGGTTAACTATATTCTTCTCTTCTCTTCTCAGAGTTCCATCCAAAGCTAATAGGATTGACAGGCAGTCCAGAGGAGGTTCGCAAGGTTGCTCGCGCATATAGAGTGTATTATATGAAAACACAAGAAGAAGGAAACGATTACCTCGTTGATCACTCTATAGTAATGTATGAATCATCTCCATTTATTTGTTTTGATTACAGTTTGTCATGTTCTTGCTTGCCTGAGCCCTTCTGTTTTCTAGCTTTTGTTTGCTTTACATTGAGAGGTTCTATTTTATGTTATTCATGAAATGAAAAAGTGTACCTACATTATCCGTGATGAAATTTCTTGTGTTATGAGCAGGTACTTGATGAGCCCTAGCATGGAGTTTGTTAAATTTTTCGGGAAAAATAGTGATGTTGATTCACTTACTGACGGTGTGATACAAGAGATAAACAAGTACAAGAAGTGAATGGTTAATCCGGTGCGTTCTGTGTTACTAATCCTGATATACTAGTTTCAGCTGTTTTACTCATTTTTGGTCCGAGAAGAGAATTTTGAGGGAAGTTGCTTTTTTAGCACATTATTCATGTTTGGAGTTGTTTATATCACTTAGAATTTTAAGGGATTTCGTTACTTTTAGTTTAGATACTTGTGGCCTTGCTGGGGTTGTTGTATCCCAACTGAGATCAAATTATCAACTTGTAATTCAGCAAACATGATACTCATGAACAAGTGAATGTTATTTGCTGCTGTCAAGTGTCAAGTACAATTAGGGCCCGTTTGGTTCCAACTCCGAAAACGGAATGAAAACGAATTTAGTCCACATGTATATTCTTCTTCATGAAATTTTATGGAATCATTCCTTGTGGTTTCATCGTGGTTTCATGTAAAATGCACTTGCCTCCCACATTTTGTTTCCCTATAAGTATCAAAAGTAATCAAATTCAACTCCAATTACTTCAAACCACAAGGAATGATTCCAAAAACTTTCATGAACAAGGGTATACATATGGACTAGATTCGTTTCCATTCCATATCTGATTCCGGAGTTAAAACCAAACGGGCCCTTACACTGCTAAATTTCGCATTCAACTTGTATTTTAGTGTCTGGATTTCAAGCATATCATTTGTTTCATCTTGACTATGTTTTTCGATGTATGCAAGTGTTCTCTAGCTGAATCAGAAGGGGAGATTGAGTTGAAGGATCTTTCGATTACTGTTTACTGTTTCATGTTTTTTGAACATTCGGATTGGGTCTTGATCATGTTACTCCGAATGTCATCCTTACCAGCTAGTTAGCGAGGTAGGTTTGACTCGAGTTTGGGTTATTTCTGGTACGAGTTCTTTTGCTGTTGTAAACTTGTTGCTGTAGTTCAAGTAATGGATTGACATTGTGGAGTTAGCTCAGCCAAGATTTTAACAGGTTGGCGATGCTCTTAGGTTGGGTTTAATCTATAAACAGTTCAACGCAACTGCTAAAAATGATTTTGAGCCAAAGCTTTTGATTTTGTATGGCACTTTCAACCGATCTGAGGTGAAGATTATGGTATGAAATTATGAGTTTTTTTTTTTCCCAACCTAATGGTTAATAATCTTGATTTTTTTGTCTTCTTTAATTGGTGTGAACATTTTTCTTTTTTTTTCCATTTTTTTTTTGTAATGGAAAGCGGTTAGGATGGACTATCATCTAGAGGTAGTCCTAAAACATTCTTACGGATGAGAACACAAAGTTCAAGATCATCAGAAAAGTTGTGTTGGGTGTCGAAGTTCCCAAATGGGTAAGTCGGTCTGCAACACAGTTTACTTTTCTGAAAACATGTCTAATCTGGACTTCGTAAAAAAACCGGAGGTCCAGTTTGGAGTCGAAAATAATCATCTTGATTTACAACTTAACGTATGTCAACTGCGTTGAAAAAGGAAAAAAAAAAAACTTCAACGTAGCCCGAGTACGTTGAAAAACCAAAATTTCAACATAGTGCCTAAATTTTAAACTTCAAGAGGAAAAGTTTTGATTCCTAGTGCTTTGGTTCTTTCCTCGATCAATCCTAGTTCCTATAAGGACATGTTTGTTTTTATATCTGAATATCAGTATATCAGATATCGGTATTAATATCGATATCAAGATATGAGGATGATATTGATATCCAATATTTTTTAATGATGGGTTTTAGTATATGAAAGAGGATGAACATGATGCGTTTTAGTATATGAAAGAGGATGAACAAATATGAGATATGTGATACCTTCCGGTTTTTTGAGTGTATCATAAGAGGAGAAAAACTGTAATATGAGTATATTAGATATCAATATGATATCCATATACTTATATACCAAACACTAGATAGGATAGAAACAATTTGATTTACTAGGCTTTTTCTAGTTTTGTGTTTAGTAAATGTACCCCTTGAGAGAAGAGTGTGTAGAGTTTGAAAATAAATATAAAAGTTTGGGGTGTATTTACTTAATTGAAACATTAAAAAGCCTAGTTAGTACTATAGTTTTTAAAAAAGGCCTAGTTACCAAAATTGTCACACTAGATATGCGTTTTTTTCATGTTGATACCCATATTCATATTGAAACTGCCCAAATTCATATTGAAGTAGATGTTCTCAGTTCTCTAACTCGGCCCAAAGTTGTCCGAGGCCCAACATATATAGAATATATGAATCAAAACTTATGGAGAATCGGATCAGATGTCATTTATTTATGAACTAAATGAAAAAACATTTGCATAGCAATAAGAAAGTCTCATGAACCAAGATCAATTACCAAACAAGTATTTAAATGTTGACTTAGCTGAATCCTTATTACTTAACATATGACTAAAAACTAAGCTTATAATCTAGTTAAGATCGTCCTTGGTTCATACTTTCTTGTTGTCGCGAGCTAGCCGATGACCTTCTTGGCGAAAGTCGGTAAGCAAAAGGCAGCAGAATGTAACTACAAAAGGATCCAAAACACTCTAATCAGATAACCTCATAGCAAATGCAACAACAAGTTCAACTAACAAACAACAATATATACATACCTCTTTGTTGTAGAATTTCAATGGTCGTTTCGCATTGGCCTCATTTTCGACTTCATCAATCGGATTCACTGGATTCTTGAAGTCGACCTCAGGACCCTCAGTAGAACAAAGCATGAAACCCATCACACCGCTGCAAAAGGTAAAAGGAAGTTAAGTATGAACGTATTTTTAAGCTGGGTTTGTGCTAAAAATATGTTCATTTGATTCTGAACGAGTTGAACATGACGATACAAACCTGGGATACGTAGGAACCGTTGTCCAAGCGTAGTTGCTCGAACCCTTGAAGATTTGTCGACAGTTCTTGACAATCTCTTCAATGATGTTCATGTGAAGCCATATGCTTTCAGCTTGAGTAGACACAACTCCACCGGGTCTAAGCGCCTTTGCAATTGACTCGAAAAATGGTTTCTCGAATAGCTCTTGCGCAGCCCTGAACAATGTCATGATAAAAGTTTAAAATATACATATTTAAAATAGTTTAAAATCTTTTGTGAATAAAACTCCGTTCGCTTTAAAATCTTTAAAGACATACACCTTTTTTAAAAATATTTTGACAAAATACAATTTATACATTGTAACATATCTAAATATTGAAGATACAATCAATTATTTTGAAAACATTTTAAAATTTATTTTTGGAAAATAAAAAAGTCCGAATTATATTTGGAATTTTTGTGACTTATAAATCCAAATTTTTTCCATAAATTTTTCGATGACTTTTCTTTTTAAAACCAATAACAAAATTGATAAAATTAATTAGGATGATATTATTTATTTTAAAAAGACTTTAAAATATATTTTTGGAAAATAAAACTAAAACCGATCAGCTATTGAAATCCTTAGAAAAAACAATCCCGTATTTTTCAAAAAAAGGTGGGTGGGCCATTGTTTTTTCAAACATATTGGGTAGTAAACCAATATATTATCAAAAAAGAAAACCGAATTAATACCGTACCTACAGATTGACCGGAAAAATCAGATCTTTGAACGGCAAAACTGGAAAGCCGGAATGACAATGCATGAAGAATGACAATGCAGCTTTTTAAAAAGATAGAAATGATAAATTAATATACGTTATGAAGTAACGGGTTATATATTTGAGAATAGGAACGAAATTACCTTTAGAAGAATGAATCAATGAGAGGATTGAATAATAGGGTATTGGAAAGAATAACAAAGCAGAAGATACAATTTTACGTAATGGAGTACGGTATTTATAGAATACACGTAGGAAGCGTATTGTGGAATTTTCAAGGATATGATAAGATCTGATAAAATTGAGATCCGGCTAGATTTTATAAATTGGTTAAAATTAACCGTAAAATTCGGCTGAGCCTTTGATAATTATCTGATCGGTTATAATGTATTTTTATTATAATAAATTTGTCTGACAAAAGAATTAAAAATTAGAGATTCGCTAACAAAAAGGTTACGTGAAAGATTTTCTGGCTTAAAAAATAAACATTTATTGACCTATAAAATCTTGGAGAATCTCCAACAAAAAAAAAAGTTACGTACAATTTTGAATAGCAGTTGTTAGTTTAGTAAAAAAATATTTTCTGGCGTAAAAAATAAATATTTATTGGCCAAAAAATTGTGGGAGCTCCATTTGATTGCTGCTTCCACAACATGCCACGTCATCAAATCACGCACTCTGTTTTAGTATGTATAATAGATAATAGATATAGATATAGATATAGATTACTTTAATAATAAAAGATTTTTTAGTTTAAAATATAGTGTAAAAATAATGATTTAGTTTATATAAAATTATTATTTTAATAATAAAAGATTTTATGGTTTGAAATATAGTGTAAAAAATAAAGATATACTGATTTGGTTTCTATAAAATTATTATTTTAATAATAAAAGATTTTATGGTTTAAAATATAGTGTAAAGAATAAAGATATAATGATTTGGTTTTTATAAAATTATTATTTTAATAATAAAAGATTTTATTGTTAAAAAATAGTGTAAAAAATAAAGATTTATTGGCTTTAATTGTGAGAACTCCATTTCAAAAATCCTGCGTTTACAGCGCGCCACGTCATCGACCCGTGCTCTGTTTTAGTAAGTATAATAGATGCTGAGACCCATATCTGAATAGTCGCTAAGTTATACAAGCTGCTATTGGGCTTGTGGGCCGTTTGGTTTTTTGAAACAACCCAAATTCATATTGAAGTAGATGTTCTCAGTTCTCTAACTCGGCCCAAAGTTGTCCGAGGCCCAACATATATAGAATATATGAATCAAAACTTATGGAGAATCGGATCAGATGCCATTTATTTATGAACTAAATGAAAAAACATTTGCATAGCAATAAGAAAGTCTCATGAACCAAGATCAATTACCAAACAAGTATTTAAATGTTGACTTAGCTGAATCCTTATTACTTAACATATGACTAAAAACTAAGCTTATAATCTAGTTAAGATCGTCCTTGGTTCATACTTTCTTGTTGTCGCGAGCTAGCCGATGACCTTCTTGGCGAAAGTCGGTAAGCAAAAGGCAGCAGAATGTAACTACAAAAGGATCCAAAACACTCTAATCAGATAACCTCATAGCAAATGCAACAACAAGTTCAACTAACAAACAACAATATATACATACCTCTTTGTTGTAGAATTTCAATGGTCGTTTCGCATTGGCCTCATTTTCGACTTCATCAATCGCATTCACTGGGTTCTTGAAGTCGACCTCAGGACCCTCAGTAGAACAAAGCATGAAACCCATCACACCGCTGCAAAAGGTAAAAGGAAGCTAAGTATGAACATATTTTGAAGCTCGGCTTTTAAAAAAAGTTCATGAACGTGCTAAAAATATGCTCATTTGATTCTAAACGAGTTGAACATGAGGATACAAACCTGGGATACGTAGGAACCGTTGTCCAAGCGTAGTTGGTCGAGCCCTTGAAGATTTGTCGACAGTTCTTGACAATCTCTTCAATGATGTTCATGTGAAGCCATATGCTTTCAGCTTGAGTAGACACAACTCCGCCGGGTCTAAGCGCCTTTGCAATTGACTCGAAAAATGGTTTCTCGAACAGCTCTTGAGCAGGACCTGAATAACGTTATGGTAAAAGTTATATGCTGCGACTTTTTTGTTGAAAAAAAAACATGTGATTTTTTGATATTTACTTTATTTATTTTTAACTATATAAGAAATATTTACCTATGGGATCAGATGAATCAACTATAACTACATCGTAAGTTCCTGCAACTGCATCCCTCAAGAAAGCAACTCCTGAAGTTTTTTCGAATATGATTAGGGTCAACATTTATCGGATCATTTCATATTCGGTTATTATATAATGCATGATTGGAAAAGATTGATTTAGTTCTACCATCTCCAATGTGTAAATGAACTCGGGGATCTTCGAATCCAATCGCAACGTTTGGAAAAAACTTCTTAGAAACCTGTAGGTTTTTTATTCTCACATGTTTAGTGATGAAGAACACAAATACTTAACACGATGTTTTGTGAAAAAAGGTGTCTTACGTTAACGACCATCTCATCAATTTCACACATATCGATACGTTCAACAGATGAATGACGAGCAATCTCACGCAAGACACCGCCATCTCCTCCTCCGATCACCAGAACCTGAACTTGACATACATATTATTAGCTTAAGATTCTAATATATACATGAACACATTTCAGTGAGAACGAATCAAAAGATGAAAAATAAGAACGATTGCAATTTTAGGCCATAATAATTTGATGTAGTATTAGAGAAGTTACTAACCCTTTTCGGGTTCGGAATGGAGCAAAGAGGAAGATGAGTGATCATCTCCTGATACGCAAACTCGTCTCTCTCAGTAAGTTGAATGACACCATCCAAGACGAGAACTTTTCCATAGGTTGAGGACTGAAAAATGCACAACAAAATATAAAATATACACTAAAATCATTCTAAAACTAATTAACAAATAACGAGAATTAATTAAATACCTGAAAAACCATAACATTTTGGTACAATGATTTTCCTTGAAACAAAATCTTCTCCACCTTTAGAGAATGTGCTTCCCCTGCATGACCAATAAAACTTGAAAATCCGTATTTTCAAGTTTTCACAAGTAGGAGTGTTTATAGGTCCAAACAGGACCGGAACAATGCAGATCGAAAATGGACTGAATTATTCGGTCCAGATCCGGTTCAAAACCGGCCCAGGATTGGATGGACCAAAAAACTTGTGATATTTACAAAATTATAGGCCCGAACCTGGATCTGACTGGACCAGACCAGAATAATATCAAAACAAAATATTTTCGTTCTATTTTATTTATTTTTAAAAAAAGATCTGGACAGGACCGATTGTGGACCGCACCGGACCGCATCGAATGTGGACCAAATTGGTTGGACCGAAAACCGGGCCTATTGTTTTTGGTCCGGTCCGGTCCAAAGACAGAACCGAACCGAAAAATGCTCAAAATACCTTAAAATTTCCGTGTTTTGATGTGAGATAGAGACTTACCGGGCCACATTGGGCTAATCTCGGAGAACCATCCGGGGATGATAGCAGAGATGGAGTTAGAGCCATTCTCAATTGTTTTCTCCTCAGCCATTGAAATCCTAATTGTTGATTACGCCTCTTAAGTGAAGATTAAGAAACCAAAGCAAGAGTTTAGTGATTGAAGGATGAAGTACTTAACCAATGTTATCTGCTGTATTTATACTTGAAATGAGATTTGCATCCAAGGAAAGATATCACCTTTAATTTTAACCCATTAAAACTGATTTTTTTAATTGAATATTGAATGATATAATCCATCAATAAATCTTAATACTTGTTAAGAAATATTTTTAAATGCATGAAACATGTATTCTATTATAGATATTTTTGTTTATATAACCTTTTTTTGTAAATGAAGATAACAATACTCTGAATTTACTATTCTTTGTATCTATAATAATTTATTTCTCCAATTGGATATACAAGATTATATTTTTTTTGATAAGAACAGGATTATATTTTTCTTAAAAAGAATATTTCAAAATATAAAATGCAGGTAATATATCACATGAAAATTACAAACTAAAAATGGAACACATTTATTAGAGAAATAGTATATGTTTGTGCTTAGTATAAGTTACATATAAAACAAATATTATGATATACTTATAGAAGAAAATCAGTTTGATAAACTAAATAGACCTCGTACATGTGGTTGGTCAGGAATCAGATTATCTTCAACAAAAAACGATCCCGCTGAACATTAGAGCATTGCAGAGGTCCCGCAGAACATTAGAGCATTATCGCTCGATCAAGTTTCTGTATGGGAAAATGCAAACAAGAAACCAAGTAGCAATAATACAACATTTAGAAAACAAAGAAGGACAACGAAAAATATAAAATGGAAACGCTCTGAGAATGGAAACCTAAAACTTAATTTTGATGCCTCAGAAAATTCAGCGAATCAATTTTCTTTTGGATGCATCATCAGAAACCACTGTGTCGTTCCTATTGCTATAGGAAGCGGCAGTTGTGATGCTGGCTTAGTGTTGGAAGCAGAAGCCTTTGCTTTGCGGGAGGGCTACAAAAGGCCAAGGAGTTATGTATTGTATCCATCGAGATAGAAGGAGACAACCTGATGCTCATTAATTTAATAAATCAAATATGAAAACCCCCATGGAAACAAGATAAGATCATCAGTGATATCTCCAATACGATCTCGGGATTCTCTTACTCCATAGCGCAACATGTATACAGGGAAATCAACACGGTCGCGGACAAGATTGCCATGTATTAACACAATCTCAAGATGGATGTCAATGTCATTCCGGAAGATGTTAAAGACCTCATCCGTAAGGATGCCTTAGGCCGACCAATTTCTAGAAATTAATCCGCCTAATTCTTTTACCCACCCATGTATAAAAAAAGTAACACAAATAGACCTCGTACATTGACTTTTGACTTAGGATAATCGGCCAAAATGACATATCAACCAAAATAGAAAACAAACACTAAAAAGTTCATAAAAACATAGGCTAGAAAATGTGTGCATTTGATTTGGATGATAATTGATGTTTTTAGTTACGTATTTGTCAAGTTCGAAATTGACGGAATGTAGAGCGGGGTCTTTTACATACGAACGTACATGCGCGTTAGACCCAATTCCATAACATAAATCCGATAATCAAAGCGTGCGTACGCAAGAGAATAAAAAAAATAAAGATAGTGAGTATAAATTAAAATATATACTAACCTAAAATATATAGATAATATGCTTATTATTTTAAGCGATATATTCAAATATTTTATCTCACTTATCTTTTAATACACTCCACAGTCAAAACGTGCGTATGCAAACGAACATTGAAGACTGGACCATTTCATTGACAATGAGCAAAGAAAACACTTCGATCAACATTGAGCGGTGACACAAACACCACCTGTAAATCGATAGGACCACTAGTAAATCATTGACAAATGTGGATTTGATACCCAAGTGAGTTGACGACAAATCGAGTATTGATAGGTTGAGCTCCCGAATCAAACCTGATCTGATACCATGATAGATTTTAGTGGAAAAAAATACCGACCTAAATACTAGACTTAAAATTTCTCTAACTTTCGACATGATAACTTATTATATTCAACATTTGAACCGAACTACTTAAAACTATAGTCTTTTGTTGTAAAATTGTCGTTTGGATCATGTAAATTTAATATTTTTCATCTTTTCATGACTTATTGAACCTAGATGAGTAATATTAAGCGAACCAATAATATTTGATGCACACATTTTCTCTTCTAATTTCTAGTTAGTGGATATCTGATTGGATAATAATAAATGTTTTCTCATATGAATTCAACAACTATAGATGCGTATTTCAATGTTTATGAATCAGTATGATTTTCTTCTTCTTTTTTTTTCCAACCATTTATACAATCAACAATGATCTTTCTTATTACTTTACACCTAGAATGCCATCTAGATGTGTAATTATTTTTTTTTTTAAAAAAAAAGCGGTTTGGAAAAAACTATCTTCCATAAGTAATCTATCCTAAAACATCATTGCAGATGAAAAATCGAAGTTCGGAATCGTCAGAAAATGGTGTGTTGTGTTTCGAAATTCCAAATAATTCAATCGGTCAGCAATACAGTTGATTTCTCTGAACACATGACTGACCTGAACTTTTTCAAAGAAGCGAAGATTCAGTCTGAAGTCAGATATGATCACACATAATTTATCACCCACAATTTCGATCTTTTTTATATTTAGCCTTATAACTTCTTTAAGTCCACCTTTCAGCACAAAAGTTTTTGTTTTAACAACCGAATTAAACTTATTTTTTCCTAGCGTCCAAGCTAATAACATCACCGTAATGATTTCGTATAACAAAACCGATGGAAGTTATACCCGAATCGAATTTTGATCCATGCTATAGTTTATCCCATTTAATATTGATTTTCATAAATAGGTTTAGACTAGATGGGTAAATTTATACTTGTGTAAGTCCATCCTAGATTTGTAAATTTATACTTAATTATTGACTCATAAATTTTTTTTTTCCTGAGAAGGTAAGATGTTCGATTACACCAAATATATTTGGCGTATTGAGAGGCCAAAAACCGGCAAACGCACATATTGTCATGTAAATAACAAAAAATCAAGAGAAAATACAACAAACACCACATATTCCATAAGGCATATATCTTACGTTCCATGTTGTAATTCCTCATTAAAGTGAATCTTTAAAGCTAATCATGTGGAATTCATGTTGTAGTTCCTTAGTAATGTGGATCTTCTCTCTAGCTCTAACTTCAGGAAGGATGCAATATTGACTACTTTGATGTTTTAAATGCCTAAAACACATAAAAACCAAAGTAGACACTGAAACATAAAAAGTGGATGATTTCCGTATAAATAGGCATATATGAGATGAAAAGAGGGTATTATATGCATGAAAACAAGGTGTAAAAAGTGTTACATTTGACACACATCATGAACATCTCACTTTCAAATTGAAACCTTACCATACGATATCCATTAACAAGATCAACCATGGTAGTATTGGATTCCCAATTCCATAAGGCCCGTATCTTACGTTTCATAACCCGAAACGCAATCGGATACCCCAAAACCTAAAACACAATAGAGTTTTTCCAAGTTGACTCCAACTCCTCAATAATTTCTTGGTTGATCACAATAGCAAGACTAGTGTATTACCCGCACTTTGTGCGGGTTCAATTTTAATAAATGTTTAATACTTAGAAATTTATATGTATATTTTTGTAAAATAAAAATCCGAAAAATAAAATTATAATCAATATTATGATTTTTAATTCTCTTTTAAGTATTTATCTCTTCTAATTAATTATATTTTTAAATTGATTTGTTAAGATATGCTTGTTGGTAAAATAAATTCGTAAAAGTTTAAAAACTATTTTTGTAAAAATAATTTTTTAAATATTTTTTTAAAAATTTAGAAATTAATTTTTAATTTATATAACATTTAGAAATCACTTTTTAAAATAATTTTTTAGGCTTCGAGAAATATGGCTTTGACACGTGGCAATGGAGGCTTATACTTTAATAGATACTAGTGTATTACCCGCACTTTGTGCGGGTTCAGTTTTAATAAATATTTAATACTTAGAAATTTATATGTATATTTCTGTAAAATAAAAATCCAAAAAATAAAATTATAATTAATATTATGATTTTTAATTCTCTTTTAAGTATTTATCTCTTCTAATTAATTATATTTTTAAATTAATTTCTTAAGATATGCTTGTTGTTAAAAAAAATCGTAAAAATTTAAAAACTATTTTTATAAAAATATTTATTGAAATATTTTTTAGTAAATTTAGAAATCAATTTTCAATTTATAATAGCATTTAGAAATCACTTTTTAAAATAATTTTTTAGGCTTCGAGAAACCTAGCGTTGACACGTGGCAATAGATGCTTCTGCTTTAAAAGATTTAAGATAAGATAAGATTACCATTCATGCCATAAGAAAAGGTAATAGAAGCTTTGCCTTCTAAAGTTTTCCGGTCAAGTGGAACTTCCGGCCTTAACCCCAACAAGAACGTACTTCCATGAAATCTTCGTTTGGGAAGCTATAAACCGGTGTATCAACAACACCAATAGGAACGGTAATAGTAGTCGTTTGCACATTTAGACCACCATCCTCTGAACCAGTGAGAAGTATTATTAACCACCTCCGTCACCGGGGCTACTGGTGGAGTATCAACCTCTATCAGTTGCCCAACACGAAAACAAAATTATCAGCAGCGTACATCGACCCTAACCTTTTAGCCGTTAGAAATCTCAAACAAGAAGATTGCGAAGAAGAAAACCATTAATATTGCAAGAAAGAGAAGAGAGTTTTTAGCTGTTAGTCGCTTGGTCAATTCCACCATTTTTTATTATTAGAACCTTTGAAAAATCACCTTATCTTAATTATAAACAATTCACTAATACGATATAATTCATTAACGAAATGATCTGACAACGAAAAAAACACTATCTAAAATATTATTGTTTGGAAATAAACCTCTTACAATAAAAGAAGGAAATCTATTATTTTTACCTTCAAGATATTATCTTTATTTAATGCTTCTTCGTACTTAATAGATAAGCAAACCTAACTTAACCATTAATTTTAATCAATGTCTAAATTTTAAAATTTTCTCCTCGGTTCAACGATTAACTGAAAGTCTAACCGTTCTCTGCCTTCTCATTTTGAATACACCAACAAAAATCTGCCACGTAAGCTGTAACTCCAAGGGAGAATTTGACATACTAGGCTTTTTTGAGTTTTTGTTTAAGAAAGTGTACCCCAAATTTTTTACCACTTTTATTTAATAGTAGGTAAAAATTATTAACCCTTCTATTTAGAAAGAAAGAATAAATGATGTTTGTTATTTGTTATATAAGTATAAGTTTTAAATTTTAATTACTAAATTTGTTTTCTTATATTATTTTTCTTGCCTTTTTTAATTTATTTTTTATTTTTTATTTTATTTTCTGGATTGAATTTCTCATACCGGAATTTCTCATACCAGAATTTTCATACCAGAAATTTCATACCAGAAATTTCATACCAGAATTTTTCATACCAGAAATTATTTTCATACCAGAATTTTGTCGTACCAGAACTTCTCATACCAGAACTTGTCATACCAGAAATTGTCATACCAAATTTTTTTAATATACCAAAATTTTGGTCAATTTTTTTCATATCAGAATTTTGTCATACCAAAATTATTTTCATACCAAATTTCTTTCATATCAAAAGTACATACCACAATTTTCTACCAGAATTTTGGTCAAATTCATTCCAAAATTTTATGATTTTCTACCAGAATAATCTACCAAAATTTTTCATACCAGAAAACTCATAACAAAATTTTCTGGTAAGAATTTTACATACTAGAAAATTCTGGTATGAGTTTTCTGGTATGAATTTCATACCAGAAATTCATACTAGAAATTCTGGTATGAAATTTATACCTAAAAACTCGTACTAGAAAACTCATAACAAAATTTTTTGGTAAGAATTTTACATACCAGAAAATTTTGGTATGAGTTTTCTGGTATGAATTTCATACAAGAAATTCTTAGTACCAGAAAACTCACAACAAAATTTTCTGGTAAGAATTTTACATACCAAAAACAAGCAAATTATCATGAGTAAATCATACCAGAAACAAGCAAATTATCATGAGAAAGTACAAGCAAATTCCAGTACCAGAATTTTACTCCCGTACGAACTTTTAAACAATAACCAAAACAAGCAAATTATGAGCTGCACCCATTCAACTGCAACACAAACATGCATGCCTACCCAGCACAAAAACCAAAACCGGACACGGACCCCCCACCCCCCAAAAAAAAAACGAAAACCAGACAACGCAACCCCCCCTCCCCCCGGCACAAAAACAAAAACCAAAACCACAAGGATTAAAAATACGGACTTTGTACTATCTGTCTTTTTAGACTGTCTCGTTTTCCTCTTTAAGAAAATATTGGCATTTTCTAATGTAAGAGACAAGGATTAAAAATAAAATTTCTAAGACTTAAATATCTCTTAAATTAAATCCTATTGATTGCATGATAATCACAATATATAGAGACCGGTAGAAAATATATTCTCAATTTAAAATAAAAATAAACCGAACCTTTAGCGGAGCGCCTAGCGGCTATCAAATTGACAGCGGTGCGAGTCAAATGAGGATCGTACGCGGCGGAAGGGGCGGGGGAGACGGCGGAGAAGTCGCGGTCGGAGGTCAAGTATGGATCTGAAAAAGTGGAGGATAAATATCGAGTAGAAGAAGAAGAGGTGAGAAGGGAAGTAGAGGGAACGTAGGGCTCGGTGAGAAGAGAGCGGGAAGAAGCGTAGTAATTGCCCCACTGTGAGTTCAACTCACCAAAACGCAAACCCCCCCCCCCCACACACCCCCGGCGCTGCATCAATTCGTAAAACAAAACATTTCAAACAATGGGGGAGCAGAGAAACAGATAAGAGAGGGTTAAGCTGAGGTCGACCGAGGACTTGCGGCGGCGCCCGGTTCCGACGATGTCCGACAGGCGAGGCGGTGCAGCAGGTGCTCCAACGGGGAAGAGGCAGCCAGAGGAAACCGACCGGAAGAGAAGAGAGGGAGGATTTTACATTTTAGGTTTGTGTGAACGCTAAAGATATTAGTGGGGTGTATTTACTAATTGGAAAACTGAAAAAAGCCTACTTAGTATACAATTAAAAAAAATAGCCTAGTTACCTAATTAGCCCTAACTCCAATAATAAAGTTTATTCCAAATATCAATTAAATTATTTATAATAAGTGGAAATTGTTAGGGCTGTGCAAAATCAGACCGGATCGGTTCCGGTCCGGTCTACGGTTCAGGTTTTTTGGAAATCTGGGTTACGGTCAGGTCCGGATTTTGGACCGTATAAAACCGTAACTCGGGTTGGACTGTAAACTACGAATTTTCGGTCCAGTCCGGTTCAGAGTCCGGTTCAGTTCGGTCCATTCCGGTGAATTTTCGGCCCAGTCCGGTCCGATCCGGTCCATTTCGGTCCGATCCGGGTCCGTTTTTATGCCGGAAAACCTCACTAAAATTGCATAATTTATGAACAAACCTGTCCGATCCGGTCCGCAATTTTTAAAATTGCACAATTTATATACAAACCGCTCCAACCCGGAACCGGACATTATGCACAACACTAGAAATTGTCAAAATGATGATAGTTAGGCTAATTAGCAACCAAATTTTGAAATCATATTAAACAAATCATTTTAAAATAAAAACAAGTCGTAGAAAAAAGCTTAACAAAAAAATTGTTTTTCAATTATAAGAAACCCTTGTAACAATAAATTTACAGTAATATAAATTTTATAACAAATAATTTATTAATTTGTTTTTATATATTTATTTATAAACTTTTTAATGTATAAAGCAAATATTTAAACTCCATAAATGCTTACCTTTAATTAGTATCCATCCCATTTTAAGAAAAGAAGAAAAAATCTACACTAATTCAAAATCTTCAATGCATTTGAATTTTTTACTAATTCATTTATGACGTCACTACTATTAATATAAATGACAACTGTTACCCAAATTTTTGGGTGTTCATGCAATTTGTTCTTCGCTGCTGAGTTGATACACATTTCCAAACCTCCTTCCATCAAGATCAGATATGGCGAGCGGACGAATCCTCCGTCTCTTCTCTCGCTCTTCACTTACTTCTTTTACTTCTCGCTCTCTCGGTATACTCCTTCGTCTTCGTAAATGTTGATTAACTTCTTCATTTTTTGTAACCAAAATCACTTTACTGTGTACACAGCCATTTTTGCATTCGATTTTCTCCTCTGATCGTATATCATCCGCAAATTTGATGATATTGATTGCTGTTTCAATTGTGTTGATTTTTCATTGGAAGGTTTTGCAATTATGGCGTTAATTTTGTAATTTTGGTACAGTGGATTTGATTACTCGCTTCGTAACCCACTCGATGAGTGAGTTTGCAAACAGATTTTTCGCCGCGATTCGTTTTCGGTTTAGATCGATTCTTCTACAGGATTTTCTGTTTAGATTCTGTTCCGACTTTCTTCATATCTATTCTAACAAACCTTGATTTAAAAAAAAAAAAGAAAATTGTATTTGTTTTTATATTTATTATTATTCAGTAAAAGATTCTGGGTTGAAAATAGGAGGGAAGAAGTACAGCAATTCAGCTGTTCTAGAGGACCCAATCACTCCATCTGTTAAAGTACATCACACACAGCTCTTGATTGATGGCCAATTTGTGGACTCTGCAGCAGGTCAATTTCGGTTTTGTGTACTTGACATTGCTTAAATGGGAAAATTCTTTTTGCTTATCATTTTGGCTTTCAGGGAGGACTTTCAAGACAAACGACCCGAGGACTGGTAATTTGATTGCAGATGTGTCCGAGGGTGATGCTGAAGACGTTAACAGGGCTGTGGCCGCTGCTCGCAAGGCCTTTGATGTTGGACCTTGGCCTAGGATGACTGCCTATGTAACAAATTCGAACAATGACATGCAATTAGACTAGATTCGGCTTCATTCGTTTATATAAACAATGCATTGGAACTACATTTGTGCAGGAAAGGTCCAAAATCCTATTGCGTTTCGCTGATCTCGTGGAACAACACAATGATGAGATTGCTGCTTTGGAAAGTTGGGACAACGGGAAACCGTATGAGCAGTCTGCTAAGGTTGAAGTTCCGATGTTTGTTCGTCTTTTCAGATACTATGCTGGTGAGTGAAGATTCTTTTTTTTATTGTTCTGTAGACAAAGAATTGTATTAAATAAATATATATTTACTAAGGGCCCGTTCATTTCCCATATCCTGATATGGGATATGGGTATGGATATCGCATATCCGATATCCATGTTTCGTAATTGAGTATATGAGTATCAAAGTGATATCTTAGATATCAATACTTTACTTTTTTATTGTTTTTGATATCTTAAAAAATTGAGAGATATCACATTCATTTTCTCTCATGTCTCCCTCAAAACTATCCCTCTCAAGTCTTCCTCTTTTGATATATCTCACCATCTTGCCAAACACAAGTATCGGATATGAGATATCATCTCATATCCTTATCAATGATATCTATACCGATACCGATATATGATATACTCATATCTGGATATGGGAAATGAACAAGCCCTAAATGAGTTTACTCTATGTCTAATAGAGTAACTTAGATGATTTGCTGTCTTTGATTTCTCAGGTTGGGCAGATAAGATTCATGGGCTTACTATCCAAGCTGACGGACCACACAGTGTCCAGACCCTCCATGAGCCCATCGGTGTAGCCGGACAGATCATCCCATGGAACTTTCCGCTTCTCATGTTTGCTTGGAAGGTTGCCCCTGCCTTGGCCTGTGGTAACACAATTGTCATGAAGACAGCTGAGCAGACACCTCTGTCTGCCCTTTATGTGTCACACCTTCTATATGAGGTAGCTCGTCAATCTTCCAACTTTAGACGCGAAAAGTTTATTTATATTGAAATAAATGGGTGAAGTAGACTCTTTTCTATTCGCTTTTGTTTTGAAAACCTCTAAATTTTACCTAGTCTTAATAGAGTTTTTACCTCTTAATAGAGTAATAGTGGTAAAAACCCAAGAAACAATTTGGTTTACTAGGCTTTTTAAATGTACCCTTGAGAGAAGAGTGGGTAGAGTTTGAAAATAAATACAAAAGGTTGGGCTATATTTACTTAATTGAAACATTAAAAAGCTAATTACTACACTTTTTTATAAAAAGGTCTAGTTACCAAAATTGCCCAAAATCCAATTAGCCATTTTGCCCAAGTTTACTATATCAGCATTTGACATTTGGTCACTGGTGACATTTGACATTTGGTCATTGGTGACAGGCTGGACTTCCTGCTGGTGTTTTGAATGTGATATCAGGCTTTGGTGCAACTGCTGGTGCTGCTCTTTGTTCACACATGGATGTGGACAAGGTAATAATAACAGAAGTAGAATTCTAAGCTTATAAGAGCTAAATTGGTAACTTATAAGGCTCCTTTGTTATCAGCTTGCTTTCACAGGCTCTACTGCTACCGGAAAATACATAATCGAGCAAGCATCAAAAAGTAATTTGAAGCCAGTGAGTCTGGAGCTGGGAGGGAAGTCCCCTTTCATTGTATGTAAAGATGCTGATGTGGACAAGGCAGTTGAGATGGCACATAATGCACTGTTCTTTAACCAAGGACAGTGTTGCTGTGCTGGCTCGCGAACATTTGTGCATGAAAGTGTGTATGATGAGTTTGTAGAGAAGGCAAAAGCACGCGCTGCTAACCGCTCTGTTGGAGACCCATTCAAGCAAGGCACTGAACAAGGGCCTCAAGTAAGACTGTTATTGTCAATTGGTTTTAGGATGAAACAACATATCTGGATTCTTATTGTGAATCTTTTTACTCAGATTGATCCACAGCAGTTCAAGAAGATCTTGGGATACATAAAGTCTGGGATTGACAGTGGAGCAAAACTTGAAACTGGAGGAGACAGATTTGGATCAAATGGATACTATATTCAGCCTACTGTCTTCTCTAATGTGCAGGTATATGTCTTTTAAGTATGAAATAGTTAGCTTACAATGCATTAGTACTCATAATTCATTGTTTGTTTTACAGGATGATATGGTGATAGCCAAGGAAGAGATTTTCGGTCCAGTTCAGTCTATCCTGAAATTCAAGTGAGGAAATATCAAAAGAACCATATGGGTTTTTCAAATTTCTAACTATAAACCAAACAAGCTCTATATCTTATTGGAAACTTACCATAACATTTTTCACTTTGATGATCATTAGGAGCTTGGAAGAGGTAATCCAAAGGGCAAATGGATCACCATATGGGCTAGCAGCCGGGGTCTTCAGCCAAGACATCGACACTGCTAACACATTGTCAAGAGCTCTGAAGGTAGGCACAGTGTGGGTGAACTGTTTCGATGTCTTTGATGCCTCGATTCCGTTTGGAGGGTACAAAATGAGTGGCCATGGAAGGGAGAAGGGTATCTATGGACTCAATAGCTACTTACAAATTAAGTCTGTGGTGACTGCCTTGAAGAATCCAGCTTGGTTGTAGTTGGTAAATCTTGTAAGGTTAAGGAAAACTCTTTTTCAATATCTAAATTGGTTTTGGCCTTTTTAGTTGCAAAATAAAGTTTAGAGATAGGTCTTTGTCAAAGAACTTGTCTCTCCATTTTTATTTATGAAATATGGTGATTCTTTTTATCAAGCATTCACTTAAGGTTTACCAAAATGTTTAATCATGATCCGATTGTTTTGGTGCAAGTCTTGATGATTTGAGCATCGAAGTCATTTGAAGGCTCTTAAGAGAATTCAAATATGAGATTTTCACCTGTATTCTTGAGAATCGTAATCTCCTGGTTGACATGTTCTCATTTCTCAATGTTCCTTCTCGTTTTGCTTGTTTGGTGATTCTCATTAACCGGCTCATTATTGATCCAAGTTTTCATTTAATAGCCTCTGAGAAAAGGCACACTATACTATTCCTTTGTAGGCAAGATCAAGATATTCACATTTGAATTTTCTAATCTATGTAAGGATTTTGATTTTTCTAATCTTTGTAGGTATTTTGGTATAGCTTGAGAGAAGGTTCACTACTTTTGATAGACATGTTAAAATGTTCCATATCTAAAGGAAAGTCTCAGGGTGATTTGAATCACATGTCCAACTCTTTCCCTAGCCCATAAGGAAAGCTAAAACTAGATTGGTGTAATAACTTACCCAATCAACTTTTTCTTAGATCACATAAAAAATAAAATAAATATTAAATATCAATCAACATTATTCAATGCTTGCTTTGTAAGTCTCAAGCTTCATTACCTTCAACTTGGGATCCCTTTGAACAAACAGTAAAAATGTTTCCAACCAACACAACATTTAGACCCAACACTTCATGATTTCTCTGTACCACACAAAGCTACCTGAATTTCTGACCTACTGCTAACCCATGAATGCAAATAAGCAGGCTCATATGCCTTTATGTCAATGTAAATATTTTTAAAAAAATTACTAAAATCAGTCCAAATTATAGCCCCACTTGATAAATTGCCCATCATTTTCATTGACTTCATTTCACCACAAACTTACTTTCCAAAAGGTCCTTTCAGAATCATCTGCTCAAACTTGACAGCATTTGTTTTAGTGAAAACCAGCTCATCTCTCTTAATTAAGATTATGGACTTTAAGTATACTAAATATATACCTTTTTTTATATACCATAATACAATATTATTTTCAGAAAGAATATAAAAAAAGAAAAGAAAAAAGAATTAACTGTATATGTTTGAATCACTTGTTGCTGCACTCTGCTGGCAGGACTTTGTATCTTCTTGAATCTTTACAATATGAGTAAACCATATATTTACTTCTTGCCCATTGTAGTCCTTGAGTTTGTTGTTGTGAAAGCTTAACAAAGGGCTCTCCATCAATTGGGTCCAAGCTTGAAGGGGTAGTAGAAGTGCCCTTATTATAAGGGCATGTTTGGGAGGTGCTGTTTTGATTGTATAAACAACCACTCATCTCAAGCTTACCAAGTGAAGCTATAAAGGGTGCATATTTGTAGTCAACTGGGTATTTTCCTCCACTTGTTGCCCAATCAGAAGCATCCCAAATTGTTGCATATATTGTCATAGGCTTTGATGGATAGGCTAACATTGCCTTTGTGTTTAGGACTTCTCTTATTGGTATGTTGTCTACTAGAAACCTGCATTTTATCACACCAAAATATCTCATCACAATCAATCTCTTGCCTCTTAGTTACCTCTAAGACCTAACATTCTTGGGTAAAATGGATTTGTGGGCGTTATTGTACAGATGAGCACAATCAGGGCTCTTACGTTTCTAATAGATGAATTAATCTCCTGCCATTTCTTACGAAAAGATTAAATAAGAAATTTTTTTACCAATTTTATCACTTCACTCTCCTAGTCTGTAGATTATGCTATCATCACTATTTTATATTTTACGGCCAATAACCAACGTTTTTACCTTCTTTCCCCCAATATACGACTTCTTTTAAGGGTCGTTTGGTGTTCAAATTTATCCCTTTACTCTCCTAATCTGTAGATTATGCTATTATAACTGTTTTATATTTTACAGCCAACCAATATTTTTACCTACTCTCCCCTAGTATTCGGCTTTTTAACGGTCGTTTGATATTCATATCTCGATATCAAGAAGAAGACTTACACGACATGGTGGCTATTCCAGATGATGCTGTATTCATGGAACTGATGGGTCGGATCGAACCAAAGCCGAAACTTCTCTTCTCGACCCGTATTCACGCTTCCATTACCATAGATATTCGTCTGTAAGATCCATTCCTTTCTATTCTCATGACCAAGAAGCTCAAAGTCTATCTCATCATGGTTATGTGGAAAAACATCAGAATTCGAAAGCTGAAATATTTCAACACAAAACAAATTAAACTTAAAACATGTAAATAATATTGCATATTAACATAAGCTAGCTTCAGCTTACATAGAAAGCAACAACAACTCCAGATGTATAACCAGGAGGTAACTTCATAGCAGTACTGAAGAATCCATAGTAATACTTAGAATTAGAAGCCAATCCTGAACCTGCATATCATTAACATAAACACACAATCAATAATCTTAAAACATATTTTAATATAAATAATAATCATAATTTATATTTTATATATATATTTACCTGTTGTTTTGTTAAGAGAGATACTAGCAAATGATCCACCATTGAAAGTCTTCACATTTTGTTCTCCAAAGATGACATGAGCATCATTAGTGAAGGAGAGACGAGGGACGAGATCCGTCAAGCGTGTCGTGTTACTCGATGGCAGGTTTTGGGCAAACCCGGAAAGTAAGAAGGAGAAGAAGAAGAAGAAGAAGAAGAAAGACTGCAGCTTTAAGCTAGATTCTGCCATGGTTAGTCTGAAATGAAACTTGATGGGGGGATGTTAAATTGGGTATTTAAACAGATGAAAATTTGAGTGCTTAGTTGTTGCAAGCTGGAAATTTGATTTGGTGATCGAACTTATTGAATGGTAAGAACAGAAGGAGGGTTCAAAGAAGATGGGTTTGATTTGGGTAATGAAATTGACTTAGAAAAAGGCATGTGGGGTTTTGAAATTGGTAGGTTTGGCAAAATCTAATCAAATAAATGCATGGTTTTGGTTTTGGTTTTGGTTTTTATAGTTGCCAGCTGATAATCTCTCCTGAGGATTTGTATACTTTCATGCATGCGTCTAATTATTAGTAGTTATGAACAATTTTGAGGGTTGTCTTGTCATCTTTTGTAGGCAATTGGGCCATATGCTCTTTGGTTGGACTCTATCATTCTGCATATATAACTTGTAGTTTTATATTTAGTTTGGTTTTTAGTGTTTTTTTTTCTATAAAAGAAAGGGATTCAATGGATGTTGAGAGGTCGGAAATTAGTTTAGATGAATGATAATACATAAAATATTACAAACAAAAGAAGATTCTCAAGTGTTTTTGTTTATTAGTACAATAAATTAGTCCACCCATCTAATTTGGGTATTAACTTTTGTGTGGACTGGTTTCATTTTGATAGCTTATAATCTCAAAATAATTCAATAATTCACTTTGTTTTGGATGAAAAAAAGACTCTCAAGTAATACATAAATTTGCCCCCTTTTGTGGTTCGGCTTTTGGATTTGAGTTTGGTTTTTCGGGTTCAGATTTCGAATTCGGGTTTTGGGTTTGTGGATATTATAATCTGATATGATTTTTATTTTTAAAGAAATACAACTTATTCATTTCATAATCGAGTAGATGTGAGAATTTTTATCAACAATTTACCTGGGTTCGAAGTTTCATTACCGAATAGTTTGACACTAAATTTATAAACTATTAGAGGCCTTATTTTAGTAAAACGATTTCTGAAAGTTAAACAATTCATTAAGAAGATCTAGGATTGGGCAACGGTCGGAAATGTTAAGCATGTGAAAATGCTAATGGTGAATAGTCCGGGCCATAATAACCCACTGCAATTTAAAAAAAATAAGGGTTCATTATGATCTGGTTCAGATCCGATTCACAAGAACAATAACTAGTTTCATTATTTTAAAATTAATAAAAAAAGGTAATAATAATTCAAGACCGAACCGGATGCTATAATAACAATTTAAGACCGGACCGGACTACGGCCAGAAGATCCCACAAAGGATTTTGTGAGAAAAAACATTAACAATTTTTAGAGTATTAAGAAAAGCTTAAGCCCGTGATTTGTATTCATTGCATCCATGTAAAATATATTATATATTTTGGGATTGGATAATCCAAAATGCTAATGATGTTCAATTTGGCCACGAAATTCCCCACTTGTATGAATAACAAAGTGTGGCAACCAAACCATTACTTGTATTTATCTATACATTAAGCATTGTCGTTTGTCAATATTAAAAAAGTATTACAATGGGTTACTATAGATGAGCTCATTGGAATATTGGATTGTAGAATAGTTTAAGGTTTGTGGGTTACCAAAATTGAAACTTTAGATAGCTCTATTAATTTTGGACTCTAGTTAAGTTGGCAAACCAAGTTAACATACATCTTATTATGTTAACCAATAATACTCATTTGTACGGTGAATATAGGTCCAAAACCGAACATAAAACCAAATTTTTTAAGACCTTGGACCGAAAACAGAACCTATAAAAGTAGGTTTGGTTTTGGTTTGGACCTAAAACCGAAAACTAGAAATATTAGAACCTAAAACCGAACCTATTAGATCGGTTTCGATTCGGTTTAGCTTTTGAACCTATATGGACCTAAAGAATATAAGCTACATACACTTGATGATATAAAGTCGGATTTCGGTTAAATTAAAGTTCGGTTTTTGGCTTTTAACCGAAACCGATATTTTAAAAAACAAGGGACCTAACACCGAACGTAAACTGTCGGTTCAGGTTCGGCCTGAACCGAAATTACTCGGTTTGGTTCGATTCAGGTAAACCGAACCTAACTTGCTCAACCTTACTCATTTGTATATAGTTTATTCGAACGAAAATGTTTTCAAAATCGAATCAGAACTGAGTAATAAGAATACAGATCTTTTATAACCTAGTACATATGGTCGGTGACTCCTCCGTTTATTGTTAATAGGTTTTATGCGACTTAGTGTGTCGGGTCGGGTAGGTTTGTAAGGATCTCTAGATTGTTAAGGTTGGTATTATATAAATGAATTATGAGATATGATATCTAATTAGGGACTAAGTGATATATTTAGGTATAGTGATTAGGGAACAAGGTAGGCTCAAGTGTTTTGGTTGATAGTGAGTCAAACTTGATTGCGTATAATTACGTGTCGTTTGGGTTTGGATAACTAACGGTGGCCGCTTCATGTTTGGTGGTCCCCATTAAAGTGACGCGTTTTGCCAGCTAATATCGTTCCTCTTCCTATTGGCTGCGCCGTTTCAAATTCAATCATCGTATTCGCTAAACCTTCTAACCTTCCTTTTCTTTTCTTTCCTATTTACTTTAAAATTCAATATTATCATCACTCGTTTTGAATATATTTTTATTATTATTTATAATGTTATGTTGGAGATAGTAAAGTCCCTCGTCGAAATATGGGACACTTCGAGCCTTATATATAAGGTCGGTAGGTTATTCTTATTGTCAATTGGTTTTAGTATGGAACCTCGTCAGGTTTATGTGTTGGGCTTGGGCCTAATGCACATGTGCGCTCGTATACACATGACCCCGCTCTATCGGTCCGTCTGTATCGGATTTTGACAAGTTATTACAAGAATAATCCAAGTTTTTATATTTTATTTATGATGAAGATTTCAATACGGAATTACTTTTTAGAATCAATAATAAAATATTGTATGTGATATATATTTTTATGGGATGACCTTTAGAATTTAAGCCCGAGGCGAGCATCGTCATGATCAAGCTTGACTCGTTTATAAACGAGTCGAGTCTAAAATTTATACGAGCTATAAATTGCGCTCAAACTTGGCTTGTTTAGAAAGTGAACGAACTCGAGCCGAGCTTTTGACGAGCTGAGCCCAAGTCGAGTCTGAGTAGCTCGGCTAAAATAATGTTCATATAGTGTTATTTTAGCCGAACGAGTCGAGCATTGACATGCTCAAGCTTGACTCATTTATAAACGAGCCGAGGCCACGCCGAGCCTAAAATTTATACGAGCTTTAAATTTGCTCAAGGTTGGCTCGTTTCGAAAGTGAACGAGCTCGATTCGAACTTTTAGCGAGCCGAGCCTGAGCCGAATCTGAATAAATTGTCTCATATTACATCCCTGTCCTTTATTCCACATTATTTTTCCACAAAATTAAAATTCCTGAAAACTAATTCATTCACTCCAAATCCTTTTGGATGAATCCAAGAAAATGAATTAAAATACGTAGATTAGTTTGGCTACATTTTATTTTCATTATTGAATCAAACAATTTTAGTGTATTAAAATGTCATGTAAATGAAAAGAAAATTAATTTCAAGTTTTTTCTTAACAAATTATTAAAAATATAAACAAAAAAAACACTACCCAAACGGGTAATTCAACCTACAATTTTAAAGTTAATGTTAAACACCTTTCAAGAAAGTATAAATAAGTTATCGATTTTTTTAATCATGTTCCAAAGTCATATGATTTAAAAATTAGGTTCTATGTTAAATGATAATTTTAAAAAATAAGTTAATCAATACTAATAAATAGGTAAATCTAGAATAGTTTTTTTAATTTTGGTTTTTAATAAATATCAAAATCCTTTTTGGTTTTTAATTGAAATGCTAGCTAACTTGAGCTTGTGTTTCCGTTATTTAATGAACTTTTTGTTGCTTTTTTTTTTATGAGGAATTTAATTTCAAATAGTATCAAATAGTTTCAAATAGTCTCAAATAGTTTTAAATAACTGTATAATAATACAAACAAATGAATGAAAAAGAATCTGTCAAGACACTGACTTTATATTGGGGTATATTCGTAAAATATCAAACAATGGTTTTTTTTTAACTAGTTTCTAGACTATTATCAATTTTCATTTTTTATGTATTTTCGTCATTTAAATAGTTATATTGTCCGTTTGAAAAATTAATTTCTCAAGATTACAAGAGCTTATCAAGTTTATGAAAATAAAAATAAACTTATGTAAATGGAAACCTAAACATATATATTTATCCTATTATCAATCAATTACAGGATGAAACATCACTAGATTTATGTGTTAAATTTGAGTTTATTACGCTACCCACATAATTTAAGGACCCTAAAGGGGCATGAGTCATATATTCCGCGGAACGCCGTTCTTGCCACGGTTGTATGTCTTTTTTCAGCCGACTCAAGTCCAAACCGTTAGGACCCCTTAGGGGTTCTAACCAAGGAGCACGCAAATCCCAAAAACGCATAGTTTCTCCTCCAAAAATGACTTCTCCAGTTGGGGAACGCATTAGATACTTACCTAACCCAGTAGGTCCTTGGGCGGATCCCCCAAGGCGTTGGTAACTAAGCCAAGCATAGAAGTGTTGAAAAAACTCAGATAAGCAAAAAATCTCAAATATCCTTGATCATGAACCATATAATTGTCACTATAAATAAGAACTAGAATACCGACAATAGTGATTAACATTGACATAATAGAAGTAAGTGGATCAACCAAGTAACCGAACTCTAAAGAAAAATCATTATTGATGGTCCAAGACCATACAGATTGATAAATATAATGGCTATTTATTTGCTGAATAGAACTCAATGATTATTCGTTCGTCGGAACCAGAAGTAAAAATTTTGGTAGATAGGGACCCCATAAAAACCTCATTTAAGGAATGAGCCAGACCAGGTCATTTTTCAAGGACAATTGCTAAGGACCCTTTTCTATTTACCTTTTTCACTTTTATCTGTCAGGAAAAGAGATAATTACTCTTTATTCAAGAAAAAAAAGACTAGACGATGCATGTATACTTGTATGCATACAACCCTCACTCTACGATCCGTCTACGTTAGCCTTTAACAACTTCGATAAATTAATAGTTCTCCAACAAACCCTAGTAACCCACGTACATAAAATAATGTGGGAAAAAACCACAGATACCACCTAATTGATCCACTTGAGTTTATATTTTATACTAATTGTATCAAAACATTAGTTTATATTTTACAAAACATATCATAGTGGAGTTCGAACTTACAACTTTTTGATACAATTATCTAATTGCTCCACTTGAGTTTATTTTAAGGCATAAAATCATAATATTTTTAAAGATATTATTTTTATAATTGCATACATTGCATCATGAATAAAAAAAATACTAATCATTTCTTAATCAGTGCGTATAATCACTTTATTCAATTATACTTATAAACGTTATACTACGAGGTCTTTTATTCTTTTTTGGTTGGCGGATTTTTAGAAGATTCGAATGAAATATGAAATCTGAAAATGAGATTTGTGTTCGTTGTTTTCAAGGTCTTGCTTTGATTTGGAACTGGAGAGTATATTTTCTTCTCGTTTCACATTATTTTCCTATTTCTTTTTAAACAATTTGGTTTGTTAGACTTTTTCTAGTTTTATATTTAATAAATGTATCTAAGAGTGTGTAGGGTTTGAAAATAAATACAAAACGTTGGGATATATTTACTTAATTAAAACATTAAAAAGACTAGTTATCAAAATTGCCATTTTTTTTTATTATTGAGTCAACTAATAACAAAAATACTTTTTCCCCTAGTTTTCCATTTTAATGGCTAGTATATCTTACTGATATATTTCATTTATATAAATTATCTTTATATATTAAGTTAGTTTAAATTTGATATTATTTCGGTAATTTTTATTAGTTTTTTTAGTTTTCTTGTAATGCTATATATACAGGATCATTATTTCATCGTTTGTGGTTCTACCTCCACCATTTGTGTGGTGTTTTTGGCCTAAATTTATTATGGTATCAGAGCAGTTCGATCTCTCGTATCCTGACTGATCGGGTTTATCAACCTTACGACACTAAACGCGGGAATGAACAATAATAGTTCGTCTGATTGGGCTAGCCGGCCTTAAGACATGCCGTCAACCTATGGACGTCTTTACCATTGCCACCGATTTACTGGTGGTCCTATCAATCTATTGATGCCACCGATTTACTAGTGGTTATGTCGATCTATTGGTGGTGTCACCACTCTGTTGCTGATGTTCCAGTCTTCAGCGTCGTCCGTCTAACCACGCTTTGACTGCGGGGTATATTGAAGGATATGATATATTCCATTTATATAAATTATCTTTATATATTAGGTTAATTTGAATTTGATATTATTTCGGTCATCTTTATTAGTTTCCCTTTAATATTCTTGTAATCCTATATATATAGGATCATTATATTATCAATAAAGGTGTGGTTCTACCACCATTTGTGTGATCTTCTCCCACCATAATCTATCATGGTATCAGAAGGTGTTTGATCTCTAGTATCCTGACTTATCGGGTTTGTCGACCTTACAACACTAAATGCGGGCATGAACAATAATAGTTCGTCCGATTGGGCTAGCCGGCCTTAAGACACGTCGTCAACCTATTGGCGTCTAAATCTACCATTACTACCGATTTACTAGTGGTCATATCAATATATTAATGTCATCGATCTACTGGTGGTGCCACCGTTCAATTGGGGTACTCGTTGATCCAGTCTTCAGCGTCGTCCGTCTACCGACGCTTTTATTGCGGGGTGTATTGAAGGATATCATATATCCCCCGCGTGCGTACTACTTATCCCTCTTTTCATATATAATAAGCGCGACTAGATGAGCCGGAGACCACTTACTCTCTTTCCTACCAAAAAAAAATTGGTCCAAAATATTCAGTGCAAAAATCGCAACCAAATTACCCTAGTTGCGTTAAAAACGAGTCAACACTTGATGCAAAATCCAATGTTTTATAATCGGGCTAGGTTAACATGTGGGGCTAAGATAATAACCCAAATTTGTGTCATAAAAAATGTGCCATATGGACGAAGCGTATTCAGACTTACATCGTTGTTTATACCCATAATTTTTTTCGGGCAAGTCAAACTGACCCGATTTTCTAAAATTAGTATCAAGCTAGAATGAATTGGCATTTAGGGTCTTTTACATTATAGAGTTTAAATTTAGGCCCTACCAATTACAAATTGAGAAATAAGGCTCCTACTTTACTAGACTAATTCATAAATAGGACAAAAAGTTGACAAAAGTGATGATGGCTGATGTGAGTGCTGACAGTGACACTTTTGATTGACATTTGGAGGGAATTTGGGGAAAAAAACGCAGCCCTCCGCTTACCCAAAAATCCGCTTACCCAAAAATTCGCTTACCCAAATAATGTCACACCCAAAAATAAATTTGTCAAAGTACATAAACATACTCGAAAACAACATACCCAATAAATCAAATATCAAAATAAAACAATTTCCATAAATTGGATAATATTTTATATTTATACCCAATTTAAACATCACTTAATACAAAATCCATACCCATTTTAAATTTGTCATACCCAAAATTTTCAAAACTCGATATTGTACACAAACACAATATCAAATGATATTTGATCATTATCCAAAAATTCGCTTGACATTTGATCATTATAACACATTTTAGGTAACCATAAAACATACCCACGATATCACTTTAAATATACTTAATAATAAAAAATATACTACAAAGCCAATACACGTATAAAAACATACCCAATTTGAATTAGTCATAACCAAAATTTACACAAATCGATATTATACACAAACATCAATATCAAATGACATTTGGTTCTTGTAACACGGTTTGGATAACCATAAAACATACCCAAAAATATCACTTTAAGCATACTCAACAATAAGAAACATCTCACAAAAACAATAAACATATACCCAATAATGAGAAAAAATACTACAATTCATATTTGGGTAACGAAAACAATGTCACCCAAAAAAATTAAACATTCATGGACTTGAAAATTTCATCAAACTAGCTACATTAACCAAAAATAAAAGGTAAAAGGTAAACATGTAAAAAATATACTTAAACTAAAAGTAAACATCTAATCACCATCATTCAATTAAATCAATTATTGCCCCTATTTTCTAGTTTTCATACCTACTTTTTCTTTCTTTTATGTAGAAGCCTACTTTACAAAAAATAATTTTAAGAGCTCCTATTTTCCTAATTAATTCATCAAAGCTATAAAAGGATGGAATATGATCATATATTTTTGCACAAGACTTATACTCGATCATCTACGCTCATCACTTTGGTCTAATGCACACATGAAATTATGAGATTTTAATGTTTTATCATATTTTTTGTGTTGATTTTTAAGAACTAAAGGAATTCAACTATTTAAAAAAGTTTATAAAACTAGTTTTTATCACTATATTAACCTTAATTTATATTTATCTCTTGATGGATCATGATTGTGTGCACCATTTCAGAAATGGGCTAATTATGATATTTGATGAGTCAGGCCCAATATAAAACAATTCCGTGGGCTATATATAGTTTTGAGCTCGCACGTAATGTGGGCCTACAAGAAAAGCGGCCCAGCCCAATCTTTTCATATATATTAGGGGATGTTTGACTTGAAATAAGGTGCAGAGAATGATTTATTTACGGTCCAACCCAATAACATGTGTTTGTTAGTGTATAGTTTTTTCTAGTGTTTTTGGCAGTGTTTTTGTGTTTTTTGAGCGATTTGTGTTTTGAAAACACTAATCAGTATTTGCTTGACTTAAACTAGCATTTTCTATTGTTTTGGAATTAGTGTTTTGGTTTGTAATAAAGAAAAAAAAAAGTTAATGGAAAATTTTGTCTTTTTGGACCCAAAACACTCATTTGAAACGTAAACCGTGGATAAAATCAATTTTTCAAAACACTCTAAAACACTAAACAAGCAAAGGAAACCCCACAACGATTGTAAAATTTCAAAAAAAACACAAACAAATCAAAACACAATTTTAATTGGCTCAGCAAACACAACCTTAGTATGAGAAACTATATAGCCGTAAAAAAAGGAGAGAAAAAGTGTTTTAAGATTGACGTTGATGCAAACCAATTTTGTAGTAGCGAGACTGCACGTCAAATTTATAAAATGTGACGTTGATGGACACCGCTAAAACAATGAAGATGAAAAAAATTCCAAAAACAAAAATTTTAAAAAACACACAACACAAACGCGCATTGAAACTGCACGTCAATATTTAGCATTGGTGCTTACATCAATTATGCACAAGTATCTCAGCCACCGTATATTTAACGATTATGAATGAAAAATTAAGTTTGTTCCAACTTATTACACGTGCATAATGAGAGAAAGAAGAGTTTTAAAATACAAATTATCATTCATATCATATTAAACTACTAAATATCTCCGACACGTTGCCCCCACAGATACATTACAAAACGACGTCGTCCACTCGATATTCATCCTCCATTACTCCCTCTCCTTTTCAAAGAACCGCTCTCAGTCTTCAGTCCCCGCAAAGAATACACCAAAATATCCATTATTGATCTGCCATAATCTCCTATGGGCATCGCAACTACAAACTCCGGTGCCGACGAAGCTTCGACGACTCCTCTCATCTCCTCTGTTACTGCAAAATCCCCCACAGACTCCTACAATTTCTGTTACATCATTTACTTCACTCTTGGAGCTGGATTTCTTCTCCCATGGAACGCCTTCATAACAGCCGTTGATTACTTTGATTACCTTTATCCAGATGTCAGCGTTGACCGAATTTTTTCCGTTGTTTACATAAATGTTGCTCTGATTGCTCTCATTATCATCGTCTTATACGCTCAGAAGTCCGATGCTTATATTCGGATCAACATAGGGTTAGGGCTTTTCATTGTTGCTTTGCTTGTGGTTCCTCTTGTTGATGTTTTCTACATTAAGGGGGTGAGTGGCCGCTATGCTGGATTTTATGTGACCGTTGGGGCGGTTGCGTTGTGTGGCCTTGCTGATGGATTGGTTCAAGGTGGTTTGATTGGATCCGCCGGTGAGTTGCCTGAGAGGTACATGCAGGCTATTGTCGCCGGCACTGCTGCTTCCGGTGAGTCAGCTGTAGTCAAATTTATACTAGCCAATTGTAAAATTTGCTTTCAATTTTGCATACTTTTACAACATGAACGATTTCCAAAAATGTGGATTGTACTTTCAAATTAGTTGAAAATTTTAGATGAAGCTCGGTATATGATTGTTAAATTTTGCGTACAATTTGGCATACTTTAACAAAACATGAATGTTCTGTTACTAAACTGTTCAAAAAATGTGGATTGGACTTTGAAATTGGTTGAAAATTCTAGATGAAGCTCAAGTATATATGATTGTTAAATTTTGCTTTCAATTTGGCACACTTTTTAACAAACCATGGTCTGTTACTAAACTATCCAGAATTCTGGATTGAACTTTCAAATTAGCTGAAAATTTCAAATGAAGCTCAATATAATTGCGAACTTTTGCTTTCAATTATGCATACTTTAACAAAACATGCTGTTACTAAACCGTGGCAAGTTGTGGACTGAACTTTCACTTAAGCTATTATTTGACTTCTGATTTGATTTCAGTTGACTGTGATGAGTAGTTGAGCATATTGAGCTTCATTCAAAACTTTCAACTAATTCGACCAAAGATATCAAGTATTGTAATCGGTACGATCTATGAGTTAAGATTATAGGTGGTATCTAATTTCTATATCATGTATTTGTAAGAGTGATACTATCATTTATCAGATATCAAACAATAGATATCATCCATGTTTATGCATACCTCGTATACTGATATCAATACCAATTGGGGCCCTAACTCGCTGATAATGGATCATGAACAATTGAGAGCTTTTGTTGGAGGCACTAGTATATGCCTAATTCTGTTATGAATCTTGTAATGCAGGGGTCCTTGTTTCTCTCCTAAGGATATTCACGAAAGCCGTATATCCCCAGAATGATACAGGGCTGAGAGACAGTGCTAACCTATACTTTGCTGTCGGGATCGTGCTCATGTTCATCTGTCTTGTCTTCTACAATGTGGCACATAAACTGCCTGTAATCAAGTACTTCACTGAACTAAAAAATGAGGCTAGAAACGAGGAACAACAAAATATAGGCATATCAGCAGGGAGCATTTGGAGATCCACCTTATGGAAAGTTATAGGAAGAATCAAATACTATGGTTTAGGGATTTTCCTAATCTATGTTGTTACTCTATCAATCTTTCCCGGATACATCACAGAAGACGTGCATTCAGCAATCTTCAAGGACTGGTACTCGATTCTTCTAATCACTTTCTACAATGTGTTTGATCTTATAGGGAAGTCTTTAAGTGCAGTTTATCTACTTGAGAATGAGAAGATTGCGGTTGGAGCTACAGTTTTGAGATTGCTGTTTTATCCACTGTTCTTGGGCTGCTTACATGGTCCCAAGTTCTTTAGGAGCGAGATCCCGGTTTCAATCTTGACTTGTCTTTTGGGACTCACTAATGGATACTTCACTAGTGTCTTGATGATTTTGGCTCCTAAAAGTGTTCAGCTTCAACATTCTGAAACTGCAGGGATTGTGATTGTGTTGTTCTTGGTTTTAGGGCTAGCTGTTGGTTCGATCGTCGCGTGGTTTTGGGTCATTTGATTATTGTTCATGATGGCTAATTACGCATTATGTTTGGCCTTAATGTACTGGCATCTGAAACTCTTTGTATCATTCCAACGTGCGTATATAAAATTACTTAGAGAAGATTTCCTTAGTACAACTATCAGGGATTCCTATCTCCCACAAGATTGACCCTTCTCTTGGAGCTTCATATATAGTTTCTCCCAAATCAATGCTATATCCTGCAATGCATAGCTGTGCAAGTACTAAATATATTTATTTATGATTAACCAATGATAATTTGTTATCTATATTGAAACATATTGGTTTACAAAACCTTGTACGATCTCAATTTCCTTGTCATACTTGTAGTCTTCAATGTCACTAGGGACATAGCCATAGAGATTGTAGTTGCACGGGTGTATGTTCTTAATCATGAATGACCCTTCTTAGTCTGCCTCTGTCCGAAATTGGTATCCCTATTTTACAAATAAAGGAATACATGATCACGGTGCATCATGCATGGGTTCAAGCCAAGCATAAAATATGAAGATTATGTTTCCAAGTTAAAATTATAAAGTAAAAAGCATAACACCACAGCTAAACCACAAAACACATTTGATAATTACTTCAGAGAGAACCACATACACAATCTATCAAATTTAGGGATTGTCTTTGAGGATGAAGTTTTACATAAGTTACAATCACCAATCAGCTCAATAAATCCTATTTCATTTGAGGATGATTTTACAACACCCTAAACTGAATTGTTCATCATGAGCAGTAATATTACCAGAGACAAGCAATACCATTGAAGTCGAGGAACATAGAAAGGCGAGTACAGAAAAAGGATGGTTCAGCATCAAACCTACGTTTGCAGAATTGCTTGAGACATTGTCTATAAAAGTTCCCATTTGCCATTCAGCAAGCTTAACTTGAGTGGCTCCTTACTTGATTCACTGCTTCGAGTTTACGAGCTATCTAATCAAGAAATTTTGCTTCACAACCATATTTTGCATCAAAATGAAAGAAGACATCAAAGATGTAGATCAGTTTATAAAAAGGGTGGGAAATAGCTACAGAAGAAGAAACCCAACTGAAATATTTTTGACAATTTTTTCTTTTAGGTTTACTTCAAGCAATTCATTGATCAATCAATTATCCAAAATGGATAATTCCCATACTGATTGGTCTTCCTGATACAATTTCAACTCAATTGTATACTCAATCACAAGATAGATCACATCAAAAAACCTAATCCACGCTGCAACATTGCATTCGTCAAACGAATTGAATAGTTTCAAGGGAGAAGCCATCACCTTATCGACAAGAAAGAGGAGAAGCGTTGGCGCCACGAAGAAACCCTAATCCGTCGCAGGAAGTCGAGAGGAAAAGTTCAACACGGAGACTGGAGAGTCTGAGAAGCCCCAGGCCGTCGTCCGTCGCAGAACTCGAACTCGAGAAGAGTAGCTGAAATTTGGCTCGCTAGTCATTCCCCTAATTCCAAGCATCAGTGAATGGGATAAGTTATCCACCGACATGTTTATCAGGTGAGAAAAGGTATTATTTATACATGGTAAATCTGGTAAATATAATAAATAGTAAGAACAAACACCTCTATATGTAGGTGAAATTACTACAAATCTCTTACCCTAAATCAAATTTGTGGCAACTCATTAGGATAAGGAGAGAAGCTGTCAAAAGTTGACCCGACCCGTGAAACCGACCCGACAAACCCGAGTCCGAACTCGACCGGGCCCCGAAAATTTTTAAAAAAAGAAAATACCCGGAACCGACCCGTTTGATATTGATTTAACCCGAAATAATAAATAACCCGAACGGTCGAACCCGAAAATGATCCGGACCCGATAAAACCCGAGTAGAATAACCCGATAACGACCCGACAACCCGAAGTAACCCGACCCGAAATGACCCGATAGCCCGAAGTAACCCGACCCGAAATGACCCGATAGCCCGAAGTAACCCGACCCGAAATGACCCGATTGCCCGAAGTAACCCGACCGAAATGACTCAATAGACTGAAGTGACCCAACCCGAAATGACCTGTTAGCCCAAAGTAACCCGACTTGAAATGAGCCGCTAGCCCAAAATAACCCGACCCTAGATAACCTTGATAATGTGAAGTAAAATGATGTGATAGTATGAACTATAAACTATGAAGTAGGTCCAAGCCAATATTACATGTTAATTCGGAGTAAATTGATAAAAAAAATAAAATAAAAAAATTACACATTTAAACCTAAAATTTTAAAACAATAATACTCTTACATGTATCATAAGTTCATTACTCTTACATGTATCATAAGTTCATGATATGTATAGAATATGTTAAGTTTTCATCTTTTATTTTTCTCTTACAATATATAAAATTATTCAATTTGAATTAATAGAATTTGAGTTTTGAGTTAATTTGATAATTTGACATGATTTATCAAGAAAGAAAATAGATAGTATTTATCCCGGCCCGGCTCTAGTGAAGCTCAAAAACAACTTCATGGTGAAGTTGTATGGATCTAAACCGTTGATTAAGTTTAAAGGTTGAGATCATCTGATAATTATGACCAATAATAATTGAGATCATCTTGATAATTATGGCTAGTGAATAAGAAAGATAATTTATGAAGATTTAAGAAATTTAATAGTACTAAAAGGAAAGCTAATATTGATAAAATAAAAATCTAATATTTCCATATAAGTATTGTCTCCTCCTTTGCTAGTCACTAACATTTATGGATGTTTTGTACCGATATTTTTATTTAATCTACTTGTGTAATAATTAAACTTTTTGTATTATTATTATTATTTTAATGGCATTTAAAATATAATTTTGCTTCATTTAGATAATTGTCGATCAAAGGTTAATATTAACAAAGAACATATTCAATACATTATTTTTATCTTAATAAATCAAAGTAATTTATGTTTATTTTATCAAAATAACCTAAAAAAATAAAACAGAGAACAATTGTAACCAATATTGAATGGATTTAAAAATACTAAATAAATGTGTTTATTATTGTATTTCCTATTTAATAGCATTACTTTTTTATATTCATAAAATTTAAATGTCAAGATCTTTCAGCAAATTGCAAATTAAGGTTATAAAATAAGAAATATAATTTTAAATATTGAGATCTCTTGGTAAATTAAGGTTAGAGAATAAGAAAGATAAATTTAGTACTTTTTAATCCATTCAATATTAGTTACATTTGTTCTCACACCCTAATATTATATTTTGTTTTTATTAGATTATTTTGATTAATTGAATAAATATGGATTACTTTAATTTCTTAAGATAAAAATAATGTAATGAAATATTTTTTTGTTAATATTAACCCTTGGTCGACAATTAGCTAAATGAAGTAGAAGATAATTTTGAATGCCATTATAATTACAATAATAATAATAATAATAATAATAATAATAATAATAATAATAATAATAATAATAATAATAATAATAATAGTAATAATAATAATAAAGACATTTTAATGAATATTAAATTAGATTAATTAAAAAATATCAATATAAAAGCATCTATAAATGTTAGTGATTAACAAAGGAAGAAGATAAACGGCTTATATCAAAATACTTATAAATGTGTTTTGTTTTTCAATATTCTCTTTCCTTTTTAGTACCAGTAAATTTCTTATATTTTCATAAATTATCTATCTTCACTAGCAATAATTATCGAGATAATTGTAATGATCACTCGTGTTAAAAATCTCCCGGTTTTAAATTCGGATATCCATTCCGATCCGTATTTTGTTGGATATCCGGCATTTTTCCCATGATCGGATTGGATAATTATCCAAATGTCCGGTTGATCTGGAATCCAAAATATAGTATGCGAAATGATTTGGTTGGATCGGATCGGATTATTATCCACGGATATCCGGATGATCCGAATGACTTTTGTTTGACCCGATTGATCCGGATATCCTCTTGATCTGAATATGCAAAAATGATTTAGCTAGATCCGATATCCGATTGATCTGAATATCTCCGGATATATATTTGCTACTTTGTTTATCACAAAATGTAATGAAAAAACAATTAAAAGCACAAAACAAATCAAAGTAAAAATGATAAGTATATAGATGATAAAAAAAATAGAATATTAAAGTACGGATATTTGGATATTAGATTATCCATGGATATCCGGTGAGCCACTGATCCATGAGTATCCGGATAGGCGGATATCCATGATTATTCAAATATTCATGATTATTCGGATATCTGTGGATATTCGGATGCCTAAAACCTTGATCCGTATCCGATCCGGTGATATAGGAAGATATCCCGTATCGGATTCTAACCGGATCAAAACGGATACTAAAATATCGGGGTTTTTCGGATTGAGTCAACAAAATTTTCAGACCGGATTGGCGGATAAAATTGGTTTTGCCGCCCATACTAATCATATTGGCGAATAATTATCCGATCCAACTAAAATCATTTGCGGATTCCATATTTTATTAGACCAAAATATTCACATAACTAGGTAATTTTGATTTAGCTCGAAAATTGCACCATCCAAAACCGACCTGAATAAAGATTTTAGAAATCATATCATCTTTGAGCAAACCGAACTTGACCCGCCTTAATTGGCACCTCTCGAAACATTAAAAAACAAAAATAATCCGGCCCGAAGTGACCCGAGAACCAACTAAACCGATTTGTTATGACCCAAGAACTAAGTCTACCCGATAACCCGTTCCAACCCGAATAACTAGTACCCGACCCAAATTGACTCGGTCCGAAACAACCCGCTAACAAAAACAAACCTATTTATACCCGACTCGATTTCAACCCGACCCCGTTTGACCCGACCCGAACTCGACCCGCGGACCCGTTTGACCCAACCCGAAATCGACCTGCCAACCCCGTTTGGCACCACGAAAAGAACCGATGCTACCCGATAACCCGTTTTAACCCGAACATTTGGTACCCGACCCAAACTTACCCGACCCGAAACAACCCGTTTAAAAACCAAGCCTACTTTTTACCCGACCCAATTCCAACCCGAGCTTGTTATAACCCGACCCGGACCCGACCTGTCAGCCCCGTTTGACAGCAGAGAAGAAGAGTTTTAAAATACTAAGTATTATTCATATCTTATATACATTATAAGTTTGAGTTTTCTTTTGGAACGGTAACGGACTTTAAGCTCATCTTTCAGTCCGGTGGGCTTATTCACCTGCTTACCTTTGTAATTTGGGCTGATTATATTAGTGATATGGAAGACCCATCTCTTGTCCTTCTCCGGCACGCTTCCGTGTCTCGTCTTCCACCGCTTCCTCGGTCTGCAACTTTATGAGGAGTCGACACCTTCACACTGATTCATTTTTCGTGCTAATCGTGGCGTATTCTCTTCTTCCACCAAATACAGGTACGTGTCGATCCTCCTTCCTCTTTCACATCTTTAAACGGGAAGGGTACATATCAATTCAAACCCTATATTTTATTTGGGTTTTTAGTTTCTCATGTTTGGTAATTGTTTTTCGTTGGCAGGATTACGTAGATGGATATCACAGCTCAAGATGAGACTTTTTTTTTTATTCGGGATTCCAAACTAGCCTGGTGATATATCTTGGTTGCTAATTGCAAATTGAGATCAGTTCACAAAATTTGAAGCTCTCAACCTGAAGAAGGAAGAAGAAGTCCTCATCTCCCATCGCCTTTTATCTTGTTGAGCCCTTCAAGTATGAAGTTGTCGTGAAGATGATAAAGTCACACTCGCATCTCTCTATTTCCATTCAATTTCTTTGACATTAGTTTTTTTTAATTGTGTTTGTATTTAAATTTCGTTTATTGAACCAATTTTTGTGGAATTCTTTGAGTTGTCCCATATTTGGATCTGTTTTGAAGATATTATGAACTGTGTTAGGCTCTTATTGATTGTACTACTTCATACGAAATGTGATAGTATCACATTTTGTAATTGTCCTTGGGTGTCTATAAATATGGAGTTGTATCTGGATTATTGCATTTTGTATTTTGGATCTAAATTCAGCTTGCATTTGGAGTTTGTATGTGTTTTTTAGTTTTTATGCTTGGTTTGAATATTATGGTATCAAATTTAAACTAAACTCTTTGGCCCCCCACTAAGCATCAGATGGCCGTTTATAATATATCTTCCTCATGAGTAGCTGCAGTGATCCTTGTTAAATAGATCCCCATGAAATTGACTAATTATGACCCTTTTTCTTGTTAAAGGATGTTGGAGTGTTTTCTGATAAGCACGCTCTTATCGTTCCACCATTTATGAGTTGTGGAAAGAAAGTTCACCTTATGTCATTTTCTGCTACCATGTCATGTGAGTTCATTGTTTTTTCGATTAAACTGGGAACCTGGATTAATTTTGTGATTATTACAGTTACTTTTCAAATGCAATTTGTCTAGGCTATTCTAATTTTTTTGAGATTAACTTGTAGTGCCACCAAGGCCAATGGACCCTAAGAAAGACCTAGCTGTGTATGGTCATTGAAGTGTTGCCTGGAAGGATATAATAGATCAATTTGCTGTTAAAATCTCATTCATTTGATTATTGTCGGCTCAACTTTTGTTGATTACACCTCACGTATATAACATGGTGGATTCAGTTGACAAGAAGGAGAAGGAGAAGAAGGATAAGAAAAAATTAGGAGAGGCACGAAGATGAAGACCGCGATAGTGGTAGTAGCAGCAGTGAAAGTGGAAGCGACAACAATTAGATTCATCTTCGATTTTTCTCTAATCGCAGATTAATTAAAGATTTACATTTAATGTTTGCAAGTAGATGATATGACATCTCGTTATTTTGAGTTGAAATGAGTATTTTGGTTGAAGGTGAATCATGTATTCAGAAAATGAATAAGGAATAAAGATGAATGTGGACGATGACCTTTAAATGCAAACTTGTAGTTTAGATGATCAAATATTGTTCTATCAATATTGTAATACACTCCCCTTTTATATTTCTCAAATATGGTTTGCTGTTGCTATTTTCTAATTTCAACAAAAAATTGAGTAAATTGTTCCATGTCCTGGTAGGGGAGTAAATATCAGAGCAGCCTTGTTTAACCTCGATCTCAGTTTGATTTTATCAATCGCTTCTTTTGCCTCAAACTGGATCTTAGGTATTCGAAGTAGCTCCTTTGCACGTGGTAGAGGAGATGTGCAAACTTGGTGGCGATACATTGGAGTGTAACAAGGTAACACATTCGGGACTGAAAGACGTAAAATGAAAACTGAAAAGACTGAAGATCTCTTCATTTCTTTTTCTCATACTGGCAAGATAGGAGCTATCTATTTGAGTTACAACTCACATATATAGCGGATAAATTCACTGAAGATCTCTTTATTTCTTTTTCTCATACGGAATGACAAGTTAGGAGCTATCTATTTGAATTACAACTTGCATATACAACGGATAAATTCACGCGTGCGCGAAGCGCGCTTCTCACCTAGTCATATTAAAAGAGCAATCATTTGAATGTAGTAATCATTTGATTGGCCCTAAGAAGTTATAAACTATCTTAATTTTTTAGTAATTAAAGATTGGCATCAATGAAGTAGGCACATCTTCATGATTCATGTGAATCGTGTGTTTTCTCATTTTGCCTTGCACCAAATCACATCTTCAACTACCAAGTATCTTCGACGCATTGCCCCCACAGACGCATAAGCACAAAACGACGTCGTCCTCTCAATATCACCCTCCATTCCCCTCTCTTTTCAACGAACTGCTCTCAGTCTTCCGTTCCCGCAAATATTACATCAAAATAGCCATTATTGATCTGCCATAATCTCCTATGGGCATCGGAACTACAAACCCCGGTGCCGACGAAGCTTCGACGACTCCTCTCATCTCCTCTGTAACTTCAAAATCCCCCACAGACTCCTACAATTTCTGCTACATCATTTACTTCACGCTTGGAGCTGGATATCTTCTCCCATGGAACGCCTTCATAACGGCCGTCGATTACTTCGATTACCTTTATCCAGATGTCAGCGTTGACCGAATTTTTTCCGTTGTTTACATGGTTGTTGGTCTGATTGCTCTCATTATCATCGTCTTATACGCTCAGAAGTCCGATGCTTATATTCGGATCAACATAGGGTTAGGGCTTTTCATTGTTGCTTTGCTTGTGGTTCCTCTTGTTGATGTTTTCTACATTAAGGGGGTGAGTGGCCGCTATGCTGGCTTTTATGTCACCGTTGGGGCGGTTGCGTTGTGTGGCCTTGCTGATGGATTGGTTCAAAGTGGTTTGGTTGGATCTGCAGGTGAGTTGCCTGAAAGGTATATGCAGGCCATTGTCGCCGGCACTGCTGCTTCCGGTGAGTCAGCTGTAGTCAAATTTATACTAGCTACTTTCAATTTCGCATACTTTTACAACAGGATCGATTTCCAAAAATGTGGATTGTACTTTCAAATTAGTTGGAAGTTTTAGATGGAGCTCCGTATATGATTATTGATTTTTTCTTTCAGTTTGGCATACTTTAACAAAACATGAATGGTCTTTTATTGAACTGTCCAAATATGTGGATTGGTTTGAAACTGGTTGAAAATTCTAGCTGAAGCTCAAGTATATGATAGTTAAATTTTGCTTTCAATTCGGCACACTTTAACGAAACATGGTCTGTTACTAAACTGTCCAGACTTGTGGATTGAACTCTCAAATTAGTTGAAATTTTCAAATGAAGCTCAATATAATTGAAATTTCAAATGAAGCTCAATATAATTGTTAACTTTTGCTTTCAATTTTGCATACTTTTACAAAACATGCTGTTGCTAAACCGTGGCAAGTTGTGGATTGAATTTTCAGTTAAGCTATTATTTGACTTCTGATTTGATTTCAGTTGACTGTGATGAGTAGTTGAGCATATTGAGCTTCATCTAAAACTTTCAACTAATTCGACCAAAGATATCAAGTATTGTTATTGGTATGATCTATGAGTTAAGATTAAAGGTGATATCTGATATCTATATCATCTATTCGTACGAGTGATACTACAATTGATCAGATAGCAAACAATAGATATCACCCATGTTTATGAATACCTCATATACTGATATCAATACCAATTGAGCCCTTAACTCGCTGATAATGGATCATGAACAATTGAGAGCTTTTGTTGGAGGCACTATTATATGCCTAATTCTGTTATGAATCTTGTAATGCAGGGGTCCTTGTTTCTCTCCTAAGGATATTCACAAAAGCCGTATATCCCCAGAATGATACAGGGCTGAGAGACAGTGCTATCCTATATTTTGCTGTCGGGATCGTGCTCATGTTCATCTGCCTTGTCTTCTACAATGTGGCACATAAACTCCCTGTAATCAAGTACTTCACTGAACTGAAAGTACAAGCTATAAACGAGGAACAAAAAGATCAAGGCTTATCAGCAGGGAGCATTTGGAGATCCACCTTATGGAAAGTAATAGGAAGAATCAAATACTATGGTTTTGGGATTTTCCTAATCTATGTTGTTACTCTATCAATCTTTCCCGGATACATCACAGAAGACGTGCATTCAGCAATCTTCAAGGACTGGTACTCGATTCTTCTAATCGCTTTCTACAATGTGTTTGATCTTATAGGAAAATCTTTAACTGCAGTTTATCTACTTGAGAATGAAAAGATTGCAGTTGGAGCTACAGTTTTGAGATTGCTGTTTTATCCACTGTTCTTGGGCTGCTTACATGGTCCTAAGTTCTTTAGGAGCGAGATCCCAGTTTCAATCTTGACTTGTCTTTTGGGACTCACTAATGGATACTTCACTAGTGTCTTGATGATTTTGGCTCCTAAGAGTGTTCAGCTTCAACGTTCTGAAACTGCAGGGATTGTGATTGTGTTGTTCTTGGTTTTAGGGCTAGCTACTGGTTCGATCGTCGCGTGGTTTTGGGTCATTTGATTATTGCTCTTCATGGTAAGAGAGAAAATCTTACCATATGTGTTTTACAGTATATGTTTAGCAGAACATTGTAATTTGATGGCTAATCATGCATTATGTTTGGCCTTAATGTACTGGCATCTGAAACTCTTTGTATCATTCCAACTTTTATCAAATTTTTGACAAGTGATTTTAAAACTACGTACGTATATAATTTACTGAAAATTATTTAATAAATTAACAAGAAATTGTTAACCCATTTCGCCATAGTGAAACTACGCAGTCCTAGTACTTATATGTTATGCTCACACAATTTCGTATTGTCGACGTGGGACATTCCACACATCTCAACCCTTTCCCTCAAGTAATCGGACCCGCTCTAATAGTACGTAGAGATTTGTGAACATTAACACTTATTTATTGATCAAATATTATTTATATAGACAAATATAAAGAAATAAACAGTAAACTTAGACAACCCTAACATACTACCCAATATACTAGGCCTAGAATGATACAAACTAACGAAGAAGGATCGGAAATGATTGCAAATGAATTGTTAGAACATAGAGGATTGTGTCACGCAGAGTTGTTGACGTACGAATGATTTCATAGTTTAGGTGTAACGCGTAATCTGAGTAACCGAATACGATAAGAGGTTGTCGCATCTATCCCAAACTATAGTTGGCAAGAACTTGACGAGTGCATCAGTTGCCATATTACCCTCTTTGTGTATAAACATCAATCTCGGTCTCTCCGGGAACTTGGCCAACAAAAGCTGATGCCATGAACGACGACTTCATTATACAACGTGCTTACTCGCTTTCCTTCGACCACTTCGATGAAGAAGTTGGCGTCCCCTTCACCCAAAGTTTGTTCACACCTTTTACATATGCGTTAAAAAGACCCCAAGAGTTGTGGCCTCGCCATCGTACATAGTGTATCCGCTTCGCTTAGGACAAGCGATTCCGTAGGAGATAACCGTAGCACCTGTATGGTCCCTGAATAAGCCGGCTCCGATAGCGGAACTCTTGTCTCGTAGAAAAGTAGCCATGTTGGAGAGTAATCCATACGACTTCTGAAATAGTATATATATATATATAGATCATGAGTCGACTCATATGTAAACAACTTTTAAATGTAAAATGAGAACAAATTACAGAATATATACAATACGCAATATTTCTTCCACTAATAATGAGAATAATCTTAGACTGTCGGATGGTGAGTATTAAGGGTCGAGATTTAGGGTAGATATCATAATTACTAGATAAATGAAACACCACTCACGCGCCCTAATAATCAGAAACAAACCACACCCTTTTTCTCTCTCTCTCTTCGATATCGTGCGATTTCTAGGTTCTAGAGCAACGAACGGCGATTTCTATGGTGTGGGTTCAACGGCGTCGAGGCAAATCCCGCTCCTCATCCGATTACGATTCGGACTCCCTCCACTCGTACGACTTCGACGCTTTCAGGTCAGTTTTCTCACGATGAGTTTTCGCACAATGTTACAAGTTCAGGGAAAGTGAAATCTTCGGTTTGGAAACAGATTCGTGCAGTTGGGGCCATTTTCGCTCTCTACTCTCTATTCGAAACGGTGGCTTCAATTTGGGAGATCACTAGAGGCACCACTCTCCTTCCTGAATTCATCCAAGTCTGGTTCGTCTTCGGCCACGATCAGGTAATTTCCCGTCCCAAACCCTAGAAAAGCAGAATTTTGAAATTCGAATTGGTTACGCAGCAACCCCTAAAACGATGCGTTTGAGTAGGTGTTCGCATACATGTTGTCGGCGGTGTCGGCGGGGATGACGTTGGCAAAGACGTTGAAGACGACAGACACGTGCTCGGTCACGACTCCATTCTGCTTGCAATCGGACATATCAGTGGCCCTTGGGTTCAACATGTATTCAATATGAAAAAGACGGAGTAATTAGGAATAATATTGGTTTGAATCGTTTGAAAATGACAAGTATATATTAAGTTAATAATTACAAATAATTCGTTGTTATCATAAACTAATGATGTTGTTAGTTGTTGATAAAATAGTAGTTGTAATTATGAATAATGTTGATGTTGCAAGTATTATGATTTACATGATAAGCTTGTAAATATGATTCATAGTTAGTAATGTTTTTTCATGGTCTTAAGATAATTTTGAATAATGTGGCTTTAGGGTGCATATTGGATTTTCAAACTGGTACTAAATATGAATAATGATTGTGTTTACATATTATATGTATGAATACAATATGTAGGTAAATGACATTTGATATTAAGTTGGTCTGTTGGTACTTATATTGTTGTATAATGAAATCTATATTGTGTTTTATTGATCTGTCAAGGAAAAAGGTTATTGACGAACAACTCGGCATAAAGGTCAAATCCAAAAAGAAGCATGATCGTATAGGTGGATCAGTTTGTACAAAGTCACCGGAAAGAAAGAAAGAAAGTTTAAAGGGGCAACTGAATGATAAAAATACACGAAGAAGGCTCGTTTGTGATGGGTGCTCATCAGGTTAACGAGTGAAGATCGAATATGGACGAGGATGGTGAGTGTGTAGATAAACTTCCTTGACTGATAAGCCTCTACTATTAGTATTTTGGATTCTTCAACTTTAGCTATGTTTATGTTTTTTTTAGGAATATGGTTGAATTTAATGATTTATTATGTTTATGTCTATTTTGTAAATGTCTACTATAATATTTGCATTTAGTTTGAAAATGTATAGTGAAATTTGTACAAAACAAACATACTATTCGTAACTAGTGGTTGTCAAAATCAACATAGTACAAACCATAAAACCCATCGTTAACTATAATTCTACTAATTACGAACAATGCACTACAATGATAGTATTGACCAAATTGCAATCACTTTTAATAACTACGAACAATATATTAAACGATATGACACATTCGTAATAAAACTAATAATAACTACGAAAAATCCATTCAACCAACAACCCATACCTACTAATAATAACTACGAATAATATACTAAACGATATGGCACATTTGTATCAAAACTAATAATAACTACGAATAATATATTAAACAATATGACATCTTCGTAACTATAATTCCGGTTGGTTTGACGTTGGAACGAATGGTGTAGAGAGGAGTATGACGTTGGCACGAATTAGAGAGATGAGAGAGGGAGTTATCCTATAACTCTCTTCTAACAAGTTGTTTCCTATAATACAAGGTTATATGGATATTTTTAAGAAGAATTAATAGAGAGCGTGTACACTCTCCTTTTGTGAGAGTGATTATGAATTTCTTATTAATTAATTTTTTGTTTTAGATATTCTATCATTAATATAGGTCATTGAATTTACTAAATTGGATGACTCTGATCTGTTATCATGATTACACGATAAGGCTTGTTCTTATAGAATGAGTTGGTTAAGTAGGTAATTTATGTATCTTTGTGCATAAAGTAGGTACCTTTTATTTTCTATTAACAAAGTAGGCATCCTAATTTACGTTGAAAAAAAATTAAATAGAAAATAATAAATAATATTACTATATAAATGAATCTTCTCTCTCCTATGATAAATAACTAATTTTCCTAATTAAACAAAAAAAATTTTGTTGCTACGTTAAACAAGAAAAGAGATATTAACAACTCCTAAAAAATTTTCATAATTAATTATGGTCATTTAACAATATCCATCATTTGTTATTCTATTCTCCATTGCTCAGCGTAAAAGAACTCGGATCTTTAGTTCAAGAGCATCAATGGAGGGTTGTCGATGAAGATACGCCCTACATAACTCAGCAAAATTATGCAGTAAATGTGTATTCCTTGTGGATCCGTTATAAATACATATTTTTTGTGGCTTTTTACATAACTGTTACAATTATGTAGTAAACGTGTATTCCTTGTGGATGACATACCTCGGAGTGTAGAATATGTATGCCCAATGCATTTTACGTAGCTGATATTTGTGTTTTATGTATTAACATTGTGTAATTGAAATTGTGTACGGACATTGTGTAATTGAAATTATATACTTCCTCCGTAACAAAATGTTTGTCATTTGAGCAATTAGTTTAGTTTAACAAAATATTTGACACTTCTATAATATTAATGCATAGATTGAATGATTACACTACTATCAATGAATTAATTATTCTCAATTTAACTCTTATACTTTCTAATTGACTAAAATTTATTGAAAAATGAGTTTTTTCTAAGAAACATGAATAAAATCATTAAAGATTATACTTATCACCCAAAAAATTAAAAAATTTATTTGATTGCTTAAAGTCATTAACTATTCTTTAATTCATGTGTCCAACTCTCAAATGACAAACATTGTGTTACGGAGGGAGTATTAAAATTGTGTATTAATATTGTGTATCATCAAAAGAATACACGAAGTTTGATTAGTTTAACTGGTATAAGGGCGGGGTGGGGCAACTCGTTTAGAGTTCGAATATTTAGTTACTCGATTTAACACAATTTAATTAGTTATTAATAGGAGAGAGAAAATTCTTTAAATTTCACCAATCTTTGCGTTCTCATATGATATATTATATAAGGAAGTGTTCAAGTAAGGCCCATTATTCCGGTACGGCCGACACGTGTTCAGAAAATAAAAAAAATTTTTTTTTTTTTTTTTTTACAACGAGTAAAAGTAATAGTTCAAAACTTATTATGGAATAGTTCATAACTTAGAAAAGGATAGTTCATGAATTATAATAGAATAGTTCATAGTGTAAAATTTATAAAGGAATGAAAGTAATAGTTTAAAACTTATTAAGTAATAGTTCATAACTTCTAAAAGGATAGTTCATGAATTATAATAGAATAGTTCATAGTGCAAAATTTATAAAGTAGTGGAAGTAATAGTTCAAAACTTATTATGGGATAGTTCATGAATTATAATAGAATAGTTCATGAATTATAATAGAATAGTTTAAAGTGCAAAAATTTATAAAGGAGTGAAAGTAATAGTTCAAAACTTATTATGGGATAGTTCATGAATTATAATAGAATAGTTCATGGATTATATTAAAAAGTAATAGTTCATGGATTATATGGGAATAGTTCAAAGTTTATAGGAGAATAGTGCATAAATTATAACATGGTAGTTCAAATAAATTTTCATTAGTTTCTGAAAGAAAAAATAAATCGTTTCAGAAAAGAGAAAAACAAAAATTTTTTTTTTATTTTTTCGGGACACGTGTCGTCCGTACGGTCGGCCGTACGACCGTACCGCAATATAAGGGCCGTACCTGAACATTTACCATATTATATATATATATATATATATATATATATATATATATATATATATATATATATATAATAAAGTTAAAAATATATTAACCCTAAAATAAAGGGAAAAAACCATAAAATACATCATCAATCCAGTTGTAAATATGTAATCGGTAAAATTTAAAAATATGTTGATCCTATGTCCTTTCAATACTTTATTGAATGTAATTGAGGGAAATATTTAAAATCGGATGTGTATAAACCATTTTATTTTACAAACTATTGTTGGAACCAATATTTTAATTAAGTAGTGCGTCGGATTTTTTTGTCAAATTTTCGGTGGGCTCCGACCATTGTCAACACCGGAAAACTGAAGTATTGACTCGGTCTATGTTAGCACTGAATCGTTGAAATTGGATTACGAGTGAATGAGACAATGATGCCCAAAATTATGCGTAAGAAACATAAAATTTGAAGAAAAAAAAACAAAAACAAAAATGTGGCTATCCTACGTTGACTAAAAGGAGAAGAATCTTTATAAGATAGAGTGAATTTGGTATGTAGCATTACTTCACTGATTTTGTTTAGTAATTGTGAAGCTCAATAATTTTGTTAGAATATAACCTTTTTTTAAATTTTTTAGACTAATTTACGCTTCTACAAGAATTTAAAAAATTCATAATTATTTATTGGACAATTTTAGTAACTAGGCTTTTTTTAAAAATTCCAACCACTAACTAGGCTTTTATTATTTTTCTATCAAGTAAATAGGCCCCTTTCTTAATTTTAACCGTTCATATCTGATTTACTACAATCAAAGGAAACCCTAAACCCCTCTGTTCCCTCACTGGTACAACCAGTCGCCTCTCCCCTTCTATCTCTCCTCTCTTCTCTCTCGTACATCCAGCCATCCGTCTTGCTTTGATTTCATTTCAATTTCGGACCAAAGAAGACGATTGTCCGGCCACCTCGCGGAATGCCATGCCAGAGAAGAGAACCGCCTCTGTTGGTTTTGTCTCAAACCATAGAAAATCGGACTCGAGAAATGTCCGAGAGCACCTCACGGCCAATTCCTTGTTGAAACCACAAGTGCTCCGATTTTCTACAAGAAGAGAACCGGACTCGCAGTCTGTGTGGTTCTGGCGAGTTCCTCGCTCTCACAGGGATTCTTCTTCTCCATTTGTTGTACGCTGTTGTTACTCATGTTTCCAAATCTGTTTTTGTTTTTTTGTTTTGTGTTTGGCTATTTGATTCGTTTAATTTGGGTGTTTGTTCGATCTTATTGCTCCTGAAATTAGAGCCTATGGGTGCTTTCTTTGCAATTCTCGTTGAAATCCGAAAATTTCTGGAAACTGAAATAATGGTGATAATTGTTTATAATATTTTTGTGCGAATCTGATTGTTGAGCTTTAGTGAAGGTATGTAGAATATGATGAGACACAAGGACAAATTCATACCAAAGATTTCAATTATGAATTTTCTGGTATGTTACCTCTTATACTTTAGTTTCGGTGAAGCTATGTAGAGTGAGCACGCCATCATCTCGTGATCCACCTGTCCTTGCCTCAAATTTCTGGTATGATGCATACCAGAAAGTCCAGAAGTTTATAGTTGGGATACTACTAAAAGTTGGCTTAAGGGTGATAGTTCTTTTCAACCACAAACTTTGTAAATATGATGTGTATTTGAACAAAATGCTATCACCTAAAGTTAAATTAAGTTCCTCATTTGCATTTTTCTTATTTGCACTATTGGATCTGATTTTTTCCAAACCGTTACAGCTTGCGTAAGTGTCAATATTGTGGGATCAGTGAAAATGCCACCCCGGCGATGCGTCGTGGACCTGTTGGACCAAGGACACTTTGTAATGCATGTGGTCTTATGTGGGCTAATAAGGTTAAGTATTCAAGTGCATAGTTTGTTTATAATTAGCAATTGATTTGGCTGAAGAATTTTCTCAACTGATGTGTCTTCACCTATTCTTTTGCACAATAAAAATAGTGAAAATGGTTTCTTTAAGATTAAGAAGGATATTACCATATGATGTTGGCCATTTCTTTGATATGCTCTTATGCAATTACAGTGTACAGTAACCTGGGTTGTTAATTAGTTTGTAAACTCTCAGCTTGAATTATTTATTAATCTTAGCATATTGGGAACCAATTGCTGGTGATGGCTGACGAATGTAACATTTAGGCTGGCTAAAGTGCTGTGCTGGAAGATATTCCTTGAAGCAAGCTTTTCTTTGGCTTAACATAATATTTATTACTAAATTTAGACAAGAAAGATTAGAGGTATAAACATAGAATTAACTTACATGAGACTTGAAATCCAGTGTTTATTGATTTAGAGATTTCTCAGATGTGGTGTACAAGTGGAATTGATTTGATTACATATCATAAGCTTTCAATAGTCTGATTGTAAAATTTTATTCCTTCCCTCTCATATATTTCAGTTGTTTGGTGGTATAGGGAACATTGGGAGATCTCAGTAAAACAGAAAGAAGTGTTACATCAGATCAAACTGAATCAGAATTTGAACCAGTATGATTGTAGTGTTTCCGGTATTGACAAGGCTTGTGGATGAACAAAGGTGGAATAGTAGGATTTGTGTGCTGGGTGAGAGAGCATTTCTGATATGATATGAGGACACGTTTGGGAGTAGATGTATTTAGACCAAATTCTTTCATAAGGCAGAGATTTAGTTTGTGTTGAGTTTTATGGTATGATTTTATATGAAAATTTTAGTATTGAAAATAGCCTGAGATTTAGTTTGTATGAAAAAATAAAAAATAAAAAAAGACAAAAAAAACTTATGATATGATAAAATTTCTGGTATGAGAAATTTCTGGTATGAGAAAAATATTCCAAAAAATAATAAAATAAAGGAAAATTTCGGATGGTACCCTCGTAGTTTGGGATTTTCCGGATTTTACCCAACAGTTTTTTCCTTTCCGAATGGTACCCTCGTACTTTTGCAATTTTCCTGATTATGCCCTGAATCGGTTCAATGAATAAAAATATAAACACTACATTATATCAATTTAAAACTCAACCGGTTTACAAGAAACCCTAACCCAACTCCTGTCATCTTCTTCCATCGTCTACACCATTGCTAAAGTTATACACCATTGCTAAAGTTACAATCCAGCAACCACAAATCACAATTGAAACCCCCCAATATCATCACTGAACTTCTTCTCGATCAATATTTGGTTGATTTCTAAATGAAGTTTTAAGGTTTTCTGTTGGCAACAATGGAGTGAAACATGGGATTATGAAGCAGAGATGGGCACGGGAGTCACAGTTAGTGTGTCACAAGATGCATGATTGTCTACTGATATGAATGTTGAGATTTTCCAACGAGGGTCCATTTGATGATTATCATGAGGGTCCATCTACTTCTGGTGGACCAGTCGACATTGGATCATTTTTGGACTACTGAAGAATCCAACAACTGGGACTTGATAGTACGAATTAGAAGATGAAATAAATTGAAGACCAAGAGAAATAATTAGTTTACTGGGAGAAAAAGGGTGATCAAGATTTCCCAAATCACTGTTATAGTACTGCCACTTCAAATTTGTGTGCAGATTTTACTATGTTTTTCCTTGTTCTTCAGTATGAATTAGAATATGTGTGTGCAGATTTTACTACTTCAAACTTTTACATAAAAATAGTAGAATATAGTAAAACTTTTGGACATAATCCTAATTGGATTTAGTAATATCAAAAGTAGTAAAATCTGCACAGTTGTTGGATTCTTGATTCAACGTCGGCATTCATTTCTCTATGAATGCTGATTTTACTGTGTTTTCCTTGAATTATAGAGAAATGAATGCTAACATTGGTTCAAGAATCCAACAGCTGTGCAGATTTACTACTTCCGATTTTACTTGGTCACTCATATTTTAGAATGTTGATTCACCAAGAAATTGTCTGAGCCATTGACGGTGTCGATGATAGATTTAGGGTTTTGAGAATTCTTACTTTAAAACTCAGGTTCGAAAATGAGTCTCAGGTATGAAATTGAAAGAGATTTCATTTCGAAATCAACCAAATATTCATCGAGAAGAAGTCCAGAGTGATGATATTGGGGGTTTCAATGGTGATTTGTGGTTATTGGATTTTCACTTTGGCAATTGTGTAGCTAATGGAAGAAGATGACAGTAGGAGTTACGTTGGGTTAGGATTTTCTTAAACCGGTTGAGTTTTAATTAGATATAATATAGTGTTTATATCCTTATTCATTGAAACGGTTCAGGTCATAATCAAGAAAGTTGCAAAAGTACGAGGGTACCATCCGGAAAAGAAAAAACTGTTGGGCAAAATCCGGAAAACCCCAAACCACGAGGGTACCATCCAGAATTTCCCTAAAATAAAATAATAAAGAAAATTTCTGGTATGAGAAATTTTCTGGTATTACTCATACCAGAAAATTATAAAATAAAAAAGGATAAAAAAAACTTCCGGTATGAAAAAATTTTGGAATGAAAATAATATGAACTTCTGGTATGAACTTTTAGTATGATAATTTCTGGTATGGAATTTCTGGTATGAACTTTTCGTATGATAATTTCTGGTATGAAATTTCTGGTATGAAAATTCTGGTATGAGAAATTCTGGTATGAGAATTCCGGTATGAGAAATTCACTTCAGAAAATAAAAAAAAATTTAAAAAAAAATTAAATAAAGCAAGAAAAATAATAAAAGAAAACAAATTCAGCAATTAAAAAATGAAACTTATACTTATATAACAAATAACAAACATCATTTATTCTTTCTTTCTAAATAGAAAGGTTAATAATTTTTACCTACTATTAAATGAGAGTGGTAAAAAATATGGGGTATAATTTCTTTAACAAAAACCAAAAAAAGCCTAGTAGGTCAAATTCTCCCTTATTTATTTTGACCTACAATCTCTAATTGAAGAAGGTGTATTTTGAATAAGTTATCAATTTTAATAGCATAATCAATTAGTAAATCATAAAGAATATAATTTTTTTTTACGTGAATTGATAAAACTAGCATGTTACATGCTTGTACTTTTCATGTAAATCATGAAGAGTACAAAAAAATTCTTAATAAAAGTTTACAAAAAATTTACAAGAATTGATCAGCGTAATCAATTAGTAATTAATCTTGTACAAGAAAATTTTACAAGAAGATAAATCGTGTACAATTAAATTTTACAAGAAGATAAATCGTGAAATCCAACTTGTCCAGTTGGTATTAGGGTGGGAGGAAGGGGCAACCAACCCGAGATCGATTCTTGGTGACTACATTCGTTTTTTAATTTTTCGGATTTTTTGTAAGAATTATAAAGTTACAAGAATACTTAAGTTATAAGAGTAACGTCTAAATTAGGATAAAATTTATTATAATTAATAAGGGTAAATATGCCATTATTTGTTTAATAAGACTATTCACTTAAAAGTTTATAGGCCTAGGTTATTTACTAAACAAAATTAGTCATTGGGTACATTTCATCCAATTTTCTCTATAAGATATAAGTAGGAGAAACGCTTAAAGGCCGTGACCTTTGAGTCACTACCCACTTTCAATGGGAGCGGGCGTAGCTAACCGACCATGCGCTCGCGCGCGAGTCGAGCCCGTACGCGCAAGTCGAGCCTTTGGCTCCTTCTAGTAATGGACGTTTATCCTGGGATTTAGAACGTAATTCAAACCGTCGTAATCCGGAGAGTTTTGAAATTAAGGACAAATATCTCCTATTTCGACTCTATACATACTAACAGTGTTATAATCTTGCAGGTTTTTCTTTATCTTTGGTGCTTTTACAATTTTTCGGAAGGATTCTTGAAATGACGTTGTTGAGCGAGTAAATCTGATAGCTAGTGAGTACCGAAGGTTCAAGGCTGAAAAAATGCTACCTTCCCAAATGTAGTGATTTTTTTATTGTACTCCCAAACAAAAATTTCTCAAAAACATGTATCTAGAATCATTTATATTCCCGTGGGGATTGTTGGAACTAATATTGTAAATAAGTAGTGCGCCGGATTTTCCAGAAAAATTTTCAATGGGCTCCGGCCATCGTCAATACCAAAAAAAGAAGCATTGACTTCGTCTCCCCGAGCACTGAATAATGGTGTATTTATTTACTAAAATTGGATTAATGATTTACGAAGTTACGTGTACAAACACAAAACTTGGAAAAAAAAGGAACAACAATGTGGTTATCCCACATCGAATAAAAGGAATAGAATCATTAATTTTTTATACTATATAAGGAGGGAAAACGCTTAAAGGCACTACCCATTTTCAATGACGATCACTGAATAATTTATTGAAAATTACTTAATACTAACTAACGAAGGCCTAATCTCTAACATCAAGTTACAATTTCTTTTAAAAGATACAAATGAACGAAGAAGTACTGAAAATGACTGCAGATGATTTTGTTGGAACGTAGAGGATCGTGTGACGCAAGGTTGTTGACGTACGAACGTAGATGATTTCCTAGTGTAAGTGTAGCCTTGACACTCTCGAGTCTCGACGCGTAATTTGAGTAACCGAATCCGGTAAGAGGCTATCACATCTACTCCAAACTATAGTTGGATTCTCGTGCAAGAACTTGACGAGTGCATCAACTGCCGTATTACCCTCTGTGTATAAACGTCAATCTCGGTCTCTCTGGAAACTTGGCTAGTAGAAGTCTGATGCTATGAACGACAACTTCATTATACAACGTGTTTAGTCGCTTTCCTTCGACCACTTCAATGAAGAACTTGACATCCACTTCCACCCAAAGTTTGTTCACATCTGGATGGAGGTCTTTTACGAGACAAGAGTTCGGCTATCGGAACCGGTTTATTCAGAGACCTTCCATATGCACCGAATAGCTTGGTGCACGTGAGCGGGAGTCAAATTTGTAAAATGATTTAAGTATGTATAGGTAGAAACAATATGTATTAATTATGGAAACAATATCTAATTAAAAATTAAATTTTAATAGGTTAGAACACATATATCCAGATACTCGTATATCCGTATCTACCAAATAGTTATATATTATTTTAATTAGTTAGAAAATAAAATATCATACACGGTTTTTAATTATGTTATTTGACTTAAAAAATATTTTATTAAATTGTTTTTAATAAACAAAGTAAAATTATATACGGATATTAAATTTAGCGTTCACATCAAATGAGTAATCCCAATATTATTTTATATTATCTTACTAAAACCCTATTAAGATACCTAGATTCGGAAATCGTATCAAATGTATTACATGTATATCGTAATTTTCTGATACGTTTGAAAGGCTATACATATCCAGTCGCATACAAATCAAGCGGTATTTGAATGACAAGGGCATAGTGTAATTGACCTCTATGATGATGCATGCTCCCGCCTTCAAAGTCGTTGTTGCCCTCGACAGATTAGTTTGCTGTCGTCGTCGTCAGTGAGAGGAAACTCGTTGCTACCTTCAACCCTAATCCAGACAAATAGTGTTGTGCCGCTTCACAACTATTCTAACAAGGTATTTTTCTACATTTTATCTGCTTTTGTTTCAGTTTGAATCATTGATTATTGTTCTGGTTTGTGTATGTGAAATATTGATTGCAAATGAAAAACCCAAACCTTGAATTAGGGTTTTATGTGAAATTGGGTTTGGGTTCTCTGTGTTTGAGTTTGTTGTAGACATTTGTGCAATCGGTCAGCCTTCTTATGTTTTGAAACCATACAAATAAACTTCTTGGGATATATACATAGGGATGGGATCTTTAAAAACTACTAGATGTTTGCTTATGTGTTGCTCCCTTCCGATTTTTTTAAAAAAAGGAAATGGGCGCCGACAACGCATAGTAAGGAAAATTAAGCCAATTCGATCTATTTCATAAAATAGGATAGATCAAATAAGAGAAATCGTAAAAATGATATTCATTTTAATTCTAAATCCCCGGTTACGAACCATGTTATAAAATGGATATATGTATAAAAACGGATAGTTGGATAAAATCATATATTCGGGTTCTGCATATCCATATATATTAAAAAAATATAATTTTAACTAGTTAGAAAACAAATATCATACACTTCATTTCAATTATGTTACTTGACCAGGGAAATATTTAACTTGCAATCTATCTACCAAGAAAATTGCGGTTGGAGCTACTGATAGCATGTATTATAGTCTATATTTTGGGACTTGTTTAGACGTGTTATCTTCAATAATCTGCATATTTGAATGTATATTGTGTGATTATATTGCCATTTCATTTACCTTCACGGGAATCGAGGTCTACACCTAGTTTCGTTGTAATCGTAGGTAAAATGACACATTTTGGGCCGAAATGGAGCTAAGGAGCAAATGAGTCATTGGAGCTACATTCAGGAGCTTAAAAGAGAACTTAGAAAGCAAGGAATTAACAAAGAAGATTTACTTTGGACAAGATTTAAGAGATTTCACCTTCAACTGAGATTCACCTCGGTCAGCTACAGTGTCACCTCGACCGAGGTGATCTAAAGGAGCGTGCCGGCCGAGGCGAATACCCTGACGCGGCGAGATATATTTTATTTGGATGAGATCTTTTATTTTTGGAAGGAGAGATCTTATATTTTTGGGCTGGATTTCTGGAAGGAAGATCATATATTTAGGAGATTTATTTTGGAGATAAGATATATTTTATTAGGAAATTATCTTTTTAAGATATTATTATCTTTGGAAGATAATTCTCCTATATAAAGGGTTGGATTTTCCACAAGTTCAACCATGCTTGGAGGCTAAAAATAACCAGCAAAGAGAGGATTTTCTGGAAGATTGAAGGAAGGAAGTTCATAGCTTTAAGATAGCTTTTGAAGGAGTTTGTAAAAATTTCTTAGATTCCTTTTGGTTTTATTGTCTTGTTGGATTTGTGATCCAAGTAACGCTGATTTGTTTGATATTTGATTCAGTTATTGAAGCCTTGTTCTTAAGGTTTTTGTGTTCAAATATTCATTCCCTTCTCATATATTTGATTATTGCTTTCATGATGATAAGTGACTAATTTCCTTGTGCGATTCTAGGGTGATTGGCTGAAAGTTGTGGGAAAGACGATGATAGAATAATCTTAATCCCAGTAGGACCCTGAAAGTTCGAGTCTTTAACCTTAACCCTAGAGTACCTCGTTCAGTCGATGAACATCTCGGCCGGGGTGGAACTTGACTGACCGAGGTGACCTTTTCTGATCCGTAACTGAGAGTTAAGTGTTATAGTTTGTCAAATCCTATTCTTATTACACCTTTCCTGGTTCAATGCAAGCCTAAGATGAGACTTACCCGGTGATTCCTTAGTTTGTTTACCCATGATCATAAGTGTAGGTAATAAAGGTTTATCCTTTATTGGGGTTTGAGTGTGCCTTCATTCCATCTTTGTGAGTTAGCCTGAGACTTACCCGGTAAAGGTTGATTCTATTCCCTTAGTTGGTGTGTTGCTTTGAGATTATAATTCCTTTCCTTAGTACCTTGAGACTTACCCGGTAATAGGAGCTTTTGGTTTGGAGTTAGCGAGTAGTGAGACTTACCTAGTGATCTATTCCACTTTAGAAACACCTTCCCTTTGCAAAATCTCAGCTTTGTCCGCTTATCTTGAGATCTTGAGTTGGAACCACAACTAGATGCTTTAATCCCTAGAATTTGCATATTCCCTTTAATTGACCTTATTATCATCTTTTTGACTGCTTTAATCGCTTTTGTGATTATTAGTTACATAGATGACCTATACTTGCTTAGTTTAACCTAAGTCCTTGAGATCGACACCCCAGAATTCTTGCTTTTACTATAATTGATCCGTACACTGCGGGTTCACATCCTTGTTTAAGCATATTTCTTGGGATATAAATTTAAAGCTTGCACACACCGTTTGGAGCGAACAACTACAATTTTGGGTCGTTGTTTTATCCAGTGTTTTTGAGATGCTTACTAGACCTAATCAAGAACGGGTATTCAACCCAAACAATCCAACCTTTTATGTATACTAGTCAAACCGTGATTGGTTCGATTATTTGTAGTAGGCGACATCAAAATTTGGAAAACTGGATAGCTGAAGCGAATAAACTAAACCGTAACTTAGTGACCGATCTTAAGCAAATGTTGTCCGTATGAGTGTCAAGATTGTGTTCCTTGCATAGTTGCGCATAGATAATCTCAACTTCACAATTTTCCTCAACTTTTCAAGTCAAATACATCTTTGGATGCCACTCCGCTGGTAGGAATTAGACCGGTACAAAACCGGCCAGGCCCATCCAGCCCGCCCGTCCGGGAATAAACATGGATATGGGTAGTAAGTTTGACCCGTTTGGGCCTGATCCGACCCGCATCTTGATGAGACGGGTACGGGTAAACATTTTGGCCCGCGGGCTAACCCGGCCCGACCCGTATATAGTTTTATACATATAATATTATATATATATATATATATATATATATGTGTATAATTTATATTGTTTTGAGTGTTACATATTCTAATTGTTCATTTAGTTTGTTTGGAGAATTTTGACGAGTTATATTCGTTTGTAACACAAGTTTGTAGGACTAACTTGACTGTAATGATACTTATTGTTTTTTAGGTATTTGGACTTGTTCATTTTTGTGTTGATTGTTATTGAACTTGTTGGTGGTGTACTATGCAAGTATAATTGGATTGAAAGTGTGTATTAAATTTATTATATTACTTTTTTTGAACGATAAATTTCGGGAAAAAACGCACAAGCAAGTACTAAAATTGCAATTTTACGATTGTTTCTGTAAAAAACCTAAAATGTGAAAAGATTCATGACATTCCTTCTTCTTCCGGCCTTCTGTAACCCTAAAATTCCATTTTTATGTCTAACCTAAATCTTCTTTGGAGGTAAATGTGTTAATTTCTGTGTAGGTTTACAAGCACAGTTTAGCCTCAAGCTTCATTTGAAGGTAAAATTGTTAATTTATTCCCTTTGTGCAAGCTGAAGTTGAAAAATCTGTTTAATTTCTTCCGTTTATGCATTAGCTATAATGGCTCATTTTTTGTTGTTGTTGATTGCAAAACACCATCCTTTGCAAAGCTTACAATCAAATGATGCCATTTGGGACTACACATGGGACTAGTGGTTGTTGTTGATTGCAAAATGCCATCCTTTCTTTAAGGTCAGTTGAATAAATTATGTGAAGAGTTGAGATTGATGCCATTTTTAAGTCCAAATCTCAGAAAATGTGTGTGCCTTGTTTGTAGAACTATAACTTGCCACTCCACCATTAATTTCATGATCTTCCTTTCATCACTTCATTATTAATTTAAGGTTCAAAACATGTAGAACATATTTGCTGAAACCATAAGAGTTAGAATGCAAGTGATTCACAAAGAGAATTGAGTGCACCAACTAATAATCTGCAATCCAAATTCTTGTTGTTTGGTATTATGTAAATGTTGATTTTTTGAGCCTCATCCTGAGTCATCATATTGTAATTCTCTTCGTGCTCTTTATGCAACTTATTTGTAAACTCTATTCCAGGTTAGGCTGGATTGACAATAATTCTATGTCTAGTATTGTGCTTTGCCATCCGGCTGTAATGAGGGCAATGAATGACTCTGCTAGAATTCAGATTCTCATTTTTATTGGCTTGCTTGCCATGGGAGTTTAGTGTGTATAGGTCGATTGTCAAATAAGGTTGAATGAACTTGGTAATGTCCAAAGAATGTTACCCAAGCAGATTTCATACAAGCTTTAGAAAATATAATATTTTCTTTTGCAAGTCCAAGTTAAGGAACTCTCTTCTTCTGTGAGCCTGAGCATGAGTCATTTGATTACTATAATTCTCTTCTTTTGTGAGCCTGAGCAATTTGCAGCTGTTAATTTTTTATTAATGAAATTTTCTTCTTGTGTGAGCACGAGCCATTTGTAGGTAAATCTATTAATTTTTTTTAGCCTCAACCATTGTAAGGATGTAAGTGATTGTGTGAATGTTCTTCATTGCAGTAATGTCTATCATTACTTTATAATGGATCAAGTTAAAAAAATTGCAGTGATGACTTATCATGTTTTATTCTATTGGCATTTTCCAAGCACAAGTTTATCCACTTTTATTTTATTGCAAAGTTGGATCTAATTAGTTTATATAACACCCGTCGTACTACAACAGAGAACATGGAGGACATGGATTTTGACACTATCGAGCCACTAGTTGATGGCTACTACGCATCATGGGGTTGGGGTTCCGAGAGTTCCTCTACTACTAGTAGATCTATAGACCTGGAATATCGTGTATGTATATGATCTATACTATTTTCTTACGAGTGTGTTTTAAGTGATGCTTACTATCATCTCTTTACATTGTAGGAATTGCTTGAATACACTAATAACGAGTTGATAGACGATCGTTCAGGCAACCCGGAGGTGAGTACCATACAAGAGATAGCACGTGATCTGAGGGATGAATTAACTACAGTGAAAGGTGAACTTGACGAAGCTCGTCGACAAATTCAATCTGCAGAGAAGGCAAGAGAACAAAGTAATGGAGAAATCAACAACTTGATTGAGCACCAGACTGCGCTGCAAGTATCAAACATTCGGCTTTCTGTTGAACTCGACCAATGCAAGATCTTTGGTACAAAACACGCACTATCCGCAAAACGTCTCTACAAATGCCTAATTGTTGCTTGTGTTTTACTTGTATTATGTGCAGCTCATGATATTATGTTTTAGGATTAACTTGCTGCTAGTTGAACACCGTATGTGTAGTTGAAGATTATTCTAGCTAAAACCAAGTTATCATTTGGCATGATTTGAAAGACAACTTTTGGTATTTTTGTATGTTTGAAATGTGAAATACAAAATTGTGTGCTTGTTATTGGTCAAATAATGTATTGTATGTGGTTGGTTGTGTGCTGTTATATTGTGTTAGAGATGTTTGATATTTAAAACTAGCAATGTGGTTGTTATGACATAAACTACAGTCATGGGTACAAACACTTGATATTTGAAACTAACACATCATAAACTTCTTAGGAAACACCTCTTACCAACCACAACCAATGTAAACATGGGGTATGATACACCTGAGAACAACCACAAGCCCTCTAACCCGGAGAAGTACATGGATTAGGAAACACCTATTACTGCTACATAAACACTTCCGCACACCACTTCTCCACGTTGACATTCATTTGTTTGTGGCGGAAAATTTCACAACATGGAAAGTCCTACAATATACCCACATTTATATGATAAAGGAAATACCGGAAGCATTTAGTATTGCTCTCCAAATTCCAAACTCTTTTTTCAACAAAGACAGCCTATAACGTAGCCTCACCGAAGGAACATTTGTTCCACTTCTCCTACCAAATTCTGAAGCAATTGTTAGCCAATTATAATAACCTCTCGCAAATTCAACCTCCCTAACATCAGCTTCTGCACATATCTCCAATAAGATAATTGATGTTTCATCAATCCATTTGAAGTTAGATGATGAAGCCATTATGGAACGGTGTAATTGACTATATGAATCATTCTCTCACAATTTATAGTGGGAGAATGCTTCATAAGCTTTTCCTTCTGTTGATGAACAATGACATTTCATAAATAGCTACTGCATAGGCCTATCAACATGTCATTGACAAGTAAACATCGAAGGGTACAAGTATTTATTGTTTTCACATTTCATAAGTAGCTACTACAAAAGCTTTTAATTTTGTTGCTGCCAAAAATTTAGAATGAGAACTATGCCAAATTAAAGAAAGTTAGCTTTGGATCCAAGTGTTGTCATTTCGTAAGTAACTTTCTGTGTCATTGACCGCACTTGGATGCCATTGATTTTCATTGACAACACTTGAAGAAAGATCCCTTGGTGATCGATTCTCTATGTTGTTAACCTGATCATAATTAAAGAAATTTATCTTAGGAACTTAGGATAGTGACTTAACTGATCCATACTAGGAACTTAGGATATGCATCAGTATGAACATTTATGCAGCATACAAGTTTTTTCAAATAGCATTACTACAGCTGTAGAAGAAGCTGTAGAAGAAGCAGAAGCTTCAAGAAACTGTAGAAGAAGCAGGCTAAACTAGAGGTATTGTTTTTACTACAATCAGGGTACAAGGTGACATATGTTTGTATTGTTTTTAATACAATCTTTGATGATAGTTTATAGTTTAACCTGATGACTTTTATCATGTCAAAACTTCAGGAAACCGTAGTAGAAGCAGAAAGCCAGCTTGCTTGAGGAACTGCAATGGAACTGCATTGGAGATGATTGCAAGGTGCTATATTGAGAATCATGCAGCTTCAAGTCATCTTCACTAGAAAGTCAGCTTCACCTGTCGACAGAAGTTTGGCTTGCCAGACTTTATGTTTGCTTATTATTGAAGATCCAAGTGCTGTCAACTTTGTATTTTTGGCGCCTGCAAGCTAAAAAAAATGTAGATCTGATGCAGAGGAAAATGAGAGTGCTGCCAACTTTGTATTTTTTTGGCGCCTGTAAGCTTATTATTGAAGATTCAGCTTCACCTGTCGACATAAGTTTGGCTCGGCCTGCTGAATTACAAAAAAAATGTGAACAATTTTTTTTAAAGCTTTTTTCATCCATAGACTCAAAACAAGAATGTAAAAGCATATCTCAGTGTAATTGATTGCAAATCAAGATCTTTAGAATCTGAATGTTGAGCCCTTCAACATCATTCAATTTTTCAGAATCATATGGTCTTTTAAAATTAGTTTCATGAACAGATTCTAACAAAAGAGAAGCTACAAAGGCTATTGCAGATTCAATTACTTGCATTTCAGATCCCAGCAACAGCATATCTCAGTGTAATTGATTGCAGATCAAGAGATAGTGTCAAACAAAAGCTTTTCAACCATTACTCAAGTCAGATGGTGTCAAACAGAAGCTTCCCTCTGGTACAAACCCTAATGAACAGATGGTATCTCTTTGAGTATTCCTATGACAGTTGCAATCGACCACAAGGAGAAATTTGTTGTCAATCTTAACTAGTAAACTGAAGCAACTAAGATAAAACAAGCAAATGAAACACAATAGATTCACTAGTCTTGCTGTCAATCATTTAAAGTAAAGCAATTCAGATTGTCATAAAAATTATCTCTTGCTGTCAATCATTTAAAGTAAAGCAATTCAGATTACTCTAAGATACCTTTTCAAGCATTACTCAAAGTACAACAATTCAGATTGTCACAAAAAATAGATGTTGCTGTCAATCATTTAAAGACAGGCTTGCTGATCAAATTTGGGCTAAAATCCAGAGGCTTGTTGTCAATCATTTAATATAAAGAGTGAGTTTAAGGCTTGTTGTCACACAAAACATAACAAACAGAGAGAAAGCTTCATCAGCGCCACAATATGAAGAGCTGAACCAAAATATAAGATAAACATACATGGCATTCGTCTAGGCCTGAACCAAAATATAATTGAGTCAGCAATATTTTGCACCAAAATATTAAGACCAACCCAAATCGTTGTCAATCATATACCATCACACAATCGATATATCAGAAATAGGCACTCTCCCACAATCGTTGTGCAATATCATCTCTAACACTACCCATCCCACCAACACTTGCATCATCACCTTCTTCTCTTGTAGCCCTATTGAATAGTCCTTCGTAAGCTGCAGGGTTCGACTCTAGCGTGTCAAAGTACTCATCGTTCTCCTTATGCAACAGACAAAAATTATGAAGTGCGAAGCATGCCAATATAATGTTAATTTGTGTCTCGATGTTGTAGCTAGGAATCACCATTAGTATCTTCCATCTTTTCTTCAAAACACCAAACGCACGTTCAATTGCACTACAAATGCCGGAATGAACCCTATTAAATCCCTCTTTGTAGTTCTTAGGAGCAACGCCTTCAAATTGGGATCGGTGATACTTCACCTTTGTATACGGTACCATGTATCCTTTTTTGTTTGGATAGCCTTTATCGACCAAATAGTATTTTCGTACATTAAATTAGAAGCAGCGGTATCACGTACATTTTATCTTAATGTATGTAAAAACTAAAACCAAGTTCATCTAAATGGTCATACCTTCAGGTGGATGGGGAAAGTTGAATGATTTTGTCTTAAGAGCATGATCGAGAACACGGGCATCCTGAGCTGAACCCTCCCATCCGGCAGAAACAAATGTAAAGTACATATCAAGGTCGCATACAACCATCACGTTAAAGGTACACGTGGCCTTCCTTCCTCTATATGACAATTGCTCTTTTGCAGGGATCGTTGCATCAATGTGTGTTCCGTCTATGCATCCTTTGCACCCCAGTAATTACGATCACATATCACGATATAGGGGTTAAACTTATGAATCTTATAGCCCTAACTATTCTATTGTACATATTATTAGAAGTTGTAGTCCACACCTCGAAAAAACTGTACTTTTCATTTTCCAAAATCTGTGTAGGTGTGCTTGAAAACGTTGGGTCACGCGGTCGTAGAAGATCACTTGCAAGTCCTGAGTACCCCCTTGACATTCCTGTGATTGCATCTAGAACCTCGTGTATTGTTCGACTGATTGTTTCCCCTGATCGTTGAAATCTCTCACAAACGTCTCGATTTGATATCCCCAAAGCTAATGTGTACAACAAAATACCCACCTTCTCCAACACAATCATGTCACGCCCTTGTTTTAGACCGTAATTTGTCTCCAATTCGTCACATAAACGTTGTAGAACTTTTGGTTCCATCCTAAAGGCTCTCATACATCTAATGCCGAAGTTTGCATCTCACTTGCCTCATTGTTAGCATGAAATATTGCGATATTCTAGGCACTCATTCTACTTGTTTTTCATTCATTATAGTGTTCATGGATAAGGTATTAAAGCATTTGTTAGCTTGTTTATCTATATTTTCAATATGGAGGTCTATATTAGTTTGTGATTGATTATAGGTGAATAAGAGCTGAAATCGGACCATTTGAGAGAGATAAGAGAGGATTTCAGCATATCCAAGGATTAGGAACACATTAAGGAAGCCAAAGAAGGAGCTAGGATGAAGAATGACACGATACAAAGGGAACCACAAGCAATCTATGCTTCCACGCCCTAAAATACGGCCGTAGAAGAGTCCACGCCCTAAACCACGACCGTGGATCTTGGCATCATGAGCGTGGAGCATTCCAGTGAGTTACACGGCCTAAAGTACGGTCGTGGAAGATGAGAGGCACTGTAATCCGAATTCACGCCCTAAACCACGGTCGTGGAATCCCTTGAGACCGTGATTTAGGCGATCTTTTGACGAGTATTCATTTACCACGTTATTCACGTGATGGGCCGGGACTGTAACACCCCGAATTCGCGGGACTCGGAGTGCCACATTGGGTTAGGATCTCACAATGGATCCTAACCCTAGCCTGACAACAAGTTCACTGGACCTTACAACATGGCACTGACAGATATGAAAACAAATACATAAAACTGTATAAAATTGTACATCCCAAAAGGTAAGACCACACAGCCGAGTACAAACATCACACCTCACGCAGGAGGTAACAAAAGACCAACCTCACACAGGAGGGAAAAGATAAACAAACCCAAAAGCCCACAACAACCTATGTACGAGACGTCCTCGGCCTGCCACCTTGCTAGATCACCCAACAGCATGCCTATCCTGTAGGGCATCTACAACATGGTAATAACCATTAGCTATCCATACACATATATAGAGTAATGCATAAGCACAATCACACATAGGGAAAGATAAACATATCAACATGTTTTCACTCATTTACCCATTTATTCATCTCAATATAATGGTCATTCACTCAAATCGTATAGATATAATATATATGAAACTAGGTGACACGAGGACCGATACATCCTCGCCTCTGAGCCTGCTAGCCAGCCGTACTAGTATCGGTCACACAATCCGTGTACCCTATGGGAGTGGATTGCGCCCTTCCTGTAAACCGGTCTGGCCTGACATCAGAGAACCTCCCAGACTCCACGGCGGAATGAAAGGGAAAGGTTATCACAGCCACGCAGTGGGGCAATCAATAAAACATAGGTCGGTAAATACGACATCACATGCTATCATAGCAAACATATAAGGCACACACCACTCATACAAACACCCAATATAAGAATGGTAGCTAAGTAAGTCCTACGGACTTACCTCAACCTCGTATAAAGCTCAACCACAACTGGGTCACCTCAACACTGGAGGAACAACACAGCCTATAGACAAGGCATAAAGAGATGTCACATCTCTTATTAAGCAAAGGATCACACCTAAACCCAAAGGGATCCATAGGGATCATATACATCCTATAACCTCGAATAACATGCTAAACCTAAAAGCCACGTCAGGGCATAAATCCAACTCATGATATCATCACCAACTAAAATCCCATAATTACCAGAATAATGTAACGAGCATATTGGAAATTCCAATTATCCATTTTAACCAACTTAAGGTTAATTTATACTAACCCGCAATACGGAAAACGAATAAATTCATAACTTATTCGTTACTAACCCGATATACGAACCGGAAGAAGATCCAGACTCCTAGCGATACGGGGAGTAAGAGCGCGGTATGAAAACTTACATTTGATGACTTGCGGTGGTCGTCGGTGCTCCGATAGCGGTAAACGGAAGCTTTACCAAAAAGCTAACAAACGGGAAATAACTTGGTATCACGTTGAAGAGTACAAGACAAGGGACTCGTTGGTACAAACGGATTTGAATTTGGACCGAAAACAAACGATATGTGATCAAGCGTATATCGGTGAGTGCGTGTTCCCTTCTTTTCGGTTCTTCTCTGATTGAAAAAGAGCGAAATGTGAAATGAGGAAGATAGTGATTGTAAATTTGCAGGTGCAAATTACAATTGAGAATTGATGAAGATTATCATCAGCCGCCATTCACCTTTATTTATTTATATATATTGAATTTGCAGAGGAAGCACAAGCAGCCGCCTTCAACTCGTCTTTATCTTAATATATATATATAATTACTTGAAACGCGGTTATATATTTCGGTCTCTAAACTTTATAAAATTGGAATATTAAATCCGAAATATCATCGGGATAATTAATTCATAACTATCTTGTAGAATGGGCATTCCTAATCCACATTTCTTAACCGCTAAAAATCGGAATAGCGACTCTTTTATCCGTTTCGTGTTTTTATATTATTTTCCAACTAGGACATATCCAATGTCCTGATCATTTCTCTCAACTGCAACTTTATTTATTGGAGCTCTCAAATACTCCAAATAACACCGGTTGTTACAGGGACGGTTACTTTTACTCCGTCTTATAAAAAGGCCAGAGAAGAGAGTTTTGGACATCGACGCTTACGACCTATTCCCGTAACATTGGCGTTGGATCTCGCGGAGACGTGACGACCGCAAACCTTGCTTGGAATATTCTTGCCTAGAGCGGATTGAAGATCGCCGAAGGTGTTTACCTCTTTCTTAGGGTTAGTTATCGAAGACGGATTGACATCCCGTTCTTCATATTTACCCTAGATCATTGTGAGGTTTTGTGTTATATTGTGAATCCATTGAGTATTCCATTTGGTGTTCTGGATTTGAGATTGATTTTGAGTCATATTCGAGTTTTCGAGGGTTTTCATATTTCATTCTTCTTAAATTGATTTTTGATATCATGACAATAATTATTGGCTAAAACCCTTTAGCAATTCTAAAGTGAAGGGTTGATAGTTGTGGCTTAGATGATGATAGATCGATCGTAATTTGATTGGACCCTGAGAGTTAGAGAGATCTCGTCGACGAACCAAGATCACGGTCTGTTCTTGAACTTCTACGGCCGTGGAACTCAAGAACTACCCGTGATTTGCCCTAGTTTACGAACTTTGCTTTTACTTTGATCCAAGGTTAAAAATTAGCTTTAATCTAGTCTTGGCTTGCCCTTTTCTAGGTAGTAATGAGACTCATCACCCTCTATTTCGATTTTGAGTGTCACAACCTTAATCGTTTTAGTTAGTTTTGATCCTTGGGTTACAAGTTTGGGTATTTAAGATTAATTCTTATCCATAGATCATTTCTATACTGAAGCCTCAACAACCTTTATAGAGAGTATCTTTAGATGAGTCATATAAAGCCTTGGAACTTCACCGTACATTGCTTTACTTTAGCATACCTTTGCAACTCTTAACTCTGTCCTTAGTTCTTTAGTATATCTTGAATCGATTGCCACAATTAGATACTTGGATCTTTAGGGTTGTTGTTTTCCCAATATTTGCAAAGCTTATTACATCTACTTGCTTGACGATTTGCGAACTGAATTTAAAGCTTATTTGCACGCACGCTTCGTGGCGAACACTCATCCATTTGTAACCTGTAAATTCTGAATTATAACATGGTTCTTTGTGTATGTGACTGAAGTAATGCATGGACGACAATGAACTATTCATCTTCAGCCATAAGTTTGCAAGCATCATTTTTTTGGCGTCTTTTGAGCTTTTTCTTCGCTTCTGCAATCAATTGAACATCAGGAGATCATTCAGGGTGGACCATAACATCTACACAAAATTAAATGATAGCAAAAATAGGACGGTATAAGCAAAGCAAGCATCCATCAAATTAGCTACATGATCATGATCAAACCAACACAAACGTTCGTTACAATGAAACCATAAAACCTTCTTAATAATTAAAATGGGAAAAATACTCAACGCTCAACAGAATAATTCAAATGGGAAAACAAACATGAACTAGCAAGGTTCAATTAGCTACATGCATTTTGATAATTTTTAAAATTGAATTATTTTTTGTGCGTGAGTAATAACTTATTTATTTATTTTCTATTATAAATTGTAATATTTAACTAAATTATCGAAACTATTTATGATATTAATATTAATAATGTAAAATTTACCTTGTATGTGTTTCAATTTTAAATTATTTGATATAACTTTAAATAGTATATTGTGGTTAAATGCAAACATTAAAAATTTAAGGGTTGTTTTATTAAGTTATTTTTTATAAGAGTAGTTTATTGCATATAGATACATATTAAGATGATTTTATGCTAATTTTTTTAGAATTTTTCCTCTTGGTATCCACTAAGTTTCAAAATTCCTCTTGGTGTCTTCAAGGTTCCATTTGTTTCCTCTTTTTACTCATTCTTAATATTCTTAATATATTACATTAAAATTCATTAAAAAATTATAAAATAAATTTAAAATAAATTATGACCTTAATTCATAAATTTATAATAGAAATAGTTTTCATATATATATATATTTTTTGAAATAAATATATTTTTATTTTCGAATTAAAATATCTTTTTACTTTTTACTTTCGATTTAAAAATATATATAATTTATGTTAATAATATTTATTAAAATAAATTTAAAATAATTTTTTTAAAATTTTTTTTAAGAGTCCAGAAAATTAAACATATAGTATTTTTTAAAGTTAAATTTTTATAATTTATTATAATTTGAAAATAACAATATTATTTTTTATGTGTTAATTTATTATTTTTATAATATAATTTTCCCTAATCTTAAATTAACATAATTTTTTAAAATTTTCGAATTAATATAAATTATATAAAATTTAAATTCAAAATAAAAAAGTTTATTATATTTTAATTCTCTAGACTCTTAATAAAGTTTCAAAAAAAAAAATGTATTTAATTTAATATATATTTTTTTAATCGAAAGTAAAAGGTAAAAAAATATTTTAATTCAAAAATAAAAAATATATTTATTTCAAAAATAACAATATATAAAAACTATTTCTATTATAAATTTATTAATTAAATTTAATGTGGTCATAATCTATTTTAAATTTATTTTTTTAATTTTTTAATTATTTTAATGAATTTTAATATAATATATTAAAAATGAGTATAAAAAGAAAATAAATAAAACTTTGAAGGCACCAAGAGAAATTTTAAAACTTAGTAGATAGTAAGAGAAAAAGTTCAAAACTTAATGATATCAAGAGAGAAAAAAAATTATAAAGGGGGACTAGTTTACAAAAGAGTAATCATTAAAGGTGAATTTTTTTAGTTTTTTCAATTATATATATGGAGTTTGGCATATTAATTATGGAAACAATATTTTAATTATAAACTAGTATAATACCCGCACCTTGTGCGGGTTTTGAAAAAAATGAGAAAGAATATTGTGAAATAGGTTTTTTTTATGTGCTTTTGTTTTGTATACTTCTCTAATCTAATCCTGCGTCCACAGCGCGCCATGTCATCCCGTGCTCTGTTTTAGTAAGTATAATAGATTTGGTTTCTATAAAATTATTATTTTAATAATAAAAGATTTTATGGTTTAAAAAATAGCGTAAAAAATAAAGATTTATTGGCTTTAATTGTGGGAGCTCAATTTTAAAAATCCTGCGTCCACAGCGCGCCACGTCATCAACCCGTGCTCTGTTTTAGTAAGTATAATAGATTTGGTTTCTATAAAATTATTATTTTAATAATAAAAGATTTTATGGTTTAAAAAATAGTGTAAAAAATAAAGATTTATTGGCTTTAATTGTGGGAGCTCAATTTCAAAAATCCTGCGTCCACAGCGCGCCACGTCATCAACCCGTGCTCTGTTTTAGTAAGTATAATAGATAATAGATTTGGTTTCTATAAAATTATTATTTTAATAATAAAAGATTTTATGGTTTAAAAAATAGCGTAAAAAATAAAGATTTATTGGCTTTAATTGTGGGAGCTCAATTTTAAAAATCCTGCGTCCACAACGCGCCACGTCATCAATCCGTACTCTGTTTTAGTAAGTATAATAGATTTGGTTTCTATAAAATTATTATTTTAATAATAAAAGATTTTATGGTTTAAAAAATAGTGTAAAAAATAAAGATTTATTGGCTTTAATTGTGGGAGCTCAATTTCAAAAATCCTGCGTCCACAGCGCGCCACGTCATCAACCCGTGCTCTGTTTTAGTAAGTATAATAGATTTGGTTTCTATAAAATTATTATTTTAATAATAAAAGATTTTATGGTTTAAAAAATAGTGTAAAAAATAAAGATTTATTGGCTTTAATTGTGGGAGCTCAATTTCAAAAATTCTGCGTCCACAGCGCGTCACGTCATCAACCCGTGCTCTGTTTTAGTAAGTATAATAGATTTCCATTGACCGAATCTAGTTATTGGGTTCATTCATGCTCTCAACTATTGGGCTAATCCTACGATACTAAAAGCAACTCCAACTTTACTTTAATCCTAATTAATATATACTTAGAAAATTAGTTTAGATTAATATCTGTTGATAATCATAATTAATTGTTATAAAATCAATATATTTTATTACAGTAGACGACATGATAACCCTACTATTTTTCTCATGATATATTTTTTTATTAAATTACTAATTAAGTTAATAATTTTTTTTTCTACTAAACCATAATTATTATGAAAAATTTTGATCCATCAATTATTTTGTTGATTTTTTACTTTTTACTAAAATATAATATATTTTTTTCTTATAATCCTAATCACTTTTGGGAGAATTTGGCTACAAGGCCTTTTCTAGTTTATGTTTTAGTAATTGTAACTAAATTTTTGACCACTTTTATTTAATGGTAGGTAAAATTAATTAACCTTTCTATTTTAATAAAAAAAAAATAATAGATATTTGTTAGTAGTTATGTAAGTGTAAGTTTTAATTTCTAATCAATGAATTTATTTTTTAAAAATTTTTCCCCTTTTTTATTTTATTTATTATTTTCTGGAACGATTAATTTTCTTACTAGAAGTTTACATACCAGAAACTAAATTTTTATACCAGAAATTTACATACCAGAAATCCGTACAAAAAAATCATACCAGAAAAATCGCATACCAGAAAAATGACATACTAGAAACATGACATACCAGAAAAATGGCATACCAGAAAAATGGCATACCAGAAAAATGGCATACCTAAAAAGTCGCAAAATCAGTGGCGATAGAGCGATTCAGTGGCGGCGGTGTGTGCCTTCTCCCTTTTTCGCAAGCCTCCCACCGGTGCTGTGTGGGCTAGGTGTTATTGGGGATCGTTTGAGATGGAGCGAGGCAAGGGCAAGATTCATTTAACTGAAGATGAATGTCTAACGGTTCGCGTAGAGAACAAAGATCCGGTGATCGCGGAGGAAGGTGCCGTAGTGCTTATGGGGACGGTTCTTACCAACAGACCGTTCAATTTCTACGCGTTGCAAGCAACAATGAAAGTGAAGTGATATTCCTAACGGGTCATGATGTGCATCAAGGGTTTGATGCATCTCAAGAAATTGATGATTGCTGATTTCCTAGGCTTCGGTTATTGTGCACCTCTGTCCATGCATCCCAAAAAGTAAAGTACAAAGAAAAAGTGTGAAATAAGCAAAACTTATTGGTGGATGATGTTGAATGTCAAGTGAAAGTGAAGTGATATCCTTTTCCCGGATTCTAGCACCACATTACCTTCTATACATCCCTACCCTACACGTTTCTTGACCTTTCTTTTGGGAAGCCCTTGAGACCTCGAGCTTGTTGATTGACTTAGTGGTTTAAACTGGATTATACATGATTAATTTCGATGATTATGATTTATTATGCATTCTATAATTATATGCAAAGATGAACAACTTTCTTATATTTATAAAATGTTTTAAGCATGTTTTGATTTTAAATTCCATGAAGTATTCTCTTAGAGTGATCTATGATTATAGCACACCATGAAAATATTTTTGAAAGACTTTTTCATTGATCTTTATGACTTATAATCCATTCTATCTTGCCTTTTATATGCGGAACTTGCTTGGGGACAAGCAAGGGCTAAGTATGGGGTATTTTGATAGCATGAATTATTGTCTATATTTTGAGGGCTGTTTAGACGTTTTATCTTCAATAATCTGCATGTTTGTGTGTACATTATGTGATTATATTACCATTTCATCTACCTTTGCGGGAATCGAGGTCTACACCTAGTTTTGTTGTAATCGTAGGTAAAATGGCATGTTTTGCATCAAAAAGGAGCAAAAGGAGCTAAGGAGTCATTGGAGCTACATTCAGGAACATAAGGAAACATCCAGGAAGCATAGCCATGGATTAAAGATTCATTTTGGACTAGATTTGAGAGATTTCACATTCAGTTGTGATTCACCTCGGTTGACTACAGAGTCACCTCGACCGAGGTGATCTAGAGGAGTCGGCTCGACCGAGGCGAACACCTGGGACGCGGCGAGAATATTTTATTTTTGGTTGAGATCTTTTATCTTTGGAAAGAAGATCTTATATTTTTGGGCTTGGCTCCTGGAAGGAAGAAGATATACTAAATCATATATTTTACCTATTTTTATGGGAAAAGATCTTTCTAAGATATCTTATCTTTGGAAGGTAATTTTCCTATAAAAAGGGATGGATTTCCCACAAATCCATATCTTGCTATACCACCAATTGTGTTTTATACACATCGTAGCCATACTCCAGTTGGGAGATTTGAAGAACCTTTTTGAAGGTTGAAGGAAGAAAGTTGTTAGCTTTTATAGCTTTTTGAAGGATTTTTGTAAGATCATCTTAGATTCCCTTCTTTGTTGTTGTCTTGTTGGATTTCTATCCAAGGAACGCTTTGTTGTGATATTTGATTCAGTTATTGAAGTCTTTTCATTAAATTCTTCTTATTCAAATATTTACTTTCTTCCCATATATTTGATTAATACTTTCATGATGATGAGTGGCTAATCTATTTGTGTGATTCTAGGGTGATTGGCTGAAGGTTGTGGGAAAAACAATGATAGAATAATCTTAAATTACAGTAGGACCCTGAAAGTTCGAGTCTTTACCTTAACCCTAAGCATCTCGCTCAGTCGATGAACATCTCGGCCGGGGTGGAATTTGGCTGACCGAGGTGACTTATCTGATCCGAAACTGAGAGTTAAGTGTTAGAGTTTGCCAAATCCTATTCTTATTACACCTTTCCTGGTTCAATGCAAGCTTAGGATGAGACTTACCCAGTAATTCCTTTGTTTGTTTACCTAAGATTATAAGTGTAGGTAATAAAGGTTTATCCTTTATTGGGGTTTGAGTGTGCTCTCATTCCATCTTTGTGAGTTAGCCTGAGACTTACCCGGTAAAGGTTGATTCTATTCCCTTAGTTGGAGTGTTAGTTTGAGGTTATAGTTTTTTATCCTAATTCCTTGAGACTTACCCGGTAATAGGAGTTACGGTTTAGGATTGGTGAGTAGTGAGACTTACCCGGTGATCTATTCCACTTTAGAAACACCTTCCATATGCAAATATCTCAGCTTTGTCCGCTTTACCTTGAGATCTTGAGTTAGAATCACAACTAGATGCTTTAATCTCTAGAATTGCATATTTCCTTTATTGACTTTTATCATCTTTGATTATTTTAATTGTTTGTGGTTAGTAATTGCAAAAGCTTACCGTAATTGGACTTTGTTTCACTAAGTCCCTGTGATCGACCCCTGGAATTCCTTGTTTTTTACTACGATTGACCCGTACACTACGGGTTCGCATCCTTGTTTTAAGCTTACATCTAGGGTTATAAATTTAAGGCTTGCACACACCGTTTGGAGCGAACAGAGGGTATGGCTATTCTATGGGCGGTGGAGTTAGCGTATGTGCAGGGCTGGAATCGAGTTGTGTGCGAGTCTGATGCGAAAGTGGTGATTACATTGCTGCGAAAGGAGAAGATGATTAGAGAACCGCTTGGGGATCTGATCTCGACAATCTGGAGGACTGCTGAGAATTTGGAGTCGTGTTCATGGGCGTTTACGCCGAGAGAATCGAATCGTGTTGCTCATCTCCTTGCTTCTCTTCTTTCTGCTGAACCTTTGTTTTTCTGTCCTGGTTCCGGTTTCCCGGAGTGGCTGAACAATGTTTTAAGGGCTAACGGAGATAATGCATAAGTAGTATGGCTTTTCAAAAAAAAAAAAAGTCGCAAAATCGCATACCATAAGTTAATCTTAACATTAAGGCTTTTTACACCACCAAAGAGAATTGGCCAGCTACGTGAAGAAATATGAATAGAGTGTTTTAAAAGTCTTACAACAAAAATAAATTGCAAATCAAGATTTCGGCATCAAAAGTTATAACTAATCTACCTTCAACAAGAGAATTATTCACGATGTTCAACAGAATTAGAAATGTCTTTACTATGAATCCCGATACACCGCCGTCGAAGAGCGAGGAAAGCTTGAATTAGTTTCAGACGCCATTGCAGGCGGCTTCCACTTCCCCACCGTATACGACACCGACGACCTCACCGGAATCAACCCCCTAGACTGGACCTACGACATCAAGCTCTCCTTCTCCGTCCCCGACACCGGCTGCAACCGTTGCTCCAGATCCGGCAGCTCCTGCGACTTTGACCTACATCTCCTTCTCCGTCCCCGACACCGAAGACCTCACCGGAATCAACCGCAGCTCCTTCTCCGTTGCTGACCCCATAGACTGGACCTACGGCTGCAGCCGCTGCTCTCCTTCTCCGTCCCCGTAGACTGGACCTACGACTAGACCTAGATCTAGATCTCAAATTGATTCTTCAAGCCAGGAAGAACAACCTTGAACACGAGCTTCTGGGGTCTCTTTCCAGATCGTGATGATTAGTTGGGGGACTGAGTTAGGAAGCCTTCAAATGGATCCCCAACGTCGACTGAAAAGGGGTCGAAGACACCGGCCACCGAAGATGCTTGAAATTAGCGATATTTTTGTTGGTTGAAGCTTGGAGGGGAGTGTTTGTATGCTTTGGAAGTTTTGATTTGTTCTGACGAGGAACAAATCACATACGAGAAGGTTGAAGGTGAGAGGGAGATGTGGTTTTGAAGGAGAGAATGGTGAGGAGATGGAGTAGCGGCTAGGGTTTGTAACAAATTGACGGTAAAAATAAGATTGGGGTACATTTACTTTAAAAAAAATATGACGTAAACTTAATTAATAGGCTAAGATAGAAATAAACCTACTTACCTAATTAGCCCATCAATTTTTGACTAATCTATATATACTACTAAAATAGATCCCTTTTCGTCCACATGTCAACACCTTAACCATGCCACCTAGGACTTTTTGTCAAATATTTACAATTTTGCCACATTTTAATTACTATTATGCCATTATTCAATAAATAAATTAAAATATTTTCCATCTCATTATGCCAATTCAACAAAAATAATTTCATGTCATCATTTTCAATATCTTATAGTTATAAAAATAATTTTAAAAAAATATATCATATCACCTAACTGAATTTAAAGATTTCAATGGATTTTGTTTGGATTCTAAATTTTACAAAATAAATCCGAACTAACATTTAAATCTTATTGGTTACAATATGAGATATAACAATATTTTATTTAAAAAATTTGTATTATCGTTAATAAAGATTTTAATAATCGTTTTATTAAATCAAAAAAAAATTTTAAAAAATAATCGATTTTAAAAAACAATTTTTTTTATAAAATAATCGATTTTAAAAAACAAATTTGTTTAACAAAAACTTTAATAATCGCGTTTTTTTTTAAAATTTTTTTTTAATTGTTTAGATAATAAATTTTCAATTTTTTTTTCGCACAAGGTGCGGGTATTAGACTAGTTTGATTAATAAGGCTTTTCTACAACGTAATATATTTTTTTTTTCTATTTTATAGGTAAATGTACCCCATTTTCTTTTTTAAGGGTGACATTTGCTGGAAACTGTGGAGTTGAGGCAAAAAAAAATTTCTCATTCAAGCTGCGAACATTTCCTTTCTGGTAATTTATCATGAATTTTGCCTCCTCCTGTTCTGATTTTTGAATGGTCCGCGTGGTTGCGATTTGTTTTTGATATTTTGTGTCGTTTCAGAGGAGTATACAGACAAGAAAAAGGTCGATTGATTGTGTAGAAACAGGAGAAAATTGTTCGTGTATGTCTATAATTTGTGAAGATCGAAGGTGAAGATGGTTGGGAAAATTGAGAGAGATGATGTGCCCGACGACCTCAAGAACGCGCACTTTCTAACTCTTCCTTTGATTTCCATAAAGATCTCATCGTGGGAGGAGATCGATTTCAAAATACAAGAGCTTGGATGTGTTTTCAGTGGATGGAGTGTTGTTTTGTACTTGGGTGATCTCAATTGGGTTTCTGAGTATTGGGGATGTTATGGTGATCTAAGAAGAAGCTTCTATTGTCCGATTGACCACATGCTCATGGGAATCAGGAGGATTCAATCCATTGGAAAGTTGGAAGCTTTTGGGCGTTGCTAATTTATATATGTTTGTCCTTGCTAACTCTATTATTCTTTTGCAGCACTATGCAAGGGGAGTCCGCAACCTCAACCTTGCCTTCATGGTTGCAGAAGTGTAAACAAGAAAGGATTGAAGAATTCACAAGTGATGACCAAAATCTGTGGCGTGCAACGTTTGAATCCATATGGCTTTACAAAGAACACAACTTCCTTATATCCGATCCACCGAAACCCGACCTTCTATCCAATCCCAACTCTATTCCTAACTCGGCTTCATCAAGCGAGGCGACGGATACATTTCCGGGAGATTTCGACAATAAGAGTACAACATAATATTTCTTTTTTGAGCATCTTACTTGTGGCCTTGACATGTTTTCTTTAACTTTATGGTGTTGCATTGTTCATCACTGCTCTGACTGTGGAGACTCTAGGCTTGTAAATATGCCATTTAGTTTTAAAGAAACATTGCGGAGGATATTTAAATTCTGATAGTGTTCTGGTTTTGGTTATGTGACTGGCCATAATATGCCCCGGGCATGACTTGTGGCTATGTCTGTTACTGTGGTCTTGTTCTTGGCTTTCTGTTAGATCAATAAGTGTCTTATGGAAACTGGAAGTGTGACAATAAGAGTACAGCATACAAAGGGTGTTTCATTCAATCTTCCAATATGTGAAAACTTCCGGTATGAAACTTCGGTATGTGAAAAATTCCGGTGAAATTCCAGCACGTAAAATTCCGGCATGTGAAAATTTCGGTACGTGAAATTCCGGTATGTGGAAATTCCGCTATGTGGAAATTCCGGTATGTGAAATTCCGGTATGTGAAAATTCCGGTATGTGAAAAATTCTTCATTCCAGAAAATAAAAAAATAAAAATAAATAAAAAAACAAAAAAAATTAATAAAAGAAAATAAAAAACAAATTTAGTTATTAAAAATTAAAACTTACATCTAAATAACAAATAACAAACATTTTTTTTTAAATAGAAGGGTTAATTAGTTTTACCTACCATTAAATGAAAGTTGTAAAAAAAATATGGGGTATAGTTTCTTTAACAAAAACCAAAAATACTAGGATTAATTGATTTCAGGTTTGAGTTCTTAATCTAGTAGTAACCCTTTAGGTAAAAGCTGGTTGTAACTTACTTACACGAAAAGGAATATAACTATAAAGAAAAGTTTAACGGTGTTTATTCATTTCTTTATATCTCTTAGTCTTTGTTGGAATGCTAACTTGTGCTTTGATCTTGTAGGTTTACGGATCATTCATCTTGTTAAGTTGTGTTGATTGTAACATCCCAAGTTCTAGGAACCCGAAGCGTTACGGGCAAGGACCTCGCAATGGGTCCCGACCTTCAAAGTAACAACGACAAACAGATTTTACAACAAGGCACATACGAATGAAAACCAAAACTCATAATAAAACCAAAGGTTTAAACAAAGGAAAACATAAAAGACTCGCAGCCGAGTTCAAAACCAAAGGGAAAGCAACAACATAAAAAAAAACCCAATCTCGTCCTATAATGTACGGGAACCCCAGCTGACCACATCATTCGGATCACTCAGCAGCATCCTGAACCTGTGGAACATCTACAACGACGGTATAAACAGTTAACTAACATTCTAGATAACATCAAGAACGTAAAGGTACAAACACACATAAGATAGAATAAACATAAAGCATACTCGCACTCAAGTCCGGTTATTATCTTTCTTTTAAGTTATCCATTACTAATTCAACTTCTTTTGTCACACGAAAATCTCCCGAAACTCGGGTCCGCTTCCGTCTACCAATAGGAATAGATCAGTACTATCCGTTACCTACGGGCTCGGGTTGCAAGAGCACATTCTAGTCTCCTGTAGAACTAGACAAGTGGTCACCACCCGATAATCATAAACTTGGGCCAGTTATGGTATAAAGGGTGAATCCTATTCCGGTTATCCATTATAACATGATAAACAACACAAACAATCCAAAACACTGAAACCAATACGCGGAATGAAACTAAGAAAGTCCAAGGGACTTACCTCACTTGAAGGTAACTCAAAGATCAACAAACAACTCAGGAACGGCTCAGTTTCCCTCAGGAAAGGATCAAGGAAAGCCTGTTCACACAAGCATCACGAATCAGGAACGAAGTGGTTGCTAGAAGTTTATAACTTCTAGTCTCAATGATCTCTAAGAGACCTCCACAAGCTAAGGGCTCAACCCTAGTCTTACAACATACTCAGGGGGCAAGGAACAACCATAAGAAACCAGGAAAGGAACGAGGAAAGCAAGGAAGAAAGCAACTCACAAGAACGGGAGTTACTGCAGGAGAAACCGCATGGCGGCTAGACAAAGGCGCAGGGGCGGCTCTGTGCAGGCGCGGGGGCGGAACACGTGACAGAACACTATCGGAGTCTTTCTCGACAAAAACTTCTCAACAAGGGATCCAAACCTCGAATCTTTGATCCAACCACGTCAAAACTCAACCAAAAGAGCTTGTGAACAACAAGGAATCAACAACGGAACGATCTACCAAGAATCAAGGCTCAAGCTTGATCCTTGGAGAAGAAAGAAAGGAGAGAACGAAGAAGAAACGAAACGGAAGGAAAAGCATGCAATAACTACATGAACGTGATGAAGAAGAACTCAGAGAAGGAGACTTACACATTCAGCAAGATCACAGGGGAAACAAGGTGACGGCTGCAACTCTCAAGGGTTGAAGAAGACGTAAGCGAAAAACGGGAAAAAGGCGGAAATACGGGAATATAAAGAGAAGGGCCGGAAGGATAGATGGAAAGGACGTCTAGGTTTAAGAAAGGATCAAAGGAAATCGGCCCATAAGATAGAAGATTGGATCTTCTATCTATGTAAAGAAGATAAAACGAACGAAAGAAAGATCGGGCGCGATCTGTAGTCAGCCACAGGGGCGGCTGACCCTGCCGAAGGGGCGGCTGACCCTGCCGAAGGGGCGGCTGACCCTACCGCAGGGGCGGCTGACCCTGCCGCGGGTGCGGCCTGCCGCAGGGGCGGCACTCTTCACCGCGGGGGTGTTGAAGGTGAAAACAGGGGTCTTACATTGATGCCGGTTGGCTCAACACATACCTAAGATCAAGACGAGAACATTAATGAATAACTTGTAAAAAGAACCAACCAAGTAGTGCGCATGCTAAGACTCAGCCTAGTGTAGCCTTTCATTCTATTATCATCATCTTTGCTTAATTTTATATGCTTTTGTCTTACTTAGTTACAATCCAAAACTCCCCCCTCATTGGTTACAATTCGATAATTAAATCTAATCAAAACTTGAAAGACTCTCTTGGGTTCGACCCTTACTTACACTATACAAACCGGTTAGTGTAACGTTAGGTAATTAACTTTGGCTTAAGCTAAAAGACAACGACCATAGGTTTTAGCCTCGTTAGAGAGGCAACATACAGACTTGCTCTACCATTGAGACTTGAGAATGTTCATCCGGTCTTCCATGTGTCTCAATTACGGGAGTACGTACCAGATCCAGACACATAGTGTCAGCCATGAGGATTTAGTGGTCGAGCCAGATCATACGTTCATAAGAATTCTAGGGTCGAACACATGGAAGGTTTAAAATTTATAACCCAAGAAGTATGCTTGGACAATATGCGAACCCGCAGTGTACGGACCAATTGTAATAAAAGCAAGAATTCCAGGGGTCAAACATAGGGACTATGGTGAAACAAAGCACCGAATCAGGTTGTCAAATAACTAATAACCACAAATTAAAGCAATCAAAGATGATATAAAGTCAGATAAAGAAAATGCAGATTCTAGGGATTAAAGTATCTAGTTGTGGTTCCGACTCAAGGTCTCAAAGGATAATGCGGACAAAGCTGAGGTTTGCAAAGGGAATGTGTTTCTAAGGTGGAAATAAATCACCGGGTAAGTCTCACTACTCACTATCCCAAACTGAAGCTCCTATTACCGGGTAAGTCTCAAGGTACTACGGAAAGGAACTATAATCTCAAACCAACACACCACCTAAGGGAATAGAATCAACCTTTACCGGATAAGTCTCAAGCTAACTCTCAAAAATGGGATGAAGGCACACTCAAACCCCAATAAAGGATAAACCTTTATTACCTACACTCATGATCTTGGGTAAACAAACAAAGGAATTACCGGGTAAGTCTCATCCTAAGCTTGCGTTGAACCAGAAAAGGTGTAATAAGGATATAATTTGGCAAACTTTGAATCTTAACTCATATAGGTTCAAGAAAAGGTTTACCTCATTCAGTTATATCCCACCCCGGCCGAGATGTTCAATGACTGAGCGAGGTGTTCTAGGGCTAAGATAAAGGCTCGAGCTTTTAGGGTCTTGTTGGGATTAAGATCATTCTATCATCGTCTTTCCCACAACTTTCAATCAATCACCCTAGAATCGCATAAGAAACTTAGCCAACAATCATCATGATAACAATAATCAAATTAATGGGAAAGGAATCAATTTTCAAACAAGAAAACCTTGAGGAAAAGGTCTCAATAACTGAATAAATCAAACAACAAATCAACGTTCCTCAAGTCACAAATCAGAAAAGACAATCAAACCAAAAACAATCTAAGAATATCTTACAAACTCCTTCAAAAGCCAACTCCAACTATGATTCCTTACTTCCTTCCTTCAACTTCAACCTTTAATCTCCCTTCAAAACTTCCAGAAAATCCTTCAATTGCTGGATGCCCTCAGCATGGTTGAACTTGTGGAAAATCCAACCCTTTATATAGGAGAATTATCTTCCAAAGATAGTAATATCTTAAAAAGATAATTTCCTAGAAAATATATCCATATCTCTCAAAATAAATCAGCCATATATCATATCTTCCTTCCAGAAATCCAGCCAAAAATATATGATATCTTCCTTCCAAATATAAAAGATCTCAGCCAAAAATAAAGATCTCGCCGGCGACAGGATGTTTGCCCGGTCGGGACGCTCCTCAAGATCACCTCGGTCGAGGTGGTACTATAGCTGACCGAGGTGAATCTCAGCTGAATGTAAATCATCTCAAATTTGGTCCAAAATTAATCTTCTAAATCATTTGCATGCTTTCTGAGATCTTCTCAAAGCTCCAGAATGTAGCTCCAATTACTTCTTAGCTTCTTTGGCTCCATTTTAGTCCAAAACGTGCCATTTTACCTACAATTACAACGAAACTAGGTGTAGACCTCGATTTTCGCAAATGTAGACCAAACAACAATATAATTACAGAATACACATCCATACATGCAAATTTATGAAGATAAAACGTCTAAACCAATCCCAAAATATAGATTATAATACATGCTATCAGTCGAGCACCTGGTACTTTGGTAGTTGTCTTAGAGTAGTACGAGACGCTTGCAATCAAAGGACATATCGATGATGAAGATTTAGTGGTCGATGCGAGGAGCTGATGAGGCAACTTGTGAGACAAAGGATAGTATCCAGAGGAACTATCTGGAGTTTTATGCAGAGCTGGATGCACCCGTAGCTTAGACGTTTGAGTTTCAGTTTCCTTTTGTTTAGTGGTGTTCACGCTTGTGTGACGTTGAGTTGAGATTAGTGTTCTGCTTCATCCTTGTTGTTGTGTGATCTTGTGGTTCGTTGCAAGTTTCGGGACGAAACTTCTTTTAGGAGGATTTGATGTAACAACCAATTTTTGGCTTTCACCGCCCCCGCGGTGACATTGGCCAACCCTGCGACAAGTCGCGGAAGGGTCAGCAGCCCCTGCGACTGACTCCAGATCGAGCCCGATCTATTTTTATTCCATTTTATTTTTTTCCTTAGATAGAAGATCCAATCTTCTATCTTATGGGCCGACTTTCCTATGATCTTCTAACCCTAAAAATGTGATTCCCTTATCTTTTCCAACCGTTCCCTATAAATCCCCGCTTTCTCTTCCTTTTCCCGTTTCTTGCTTACGTTTCTTCAACTTCGAGCAAAGTTGCAGTCTTTCCGGTGTGATCTTGTGCAGAATGTGTAAGTCTTCATCCCTTTGATCCTTCTACACGTCCATGAACCTGCTGTATGCTTCTTTCTTTTGTTTTTGCTTCTCTTTTCGTTCTTCTTTTTCTTCTTCTTCTTCTTCTTTACAAGAATCAAGATCAAGCCTTGATTCTTGTTGATCTTTCCGTTATTGATACGTTGATGTTCACATGCTCCATTGGTTGAGATTTGAAGTGTGTGGAACAAAGATTCAATCTTTGGTTTCTTGGTTGTGACGGGCTGTTAAAAAGAAGTCACGATAGTCGCTTTTGTCAATGCACCGCCCCCCCGTGCCTGATCTATTCGCTCTTGCGGTTTTGTCCAGTGCCGCCCCGCGGTTTTGTCCACCGCCCCTTCGGTTCTTCTACAGTAACTCCTGTCTTTGGTGAGTTGCTTCATTTCCTGGTTCCTCGTTCCTTTCCTTGTGTTGTGTTGTGTTGTGTTGTGTTGTGTTGTGTTGTGTTGTGTTGTGTTGTGTTGATGTTGTTGGCCCTTGGCAATCTGTAAGACTAGAGATCGTGTCCCTAACTTGTGGAGATCTCTTAGAGATCATGGAGACTAGAAGTTATAGACCTCTAGCAATCGTTCGGTTCTGATTCGAGTTGCCTTGTATGGATAAGCTTTCCATCCTTCTTTCCTTCGGAAAACTGTGTTGTAGTTGACCATTGTGTTTACCTTTGAGTGAGGTAAATCCCTTGGACTTACTTAGTTGCGTTTCGTATATTGGTTTGATTGTATTGATTTGTTTGTGTTGTTGTTTATTGTTATAACGGATAATCGGAATATGATTAACCTTTTATACCTTAATTGACCCAAGTGTATTATAACCGGGCAGTAATCACTTGTCCAGTTCAAAATGAGGAAATTGGGAGGTGCTCTTGCGACCAGTCCAACATGTGACAGAGGAATGCATCCGCTCTATTCCTGTTGATGAAAGGGGGCAAAGGCGAGATCATAGTGATTCTCGTGTGACAACATAAGTTGAATTAGTAAATGGATTAACTTAATGAAAGATAATAACCGGTTGAATGCGTGCATGCTATATGTTTATATTACCTTATGTGTGTTTGTGTCTTTACCGTCTTTCTGATATCTAGAATGTTAGCTAACGGTTGCCCTGCAAGTTAGTGATGCTGCTGAGTGATCCAAATGGTGTGGTCAGTCGGGGTTCCCGTACATTATAGGACGGGATCGGGTTTTTATATTTCTGTTGTTGTCTTTCCCTTTTGTTTTGAACTCTTTTGCTAGTCTTTTACGCTTCCCTTTGTTATAACCCTTGGTTTTATTTTAAATTTTGGTTTTCATTTATTTGTGTCTTGTTGTAAGATCGGATGTTATTGTTGTTACTCTGAGGGTTGAGACCCATTGTGAGGTTCTAGCCCGTAACGCTTCAATTTCCCATAACTTGGGGTGTTACATTGCTATTTTCACCTCGATTACCAAGTAAGACTGATAATTTAAAAACTTGTATAATTAGAGTGTTTGAAGATTAAACAAATTCTACATTTTTTGGCCTTTTAATTAAGTTGAACTCTAAATTTTATTCATAACGGATAAATATCTATTATACATCACGTAGTGCTGATAGTTTGCGAACTATCTGTTATATGGGTCGTTGATTTACGGTTTTGTCAATCGTTAACCTACTATTTTGTGGGTCGCTAAATATTTTTATGTCCTTATATCGAATCAAATATATACATAAAATAATTTTTGATTTATATCATTAGCATACACAACTTTCAAATCATTTTATTAACAAATACTCGTGTAATACACGAGATATAAACTAGTATTACCTTAAAAACAATAATAATGCATTAATGAGTCTATGCGTTACAACTTCACACCATTCGAAGTAGTATTACTCAACCATAAGTCTCATCTCCACTATACTCTATTTGTATCCCTTTTATTTTATTCCTTTTAAGGGCGTGTTTGGTGACAGGTATGTCATTGCCAATTTGCCATAGTGAGATTGGAATTAATATTATATTTTTGGAAATTTAAAATGGCATTTCAAGCCCGGCCCCACATTTTCAGTTTCAAGTTTTTTAGGGTTTTATATGACTCACATTTTATTATTTCTTATTTGTGTAAATTACAAAACTATTTGTAATTTTAAGGTATTTATATAATATCACCTATAGATTTATAAATCACATGTAAGATATTTTATAAACCGAGATTATTTATATATAAGACCGAATTCAGGTGAAAAGGAATAATCTACAATTATTGGTTCGAGTAACAATCATTCAAATATAACATATATTTTAAAAAATATGTTCAAATATATTCGAACTTGTAAAATATAATAATTATAATAATATATGTTTAATTTAGCATAATTTGCAAGTTTTGGGATACTTTTGTAAATTTAAAAAAATACTCTTTATGACTGGTGAAATTGTTTAGTGTTTGCACTTTGCTTCCGTTCCTTACTGCTTCTCCGCTTCCATCACTGCACTATATTCGATGAAAATCCCCTTTTCAATCGGGCTACAAAATTAGTCGGTCGGCTATGGTGTTCAACGCGAAGTCATCGTTCAGAGAGAGAATCGATTGACAGTGGGAAATAAGTATCACGTGATTAGGTTAATCATTTCGTTATGGATGGTGGAGATGGATGCTGCAGCAATAAGAGGAGCTTTGAAATCAATTTTGACAAGTGTCTTGAACATTCCGACGACGATCCACCGCCTGAAATTCTCATCACGAAAACCGTCGGCGGCGTTCATCAGAGTTCGGAACCGGTGGAGTCGAGAGATGATGAACTTCTGCGTCTCTCGGACAAAGAACTCGAGGAGAAAATCCGAAGGTTAACGACTCTTGCACGGTTGAGCAGTAAGCTGCCGGATAAGGGGGTCAAACTGAACGCGAATTTGAAGGCCCACGAGGAAGAGGGCGAGCGCCGTAAACGTAGAAAGGTACATTCTTTTCGCTCAAATTATGACGTCGGATTCAACTGTGAATTTTCTGGTTTGATCTTAGTGGATAAACTGGAATTGAGGTTGTGATTTTGTGGTTTATTATATGATTTTTTGATTGCGATTGATTATGCATTTGAATGGGTTGATTACAATCTTCCATAATTTTTGTACTTGAAAGGGTGATCAAATCATTTTATTTGTTTTCGACTTAAACTGGGGATCAGTAGTTATCCATGGTATCTTTTGTAGCGTCAATGCGTATCTGATCATCAAATGAAATGTGAATAACCTGTCCTCTCTTTGACAGAAGGGGCACTTACAATTCTGTATGTGCTTGAAATAATTTTGTCCTTTCCATAATAATATACATCTATGGAGTCAATAATTTTATATGATCGTTCTCTAACATTTTAATTGGTATGATATGAAATTTCATTGAGCTAAACTTCAGTAGCTGTTAGATTTAATTGGAACTTCTAAAAGTTGTTCCTCATTGAAAAATTGTTCGGGCCAAACAGAAAAGAGTGAATCAGAGAAAAAATTGATTTTCAAACCTTATAAAATGTGATGCCAAATACACCCTTAGTATCTATCACGGGCAGCCATGTGATTGTGCCAGTTTATACTCCATGGGTTCCATGTGCATTTGCATTATTGTGGCACGGTATGTAGTTTGTTAGTTGTGATTGTTGTGCTATTAAGCATATTGTAGTATATATATGTATTATAGCTATCGAACTAACGGTACTTACCACTCATCTGGCATTTATTTGCCCTTTTTGTTCTGTTGTGTTTTAGGTTTGATCTTCAATCTTCTGTTTGGTTTCAAACTACCGGTAGTTATCACTTATCTGGCATATAAATGTCCCAGTTCATACTCCATGGTTTCCTCGTGCATTTGGATTGTAGTAGCGTGGGCTGTAGTTTGTGACTTTTGTGCAATCAAACATGTTGTCATTTATAATTATAACTATCAAAATATCGGTAACTTATCTGGCATTTATTGATCGCTTGTTCTGTTTTAGGTTTGAGTTTTAATTTTCCTTGTCTATTGTGCTATCGAGCATGTTGTTGTTTATTATTTATTGTTGGCAAACTAACGCACTTATCTGGCATTTATTTGCCGTTTTCTGTACGGTTGTGTTTGTACTTTGTACGGTTGTGTTTTAGGTTTGAGCTTAAATGTTCCTTTTGGCTTCAAACTAACGGTAGTTATCTCTTCTCTAGCATATAATTGACCCAGATCATACTCCATGGTTTCCTTGTGCATTTGCATTGTAGTAGTGTGATCCGTAGTTTGTGACTATCGTGCAATCACACATTGTGTCATTTTTAAATTATAGCTATCGAACTAACGGTAGATAAATCTTATCTGGCATTTATTTGTCGTTTGTTGTATTTATGGTTTGGGCTTTAAACTTCCTTGTGACTATTGTGATATCAAGGATGTTGTCATTTAAAAATTATTGTTATCAAATTAGCGCACTTATCAATTATGTGGATTTTATTTGTCTTTTGTTGCACTGTTGTGTTTTAGCTTTGAGCTTAATCTTCTTTTTGGCGTCTAGTTGTCTGGCAATGTTGGGGAACGTTTAGCCATATTAATAGATTAAAAATCTTATGTTTTATATGACAGGTTGCCGTTGAATGCCAGACAACCTATGATACAGAGGGCTTAAGGCCTGATGGTAATTTTCTTCTACTTCACATTTACACATTCAAGAAAGCGAGCTTTGTAATTTGGATGCATGCCCATCTTTAGACTAATGTATTTTGTTATTTCTCCCGGACAAAATCTAGTTGTCTGGAAGCTGTTTGATGAAGAGCTTTCATTTCGAACGCATTTTGCAAACAAGTAGAATCTACAAATCTACAGCTAAAGCCAATGCAAAAGAGACCTAAATTTGAAATTTTAATTGGTGTTTGTAGGGGCATCTTCTGAAGCGAAAGTAGGAGCCCATTCAGTTTCTCTGTTTGCTAATGTTTTGCCTCAGAAGCTGGAAGCTGATGTAAGAGGATCTCTGCAATAATCTCTTTTATCTAGTGATTTCCATACTTAGGTATTATTTTCCTTGCAGAAAGATTCTCATACCCGTATATATGACGTTTTTGACAAAGAGCCACAAGCAACGGGTCCTGGTGACAGGAGGAATAGAAAGCAGAAGGTGCGACATGCCGACAAGGAAAGGTATAAAAGCGGTATATCATGGAAAGGAAGGGGAAATCTCAGTTTAGCATCTAGAGAGAGGAACTTTCTTAATCAGAATGATCTTGCTAAGGACAAGAAGATACCTAAGCTAAAGTTAGTTGCCTTTCTTATTCCAGAGTCATGCCATCTCTTTGTTGACTTATCTGTTCCGGTTCAGTGAATCACTGAATCTAGCCCTACCTTTAGTATGGAAATGCCTCTATCTATGCTTCTGAGAGATTCTTGCTGATTTGTGCGGTATAGTGGAGTGATTTATGCTTGTAAAATATGTGTAGTTGCTGATATGACTCATCTGTGTCAATACTGCAAAAATTAAATGAGGTTCTTAATGAATTGTAATTTAAAACAAAAATCTAACAAACCTAAATTATCACTCATTAATAAATATTATTCATTTCATAACACTAATATATGATTCTGTGGTAATACCACAGTTGTCTGCAATAAATACCTACTAATGACATTTATAGTTGTGGCAGCTGGCAAGGTCCTGCTTTCTCCTATATATATATATATATATATATATATATATATATATATATATATATATATATATATATATATTCAAAAACTGAGTTTTAGTTTTGGAAATTATTCAGTAATTGGTTTACAGGTTGAAAAAAGATCTTCGCTAAAAAACGGAACTGTTCATTTGACGATTGTATCTCTTGTGTATGTCTTTATGTATCTGGTCTTTGAGTGTACAAACTGCTGTATATCTTGCTAACATGCAGACATAAGAGTAATGTTCACACTTTAGTTGCATAGTGTCAAGTTAGTGGTCATTGGCTATATATGGAAGGTTGTGGTTCTTTTAATTTCTACATGTTCTTGCCCAAAAGAATAATAAGATAATATCCAACCCCTCACCCTCTTTCAACAAAGAAAAAATGATAGCAACAAAACATTTGACTTTTTGTAGCAATCTGGTTTTCTGGCATGTAATTTGACAATTTTGGTTGTTTGCTCAAACCTTCACAGGATTTTGTGTGGTTTTGTTCCAGCTCAAATCGAAATCAACCAACATCATATATGGACTAATTTGTTTTAGTACCAATACAGATACCCTTGCCTGTTTGCGTCATTTTCCAAATTTTTTGTGTTTGCATTTGCCAACGTATTAATGTTATTGCTTTAGTCCGTCAATCACTTTATATTATTCAACTGTTTGTTGTATTCTTCTTTGCAGAAATGCTTTTCAGGGATGGCATTTGGATAAACCAGTCGTTGACGAGGTATCTCTCTGACGTGCTTTCTGGCCCTTAACAAATGCATTGCCTAGAGAAAATTAAAAGGATATTTGGGAACTTTTCTTTAAGTTAATGAAAATTTGATTTTTTTATTATTAAGAATTTTGACAGTTGGTCCTTGTCAGGAGACGATTCATACTTCCCTTGCTGATTAGATTATACTAGGAAGTGTTGTGTGCTTTATAAGTAGGCCTATTTGATAGGCATTGACTTCTTAAAAAAACCATGATCTGTCTTGATATCCTGCCTGTACCCAACAAGGTGGTCCTGCAAATTGACTTATTGATTTGTAGTGGCCTCATAGTTCCTGCAAAACAGGAAGGCAAACAATTAGTTGTTTCTGCATATCCTCTAAAGGCACACCTCTTCTGTGCATTATTTGATATCAAAATCCAAATAAATTATCTTATATTCTTTCTGATTTGATCAAACATGGACAGACTGTTGTTCTATTGGATGAGGAAGAACCAACTATTGAAGTAGAGATAACATCAGTGGAAGAGGAAGAATCTATGAGGTGTATACCAATCTCAAACTTTCACTTCTTGGTAATTCATATTTAAAGAACATTAATATGTAAAGCAAGCCACTGCTCATACATTTCCTTTGTTATTTTCTTCTCTTTCAGGGATATGACAATATATTACCCGTCAAGGTATTCCATTGTTCTTGTGAAGCTCATCTCGTTCTTGACAGATGAGCTGAAGGTTTTACACTTTATTGTTTACAGGAGTGATGCTGAGTGTGTAGAAGTTCAGTACAAGGATTTGAGATGCCTGAATTCTGGCCAATACTTGGCGTCACCAATCATGAACTTCTATATTCGGTAATTATACGAGTGACTTTATTTACTTCAAATATGCTGATTCACTTGCTTGGGAAAGATTGCATACTTTGCCAGTTGCGAAAGGATATCAATTAGATTGTACATGCTTATAAATCTATAGATTGACGAGTGTCAGTAAGGACTTCCATCTTTGTTTTATTATTTCTGCAAGTAAATAGGTGGGAATAAAATAACCCATCGTTGACACCTTGTGGTGACTTTTTTTTCACATTGTACTTGTTCGTTTGCATGTTGTGGCTCCCAGCATTTGTGTTTTGCGTGTTGTGGTGATTTTATTTCCATCCTTTAGGGTTCAGGCTAATATCCAAAATGTGATACCATTTCGAAGTGTGTATATAACAAATTTGAAATTTTGCTGGCGTTTTTTGCTCGCATTTCAGCCTATCAAAATAATGCACGAGTTCGTGGAATAATTTTTACCAATTTGATACTCCTTTTGTTTCTTAGATTCCTGCAGGGAACATCATCTGCAGCTGATGATGCACCACATGATTATTATTTCTTTAATACTTACTTCTATAAGAAACTCCAAGAGGCTGTATCACCAAAGGTATGGATTAATCTCCTATGCTTTGACTGATTACTTTCAGCAGAGTTTGTTCTTCCGGTAACGCCATTTACCTGCTCTCTATCTCTAACTTGAATGCATTATGCATATAATATTTTGCATTTTCCTGAGGTTTTTTTCCAAATTGCTGATTGATCGAGATTTGAGACCAAAATGTATGGGTTTTTTCTTCTGCTATCTTTCTGACATCAAAGAAACACATGCTAATCGGTCTTAACCATATGTTATTGTTGAAAACATCATGATGTTGTATGTGCCACTTTTTAAGTTTGTAAACAAATAATTATCCTTTGCTGCTTAACGGAAACCCTTATTAGGTTATTGCAGCATAAAGATGGACTGAAAATTATCCTTTTTCTTTGAAATTTAATTCTACTGTATTTTGTCTTTGTGGCTTTTTTTTTTTTGTAAATACAGTGGGAAGTTGTAACTTATAAACACTTTTCTGCTTGACGGAGAACTAGTTGGTTGTTATCAAATGCTTAAAATTTTAGATGAATTCCTACTGAATCATTTTGCTGCTCAATTCGATATGCTTATGAATATCTTCTTTCCTATGTAAACTGACAGAACAATGATAAGGAAGCTTCTTTTAACAAGTTAAGGAGATGGTGGAGAGGTGTTAATCTTTTTGAGAAGGCATATATATTTCTTCCTATACATGATGAGTAAGTAATATAACTTTTTACTTTTAGAATGAATGGCTCGACGCGAACCTATTTCAGACATGTGATTGCGCATCTTGAGATAAAGTGTCCGTCATGGAACTCTACTTTAACCCCTTACGTTCAAGGGTATAGTTTCAGTTAGTGCTTAGGGTTTGTTTGGACATCGTGCATTATAAAGAAATTATGTAATATTGGAATAAAACATAGTACGAAAAGTAGGTGTACTTTTTAAGATTGGTATTTGTGCAATACTACATTATTTGTAGGAGCATCCAAACACAACTTATGTTAAAATGTAGTATAAATCACAACACTTTTATTATAAAATGTGTTCTGCATCCAAACAAACCCTAAGCTTCTCTTCATGGCATTATCAGTTCATGATTCATAGTTGCTACAAATTTAGGTTTGTTGTAATATGAATTAGTAATTAATTCATGACAATTGCTTTTTTGAGTTCAAGGGAAAAGGGTCTTGGGTCAAAAGTAGGAATGATCAACTTATATGTTATAAATTTTTGGTTGAACAAAAACATTGTATATTTGAACAATTGTTACAATATAATTGAACAATTTCGAATATAGTCGAACAATTGACATATTTGAACAATTACGAATATGTTGAACAATTTTTAATTGCAAAAAATACATGTTATAAGTGAACAATTGTTACTTGATCCATGGTTGTGGATTCTTCCTACTTTTGACCCTAAGACTCCTTTCCACTTGAACTCAACCCTATATATATTTATATCTTTCTTACTCTTGTTAAGCTTTCCCATGCATGTGTTTTTCTTATTAGGTAAGAGTTTTAATATTATTTTGTTTGGCAATTTGTCAAGAGCAGCCTTCATTGGAGCTTAGGTATAGTATGCATTCCTGACAAGGAAGATAAATGTGGACCTATCATACTTCATTTGGATTCACTGGGGTTTCACAACAGTAGATCGATATTTGAGAACATCAAAAGGTATGATAATTGGAAATTGTTTATATGAAAACCGTGGAAAATAATCTCTCATCAATTATAAATAAGTAAAAGGACTAGTATATATGGGTGGTGGATTACCGGTCTTATTGCCAATTGGTTTTACCGGTCTTATTGCTGGGTTCTGGCGGTCGGACCTATTGTGCACGGATATGAATATGCTTCTGGTCTTAAAGACACAACATAAGTATTAACCAGGCCAAGCAAATAGTGACTACGAACATGTGGACCCTTTGTTATATTGGTCCACCGATATTTGTCAAAAACTAAAGATTTACTAATTAACCATCATATGTTGAACCTGCATTTCTATCACTTTTGCCTTTTGGAGTTTTGATGCTAACGGGAACTTTTTTCCTTATTTATGCTCGGGTTCAGATTCTTGAGGGAGGAATGGAACATTCTTAAGGAGGAAACTAGCTCTCCTCCCATTCCTTTTACAGAACATATATGGCAAAATCTTCCCCGCAGAATCGAAGATAAAATAATCAAAGTAAAGTCCTCATTAGTTCTCCATTTCATTCATGAAGTACCAAGTTTTGTTTATTTGTGAAATGTGATTGCATGTAGGTTCCAAGTCAGAAGAATGATTCCGACTGTGGTCCTTTTGTACTGTACTTCATGGAGCGTATCATTAAAGACGCCCCACAACGACTAAGGAAGAATGATCTAGAAATGGTATAATTTCATTACCCCGAATTTACTACTTCGAGGCTTCATACTATCTTCTTCATCACGATCAAGTAATTTAAAATTTCTACAATGCAGTTTGGGAAGAACTGGTTCAAGCCTGCAGAGGCCTCAGGTTTGAGAAGTAAAATTAAGACGACGCTTCAGGACGAGTTCAATAAAGCAAAAAGCATGTTGGAACCCGTAATCCTCCCTGACCATGATTCGGGACCTATAATCCTCCCTTATCATGATTCGGTTAGCATGTTGGAACCTGTAATCCTCCCTGACCATGATTCAGCCGAGGATAGTATTGAAACGTAGAGACAAATCTTCAGCGGCAAGTGTATAGATTTGTAGGAAACTGCATTAAGTTCCTAGAGATTAGGTTTTCATTTGAGACAAGAGAGTCCAATAATGGTTGCATCAAAGGGAAAATTCTGAACTCCATGAGTTGAGGGAAGCTGAATTTCAAGTAGATATACTTGATACCCCTTTTAGAGTTGTAGGGTAAAAGGATGTTAGAGTTGAGTCCTGATCACAGTTAGCCTCTATTTTATGTTTAGAGTTGCTTGATCACCGTTCTATTACTTTAGCCGTCATGTGGTTCATTTGGTTCGTGTTGTACTTTAGTATATTGATACCCAAATGATATTTACTTTGTCAGAAAGTTTTCTTATTGAAAGCTTGAAAATGAAATTAGACCATATCTGAGGAGTTTTAAAGTCCCTACACTTAACTTGAGCTTTTGGTAGCATAGTTGGGGAGGTAAAGCCCTACATTTAACTAGAGCTTATGGTTGCATATTTTGGGAGGTAAAGCCCCTACACTTAACTTGAGCTTTTGGGCCTATACTGTACTATGAGATTAAAGGTGTGTTTAGTTTGAGGGTATTTTAGAGATTTAGGTCCCGTTTGGTGAGGCATTGGATTAAGATGAAATGTTAATTTCATCCCATAATTCCCTAATCTATGTACTTGAGGATGAAGAAAATCTATCAATTTCATTTCTATAATCATCATTTTATTCCCATAATCTACAACCAAACGGACCCTAAACCAGTTAGAAGTTATTTGGGTTTATAGTTGAGGATGAAGAAAATCTATCAATTTCATTCCTATAATCATCATTTTATTCCCATAATCTACAACCAAACGGACCCTAAACCAGTTAGAAGTTATTTGGGTTTATAGTTTAAAATTGAGGTTATTTGAAAGATTGTTTTCTTTACATGATATAATCTCTTATCATGGGTTTAGTTAGAGTTTTTGAAATGGGGTTATTTTATGATAACAAAGGTTTTTTCTTTACAAATTTGAGATAAACCTTAATCTCAAATAGCCTTGGAAAGTTAAGGTTATAAAATTGGTTTGTTTCATTAAATTTAAACTCTTTTAAAAACCCAAATCTGTAACTTTATCGGCAACTAATCACCTTCCACTTTATAACCTCAATAAAAATAATTCAAAATGAACCCCTATAATCTGAAACTTAACACACCTAAGATGACCTGAGATTAAAATTTAGATAGTGCAATCTCATCGTGTGTTAAGATGACCTGAGATTAAAATTTAGAAAATGTAATCTCATCGTGTGTTTGTGTTGGGTAACTTCAGATTATGATACATCAATCTACAAATTAAGATTACGGGAGATTCTGTAAAATTCGCAAAACTACCATCTTTAATCACCAATACAAATTTTATATCCATTTTTTTAATTTTACCGTATCGACTACTCGATCACTCCATTGATAGCGAACATCATCAAGCTTATTTCACAAATTCATCTCCTTTCAGAGATGTGTGGAAATCAAGCTTATTTCACAAATTCATCTCCTTTCAGAGATGTGTGGAAATATCCCGTATGAAAGACTCCTGTGTAAGTTCACTTTGACGTGCATCCCTCCACGTCTCTTTGACGTGCATCCCTCCACGTCTTAGACCTGATGATATAAAAGATAAACTAACATTGTATGAAAACTATCTTTACCAAATAGACCCTTTGAAGCTGGATTGCGACATGTAACCCCGGTCCGAAAATCACGGTCCATCAGACTGTTTGTTAACACCAAATAGACACTTTGATATATTATAATACCAAGATGACATTTCAGCCTTCATATAAAACAGCCAAAAGAGAATCCTGGAAAAGGAAGGCCACCATACTAAATAGTGTACAGAGAATGCTACAAGCCAATTGAGGATTATGTAAATTGAAACCATTTCTTGTTTAATTTCTATCTGTATTACGAGATGCCCTTTTCAGGACAACCATGTCTGATTCGACGACGTGTTCACGAAAGACACGTAACAAATACCGAGTGAGGGTGATTGTAGTCAGGATCTTAATGCAGATAGAAATTGAGTAGGAACTCGAAGCAATGGTGCTTGAATATCACCAGGCTTTCCTAGCTGCCCACATGCTGCCATTTTATCATCTCCTCTACTCAGTCTCAACAAGACTGTGAGTCCAGCTCCAGCTAATACATTCCGAAACTCAATCATCTTGTCTTCACTGGTTGGCTTGAAAAATGATCCACTATGAGGATTAAATGATATAAGATTGATTTTGCAAGGGATTCCTTGGACTAGATCTATGATTCTTTTTGCATCATCCATGCTGCACATTGAAGATTGGAATCTAAGTCAAATATCATAACAAGGGTAACATTCCATATGATTCCAATTTAAACATAAAAGTTTCACTCGTTCCAAACTACTCTTATTTCACTCATTCCAGTTAATTCCTATAGCTAACCACATAACAAATATCAAGAAGCATTGATTCTGCTTCCTCACTCCAAAACGGTTATTCATACAAACCCAGGAATGATCAAAGTAACAGTGCAAGATAATGAAGCACGAAAAGGGGGCAAGGAAAAACACAAACAAAGGCGTGAAGTTGTTTACCTGTCATTCACTCCCAAAAGCATTACATATTCAAATAAGACTTTGTACTTATGCTTGTGACGCAGTTCTTCGCGAAGTGTCCCTAGAAGCAATTTCAAGTTGTACTTGCGGTTTATTGGCATGATCCAGGATCTGACCTGAAAATTTTAGAAAAGGATGTTTATCTCTCGCTTTCCTCCATTGTTTCAACAAAGATAAGTGTATGATAGCAGGATACCTCATCAGTTGTAGCATTTAAGCTGACAGCTAAAGCACAGTTTGACTCCTGAAGAAAGCGCTTCAGCTGTGGAACTAAGCCACTAGTAGAAATGGTTACTTTTCGAGGACTAAAATGGAGGCCATGCTCATCCACCATTATGTCAGCTGCTCTGATGACATTTTCAATGTTATGTAATGGTTCTCCCATTCCCTACAGGTTATTTCTCAATTACAGCTGCTCAATGTAAACATGAATTATATAGAGAATCCCATATTTGCATGGTCATGCTCATAATATACTTAGGAATTTAAGATAGAAATTTGAGCCAGGAAATCTATCTGATTTAAGTTAAGACATACCATGAAGACGACATTTGTTATATTGCCAACTTCACTAGTAAGTAGACGCCTAGCAAAAACAGCTTGTTCAACTATCTCAGCAGCAGTCAGGTGCCTTTTCAAGCCCATTCTGCACAATGACTTTTCATGATTCAGCCCCAGTATAGAAAACTCTACAATATGGTCTATAAACCGAGAGAATCAGAGACAGACCACGAAAGGGACAAACTTGCCTGCCTGTATAGCAAAACTGACAGTTCATGGCACAGCCAACTTGACTGGAAACACAAACAGTATTCCGGTCTCCAGGACAAGGGATTACAACGGTTTCAATCACCATCCCATCTTCAAGCGTGAATAGTATCTGCAAGCTCCTGTGAGTTTCAGAAATGAGGAGAATGTTTTATGAAAAGCAAAATGTGTTCTGTACAGAAATTGTCAGAGGAACTAGTAAGACCTTCTTAGTTCCATCAGATGCTGTTAGAATGTCTTTAAGGGACAAAGCCTTGAAGTCTGCATACTTGGACAGCATCTTCTTTAAATCCTTGTTTAGGCCTAAAAGGGTTTATACTACTGTTAAAATGAAGCATTCGGGAATTCAAGATTGAATATGATGGCCTAAATAAACAAAAGAAAATGAACAACAAATTATATATATATATATATATATAGATGTACATGGCTATAGTCCTAGAGGATTATTAATTAAGACTTGCCAAAATATGCTGAAGCCCACATAAACAAAAAGGACACTAAAAAAGATATATCGATGGAAATGAACATAGAAATGGTCCTAGAGGATTAAAATATTAACATTTCGAGACTGAATATGAAGAAGCCCAAATAGCCAAAAGAAAAGAAACGAAAAAAAAAGGATATATTTAGTGATCCTAGAGGATTACAAATAAGTTAATTTAGTTAAATTAGTTAAATTTAGCAAATCACAAAGCATTACAAGCTAAAAATGTTTTAAAGTGTGGATGCTAACTTGGATGCCCGAACTAAAAGTAAAACATAAGAAAACTAAATATAAGGGAGGTGGCAACATGTATTTAAAGCATATCAGATACAAAGAGCATTTCCTGCAGAAGAATATAACCTTCCAATTCATCACAGTGTTGAGCCCAAATGTTATCCCCATAGAGCCGCTTCCACAGCATCAAAGCCTGGCCAGGCCTGAATCCATGGGACTGCACCCAATTCTGTCCAATCAAATCATCATATTCAGATACAAATTCAGAGAATTCCACACCTAGAGACATCAAATAGCTAAAGCTCGAAGAAATATATCTACCAACAAAAAAAAAAAGTAAATATGCAAAGTACAGTATCCCCATTAAATTTCAGTGACTGAAAGCTACAAAGCAAACATACTTCAAGTTCAGCGTATCTCATCCCCTTCAATAGCTGCTTAGAATAATTTCTATTCTCTTTCTCCACTTCACCCGCTCCTCCTAACAACGAACGGAAATCAGAACCACTCATCGATAGATAACAAGCTCAAGCAATGAGAATTCATACCAGTATGGAAAGAATAGCTTGTTTCATCGTCGATTGCGACAACAGGAAGAGACTGCTGACCGCAAGCAGTAATGGAGAGGCAACGACGATTAAAAGAAATGAAAGATACCGACGGCGGTTTCAAGGAGACGATTGAAAACGCTGTGTTAACGGCGAGATACGGATTAGCGAATGCGAGTGCCATTGCTCGCCTCATCGATGAGCAAGCTCTCTCCATTCGAAGCCGAGTCGAATGCTTGAGCTGATCCAGACGACTAGCGAGATGAGCTTTGCCAGGTCTCAGACATTCAGTGCTTCTTCATCTATTGGGCCTTGAATTTGGGCTTGACTTGTCCTTGATTGGGCCAGTATTTTGGGCTTTGGCCTAGTTATAATAACTCTGGCCCATTCCATGAAATAAATATTAAAATACTTTACTAAAATATTGTATAAAGCAATTTTGTTCTTTTTTTCTTTGCATGTTGTAAATGAGTGGCACAGGTGCACAGCACAACATTATCACGAGTGCATGTAGATATCATTGAATAGCATTTAATTGGAAGATAGGACTTTGGTGATTGACAGGTCTTGAATGCAAAATCGTGCTTTTAATGTGGTCCACTTATAAATTAGTTCAATTAACATAAAAAAGAAATATAATTAAGCTAAGTACCAAAACTATATCTTTAATTACAATTGTACCACTACAAACCAAATATTGTCGGTACATATATCTTTGTAATTTGATGTCACAAGTGTGAGTCCGATACTGACGAACCGATAGAGCAGGTTGTGTGCATACGAGCGCACATGCGCATTAGGCTCAAACCTATCACATAAACCCGACGAGGTTCCATCCTAAAACCAATTGACAATAGGAGGAGTAACCCACCGACGTTATATACTAGGCTCGGAGTGTCCCCATCTTTCGACGTGAGATCGGAGTGTCCCCATCTTTCGACGTGAGACCTTACCCGCAAGTGCAACTAGAGGATATAGACCGAGTTGCACTTGTCCACAGGTTAGGACCGCGAGCCGAATTGAGGCTAATCACTCTGATGTCATGTCAGAGTCCGATATTGATGGACCGATAGAGTGGGGGTCGTGTGCATACGAGCGCACATGCGCATTAGGTTCAAACCCAACACATAAACCCGACTATGTAGACCACCGACCTTATATATTAAACTCAGAGTGTCCTATCTTTCAAGGTGGGACCTTATTATCACCAACAACAAGACTAATCTCTCTAGTCTCTACTCCACTATATTGCTTAGTGGTTATGCACTACAGCACAAGTGCGTTTTTTATGAAAGCAAACAAATAACAAAATTAAGTTAAAAAAATGCCATTTCTAAATTAGCTCAAAAATAGCTGGCAAATTTGTCGATTACCCTAAAGAAAACCACTCGTTTTCTCTCTCTCACACGTACAAATTAAACCCCCCTAGAACTTGGCAACATAATTATAACGCAACACAATACCTTTTTGGCTTTACATTGAGTTCACATGTGTAAACTTATACAGTGTTAGTTAGAAGTGTCCAAAAACAATTGAAACCGTATGATTTTTGACGGTAAATATTGATACATTTATTTACCATATTAGAAAATGGATAGAAAGAATCAGGTAGTAGTACACTGTTGGTTTACGTTTACCAAAGAGTTTCAAGTCTATTTATATATGGTTATAAATATTGCCTTTTTTGCAATTGCATATTCTTCTCTCCATCCTTTACTCGCTTTCTGAGCCCAAGAACAAAAGTTGGAACATGTAATCAAACAAAGTGTGCGTGACTTAACAGTCGCAAAACAACAACGAACTGTCACAAGACAGATTTCCTTTCTTCAATATTCTAAATCCAAACTACCAACTAGCAAGCAACAAACTTTGCTACAAAACCCACTACTTCACATCCCATGTCTAGACGTCGATTCCACTTAGTTTTTTTGTTACCTTCCAAATCTTTCATGTGGTGAGGAGCCCACAAGTAACTCCAATCTTGACAAGAATTGTCATGAAAAATTAACAAAAGATTTCATCATTCATAGTAATAAAACGCATATGATCATTACATTAGAAAGAGGATAAGGACAATATGACATATTATGATCACAAATATGAAACCAAAAACTTTGAAGAAGAGTATATAAATCTTGTAACATACCAGCTTAATTAGCAAGTGGTTCCGAGCCTTTGCGAAGAACCCACAAGCTTTAATGATGATTGATCAATCAGAAATTGTCCAAGTCAAATCATTCTCAAATATCCAATGGCAGACTTCAATCTGACCCGGACCCGAACCGAGAGAGAGAAACGCTCCATGGGTCGCGCTCCAAGCTGAAGTGTCCAGGTGACAAATGGCAACACCGTGGTTAATCTTGTTTTTTGTAGTCGGGTGTAAGATATCCGCTTCGTAGACCCGAACTTTGGGCACGGAGTGACAGTAATACAGTAAATACGGGTACAGGCTTTGATGACATGAAACTGATTGCGTTACTTTACCACCGTTGATTCCTCTGACTTTTCCGATCATGATGTCATTCTTTGAACCCATGGTACTCTCCGTGGTCCGCAACTCCACTGAATTACCAAGAACTGAAACGGCGAAGTCGATCATGTCTTCTGCGGATCCAACGCAGCGTTTCGTTTCTCCAACGCTTGGTGCTCTTTCGCACTCTTGCAACGCAGCGTTGAGTATGGTTTCCATTGAAGAGTTGTCGAAGGCATGGAAAATCTGTTTCATCTCTGTGATCTTTGAGGATGAAAACGGTAATTTTGTGAGAATGGAACGGGGTAAAAACGACCTCACTGGCATCTTATCCTTTATATCCGGCATTGGCATTACTGTCCCTGTCTTAAATTTGTCCTCTCTGAAGAATTTACCTGGCTCTATCCATTTATTTACCTTTTTGCCACCATCGGTCATTTGAAACTGAACCGAGCTGCTGGTGTTTCTGTAGTCGGAGAAAGTGACTCCGTCTTTGGTGTAGTCCTTGAAGGTGTTGTTGACTCCATAAGTCGTGAAATCGACGGTTTGGCCCTTCGCTCCCTTGCCGTAACCGGTGAATTTGTCTGTCCCTTCGTTGATTGATTGGCCGTAATTGGAGAAATGCACATCAGCAGAGTTGGAACTCTTTGCATAAGACTGAAAAGAATCATCTCCGACATTCGATTGATCCCTGTAACTGGTGAAGCGCTCGGCGACGTCATTTCCGCCGTCGGCATAGTTCTTGAAGCTGTTCACCGGAACATTCTGGTTTTCGCCATATGAGGTGAAGGTATCCTTTCCGCCATTGCCGGACTCACTGTAGGCGGAGAAACCCGAACCGATGACATTAGAGCTGTTGCCGTAGCTTTTGAAAGTATTGGTTAGGCCATTCCCATCCTTGCCGTAGCCAGCAAAGTTCTGGTCTCCGGCGTTAGCTTCATCGGAGTAAGAGGAGAACGACTGTTTCCGTCCGTTCGCATCGTCGGAGTAGGAAGTGAACTTCAGATGCGGAACATTGACCTCGGGGTTCGCATACTGCTTGAACTGGCCAACGCCGCCAGTAGCTCCAGTGCCGTACGTATTAAACGTCTGGCTAATCACGTTGCCTTTAGGGGAGTAAGCGATGAATTGGTCGCTGTGTCCGGTGGAGTCGCGACTGTAGCGACGGAAAGTGTTGATAGGAACATTTTCGTTGTCGGAGTAATTCTTGAAAGAATCAAATCCTCCGGTTAGATCAGTACCGTAGTTGGTGAAGTTTTGATCGGAATAGTCATATGTATCGAAATGGACATCAGAGGAGTGTTTTTCGAGGTTGGGAGTAGGATCTGGAAAGCAGAGGAGGTTTGCCTTTTTGCAGAACTCGCCGAGGTGAGTCGACAAGGCGTTCCGGGAAGCAAGTTGAGCAAAACTCGCCGAGTCCGCGGCGGATAATGGAGACGATTTCGCTAGCAAGAAATCGGACCTTGGTACCTTGTAGATCTTGTTGTTCCAGTAGCGTATGAGGTGAGATTGTGGAGTGAACGGATTCCTACCGGCGGCGGCAACCTGAAAAACGAGAGTTTGTTAGCAATTGCATTGTAAAAACCACCATTATTGTTGATTTTGTGTGAAATCTTTGAATGGAGTAATTGAGCATTACGGTAAGAGAGAAGAAGAAAAAGGATGAAAGGATGAGAATCGAGCGGAGAAACCGTGGTTGATTTGGCATCTTCTTCGTCTGCTTGTTTTGGTACTTCAATGGTGGTTTGAAGGGGTCAAGAATGTTGGTTGGGATGTGCTTTGGCTGGAAGCAGGTATTTAGAGATGCAGTGGAGGTTTGAGTGGGAATTGAAGTTTGGAAGAGATGGAGCAGTGAACTCTTTTACTTCATCTACAGAGGTTAACGCGTCATATTTTTTCCCTTACCCCTGAAAATAAAAGAGTAAAATTGCACTTAACCGCCTTTTATTTTCAAATTTATAGAAACAGAAATTTCGGATGGTACTCTCATGATTTGAGATTTTTCGCATTTTACCCAATAATTTTTTCGAGTTTGGATAATAGCCTTAAGTTTTCGTTGTTTTTCGGATTTTGTCCAAATTTATTAAAAATTTCAAATTCGATTAAAAAATATAAAATAAAATAAAAAATAATTGAAAAATAATTAAAATATAAAAAATAATTTATTTATTTTATAAATAAAGTAAACAATAATTTTTTAAAAAAAATCAGTATTTTATATTCAATTAAAAATAAATCAATCAGGTAATTTTAACAAAATTAAAAAAATCAGTGTTTTATTTTATTTTAAAAATAAATAAATTAGATTAGTATTTTCTTAACAAATTCTAAAAACTTAAGTGTTATACTTTATTCAAAAAATAGATAAAATAAGGATTCTTTTTTTTAAAAAAAAAAAATTAAAAATCACTATTTTAATTTGCTATTAAAATAAATAAATCAGTCTTTATATTTTATTTATTTTTCAATTTTACTTTATTTTCTTTTATATTTTTAATGGAATTTGAAAATTTTTAATGAATTTGGCAAAAAAATCCGGAAAACAACGTAAACTTAAGGTACCATCCGAACTCGAAAAAACTATTGGACAAATTCCGGAAAACCCCAACCCACGAGGCTACCATCCGAAATTTCCCTTATAAAAAAGTTCCTTGCTTTTTTTTCCTTCTTTTTTTTTAACAATTTGAATGGAACAAGAGTTTAAAACAAAAATCAGGGGTGGTTACACAATATACACTACACCCCTAAATGATTATAACTCCGAAACATACCTAGAACGAAAATACATATAGTCCTTATTGTGGATGGAACAATAGTTTAGGGTTTTTTTGGCATTGTTGTCTCAAGGAGAGATTAAATGAATAATTTATTTTTTTGAAACAAAAATCAAGAATGAGAAGAAAATACACGACTCAAAAAAAATTGTCTTAAAAACATAAATAATGGACGGTTCATGTACTAGCTGGATTATAAGGCTATTTTGAATTTCATGGTGAAAAAAATTAAGGGCGCATTCGATTTAGAGGCGTAATTATTGGAGAATTATAATTTTGATAATTTGAATTAAATTAATTTTAAAAAAATATAAAAATAATCTTCCAAATAATCTCATCAATCCGATAATGTAGATTGTAGAATGCTTCCTAACTTTTATTTATCTATATACTAAAGCAGCCCGTAAACTTACACATGACACAGTCTGATGAATCACATCATTAAATTAACACGTGCCAATTTTTTGTTTATCCCGATCCCACCATGTTAAAACTAATTATTTTAAATATTTAATTTATGAATTATTTTAAATATTTTACTAAATAATATTTGTTTTATTCTCTCATATTATTAATAGATTTTTAATTATTTGTAACTTAAAAATCAAAATAGTTAAGATTTGCAATCTAATTTTAAATATATTAATAATTTGTCAATAGAAAAAATGTTTCAAATTTTTTTTTTATATTAAAAATATTTTACTTGATTTATGACTTTTTACATATTAATTTATTTTTTAGAAAAAAATCATACAAAAATTTATATAAAAAATCAGAAAAAAAAAAAACTCCTGAAATAATATGCATCATTTTCGATAATTTTTAAAGTTTGTATTATTTTGAGTTTAATTGATATTTATTATTATTTTGAATTTTTTAAAAAAATATTTAGTAAAATTTATCATTTTAGTAACTTGAAATATGTTATTAGTCTTATTAATGGTTAGATAACTCACTATTTAAATTTAACTATTTGATATTGTAAATTTTGACTTAAACATGCTACTTATATTATATAAACTTCTTTCATTTACATTTTAATATATTATTATTTAATATTGTTAATTTAAATCTAATGATTTGTTTTACCCTTCTTTTTTTGTTAGTATATATTTTACACATGACTTCTTATCTATCTTATATAATAAAACTCGAATTTTTATAGGATTGATACTAACTCGGCATTCGAGTATCTCAAAGGATATTGTCCTGAAATCCTCTTTCCCGATTGTTATTGCAGGATTTGAATTCTTGCTTGACTTACATTCATTATGTGAAAAGTACAACCTTACAACAAGTATCACATAACAATTAAGACAATTCTCAACATAGTGAATTATCATACATTTTTTGACACACAGATATCGTCTAACCCGTGCAGGGCACGGGTATTAAAACTAGTATCTATTAAAGCAGAAGCCTCTATTGTCACGTGTCAACGCCAGGTTTCTCAAAGCCTAAAATACTATTTTAAAAAGTGATTTCTAAATGTTAATATAAATTAAAAATTGAATTCTAAATTTTTTAAAAAAATATTTAAAAAAATATTTTTATAAAAATAGTTTTTAAACTTTTACTAATTTTTTTTTACCAACAAGCATATCTTAACAAATCAATTTAAAAATATAATTAATTAGAAGAGATAAATACATAAAAGAGAATTAAAAATCATTATATTATTTATAATTTCATTTTTAAAATTTTTATTTTACAAAAATATACATATGAATTTCTAATTATTAAATATTTATTAAAAATGATACACTAGTTTGAGAATTATTTTTGTCATCTTTTCATTCACCTCAACTTAAATTGTGAAATTTTTATAAGATTATAATTTCTAAATTGTCTTAAAAAGTAATAAAACTCAATAAAAAGGTTAAGCAATCATCACCAAATATTCACATTTTTGTCTACTTGCCTTCATTTAATGTCCTTTTGAGAAGAGTCGAGTTCTTAATCTTATCCAACTTAGAGATTTTTTTGTCAAGATTAAATGATCTCACATCAATAATAGTCTAAGACAGCTCAAACCCACGAAATTCCACATTATATGATTTATCGAAATCTTTTAAGAAACAACATTTTGTAATGTGTTTCATTCATTAATTAAGACATCGAAAACGAGAAACGATATTTCTTCTTAGACATTATAGGAAATGGGTCCATTGAAGACGATAGCAACTCCACGATTTTGTAGTGGACAAGAAGCAAAAGCATATTTTATATATATATATATATATATGATAGTAGGATTATGTGATTCTATGAAATAACTAAAAAACAAATAGATGAATGTGGAGTGTAGTAAACTTCTTATATTGAGTAGAAACATGATAAATCTTAAACGTCTAGAAGCTATAGGAATCATTTTCGGTAACGGAATGATTCCGAATCAATCAAAAAATATATTTGGTTAAAGGTCTTTTATCACATGAAAGTAATTCCGTCATTTCCATTTCCATTCCTAACCCTTATCAAATTCCATTCCGTTTCCATTCCACCGCTCCAACCAAACGGGCACTTAAATTAGTAGATAAAAGTCTCATATTTAAGAAAATATTTTGGGCCTGTTTGGTTACGGGAGGAGAAACGGAAACGGAATGAAGAAAGGAAGGAAAGGAAACGGAATGGGTTAATTTTATTATATGTTTGGTTACATTTAGGAATGAATTCATTGAGGTGAATGATATTTTTTTTTGTTTGCTTTGAATGGAATAATTGAATGGAATCATTAATTTCATTGAATAAAAATGAAATTTATTATTATTACTATTACTATTATTATTATTAAATGGATAATGGGATGAAACCTATAATTGTTTGAACAGTCAAAACTAATCACTCATAGTGATTTTTTCAGAAAACGAAATCCATTTCCGACTTGCAAAAACAGGCTTTACAGAAGCACCACAACATGACTAAACATCTCAATTGAACAACTTAAGCAACACAATGCCACAATATATGCAAAAACAAAATTAGATGTAGAAACAGTTTTCAACTTGCAATAACATAACTAGCTGTAAAAACAATTTACAACTTGCAAAAACAGAAAGCGCAAGGCACTGTGACGATCATATGTTCTCCGAGGTCTCTCGCCTTCCCCTGCTTCATCGTTGCTAAAGCCACCGCGTCTACCGTATCCTTAATGGTTTCCAATGCCACTGTGACGATCTTATGAAGAAGCAAGAGGAAGAGTGAAATGCGTATGAAGAAGCGAGATGAGACACGCCGAACACGCAAGGCAGCAAGTGTCATTTCCCCATGATTCATCCGTAACTGTGGAAAGTAAAATACAGAACATACCCATCTGTACAAAATCTTTCGAAAATGAAGCAAGTAAAATGCAAATTAGGAGAATAGGCATGAAACATAATTCATACTAATTGAACATACATAATCAGCTCAAACAAGCTTCATCCTGAATTCTACTTATCAACTGACGCCCTACTCTTGAAACAAGCTCAAACTGATGGGAAGAATCAGAAATTTGGAAAGTCAAGAAAAAATCAACACTTGACCATTACAAGAGCACAACTATCCGACAATAAACTTGAAACAGCAATGAGTTTACCAACATAATATGATCAAAAAAATACATCTTTAGCAACATACATTACACTAAACAATGTCCATTAAAGAAACACCGAACCAAAAACCAGTAAATCACTTTATTGTGCATTATCCCATTGTTAAGAAACACCCACAAGAGAAAACATCAAAAGCTCACCTCTTTTATCCACATTCAGCTAAGATCCAACTGGGCGTATCTTGCCATTGTTGAAACTAAAGGATAGCAATGTTCAGAACTCAGAAGCTTTTAGAAGGAAGCGCAACGGTATAGCAATAAACAAGAAAGAGATGCTAAAGAGGGGGAGGGGGTGAAGTTTGTGCTGTGGGGGTTAGCCCTGAAACTGTGCTGAACGAGAGAGAAAGGAGAGGGTGAGCAGCTGAGCTGAGCATATCAGGGTGTGCCCAGTAAAGTGTCCGTGTCCCCTATGAATCATCATATGCTAATGGCAAAGGGACTGCATGTTCATTGGGCCTGGACAGGGGGCCCTCTTTTTTCAATTCCACTTTTTGTATTTTTTCCACTCTAAATCCTTCAAAAAGATCTAAAAACTCAATCTTGCCCTCCAACCTTCATACAGATACGAACAAGCCACTCATGCCATACTAGCGAGCAAAATTACTAACATTATGTGTGCTTCCATGTAGATTATATCAACCCTCACCAGTGAATCTTCTCCCAACTATTGAGAAACAATAAGTAATTACTAAGGAATAGGGGGTATTTTTCTTTTAGCAGAATTTAAATATATTATTTGTTCAAGGCTTGAGCACTCAAAATTAGATCACTTTCGAGTTATGTTGTTCGATTCATTTTTCTGAATTCTAAAGGTATCCGCTTAAGTAGAAACACTACAACAAATTATATAAATTCATCATATTCTTAAGAACATGGTGTTGCACTGTTGACATTGTTAAGAACTTTGGGTGTCTTGTTGCTTTGTTAAAATTTTATGTTCCAAGCACAACATATATCTAACTACTAAGATTAGCCAACCAAAGAATAAGATGAATTGATATGATCCAAATATTTGCTTGAAAACTGACAATAAATTAAAACAATACTAGACAACAGTGCATCACCAAGTTCTTAACAATGTCAACAGTAAACTAGAAAACCAAACATTACAGTTTTAACAAAGCAACAAGACTGGCTAATTTTAACAGTGCACATGCACATTAGGACAACAATCTTGTTGCTTTGTTAAAATTTTGTGTGTAGAAAATTGGCTTTTGCAAATTAAATAGTGTTGTAATTGTGAGACTTTTTGTACCCTTTCTGCATATTGATGCAAAGCATACATGGAAATTCACAAAATTGGTCAATAAAAAGAACCTAGAAGAAGAAATTGCACTCACCACATTCAAAGAGAGTTGCAATTTGCGCTCAACAAATTCAGCACACAAGTCCGCAGACCCCACCTGGACATGAAGGATTAGAAAACGAAGCAGAACGAGAGTGAAGAAGATAGAGGTGAGAAGGAAATGCGTATAGTTACCTGTGTTAATGACTCATATGCAGGATTCCAATCCGAGATAACAAAATCGGAGCAAAATGGAGACGGGAGGAGTGGAAGAGATGCAATAGATTAGTGCATAGAAACTATCGGGGAGAGAGAAATCATAAGCGTGAGATTTTTTATCCTCGAATTGGGCTTTTTTTTAGTCGGAAACAAGTAACGGAAATGGATGAGGCCCAGTAACGGATTCATTCATTACAAGGGCCCGTTTGGAAGCGCTAGGAATCATTTCCGGTAACGGGATGATTCCGAATCAATAAAAAAATACGTTTGGTTAGAGGTCTCTTAACACATGAAAGTAATCCCATCATTTTCATTTCCTTTCCTAACCCTTATCCGATTCCATTCCGTTTCCATTCCACCGCTCCAACCAAACGGGCACTAAATGCTCAAACAAACAACTATTATTAATTTGGGCCGGAATCAATCCATTCCAGACCCATTTTACTACCAAACAAACAGGCCCTTTATATCAATTAGTAATTATTGAATTAAGAAAGTAAAATAAATAAGACTGCATTTTTTCACTCACATATTTGGATTTCAAAATTCAAAATTAAACACTAACTTTTTAATATTTTGACCCAAATTAAAAATAAATAATTTTAAAAAATTAATTCCCCTCTTGCATTGTCAACAAATTTACTATAAAATATATAAAGTTAACAAATTTAAAAGGTTGAAAGCTTCGTTTGCAAAAAGGAGATACTTGCCCTTCAGTTACATAACTTTAATCGAGTAAACTATAAAATGAGGCATACGATTTGACAACAAAAGGCCGTTAGATAATTTGAATCGAATAAACTAAACTCTTGTCATACAGTGTCTATTACAATCAGCTACCGAAAACACGAGATTGCCTTAATGGTTTGAGAAGGAAAGCCAGGCTCCAAGTAAGCACAAGCGCAATACATATTTGCAAGATAGTCAGTGGGAGAGCATAGCCAATAGGGATTAGTTGATACTTGCCCTTCAGTTGTAAGTAGCCCGGGGAGCTCCATAGCTGCAACGAAAGGATCGAACAACAAAATTCATGCACCTGTCATCCTCCTGCAAATTCACAAGAAGTCATGATATTATTTAACCAAAGCAAAATTGTGAATTCTAAGCAAATTTTAGCAGAAAACGCAATTAAGTGGGCAATTCAGACCCCATATTCTTAATTATGATGGCCTAAATCACATCAGTAGCACACCATGGTAAATACTATTACACAATTAAGTGGGCTTCGCTCGTGGCTGTGACAAACACAAGGAGGATACATTTCACAAAACCAAAAATCTCTTCCCTGACTTGCAAAGTGCAGCACACTGAGCCTCTGCTTCCGGGGGAGCCTAAAAAGTAATGAACAAATGGTACCCCAATAGATACCCACAAGTAGAGACTTTGAATAAATGGTACCACCTTCATTCACACAAGACTCAAATACTTTGCTTGGAGGGGTTATTCACTTATTTGCATAGAACAGGAAAATAGATACCCGCAAGTAGAGAATGCATACAGCTGCAACCAAATTAGGAGGAGTCAATGGCTGTCTTAACCGGCACTCGGATATTCTTGTAGTGGCATGTGTAGGGTGTGTCGCAGCCTATATAGGGTTCGTCTCATCAATGTAGCTAGCGTCCCAAACATAGGCATACCAGAACATGGGCTTCTCTAGGAATGCAGAGCTGGATTCCCTCTTTTTTATTCAATTGAAATGAATATGAATTTGAAATTTTAAGTTTTGATAGGAACTGAAAACGTCTCGGGCCAGAGTTCCTTTTAAACTCAACAGAACCAGAGCATCTATTTTTGTGTCACCTATAATATATGAGAATCAACACACTGACATATATATAAGCAAAGGTTTAAAGTGTTAGGCGTGGGAACTGGTTATATATTTTTGTGCTGAATTTTGCAGCTTCTACTTATTTTATTGTATAGTCGAGTGGATGGTTTCTATAGGATTATTTCCTTCTTAATTTCTCTTATTTATTTAAACATGAAACTCAGATGATAATGATTAGATGAAGATAGCATGTAAGAATCTACTCCATATTCATGTTCAAAGTGCATCTAGTCGTAAGTAAATAAACTGTTTAAGCTCTTTTGCATAATTAAATAAGACGTACCTTCAGAGGAAGAGAACTTGCATATTTCTCACACCCCATAGTGTCCACTGGTGCATCTTCAGATGACCTCAATTTACGATTCCCCTTGATAACTTTTTCCCAATTTAAAGGAGGACCAAATGAAGCACAAACTTAACCAAAGGCAAAATAACATTGAACAACCAAATCACCTTCATATCTAGACTTATACTACAAGAAGCCGCAAAACACCACATCAACACGTATCAAGCCAAACAAGCGGGTGAAAGAACCAAACGAACTCAATGATACAAAACCAGCATTTATATGAACCATTCGTCTGAACTGTCATTCCAAATGATATGAGTCGCTTCATCTACACTCTATAGTTTAGGTGAACTACAAAATTAAGAAAAAATATAGCTCAACAAAAAACACACAAGTCTTTCTGCATGAAAAAAAAAAAAAAAGTTTCTTGGGCCTACCAATGCTTCCTGCAGTTTTACAGATAAGCATAACCATAAGCAATGTTCATTTACACATCTGAAACAAGTCTTTCTGCATGAAAAAAAATGGTTATCATGTCTTGATGAACTATATACACATACAATACTATAAATGAAAAATGAATTGTGTTGGACACTTCTTTAAGGATCTAGGAGCGATAAAAATAATACACTGCTGAAGTAAAGCTGAAAGGGAAACATTTAAGAACTATACAATACATCCTACATAATACTATTATATTGCCCGGAAACTTTTTGTTTAAGCTAATGAATTGTGTTGTACCCCATGTTTAAGCACACTTCTTCATTAGGGTAGGCCCAAGAAACTTTTTGTTTAAGCTAATGCAGTTAATGTTTCTTCTTTGCTTCTACAGGCAAGATATGCTATGACATAATTTCTATGAGGGAGGAAAAGACAATTATAATTATCCCATTCACATTTTATTACCCAGGATGTGCAATTTTCTTTTTATCTATATCAGATCAGTAAACAAATTTCATGACTAAAAATTGTTGGGCTCAGAGAAATCATACCTGAAAACTGAGACAACATTTTGTACAGTGTGTCTGTGTAGCTAGTCAATATTCCAAGACAAACAACCAAAGATTACTCTACAATCAACATACATTCAGAGTACATAAATTAAAAAACTGCAGAAAACAAGAAGGTAATCACTATACCATATAAATTATCAATGCACGTTTAACAGAAGGACTTACATCAACAAAGGAGAAAAGTAAAAGCATGAGAAAGATGGTGAAATTGATAAAATATTTGGAAAGCAATCAGCCAATTAAAACCTAATAGGTAGTATTACTCAGTATTGGTTCATCAGTAGGCATATGTGGAACCAAACCTGAAAGTTGTCGAAGCTGAGTGAAACGGTTAGTGCATCTGCGAGAAGTAAGTCAACCAAGTTTGCCATTGAAAAGAGTTGAAAAAATATATTGCCCGGAAACAGAAGGTACCTTTCTCATGTTGGACCCTGTAGAGCTAAAAAAAATTAGTATCTAGCTGCAAGCAAAGACTGACAAAATCGTTCATAGGACAATATAATGAAACCACATGAACAAGCTCGATGAAATTGAGGGATAAATGGAATCATACAACAGTCCACGGTGTCGATGAACCATGGTATAATAGGAATGAAAGTCTTCTGAGAAGCAATCTCTTCCGTGTAGATAGGAATTTAGTTAGAATATTTAATCGGTCAAACAGAAATTAAAGAAGATAACGCAGAACTAAGGATTAGTAAAAGAACTTGTAGCAAATAGGCAAAGGACAGGAAATAGAAGAGAGGATAGGCATAACCAAAGGCTCCACTTGACTTTGCAGCTTCAATATTGAATGACCCTGCAATAACGAAAGATAAAAGTAATGGGGGTAATACTATTATACTACACAAATTATCTGCTATCTTTAACACCATTGTAATCCATAGAGAATACATTAAAGGTTGCATATTATGTTGTATTTTCATGCTTATCTTTTTCTCCATGACTATTTGCATTGTAGATAAACTGCCAGCACTTTTGGGACCATGACGGATATATCAACAAGGTTGCATATTATGTTGAATGACCCTGCATGACTATTTGCATTGTAATCCATAGAGAATGCATTAAAGGTGAAGGCGGTGTTGGCTACATGTGGTGGCTCCGGTGGTGTGGCGACAAAGCTGACAGGTCTCCTCTGTTTTCTGGCGTAGATCGAGGAGATGCAAAGCTTGGTTTCATTTTTAAAACCCGACAAAGAGAAGAAGGAAGGGAGATATCGGCGAGATAACAGGGGTGAGGGGAGAGATGGGTTGTTGGGGTGTACTTTTGAGAGGGTGAAGTTATGTAGGAGATTATCAGTTTCTCAAACTCTTCGCTTATGCAATAAAATGATTGAACCTGTGAATCTGGCTACAACATCCAAACCCTTCCTGGACAGAATAGCCAGAATAGCAACAAATTAATGGATCCGGCACCTCAACCGAAGTTGATGGAAGACAAAAATTGGTAAACGAAGAAGACATGAGAAAAGAAACCTGGTTGGCTGAAGAGTTTGAAGGCGGATTCCATGGCGGAGTCGACTCCTTCTCCCAAACCCAAATAAAATTCAGATAGCTATATAGATTTATCAACACCGGTTATCGAACACGGAAGAAGGAACGAAAATCAGCCCTCGAGAAACAATCTTCTTTGGCGAGAATCGAGGATAACGAAAAGCCAGATAAACTGAAGAAGCGCGATGAAGATGAAGCAAAGAAGACTGTTAAACCCAAGAGATATCAGCCGACGCTAATTAAAAAGGGCAAAAACCTAGAATTAAGTAACTGCACTTTTAATAAAGCTTGAAGCCTCTACTGTATTGCAGTGTATATCATCAACGTCACAGAATTAATCATAACCTTAACCATCAAAATTATTACTGGAATTTGGCATGCTTCAGTGTAATAGATAAACTCCATTGCATAATCTACAAGCTTATCCAGCTTCTGCTCGTCGATCTTCCCATCAACGTCAATGCAGTGTAATAGATAGCGCGATCAGCTCTCTAGCCAAGCATAAACGCCCCGAGCACATCCTTGGGCTCTTCCTTGTTCAGGTGTCCATCTCCATTCACATTGTTACCGTTGAACATCTTCCTCAGCTGCTCCAGTTTAGATCTTTCATCATCCCATAGCTGCTTAGACAATCTCAAAAGAAATTCAAAGCAGTTGGGGCCACTAATTCATCATGTACAACTTCATTTGGGCCTATAACTCTATAAGCCAGCTTTTTGACCTTAGCAGTAAGACAAAGATGAAAACTGATCAGAATAAATCTGAAGTTGATAACAGAGCACGACTCACATAAACATGATTAAACAGATTCAGAGCAGGAAAAGTATAACATTACAACATACATCAAAGATTCAAAGTAGTTAATAAATAGAGTTGCAGCTGATCGAATATTTAACTAATTGATTATTGGAGTTTCACAAACAAAATCATAATCATGACAATCATGAAATTGGCATGAAAGCTTTATGTAAATTATAGTTGTCGTGATAATCTGTCAGTGCAACAATCTTTGTACTAATCCATGAATGATCCTTTATTGTTTCAGTGTGTATCATATAACCCATCTAGCTAAAAAAGATCCCACAAATACTTCAGTGCGTTGTTCCCTCTTTTTTTTTCAGCCTTGAACTTGAACCATCTATGTCCATGTCTCCAACATCAATTATAGGGTTGATGTATATTATCAACTACAAAAGGAGCATTAATCTGCATCACTTAAACAAGCAGCAGTAAACTATTACAATTTAATCACCACCAAACACAAAGAACCTAATCTTGAGAAGCATATAACACTAAGAATGGGGTGGTGCTGAGGGAACACACAGGTTGAATCAAGAGAATCAAAGAGATTAATAGACACAAAATTGAACCAAGAAGAAGGAAAATTACACGATGATGACATATTGAAGCCGATTGGAGTTGTTCGGAGACTCCATCAACACCATCTATGATTGAAATTGAAATCCTTAATATCGCTATAAATATACGTTTGAAAGAGGGAGGATGGAGGGGAACGGGGGACTGGTGGCAGCTCCTCCAACCTCGATATTTCTTGGCGTAAGGAAGAGAAGACACATCACCGGACACGCGACAACGTCGCAGTAGCTACAGACTTTTGTTTGTTGCCGGTGCAAGTAACGATAGGCATGCTTTCCGGCGGCTTAATGCTGAAGAGTTGCAGAGTCAAAAACTTCATGCGGCCCAAAACAGGGGAAGAAGCAGGTGAGTGATCCACTGGGCTGTCGGTTGGGCTATAAAGCCCATTACTGTAGTACTTTCAAACTCAAACTTATACTGTATATTTAAAATAATTTTTGGAATTAAATTATTATTATTCAAACTTAAAGACTTGTGTTATTTTGTATAAATAGTTATATTTTTACTTTATTGATTTATAACAATTATTTAACATTTATATAAATAAAAGTACAAATTTTATTAAAATATTTAATATAATTTAAAATTTTAATACGAAATTATAATTATTATCCAACAAAAACACGTACAAAATATAGGACGGATTAGATTGAAACAAGATGAGGTGGAAAATTGAAACTCGTCAATCGTAGCGTTAACAATATATTTAGTTTTGAAGTTATGGCACTAAATCAATGTGGTGCAGTGAAAATGTGCCGCCCATATTCACCAATGGTATGAGGTTTGAAACCTGTGTCCCTCAAAACTGCGGTCTACTCCGAATATAATTCCTCTTTATTCTCGGAATAACTTTTACTCCGTACCTAATGTTAGAATTCTTTTTCATTTTGTTATTATTTAGGAAAAAAATTCGAAAAATCAAGTCATATATATATATATATATATATATATATATATATATATATATATATATATATATATATATCACAATAATTCTTTAGCAGTCAAGACATACATGAGAATTCTCCCTCAAATCACTCTTCATTGAAGGTCAGAAGTGTGCAGATCCGGACTGCCGGGACTGAAAATTACGGTGTATTAGAATCAATTCGATCTCGGTCCATAATATTACGGTTCAGTTTGGTCCAATCCTTCACTGTAATGTTCAGGCTCAGGTTAAACCATTTATTTACACTTTTTTAAGAAGGACATGAATACGTTCCGGATTTGGTCCGAACCAAACCATATTTAACCAATAATTTTTTTTTAAAAATCAATACGGTCTGAACCGAACCGTTAGGGTCCAGTCCGTACGGACCTTAAGATTTCGATCCCGACCGTTTGATAACTAAGTGAAAGTCATTAGAGGGTTAAAGAAGCAGCAAAGTAACCTCTCAACCTTCTTAATTAGAAATGACATACTACAAAAACTGCCTTGTTATTTCATTACATCTCCTAGGTCTACACCTATTAACACTTCGTTTTCTTTCTCTTATTATACACATGTTGCTCACACAAGACACTATGTGCCCGTTTGGTTGGATCATTGGAATGAAAACGGAATAGAATCGGATAAGGGTAAGAAAGGAAATGAAAATGATAAGATTACTTTCATGTGTTAAAAAGTCTCTAACCAAACGAAAATTTTGATTCATTCGGAATCACTCCCGGTGTCGGAATCATTCCGTTACCGGGAATGATTTCTACCCCTTCCAAACGGGCCCTATATCTTACTCTTACTAAAGTATTATAATATCATTTTTGATAAATATAACCTAAAATCCACCTACAAATATTCTCTTACCAATATTTAACTAAAATTTTACAAAATCGCCAAAAAAAATATTAACCAAACAACTAACAAAAAACTTAGGGCCCGTTTGGTTTGAACTCCGGAATCGGAAATGAAATGGAAACGAATCTAGTCCATATGTATTCCCTTGTTCATGAAAGTTGTTGGAATCATTTATTGTGATTTAGTGCCCGTTTGGTTGGATCGGTGGAATAGAAACGGAATGGAATCGGATAAGGGTTAGTAAAGGAAATGGAAATGATAAGATTACTTTCATGTGTTAAAACCTCTAATCAAACGCATTTTTTGATTGATTCGGAATCATTCCGTTACCGGGAATGATTCCTAGCGTTACCAAACGAGCCCTTAAAGTAATTGAAGTTGAATTTGATTACTTTTGATACCCTATAGGGTAACAAAATATGGGGAGACAAATGCATTTTGCATGTAAAAACAAGGAATGATTCCATAAAATTTCATGAATATGGATATACATATGAACTAAATTCGTTTCCATTCCGTTTTCGGAGTTGAAACCAAAAGGACCCTTAAACTATTTAAAAATAAATAAATTAAAAAATAAACTCGTGATACCGAACACATTTAGCACATTAAATATAATACCCAAGCTCCCTCTATAACCTGCACGATTAATTAATGTCAGACATCTACTAGTTAAAATATGATATCACATGCAAAACAATATCTAAACAATAACATACAATGACAAAAAAAAAAAAGAGAAAAGTATCTCATCAGGTAGGTTAACTAAATTTTATTATCTCATCTATTAAGTCCGACGAAAGATTAGTGTCTGGATTAATGTTCACACGTTAAAATAACAGATCGGTATTAAATATCTAAAGTAGGTGGACAATTTTGCCTAAGGTAGATGGACAATTTTGTCCCTGATATTTAACACCGATATGTTAACTTAACGTGTGAATAGAAATTCAGATACTAATATCTGGTCGGACTCAATAGGTGAGGTGTCACTCTAATCGTTTAAACGATACTGTACTAATGTTTAGTCAGCTTAAAATATACAGTACTATTTAGGTAATTTTCTAAAAAAAAAACATCACTTGAAAATATAATATAGGGTACTGTTTAGGTAATGTTTAGTCAACTTAAAATATAGGTTTCGAACCTGTCGTCCAGAGTTCGATACTCACTAGGTACAATATTTATATTTTGTAATTGACTTATGTAAGGGTTTATGTAACTCGAATTGGACGACTTATGTAACTTGAATTGGCCGACTTATGTAACTCGGAATGGGCCGACTCTTCTGCAATTGAACTTGGGTTTGGACTCACTTAAATTAAAATTACTAATTAACCCTTTCAATTAATCTTTATTAATAAATGAGAAGGGCCTAGTTTGTCTACCTGATACAAAAAAAAGACCTATATTACAATAAATAAAAAGTGCCTACTTAACTAACTCATCATTTTTATCGTTGTGTTCTCTTTCTTCAGAGTAATGTTTCTCCTTTGTTTTGAAGCACTATGACACACTTAGAAAGATATAATCGATGGATTATAGTTAATCAAATTATGCTCTTTTTGTTTATGTATAAGGTATCAGAAAAATATTCTTTGTTATATAGTTTTAATTTAATGTAAAATCGAATCAAAACCATAATTTGCGGAATATTTATATAGTTTTAATTTAATGTAAAACCGAACCAAAATTGTGATCTACGTGAACTTGGTATCCTTGGGGTTGAGTAGAAGTTGGTTCGGTTCACCAAACCGAATCAAAACCGTAATTTGCGGTCCAAACAACAACAAAACCGTAGATAATCGGTTTGGTTTGTGGTTCATCATTTTTAACGTTGTGGTTTGCGGTTCGATTGATGAACCGAACCCAAAATGCAGGTCAAACCACAACCAAATCGATAAATGCGGTTCATTTGCGGTTCGAACCGCAACCGAGCCGCAACAAAGCAGTTGGACTTGCGACCACATTTTATAGGTTTGCGGTTTGTGGTTCGCTGTTCAGTTCAGTTCAATAGCGGTTGTGATTCGTGCGGTTTTGGACCGCTGCTCAACCCTATGTATACTACTTCTTCACGTACACAACTTCTATGGTGCACAATTCCTCTCCTCTAATTCGTCCGAGAATAAGTTGAGAGAAGTCAATTGGTTGTTCAACATGTATTATCCATTGTCCAAAATTTCCAAATTGCCGATATAAAAAAGCACTCCTCGGCTTTGTGATCTCAGGTCCAAGCTTCAACTTTGTGACCCATCTATAGCCCAATACTATAAACCTTGTATAAATATGAAAGTTAACAGTTTAAGAGCATATATATACAAGATGAATACAAAAAAATTAAAAGTGGTTTGTGAATTATTTTGGTAATAGTGAACATAACCAGCCTACTATGTTTATGGGTACAAATTAGGTTTTTTTTATACTTTTTAAAAAAGTCTTCACCACACCAATATTGTCATTATTTTAAATTGAAAAATTGTATGGACTTACTTTGTATTTGTGATAAAAAAGACTCTTTTACACCAATATTCTTTAAAAAAAACTGTAGTAAATACTAAATAGTATACGCATGGATGCAACATTAGCAAGTGCAAGTGAATTAGGATTTTTAGAGTAACATTGAAATAGTTTGGACACGACAATGTGGGTAATTCAAGAATCTGCGTATATGATAATCTTCTTCAGTTACGTTAGTTGTTAATTATGAATATTCGAGGATATTTTAGGTTTCTAGACTTATCCGGTACTTTTTGAAAGTTGTCCACCTACGTATTTTGAAATATTATATCACATGCTAAAAGAAAGTCGTATGAACTTATTAGCTTTCGGTTTAAATGTATGTTAGATATTAGCATGATAGTAAGTAGGATGCGTTTTTGTGAAACAACTCCTTTGTAAAATATATATCAAAGTAATTTGAAATGTTTTTCTTTAATTGGTCTCTGTCGGCACTGACTAAGATTTTTATGATATGTCGGTGTTGAAGAGGTAACAAGACCTAGTTTGCGTGACAACTTTTTTTTTTTTGGTAAAAAAGGATGAGAATATTGAACATGTATAAATATTACACAAGAGCATGATGTTTATTTTCGAAAAACTCCAAAGAAGATAATTATTTGTTTATGTAAATTTCTAAGACTATAAATATATGTTTATTAGACCCACTCGATCTGAGGTAAGCCATGTTCTTACAGAAAACGATTGAGATCGAAAGCTTTATAAGATGTATAAAAAAAATTTACGTTTTCTACATGCATGGATTTCAATTGCGCATTTCACGTACACAAATTAACTAAAAACTGAAAATAATATAAAATAAATAATACATTTCATAATCAACCCTAAATCAGTACAGTGAATTGAATAAACATATACTAAAAAGAGAAAAATAGTTATTTATTTTTCACACAAAAAAAACTATATATATATATATATTGTACCAAAACAGCCTTATATATAACAAGTGACTCCACGATCCATTTGTTGATCTCTTTATTATTTTTTCTTACCCATCATCATTGATCAATCAACAATTGTCCAAGTCAAATCATTCTCAAAGATCCAATGACACACTTCAATCTTACCCGGACCCGACCCGAGAGCAATAAACGCTCCATGGGTCGGACTCCAAGCTGACGTGTCCAGGTGACAAATGGCAACACCATGGTTAATCTTGCTTTTTGTAGTCGGGTCTAAAATATCCGCTTCGTAGACCCGAACCTTGGGCACCGAGTGGCAGTAATATAGTAAATACGGGTACAGGCTTTGATGACATGAAACTGATTGCGTCACTTTACCATTGTTGATACCTCTGACTTTTCCGATCATGATGTCATTCTTTGACCCCATGGTACTCTCCGTGGTCCGCAGCTCCACTGAATTACCAAGTACTGAAACGGCGAAGTCGATCATGTCTTCTGCTGATCCAACGCAGCGTTTCGTTTCTCCAACGCTAGGGGTTCTCTCGCATTCGTGCAACGCAGCGTTTAGTATGGTTTCCATTGAAGAGTTGTCGAAGGCATGGAAAATCTGTTTCATCTCTGTGATCTTTGAGGACGAAAATGGTAATTTTGTGAGAATAGATCGGGGCAAAAATGACCTTACAGGCATCTTATCTTTAAGATCAGGCATTGGCATTATTATCCCAGTCTTCAATTTCTCCTCTCTGAAGAATTTGCCTGGCTCTATCCACTTGTTTACCTTTTTGCCATCGCCGGTCGTTTGAGACTGACTTGAGCTGCTGGTGTTTTTGTAGTCGGAGAAGGTGACTCCGTCTTTGGTGTAGTCCTTGAAGGTGTTGTTGACTCCATAAGTTGTGAAATCGACGGTTTGGCCTTTCGCTCCCTTGCCGTAACCGGTGAATTTGTCTGTTCCTTCGTTGAATGATTGTCCGTAATTGGTGAAATGCACATCAGCAGAGTTGGAACTCTTTGCGTAAGACTGAAAGGAATCGTCTCCAACATTCGATTGATCTCTGTAACTGGTGAAGCTCTCGGCGACGTTATTCCCGCTATCACCATAGTTCTTGAAGTTGTTCTCCGGAACGTTCTGGTTTACGCCATATGAGGTGAAGCTATCGTTTCCGCTATTGCCGGACTCACTATAAGCAGTGAAACCAGAGCCGATAACATTGGAATTGTTACCGTAGCTGGTGAAGGAATTGCCCTCGCCATTCCCACTCTTGCCATAGCTAGAAAAGCTCTGGTCACCAGCATTACCGTTGTCCGAGTACGCTGAGAACGACTGTTGCCGTCCGTTTCCATCGGCGGAGTAGCTAGTGAACTTCAGATCCGGAACATTGACCTCTTCGGCGTAGCTCTGAAATTGACCGACGCCACCAGTGGCTCCGGTGCCGTACGTGTTAAACGTCTGGCTAACGACGTTGCCATTAGGGACGTATGCGATGAACTGGTCGCTGTGTCCGGTGGAATCCCGGCTGTAGCGACGGAAGGTGTCGATCGGAACATTTTCGTCTTCGGAGTACTTCTTGAAGGAATCGAATCCTCCGGCGAGATCGGTGCCGTAGTTGGTGAAGTTCTGTTCGGAGTATGAGGAGAAATGTACATCGGAAGAATGCTTCGCGAGGTTAGGAGTAGGATCTGGAAAGCAAAGGAGATTCGCCTTTTTGCAAAACGAGTCTAGGTGAGTCGACAAGGAGTTTTGAGCAGCGAGCTGAGTGAAACTCGCTGAGTCAGCTGCGGATAGCGGTGACGCTTTCCTTACCAGAAAATCGGAGCTAGGAACTTTGTAGATCTTGTTGTTCCAGTAGCGTATGAGGTGAGATTCTGGAGTGAACGGATTCCTACCGGCGGCGGCAACCTGAAAAACTCAAACATAAAAAGCAATTAGCAATTGCATTGTTAAATCTGTCATTGTAGAATGAATTAAGCAATTAAAGATTACGCTGAGAGATAAGAGGAGGAGAATCGAGTGGAGAAGCTGTGAATGATTTGGCATCTTGTTCTACTTGTATTGGATACTTTAATGGCGGTTTTGAATTTGGGTCTCTCAAATAGAGAGAAAGGGACAAGAATGTTGGTTAGAGAGGAGCTTTGGAAGAAGAAGGTATTTATAGATGCAAGGAATGGTGGATAGAGAGAGAAAAAGCCCAAATGCTGAAGTCGTGGTCTGGTCACGAATTGAATTGGAACTTGAATTTTGGAAGGGATGAAGCTCAAACGCGTGAAAGGATTTTATTCATTCCTTCACACAAAAAAAAAAAAACTAAAATAAAAGGTAAATTTCGGATATTACCATATATTTTAAATTTTTTCGAATTGTGTCCAAAAAATTTTCAATTGCGATGCCTTTGAGTTTTATAAATTTTGGATAGTACCCTATATTTAAATGTATATACAACTTCATGATTGAATAACTTATATATTTTGAGCCCTTAAAATGTTAATAAATGTTAACTTATGGGTGATAAGGGTATAATTTGAAAAATTATAGAGTTCAGGGGCACAATTAGAAAATTCAAAAAGTTGAAGTTATAAGGTTTTCGATCTAGGATCCGTTCGGAAGCCAATAGCTTGTAGATGAAGATAAATCTCAAGTTTAACCATAACCGAAGATAAAACTAGATAGCGGAAGGTTAAACATAGATGAAGTTGAATCATAAACTTGTTAGTAGTTGAAGCCGAAACTTAAACGTATTAATAGTAGAAAATTAAGATTATTGGGTAATTGAAATAGGAAGTTGATTGAACATTATTATATATATATATATATATATATATATATATATATATATATATATATATATATATATATATATATATATATATATTACTTGACGAGTTTTTGAGATAACAAAACATATTAAAGTTGATAGGGTAAAATGGCTAACTATGTATTTTACTACTATTACTCTAATTAAAATTAGAGGAGTCTATAAAATAAAATCTTATAAAAAAAAGTCTATTTTTAATAGGATGAGTTTTTAAGATAATAAAACTTATTAAAGTTGGTATTAGTACTGTATAATTATAAAAAAAATTTTCCTTTTTATTTAATATATATATATATATATATATAGAGGCCGGTTTTGGTGAGGAGCACCCTTGTGGATATGAATGAGCAGAGTTAGGATGGTGACACCACCACAAAATGAACAGTTTTACAAGTATGTGTTCATTGTTCTTACACCTATGGTGTTCATGAATTTCAAATCAAGTGTTCATGGTTTTAAAAAATAAGTGTTCATATTTATTAATAATTCTTCATTTTTTTCTCAACACTAATTGTTCATGTTTTAACACTAAATGTTCATTTTTGTAATTTTGTAAAAAAAAAAATTTTTGTTTCAAATCGTGTAAATAAATATAATGTTCATTATTTTACAAGTGTGTGTTCATAATTTTCAGAGTAAGTGTGTTTTCATAATTTTCAAAGTAAGTGTGTGCTCATAATTTCAAAGTAAGTGTTCATATTTTTCAAAGTAAGTGTTCATAATTTTATTAATGATTCTTTATTTTTTTGTCATAGGTAGTGTGTCAATTTTTATTACTACATGTTTATTATATGGTGGTGTCACATGGCATTACCACAACTCTCCTGATTCCTATCCACAAGGGTCATATCTCTCTCTTCTCTCTCTATATATATATAATTTTCTATGTTATCAAAATCTTCATAAGCTACGTTGCCATGAAATGATAAAAGTTTAAAGAGTAAAATGGTTAACTATATTTTTACCACTATTATTATATTACGAATACACATAGTATAAACTTATTTAGTAAATATATCCCTATTTAACTCATTTCTTTTATCTATGAGAATTTATATATAAGCTAAAATTAGAAGAATTTACAAAACAAAAAATTAAAAAAAAGAAGCTTATTTAACCCAATTCTTTTGACTTTAAACTTTCCCTAAGTTAGTAGCCTATTATAAGCTTGAGGTTCGTACCCTTATTATCGTTCTTATTTTTTTGTTCATAATCTTGATAAGATTCATAAACTTGTAATTTTATTTTTTCAAACGCATCATTAATACAATCTACTTTGAAACTTGATATTAAATTATATTTAACGGGTCCGCAATATGGAGGATATATGTCTAGTGAGCCGTTAAGCTCTGTACAAACTATCACCCTTTTTATCTCGCCGCTCCCGTAGATAGATCTAAAGGACAAAACGGACGGAATAACTATTTGTAACAACAATTGACATACGGAAGAATGTGACCCACACAAACCTAGTTATAATACGATAGTAAATTTGTATATAATGTTGATTAAAGAACATGAGAAAAAAAACGTAAGATAAACTTACACACAAGTTCATATATTTTTACATATTTTATATAGTTGATATAGGACATTTATACCTACCTCTCGACATGATGCTACATAGTTATAATTAATATGTTATACGTAAATGTAATGATGGTTATTAAATCGTCCATAGTTTGGGATGGATATAGATGTCATTTTCTTTTGAATTGCAACGTGACTATTAAAGTTTGATAAGTCATTTTCGTCTTTAATTTTTCTTTAATAATAGAAAAGTAACTCAAAGTAGAAAACATGCTTCTCGTAAATTGAGAGATAGAAAAAAAATAAAAATTAGATTAATTGATAAAAGGAAACCCAACAAAGTCAAAACATTTTAGGGCTAATTTGGAAACTAGGCTTTTTTGAGTTATGGTTAGAGTAACTAGGCTTTTTTTATTTTTGATTAAGTAACTAGGCCCCTTTTTTTTTTAACCGTTCAACCCTAATCTCTTTACTCTCCTCTCCCCTTCCCTCTCTGGTAGCCGTTTAATCGTTCGCTTCTCTCTGTCGTTCGCTTCCCTCTCTATAGTCCGGCAATTGCTGAAGGAGACTATGGATCTCCATTCCTCTCCGATTCATCTCCATGTATCCTTGCCACATAAATTTTCTCTGTCCTCTTCATTTCTTCCTCTTCATGGAGAACCAGAGCGACATTGGCCTGTTGGAGCCCTAGAACGACGAACCAGATTAGGGCGAGGGTGGATGGCGACTACTCGTCGAAGAGAAGTAGCAGTAGTGAGTGGAGGGAGACGATCGATTGCTAGATCTAGATCTCCAGATCTAGATACTATCCAATCCTCTCCTATCCGACTCGAGGCTCAACCGGCTTCTCACCAATTTGGTCGTTAGAGATCTACATATGTCATATTTGGTTGATTTTGTGTTCTTCTACTTCTGGTACTACAGTTAATTTGTGGATCTTCGTCACCTTCAAATCTAAGCTTTGGCGATGAAGGAGTGGTATCAACTGACCATGAAGGCAAACAAGATAAGATTATATTTGGTGATTTAATCCTAGGAACAGCATTCTGGATATTACAATTCAGTTTTGTTTTTTGTCTTGTTTATCTTTTTAATTAGGTTCTTGATAATATATGTTTCATTGAGGCAAGCAACGAAACGGGTAGAACTAATTTAGTTTTGTTTTTGTTGCTTCAATTGGCGATAAATGATTCATGGTTTCTGCAAGATGCAGCCCCACCTCCAGGTTGAATGATGTTTAATGCTTACCTCTATGTATTTCACTTTGCTTCTTTACTTACAGCAGATTCTGGTTTTGATTGCAATTTCTCAGGTGGCATATCATACATGGCAACGCAGGCTCCAAGCTCTCAGTTACCGTAATCCTTCTTTCTTCGAAATGCTTTAGCTGATCTAGTTTTTTCTGACTTTCTTTTTGCTTATGTTGTAATTATGATAGACGATAAGTCCCTTTTCTCTGATCTGGTTCTGGTATGAAATTCATATGAAAAAAAATCTGGTGTAATTTTATGGTCCTGCTGATCTGGTATGAAATTTATATATGTTTGGTACATTGATCAAATATTCTGGTATGAGTTTCTGGTATGAATTTTTTTACCAGAAACTCATACCAGAATATTATAAAAAAAAAGATAAAATGAAAAATCTGGTATAAACTTCTGGTACGAAAAAATTTCTGGTACGAAAAAATTTCTGGTACGAAAAAATTTCTGGTACGAAAAAAATTTCTGGTATGAAAAAATTTCTGGTATGAAAAAATTATTGTATGAAAATTTCTGGTATGAAAAATTCTGAATTTCTGGTATGAAAAATTCTGGTATGAAAATTTCTGGTATGCAAAAATTATGGTATGAAAATTTCTGGTATGAAAAAATTCTGGTATGAAAATTTCTGGTATGAAAAAATTCTGAATTTCTGTTATTAAAACTTTCCGGTATGAGAAATTAAAAAAAATAAAGAAATTAAAAAAGTCAAAAAAAATAAAAGAAACTAAAAAAATAAATTCAGTAAATAAAATTTAAAACTTACAGTTATATAAAAATAAGAAACATCAATTATTATTATTTATTTAAAATAGAAAGGTTAATTATTTTTACCTACCATTAAATGAAAGTGGTAAAAAACTATGGGGTACATTTACTAAATCATATTCTCAAAAAAGCCTAGTATATCAAATTCTCCCAACATTTTATGAACAGAAGTGAGCATAATCGGTTCGTTTATAATAGTGAAACGAAATTAGCATTTTCGGTTCAAACCAACTATTTAAAAGCAGTTCATTTTGCGGTCCGTAATTTATTGATTATCAAATTTTGGTTCGGTTCAGACTAAAACTGTTTTGAGGCGAATATATATACACATTATACATAAGTACTTGGAGCTTATAAGCTGGTAACTTTTTTTCACACCTTCAAACCATTTAACTTAGTATCTCCTTAAATCTTTGTGACTCTTTCTTTCCTCTAACATCTTCAACGAAAGTATGCCTAAACTCTTCACTTATTCTTTAGATTTAAATCGATAAGATACGTGAATCAAATAACATTTATATATTTTTTTTCAATTACACTACAACTTTGCATAGTCACACTAGCACGCTCGACTCACTGTCCATACACTAGTCAACCTGTTTGTCGTGGGTGTGCTACTTCTCAACTTAGGGCGTCGTAGGTGCTACTCACAACCACACTTCTTCGATCTCCTTTTCCTTACATCTAGGTGTCTCTCTTACTCCACATAACTCTCTTAATCGAATCAAAATTTAACGATGTATAATGGGTCAAGTTACTCAAGTTCAAAAATAAGAATGAAATCTTATATGGGCAATTTTGGTAACTAGGCTTTTTTGAAAAATTAGAGTAGTAACTAGGCTTTTTAATGTTTCAATTAAGTAAATGTACCCCAACCTTATGTATTTATTTTCAAACTTTACACACTCTTCTTTCAAGGGGTACATTTACTAAACTCAAAATTAGAAAAAGCCTAGTAAACCAAATTGTTTCATCTTATATTATTAAATTCGTGTGCTGTACAAAAAAGTAATTAATTGATAAATGTTTAGAGTCTAAACTTATGCTAGATGAAGTCTTTTTCTTCTCATTTTATAAGCTATAAGAATGAAATTTATGGAGCTTATAGTAGCTTGTTGAGTGTTTATTTCATATATAATCCTATATGAAAATTTGAAACCTTTCTAAAAATATTACACTTAATTATCTGATAAATAAAAATTTGAAACCCTTCTAAAATTTTTACCCTTAATCTATATTCTATATATATTAATAAAGTAGACTATACTAATCCTGACGTGGCGCCGCCACAATTTTTCTCAGATTAAATATTTTACTAAATAAAAAATTAAGCCAATAAATTTTTTTTATTAAAACAAAATCTAAAACAAATGTTCTATATATATTACTAAAGTAAACTACACTAATGCTGATGTGGCACCCCACAATTTTTCTCGGATTAAATTATTTACTAAATCAAAAATTAAGCAAATAAATCTTTTTTTTTTATTAATCTATATATCTATCTTATCTTATATCTATTAAAGCAGAAGCCTCTATTGCCACGTGTCAACGCCATGCTTCTCGAAGCCTAAAAAATTGTTATAAAAAGTGATTTCTAAATGTTAATATAAATTGGAAATTGATTTTTAAATTTTTTAAAAATATTTAAATAAATAGTTTTATAAAAATAGTTTTTAAACTTTTAAGGATTTTTTTTAACCAACGAGCATATCTTAACATATCAGTTTAAATATATAATTAATTAGAAGAGATAAATATTTAAAAGAGAATTAAAAGTCATAATAATAATTATAATTTCATTCTCCGGATTTTTATTTTACAAAAATATACATATCTTATATCTATTAAAGTAGAAGCCTCTATTGCCACGTGTCAACGCCATGCTTCTCAAAGCCTACAAAATTATTATAAAAAGTGATTTCTAAATGTTAATATAAATTGGAAATTGATTTTTAAATTTTTTAAAAATATTTAAATAAATAGTTTTATAAAAATAGTTTTTAAACTTTTAAGGATTTTTTTTAACCAACGAGCATATCTTAACATATCAGTTTAAATATATAATTAATTAGAATAGATAAATATTTAAAAGAGAATTAAAAGTCATAATAATAATTATAATTTCATTCTACGGATTTTTATTTTACAAAAATATACATATCTTATCTTATCTTATATATTAAAGTAGGAGCCTCTATTGCCACGTGTCAAGCCACCGTTCTCCCAGCCCACCAAATTTTTTTAAAAACTGGTTTTTAAAATTTAAAATCTATAAAAAATATTTTAGTAAAGTCGTTAATTAAAGTTAAAATATATTTAAAATATCTTTGAATTTTGTTACAGTAAATGTCACTAAAATAATTAAATTTTGATTTTAGAAAATATCTTCTCTTATCTTATCTTATATCTATTAAAGCAGAAGCCTCTATTGCCACGTGTCAACGCCAGGTTTCTCGAAGCCTAAAAAATTATTATAAAAAGTGATTTTTAAATGTTAATATAAATTGAAAATTGGTTTCTAATTTTTTTTTAAATATTTAAATAAATAGTTTAATAAAAATAGTTTTTAAACTTTTACGGATTTTTTTACCAACAAACATATCTTAACAAATCAGTTTAAATATATAATTAATTAGAAGAGATAAATACTTAAAGGAAAATTAAAAGTCATAATAATGATTATAATTTTATCTTCTGGATTTTTATTTTACAAAAATATACATATAAATTTCTAATTATTAAGTATTTATTAAAACTCAATCCGCACAAAGTGCGGATAATACACTAGTATATACTAAAACAGACCGTAACCTGACACTTGACACAGTTTTGTGTCGCCACCTCATCGTTTTGCCACATGTCACAATTTTATGAAGACACATCCTATAAAAAATTTATTGATTTTTAATTAATTAATTAATTAATTAAAAAGGTTAAGATTTGCAATCTAATTCTAAAGATCTTAATATTTTTGTAGTTATATTTTTTAATTTTTTATTGAACTTCATTTTTTTCTAAAATTTCTAAAATTTATTTTTAATCTTAATATTTGGTTAAGTATTTTTAATTTTCACTCTGACGTTGTTATTTTTTCTAATTTTAAAAAAAAAGTTTTAAAGATTTTAATATCTTATTTACTATTTTTTAAAAATTTTAAATTAAATTTTATTTTTTTCTAAAAATTATAAACTTTATTTTTTTATTTAATCTTTTATTTACTCTAATTTTATAATTTTTAGTTGAACTTTTTTTCTTCCTTTTCTAAAACATATAAACTTTACTTTATTTAATCTTAAATATTGTTTAATTATATTTTTTTATTTTTAACTTAACTTTGTTTTTTCTAAATCTTATTAACTTTTTTTTTTATTGAAAATATGTTTGTCTTGCTGTCCTTGCGGGTACATATTTTTTTTAAAACCTTTTCAATATTTTTTTATTTTAGTAGTTTCACATATATTATTAGTTGTTAATTAATTCACTATTTAAATTTAACCATGTGATTTTAGGATATTATAAATTTTAACTTACACATGCTACTTATTCTATATAAATCTCTTTCATTTATATTTGTATTGTATTATTTAACTTTTTTAAGTTAAATTTTATGATATGTGTAGTAGATGTTAAAATGAATAGTATATAATTTTATTTTAATTCTTGAAATTAATTTAGAAAATCTTTAGTAAAAAAACTAATTTGGTTACATATTTGTGTAGTTTCTTTCAAAATATTTATATGCTAAACAACTAAAGCAGTATACGAATTTTCACTTGACATAGTTTCATGCAACCACATCATCAAACTTACATAAATCGATTATTCGTTAAGGCACGTCACAATATTATTTAATTGATTTGTTAATTTATTAACAATTATCATCTGTAATCACTTTGGCTACATTAAAAGTAGCTCGAGAATATTATCCCGGGTTCCACTTTTACGACTGTTGTTGCAGGGATTCAATTCTTAGTTGATTTCTATTCATAATATGACAAAATTCAACCATACAACAATCATCACATAACAGATAAAATAATTTATAACATAATAAATTATCAAATATTTTTTTATAAACACAATTACCATCTAACTCGTGCAGGGCACGGGTATTAAAACTAGTTATCTAATAAATTTGTCTCTCAAACACTTATCTTATTAAAAAAAACTTAAAATTTGTCTCTCAAACACTTATCTTATTAAAAAAAACTTAAAATTTGTCTCTCAAACATTATTAAAAAAATAAGTTCATACACTCAATGTCATATTTCAGCTATACAAGAATTTTAAGCTACATCTTTAACATTAATTTTGTCTACAAAGAAGTAAAGAACTGTGTTTTGATATATCTTCAATGTCACCCTTACACACTCAATCGGGAGGTCGAGGGGTCCCTTCTCTAATCTCCGAAACTAGTCTAATGCTTGGACACCATACATTATCTATATAGTTTTGTTACTATATTATATCATTCTTTCTACCAATATCACTTCTATTTAATCAGAACATCTCCATATATATATATATATATATATATATATATATATATATATATATATATATATATATATATATATATATATATATATATATATATAAACTGTGGGTAATTGTTTTTTGAATGACTCTTGTTTTTTGAATTTTACATCTATGTTGTATACGAAATTAAGGGCCCGTTTGGTTTTAACTCCGGAATCGGAAACGAATCCAGTCCATACGTATGCCCTTACTCATGAAAGTTTTTGGAATTATTTCCCGTGGTTTGAAGTAATTGGAATAGAGTTTGATTTCTTTTGATACCCTATAGGGTAACAAAATGTGGGAAAACAATTGCACTTTGCACTAAATCACAAGGAATGATTCCATAAATTTTCATAAATAAGGATATATATATGGACTAAATTAGTTTCCATTCTGTTTCCGTTACCGGAGTTGGAACCAAACGGACCCTAAATGGATTAAGCTTTCCAATCATTAGTTTAAATTTACAGTTACTTATCAATAACAATTCATGCCAGTAGTTAGGGTATATAACTTTGATTTCATTGTCTCCCAAAGTAAAATGAAGAAGAATATAATAAAGAGCATTTCTCCTTTATTATTATTATTATTATTATTATTTTTTTTTTTGCATTATCTTGTTTTTTTTTGGTGGGAATAAGGAAGAATAATTACTGCTTTTATCTTTGTTTATTCTATGCACTTTTCACCTTTCAACAAAGAAGGTTTACTAGTGGAGTGAGATTTGGTTTTCCTTTTTCTAATTGAAAAACACATCCAATATATTAACTCAAAATCTAGTCTTTTGAGATAAAGAGATACATACATAATGCATAAAAGGCTTATTGTCTTGTGAAAAAAAAATGGTAGAAGACTTCATTTGTATCCAAGTGTGAGCCAACCATTCGTACAAATGATGAAGATTTGATCACCCCTTAAATACGGTCATTTATAACTAATTACCTGTTAAATTCGAAATTACTGGAAATAACTACTTAGGGCATGTGCAACAGATTCTTCAAAAAAAACTCTAAAATGGAGAATTTTTTTTAATTTTCTCTAAAAAATTTTTGTATAAAACCCAATAGTTTCTTCAAAATAGGGAGTAATGAATTTATTTATTTATTTATTTATAAAAACTGTCAAAATTTGTTCATGGGTTGAATTTGGAGAAGCTCCTTCTTGCTGCAAATATAGGGAATTGAAGACATAATTTTTCCAAATCCCCTATTTTAGAGTTTAGGATAGAGAATTTGTTGGACAAAAAAAACCCTCAAAATTCCTCAAAATCTCAACATTCTCTAAAATAGAGCATCTGTTGCACATGCTCTTACAACGGTCCTGTCAGCAGAATAACACCCCGCAATTATTCTGTCAAATTTTCGTTAAAGGACTCCACTTTTAAATAATTAAGGAATATAATCTCACTTAAACACTGGACCAACTAAGTATTGGTGTTGACACAAGATTTAATTTCAGCTTTAGCCAAACAGATTGAACGTACCCAAAGACGGTAACGTTAAACTTGCCCTAACACCCTTTTAACATATATATACAATGAGTTCAACGAAGTGGATGATTTACGTCCGATAACCCTACACACAAGCCCAAATGTGTGTATCCTAAAAGAAATTGACGATAAAAACTAAAAAGAAAAATTAACCTATATATTATCGATGTATATATAATTTATCCCTAACATCTCAACAAACCTCGAGCCAATGTCAATCAAGAATATTGTGAAAGTCCTATAAAAATATGAATTGATTTCGTGTGCATACGGACACATGTGCGGTGTTTAACGGATAATTTCAATAAAATTTTATTTGAATTAATTTATAATAAGAAATAATAATAATAAAAGTCTAACAAACTTGTATATGTTTACAAAAATGCAACTTCTATTTTGTCCCTAACTTCAAAAATTGTGATGGACATTAGGCCCCAACAACTTGTTAAAAATAAACCATTATTTTTTATAGCTACTTAAAATGTCTTCGTATAAAATAAAAAAAACTAGAAGAAAAACTAATTCACGTAGTAGAATGAATCGGATACTCCGGCTTCAGATTTGCAAGGAAGTATGTGGCCTTATTGACTTGTCGTCTAACATGGTTCCATAAAAAAAATCAAATCGAGAAACAAGTCCAAGATCCTCTCCATCAGACGTCACCCAACAATGTTACGCGGACAATCCCTCCTCTGAATTGCATTCACCAAAGATAAACAATCCGACCCAACCATCACATACCGTAACCTAACGAATAAAACCGTATCCATCGCCATATCAACCTCGGACACCTCAACATCCAACCCCGTCTGAATCCTTGGCCCTATCGATTTACATCGATATATAATTGATATATGGCGTGAAGAAAGATGAAAGTGAATGTTTTGACCATCATAATTTACTTTTTACATGGTCTACCAAGCTAGGTAGTAAACTTATATACATCTTCATGCAATTTAATGAATCGAAGTTAATCGAGTTGGTAGAAGTTGAAGTTCTACTTCAAAATTACAACATTCATTCATTATTTTCCCAATATGAAAGTACATGTATTTATGATTATCCCCAAATTTAGAGAAGCAATAAATAAGAGGCAGCAGACTAAGACCTATTTGCATTTGCATTTTCTTCTCATCCTATGTAACGTTCACACTATATATGATTGTACCCTTTGCCAGATTGCAGAATTTTTACACGCACGTCTAGAGTTGTTATATGAGACAAGCTAGTAAATTCCACGCACGTGTAGAGATGTTATATGAGACAAGCTAGTCGGGTTTGACTCACGTTTTGCTCATTAAATGGTCAGCTCTAATTCGTTCATTTTCTAAACGAGTCGAATATGAACACATTTTAAAACTCGTATGAAATTTAAGCTCGGCATGTTTGGGTAAATTAAGCTCGGTCCGTTCAGCTAAAATTACACTATATGAGCATTCTTTTAGCCGAGTTACTCGGGCTTGGCACAGGATGGACTCTAGCTCATTCACTTTCTAAACGAACCGAATATGACATTTTATAGCTCATATAAAAATCCGATGGCCTCGTCTGTTTATAAACAAATCGAGGTTGAGCATGTCAATGCTCGGCTCGTATTACAACCCTATGCACCACATGCGAAATCAACATTTTTTTTATTTATTTTTATTAGATTGCTCTTGATGCACGATCGTACACCTTGTTCATCTTAAATATTATAAAAAAAATAAAGAGTTGTACAACTCTAGAGTTAAAAATCATAGTTGGACGTACAAACCGAATCTCTATATATTTTAAGAGGGGTATTACGGACAATGCGATGGATTTCGTAAACGCATGACCGTTACGGTATCCGTGACCGCCACGGTCACGGGTTCCGTAACCGTTTAAAAACATATATTTTTTTTCCAGACATCACGGTTACGGGTTCCGTAACCGTGATGGTGTCAGATTTTTTTTTTCGGGTTAGAATTCACATAGAAAATTACAACGGATCTGGAACCCGTAATCGTGACGTTACGGAACCCGTAACCGCAAAAAATATGTTACGGATTCTGAACCGTAACCGTCACGGTTACGGAATCCATAACCGCCGTGCATTTGTGAATTCCATCACCGTGCGTTTACGACTTCCGTATTTTAAATATCACAAAAAATGTAATTGTCCAAAAGACTTAACATGTACACATTGTATCATTCTTCTAACTGAATGAACAAGAAAAACAACTACGAATGCATCATCGTAAGTTGTACTTATGCACCTTGTATGCACAACCATAACGCGTGTGTACGATCGCACATCCCTTCACAAAGTGGCGAAATAAAGATCGTAGTTTATTTAGACGAACATCTCTTAGAGATTCTTACTCCTTATCAGATAAAAGATTTTTCCGTATTTATATAGATTCGAACGTTTTTGGACAAGAAAACACAAAATCTATTAATAGAAAAATTTAATAAACCCGAAAATATGACACACATAAGGATATATGGTGACATTGATTGGTGACGAAGCATGTTATTGAAATGTGTATGATCATAAAATGCATGCCAGCTTTGGAGGTCCATGTTAAGTGCTCTTAGAAAACAATGTTTCTATTTGCCTTCACTTTCATGCCTTCTTTACCTCTTCTACATTATTGCTTTCCTCCTTTTCTCCGCATTACAAATAATTTCATATTCAATATCGGAAAATAGCCCAAGTTAATTAATGTTTGTAAGGTTGGCATACTATGTATGTTGATATGATGATATCGTGTTTAATGTGTGTGAGTTATTGTTCTAACAAAAGTAGATGTTTAGAATCGAGCTAACCCAAAATTTTGAGATATATAGCTTAAAACATGTTTATAATCGTCTTATTTATTCAAGTGAATGAGCTTGAATTAGACTTTTTTCGAGTTGAATTTGAATCGAGCTTATATCATTTTGCTTATATCATCTTGTACGTCAAGCTTATTGAAAATTTATATAGTCACCTTTGTAATACCTAGACGTAGGAAGGAATGTTATTACCGTAATTGAATTTCAAATTAAATTGATAGCAGATGTGATACGGTATTTTTCTTAATTTTCAAATCGACTCTTATAACAGAGGGTTGATGATGATCACAAACTCAAGATACATTTGCTTTACTCGTTATAGTTTGTGTAAACAAAACTATAACCCACACGATAATCATTGTGGCGTTCTCAAACGCTAGGGAAGAAAACTAGAGAGGAGGAGAATGCGTATTTTTGGATGTGTAGAATGATAGGAGACATGTCCTTATACAGGATTTTGATCGAGATGAGGTTACACAGATAATCGGCCTCGTGAGGAGGGAAACCGGATTGCCTCTCATTCCTGTATTGGAATAAGTGAATCGGATGTGTACTAAAATACATCTAATTAACTTTGGGCCCCATTTTTCATTCATACGAAAATCATCTTATACAAATGAGTACAATATGTTGAAGTGCTCGAATAAATATGAAGCCAACACTTCCATTATCCGATGTTTATCATGACTGCAGCCCACCGAAAAAGTACCCGAAAAATATACGAAAAGATTGGTGAAATAGGGCCCCTTTTTGTTTAGCGTAGACTAATTAGGCCCCTAGTAATATCCAACAAAAATATAAAGATAAATAAAAATATCAAGGAGATAAATTAGGGAGGTAGTTGGGCAATTTAATAAATCTATAATAATAAACTACCTTAAATATTGAAACGGATTTGAAAAAAAGGAAACCAAATGGGAGAGATTCTCGCAATCTGTATATGAGTGATCCGTCAATCACAAACACAAACACTGTTTTACTCTCATTTTCATCTCCATTGAAGGGAGATTGAAGGTCTCATATTTTTCCCTTCTAGGTATCATCTTTTCCCTTCCATTTCGTCTCTATTTTATTCTCCATTGAAGCCGATGCAAGTTATCGTTTTTATCCCGCTCCATTTGAAGGTTATTGAAGGTCGGTTATATCCATCTCCATTGAAGGCCGCTCGAAAACTCTTCACAAGTTATCGTCTTCTCCGACTACCAAACAGGTACATTTTCTAAATCGGATTTAAGTTTCTTGCGACATATTACAGGATTATGTACCCAATTTTGCCAAATCAAACATTTATGTATCACATGTAGTTGCTAATAAATATTATGTACTAGTTATGCATCACACATAATTGCTAACAGTGTACATATCATACATTATGTATCATACATACGTCATTGCTAATAAATATTATGTAATTGCTGCTTTGATTATTTTAGTCAAAACTGATAACAATGTGTACATATAATACATATGTAGTTACTGATAAATATTATGTTCTAATCACACATTTATGTAACAGATAGACAACAATGTGTACAGAAGGAAGGACAGCAAGAATGGACGTTCAAATTAGAGTCCGGATGAAGGATATTGTTAACATTTGTTTCCTATTTTAACGGATTTTGATAATTATTATCATTCTTAATTAGGTAAATAAATAAAGATAAATAGGAGAGAGAAAGATTACGATTTATTGAGTATCTTTATTTATGTTTTTAATAAATCTTTTTATGAAAATATATAGGGGCCTAGTTTGTCAACATATAAACAAAAGTGCCTAGTTTATACACTTTAATACATAAACTGCCTACTTAGCCAACTCATCCAAAATATACCAACACACTTGTTAAATGAGTTCCAACCACCTTTAGGGTTGTTATCCAGGTTGCACAATCGGAACATCAAAATACTTGTTTATAACTTGTTTTGCTTTGAGTCAAACTCGAGTCGACCTTAAATTTCAAATCAAACTTAAAAACATGTTGATATTCAACTTATTTGTTAAATGAGTGAGCTCGAATCGAGTTCATATAGTTCGTCTCATACAATATCCATATACAAGTGATCGAGCTTAAACCAAACTAATTTCGAGTTATAATTCAAATCGAGCTTAAATCATCTCTTATATATATCAAGCATTCAGAACATGTATTCATATAGTCACCTTCAGAGTTGTTATCTTAGTTGAATGAGCCGAACTTCAGTATACTCGTTTTTAGGTTATTTTGATTTGAGCTAAACTCGAATCGACCCTAAATTTCAAATCAAGATCGTCATACTAACAAAATATTTTGATATTTTCCAACAACGTAATTTGAGATCGACCCCAGCTACACTCACAAATAATTTTAATAAAAGTTTTGACCGATACGAAATCCACTAAATTTGTGTGCATATATTAGGTAGCCGACAGTGGTACGTTACATGCAGATGAGTGGATCGATAAGCATTATGATTTAAAAGCTGATTTCAATCAAGTGCTTATGTTTTCATTGGCCCAAAAACACTTGGAGGAATGATGAATCTCGTAAAATATTAAAAGTTAATAAATATAATATATTATTATGAGTTATATATAAAATGCTTATCTCAAACTAGGACAAAGAATTTGTTTAAACAAGTTTTTTTTTGTTAAAATATATGGACCACTTTTTTTTTACTTTATATTATAAGATAATATTTATAATTTTAGAATAAGTTAAAATAAAAACTTAATTAATTATTAAAAAATATATTTTCTTCTAAAAAAGTCTACTTACTAATCAATTTTTCAACTCGAACATGATTATAAGTAAAAAGAAAACAACTATATAATTTAGATAGTGTTCGATTGCGTTTTGATTCAAATTCTGTAATGATGATATATAAGTTATAAATAATTCGATATTTTTGTAGTACATATGAATGTGCCCACTTTAACAATTATACGTCCTTGATTTGTGCTTAAAATATCAATACGATCTGCAATAATTGAATTAAATATAATCAATCAAAAATAAAAAGTGAGAGTCGTATAACTTATATTTTATCTGTTTACTTTATCTAGTATTTTTTTTTAAAGAAATGGTAGAATTTAAAAACAATTCAACTCGTATATTTGGATATTAAAAATATATTTTATTTACTTGTTTAAAATGGAGATTAATTAGCTATATATTACATATTAATAGTGATGATCCAATACAATTATTAATTAGGAAATATATATTGCTAATATGTGAATGAGGAGGAAATATTTTAACATTACAATCTTAATTAAAGAAAAATAATCTAAATAACACAAAGTACCAACATTCAACTCAAAATAATACCAACTTTAAAATTTACTAGAAGCGACACAAACTATCAACGTATTTACCGAAAATAATATGTCTTAATTTTTCGGCAAAAAGATAACTCTGGCTATGACTTGACAACCGGAATCTTACATGTCAAATGGATAATTGTGTGATGTGAATTTTATTTTTGTAAACCAAGTTAATAACACAAAAAATAAAAAAATTATATGAATTAAATTTCTTTTTAAAATTTACTATACTTTAAATTATAACTTTTGTAAAAACATATTTTAAAAAAAATTAAACAATTTTTTTCTTGTAAATTTTTTAAAAATTTTTAGGGGAATTAATTTAAATTTGTATATATTTTAAATAATTATTGATATAAAAATAGTTTTTTTAAAAATATAAAATTAAAAAAAAGCTTCCAAAAAAGTTTAAAAAATTTCACAAGAAAAAAGAATTAAAAAAAAATATTTCTTACAAATTTTTTTTTAAAAAAAAAATAATCATAGGGTTCCCTTCCTCCCCACAGTTTTTTTTAAAGAAAAATTTGTTATAAATTATTATTTAAAAAAAACTTTATTTAAGTTTTTTTTAACATATTAAGTGCAATTAACTTGATTTAAACAAATAAAACCCACATCACATAATTATTTCTTGATAACATGTAAGATTAATTCTAGTTGCCACATCATCCCCGGAATTATAAATTTTGCCGGAAAAATAAGCCAAATTATTTTTGGTAAATACGTTGATAATTTGTATCGATCCTAGTAATTTTCAAAGTTGGTATTATTTTGAGTTGAATGTTGATAGTTGATATTATTTTGAATTATTTTTCCTTTAATTAAACTATCAGTTGAGATTTTACTAACATGCCTAAATCCACTTTTGTTTCAAATCTATGTTTAATTTATTTGTTTAACGTGGGGTTAAATGTTTTGGTATCAAGAATAAAGTGATAACAAGTATAAGATATAAGGTCGATGAAGTTACCCCTCTTGTTCTTAATTGATTTTAGGATCGGATGAAATCCAATTTACATGTGTTGAACTTGGACACAATGCGCATGTTGGCTTGGAAGAGCATTTCGATCCCTCGGATCCTGGCTTGTCGGTCTTATCGGCCTAAATACTCTAATTGCGGACATGAGCAATGAAAGTCCTTCAGATTGGGTTAACAGGTCTTAAAACATGTCATCAAGCGTGAAGTGGTTGTTGATGATTAAATATTCCTCAACCATAATAAAAGAGATAACTGACATAGTACAAATACACAAAATGTTGGTGGTGAACTAGTACTTTTATTGTCGATGGATTTTAGGATGGGACCCCATGTGACAATACCCCACGTAAACTCTAGCTGGTCGGAATTTCATATTTATTAAATAAGAGTGTCGTTGAAAAATTGTACTCACACTACCTTATAAAATTAATACGTAAAAATACGTAAAAATACTGTTAATGTGTGGAAATGTGTCTCACATCGACAATATCATACCGTGTGAACCTAACATATAAGTCCTAGGGCTACTCCTATTGCCAATTCGTTTTAGGATGGAACATGTTCGCTCGAAAGTGTGCGTGCAAATCTTAAATTTATAAAACTGAAATTAAAGCAAAGCGAACCCGCAGTGTATGGATCGGCGTAGTAAAATAAGAATTTCAGGGTATCAAACTCAGGGATTTGGGGAAATAAAATTAGTTCACAAATTGTCGAGCAATAAAATAGAAAGCTTTTGCAAATAATATTGGGAAAACAACGATTCTAAAGATTTGGGTATCTAATTGTGGCAATCGATTCAAGATATTCTAAAGGTATAAGGACAGAGTCGGGAATGCAAAGGTATATCTAAGGTAAGATTATGTACGGTGAAGTTCCAAACCCATATGTCTCACCCAAATGCTCTCTCTATAAAGGTTGTTGAGGCTGCAGTTTAAAAAGGATCGAAGGATAAGAATTACTCTCAAATACTCATGCTCAAACCCAAGGAAATCAAAGATAAGCCAAAACGGTTAAGGTTGTGACACTCGAAACCAAAGTAGAGTATGTTGAGTCTCACAACTCCCTAGGAAAGGTAAGTCAAGGCTAGGTTAAAGCAAATCTTTAACTTTGGATCAAAGCAAAAGCAAAGAACGTACGACAGAGGAAAACCACATGCAAACTTGAAGAACCACGGCCGTGGAACTCAAGAACAGACCGTGGAAAACCTTGACGACGGGTTTCTCGCAACTCTCAGGGTTCAATCTGTTTTGGTTCAATCTATCATCATCTATGCCACAACTATCAATCCTTCACCTTAGAATCACTTAAGGTTTTTAGCCAACAATCATCATCATAAAATCAATAATCAAATATGAAAGGGATAAAGGATGGAACTTTGAAACCTCAATGATAAACACCGAATCAATCTCAATAAAATTCAAAATCTATAAATCGTGTTCAAAATATGCGGAATAGAGTAAGAGTATATCACAAATCTCAAGAGCAAAGGAAGAACGGGATGTCAATCCGCCTTCTATTGAAAATCTAAGATCTTTTCCAAAGTACACAATCTTCGAATCGCGTCCTTTTCCGAATCTTCCCTGTACGCAATAGAATCTCCCGAAATCTCTCTAAGCAATGCTCTCGAAATGTGCTGGATGCAAGCCGTCTGTTTTTCTCCTTTCTTCAGCCATCTTATAGGAGGAAAATAGGGTTACAAAAACCCATTAACCGTTGCTGACGTGGCAAAATGACACGTGACAACCGTTACAAGAATCACGACCTAGTGCAATTTTCCACGCCCGTGGAATGGACCGTGGAACCTTTCTGTTGCTCTCGACCTTGTTTTCCACGGTTGGAATTGAATTAAATTACAAAATCACGACCGTGGAAACTCATGTATGACCGTGGAATGCTTGAAACGTGCATGAAATCTCTTATTTCCGAAAGCTTTCCACTCCTTGGCTTCTTCAATGCAACTCCTCGATGTCTAGCATGATTAAATACTTCTACTTACTCCATTCATGCTCAAATCCAAGCCTTTATTCAACTAAAAACACAACAAAGCTTGTGTAGATCTCTATATCTACAAAATAGGTGAATATACTCACAAATGCTTCAAACTTGTACACACACACAAAAGAAGGGAAAAACAACCAAAACATGAGCCTAAAATATCGTCATATTTCATGCTATCAGAACCCTGAAAGGCTTGTGTGTAGGTTCACCTTTACGTGCAAACCCTCCATGTATTAGACCTCATTGATATAAAAAGATTAATTTACAAATACCGAATGATCCGGTGAATGATATGGATCAGTAGATGAATATTGATAAAGATTTTGCACGTTTCGAGTGCTTCTTTCTTCTAGTGTGAAGAGTTCTACAAACTTTTTATTGTGTTTTAGGACCTTAGTTTCCCTAAGTTGTTTCATAGGGTTCGACCTTAACCTATCCATCTACCGATCCATATGATTCACTGGATCAAGCATCCATTTTCCCATTATTGCGGCCTATCTCCTCCATCCAAACCGTCGGTTTCTCCCTCAAGAATCGGGTTCAAGTAATTGATTATTGTTGTCAAAATATTAGGACTTCTTACGGCTTATCTACATAGAAAAGGCAAAATTGACTCTAATTTTTCGAACATGACAAGATCTGTTCTAATACCATGTAGAGAATTAAAACCTATTTGTTTCATTGACTTTAATCATGTATATACAAGTGAACAGAAATATAAAGTAATTAATAAATATAAACTAAGATAAGATCGACTTTATTTCTCACATTATCTTATTAATATCTATTTGACGCATCTAACTTATAAAACAATCGTTTAAAATATGTTATATAAACGTGACGATATTTTCTTCTTAGATGTGATACACAATGGGTCCAAATAAGACCATAACCACGTACTTGTCTATCTTATAATAATGCTCAAAACAAATGAAGCAACAATAATCGTATATATACACAAATGGCTATAATTCAAATTAATGATCGATCGAAATCGATAACGTGGTGCCCTGCTGAATGCATATGGGGTGGTCTTGCATATATATATGTAATAAGTGCATTTGAGAAAATTGGTCAAGATTGTTGTGTAAGTAGGCCATGCATTTGAACTTATTCATGTAATATAACTACTATACACTTTAATGGCTGACAGCCTATATATCGAACCATTAATCATTTATGATACGTCCCTATAATATATATATAGTAGGTAGGTTGATTTATAAGTATGCAAAAATTATGGTATTTGATCTAAAGATGTGGTAAAAAAAATGACAAATTTAATTCAATCTTTTTCATTGCCTAACACAATAAGGTCGAAGATCATGTGGGATTTTTGATCAAGGTTGTTAAAGTCCGTCACAACCGGTCAATAGAGCGAAGGTTGTGTACATATAAATGCATATGAATGTTAGTTTTGAGTATGACTTTTATCTTATAATTGACTGATGATAAAAAGAGAATAAACCACATATATTTTTAGATGTTAATATATAGTAGAATAAAAGTTGTGTGCATACGAGTACATATGCACATCAAGCCCAAGATCAACGAGATTTCATCATAAAAGCGAATTGACAATAAGAGGGGTAACCCACCTATTTTATATATTATAGGATCAAAATATTCCCACTTTGGATGTAAAATGTATTATATATATATATATATATATATACATATATATATATATATATATATATATATATATATATAAAGTCCGATACATACGGACTGTAGAAAGGGGGTCGTGTGCATACGAGCGCACTTGCACATTAGACTCAAAACCAGCACGTACTTAAACTCGATGAAGTTTCATCCTAAAACCAATTGGCAACAGGAGAAGTTGCTCACCAACCTTATATACTAGGCTCAAAATGTCCCAAACTTTCGATATAAGAACTTATTATCTTCAACAGTCTCACGTCAAATTTCTTAGGGGTTCAAATTTATCGTATAAAGACAAGAATTACTCTGCGTATATACATTAGGATGAATCTCGTGGACTTGTTTGTTGGCCTTAAAAGAGTTGTGCATGAAGTGGATTTTGGTACAATAAATTGGTATTATAGTCGAACCTTTATCCTGAATTTCATATATATATATATATATATATATATATATATATATATATATATATATATATATATATATATATATATATATATATATATATATATATGGAGAGAGAAATGCTTTCGATGTAAGTTGTGCTGACATAAAGACTGGGTAAGGCAGTCGTCAGCAGCAGCATTCATGAAGTTGTACGTGTTTATACACAGGTTAGTTAGGCAGCTCCTCTTCATCTGTTTACATGTTAGTTAGGTACTGTACACACGTATGTTAGCTACGTACTTAACCAATTCAAAATAATAGGAAAAACAAGTGAAGGAAATATATGAATGTTCGTCTAAATCTTAGGCTACACTATGAGTAACACAAGATTTCAGATGTGAAGATAAATATGTAATGATCTTGTGTGTTATGAAAATGCTACAACCATGAGAGAGTTCATGCAATAAGATCCGATATGGAGTCGAAATTGTTAGGATATCATAGATATTATACCGGTATAATATCGTATAATATCGTAGTTATATTAGGTTAGTATATATTTGATTTCTGAAGTAGGCAGGCCGCAGACATGATTACGATCAGAAGGGTCACGGAAGCTGGAGGTTGGAACATAAAGACTGTTTCGTTCAAATGTCCGTGAAGGAAGACATGAGTTGGTGAATAGACCAAGACCGAGACACTACAATACTGAGAACCATTCTGATTGTAGTTGGTTTAAAAACTGGACTGAATGTCTCATCACAATCAATGTCTAGCATAAATGTCCAAATGAGTTAATTGGTTATCAATACAGTTTATCACCCTGAAAATATGTCTGATTTGAACTTCTTCGAAAGAACGAAGATCCAATTTAGAGTCGGAATGTAAGGATAACAAGAAGTTAGGTGGTTGATAAATGTACTATTTTTGTGATCATCAACCCGTTAATCTTATTAGACACATTTCTTCTCATTCGTCAGATGATCGGTTGATCAGGTTTATTCACGCGCGAGTGTATCGTCGGGAGAAAATGATAAATTGAGTCGAACCTTCCGCATTCATCCTCCTTCCTCAACCATTTAACTTTTTGGGTTTTCATCCTTGTATGAAATGTACGTCTTTAAATCTACAACTGTGAAATATTGGTTTCAGTTAAAAATGTAGATCAAATTGACGGATGGTACGCCTAATGATAGACACTTAAGTGTTGCCCTAAAATTCAAGTTTATATCGGAAGAGTCTTTCAAAATAAGTTACGAAATATACCGGAGTAGAACGACATTGGCCGATTGAACCGAACGAGTCAAAGTAAAATTACCTACCACTATATGTATGCGGAAACTGTATATTTATCGTTCCTTGGTCCTTTGCCTTTTGCAGGAAAATGCATGCCTTGTCTTTTGAAAAGTTCCACCCTTTTATGAATAGTTTTTTCATTTGGCTGAATTTCCTAACTTATCTATTTAAATTTAAAATTTTATACTTTTTTTTTAATCTTTTGTTTTTATCCCTAATTTTAAAAAACCTTAAAATTTATATTTTTTATTTTGTCTATGCATGCATTCGTTCATTTTTTTGGGTAAGATTGTGAGTATATAAAGTTATGAATTTATTCGAATGAAAAACGACTTACAAACGAGTCATCCATGGAAAACTCAACCCACATAAATCATCTAAAATTAAAACAGTAAAATTTTCGGTGTTATCCAATACGTGTAAACCAAGATCCAGGGAGAAAATGAAGTTGATCAACGAATCCGCTACCCGATTAACTTCTCGATAAATATGACGAAGTACAACGATCTAGTCTTGCGCAAGCAAGCCTTGACACCAAAGAATAGGGTTGTAATATGAGACAAACTAATAGGGCTCAACAAAAGCTCGACTCGAGCTCGTACATTTTCTAAACGAGGCGAATATGAACACAATTTTAAAGCTCGTATAAAATTTAGGTTCGGCTTGTTCGGGGGAAAGCTCGGCTCGTTCGGCCTAAAATAACACTATAGGAGCATTATTTTAGTCGAGCTAATCGGGTTCGGCTCGTCAAATCTCGGTTCGAACTCGTCCACTCCTAAACGAGCCGAATATGAACACATTTTGAAGCTCGTATAAAATTTAGGCTCGACTCGTTTATAAGCAAGCCGAGTCTGAACATGTCAATTCCTCGCTGGTTCAGCTCGTATTACACCACTACTAAGGAAATGACGCATAGCGTCCACCCGTCCACCCTTTATTGACAAGCTGGAGAACTAAACGTGAATCCGGCCGGTTCAACAACCAACTTACAAAACCATTTGCTCCAACCAAGATCCAAACAGTAAACCAAGCCCCATAATTCCGCAACCGGTGCAATAAAATGCCAATGTTTGCCGCAAAACCCCTTTCCAAGCAGTCCATCGGGAGTCCAAATCCTTAGTTTCAAGAAAGGATGCATAACATTATGTTTGAATTTAACGCATAATTTCATCGGAGTTTCATCTTAAAATATATTGAGAATAAAGATGTGCCATATTTAGTATAAGAATGACATTTATAAATGTAAAAATTAAATAATAACTAAATTATTAAAAATATAACTTATTTCCTTAGAAAATAAAATTTTACTTACTGAATTTTTTCAACTCTATAATTAAAGAGACAGCAACTATATATTAAGATAATGTTCGATTACATTTTGATTCAAACTACTCAATGATGATAATGTAGTGATAAATAATTCGTTATTTTTGTAGTATACGAATGTGCCCACTTCCACCTAATACATATTCCTGCTTTGTGCTTGAAAATGTCAATTCGATCTGCAATAATCCATCGATCAAATAATATAGATAAATTATTTTTTTTAAAAATAGAAAGCGGTTACGGTTAGACTATCTCCTAGAGGCTAGATGTAGTCCACCTAAAGCATTCATGCAGATGAGAACACAAAGTTCGGAATCATTAGAAAACCAGATGTTGGGGTTCGATATTCTCATATGGGTTAATCGATCAGCAACACAATGATTTGTCTGAAAACATCTCTGATCTGGATTTCGTTAAAAAAAAACAGTGATCCAGTATGAAGTCAAAAATAATCATCTCGACCCACGAACAACTCCACGAGTCTTGTTGGAGTCCCTTGATAAAATAACACAGATAATTGATTAAACGTGTACACAGTATTAACATTCTTTTATGTATAGCCAAAAAAAGTTAAAAATATAAAAAGTTATATGTTCATATTCAAGTGATAGGTCGACTTAATATTTATATACTATAGGGTGAGTATAGGTCCAAAATCGAACCAAAGTGTTACAAAACGAATCAAACCTAAAGTCGATTTTCTTGAAACCTTAGACCGAAAACCCAACCTAAAAAAGTAGGTTCGGTTTCGATTTGGACCTAAAACCGAAAATTTGAAATATTAGAACCCAAAACCGAACCTACTAGGTCGGTTTCGATTCGGTTTAGGTTTTGGACCTAAACGGACCAAAAAAATAAAGTTTCAAATCTCGATAAACTAACAAATATGAAATATCCAAATCTCAATAAAATAATAAATATGAAAACCTATAAAAAATGAATTTCATTCCACTCTTCAAAGCCACTTTTTTATTTTCTTAGATTAAAATTCGGTTTTGGTTGAACCGTTGCTTTTACGGTTTTTAACCGAATCCAAACAAAAACTGATATTTTAAAAAACAAGGACCTAGACCGAACCTAAATTGTCGGTTCAGGTTCGGACTAGACCGAAATTATTCAGTTTGGTTCGGTTCAGGTAAACCGAACCTAACTTGCTCAACCCTATAATACTAAAGCAACTCCCATTTTGTCCTAACGTGGTGAGCATCGGTCCAAAACCAAACCGAATTGCTATAAACCAAACCTAAAATCAATTTTCCTGAAACGTTGGATCAAAAATCGAACCTATAAAAGTAGGTTCGGTTTTGGTTTGGACCTAAAACCGCAAACTTGAAATTTTAGAACCTAAAACTGAACCTATTAGGTCGGTTTAGGTTTTGGACCTAAACGGACCGAAAAAATAAAAGTTACAAATCTCGATAAAATAACAAATAAGAAATATCAAAACCTCGATAAAATAACAAATATGAAAACCTATAAAAATTGTAATTCATTTCACCCTTCAAAACCGCCTTTTATTTTCTTAAATTAAAATTTAGGTTTCGGTTAAGCCATCAATTTTACGGTTTTTAAAAAAAAACGAACATAAATTTTTTTTTTAACTAAAACTAAGACCGAACCTAAATTTTCGCTTTTGTTTCAGTCTAAACTGAAATTACTCGGTTCGGTTCGGTTCATGTAAACTGAACCTAACTTGCTTAGCCCTAGTCCACGTATCAACATCTAAGGTCGTTCACACCAATATTTTTTAATTTATTTACAGATTTGTCACAATATATATTTACAGATTTGTCATTAATTATTTTACAATTTTCTTTATTAGAATTAATTTACGGTCATCATGTCACAACAATTTTGTTTTAAAAATAAATAAATATAGCTATCCACCAATTAAAATTAACAAATTGACCTAATATAATTCGATTTTGATGAAAAAATCTCACGCAAATCTTATAACCAGATTTTACACATTTTTTAAAATTTAAAAGTAAATCAAAATTTACTCCTCTAACTTTATATAAGTAACCGATGTCATTAAGAATCAAAGTCTACTCTCGTCACTTTTATTTCTTCTTTTTCTTTCAGTAAATGTACGTGACAATATATTGAGATATAAATATAATACTCTAATAATAATCTTTATAATAAAATTTTAATTGTGTCCTTTTATTTACTAAAAAGTTATAATTTAATCCTCATTAATTTTAGGCATATCAGTTAATAAAAAATATATTTTTATAAAATAATATGCAATACATAATGCATAAAAGTGAAAATATAAAATTTTATTTAGACAGAATTTGCACAAGTTCAAGAATACTACACTGATTACTCTAAACTATGATTGCATCCTTTACAATGTGCTTTGTAATTTTCAGTTTGTACCTTAAACTTAAAATCTCCTTCTGTTTATTTACACACCCGCATTTCGTTGGTAACTACTCTATAGTTGTTTAGTGTTTCATGTTAGTTAGGTACTGTTTACATGGAGTTAGCTACGTACTATTCAAGATAACAAGAATGACACTGTTCAACACTATATATATTTACCCAAGTTTCCACTAGGTTTCTGTGTTACATGAGCGAGTTAGTTGGACTCGGCTTGTAAAAAGTTCGGATGATTCATTTTGAACAAGTCACATTTTAACGTTTTTTAATGTTGGAATAGATTTGAAATAATGAGAGAAAGAGGACCCTAAAATTTTTCATTTTGTGAAATGGGCCTCTAATAAATTTACTACATAAAATAGGTCTGAAAAGTATAAACTAGGTTACTTTAGACATTGAATTGATAAGAGAGGGGTGCAGGCTTTTTTTTGAAATGATTTGATGTTAATTTTTTGGGGAAAAAAAAAACACTACTTACCCACAAATAAATTACCCAGGAATACATTACCCAGGAATTTTGAGATTACCCAGAAATAGATTACCCAAGAAGTTTGGCATTACCCAAAAAGTTTGACTGTTTTAGATTACCCCGAAATACATTACCCAGGAAGATGAGAAGTTGGAGATTATCAATGGATACAAACAAACACTACTTACCCACAAATAGAAAATGTAAACAAACATTGCTTACCCACAAATAGAATAGGAAATTTCAGTGTTTTAGATTCACAAAAAAGAAGAGATGAGAAGTTTCAGATTACCCACAAATATATTACCCAAGAAGTTTGAGATTACCAAAAAATAGGAACAAACACTGCTTACCCAAAAATAGGAACAAACACTGCTTACCCAAAAATAGGAACACACACTGCTTACCCACGAATGCATTCCGGTGAAGAAGAAGCTCAACAAGCAGTCCAGATTTCTGTGTTTCAATGGAAAGAAGAAAAGAGCTGCATATGGATACCCAGAAATAAATTTAGGTTTGAAAGGAGGGAAGAAGAAGGGACAAAGGAGGGAAAAAGATGGGCTGACTGAATTAATTGGACTATTTTCTGATTTTTTCTACATGTCACCCATCAAATCAAATGAAACCTATGTCCCCTTACTTTTCTGATTTTTTCTACAATAGGAGCCCATTTTCTAAATGAAATGATGAGAGACCCTAAATCTAAACTCTACATTATAAAAAGTCCACATTGCAAATTCAGCCAATAGATTTTAGGCTCGGTTTGATCCGCTAGACTAACGTCGTATGAACCGGTCTATATATATATATATATAGAGAGAGAGAGGTCGGTTCCGGTGAGGAGGAGGCTTTTAAATATGAATAAAGAGCGGTGTCAAACATTAAATGAGTTCTAAACCTAGGGTTTCCATACAAGATATCATTAACGGCATTTTGGTAATTAAATAAATCTAGAAAAAAATTCAAATGCTAAAGAGGAAGAAAAAATGTTCAAACCTCTCACTCACATTTCTTCCTTTCACGTTCTTTTCTTCCCCTCTCGCAGCTAACACACAAGCAAGTACGCTTCATATTTGTTCCATTTTTCAACCAAATTAGAGATTGATTACATAAAAAATGGTGAAATCAAAGAGAATACAAGTCGATCAAGTATTGTTCTTCGAATTTCCACTCTTATGGTTTAAGTTTCCATTCTTAAGGTTTAGGTTTCCATTCTTAAGGTTTAGGTTTCAAAATCAAATTTATTTGAATTTTTTTTGTGTTTGATAGGTTTTGATTGAGAAAATACATGTAAACATATATGATGAGTTGATCTAATGGCTCCAATTGAACAATCTATGTGCTCTTTTTATGGTGCACGCAAACTGTTTGACAAAATGCCTCCATAGATAAATAGTCTATAATATTTACATGAACAACGACATAGAAAAGTATGAACACCGATGAATAAAAACATGAACAATGACGTATAAAAGTACGAACACCGATGAACAAAAACATGAACGACGTATAAAAGTATGAACACCGATGACTTATATATAACTCTTACACATACCTAACATATTATCATCTTTTAACGTTTTGTGATGAGTTTTTTTATTTATTTTTTTGTGGTTATATATTGTAAATGAACATCTATCCATTATAAAATGAACACAAAAGAATAAATGAACATGACACTTTGATAAATAAAAACACTATGTACACAGATGAATAAAAACATGAACAATGACATATAAAAGTATAAATACTGATGACCTATTTTAGAAGATATTTTACCAATTTTTAAGTCAATTTATAAAAATGCCATTAATAATGAGCGTGTGGGAGCCCTTGATTTAAAACTCATCCAATTGCTCACATCCCTCTTAATGGTATTTTAGAACATTGAATGAGGTCTCGTCCCGCATATATAATATATACGAAACTGAACTCTGACATCAAACGGAGGAGAAATGGAGAGGGCGTTTTGGAATGGCATTGACCCGGTTATATCAACTGAACTCTGACATCAAACGGAAGGACCCGGTTAGACCCGGTTAGTCATGGCTCAGATGGATGTTAAAGCCTTTGGAGATGGCGTTTTGGATTAAGGATGAGGTCTCGTCCCGCGTATATACGAAACTGGTCACAACAAAACTGTTATAAAGTTTGGTTTTTTAGAAGAGTTGGTCCTGACTCCAACATCAAACGGAAAGACCCGGTTAGTCCTGGCTCAGAGTTCAGTTGAGCTTCCATATGACAACTTTGTAGAGGGGGGCTAGTCCTGGCTCCGGCAGTGGATATGGTGAAGAAAAGGACAGTGGTCAGCCTTTGGAGATGGCGTTTTGGATTTGGGTTCACTTGAGAATGTTTTGGTCATTGACGCCATCTTTCTCTTTTAGCGCCGGCACCATTGTTAGAATGCCGGACTTTAGGAGAGGGTTTGATCTTACCTCTAACATTCATTGAACAAGACAGAATTTATTCTCTACCGGATAGAGGAAGTACGAGCCCGACAAGAGAGAAGGTTAATTCTTATTCTCTATCGGATAAAGGAACTACGAGCCCAAAGGAGGACGTCCATGAGGTGATCCACATGACTATGGACTTGTCGAGCCCAAAAATAAAATCGTCTTAGTTTCAAGACAAACTACATATCCAAAACTAGTCCGGACTCGATTATGGACTTATCTGAGTCCAACACAGCTAGGCTGGGTGTGGTACTAAAACCAATTGACACCAAGGGGAGGAGGCCAACTCAACTGATTTAAACTTATGTGCATCATGTCAAACTCAACATTAACCCGCAAAATCAACGTTACAAAACAGAAACAAACCTAGTTCCACATCATAAATAAGGAAGATAATATGTTGATCCATAAACTTTAGTCCTGCTGATAAAAAGTAAGACCTCCATAAATACAAAAACAAAGGCTAAGAAGGGGGAAACCAAAAAAAAAAGTTAGAAAAGACAGACAAATTGGCCTCAACTCAAGTGTTGCAAATTTGCAAAATGTCATAGAACCACCTCTCGAAGCACAATTAAGACATAGATAAGCCTATGTATCTCTTCCCAAAATGACAAGCCTTTCACGGGAAATTTGGACACATACCTGACAAAAGTTACACCATCACGTTCTTATTTCTATCTTTTAGTAGCTGGAGCCGTCTGACGTTTTAAACCAACTTGAAGCCTTTCACCCTTCGACAACGTTAACGAGTTCGAACTCGATTAGAGATAAGTTGATGTCCTCCTTCACAGAGAAATCAGCTGGTTCTGTGACTTCAACACGGCCCCACTTGTCTACAGCCAGCCTCATTGATCCCTTGAACATGTCGATTTTTGCATTGCGGAGTGTCACAGTTGCCCCTGTCTTCAATTGGTCCACTGAGAATGGGTAACAGTAATATTGATTAGAACACGGGAATTCACAGTTATATTTGCATTCGCCGCAGCATTTTATGGAGTAAACTACAAACTGCTTAATCAAACTCATGTAGAACTGTGGTTACAGCAGTGTACAGGAAGTGATAAAACCAATTGTATATTGGATCTGTATCAAAGATTAGCAACATATACATATTATCAAACAGCATGCCATGGGTCAGTAATCTGAAAGCACCGGGAAAATAGAAAAAGTGTCACGTGTGACACTTTTTCTATTTTCCCGGTGCTTTCAGATTACTGGCCCAAGAACCCAATAGCTTAAGGTATATCCCTAATCTAAAGATGCCATTACCAATAAGGACTATAAAGAAGTTGACCCAATCTTATATACCAACATAGTTACAAATCAATAAATCACGAGGCACAGATGCTGGGAGTCTGGGAGCCGAAGTGTAAAAAGTACTTAACAACTAGCAATGCTTAGACTACAATGCGGCAAATGCAAACACATGTTTAGCTTCACCAAGCATAATTGGTTCCAAATAATTTCAGAGTTGAATAATTCCATACAATCAAGAAATAGATTGTAATATTGTACATACTATTAATCCCTGTAAGTAAGCAGATGGCCTAATACACATCAACATTAAAGTATAATAGACTTGACTAGCATCATAGTTGAACAATTGAAAGCATCAAATCATGAAACTTGATCTCAGAATCATAAAGGGGCCATCTTGGCAACGATAACCAAAAACAATAATCAACATCACCAATCCCCTTACACAATGAAACAAAATACCTTGTTCGTTTCTGGCAGTGAAGACAATGATTCCAGTCTCATCACCTAACAAACACTCAGCAATTCGCATTTGACGCATCTGAGGGCCATCTGGACGACCCCTCTGCATGATTAACTTTGAATCAACGACTTTGACGGTTAGAGTGTGGCCAGAGGTACCAGGTCTAAGCTGATCCACTTTTGTAAACACTGGTTTCCTCATCCCTGTCTTTGACTCAGCCATTGTCGAAAAGCTTCACCAAAGCAATCCATTACAAGAAAAATTAAAGTCTAAGACACTTATTGCACAATTTTAAACAATGCAAAAGATAGAATTTACTAAAGATTGCATCAACAAACACCTATAGAGCTTGCATGTAAGATCAACACTAACAGATCGCGACCAAAAAAAACCGTATATTCAATCCAAACTATGATTTCTAAGACACGAGAACTCGGACCAAAATTGAACTTATACTAAAATCAAAGCAACAGGACCAAAAACCCTAGATACAGAATAAAACCAATTCCCTGGTCAGATCGAAAATAGTAATCAATAACAAACATCGTAATTACCTGAAATTTGATTGGGAAAGACGCGAGAGCGAGTGAACAGATATGGATCGAGTTTAAGTTCTTTGGAAACGCAGCCGCAAGAAAAAGTACTTTGGGATTTTCGACGTTTACTTATATTCTGAAGTCAGCGGATGAACGTGAGACTGAATTTGGGCTGAGGATATCAGATCGCGGATTGATGGAAGAAATATCTATCTTCAAAATTTGTTTTCGCCCTTATTTTCGATTTTGCCACCTTAATCCGCACATATGGGCTTTTGTCAACCCTCAACCGGCCCAAATCGCTCTAATGGGCCAATACTTGTGTATATAATATCTTTTTTTTTTCTTTTTCCTAATAGAGTTGGGAAAAAAAAAATTACAAGATAAAATTTACTTTTCAACAAAACAAAACTTCCATAACAACTTTCATAGCATAGGTAGAAGTATTTGCCAAATCTTTTTTTAAGGGGTTAAACTTTTTTTTTTTTTTTACTTATTTCACCGATATAATATTTTTATCGATAGATAAAAATTGAACTAACACGTAAAAAAAAGGTGATTCAATCTAATCGATATATCAAAACAATATATGATGGCGTTACCTTGATGATTATGCGAAAAAAATATTTTTTTAAAAAAATCAAAACAAACTCAAATCATAAATACATGTTAACTAGACCTCGGCAAAGTCAAGCCAACCCATATCCACGGATAAGCCGTGGGTATGGGTAAGGGTTAGACCTGATCATTTTCGGGTAGCATGTCCGGCCTGCTCATACTGGAAACGGACAGGTAAGAACGGAGAAAGTTCGATCGGGCCGAGAGCCATATCCGAAAGCTATTATTTTTGTATACTATGTCCGACGGACTTTAAAATTCAGCCCGAATCCCAATCAAGTCCAAATTTGCCCGGTTCTATTATCTAATGTTAAGTTAGTCGATAAGGACGCGTCACTTTCTCTACTAAAATTATGAATTTGATTTTGATTTTCGTTGCTAACATGAAATGTCTAAAGACGTCGGAAGTTTACGTTGAGCTATAGTGATAACGGAAATCCCAGGGAAAAAAGAAGTTACGAACATCCTAAATCAATGTGTCCAGGTTCATGAATTGAAAATTTTAAAATTACGTTATCCGTATATTCCAAATATTTGTGGTGAAATGCAAATACAACCAAATGAAAGAACCCATCACAAATACAAGATGAAGACACAACAAACAGAAGTTATTGTTCACTCACACAAGTGACACAACCAAATGGAAGCTATCCTTTCCGCCACCGCAATACCACCCAGAACCACTGCTACAACAAATCTTATCCCTAGCTATCTCATCCACACCTCCAAACCCTCTTCAATTTCCCTCTTCCCCAAATCTATCAGATCAAAACCCACATCTAAAACCTTCCTTGCTGGCAAAATCCCTGCCGTCCATCCCATCAAATTCAGGGTATCAGCAAGCTCTCAAACTGCGTCTGCTTCACTCGAGACAACCACTATTCCAACGGAAATGAAGGCTTGGGTTTATGAAGAATATGGAGGTGTTGATGTTCTTAAGTTTAACCCAAATTTCCCGGTTCCTGAATTGAAAGATGACCAGGTTTTGATCAAGGTTAAAGCTGCTGCTCTTAATCCTATTGATTTTAAGAGACGACTTGGCAAGTTTAAGGCCACTGACTCCCCTCTTCCTGTGAGTTTTACATGCACTCCCTCTTGTTATTTTTTTATTAACCTCTTAATTGTGTTTGTTTTATGCCCTAAATGTTCACAAGCATTTAAACATAACCTTATGCGGTCTTTGTTTGCATCTGATTTATCCAAATATATTTAACTGTGAGCTCAAAGGAACTAGTAAATGTGCTTAGTCTTAGTCAGATCTTGCATTTTGTTTGAGAGAAATTATGTCACACTTCTTACAAAACTACCCGTTAAAGCCAAACTTGCAATAAGTCATCTATAGTCAAGCATTTCTAGCTATTGTGTTAAGATGTGTGGAATTGTCCCACACCGAACAATATGATAATACATGAACCTGACATATAAGTACGAGGGATACTCATTATTGCCAATTGGTTTTAGTATGGAACCGAGAAGTTGGTATCAGAGCGGTTAGTCTATTTCCTACCAAAAAAAAGAGCGGTTAGTCTATTCGGCTCGCGATCCCAACCTGTGGAAAGTGCAACTCGGTCTATATCATTCAGTTACTCCTATTGCCAATTGGTTTTAGGATGGAACTCAGGTTTATGTGCTGGGCTTGGGCCTAATGCACCCGACTCCCGCTCTACCGGTCCGTTTGTATCGGACTTTGACTTGTGGCATTATGAAACCGTTAATAATACAAGTTCAACATAAGGTTCACTGATGTAATGTTAGTTTTGTAAAAGTAGATTACATAAGGGGTGGTTGTTGATAATTTGTAGGATTTGGTAACTTTGGATTAATGTTAGTTTTGTAGAAGTAGATTACATAAGGGGTGGTTGTTGATAATTTGTAGGATTTGGTAACTTTGGATTTAAAAATGAGTGGCCCTTTCTAGTGCAGACTGTCCCGGGATACGATGTTGCAGGTGTGGTAGTGAAGGTAGGAAGCGAGGTGAAAGAATTCAAGGTAGGGGATGAAGTTTATGGAGACATTAATGAGAAAGCATTGGAAGGACCCCATCAATTTGGAACACTTGCTGAGTATACTGCTGTTGAAGAAAAGCTACTGGCTCTTAAGCCCAAAACCTTAGATTTTGTTCAAGCTGCTGGGCTTCCTTTAGCCATTGAAACTGCTAATGAAGGTCTTGAAAAAGCCGGATTTTCCGCTGGTCAGTCTGTTCTTGTATTGGGTGGTGCTGGTGGTGTTGGTTCTTTGGTTATTCAGGTATCCACATTCTTGAATTAGGTTTTATTTATACTCTTCTGATAAATTTCATGTTAGTTGTTTTGGACTGTTTGAAAATGCAGCTTGCAAAACATGTGTTTGGTGCTTCAAAGGTTGCAGCTACTGCAAGTACTGGAAAAATAGAATTTCTTAAGAGTTTGGGTGTAGATATTGCTATTGACTACACAAAGGAGAAGTTTGAAGATCTTCCGGACAAATTCGACGTCGTATACGACGCAGTTGGTAAGATCTTAATCCCGCCATTTCTACTCTCACATCAGTCATCGTCATGGCATATTTAGGAGTGTAAATGGCTTGCTTAACTGAACTGAGAAATTCACAAGTTTTGAACACCATAAATGAACCATATTGTGCTTCGGAAAAATTTAACTGAAACCAACCATATAAGACTACTATGTAAATTATGTCCTAACTAACAATAAGTGTTTGTTTGGTATTCATATCTGGATATCAATATATCAGATATCGGTTAAGATATGAGTATGAGATTGATATCCGATATTTGTTTGGTAGTTTTAGTATATGAAAGACAATACAAAGAAGTGATATATTATATGATGATTTTCCTCTAGAGAAAGAGTTCTAGAGGAGAGGAACGAAAGAGGGAGGAGAAATATAAGATATGAATACCAAACAGGCCCTAAGACTTTGGCCATCCCGAAATTAGCATTCATTTCTGTAATGTAACATGAACACAAAATTCTGGACCTTTTCTCATGCATATATTCTGTTGCAAAAATAACAGGAGAAGGTGAGAGGGCGGTGAAGGCAGTGAAAGAAGGCGGAAGCGTGGTGGTTCTCACAGGTCCAGTCACCCCACCGGGGTTCAGATTTGTTGTAACTTCCAATGGAGCTGCACTCAAGAAACTTAACCCGTTTTTGGAGAGCGGAATGGTGAAGCCCATAATCGATCCGAAGGGTCCCTTTTCGTTTGACAACGTCGTTGAAGCATTCTCCTACCTCGAAACCAACCGAGCTATAGGAAAGGTAGTCATACACCCTATTCCATAGTAAAAAAAAACATATAAGCTACATGTAGAGAGCCCTATATACAATTTAACATGCGGGAGCTGCTGTATTTACTATCGAACCGTGTTATTTGGCTGATCAATATTGGCTTGTTATAGTGAACATTGTGTTTGTACTTTGTAGGCTTGTAGCCGTTGATGTTTCCGGCTTGTTGTTCATTTATCACTTATTAGCTGTTTATTAATCTTCGACCACCGATTGGCTGAGGCCTTGTTTGGATTAGTTTTTGTTTAGGCTCTTGTGGACTTTTGATATTTTGCTTTTTACGGACCAAATTCACAAAAGTATTCGAGTTTTCTTTAGCCGAAGATTAAATTTTGAAAATATATAATTTTTCTTTCACCTTTACAACATAAATCATTTTTCTTTCATCTTTACAACTTGAATTATAGATTATTTGTAAACCAGTTCAGATTCAGGCAGCCCATCTGAAAACAGGCGGCTATGAACAGATAAAGAAGTTCGACTTGACCGAAAAGCTGGCACGTCGGGTCGGAATCGGGCACCATTCTAGGCCCGAAAAGCCCTGTTTGTCCACCATATATATATATATATATATATATATATATATTTAGTATAATTATAATAAATATAATATATTTTACATAAAATAATAAATATAACTTTTTATTTAGAAAAATGATATTAAAAATATTTTTTTTAAAAAATAATAAACAGGAACCCGCAGGTCAGGTCCGCTTGCCCGCCCGCCCGAATATAACAATAATTTCAGGCCTGATAGTCAGGTTCGGCCCGACCTGAACCCAGGACCGAGCCCGAATTTGAACAAGTCTTGACAGTTATAACTCTTGAAATAATCCGAACCAAACGGACCCTTAAATCGTCCAGGAATATCTAAAAGTTGTTGGGCCGGTAATTAGACAAGCTTCGGCCCAAATATCCGCCGTTAGGCCTCCCGGCTAGATAATGGTCCAAATCAACGGCCGAGTAAATCGATCAGACGTGGCAATATTATCCAGTTTATTATTAGAGTACATTCTTTTCAAATTAACTTGCGTGCCAAATTTGGCAGGAACGATAATTCGAAAAAAATACAAAAAGTTGATGCAATGCGTGAGAAATTTATATCACAAAATTATGAATTTTGAGATGCATGTATGAAAATTACTTTTAAAAATGTATTCAGGTTAATAATCGTTTCGCTCCATAATTCTATTTATAACGTCATAATTCCGATTTACTACGTCATTATTCCAAAATAAAATGCAGCCGCTAAATTTACATATTTTGTCGAATAAAAAAAGCTGCCGATTACGAATAATCGGGGGATTTTCCTTTCAAATTCTGCTGCTGCTCCTCTTAGACCCACCAATTCGAGGTATGATTCGTCTCTCTTGAATTGATTTTACTCTAGCCTCATCTTATCGTGTTATTCATGTGTTAAGTTCTTCGTTTCTGCTTTTGAGTTCTAGTCGATTGATTGGAAATTGGAATCATTGGATAGAGGATTGTTATCGCTTTTTAGTCGATCAAATTACACCTTAATTGTTTGTGTTTCACTTTAGTTTGGGAAATTTGGAGTTTTGCTTGAACTGGATCTTATTTCCTTTGCTTAATTCTGTTGATTTTTTTTATTTTATCGACAGTTTTTGGCCTTTTTATGAAGGCATTTTGATGGCTGTCATGATTTCTGTTGATTAAAGAAATTAGATCCACATAAAACTTGTAAAGAAACTATTGGAAGAATAATTTTCAATAGATACGTTTGCTGTTTGGTGTTTTGTTGATCATATTTCCATTTTTATGTACTTAATGATGACGATGGATAGAGCAACTGGTATGCAAAGGCAACTGTGGTGTAATCAGCATCATATCATATTTTGAAAAAAATTAACATTGAAGGACTGCAACCAGCCAATCACCATTACACTTTTGGTATTATATGTTTTAACCGATTGAATATAACTTATTATGCTCTTTATTTGATCATTTGTTATTTCAGTACTCAGATGAGCCAGCCATTATCTATCATTTTCATCTGAACTTAAGGTTTGAAGTTCTTATTAGACACCTACATCTTATATCATTTGATTTTCAGTAGATTGCTAGATCAACTATCTGTTTGAATTGGAATGTTTGATTCATTTGAATCTAATCTTGGGTAGGATTGATTTTTATCCGTCGATATGGTGAAACACTCTCCTTCACCTTCAATCTCGTGCACACATGTTCTGCCTTCAGCAGTACAAATTTCACATGTTCCTGGTGCTGATTCCAGAAATGAATGTTCGGGATCTTCATCTAGAATCCTTAATGATGTGCATATTGTAAGCGACCTTTTTCTTTTTTATGCAACGAGTCTCTTATGTACACGACTTTTTGAATGGCTTACACTTTGTACCCGTCATTTTTTTATTTGAACAGTCTGCTCAGTTAATGGAGAACTTTCTTGAACTTGCCAGAGAAAATACAGACAAAGATATGGAGACATGTGGGATTCTCGGTGCTTATCCTGTAAGATTCAATATTGTATATGCAAATGTTCAGATTCAATCCAGGAGCTGATTTGTTAGTTTTGAAGAAGGAATAAGAGCCTTCTTCAGCATTTAACAATCCTTGATCGTCATTCATCTGATGTCGTTGTTAATTAATGCTGAGTTTTTTTTTTATTGATTACTGTAAGGACATCGCTTATCCTTGAACTAATAACAGTGACCAATTTCTTCCAGAAAGGGAGTATCTTCTATGCTGTGACTCTTGTAATACCAAAACAGGAGTCAACTTCCAGTTCAGTGAGTTCCTTGTATACTTTATCTCAATTGTGAGGCTATTTGGCTCATTTAACTTGTAGAGTTATATTGCCTGGCCTAATTATCTGTTGGATCAATTTGATTTTCAGTGCCAGGCTTCATGTGAGGAAGAAATCTTCGCTGTACTAAACGAACGATCTCTTTTTCCTGTGGGTTGGATTCATGTATGCATGCTTTCCCTTTCTTGGTTCTTATCGAGAAATTCTCAGAGGAATAATCAACAAATTCTCCTATTGAAATAATTATATTTTTCCCTTTGCTCATTCTTGGTTATATTGCTTGAGTGTTCTTATATCCATGTTGTTAACCTATCATCTTTGATCTGAACTATAGTGATAAGCAACAGTGTGATTTTTCTTGTGCCTTCTGACTTTTACTGATGTAGGTACTCTTATTCAGCTTAAGTATATAATTCTTGTATATATACTCATAACGATTTATTATCTATATAGAATTTCCAAAACTAATCTTGTGACCTTAATATACATCAAAATAAGTACCCGTTGATCTCAGAGTTGCTTCATGTCATCATTCATCAATTGATCTGCACACTTGGCACTCGTATCAACCTTGATCATTATTATCATTTATCCAATTATTTTGGAAGCTTCAACTTCAGCTGCTTTTTTATGGAGGACTAGGTTTTATTCCTGGGTTGTGCTTATAGTGTTGTTTGGATGTCATTTTATACATACTACATTTTTGTAAAACCCCAAACTGCAGAAGTGCTTAATGTCCATGTTATGGTCTTTGAGCTGAACTGTAGTGATAAAACAGCAGTATCATATTCCTCATGATTATGTCATGACCTTAAATAATTGCACTGACTCGGTTTCAATTTACACCAGACGCATCCTTCTCAAAGTTGTTTCATGTCATCAATTGATCTGCACACTCAGTACTCATATCAGGTATATTAGCCTCACTTTTGTCTGAAATTGGATTTGATCTTCTGCTTGCATATATCTTGAATTTACTGAGCCTAAAACTATGCTTCTGTTTTCACTGCTTTGAATAACAATTATTTCTATTTGCTGTTTTCTTTTGTACTAGCATGCAGAACACCAATTTAAAAACCGTGTATATTTTTCCAGGTAATGGTTCCAGAGGCAATAGCTATCGTCGTGGCCCCGACTGACAAGTCAAGGTTTTTACTACTGTCTGTAACCGCTCAGTTGATCATATATGTTTCACGTTCGTCGAATTCATTTATTTCCGCATCTTTCGGATTATGTTCCACCGCACTAACTATTTATCTTCATGCAATTTTCATGATACTTGTAGTCTTATCACTTTTGAGTTAACCTTATACGTTTGTTTTGGATACCTTGTTTCTGTTAGACCCTCCTGATCAGCTTAGTCATCTTTAGATCCTTTATATGTCTGATGATTTGTCCATCTGTTCTTGATGGGATGGGTGACTGAGTAAATCTGTCTTTTCCTTCGGTTAATATTGATGGAAGGTTATGGTTTTTGTCTGTTGTTTTGGGTTTATCTTCTCATACTTTTTTACCTACTCCTTATACTCATCTGCTTCAAATTGGTGGGTCTGTAAAATTAATAACTAGTCTTTTGTCAGCACCTGTTAAGTTTTCCGTAGACACCCATAATGTACATCAACTGCATTGTATTATTTTCTTTTTGATAATTCTTAGTATACCACAGGATGGCATATGTTATGGGTGCATCTAGATTGTTTCATGAACCTAAGTTAATAATGAGACGCCGGCCTGAACCAATTCTTGTAAAATTGTGATTGAGATTGATTTGCATTCATCTTTAGTGTAAGACATTCTTATGCTTGAGTCTTTTTGATAACCTTCAGGAGCCATGGAATATTCCGGATATCTGATCCAGGCGGAATGACGATCCTAAAGGATTGCCAAGAGCGCGGGTTTCACCCTCACAAGGAACCATCTGATGGTGGTACCATATATGAGCTGTGTTCACATGTCTATATCAACCCTAACTTAAGATTTGAAATATTTGATCTGCGACGCTGATGTGACGCGTCACCTGTTCTAAGGTTTGCCTGAGGAGGTACGCTTCTAAAATAAATGTTACATATACAAGCTCCATCTATCTTAGTCGTACTGACCTAGTAGGGTCATTTCCCACTTGATATAGATGAAGTTGATACAATAAGATCCTCCAAATGCTTGTTAGTGAATTAGTAATAAGTATACTTTCCTCTCAGAAACATGGAGCTTAAATAGAATGGAAACCCTATCATTAATTAAGGAAGTATATTTCTAAATCAAGCTTATTAGCCTATCTCCTGGTAGAAATAAGCAGAAACAATAGAGTTTCACTGAAGTATATGTATCTCATCAGTATACTGTTCTGTGCAATGCTATATTCAAGTTGTAAGTACATATGTTTGCTTAGTGCAGTCTAATGTGAATCTGTATAGAGAGTTTTCTCTCTCTATCTTCTTAAAGAGGGTTTTTTTATATTAGCCTGAGTTGTAGCTGTGTTGGGCTCAGTTCGAGTTGTTCACTTACTAAACAAGCTGAAAATGACCACAATTTTAGTCTAAATTAAAATGTAGACTTGAATCTATTTCAGAACATAATAGCAACCCTATAATGAGTAGATGAGTATGCAGCTCTGTTTGGATTCATCTCTTACCAAACAAGTTGAGTATGAACACAATTTTAACCTCGGTTAAAATATAGCTTCAACTCGATTTAAACAAGATGAATATGAACTTGTTCAGCTCAAATAACAACACCTTTTAAAAGTCTAAAATGAAAGTATGTTGATGAGGCTTTACAGTGTGGGTGGGGATATGAGAGTATGGTGAGAGTGCATGTGGTGGCTCAGGCCAGTGGACATGTATGGCAGAGCAAAGTGTACGGTCACTGAGCTGCTTGTGATCTGTCAATCTATGTGCCCTGTTTTTAAGGGACTAGTAGTCCTAATCCTATCTCATCTGGGGTCCCCTTACATCACTGCCAAGGATGATGTGACCCAACCCATAAACTAAAACTAGTAAAATTTTCAACTTATTATAAGGACATTGAATCCCAAAATATGATATAATCCAAAAATTACCCAAACTCAAAAATGATTTTAATTTTTAAGGTAACCTTTATAATTTACCTAATCCAACCTGACAGAGTTGAAGGTTTAACTCCAACACAAATTATTTAACTCTCAAACCCTCTAACAAGGGGTTTTTATGAGTAAATTTTTAATGAAAGGGTCTTTTTATTCATTAGTAAAATAAAATAAAATAAACCCTTTTTTTATTGAAAGAATTGGGTTATATAGGCTCTTTTTATAGTTTTTTTGTTTTTTAGACCCCTCTAATTTTATCCTATATATCATTTCCGATGAAAGGAATTAGGTTGAATAGAGGTATATTTACTAAATGAGTTTATGCTATGTGTATTCTTAATAGAGTAACAGTGGTAAAAAGCCTAGTTAGTCATTTTACCCATTTTATTTGCATATTAGGTTTCGGTTATTATAAACCGGATATACACTAAATTCAAGGTGTATACAAAATATTTTCACCATTTTTATCTTCGTTAAATTCATATTGTTTTTCAAACTAGATCCTACGTAAAACGATATTTTACCATTTTCGGATTGTATAGTTGTTCGCCTAACCCCGGATTTTAACAATATTGTATAGTCTCTTGATGATATGGATCATTGGATCAAGCATTTTTGGCTACATGCATGCTAATTTATGTTATGTAAATGTCAACTCTGTTTTTATTTTTGGAAAATGTCAACTCTGATGGCAGTTGGACATTGACATCAATTCTTAACTACCTTCTTGATTTAGGGTTGGTATTCAATCGATACAATTTGCCCCCACTGTTGTTTGTTACTCCTACCACTGGAGCAAGTTGTAACTACAGTTTGACTTGGAGTTAAGTTTACAATGGTCAAATCTGCTCTTGGGATACATGCAACCTTATCCAGGACTTGATCATGCATGTTATTATTCGTTTGTTGATACATCTAGAGTTGTAAAACCTTTTCAATATTAATTATCTTTGAAAATAACATATAACCACTAACGTGAAAACTTGCCTTGAATAAAAAAATCGATCATAATTTTTTCTTTCTTTTATTATAGAATCATGCCTTTTACGTTAGTATGCACTGATCAGGGTTTTTGTCTTTCTGTGAATATGATTATATTTTAATAGTCATGATTATAATTTTGTAAATTAACTCTTCTAGGAAACCCAAATTATCATCTCGACTACCCTATGAAAATCGGGTTAACGTTTTGGCTTGACATCTGTCAATTTAACATCCATTTGATAATGTGTTTTTATGTAATCTGATTATTTAATAATTTTTTTATGTGGATGTATTTTAATATTGAATAACTGTAAAGATGGGGACACACTCCGAGCCTGGCCTATAAGGTCGGTGGCTACTCCTATTGTCAATTGGTTTTAGGACGAACCTCGCCGGGTTTATGTGCTGAGATTGGATCTAATGTGCATGTGCGCTCGTATGCACACGCCCTCGCTCTACTGGTCCGTCTATATCGGACTTTGACATGGTATCAGAGCGGTTAGCCTTAATTCGGCTCGTGATCCTAACACGTGGACAAGTGCAACTCAATCTATATCCTCTAGTTGCACTTGCGGGGGGCGTGTTGGAGATAATAAGGTCCCACATCGAAAGATGGGAACACTTCGAGCCTAATATATAAGATCGGTGGGCTACTCCTTCTATTGCCAATTAATTTTAGGATGATCTGTCTATATCGGACTTTGACAATGACCATTATAAATTTGTGTTTTTTTCTCCACTTTGAATATCTACTATTTTCATATTTCACACAATAAAAACGGTTACGAAAACAAATGTGTTTATCGAAGATGGTTTTTCAGAAACAAAAATCAACTCAATTAGAATATATAATTCAAGAAGAAACCCTAATAATAACAAAAAACTTGCCAAATTATCAACACGGTTTATTCTACAGGTATGTAAAAAACCCTAACTTTTTAAACATTTCTCTTCATCTAAACGACGATATTGATCCAAAAGATAGAACTCCTAGTGGGTAGCAAACTAGCAACCCTACTCACTTCGAGTGAGGCTACCATTCCAATTGAAGACCTCTCATTAAGGTAAAAATCAATTACAATTTCATCTCATTTATTAAAGTGAAACCTTTATTTTCTGAAAGTATTTATTAAAAGTGAAACTAGTAAGCAAAGACTAGTGGTCCTAATTTTGACTGGTGTAACATTAACTTTACTTATTTAGTGGACCAAAATGAAGACTTTGGTTACCATTCTGAGCTAAATTTTACCACTGGACCATTTTGTAAGCAATCATGCATATTGTCATACATAACTTGTCTACAAACTTCAAAATTATTCACTTTCAGTTCTACACATTTCCACTTTCAATTATTAATGTTTTTTTTTTTCCTTAGCCTAGTTCTAGCCATTTAGGGCCCGTTTGGTTTGAACTCCGAAATCGGAAACGGAATGGAAATGATCCAAAATCGGAAACGGAATGGAAACGAATCTAGTCCATATGTATGCCCCACGTTTTGAGCATTCCCTTTTTAAGATGAAATAATTTTGATTACTTTTGATACCCTATAGGGTAACAAAATATGGGAAGGCAAATGCAATTTGCATGTAAACACAAGAAATGATTCCATAGAATCTCATGAATAAGGATATATATATATAATATATATATATATATATATATATATATATATATATATATATATATATATATATATATATATATATATATATATATATGGACTAAATTCGTTTCCATTCCGTTTCCGGAGTTGGAACCAAACGGGCCCTTAGTCTTTATTTATTTAGTAAGTTTTATTTACCACGATTTTTTTTTTACTTTTTGCATGTGAAATTTTCAGATTTTTTTTTTGAATTTTAGTTTTTAAGACATGAAAACTAAAATTTAGATATTACTAATTATTTGATATATTTAATACATCTAAATTATTTCATCTTAAAAAGGGAATGCTCAAAACGTGGGGTAGTCAAACCCATAATATTTATGGCATTTGGGTCCGTTTTTGCACCCACCCACTCTCAACAAACCGATTGAATATGCAATTCAACAAAGAGATATAACATATTCCAGCTTTATCCATCAGCAGCTTTGGAATTCAAATCTCACAAATATATGCTCTTTGACTGAACTATATCATACGCAAATAGTTTTTTAAATATTCGTAGAAGATAAAACTCAAATTTAATCGTAAGAGGTTTTAAACTCAATCTAGAGTACAAAGTTAACATTATAATGCTAATTAAATACAACATAAACGGAGAAATGTTTGTTAATTTTCTCCAAAAAAAAACATACATATGAGAAATGAAATGGATAATTACTTACTGATTAGTAGGGATGAATGTTCCTGCTAACTGCACTCGCATTCGTGAAGAATCCAACCAGATCTTGCCGGTATGGCAGATACGATCTCCTCTTCTCTTTACCTTTCTCCCCGTTCTTCCCATACTGCATTGCATACGACGAAGACGACGTCGTTTTTGGTTTCGATGATGTCGTTTTTGATTTTGACGATGCCGTTTTACTCTCTGCAACCATGCTTCCTTTCTTCTTCGAGCTCTCGCTCTTCTTCTTCTTAGACGTAGTTTCGTTATCAGTCAAAAACACAAACGTCTCTTTACCATCGCTTTGGCTTCGAATCAACAAGTCTCGAAACCTCCAGAGTTTCGAGAAACCAGTCGAGTTGCTTTTCCGGCAAGTCACCGGAACCGGCGTTTCCTTCTCCGATGGAACCTCCTCCGACGGATTCCTCTTCGATGTCACTCCCTGAACAACTTCGTTTCCGAAAACCGGAGAAACCGACCGGATCTGGCCATTGTGGAAGAGATCGTCAGCTGAGATCGGCGAACTCGCGGATTCTGCGCAAGCAAAGGAGAATTCGTAACCGTCTTCATCTTCATCATACTGGTGGGAACTGAAATTCCGTTCTGATTCGTTAACAATGGAGGAATCTACGAGGTTTAACTGCTGCTCAAATTTGATCGCCATGTCTAGGCAAGAAGTATCCATGGCGTAAGCGTAACTAATTTTGTTGGAGCAGAGCAAACACCGACGGGATTATATATTGGCGGTTGGCACGCTACCTAAGCTTTCACACGTATGGAAGACACGTGTGTAGGAAATTGGAGATGTGTCCACGTGTCAAGCTCTCGTGGATTTTACGGTTGATATTTTTATTTTTTTTAATAGAGGGATGAAATTTGCTTAGAAAACTCGCATTTGGAAATATCAAAGCTACTTTATTGGAGATGACAAATTTGGCGTTTTGGAGTGCTAAAGTTTTCTAAATTTGAAATTTTGATTTTTATTATTTTATCTTCTAGAGTTTAATTTGACCATTGATCTTTCTAATTGCTTTTTTAACAAATGATTCTCCGGTGCATTTAATATTTTTTTTATAGTTTAATTCCAAAAATTAATGTGATGTAATTATGTTATAAAATATAACAATGAAATGAATATAATGTTATAATGGATTAATGGGTTAGTATTATAAACCAACATTTTCTAAAAAATAGTTCTCTAAATAGCTCCATAAATCATTGACAAATTGATAAAGAAAAATATCATTAATTTTGATAAATTAATTTAAAAATAATCTAATTACCAGATGCCAGTATACCTGATAGAATAAGTAAATGATATAAATAGAGGGCTGCCTATTGTAATTATGTAAAGTATGTTCATTATTAATATGAGTCGTGTGATGACGGAAACCCTAAGGGGAATATTATCCAAACTCTTATATGGTATCAGAGGCTTCTATCCTTTAACCCTATTCTGCTGCTTCTTTCCCTTTAGTGTGTTTTTCCTTTTCTCACCGGCAATCTCGCTCCGATGGCCGACAAAAAGCCTTCCTTCCACTCCGCTCTCGGGATCTCCAACATCAAGAACAACATCGCTCTTGTTCTGGATCATGATACTCCGTATACATCTTGGGTAACCCTATTTCGCGTTACCGCGAAAGCTCATAATGTTCTTGATCGTATTGATGAATCTGTTCCGCGATCTATGGACATCGACAACTCCTTATGGCTTCAAGTTGATGCAACTGTCCTTCATGGATATACAGTACGGTCTCCCGTGACATTCTTCTTCAAATCCTTGACTCCGATAACACCGCGCTGCAAGCCTGAAACCGCGCCAAGGATATTTTTCAGAATAACAAGAACACTAGGGCGGTGTATCTTGAGCACGAGTTCTCAAATCTCACAATGCCAATATGTGATATTTTATGTATTAGGTAAAGATGATCTCAATTTTTTTATTAAGATTTAATGGGTTATAATAAAAATTATGAATGAAAAACAATTATTTGGATAACAATTTATTATTTTTGTCGTATTGATTTCTTTGAACATGTTTTAATATTCTATAACAAACGACGGAATAGTGGAGCATTAGTTAGAAAACAAACATGAGGAATAGAGAAATTGCATATTCTAAATAGTCAATGGTCAAAAGTTGACGTGGTCAACTTGACATTTCACTGAGGTTGAATTGACAAAAACATCCTGGTCACTTTACGATGTTGACTTTGACGAGCACTGCTCATTTGGTAAGCCGATAATTTAAGTTATGATGTGTGACTTGCTATTTTATTTGTTGTGAATTGTGAGTGCAGGGCCATCATATTTAAACTTGGATTAGATATGATAGAGGGAGACTAAATATGTGATTTGGGCCTCGTTTGGATTCGTATAATGGATCCATTTTTTTCTCTAATACCTACCTATATCTTACAAACAAATGAATATTGAGAAAATTGGTGTAGGGAAACATTTTTGTAGCATGATATAATTTAGGCCCTTTTAATTTTCTTTCTAAAAATAAAACTAAATTAAATTATAAAGAGACTATTAATTGATAAGCGTTCAGGTACGGCCCCTTTTATCTGGTACGGATAAAAGGGAAAAATCTGAACCGTTGATCTGATTGAAATTATTAATACGGAAAAAAAAGTAACCCTTCTCCTCCATCTTCTCGCGAGGTCGTTCATCCGCTTTGACACTTCCTTCTCTTCTACTGCAAAATCAAACTCCCAGGCTTCCCTCCCCACACCACCCCCTCCCCCTATTCACCCCTGAGGCCACCGCACCCACCGCCTCTGCCTGCTTAACTCTCACCAAGAACGATCTCAACCGCCTCCTCTCTCACCGTAGTAAGAACAAGAAAAAAACCCCAATCAACTCACTTTCTTCAATCACCGCCTCCTCTCTCGACCGCCCACTCTCTCACCATCGACTTACCGTGCCTCCTTCCCTCCATGAAAGGTGAGGAGCAACTTCAAAATCGAGTTGATAAACAAGGTAATCTCTCCATCCATCTCCTAATTTCGAAATCATAATTAAAAAAACCCTAACCGTAGTTGTAAATTTTGTTTTGAAGACTATATTCTTAAATCACCAAAAACTTTACATTATTATGTCAGTGTTGTTAAATTTTACATGTTATGATATTGAAGTAGAGAGTAAAAGAGAAGGGTGTGGTTGATGTTGCTATTGGGCATGAAGAGTTGGTTTATGAAATTCCAGAGTCTAGCAAGTGTGGCAAGAAAGGGAAGGTTGTGATGGTTGAAAAGGTATAACAATTGTTATATAGCTCACTTAAAAAAATTAATGTTATTATGTTAGTATTGTTAAATGTTATATGTTATGATATTGAAGGAGAAAGGAAAAGGGAGGTTGTGGTTGTTGAAGCTGAAAGCAACAAGAGGGCGCTGAGAGTCCAACAAAAAGGGATACAAATGTCGGTGATAAGCGGAAGAGTCCATGGCAAGATCGAGCAATAAAGCCAAGGACCAGGACCACAAAAATTCAAATTGACGTCATCAACTATGTCATTGCAAATAACAAGTCACCCAAGTAAGTGTTTATCGTTGTTATAGTAATAAATGAAATTTTGAATAATGTAATCTAAAGAAGTGAACTATGTCATTGCAAATTTTGAACTATGTAATGTAAAGAAATGAACTATATGCATAAATAGTGTTTAAACACAAAGACTTGGTGATTGAAAAGTCTCAGATGGAGACCTTTGAAGGCGATTCCTATATAAGTAAAGATGTGGTTGATATTTGGATGAGAATATTGAATGAGAATGAAATTTTTAGAAGTCCAGAATCACCACACCATTTGTTTGGACTCACGTGTGTTTGGGTTGGTGCATTTTTACGTGAATATTCAAGTTAATTGAATGTTGAAAATAACGCTTGTCACACGTGTGATGCTTATTTGCAGGAAGTTGATATTGTTAGTGCAAAACAAAGTTCCTATGAGGTCATGTATGAGACCTTTGGAAAAAATAATGGAGGTGCTTACTTTTAAGAGATCAATTGACTTCAGTACTGTAGATATGGTAAGTATACTACATTTATTACTTTTTTATGATAGACAGTGTACTAGTCTTCCTTATCCATCATATTGTCGAATATTTGTAGGTCTTATTCCCAGTTCTAGAAGTGGTATGTAATCACTACTTTGATGTTAGCTTCAATTTGAAGAAGAAGGTGATTGAAGTCATTGATCACCATGTTACAAAGGAAAAGGATTTTGGTGAACAATATGGTTATGCAACCCAAATTTTGGTAAGCATTATTCAGTAGTTCAAAAATTAGCGAATAATAGTTCATTTGTCATAACATGATAGTTCATAACTCATTCCATGACGGTTCATAGCTCAATATATGAAAGTTCATAAACCATATTATGGTATTTCATAGATCATAATATGATAGTGTATAGTTTGTAAGCATAACTAATTGGTTTGTTTATATTTCAGAAGAAGATGCTAATACAATTCCTTTCAAGCAAAGGTTTGGATATGAATGCCAAAGAAATCATAGATGTCGATGCAGTGAAGCTTGTTGTCTCATGGCAGAACCCAACAAACCTTTATGATAGTGGAATCTACGTGATGAGACATCTCGAGACGTACATGGGTAATGGCATAACTAACTAGAGTCCGGGATTAAAAAAGAACAGTGGGAAGTACATCATGACTTTGACGAGCATTGCTCATTTGGTAAGCCGATAATTTAAGTTATGATGTGTGACTTGTTATTTTATTTGTTGTGAATTGTGAGTGCATTGTGATCTGGGCCATCATATTTAAACTTGGATTAGATATGATAGAGGGGGTTAAATGGTGATTTGGGCCTCGTTTGGATTCGTATAATTGATTGATTTTTATGGCCCTGTTTGGTGATACATAAATTAAGATAAAATATTTATTTCATCCCCATAATTCCCATAATGAGATAAAAGAAACTGTGAATTCCATAATCTCATAATCTCATAATCTTCACTCACCAATCATGCCCTATATCTTACAAAAAAAAATGGTGATACAGCTGATAAAAAAATGATTTGGCCTAAATTTTGAATTCAAACCCGATTTAAATTTAATCGTTTGTCAAAACATACTATCCAAATCCGACGCAATCCATAGTCTGGGTTACTTTGATTGATGTGATTTATATTCGATAGTAGTTTGTCAAAACGTTGATTTGAAATTCGAATTGGAGCAAGGCTAAATTAGGTTGAGCACTTATCTGAAAAACGCCTTTTCTCTTTTCTTATCGTGATTCATAAATAAAGAAAGTCAAATTCGGTTGACCTAATGTTTTATACTACAAGAATGAAAACTCTCATTTGCTTCACTATATTTTAAACCCACTTTAGAATGCAAGATCACATGAAGAGATTCATAAAAGAAATTATCAACAATAAATTGACATAAATTAGTAACCTAAATTTCCGAATCGACTAAAACATTGCCATTAAACAAGATAAAATGTGGTGATGATGAAACATTGATATCAATTTTAGACAAAGAAATCAAAATTTCCAAAATTCATGTGTTTGGCATGACATTGTCGTGAGCCATGAAGAAACTCATTGGACTGATCATGGTTATTGCCATGATCATGACCAATGGTTGGTCATTGCTCACTTGGTGAACGAGCCTACACATGTTCATATCCGTTTGTTGTTTATTTGTGTTTTGTGTTTTGTGTTTATGTTTTGGTGCTTGGATTTCTTTGTTGATGGGTCTTAAAGTCCATTATGATGATTTTGGTTCTGATTCAATCCGGCCCATTGATCATGATTTAGTCTTATGGCATTTGTTTGTCTCATTCATTGAATCGCGACTCTCTCCGTGGTAAAGTATGAGACGATTTTGTTACGTTTGGTGGGTACAAATCGAGATTCTTGTTGTGCGAAATTATGAAAGATAACAGATTTAATAAACAAGAAAGACGGCATACAAATTTGGATACGTCCACTTTACAGAGAGATTTTATTGAGGAGTTTCAACATACAAACGAACAAATAATAAACAAATTAACATGATAATTTGGAGGCAAAGGGAACACGAAAATATATAGAATAATGAAACATTAGGTCATACTTGGTCGCCAAGTATAAGATTGGGTCGAACAATAAAGACCTCAATATATAAGGTATATTCAAGGCATATCAAAAAATCTCCACCTTGACTTAGATCCTCACAGATATACCAAATGCATTAGTCGATATCCAGATTAACTCCTCTCTATCCAGATGTGTCCCTTGAGTACTCAACAACTTCTGACATTTAGCAATTTCAAACAATGTTGGAACTTGTTGCGGGATACCGACTTGGTGAACATATCAACAAGATTATCAGTAGTCCCTTCCTTAGTCACCCTGATTCTCTTCTCACTTCTCAAGAAATGATACATGACGTCAATAAGTTTAATCCTCTCATTGATCATGATTTAGTCTTATGGCATTTGTTTGTCTCATTCATTGAATCGCGACTCTCTCCGTGGTAAAGTATGAAACGATTTTGTTACGTTTAGTGGCTACCGATCGAGATTCTTGTTGTGTGGAATTATGAGAAATAACATAATTTAACAAACAAGAAAGACGACACACAAATTTATAGTGGTTCACCTAATCATGACTAAGTCGACTTTCCAAATAGATTTTATTGAGGAGTTTCAAAATACAAATGAACAGATAATAAACAGATTAACATGATAATTTGGAGGCAATGGAAACACTAAAATATATAGAGTAACAAACCCTTAGGTTATACTTGGGCGCCAAGTATTAGATTTGGCCAAACAATAAAGTCCCAAATAGATGAGGTCCATTCAAGGCATATCAACAAATCTTCACCTTGACTTAAATCCTCACAAATATACCAAATGCATTAGTCAATATCCAGATTAACTCCTCTCTCTATCTAGATGTGTCCCTTGGGTACTCAACAAGTTTTGACATTTAGCAAGTTCAAACAATGTTGGAACTTGTTGCGGGATACCGACTTGGTGAACATATCAACAAGATTATCAGTAGTCTCTTCCTTAGTCACCTTGATCCTCTTCTCACTTCTCAAGAAATGATACATGACGTCAATAAGTTTAATCCTTTCATGATGAATGTGATCCTTGACCAAATAAATTGCACTCAAACTATCACAATATACAATAGTCTAATCGTGATGTTTACTTAGATCATTAACCAATCCCTTTAAGGTACTGGAATATTCTCTTTACAACTTGCAAATGTTCTTTTCCGGCTTGCCCCATGAACCTATTCACGACACTAACAATTTGTGCTAGATCTGATCTTGTGCATATCATATCACACATCAAACTACTTATTGCACTAGCCTCTTGACATATACTCCTTCTCCTCATCCGAATAATGTGAAAACAAAGTGGTAAGATGGATGTTAACAACGCTAGGTGTTTCAATAGCATCTTCAATAGCACCTCTAGGACCTAGACTCAACACATGAGCAACTCAGGAGATAGGAGGACTCAACACAGAGCAACTCAAGAGCTAGGTGATGTAAGAGTATCCTCAGGAGCACCCACAAGACTGGAACTTAACATGGGAGCAGCTCAGGAGCAAGGAACACATGTGAGGAAGAGATGGACGCCTAATATAATCAAATGGAACTCAAGCAAAAGGAGGAAGGATCTACGTGTCATCCGGACAAAGAGGAAGATGACACGCTCCAGAACTCATCAAACAAGGATGTCCCAAATGCGTCAATACATGATTGATGCATTCCAACATTCGAACACACTCAAGCAGAAGGAGAAAGGCTCTACATGTTCTCTTCCTCTTATGACTTACCTATTGCCTGACGACTTGTAAATATCATGATCCTTTTTCTCTGATTACAACGACATTTCTCGTCCCTTATAATGAATTTCGAATCACTATATTACGAATCCATTTCAAGAACTATTTATATATAAACATTCAATATAAATGTTCACAACTTACATCACATCCAAGAATGACAAGAAAACACAGTAACCATTCAATCTATAACAAATGAAGTAAAATCGAAAACAAGTTCATATACTACAACTTACGTATACGAATGTGTTCTTCATCTTTCAATTGAATCATGGAAAGTTTCTAGGGCTTTCCATCATACGCATTTGATGTCCCATTGAAGAACCACCAAACTCACCATTTTGTGACATCATTTTCCCTCTACCTTCATGAGGAACAACCTTAATCTTAGGAATCTTCTTATCAAACCCAAACCCTAGATCTCCTTCTTTAGGACCAAACCCGAATTCGACATCTCTTTCCTTTCCTCGCCCATTCGGAGGAAACTCATGACCATCTTCACGTCCAAACTCGCGGTCTTGCCCATGAGGTCCATGATTAGGGTTAGGGTACTTGTTATTAGTCCTTGCATGATTCGATCCACGTTGAGATCGTTTGTTGCAAATCCTACCAAGAACACAAGCAATAACCGAGATAACGAAAATGATAGCGAGAACCGCAAACACCGTTCCAAATGATCCATTCGAGTGAGACGAAGGTTGATTGGTGACCGTGGTTGGGTAAACTACGCCCGGTGGTGGTGGACCGGGTGGCGGTAAGGCTTGGAAGGCGGACGCCATGTTTGTTTCTCGAAGATTTCGGGTTGTTTTTCGGGTTTTGGAGGATGGGAAGATTGTGTTATAGTAGAAAGTTGTGTGCTTTGAGTGTTAGCAAAGGCAATGGGGGAAGAAGAGATGTCATGGAAGAAGCAAGAACATTGTTGCCTACAAGCATGGGTTAGGTAAAGGACATTTTTTTTCTTGTTTTTTTTTCAAAGTACTTTTTTTGTGAATTCAAAAAGATGGGGAAATTATATTCGTTGTTAATGTAGGAATCAAAGGATTAATTCTACATGCTTTTCTTGCTTTGTATGAAAAAAAAAGTAATATTATTTTTGTATTTTATATTAAATATAAGATGGCTTGTAATAAAGTGTTGTACACATTTATCAGGCTCATGCATGCTTTGATTGCTTTCACTTTCTTGCATGAATTAGTGTTGGGTAATCATGAAGATGATTGTGATTACTTTGGGATTAACTCGGGATTAGAGATGATGATTATGTATTGATAGATTATGTAATTATTGTAAATAGAGGGTTACCCTATATAATTATATAAATACGGTTATTATTAATATGATCCACCAATCGATAGAAACTTAAGGAGAATTTATCCAAATCTCACGTCAGTCTCACATGTATAATTAAGAAGTATAATGACTCAAGGACATTCGGGGTATTGCTATACCTATTACCTCGTATGAGGACATGAGAATTTTAACTCATATTGAGATGTAAAGGGAGAATTAAAAATTCAAAATCCGTGAGGAGGGCACGAGAATTTTCCGACACGTACAAAAACTCAACCGGAGGAGTATAAATTCGACAGAAACTATAAAATAAATTTAATCCATATGTGTACATTGTTCATGATTTTTTTTGGAATCATTCTTTGTAGTTTCGTACATAATGCATTTGTTTCTCTCCATTTTGTTTTCATAAAAGGTATTAAAACTTTTCAAATTATATTTGATTCCAAAAAATTTCATAAATAAGGGTATACGTATGGACTATATTCGTTATCATTTTGTTTTTGTTTCCGCAGTTAAAACCAAACGGTCCACATTTTGAGTAGAATGCTTTTTAAATCTTTTTTATAAAGTCTTCTTTGTAATAAAATATTGTTAATTTTAGCTTAATTATTGTTTGACTATTAAATAGCTTTTTGTAATCACTTTAGAGGCAAATTGATATGAAATGGTGTGACACTAGTTATTCTTCCACCTAAACAATATTGGGCAAATTTGGTTAGTAGGCTATTTAGAGAAATAGTAATAGTAAGTAGGCTTTTTTGTTTTTCAATTAAGTAAACATACCCCTCTTATTTTTTTTACCATCAAACCTTCTCCATCCTCTTGTTTTCTTCTTTCTTCCAAATACTTTTTAAAAACTGAATTTCTTTTTTTATTTTCTTATATTAATTTTTTTTGTCTTTTTTATTTTATTTATTTTTTTATTTATTTTCTAGAATGAAGAATTTTTTCACACACCGGAATTATCACATACCGGAATTATCACATACCGGAATTTCCACATACCGGAATTTCACATACCGGAATTTTCACATACCGGACCGGAATTTTACATACCGGAATTATCACATACGGGATTTTCACATACCAGAATTTTCACATACCATAATTTTCACATACCGGAATTTCACATACCGGAATTATCACATACCGGATTTTCTCATACCGGAATTTCACATACCAGAATTTCACATACCGGACATTTACATACCAAAATTTACATACCGGAATGAATTTTTAATTGTCTAATATTTAATTTTGCAAATTTTAGGGGGCTCGTTGTAATTTTGCAATTTTTTTTTATTGTAATTTGCGTATATGATGACGGTTTGCAAAAATGGGTCCATCACCGTCTCTTTTGGTTTCCAAAAGACTTGTTCTTTTTCCCAGTTGACATTGACAAATTGACAAGACGTGGAGGAGTTGAGCATTATTTGAGTGGGGAATTATATGTTAAAATTGTCTCAAAATAAAAGTATTATGTAAACAAAAATAAATAGCGGACAGAAAGCACAAGGATCAAGTGCTGATTGTGCCGCTAGTTTTAATTCAGAAATTTCTGGAATGAAATTTCTGGTTTGAACTTTTCGTATGAAAATTCTGGTATGAAAAAATTCTAGTATGAAAAAAATTCTGGTATGAAAATTCTGGTATGAACTTTTCGTATGATAATTTCTGGTATGAAAATTCCGGTATGAGAATTTCCGGTATGAGAAATTCAGTCCAGAAAATAAAAAAGAAAATAAAAAATAAATAAAAAAAGGCAAGAAAAATAATAAAAGAAAACAAATTCAGTAATTAAAAATTAAAAATTATACTTATATAACAAATAACAAACATCATTTATTCTTTCTTTCTAATAGAAGGGTTAATAATTTTTACCTACTATTAAATGAAAGTGGTAAAAAATTTGGGGTATATTTTCTTAAACAAAAACTAAAAAAAGCCTAGTATGTCAAATTCTCCCAACAATATTCTCAACTTACCAAAAAAAAAAGCTAAACAATATTCTCGACCTGAACAATATATATTCTCACCCGGACAATATTATATTTGTTTTACGATTAAAAAATAATTGTCATTTTAGTTTAACTTGCTAGGATTTTGATAGAAGACCACAATGAATATTGTTCAAATTGTTATTGTGTCAATATGTTCTATCATTTTAGAGGCCTTTTGTCACTATAATAACATTTTAATTACCTTTGACAAAATTAATTATTAACTTTGATGAGGATTGAAACGTCAATTCGGATCTCGTAAATAACTAGAAGATCCAATCATAATATAAGGTCACTATTGAACTCAAAGAGGTTGATGTAACGATCTGAATCATCAAATTTAAAGTTAAAAATAAAATATAAAAATAAACATAATAACAAAAGTGGGAACACAAAAAGAAGATAAACACACGCAGGGTCGGTTTAACTGAACCAGGCGGATAAATTGGTCTGATCGGACAAGATAAGGGAGAGGAATATATTTTTGTATAGGTTGATTTAGTCACGTACAAGCAACAAACATAACATCAAACGTGTGTGATTAATAAAGTAATTTCTAAACCCGAATGACCACAACAATACGTGCTAAACAGAAAGAAGAAGAAGTTAAGGAATAAAGAAATTCCATTAGTGAAGATCCAGTGGTCCCGAAGGGGAATGGAAGAGGCTACATGGGAAACAGTTGAACACGTGGAGATAAATTATCCAGAGGTGTTAAGCTCTTTGATCAATGATTGGGACAAAAGCAAAGAGTAGTACCTAACTTTTCCACTAACTAATGTGCTTATATAGTTATATGTTTATGTGATTTATGTGTGTGTGAATTGATTTGTGTTTGCTAACATAGGAAGTGATAGACTTTCCTAGTATGAGCGTGATGACCCCGCTAACGTGATAATAATTTATGCTTGCACGAAATGCAAAGATAGGTTAATTATGTGATTGACGGATTCAGTCTTCTGATGAGCTGTGTACTAAAGTTTCGGGACGAAACTTTTTCTTAAGGGGTGTGTGATGTAAAAGCTAGAATTTTCGAATCCTAATCAAGGATGATTAAGGGTGATTAAGTTAATCATCGATATTAATTGACCCATAAATCGCGAATAGTGTGTCGATGACGAGTATAATTCCACCATTATGATTTTGGTGTAAATTTGGACTTATGGGGAAATTTTCGCTTTTTCCTCCAGGGAATAATTTTTACCCTCTGGTATTATTTGGAGCATTTGGGAGCTTCAATTAATAAAATTGCAGTTGAGAGAAATGATCAGGACATTGGGTATGTTCTAGATATGAAATAACATAGAAAGGCAAAATGGTCAAAAGAGCCGCTATTTCGTTTCTTAGCGGCTAAGAAAGACGACTTAAGAATACGCGTTTTTCGAGAAAGTTGCGGAATAATTATCCACACAAAATGTCAGATTTATTATTCCAATTTCAAGAAGTTTGGAGAAGGGGCTCAAACCGCCTTCGGATCGATAAACGGATAATTATCGACTTTGCTAAAGGATAATTATCGTCTTCGCTATAAATAGCGGAAATTCATTTATTAATTCATTTCCTTTCACAATTCCTTGTAAAAGCTCTGATTTCTCTCAACCTTCAAACTCAGATCTACTATCCGTTTCTAATCCGATTTCAAATCCGTTTGAGTTTTCGGATTCCTCTCTTCATCCTCTTCATATCGGTACCGAGTTTGTGTTTTTCCGAGCACATAAAAGGCTGGTCGAGCATATTAGAGTTTTGTCTGGTGGCGCCGTCCAAGTTCTGGTGGATTTGAAGGTGTCCGAACGTAGCCAGCGTCGTTGTGATTCCGAATCTTCTTTCGGATCGTCAATCGGGTTAGTAACGAATAAGTTATGAATTTATTCGTTTTCAGTATTGCGATTTGGCCTAAATTGACCTTAGGCTTGTCAAAATGAATAATTGGAAATTCCATTATACTCGTTACAATATTCTGGTGATTATGGGCTATTTGTTTGATGAGATCTGATGACAGTTGGGTTGAGAAACTGCCTGCGGGCAAAAGGTTATTCTGATGACATTTAATTAATTAATTAAAGATTAATTAATTAAATTAGGAATCTAGAAAACGCTATAAGATAATTAAATTCAAAGGAATGAATTTAATTAATGTTTGAAGCAAGAAGTTTAATACGAGGAATATGATATTCTCGACAGGTGGTGTTGAAGACGGTAGACTAACTATAACTTAGTTGCTCAGTGAGCGTATCCAGGTAAGTCTTCGGACTTACTTAGCTTCGATCTGCAGAAACCCGTGCCTGAGAGATTTATATCTCACTGTGTTGATATGTGTTGTTGTTTTGAAATGCCTTGTTGTGTTGAAATGTGAATATTGATATGCATTGAGATGTGTTATGTGTGAAGCATGTTTGATGTGTTTATTATGAGAAATGGTTAAATGAACATGTGTTAGCCTATTGAGGCGTGCTATTGAATGACATGATAAGCTTGCTGAAACATAATAATGTATGAGATGATAAGCCTTTTGAGGCATGTGATATGATGATGACTTGTAAAGGTCAAGAGTATGTAAAGTGAGTATTTTGCAGTGAATACCGGAGCTCGGCCAAGCCCGGATCACTTGCGTTTGTATAAGAATGACACCGAGTCTGATGGACTTCAGGCTCGGGTCGCACACCTAATGAAAATGGTAAATGTTTGCATTAACATGAATGGAAAAATGTTGCATGTGGTTAGGGGTTAAGACCATAACCCACCACGAGAAAGCCTGGCCCGTAGACTTGATCAGTCTGGCTACGACCTAAGAGCAAATGTCTGAATTAACCTAATCTGTGCAATGGTGAGCTCACACCAAAGCCAGAACCGTATAAGCAATGGTTCCGGATTTGGTCCAGGATCTCAAATTGTAAATTTCATACTGCATTCACGTGCATCATTCATAACAGCATGATATCATCTCATGAGCACGGTATATGGTATTTGAATATATTTGTTGTGCTGTGATGTGTTGATATAATCTCTCGTGGATAGATTATGATCGGTAGCTAACGGTTTTAAACCGATCCTTTTTAGGAAATGCCGAACATAGGAACGCTTCAAGGATGTCAGCTGCAGGAAGTGGGCAGCCGAGGCAGTGTTAACCCAAGGGTTGGTTGAACTACTTTTGAAACTAATTGCTTGCAAGCGAGTCTTTTGTTGGTTGTGTGCAACTGTGTACACATGTTGATTTCAGGCTGAAGTTTTAAGACACCTGTTTAGGTGTCATGTTTTAAAGTGTCGTTTTGGGATATACATACTAACTGCATGCACGGTTGTTATGTAAATGTTTTCTAAATGACAGGTTGAATGTTTTCATTATTTCTTCGTGCTTCTTGTTGCAAGGTCCTATTTGTGAAGTTGTTGTCAGGCTAACTGATGGGACCCACTGTGTGGTCCTTAGCCTAGTGACGTCTTGGGTTACTTAAAACTCGGTTCGTTACACTGACTCTATATATTCGGCGGTATAGTCACATATATTCGACGGTATAGTCACATATATTCGGTGTTTACATGCATTTTACCGATTACATATTTACAACCGGATTGATTATGTATTTTATGGTTTTTTCCCCTTTATTTTAGGGTTAATATATTTTTAACCTTATATTATTAACTCAAAATTTGTGTTCCAATATTAATCAAATATTTTATCGCACGTATACAAATTTTGAAACCTAATGCAAAAAAATTTGACCTACTTTTGTATTTGGGCGATAAGACATACTTTTCACTGAAAATACTAAATTGGGCCGATTTAAAATATTATACTGTATCGATTTTTTTTTTGTCCTTTAACCAATATCCATATGTATACACAATATTTCAGAATTTTTTTACAAACTCATTTTAAATGTAATCAACCTATTCAGCGCCTACGGCAAAGTTTCAATCCATCGTCTTCAAGCTCAACAACAGGTCTATATCCTGCGAGAGAAGTCGTATGGATTTCTCACCAAAATAAATACTTGAAACTCAATTTTGATGGAGGTATTCTACGAGACAAGATTTCTGCTATCGAAGTCGGCTTATTCAAGTACCATACGGGTGTTACGGTTATCTCATACGGAATTGCTTGTCTAAGCAAAGCAAAACAAGTGGATACACCCCGTACGATGGCGAGGTCACAGCTCTCTACCATAGTCTTTTTTACGCACATGTAAAGGGTGTGAACAAACTTTGGTTGGAGGGGGACGCCAAGTTCATTATTGAAGTGGTCGAAGGAAAGCGAGCAAACACGTTGTATAATGAAGCCGTCATTCATGGCATAAGCCTTCGCTTGTCCAGAGAGACCGAGATTAACGTTTTTACACATAGAGGTTAATACGGCGGCTGATGCACTTGTCAAATTCTTGCACGAGAATCCAACTAGAGTTTGGGATAGATGCTATAGCCTCTTACCGGGTTCGGTTACCCATATTACACGTATGCGTCAAGGCAACACCTACACTAGGAAACCATCTGCAGTTATGCAGCTGATGCAGTCATTTACGGTCCTTCTTCATTAGTTTGTATACAGATATTAGATATAGTATCAGTCTAAAAGAAAGTCACCAAGTTATCAACACCTCCACCATGTTATCAGCCCCTCTATTTTACGAGAAATTTACTCACAACCCTCACAAGACTACTTGAAACTCAATTTTGACGTAGGCAAGAGATCCTTGAAACTTCTATGTCTATTTATACAAGTTTTCAAAGTGTCATCCTAACTTTATAACCGATATGGGATAGTTAAAGTAAAAAAATTGATTATGAGGATAAGAAAAAAGATATATTATGTTTTAGTAAAAAGTAAGAATTCAAAGTGCTATATTAGGATAAATAATGAATCAAATCTTTTACGAAATAAGTATATGATTTAGTCAAAAAAAATTTTTATTAACTTAGTTCATAATTTTAAAAAAAAAAAAGTTATTTAAAAAAAAATTGTGCGGTCATCACATCAACATCATCATACTCTACTTTGCAATATATATATATATATATATATAGTTTGGCTCACATGTAAACAACCCTTATAGTGTTCAATAAGAACGGATAGTAGCCCTTGATCTGATTAATTCAAAGGCTGAAATTTTACCTAAATATTCTATAAAATATACAAACCACTCTCTTGATTGGAATGTGTAATACACTCTCTCAATTAAGGTAATTTTTTATATTTTTAATAATTCACAATAAAATCTTCTTCCACTAATAATTCCCAATAAAATCTTCTTCCACTATCTTAGGTAGTTACAAATAACAAATCTTCAAATTAATTGATATTAATTGATATGGATAACAAAATCTTCTTCCACTATTTTAGGTAGTTCCTTGAATTAGTACCGCTTGGTAACGAAGCCGGTTACTCGTTATATTTCCTCAATCAAATGCACTTAGTTCGTTTATCTGAAGCCGGTTAACTAACTTTACAATATCCAGAATTTATATCGAATATATTCGGCAACTATATTCTTCATATTCCATACTTATATCGTTTATATTCGATGAAAAGAACACTTATTAATCTATCATATTTTTGTATGGTTATCGTTGTTTGCATACAAGATAAAGTTCGTCTCCCTATGTATGGTTATCGGTGCTCTTTAACATACAACACTTAATATATGAAGTATTCATTAACTATGCCATCTATATTCTAAAATTATATCTTTCATATTCGGTAATGAGTACACTTAATAACCCATCATATTATGCATGGTAAACAATGTTTGCGTACTAGATAAATATCGTCTTCCAATGCTTGATGTGTTATACTAACTGTAGCAAAAGTGTTGTCCGAAACAACATATCAAAAGAGTATTGACATTGTAGCATAGAGATTTGACATTAATAAAGACAGGAGTGTCAAACACATTAATCCCTACATACGCGATTAAAAGGTTGTGCTCTTTAACATACAACACTTAAAATATCCAAACGGTCTTGTCTATGTGGAACAAGATCTACGAAGTCATCATCGCTTCCATCCAAAAGTGCAGGTCTATCGTGTTTTCTTTTTGATCTTGAATTCCTCACAATAATCTCATCTTCTGACTCATCAGACGATTCTTTAACTGAAACGGCCTTCCTTTTCCCAATTCTAATATGTTCTTTCTTGTCTCATAGCTTCATGTTTTCTGAACACAACAATCAAACAATAACGAATATAGTTCATCATAATCATGAATATATCATAAGCATAGCCAATGTCTCATTACTGCTCAATACGAATTTGCACATTAGTTTTGTAGTCACTGCTTCCATCGACTATGATTCATCAAGTACTTTATAATAGTCATTCAATTGGCAACATTCATCCATGATCAGTTATAGTATAAGCAAAAATTAGAAAGAAATAGAGTTTCTTTTAGCAATTTGTCTAGTTTCGTACCGAATATAAAAACCAATAGCCATTAACACCAATCATATATGAATAGGCAAGTGTATACTGTCTGCAGCATAACTCGCATTCGACAAGGCATGACGAACATTCAACAAAAATGGACAACCAACCCAAAATCGCCAACAAATCTTCAAAATCAACAACAAAAATCCGAAAACCATAATCAGAATCAATGAATCAGAAAATTAAGTTGATATCAACAATACCTCGTGTGACGGAGGGTTGCGGCTAGTCGAAGAATACCCTATTTTGTGTAGCAATCGACAATGAAAAGGAGATTAAGAGGCAGAGCGCCGAATACCGGCGCACACAGGACCGAATACAGAATGGATTTTGATTAAACTTTCACCGACGAGTCCAATGGCGCCGAATACCGGCGCACACAGGACCGAATACAGAATGGAATTTGATTAAACTTTCACCGACGAGTCCAATGGCGCCGAATACCGGCGCACACAGGACCGAATACAGAAGGGAGTTTGATTAAACTTTCACCGACGAGTCCAATGGCGCCGAATACCGGAAGAAGAAGTAGAAGACAACGATACTGTGACAAATTTAGGGGTTTCGTTACTTTAAACCACAAAAACCTAATCGGAATCAATGAAACAAAAAGTTCATCAACATCAACATTACCTCGAGTGACGGCAGGGAAAGGCGAGCCAAATAATACAGTAGTTGGAATCGAATGTCTGTAGAAGAAGAAGACGACGGTGAAATTTTGATTAGGAGGAAGAACACGGCACCGGCGAACACAATACCTACTGTAGAATGGAGGGGGAAAACAACACCTGCTCCACAAACGGCAGCGAATACCGGAAGAAGAGGACGGCACCAATGACATGCTTGAGTACGAACAACACGGGAGAAAGAAGCGGAATACACAGATAACCCTAAAAAGATTTAGGGATCTTATTTTAGGAAATTTTGATATTGGGTAGTTATGGGAGGTTTGTTTATCACGCGCTTATTACTTCCAAAAATAAGGTTTAAATTTTTATTTTTATTTTTTTTTCATTAAACTTTCGCTTAATCACAGTCATCCATTATAACGATCCAACGGATATAATTCGTTCTCATTGAACACTATAAGGGCTGTTTACATGTGAGTCACTATCTATATATATATATATATAGAGAGAGAGAGAGAGAGTTTGGCTCACATGTAAACAGTCATTATAATGTTCAATGAGAACACACGTTAACCATAGGATTGTTTTGATCTAATGATCTTAATTAAACCAAATTTTAGGGAATATTTTACTCCACTCTCCAATTAAAGAGGGTGCATTACACTCTCCATAATAATTATAGTCAAATATGGTAGTTAGAGATTCTCTCCCTAATTGTTATTATCCTAATCTCCACATTTAAATCCAAATCTGGTTTTCAACGTGAATTCATATTGCACTTTTTTTCATTTCTCAATTCATCATTCACCGTAATTGATATCAACGACATTTCTAAATCAATTCAATTATCATCTCCATTCTTCTAGTTAATATTGTACAAAAGTATTCGTTTGTGTTCATGAAAATATTCGTCAATATACTATTAAGAATTCATTTATGATACCAATATTACTCGTTCATGTCCAACAAATTTTAGTCGATTATTGATAACTGAAATTAATAGTCAGTGGTACATAAATTATTTATTTATATAGTGAAAAATATACGATCATAATTTGAAGAGACCAATGTTTTAATCTTCGGACAATTCGCGAACATATACGTATACGAAGATATTCGACCATATTACTTAAAATATTCGTTAGTGTTACTAAATATATTCGTACATATGATATAATATATTCGTTGCAAAATTTAGTTATTCAATTGTTTCCAATAAGTTGTCGCACATACACGGACAAACCACCACAATTCGCCGGATTAAAGACATATAACCACCGAATATTTACAACATTTAGTGTCGAATAAAAACTAAAGTACAATAATTCATGTATAGGACAATGAAATAACAAATTTTATTCATCAGATCAAAGAAGGTTTCAAGCACCACAAAAACATATTGAATCTTAATATAAGCAAAATCAACGTCCTTCTCATTTTGCTAAATGCATTAACATACATCAACGAATAAAAACTCAATAAACAGTGAATACAAATCCAATAGAACATGCTTCTCTTGTATTGTTGAGGATGAGGACAACCATGGATTCCGGTTGGTCTGCAATGATAACAAATTTGGAGTCGTACAAGAAGATTGTTGATGGTAATGATGTAATATCGACACGAGACTACGATGATGAAGGAAAACACGGCTTTTGAATAGCCTCAAGCGAAATTGATGGTGAACGAGACGAAATTGGTCTCATAGACGGTTGAGTCGCGATGCACGAGACTGAAGGAATGTTGGAAGGGTACCTGAGGCATTCGAGGGAGAGCCGTGGCGAGTTCAAGTCCGGGTTTGCGAAGAAAACCGGCTGGCCAAATCTGGTATGGAGACGACGGTGGTGCCTTCATTGGACGAACGACAGCAACCCTAATCATCGTTGAATTGCCCTTGCTCGCCATTGGAGTCGTTTCACAAATAATCGATATTAAACGATGATGGAAGATGGAAGATTTAAATGAGAGATTGTAGGGCAATATAAGGTAACAAATCTTTTTATATATAATAATGGAGCAAATTAAGTGAAAATTGATTTTCACGTGCAGCCAATTCCCCACTCTCATTCTAATTTATTTTATTTTTATTTTTTTCCCTATTTATTATGGTTAATCTTGACCATCTATTACTCTAATCTTACGGATTAGATTTGTTCTCATTGTACACTATAAGAGTTGTTTACATGAGAGCATGATTCTATATATATATATATATATGACAATTGATTAGGATTACCAACCGACATTCACATTCTCTGAACAAATATTAATTCTAAACTAATCTTCTACGTATATATTAATGAAAGAATTTGGCCTATCAGGCCTTTTTAATGGTAGGTCAAACTAATTAATTCTTCTATTAACTTAATTTTTAAAAACTGCTCGATCAACTTTTTTTGAATGGTAAAAATAATTTCGGGGTACATTTACCTAATTACTAAACTTAAATCTGAAAAGGCCTATTTACTTAATTGACCCAATAATTTAAAATTGAAACATATACAAGGTAAATTTACTTTATTAATATCATAAATAGTATCGATAATTTGGGTGAATATTATAATTTATGCTAGAAAATAATGAAAAAAATAATATAAGTTATTACCCACATACAAAAAATAATTCAATTTTAAAAATTATCAAAATGCATACAAACTATCGCCTATAAAATAAGGTATATTACAACCTCAATTCCGACTAAATTGATGACTTGGTTATCAGATTCAATTTATATCTAAAAATTTTCACTTGTTTTAGTTGATCGATAATCATACAATTACCATTATTTTTATTTTAAAAACTAAAAAGAAAATTTATGGGTTAAAAAATGTCCAAAATAGTAATGAAAAATTTATAAAAAAAGGTTTGAAACTATTATAACTAATAATGATATTAATATTAATTTAATATAATAATGGAAATTGATATTGTCTATGTTTTAATTTTAAATTATTAAATGTAATTGTAAATACTATAGGCTAATTAGTTGCAAACCTTTTAAATTAAGGGCTAATTAGGTAAGTATGCTTTTTTTATTTTATTGTATACTAACTAGGCCTTTTCTAGTTTTCTATTTAGTAAATATACCCATGATTGTTTTACCACTTTCATTTAATGTTAAGGTAAAACTAATTAACTCTTCTATTAAAAAAGAAATAATATTTGATATTTGTTATGTATATTTTGATTTAATTAATGAATTTGTTTTCTATTTTATTTTATTTCTCTTTTTATTTTCTGTTTTCATACCGGACATTTACATACCGGACATTTTACATACCGAAAGTTCATAACGAAAATTTTCATACCGGAAGTTCATACTGAAATTTTTTATACCGGAAGTTCGTACCGAAAGTTCATACCGGAAGTTCATAACGAAGTTTTTCATACCGGAAGTTCATAACGAAGTTTTTCGTACCGGATTTCATACCGAAATTTTTTATACCAGAAGTTCATACCGTTCATACCAGAAGTTCATACCGGAAGTTCATAACGAAGTTTTTCATACCGGAAGTTCATGCCGAAATTTTTTATACCGGATGTTCATAACAAAATTTTTCATACCGGAAGTTCATACCAAAATTTTTTTATATCGGATGCCAATGATGTTTACACTGGTGAATTTACAACTTTTGCTCGCTCAGGGTGATGCTGACAGTGGTCTTGATCGTCTTTCGGCAAAGAAGAAGATTATACCATTTTTAGAGACATTTTTGTTGCTTCAAGGTTGATACTTGAATGTTGCGTTTTTGCTCATAACATTTTTATAACTTCCGGTATGTAATTCTCTGGTATGTAATTCTTAATTCTAAACTATGACATAAAATCAGTTTGTTTGGTATAACTTCCGGTATGATAACTTCCGGTATGATAACTTCCGATATGATAACTTCCGGTATGTGAAACTCCGGTATGCATTCCAAAAAAATAAATAAAATAAATAAAGAAAATAAAAAAGACAAAATAAAATAAAAGAAAATAAAATAATAAATTCCGGTATGATAACTTCCGATATGATATGATAACTTCCGGTATGATAACTTCCGGTATGATATGATAACTTCCGATATGATATGATAACTTCCGGTATGATATGATAACGTTCGGTATGATATGATAACTTCCGGTATGATATGATAACTTCTGATATGATAACTTCCGTATGATAACTTCCGATATGTGAACTTCCGGTATGTGAAGCTCCGGTATGTAAAATTCCGGTATGTGAAATTCCGATATTTGAAATTCCGGTATGTGAAAATTCCAGTATGTGAAAATTCAGGTATGTAAAAATTCCAGTATGTGAAATTCCGGTATGTGAAATTCCGGTATGTGAAAATTCCGGTATGTGAAAATTCCGGTATGTGAAAATTCCGGTATGTGAAAATTCCGGTATGTGAAAATTCTTCGTTCCAGAAAATAAAAAATATAAAAAAAATAAAAAAGAGAAAAAAAATTATTAAAAGAAAATAAAAAAATAAATTCAGTTTTTAAAAATTAAAACTTACACTTAAATAACAAATAACAAATAACAAACATTTTTTTTAAATAGAAAGGTTAATTAGTTTTACTTACCATTAAATGAAAATGATTAAAAAAAATATGGGGTATAGTTTTTTTAACAAAAACTAAAAAGAGCCTAGTAGGCCAAATTCTTTCTTAAATTAACAATAATTTCATGCCAAAAAAAATTATAAGGAGTTCGTTTATTGTAAACATATAAATATTAAGGGTAATTTAGGCTAAAAAGTTTATAAATGATCATTGCTTGTAAAAAAAGTTACTAGTAGGAGGTTTTGTGTAATTTCCTATATATCTATACACACCCTTCGACATACAAGAATCATTTTAGTAACTTCTGCTCAGACTTCTCACTTACCTTTCTCATACATATACAGACTATGGCAAATTCCGTTCCTTCATTTCATGGTCGTCGAACTCAGCAACAGATCTACGTAGAAGTCGTAAGATTTCTTCCCAACAAGTGTTGGCTATCTGAAACTCAATTTTGATGGAGGTCTTCTACGAGACAAAAATTTCTTGCATGAGAATCCAACTATAGATGCGATAGCATCTACGCGTCGAGAGTGTAAAGGCTACGCCTACACTAGGAAATCATCTACGTTCGTACGTCAACAACCCTGCCTCACACGATCCTCTACGCTCCAACAAAATCATCTCTCGTCCTTCTTCGTTAGTTTGTATATTTCTAAAAGAAATTGTATGCAGATTGTTAGAGATTAGGCTTTCGTTAGTTTGTACCTTTCTAAAACAAATTGTATCTCCACATTTAGAGATTAGGTCTAGAATATTGGATAGTAATATTAGGGTTATCTAAGTTTTTCGTTTTATTTCTTTATATTTGTCTCTATAAACAATATTTAATCAATGAAATAAATAAGCTTTCAGTCTACAAATCTAATGTCTCACATCGACAATACGATATTGTGTGAATAAGTGCTAAGACTCGACTTGTGTGTTCATTTTGGCGAACTGTGTTAACAATTTCCTGTGTTGATTATCTTTAGTTGCGTTCAAATTCTAATTGTTTTTAAGTATTTTAAGTAATTTTCAATAAATTATGTTGAAATTCTAACGGTTTAAGTATTAAGTAACTTTCAATAAATTATATACAAAGTTGGAATGATACAAAGAGTTTCAGATGCCAGTACATTAAGGCCAAACATAATGCATGATTAGCCATCAAATTACAACGTTCTGCTAAACACATACTGTAAAACACATGTGGTAAGATTTTCTTGCTTACCATCATGAACAATAATCAAATGACCCAAAACTACGTGATCGAACCAATAGCTAGCCCTAAAACCAAGAACAACACAATCACAATCCCTGCAGCTTCAGCTGAACACTCTTAGGAGCCAAAATCATCAAGACACTAGTGAAGTATCCATTAGTGAGTCCCAAAAGACAAGTCAAGATTGAAACCGGAATCTCGCTCCTAAAGAACTTAGGACCATGTAAGCAGCCCAAGAACAGTGGATAAAACAGCAATCTCAAAACTGTAGCTCCAACTGCAATCTTCTCATTCTCAAGTAGATAAACTGCAGTTAAAGACTTCCCTATAAGATCAAACACATTGTAGAAAGCGATTTGAAGAATCGAGTACCAGTCCTTGAAGATTGCTGAATGCACGTCTTCTGTGATGTATCCGGGAAAGATTGATAGAGTCACAACCTAGATTAGGAAAATCCCAAAACCATAGTATTTAGTTCTTCCTATAACTTTCCATAAGGTGGATCTCCAAATGCTCCTGCTGATAAGCCTTGATCTTGTTGTTCGTCGTTTATAGCCTGTACTTTTAGTTCAGTGAAGTACTTGATTACAGGCATTTTATGTGCCACATTGTAGAAGACAAGACAGTTGAACATGAGCACGATCCCGACAGCAAGGTATAGGTTAGCAGTCTCTCAGCCCTGTATCATTCTGGGGATATACGGCTTTCGTGAATATCCTTAGGACAGAAACAGTCTTGTTGTCAATAACTCCTATCTTTGGATATTTACAGGAGGTTCTAAGCCACCGACCAAGATTTCTAGGTCTATATCTTTGGCTTCAAATTTCTTGATGAATGGGTGGACCTGCAAGATGGATGAAGATTGTCTTACTAGAGAGGGGGCTTAACAGCACTAACCCGGAAATAGACTTTCACAAAAATGTACTAACCAGAAGGTCTGATGATAACCACCGTTTCTTAGGGTCCTTTTGTAAGCTGAAAACATAAAAATACAATCAATAACTTGAGTTTCTGATTCCCATTTTAAATTTCTATAACTTTCAGACCCATATGATGCCTTTAAATTCTATGTTTATATGATTCCCACAAAGATGCCAAATCCATTTTGCAATTTGCCATAGCTTAATGGCATGCAAGGTAAAAACTTTTGTAACTCTGAAGCTGTTGCAAAAATCAGCATTTGCATGCATTAGAAAAGATATGTTTTAAGTGGCCATGATTACACAGAAGAATGAAGTGTAAGCATGTAGATGCTACCAAAGGTATCTGTACTGCAACAATTTGATTTTATTTGTGTTCAGAAGATTATAGAGATTGGGCTGAAACACTTTTTAACTCACCAGCAAGCGATAAATGAACAGAACTCTGGAGAGAACTGATCTGATGGGGCAGTAGGTGGAAGGCCTTCCACAATTGCTTCCAACAACTCGAAATAGCTAGGACCACTACGTTGATCTTCAGATTTTATATAAGGGAAACGACCAATGGCACACTCAAGCATTACCATGCCCAAACTCCATATATCGCAGTTGTAGTCATACACACTTCCACTGATCCGTTCTGGCTAGAAAGGCGTTGTAAAGTCAGATCTTTAAATTTTAAAACATTAGCAATTTGACCATAAGTCACAACACTCATAACTGTAAATGTTAGAAATACACAGTAATTATTTTCCCATTAGAATGAAATATGTACACATACCGACATGTAGTTGTACGTCCCAACAAAGGTATCACGTTGACCCATAGAGCTAGCTAGTGTTGCACTCACACCAAAATCAGTAATCTTTACTTCTCCTTTGTGATTTACAAGTAGATTGGATGGTTTTATGTCCCGATGGATAACATGCCTCTCATTATGAAGGTACATAAGACCTTGTAAAACCTGACACAGAAGTTTTACATGAGACGTTTTGGGGGAAAATATATTTAACGATCATGTCAGATGCAGCTTAAGTAAAGAAAAAAAAAAGGACACAAATGGAGCTCCAAAACATTACAAAAATAAAAAGAATAATGCAAAAGCAACATGGAAGATCCGAGAGCACCTGTTTACAAACAACTGCAAGGTAAGGCTCAAGGATTGTATTCAGTTGTCTGATTACATCTGCTAGAGAGCCACGGTCCATGTATTCTAAAACAAGAGAAATGGCTCCATTGTGATAAAAAGAATGGTAGCACACAACAACATGTGGGCATTGAGATGCTTGGTTGATTTTCAGCTCCTGCACAATCTGCTTACGGATTTCCTCTTGTATATTCATTTGGATGACCTACAGTAGAAAGGGTTCATTTATCACATACAACAAAGCAATACCCATTCCCTGAAACATCCGTAAATTTGAAATAAAAACTTAACTAAGAATGCTTCTAACCCCCATCATCTAGAAATTCTCAATTATTCAATTTTCATTCAGCAGCATAATTGAGCAAAAGAATGATGTTGTGTTGAAGATTGGTAGTGTGCTGAAGAGTAGAGTTTCTCTAGAAACAGAATCAATGTTAGTGTTTCGGAAGCAACCTTACCTTCAAGGCAAAAAAAAGTTCCAACCCATTTATGGCGTACAAGCTGCACTACTCCACCACTGCCTTTCCCGATCACTTTTATGGTCTCAAGGTCCTCCAAGGAGATTTGAAGTTCCTTAGTATCTGATTTCTGTTCAATCAAACAGTAGAGAGTTAGTAAATGAAAACTGTTAAGACAACAATGGTATGTTTCTTTTGTAGGTCTGTTACTTGATATCAGTCCATAAACTAACCAAAAGGTCCAGCATAAGTCATTCAACAGTAAATGGTTCAAGGAATCACATAAGCAGGTCAGGTGAGTATTTAAGAAAGTTTTACATATAATTATATTATACATTATTATTCTCATTAATCAAAAGGGGGGAATTTCCTATACTAGAAGAAAATTTAAGAACAAAAATGCATTCATCGAGCTAAGCCTCCTGCATAAGTCTAATTTATACTTGAAATATTGCTTGTTACAAGAGACAAATTTCGAGAGCTCGGGAACACGTGAATCATTCAAACTTAACAAGGCACATATAAATCACCCAATACAAGAACGGGTGATGAAACTGAAGAAATTGAGTAGATCTGGAAGCTTACGTTGGGCATTTTATCTTCGGAAATCATCCTCAACCCCTTCTGATTCAGCAGCAAATCACCATCCTGAAATGTACCGCTAGCAGTCCTGAAAAAAGGGGGAGAAATCAGATGTAATTCAGAAGATGACGAATCAACACTAGCTGAAGCTGATTGATTCACACAATCGAAAGAGGGCGATTAATATGAAGGGACTCACAAGAAATTGGTAAGGGGGGTTTGTCCGGGTGGAACGGAGAGCTTGAGAGGCTTCAATGGCGTCTTGCTCTTCATCTTCGACATGATCCTGCTCCGATTGTTCGGCTTCTTCTGCTTGTTTGAGGTTAAAGTTAGAATTTTAGAGAGGGAGAGAGAGAATTTGAATGAAAGAAGAGAAATTCAAAACATTGACGCGGAGGAGATTACCGAAGAGCGAAAGAAAATATTAGATATTCAAATCTTTAAAATTTATTTAAAAGCATATTTATTAATTAAAAATAGTTTTTTCTTTAGTATTTATTTTTGGTCCCTCGGTCCGGACTTGGACCGGACCTGAACACCACAGACCGGAACTGGATCCAATTTTCCGGTCCAGGACCGGTTTCTGTGACAGCAAAAACATGTCCATGACCGAATTTTTTGTGACAGCAGGCAAACAAAAACATTCAAATTTTTTTGACAGCAAATCTGTGACAACAGCAGGCTTGGAAGCAAATCTAATTTGTATCAACAAGAAGTATACAAAATACCAAATCTTATTCATATGAAGTTTTCAAATGAAAGAAGACAAATACTAACTACATCATGATGCCAAAATTTTTGAGTATCTGAGCTTCATCAATTACAGCAAAATGCCAACAAAACTGAGCACTCTTAAATTAACTATGAGTCGTCAGAGCCGACGAGATGATCGTCATTTTCGTACTTCTTCTCCTTCAACGCATAAATAGACAAAACCTCGTCATGGTGCTATCAAATTAACTTGGTAGATCCCATAGAACGGTAAAGATTATCAGACCTTCAGGCTTAATCAAAGACGAATTCCTTTAAATTGCGATATGTACAGAAGCTTCGGTTTCTCGTCATTCTCATTGAGATACCATGCATATGTAGTTTAATGGTATTTCAATCATCGACGACGGAATAGAGAGAAAAATTTGTTCTCACCTTTTTATCTTTCAAAGGACCTTGAGACGGAGAAAAATGAATGGCTCCATGAGCGCCTTTTTATGCTAGTACATTATGCGTGTCTCAAGTAATTAATTGGCGTGGATATATCTCTATATATTTAACTATAAGCAAGTGAACTGAAGTGTTTATTATTGAAGTAACGTGAGGAGATAAATACACAGAGGAAAGCCTATCTTCTGTTGAGATATACTGCTAACAATCCTATCTTGACTCTAACAGATAAATCTGTAACTTTATAAATATTATTGTTATCATTCCCCCTCAAGTGAAGTATCATTTTGAAGTTGTAACTTGCGTAGTAGAGAGTGAAACCGATATCTGAGCAGTGGTTGGTTAGTATGTCGGCCAACTGATCGTCGGTGGAGACAAAGGTAACTCGCAACCTGTTGTTCTTGACTTGTTCTCGAACAAAATGGTAAGCAAGTGCAATATGTTTCATTCGGGAGTGGAACACCGGATTGGATGAGAGTGATGTGGCTCAAACATTGTCACAGTAAATAACAGGGGGAAGAGGCATGGTTATCTTGAGCTCATTCAGGAGTTGTGCAATCCATAATATCTCAAAGTGGTGTCTGCCAAGGCCTTATATTCTGCTTCTGTTAATGATCGAGCCACTGACCTTTGTTTCTTGGAGCTCCAGCTAACCAGTGTTTTGCCTATGAAGATCATATAACAGTAGTAGAGATGTAATCAACTATGTCACCTGCCCAATCAGCATCTGAGAAGGCGTGTATATTGAGTGACGGAGTTGGAGAGATTTGTACTCCAAGATGCAACGATCCAGCAAGATATCTGAGTACCCTCTTGAGAGCAGTTCAGTGAGCAAATACTGGCCGATGCATAAACTGAGATAACTTGTTGACAGAATAAACAACATCCGGGCGAGTTAGGTACAGGTATTGCAAGCTCCCAACAATAACTCGATAGTCTGTAGGAGTTGGTAACATATCAGAGATCCCATGCACTATATCACCTGGTTGTAAAGGAGGTGAGACAAATTTGGCATCACTCATGCCTGCTTTATCCAGTAGATCTAGTATATATCTCCTTTGAGAGAGAAATAGACCATCAACACGTTCAGTGACTTCAACACCAAGAAAATAGACTAATGTGCCAAGATCTTTAAGTGAGAAGCGCTTGGCAAGTAAGCGGATGAGTCCTTCTAACGCAGTGTTGTGGCTCCCTGTAATAACTATGTCGTCGATATATACCAGGAGAAAGAGCACGATACTACCATTTGTATAAGTAAAGAGTGAGGCATCTGCAATAGAAGAAATGAAACCTAAGCTTGGTAAAAATAATTTGAGCTCATTATACCACGCCCTTGGGGCCTGTTTTAAGCCATAGATAGCTTTCCTCAGCTTGCACACATAGTTAGGATAATCCTTGTTAACGAAACCATTCGGCTGGGACATATACACATCATCAACTAATGTGCCTTGCAGAAATGCATTATTAATGTCGAGTTGTCTTATAGACCACCTGTTTGAGACTGCAATAAGCAACACAATCCTCACAATGACCGGTTTAATCACCGGGCTAAAGGTTTCAGTATAATCACATCCAGGGTGTTGATTGAAACCCTTGGCAACCAGCCGGGCCTTGGAAATATATTTGATGCGATAAACCCATTTACAACCTACTAAATTGATATGATTAGTTAGCGCAATCAACTCCCAAGTTTTGTTAGAACAAAGAGCATCAAATTCACACTGCATAGCCAATCGCCACTCAAGGGTTTTCAGGGCTTGGGTGATGGTTTTTGGCTCAATTATCGTACATGATGAAACAGTGACATGCAGGTTTAATTTGTGAATGGGTTTTACAACGTTGTTACGGGATCTAGTGAGAACACCTAGACGTGGGATGGGCTGGGGAACTTGCTCAGGTAAGGACTGAGCTGGCAAGGGTGCAGACGTAGGTATGGAAGAAACATGGGTCTATGCAGGCTGAGAAGATGGAGAAGGTGCGGGTATATTTGAAGATTTGAGTGCGTTAATTTGTGGAGATGGTACCTACGTCTCTATAGTATTAGAGGGAGTGGGTATGGAGGTGACATGAATGATTGGTAAGGAAAATTGGGCCCAGGGATTTTCAGCAGAAGGTGTGGTCTTATAGGCGGGTTGCATGGTACTATATGGATACTCATCTTCCATAAATCGAACATGTCTAGAAGTATAGACTCGTTTTGTAATAGGGTCTAGGCATTGATAGGCACTTTGAGTAGCTGAATACCCAATTAACAAACAAGGAATGGATTTGGGTTCAAGTTTGTGTGTGGTGTATGGTTTTAGCCATGAGAAACAAAGACAACCGAAGTTTTTCAACTTTTGATAGTTAGGCTGGAGGTGCGTGAGGTTGTGAAATAGAGTGGAACAACCATGATTAGGGGAAGGTAATCTGTTAATGAGATAAGTAGATGTGATCATAGCCAAAGGCCAATGATCCAAAGGCATAGATGAATGTGAAAGAAGAGCAAGTCCCGTTTCAACAATGTGACGATGCTTTCTTTCAGCTAGGCCATTGTGTTCGGGTGTATGTGGAGGTGAGGTTAGATGGGTGATTCCATGATCACCAAGAAATGAGCGGAGTGCTATGTATTCCCCTCCATTGTCGGAAAAGTCTTGATTTGAAGTTGAAAATAGTTTTCAACAAGAGATTTAAATCGAATGAAGGGGGACTTTGTTTCAGATTTGTACCTAAGTGGATATAACCATGTATACTTGTTATAATGGTCAATGAAAATCACATAATGTTTAAATCCATCAAACGAAGATAGAGGAGAAGTCCAAACATCACTGAAGATGATCTCAAGAGGTCTAGTCGAGACAATGGGAAATTGATGAAAAGGAAGCTTGTGTGATTTATTCATGTTGCAAGCTCGACAATCTTTTTGAAGAAAAGAAGTACAACCTAGTTTAGCACTTTTATTGATGGTTGAAAAACTTTTGAAGAAGGATGCCCTAGTTTGTGATGCATGGAACTAGACGAGACATAAACAGCTGTGTTTGCTATAGGATTGGACTGAGGCCAAACATAAACTCCATCCACACACGGTCCTTTAAGAATGACTTTGTTGGCCTTGTGATCATGCACCTGGAAGCCATTAGAGGAAAAGACAACTGAACATGTGGTATCATTGGTGAGTTTAGAGACGGAAACTATATTTTGGACATAGTAGGTACACATAAGGCATCAGCCAAATGAATATTGGAAGGTTTGATCGTGGTTGATCCAACATGAGATATAGATAGACCATTACCGTTTCCAACTATCATTTGATCATCACCAGTGTATGGATTGTGAAGTGCAAGATTGTTTAAATCATTTGTGACGTGATGTGAAGCACTACTGTCAATCAACCAAGGGGAAGAGGAGGGTTGTGTGGCGACAATGTTCGTCCGATGGGTCGGGAAGGATGAAAATCTAGCCGACGATGGAACCTCAATTGTAGGATGAAGAGATTTATAGACTCGACATTGTGCCAAAACATGGCCAATCTGATGACACCATTGACATCTACCTTTAAAAGGTTTAGGAGCATTGGTCAGGTTTGATTGTGAAGTAGGGCCACTGTTGTTGTTAGATGATTGGTAAGGTCGGTTAAAGTTGTTGGGTGCCTGAGTAGTTTGTGAAAACACAGTGGACTTTGACTTACCATTGTTCTTCCATTGCTTGGATTGAGCTGTGATTATGTTTTAATGAAAGCTCATGATTTATGAGCTTTTCATGCAGTTCTTCAAAAGCAATAGGAGTGTCCTGGCGTTGATGGCATGCACCACTGATAGATATGGCTCATCTAGCCCTTTTAGCACATAATATGTCATATCTTCGGTTGATACAGGTGAGTCAAGCGAAGCTAAAAGTTGGTGACCTTTCTCAAGTTCTGCATATAGACAGATATTGAATCATTGCCTTTTGTCATGGTTCTCAATCTCTCTTTGATTTGTTTGACATGACCTCTGGATGGGTTTCCATAGGTGAGCCACAGTGTTTCCCCAAACTTCACGGGAACTCGTTGTATTTGCTACAAAATTGGCAACATTAGTGGATAAAGTACCTAGTAAGGCGCCATATATCAATCTATCTTGCCTTGTGTACGTCTTGTATTCAGGATTCGTGGTGGCTGTGTTTGGTAGGCATCGACTAGGAATCTCAATGGTACCAAGGATGTACCCATCAAGATCATAGCCTTCAAGGGTAGCCAAAATGGCTTGCTTCCAAGTGATGTAGTTTGTGGGGGTGAGTTTGATGATGTTTGCGAGGATAACAACGGTGAAAGGTTTCGTTGGTTCATTAGGATTTGGTAATGTGGTCGACTATTCAGCCATGGTGATATTATCGTTTTTGGATCGACAATATCTGATACCATATAAGCAAGTGAACTGAAGTGTTTATTATTGAAGTAACGTGAGGCTATAAATACACAGACGAAAGCCTATCTTCTGTTGAGATATACTTCTAACAATCTTATCTTGACTCTAATAGATAAATCTGTAACTGAACAAATATTATTGTTATCATTAACTCACGTTAATATGTAAATAAAAAGTTTAACAAGATAATTCAAGAAAGCAGACAATAAGTATAAACGGAAAAAAGTTGGGCGTAGATGGGGTTTACTAATAGGAACAAAACCGATTTGTAATTGAAATCACATGAATTTCAATTTTCATATCGATGCAAACGGATACGGATACACAGTGTATTTTTTAATGAAAATGGGGAGGAATAGAAAACTTTGTGCCTTGAACCAACCCATTGACATCCTACTTGTGCTACAATCGAGTAGGCGTTGACATAAAACTCGCAAATATTGATCTCATCCCGATCCAGGCGGAATTCATCTAAAACACACAAGGTTCGTCTCGATCTCAATGCACAACCCTAGTGTGTGCTCATACGTGTTGATTAGCATCCGATCGTCACGAGGACTTTCTTTACCATACCAAATTAGAGGATCCTACCTTACCATGTCAATTATTATCAATCTCCTAGTATAACTTGGTCGAAATTGATAGCGGAAGGATCTTTCCAATTGGATCACAAAATATCCTATCAAACGTAGAGTACTTAAAAAAAGAGGTGAGTTGTCCATCTAACCTATTTAAGTTTTTAAATTTCAAAATATAACTCCTATGTTTTAGTTTTTTACCTATATTTTTAGAAAAATTACTTCAAAAGTTTATGTAAGAAAACAAAGAAAATTTTATAACTCTAAGTAGTTAACACTTCCATTTAAAAATTAAATTGGATTATTGCCTCTCTCGACTCAAAAGTTTATGTAAGAAAACAAAGAAAATTTCAAGTGTTGCATTTTAGTTACTTTACTGACTATTTTTTTTTAATTTTTGTAACATTTTGTATTTGAGTATTTTAAAAACAAAAAAAATTTATAGGATTTAAATAATTTAAATTGAAATATCAATTTAAATACAATTATCAAATTCCAATCATTAACATGTGATCACTAAGTTACAATAATTATTCCCTAAAATTATTATTATTATTTTTTTGATATATGATCAATAGCATATATAGATAGTTAACTTTACTAGTATTCAAAATTATATTTGCAATCAAATAAAATGATAAAATTTATTACCGTATTAAATATTCGAAGGCTAAAAGAGGAAGAAAATATCCAGATTCCTGAACGATGTATTCAACCAGCTTTCCTAATGTTTCCCGTCGTAAAAGAAAAGGTAAAAATAAAAGAAAAAGGCTTCACAAATGAAATGCCAGCGACCTTGTAAGTTGTGCTTGGCCCTAGCTACCGGAAAACCCTTCCCCTGAGATCCTTCTTCTCTCCGATGGCGTCCTGCCACCACCACAACCAGCATCCTCCCACCTGTTGCTGCTCTCACCGGTACAACTCGAATCTTTATCCTCCTTCTCCGATCGATCCAATTCTGGTTCAATCAATCGTCTCGCAGCTGCTCCAAAACCCTCAAACAGCTCACCTCTACTCTCCTACACCGAATCCCGCCTTATTCGCTTCTAGCGCCGCTGCATTTGACCTCCATCCTTGCTCTTCGCAGTATTCGCATCACCAGAATCTGAAACATCCGAAACAGAAGCAGTATCAGCCGCATCGCGCGCAGTTTGAGGATCAATCTCAGAACCAATACTCGGCTCTCTCCTCGCTTTTACAACGGATTGATGTTCTGGAAGCTTCTCTTCATCGATTCTCTTCTGCTTCTGCATTTTCGCTCCGTCATGTGGCCGCTCGCACGATCCAAATCCATTTCAGAGCTTATCTGGTTCGTAGATCGAAGGCTCTCCGTGAGCTGAAGGAGCTAGCCTCTATGAAATCCGCCTTCAATGTTCTTAAATCAACTCTTTCTCTACAGAATCGAGTTGATTTCTTCTCTCTTTCTCGTGGAGCGCTGAATTTGATCAATCGGCTCGAATCTATCCAGGTAAGCATCGCTTCTGAATTGTTATTTATTTCATCTTTTAGATGGATTCTTTGATTGCGTTGTTGTTTTCTTTTGCAATGTGTTTCGTGTAGAGCGGTGATCAAATGGTTAGAGACAGTAAGAGCTCGATTAGAAGAGATATTGGTCGATTTTTGGAGCTAGTAGACGAGATTTGTGCGGAAAAACACACGGTTTCAGTGAAAACGGTGAGGCACATAAGAATGCCAAGGAACGATGACAAATCTAGGGTTTCCTATAATGGAAGAGAAAGTTCAGGGGTTAACCATAGAGGCAGCAAGGCCACAAAGCAACGCAATTTGGATAACGATGAGAAAAAACTGCTTGATAACTTGAAAGAAAGAGTTGAAAAGATTCAGCACATGTCTAAGGCTTTGAAGGATGAAGAGGATTCAGCAGACACTGATGATGACAGTGGTGCCATTGCCAGCAGCAAGATGTTGTATACTGATCAACGTCTAACAGGTAATTTAGTTGGGAAACACAGGCAACAATCACATACTGAGAAGCCTGAGAAACGTGTTTGGTTTTCGGAAGGTAGGAATACCACTCGGGTTTACGACATTCATGAGAACGGGGACAGAAGGGAAGAATCAGTTGAAAATAAGCACGAGGAAGATGAAGAAGTGGAGAGCGATGTTGACGAAAATGATGCAGAATCGGCTGAGGGAAGTGAAGCTGAAGAGCAAAATGGTAGTCTGGATGGCTCTTCACAGAGTAGTGAAGCTGAGGAAAGTCGAAGGAGTTCGACAAATGAGAGTGACAAGAAGGTAAACCTGAACTATCCACGTCAACAACGTGGAAAGCTTATTCTTTCTGCCCCTCCTCCTGTAAAAATGGAAGGTAGAGTTTGATTTGGTGAAGAAGCTGAATGTGTGCAAAATAACTGATTAAGAGTTGAGAGTCTCTTTTGCTGTTTCAAGTTGTTCTTGAGCTATGACTTTAGTGAAGATCTTTTGGCTTGTTCTTTGATTGATCAATCTAGTCTTTGTTCAATTTTAGTGTTGGCTTGCTCTTTTGATTTTGATCCATTGCTAGGATTGTTGAAAACATCATTGTTGTGACTCTGTGGCACTCTGATTTTCTAATCTTGAGCTAAGTTTTGTCTAGCAACCTAAATATTCACAGTTCCTTTGTCATATCATATTGTGGAAATGTACTACATATGAAGGTACAAAAATATTCGGGTTCTGTAAGCCAAAAGCTCCAAGTGAGATTTGACTATAGCAAAATTGGAATAAATTTTTATCTTTTAAGTCTGCCTATTAAGTATCAATGTATGAAATTAATGGTCGTCTTGATATGACCTAGGGGTGAAAATAGGTAAAGTGATGGATGATCTCGCTTTTCACCCGTACACTGATGATTGGTGAATAGTAATAATGATTAAATGTATCATTTTTAATGCATTTTGATGTATGGAACAAAAAAATTAAGCTTATTGTTAGGTCAATAACCTTTTGTTTATTTATTTTACTGACAAACATCTTACACCCAAAATAATCCGATTCATCCTGTCACCGAGCAGTACATGTTTGGATAAATAATGATAATCCGATTCATCCGGTAACACCCAAAATAATCCGATTCATCCCGTCACTCGACAAGTACATGCTTAGGTAATCTGATTCATCCGGTCACCCGAACCCGGAGAGTACATCTTTAGATGAGCAAGGTTGCGAGCGGAATGGGGCAGGAGAGCAAGTTATAAGGTCGAGGGTAACAGGGTGACGGAGGGGCGTGATATTAAACAATTCAGTCATCCATAAAACCGCAATCTCAATTACACCTGGAGAAATTCCAGTACGTAAAAACAAAAGCAAAGCATCCTTTAGTACATGCCTCGATGTTCAACACAAGTCTACCATCAAAGAAGTTCAAAGCCGAAAGGGCTTAGATCCTTCCTCGGCAGCAGTCACAAACCCACAAAGAAAGATGTTTTACTAGAAAGATAAGAACAGGAAATAACTAGATAATTCTGACCCTGCATCCAGGACTTCAAAGTCCACAAAGACTTCGAATTCGTTTTACGCCTGCAATCAAAGATAAACAAGCGAGTTACATAACAGTGGAAGCAATGGGCTTCCCAAACTATGAAACAAAAGCTAATCAAGCGAGTTTGACAGCATAAACAACTGCTAATACTTGCCTTGTTAGCGATGTTGTTGGATAGCCAATCAAGCCCCTCGTACAGTCCCTCCCCAGAGGTTGCACATGTGCTCTGAATGTACCTGAAAATTACAACAAATGAAATAAGATTGTATTAAATATTGATCATTGGAGTTGAAAACTACTAGATGATTGTAGATTTGTACACCAGATCATTAAGCTTACCAGTGACGTTGTCGAAGAGAGTGTAGGCCAAGCTTGTCAGTAATCTCAGCAGCATTCATAGCGTTTGGAAGATCCTGTTTGTTAGCAAACACAAGTAACACAGCATCTCGCAGCTCGTCCTGTATCAATACAATCAACCAAAAGCCAATGTTATGATCTAGATTCAGCACTTATACAGTATATACTAAACAGAAATATGCAAAAATGAAAGGAAAAAACAAGATCAGCCCAAGGAATGACGTAGATTCAATTTTAACGGAAAGCATTAAAAAGAATTACGGTATACCTCATTAAGCATCCTGTGAAGCTCATCTCTTGCCTCAACAACACGGTCTCTGTCATTACTATCAACCACAAAAATCAAACCCTGAGTGTTTTGGAAGTAGTGCCTCCACAATGGGCGGATCTGCAAAGACAAAATCAATGATTACACTCTAAATTCCTTGTTTATTTGAAAAAAAAAATCAATTGACTTTTTAAAAAAATGTGTTTCTTGTTATACTGATGGGTTTATCTTTGCCCCTTTGCTCCCATGATTAACAGGTTAAGGTCATAACCAACTCATTAACAAGATAATCAGAGATCGCACTTTAATCAGTTACAACAAATTACTCAAATTTAAATCCCAACCTTGTCTTGACCCCCGACATCCCATACAGTGAAGCTGATGTTCTTGTATTCAACGGTCTCCACGTTAAATCCTATAAGAAAACATTTAAATCAAACATTAACCAACCGCATATAATAGAATCATACATACAACTGAAAAGTGTAACCAATATCAATATTGGCAATCAAGAGAAAAAGGTGTTGGGTAATATAATGTGAAATGGGAATACAGCCACTTTGGCATAATGCCATCGAAATTGTATGGATCAATCCGAGTGCTGGTTAGGACTTAGGAACAGAATATAACAAGGAAAATGAAGGCACATCGCCACAGGAGAGAATCATGCATTCACCAAAGGCATATTCCACATGGAATCACCAGATGAATAGTAAATAACAAAATTATGTTCAACAACATGACAATACAGCATAAAACAAGCCAGAAACTCTTAAAACATCTAATTTATGAGGAAGATTTGGATGACGATAGTACAGATTAAGAACAACTCACCGATGGTAGGAATAGTGGTGACGATCTCACCGAGCTTGAGCTTGTACAAAATGGTGGTCTTACCAGCCGCATCGAGACCGACCATCAAAATTCGCATCTCCTTCTTAGCAAAAAGGCGACTAAACAGCTTTGTGAATGAGAGCCCCATTTTTCCCTTCAATATAACACCACAATTAAACATCCGGACCACGAATTTCATACGAATATTATATGTAACAGCTACTGATAAAAACAAAAGCAAATTCAAAGGAATGACGGGATCAAAGAGAGTTGAAAGTAAGATCTACAAAAACAACGCTGGTAAATTAGAGATCATACTCCTCCATTAATCGATTAAACAACAAAAAGTTAACCAAAATTCACATACTCTAGCAGATCTGTAGAGTTCGATCCAAAGGATAGTAGATCGAGGTGGAATTAACTTAAAACCTCACGAATACTCAGAAAATTGGGGATCTATGATCGGATTGATGAGCTATCAGATCAAGCAACGAAAAGATCTCGTGGAAAACTAGGCTAAATCGGTGGGGAAAAGATGGAAAACTTCGAGAATGAATAACATCACCAACATCAGATTTATGCACGAGTAACGATTCACAAAGCCAAAAACTAAGATCCGGAGAGAAATACAAATTATCGAGATCGAAATTTGGAAAATCACCTGTTGTCAGAGAAATGCGATGCAGCTTGGAATGGACGCGTTCGAACGATGGCCAATGCGTCAATACAAGAGTGAATAAAATAGGGCACTTATTTGGCCGGGGTACCCAAATGACCGACGTATTTGCTACGTAATCACGAATGTACCCCTGGTGATTTCTGTTTTTGGTAAATTACACAAAATCACCCTTAAATAAGTAACCGCTTACAATAATAATAACAACGCTGAAAACTGTTGAGATATAATGAAAAATATATCATATCAATAACACACAATCAAGGGATCCTATTGTTAATTATTTTAGGATGGAACTCCGTGTGATTGTATGTGTGGTTCACCAGATGTGTGCCCTCCACGTCATTTGGTCTCAGGACGGATACAAGAAAAGTTAACATGGTATTAGAGCAAGTCCGATCCGGGTCCAGTTTCCTGACTTGGGGCTGTGGACGAGCTAAAAAGAGAATGAGATACTCGACCCGAAAAAGAAAAAAAAATGTGTTAAGTGTTAACTAGTTCACATTGTTAACACTCAATCAAGTGATACTATGCTTGTATGTGTGATTCACCGTACGTGTGCCCTTCGCGTCATTTGGTCCGGAACGGATACAAGAAAAGTTAACAAAAACCATACAAAACCACCCATATATAATTTTTTTTTTTTGCTTTCTATTAAGAGAAAGAGAATTTTTTTTAAAAAAGAATTTCACCGTGGCCATAAAAAAACTGAATAACTTTAGGGTCGTTTGATATCTATACCTTAATATTCGTACCTTTAATTAAGGTATGTTGATTTTCCTGAAAAAGGTTCATAATAGCTTAATATTATTCTTACATAATTAAAAACGGGCAATTTTGGTAACCAGACCTTTTTGAAAAACTAAAATAGTAATTAGGCTTTTTAATGTTACAATTAAGTAAATATACCCAACCTTTTGTATTTATTTTCAAACTCTACACACTCTTCTTTTTATAGGTACATTTACTAAACACAAAACTAGAAAAAACTTAGTAAACCAAATTGTTTCATTAAAAACACGTGAAGTTAGTATTCCAATAGCATATCAAACACTTTTTTAGTTTTTTTTCCTGATTTGTAAGTGATTTTGTATAGTTTGTAACTATATAAACAATTTTATGAAATAAAACCTATTTAAAGGGTGTGTTTTTTGAATATTACCCTTTAATTATCTCTAGAAATTCAAATGTGGCCGGCGTTGACGATTATGTATAGAAGTATCTTTCCTGTACTTGGCATTCACAAAAAGTGCAATTCGCACTGTCCAATCACATGACGACACGTGCAAAAATACAGCTCAGTGCACGTCTTCAAAGTATTCCCCACTAGCCCGTTTATTTGAAGATCGAATCGAACCTTCCCTGTCTTGACTCGTGAGAATCTATAATTACATATTACGCCGTTAATTTCTTCACGATTCAGATCGTGTCATTTGAATGTCACTTTATCATGTATTCATGCCAATTTATTGTCTGAATATGTTCTGCGGATTTACCCAATTTTGATTGACGTGCGGTTTGTGGGCTCCAACCCCATACTCTAATTTCAACCTGGCTTGGCAGAGGAGGGGTAATGTTCGGGTTAATATATGAGATAAGCTTTTCGGGCTCGGCTCGCGTTCGGCGCGTTAAAAGTTCGGCTTAGGCTCGTTTATAAACAAGCCGAGCTTGAAAATACCAATGCGCGACTCGTTCGGATAAAGCTCGGCTCGTTCGGCTAAAATAACACTAATGAGCACTATTTTAGACGAGCTAATCGGGTTCGGCTCGTATAACACCCCTAGGTAATGTAATGCGGTTTGTGTGCTCCAACCCCATACTCTAATTTCAACCCGGCTTGGGCAGAGGAGGGTAATGTAAGTGGTCGGACTATTCCCGCTTGTGTACTACTTAACCCTTCTTTGCATATATAATAAGCGTGATTAGATGCGCCGGAAACCACCGACTCTCCTTCCAAACAAAAAAAGAGATTCTAACCTGTTTGGGCCGGAAAATCTGACCCATAACCTGGCTTGGACGGTACGAGCAAGGGTTCAAGATAAACGGTGGATATGAGAAGGGGCTCAGCCTGTTTGGGCCGGAAAAACCGACCTGAAACCCAGCTCGGGCGGGTACGAGCAAGGGTTGAGGCCTGTACAAACCTCACGGTAAGATCCAACTAACTACGAGTCACCAACAATTATAAATTTATAATTATTTTTCTTTTCAATAATACTTTTATATTTTTTCTTTTTTTTTTCAAGAAAAAATAAATTTCGGGATCCGAACCCTAAGTCGGATTGGACATGGACAAGACATTAGGCCCAAATCCCCGGATTGGCCCAAGTCCGGCCCGAAAAACCAAAATCCAAAAAGCCCATTTCGATCCAGGTCTACCCTTGATACATGATGAAGAGGCAAAATGGCCGTTTATAAGAAAGTTGCTATACTTAGATAACTTACTGGGGCATACTTTTATTTACAAGGATCAAAGAAAGTTCGTGTTAACCAGAGATGTCCATCCAAATAATGCAAGACACCAGAGGAAGTGAGCCAGTGAGGAACCAAAAGAAACAAACAAAAAAGCCGAAACCGACGTGCGTCTATAGAGAATAGACAGGACTAGCATAAGCAGCTAGATGTTAAGAACAAGCATTCTGAGATTTTCATTCTGAGATGAATAGATAGCATTTGAATGTACATTCACGAGCTGTACATCAATAAGTGAATAAATATGCATACGAGGAATCATACTTACATGATGATACTTGCACAAATTACAATTGATTTGATCAGCGCCAATACTGAGCCCATCTGTGAATCGTCTCCACCACTTGAGGGAACAGCGCATTTACACTTTCGTTAATTAGACCTTGGAAGAAATGGACGCTGGCCTCGTCATCTAAGTCCAGCCGGAACTTCTCTTGTAGCTACATTTGTCAAAAGGGTCATTGGCTGAAGCAATATGAACAATTTTTCCATGTATAATCATACAATGGCCAATATGAACAAAAGAAGAGGAAAAGTTACCTTAAGAATGCCCTTTTCGGGATCAGAAGCAATATCAGGGATATTAGAGCCCGCCATCAGATGGAAAAGATTCAAGATTAGGTTGCTAGATTTGCGGAGTATGTTATAAGCTTCACAGCAGTATGATTTGAATCTTGTGTAGTATGGACTGCAGTTAAAAGATTTGGAGTTAATGAGTTATTTATAGTTCGACGTGCCAATTTTCAGAATTTTGAGGCATGGGTTTGTGCAGTATTATATGTAGAAGCCATAAAACCACAAAGTCCACCTGAACATAAACAATGAACTGACTGCAACAGAAAAATAAGACAAGTCCCAGGAGAATAGATATAAAGAGTATGGGATATACCTTTCTGCACCACCCATAGCTTCAACCATTTCTTTACAAAGCTTCATGGGTGGTGGGAATGGCTTTCGTTCTCGGCCCAAGATGAAACCAAAATCAATATGAAAAAGTCGGCCATCATCTCTGAGGAGGAGGTTATCTAGATGCCTGGAATTAACATGATCAATAGAAAATTTTAAAATCTACAAAATGTTGTTCCTTCTCTTTTAAATAAAACCTAGAAATAATGCTGGAAGCACCTACCTGTCTCCAACTCCTAGAATATATGTAATGACAGAGTAGCCAGCACAACTTTTGATGAATGTGTCAAGGCAAGTAGGAGTTATTCCAAATGGTGCATCCTTATCTGGGTGAAACTTCTGAAGAAAACCAATTATACTGCGGTGTTCTGACAATATCTAGATTTTGAAGAAATAACTATCAAATGGTTAATTTACCAAGAGTCAAAAGGTACATTACCTATACCAAGAGTAGAAGAAAAGAGACTACATTGCCTATACCATAAGGTTGTTAAAATTTCAGCAAAAATTCAGCCAAGTGAGGAGAAAGGACATTTTCTTTAGAGAGATCAAAGAAAGGGTTTTATGATCAGTACAAAATTTTCTTCCCGAAAGTAGAAAAAGGTACACCTAACTGGAATACTAGCATACATATTGCAGGTTCGTTTGGTTATAATCATGACTACACTCTGAAATGTATATACCAATTGAATCAACGATACAAAGAATGAAGCAAGAAACCATTACAAGAATCTCCACAAGCTCTCTCAGCTCCAATTCCCAAATGAAGAGGGGGGAAAGTATATGGAGATGGAGATATTCAAATTTCCAAACTGTACCTGGGCTAAAGAACGTGATGGAATAAATTCAATCATGCCATTATCTTGACCGGTTGCTAAGACTCGATAAGGAGTCAGGTGCAGATCAAGGTTCTCCAATTTAAGTAATCTGTCCATGAGTGATACCATTTGTATAACCTACACAATAACCCTCAGTCAGGTTTAAGCATATATTGCCATCCACTCACCCTAATAAGGAAACTAAAGATCTTTCATTTCCCTTCTCGGTTCTTTTTTGATTTTATCCAACAATAAATGAAAATTTAGCAGTTTCATGAGTTCCTTGAAAATATTCTGTATTCAGCACCTACCAATTGGTCTTGCCGAAGATCATCCCCTTTTTTAAATATCATCCTGCAGCTTTCACCATCTGCAGTTCGGAAAGTCAGGCGCGAAGGATATAGTGCACTTTTAAATGTTTGACATTCAGATGGTATAATCCCAGTGATTAGAACATGAGGTGCCAATGGAGATCGTATAGGCTGGTAGAAATATCAACAGAAGAAACACTATCAAGGCATGGTTCAAAATATTGCTGTATTGACCAATTGAACAAGGATAAAAATTTACATGCAAAAAAAAAGAAATGGACAAATGATACCTCATGAAAATGGTCGAGCTCATTCGGAAGACCTGAAAGGAGCTGTCTAAGCTTCTGCGTCTTCTTTTCTGTTCCACCACGTGCATTCCGAACATCACTCATTATGGAGCATAAACTTACAGTCAGCTTTTTCTGCAGTACTAAATTCTGCCATAATTTAAACCCGTCTTCTCCTCCATTCTCGTTGGCTGAAAACTGGTTCCAAGTAGAAGATTAAAGATTTATAAACAAGGTTTATTAACAGATGCATATGAAACTCACATGGCTTCATTTTTAACTTTGAGGTACCAGCCACCCCCCATATAATATTTTATATTCACATCCTACAGTAAGCCTTCTTGCGGTACTAGCAAATGCAAAATCTTATGACTCAGTGAACTCATCCGAAAGACGAATATAGAAAAAATAAACCTACCTTCACCATATTCTCTTCCAGCATTTTGTACGTGGAGTAAAAGCGTTTTGCATGTGAGGGATCATGAAGCTCCACAGCAACATACCAACGGAGGAAGCTAGCCAACTCAATGTTGCGCACAGCTTCCAAAATTTGCAGACACAAATCAGACAGAAAGAAAGATGGAACTCTTGAATGCATAAATGGGAATGATTTTGTAAAAAATATATTATTAACGTACATCTCTGAACAAGGAAATGAGAAAGGCGTGATGTGTCAGACCGCTCAAATCGAAGAGCTTGAACAAGTTGTAGAAGGTAACATTGTAACTCCTCGTCATCAGCCCTTTCAAGAACACTCACAGCATATGCACGGACCTGTCAGATTGAACTTAATTAGTATACAAAGCAGCAAATGATCTTGAAGTGAAGGGTAGGGGAATAAGTAAGCAAACCATAGTCACATAATTATTTAGTCTCCGTCTAAAAGATGACTCCAGATTTCATGTTTAGTTTCGGAAACTGCAGCTCAAATTCCCATCACTTAACACCAAATACTACACGACACCAGATCTTCTAGCCTCCGGGCCAACTTTCTCTAATGACAACCATGATATTTTGTATGTTCTTTTTCTAATGATAACTCCTTTTAACTTCATATAATCTGTCTTGACCAACCAAGTGAACACTACTAAAACATTATGAATGATATCCCAAGGTCAGAATAGTTAAGAATGAAATGATATCAAGGGTTGGGTGTGATATAATGATCACAATCATGCTTATTACAACCAGTCTTATAATGCCTCATCTCTCTCTCTGTCAAACACACATATCCCAATGTGTTCCAACTTTCTTTTCCTTTAAATTCAAACACCAACTCACATATCTAGTATCACCTCGACCTCTCCAACTCAATTCTGGTTCTGATGTCAAGAAAAAAAAAAGTAGATTTACCAATAAATACCTCCTCCTTAACATTAAAAAAGGCAATTACTTCAGTAATTACTATAACACCCATGGAAGATACGACCATTTCACTAGCTTCCGCAAAAATTTAATTGTAAACAATAGATTAAAACATTGGAATAGATTCAGCGAGAGCGATATAATGCCAACCTCTTCGCTTTGAAAAACAGGAGACAAAAGCTCCAGAGCATCACATACATCAATCATTTCCCATCTCATCATTAGATCTATTGTTTGCTTTGCTTCCTGCAAACAGATCAAATTGTAGATGTTCAGATTTAAATATTATATGATCCAGAAGCGAAAGCCACAACAATATGCTTTTTAGCATCACCCAACATCAAAAGAGAAGAATCAGGACATGTTGAACAAGCAAGAAGTGAAAATCTGACCTGGATATCACTCCACTCAACACAACGAAGGAATTTTGTGAGAGCCCTTTTCTCTGACATCAATGAATACCGAAATTTCCACAAGAGCTGCTTCTCATCTCCATTCAAGGTCCTTGTAGGTGGGTATTTTACTATTCGCTGTATTGATCTTAAATCACATAATGCAACTTTATAAGCTTCTATTCCATGTACGGAAAGATTAAGAGACAGAACATAGAAGCATTGTCTAGATTCTACATTATAATATAGACCATACCAGGAGAAACAGTACAAAAAATAAAAATAGAGAGGGAACATTAGGAACTAGGAAAAGGTGAAATTATGATCTTCAAACTCTGAATAATGCATGACAAAAAGGAAAACGCTTCTTACAAAGACTAACTGAACTTACTTTTTTTCATTAGAACTTGGCTTCAGATCACGGTCAATGATACCACGAGTCAAACTCCTTGCTAGTTTTAGTTGTTTGTGCTCAGAAGGATTAGTCTTTCCAACTTCCGGATCCCACACAGTAACAAATTCATTTGTTGCCCCAAGTGGAACAGGTAAGAAGGAATTAGCTCCTGATTCCTGTACCACAGAAAAATGAGATGCTTTCTTTAGTTTTTTTCAGTCATATGGGGAACTGGGGATTTGCCTTCCCGTACTGATCTAGTATATTCATAAGTTTCTTGTGCTTTTGTCTGCTTCAGCAACACTATCTTAATGCATTTTCACCTTGAACAGTTATACTTGTCAACAAGATCAATTTGATTGAAAAATGGTTGCCTAATGTGAATATAGAGAGTGTAGCTGGTCAGTTATAGACCAAGATAAAAACTTCCAGTTAGCACCTGGCTGAAACTAAAAGAATACATAGAATAAAGCAAAACGTTTAAACTAGAGCATGATAGAGCAATAAAGAAGGCCAATCCTCTGTTGATGCTTATTAAGTAATATTTGTCAAGTGACTAGTTCAGCAAGTAAAGCATCTACCTGGAAGACAACTTGGTGTTCAAGACTGCAGAAGTCAACAAGAATAAACAAATGAGAATTTTTGCTGCTTATGCTTTCACGTTCTCTGATCTTCTCAATTCCTTTAATTGCAAGCCGATCCAGCCAATCTACACGTTGGATCTGGCCTCGTTCATACTTATTCATAAGCTTTTCAAGACGTTCTAATTCTCCTCGTTCATGCCTAGGTACCTATAAGAGATCAAGCTAATTTTAGAGATAAGCAGATACGGTAAGCATGAAACACTTTATAGGAAGGACAACTTTGGTGATGCCAATAAGATTATAGTAAAACCTTTCCGGGAGTTGCCGTAGGAAATGATCCATCTGCTTCCTTCCCCTGCCAAAGTCTAAGCTTTTGTTTTCCAGTTCTTAGTTGCTTTTTGCTATTAAATAGGAGAGTAGTGGCCCCACCAATCAATCCCTCATCTTTTCCACATGAAACATCCCATACCTAAATTTTCCAGAAGTGGTGCAAATTCACAAACAACAATTTGTATTACAATTAAATAATGCAAGAACAAGCAAGAACTGATATTGAGTAAAACATGCAGGGCAAACAGCCGGGGAACAAGTATATGACATCTAGATAACTGGTGCAGTTAACTATCAGAGAATAAATAATGACCAAAGTACCAAATTGGTGTTAAAGAGGGACACCTATGGGCTATGGGTGTTTGGGTATGATGAAAAACTTTAATGCCATATGGGCATTGGAAAATAAATATGGCCATATAGGTGTTTTTCTTCATTTGCAGCCACTAAACCACAATATTCATTTCTACTAACTTTTTCCCTTTCTAAAAAAAACTAAATTTACTTATCATATTTAAGGTAAAAATAACCCCCAAAGTAAAGAAGGACAATCCTCTCCCGGGGTGGACATAATCCACCAAAATGATCGAGAACCCATCAATATTGAGTGGAAGATAGCGGGCTGACATTGACACAACAAAGAAATATTTATGGTTTCTTTTTTTTGCTGAAAATAATATGAGGATTACACTTAAATGCTAGAGTTCAAGCTTCAAAATCTTCAATAATGTTGGAGTCACTTTTAGTCATTCTCTGTGGAATGGGAGAGGAGGACCTGCTGATTGTGTTTCTCTTTTGGGGTTGAATGCTAAGTTTTTTTATGTTGGTAGATTATATTGAATAATTGTGTTTGGTAACTAATAAGCCCCTCTTGGCTGATTTCAACTTCTGTTAAAAGGAAAAGAGCCGGTTGAAATATACATATTGGATTGTGGAGATGTAACCGGACTTTTGGCCAAGAAAAATACCTAGTTGGCCTTGTTTTTCCTTTCTAAAAACTCATATGGAATCAACATTTTGTAATTAACACAAACGCCATTTTTATACCAACAATGGTGACAGAATAACTGAATAAGAATGAGAGAACGCCAGAACGTGAAATGAAAAGTTCTAGCTTACTGTCAATGTGAGTTGCGCTTGAGCAGTGAGGTCACGATACTTTGTACTCAAAGTGATTAATTCATTCCAGCAAAATGATTGACCACATTCCAACCTATAAATAAAAATTATGGGGTAAGAAAGATAAAGTCAGGGAAAAGATAAGCAGAACACATAAAATAAGAATAAGGCTATAGAGAAGTTCCTCGAAAGCGTACTGATGATTCATAAGACCCAAAAGTTATCCAAAAAGATACAAGAATCTCTTGAATTTTTGTACTAAGCATTTCATCTAACATAAGCGGTAGCACTTATAAACTGTATGCGTGTTTGCGGAAACAAAATAAACCAGCTTCTAGTTGATTTAATAAACCAGAAAAATGACACTTATACAGTGGTTTCTAGTTTATACTAAGGGTAAAATGTCCAAATTATGAACCTTTCATATATATTATGGGGCAGTTGCTAAAAAAAGTATTTATAAAAAAGGAAATTACAAATGTAAAATAAAATCATGTGCTTATAATTTATAAACTAGTTTTTATAGATTGTGTTTGCAAATATATATTATTTATGATTATCTATTTTTTCAGCTCAAATTCAGTAAATTCTAAACTACAATTAGCTTTGGTAGGGCACATAGATTATTGACTCAACAATCTTAAAGAGATGATCACGATGTGTATGCTCAAACGCATCAATGATACCACATTCTTTCTAGTCCCCTCTTAATTCTTCACAGCTACTGCAGTATTCTAATTTTACCATGGTCTATCCTGATTTCACATATCAAGGAACTAACCTCACAAATCAAACTGACAAATTCATATATCTAAGGTATAACCTAACCTGGTTTTCATGGGAAGCCCAAAGGGAGCACCGTCGATGAACAATGCACATTCCACATACAACTCTCCTCTTCTCCCCTCTGTTTTGTAACCAACATCAACAACAATTTCCAAATATTAAAACTTTAAACAAAAGTATCAGATGAACAAAGGAAAACCAGTGAGCAGATCTAACATCAACCTTGATCTGTATATTGATGAAGGAAAAGATATAGCGCAAAATTGGTTAGACACAAACGAACGTAATAATTCCAATTCCAAATTATGAGTCAACGGCATGAAAAAATTAGTTTGCCAATAGTGAAATGATTAAAGTCAAATTTAGGGAAGAACAAAATCTAGACAATCCACCCCAGAACAATTGCAGCAGGAACCTCAATTTGAATCAAGTTAGCTATATACCAAATTCGTCACAGGAAAATTCTTCTACTAATCGAAAATGTCAACGAACTATCAATTGGACCGTATCAGTGCTGTTTCTCTTGTTGTTGTTTGCAATTCAGCATGGTAATCACTTAAAAAGTTATAAAAAAAAAAAAAAAAAATGTAGCAATACTTATAATCCAGCACATTCGGGAGAAATTGGGAGATCACCTGAATCGGAAGACTCGAGAGGAGGCAAAGTTCCTTCTAACCTATCAATTCGGAAAGTGACAGGAAGGTTGATGTCGCAAGAGAAAAAGAATCGAAACTCGTTTCTGCCGCTCATCGTCGCGCTCCGATCACCAACAGCAACTCGAGAGTCGAGAGGAGGCAAAGTTCCTTGTAGGGTAATGGACTATACAGCCCACAATGTATGCTTGGCCCATCGCCCACTATATGTATCTATATATTCTCTACCATCCTATGTAACAGAAAATCAAGGAATCAAAAAGATCTTCAAAATATCATCTCTCCTTCAATATAGGGGAAGAACTCCTACCGTTATCTAATTCAACGGCTAAGATCTAGCGTTCACACTGTACGCTAGATTACACGGTTTATAAACAAAATATCATCTCTCCTTCAATATAGGGGAAGAACTCCTACCGTTATCTATCCCAACTTACAGGTAGGGTTTCCATTTCCGGCCGGTGTCCCAAGCTTCCAATGGCCAGATATCCAACTTCCCTCTTCCCCTTCCTCCGCCGCCACCGAATCACCTATAAATTCCCTAATTTTAGCTTCAATTTCTTCTACCCAGCTAGGGATTTCACTGCCGGAGTTGATACTACAATCACAACCCCCGAAGATAAGATCCCTGAATCCTCAATTGAAAGTCTTGGTGACGAAGACGATCCATCAAATGCTCCATTGGAACAACGATGGAGCTTCGAAGGTGCAGTTCAAGATGTATGTTGGATGATCCGGACCCAAAGCAAATGGCAATCCATGCTCCTCACTCGCATCCCATCCATCTATCTTTCGGACACCAAGTTCTTCCCTCAAGTTCTGCAAGGGCAGAAGAATGTCCGTCTCTCTCTCCAGCTATTTTTCTGGCTGAATTCTCATATGGAGTTCAGACCCGATGATATTTCCTGTAAGTTAATGTTTGATGCTCTGGTCAAGACTAAAGATGTCCTTTTGGCTAAATCGTTCATTGAAAATTTCGACTTTTTGCCTGATTCGGAAACGTTGCAGCAATTGATAATACTTCTATCTCGAGGTGGTTCAGTTGATGCTGCAATTGGTTTGTTTGCCAAGCGCAAGGATTATGGAATTTGTCCTTCTCTCTCCACCTGGAATTCTTGCTTGTCAGGATCGATTCGAAAGGGAAGGATTGATGTGTTCGGGAGATTGTACGAGGAGATGACAGAGAGTGGTATTTCGACAGATGCCATAACCGATGGTTGCTTGATTTGGGCAGCTTGTGTGGATGATAAGGTTGAGGTGGGCTATACGATTCTTAGACAAATTTTGAATAATGGGGTGAAACCCACTAGTTTTGTATTCAATAAACTGATATCTGGATTTTGTGAAAGAGGGAACTTCGGTAGAGTTTCTGAACTTGTTCATTTGATGATTGCAACAGACTGTGAGCCAAGCTGCTTTACTTATCAATTAATCATAGATGCCCTTTGCAAGAAAGGAAAGGTACGAGAAGGGTATCGGATTTTCAAGGAGTTGAGGGTTAGAGGGTATGCTCCAGACATTGTTATGTATACTACATTGATTCATGGTCTGTGTGCTAAACGATGGGTTGGAGAGGCAAACAAAGTATGGTGTGAGATGATAGAGAAGGGTCTTCAACCAAATGAATATGCTTACAATGCTATGATCCATGGTCTTTATAAAATTGGTGATATAGAAACAGTTGAGGAACTGCGCCAGGAGATGTGTGAAAGGGGTTATAAGGAGACGGAAGTGAGTTACAACATTTTGATTGCTGGGATGTGCAAAAATAAGAAGACGGAGGAAGCGTGTAGGTTATTTGATGAAATGGTGCAAAATGGTCTTTTCTGTGATTTGATTACGTATAATTCTCTGATACGGGGACTCTGCAAGGAAGAGAATGTGGATAGAAGTGAGGAGTTCTTTTCAAAGCTTTTGGAACAAGGTTTGCAACCTTCGGTTTCATCTTATTCACCTCTCATTAGAGAGTATTGTAAGGCAGGTAGAATGGATAGAGCAATGGAGTTATGGAAGGATATGGATAAAAGGGGCGTGGAGCCCTCTGGATTTATCTTTGAGCGTATTATACTCGGTTTATGTAAGCAAGGTTCTGCTATTAAAGGGATGCAATGGCTATTAGAGATGTTGAAAGTGAAGCTTATACCACAACAAAGAACGTTTGAGATGTTACTACAATGTCTCTTGGAGAAAGATAAGCTAGATGACACTTTACTAATTTTAGGCTCAATGTTTCAAGTGGGTTATGGACTAACAAAGGATCTAAATGACTTGCTTGTTAGTACATTTTGTGTAGACAACTTTGAACTTGTTGAGGCATCTTTAGAGAAGATTTATGATAAAAGCTGACCATTTAGAATAAACTGTCTCGAAGTATCCGTCTTTTTTGACTTGTGATAGATCTTTCAAGGAAAATAAAGGGACCCAATTTAGCAACCTTTAGGAAACATTTTTATTGTACTTTTTTTTTTTTCTTGGGATTTTCAGTTATTCATATTCTTACCAAACTGTAATACACGAACTCCAAAAGAAAGACGAAAAACAAACAAATATTAAAAGGAAGAGACAATGATCAATTCTGACATCTTTATTTTGATTTAAAAGTGTACACAAGTTAGAACTGTCTTTAGAAAAATCAACGTTGTCGCAGATAAACTCACATCCTTTGGCCATTGCTCGGATTCTGATGAGGAGAACTTTCTGCAGGACGTTGAAGACTCCTCATTCGAAAGGATGTTGTAAGACGATCAACTTCTATATCTTGTTTATCTTACCGTTGTATAATAAAAATAAAATTCCGCCAAAAAAATCACAATATTTAAATTTATAATATCAACATTTTAAGTAATGTATACATTAATTATATCCAGTTTGAAATATTTAATTTAAACCTATCTGTATATTAAGTTTGAAACTAAAAAACAAATTATTTCTTGTTTGTTTATATAAAAGTCAATTCAAACGACTTTTATCAATTTTTCTAACTTGAAAAAAAATGTTCACGATTGTGATCCTTTCAAAAATACAGAAATTACTTCAAATAATAAAATCAATATAAAAAAATTTACAAGTTATTTATATAATTTTAAAACTTTAAAATATATTTATATATATGTATCTTCAAATGTTCTTTATCGTTAGAAATTTTAGCCATCAAATATTCTTCATCCTTAAAAAAAAAGTATCACGTTTTTTAAATATTCATATAATAACTTACATCATCATCACCGATAATTTATATATTCGTTTTTTTATGTTATAAGGAGAGTGGACTAAAAATTGTCACTATCTAAAAGTGCACAACCTAAAGCGTATTTGCGGACGAGAACTTGAAGTTCTAAAAAGGCTCACGAACCGGAAGAAGACATGTCATGTCTATATGTAGCGAGCATATTTTCTACGTGATGGTAATTTATTGAAAAATCGAAAAAAAAGAAGACAATGTTAGGGACATTCATGTCAATTTCTCACGGTTTGACAAAACTTTGTTGATGTTAATAATAACAATAAGGTTGCCACCTTCCACACTATTTTATAAATTTGGCTTTAAGAATGTCATGCCTTAATGTCACATAAACACTATTTTATAGATTAGGGTTATGTTTAAAATATCACATAAACATCGTTTGCTATAATAAAATAAACTAGTTTAGAGTTTAAATGAATGTTTAAATGAAACACTCTAATTGTCAAGGGTATGTTTAAATGATCTAGTGTTTCAAAATAGATATACCAATTTATCCTTTTAATTTTTTTTATTATGTAACAAACTAACCATAATATTTAACACAAATAGTTTATATAAAGTATAATGAGAGACGATGGTTTACATTGCGACGGATGTACCGGATCGACCGAATTGGTACATAAGTTCTAACATGGAAAAACTACGGAATACACGACTTGTTTGAATAACCCGGTGACCTATCAATTGCAGAATTAGGATCTTTGGCAAGCAATAAGCAAAGTTGTGCCTACACGGCACCTTGGTCTCGAACCTCTGAGCGTGATTGTTTTTGCAATTGTCACCTACACCATTTTCACCGCTTCCCTAACTAGATCCCCATAGCCGAGAACTACTATATTGGGTCATCGTGACTGCCAGCAGCCAGAAGCATCAACTTCCGTTCGTGCAAGCATTTTAAGTCATTTTGAGCAATTTTCGGTGAAATTTATGCATCGCATGCTTGTGATGCTTAAAATTGTGTTCGTCGAGGTCTATGGACAAGATTTTTTAGTTTTGAGAACGGGTAACCCCAAATTTGTTTGAATAAACTCTAGCTAGCGTCTTGGCTGTTGTGTTGAGTAAGACGAGCCTACACTTGGCTAGATTTCCAACGATCTTACGAAGATAGTTACAATGAAGGCTTCGGGCACATGTCCCATAATATCGTCAATGGCTGGGGCTTCAGTGACCAAGATGAGTGGCCTTAAGCCGGCAGCGGTGGGTGGCTGTTGACCGGGCCGAGCTTTGCTGGGAAGCAGAAACACAATGCTTTTGTAATAATATTTACCTAAGCTAGGAATCTCGTAATGAATTTTATTTTTGTGTGTAAAATAAAGAGACTAGATGACCGTTTGCAAGAAAGTTGCTACACTTTGCTAACTTGCGTGATAACTTACTGGGACATAATTTTATTTACAGGGATAATTAGGATCAATGTAAGTTCGTGTTAACCAGAGGTGTCCATGCAAATGCAAGACACCAGAGGGACAGGGAACCAAAATAAGCATACGACAGAGGCGAAACCGACCGTTCATAGACAGGATGCAAACTAGTAGAGCATAAGAAGCTAGTTGTTATGAACAAGCCTTCTGAGATTTTCATCCTGAGATGAATAGAGAGCATTACAGTGTACATTTCCGGGATAAGTGAATAAAAACGTACACGAGGAATCATACTTACATGATCATACTGATGAGGTAGGAAGATGGATAAATGATCAGCGCCAATATTGGGCCCATCTGTGAATCGTCTCCACCATTTGAGGGAACAGCGCACTTACACTGTCGTTGATTAGATCTTGGAAGAAATGGATGCTGGCCTCGTCATCTAGGTCCAGCCGGAACTTCTCTTGTAACTACATTGGTCAAGAGGGTCATTGGTTAAAGCAAAGTGAAGCATTATTCCATGTATGATCATACAAAGGATAAGAAGAACAAAAGGAGAGGAAAAAGTACCTTAAGAATGCCCTTTTCGGGATCCGAAGCAATATCAGGGATATTAGAGCCCGCCATCAGATGGAAAAGATTCAAGATTAGGTTGCTGGACTTGCGTAGTATGTTATAAGCTTCACAGCAATATGATTTGAATCTTGTGTAGTATGGACTGCAGTTAAAAGATTTGGAGTTACCGAGTTAGCAACAGTTCAACGCGTTGCTTTTCTAAAGTTCATGGCATGGCTTTCCATTAATTATACATAGATGCCATTAAACCAGAAAGTCCACCTAAACATAAACAATTGACTGACTGCAACAACAGAAAATTAAGATAATTGCCGAGATAACACATGAAAAGAGAAGTGGATATACCTTTCTGCACCACCCATAGCTTCAACCATTTCTTTACAAAGCTTCATGGGTGGTGGAAAAGGCTTTGGGTCTCGGCCCAGGATGAAACCAAAATCAACATGAAAAAGTCGGCCATCTTCTCTGAGGAGGAGGTTGTCAAGATGCCTGGAATTAAGACGATGAAAAGAAACCTTCATAATCTACAAAATATTGCTCCTTCTCTTTTAACAAAAACCCTGAAATAATGTTGGGAGCACCTACCTGTCTCCAACACCTAGAATATATGTAATGACAGAGTAGCCAGCACAACTTTTGATAAATGTGTCCAGGCAAGTAGGAGTAACTCCAAACGGTGCATCCTCATCTGGGTGAAACTTCTGAAGAAAACCAATTATACTGCGGTGTTCTGACAATATCTGTATTTTGAAAAAATAACTGTCAGATTGTCTTTTACCAAGAGTCAAAAGGTACTACTAAATATGTCATCAGATGCAGAGTATAAGCAAAGATTCAGAGAAGCGAGGAGAAAACAAGTTTTCTTTAGAGAGATCAAAGGAAGGGTTTTATGATCTACAAAATTCTTTCAACCCAAAAATTGAAGTAAACCTAATTGGAATACTAATGCACATATTGCGGGTTTGTTTAGTAATAATTAGGAAAATGTTTCAAGACTCTGAAATATCAATGATACAACGAATGGAGCAAGAATCCATTACAAGAATCTCCACCACAATCTCTCACAGTCCCAATCCCCCCCAAAAGTGGGGAAAGAAGTAAAAAAAGGTGGATATGTTAAACTTCTGAACTGTACCTGAGCTAAAGAACGTGATGGAATAAATTCAAGCATGCCGTCATCTTGACCGGTTGCTAAGACTCGGTAAGGAGTCAAGTGTAGATCAAGGTTCTCCAATTTAAGTAGTCTGTCCATGAGTGATACCATTTGTATAACCTACAAGAACCGTCAGTTAGGTTTTAGCACATCTAGTCATTCACTCATCCTAATAAGATAATTGAAGATCTTTCTTTTTCCTTCTCGGGTTCTGTTATCAAACAATAAATATAAATTTTTGGCAGGTTTTGTAAGTTCATTGACAATGTTCTGTATTCTGCACCTACCAATTGGTCTTGCCGAAGATCATCCCCTTTCTTGAATATTATCCTACAGCTTTCACCATTTGCAGTTCGGAAAGTTAGGCGCAAAGGATGCAGTGCACTTCTAAATATTTGACATTCAGCTGGTACGATCCCAGTAATCAGAACTTGAGGTGCCAATGGAGATCGTATAGGCTAGTAGAAATATCAACAGAAGAGCACAATATCAAGGCATGGTCCAAAATAATGCTGTTTTGACCATATTGAACGAGGAGAAAAAATTTCCAAAGAAGAAAAAAAAAAAGGATAAATAATACCTCATCAAAATAGGTGAGCTCACTCAGAAGCCCTGTAAGGAGCTGTCTGAGCTTCTGCATCTTCTTTTGTGTTCCACCACGTACATTCCGAATTTCTCTCATTATGGAGCATAACTGTGCAGTCAGTTCTGTTTGCCGCACTAAACTCTGCCATAACTTAAACCCATCTTCTCCTCCATTCTCATTGGTTGTAAACTGGTTCGAGTAGAAGGTTTAAGATTTATAATCACTATTCAATAACAGGTGCACATGAAACTCTCATGGCTTTATTTTAACTTTGAGCTGCCAGCCACCCAAGAAAATATTAAATTTCCATCCTACAATTTAACCTTCTTGAGATAGTAGCAAATGCAAAATCTTACGACTCGAATGAACTCATCCAAAAGACAAATAAAGAAGAAGCGGACAAACCTTCAACATATTCTCTTCCAGCATTTCATAGGTGGAATAAAAGCGTTTTGCATATGAGGGATCATGAAGCTCCACAGCAACATACCAACGAAGGAAGCTAGCCAATTCAATGTTGCGCACAGCTGCCAAAATTTGCGGACACAAATCAGACAGAAAACAAAGAAGGAACTCTTCAAAGCATAAACGGGAATGATTTTAAAAGAAATATATTATCAACATACATCTCTGCACAAGGAAGTGAGAAAGGCGTGATCTGTCAGACCGCTCAAATCGTAGTGCCTGGACAAGTTGGAGAAGGTAACATTGTAACTCCTCATCATCAGCCCTTTCAAGAACACTTACAGCATATGCACGAACCTGTCGGATTGAGATTAATCAATATACAGCTCAGTAAATGCTTATGATCTTGAAGTGGAGGGTGAGGAATGAAGTAAGCAAGACATAGTCACATCATTGTTTAGTCTCCTTCTAAAATATGACTATAGAATTCATGTTTCCTGTTCAGAAACTGCAGCTCAAACTTCCTGTCCCTTACACTAAATACTACACAACATCAAATCTTCTAGCATCCGGGACAACTTTCTCTAATGACGACCACAATATTCTGTACGTTCTATTTTTCTAATGACAACAACTTTTGATTTCTTATACTCTTTCTTGACCAACCAAGTGAAAACAATACTAAAACATTATGAATGAATATCCCAAGGTCCGAATAGTTATGTATGAATCAATATCAAGGGTTGGGTGTGATATAATGATCAAAACCATGTTCACTACAACCAGTCCATCATGCTCACTACAACCAGTCCATCGCGCTCAATTCAATTCTAGTTCTGATGCTAAGAAAAAACATATTTACCAATAAATACCTCAACCTTAACAGAAGACAATTACTATCTCCTCCTTGGAAGATAAATATAAAATGGTTTGAAACCTTGGAATAGATTTAATGAGTTTGATATTATGCCCACCTCTTCGCTTTCAAAAACAGGAGACAAAAGCTCCAGAGCATCACATACATCAATCGTTTCCCACCTCCCCATTAAATCTATTGCTTGCTTTGCTTCCTGCAGACAGGTCAATTTGTAGAAGTTCAGAATTAATCATTAAGCGATCAAGAAGCAGAAGCCAGGACATGATGCTTGTTAGCATCACCTAGCGTCAAAAGAGAAGAATCAGGACATGTTGCACAGCAAGAAGTGCAATTCTGACCTGGATATCACTCCACTCAACACAACGAAGAAACTTTGTGAGAGCCTTTTTCTCTGACATCAATGAAAACCGAAACTTCCACAAGAGCTGCTTCTCATCTCCATTCAAGGTCCTTGTAGGTGGGTATTTTACTATTCGCTGTATTGATCTTAAGATCATATAATGCGAATTTATAAGCTTCTATTGAATGTAAGAAAAAGATTAAGAGGCACACCGTAGAAGCATTGCTTACATACTGCTTAATAATAAACCATACCAAGTGGAAAATGTAAAGAAAAAAAAAAGAAAAAAAGAGCAGTAGGAATTAGGAAAAGGGGAAATAATGATCTTTAAAAGCCAACACAAGAACACATCATTGCATGTAATATGTAAGAATTTAGAACGTAATGAAGAAGTCTTATAAAGGTGAAATAAAGCCTTACAGGAGGAGGGAGGGAGGAAGGCACTTTTTTATTTTGATGCAGCAATATTTTATTTAATCCGTAATTTAGAAGGGTGTTAAGAATTCACGACGGTGAAATTTTACATGTGTTACACAATCATTTAAAAGAGATATTTTTATCATCCTATACTTCTCCCATTGAGGTAAAAATAATATCAAATTGTGAACAATACATGACAAAGAGGAAAAAGCTTCTTACAAAGACTAAACTGAACTTACTTCCTTTCATTAGAGCTTGGCTTCAGATCACGGTCAATAATACCACGGGTCAAACTCCTTGCTAGTTTTATTTGTTTGTGCTCAGAAGGATTAGTCTTCCCAACTTCCGGATCCCACACAGTCACAAGTTCATTTGTTGCCCCAAGTGGAGCAGGTAAGAAGAAATTAGCTCCTGATTCCTGTAACAGAGAAATGAGATACTTTTTTGAGTTTTTTCAGTATTTCAGTCATATGGGACTTTGCCTTCTTTTTGTACTAATCTAGTAAATTCATATTTTCTTCTGTATTTTCCTGCTTCAGCTACACTATTTTAATGCATTTTCCCCTTGAATGGTTTTACTTATCAACAAAATCTATCTGATTCAGAAATGGTTGCCGAATGGAATACTGATAGTGTAGCTGACCAGGTATAGACCAAGATAAAAAGTTCTAGTAAGAACCCGACTGGAACTATTAGAATACGTAGAATAAAGCAAAATATTTAAACTCAGGAAAAATAGAGCAGTAAAAAAGGTCAATCCTCTGTTGCTACTTGCTGCCTATAAGTAATATTTGCCAAGTGACTATATCAGTAGGTAAATCATCTTTACAATATTACCTGGAAGACAACTTGGTGTTCAAAGCTGCAGAAGTCAATTAGAATATACAAATGAGAATTCTTGCTGCCTATACTTTCACGTTCTCTGATCTTCTCAATTCCTTTAATTGCAAGTCGATCCAGCCAATCTACACGTTGGATCTGGCCTCGTTCATACTTATTCATAAGCTTTTCAAGACGTTCTAATTCCCCTCGTTCATGCCTAGGTACCTATAAGAGATCAAGCTAATTTTAGAGATGAGCAGAAACGGTAAGCATGAAACACTTTATAGGAAGGACAACTTTGGTGATGCCAATAAGATATAGTATAACCTTTCCGGGAGTTGCCGTAGGAAATGATCCATCTGCTTCCTTCCCCTGCCAAAGTCTAAGCTTTTGTTTTCCAGTTCTTAGTTGCTTTTTGCTATTAAATAGGAGAGTAGTGGCCCCACCAATCATTCCCTCATCTTTTCCACATGAAACATCCCATACCTAAATTTTCCAGAAGTGGTGCAAGTTCACAAACAACAATTTGTATAACAATTAAATTATGCAAGAACAAGCAAGGACTGATGTAAGACAAAACTGATTCAATAGTGACAGGAGTATGCTGAATCCTCAAAAACTTTGAACTAAAACATGCAGGGCAAACAGTCAGCAAGCAAGTATATGACATCAAGATAACTGATGCAATTAATCATGATAGCATAAATAATGACCAACTACCAGATTGGTTTACAAAGTGACATCTGTGGATGTTGAGACGAAAAACTTTGATGGCATATGGGTATGATAAAAAAAAAATAAAAGGGGGGTCATTTTGGTGCCTTTATCATGTCCATCTACTAAACCACAATGTCGATATTCATTTGAACTATTTTTCCCCTTTATAAGAAACAACTAAATTTACTAATTATATCAAAGGAAAAAAAAACTAATCCCAAAGTATAGAAGGCCAATCCCCTCCTCGACCACTAGAAAGGTGGACATGATCCACCAAAATGACTAAGAACCCATCAATAATGTTAGAGTCACTGTTAGTCATTCTCTGTGGAGTGGGAGGAAGTGGACCAACTGATTGTGTTTCTCTTTCGGGGTTGAATGTTTCTTTTTTTTATGTTGGCAGATTATTTTTAACAATAAGGTTTGGGATCTAATAAGCCATTTCAGTGGATTTTAACTTTTCTAGGAAAAGAACCAGTTGAAATATACATATTGTATTGTAAAGATGCAACCTGACTTTGGCCAAGAAAAGTACATATATGTCCCTTATATTCTACAAACTCATATAGCATTAAAACAATTAATGTACACAAACGTCATTGTTATACTAACAATGATAACAGAATAAGAATCTGAGAACGGAAATGAAAAATCCTAGCTTACTGTAAAAGCGAGTTGTGCTTGAGCAGTGAGGTCACGATACTTTGTACTCAAAGTGATTAATTCATTCCAGCAAAATGATTGACCACATTCCAACCTATGAATAAAAACTATAGGGTAAGAAAGATAAAGGCAGGAAAAAGACGAGGAGAACCCAGAAAAAATAAAATAACAGAGAAGTTCCTAGGAGACGTACTGTTGATTCATGACCAAGCAACGACAAAAAGTTATCCAAGCAAAATAAGAATATCTTGATTTTTTGTACTACACATTTCATCTAACATAAGCAGTGCCACATATCTGATTTACATACATACATACGTAACCCCCCTCAAAGCATCAATATGTAGAGAGCAAAATCGTAGTGACAAGGAAGAAACAACTCTAAGGGTGTGATTACACATGCAGTTAGACTAGTCTATTAATTAGGTATAGTTTTTTTTTTCCTTGTACGCGTGTTTGCAAAAACAAAATTAACTAGCTTCTAGTTGATTTCATAAACCAGAAAAAATGACACTTATAAAGTGGTTTCTAGTTTATATTGAGGGTAAAATGTCCAAATTATGAACCTTTTCTTATATACTATGGAGCAGTTGCTTTGAAAGGTATTTTACATAAAAGGAGATTACAAATGTAAAATAAAATCACGTGCTTATATATTTTCTTTGCAGATATATATTGGATTATTCTAATTCCAACTCTTCTTTTATCTGTTTTACACCTAGTCAACTACCACTAAATTCTAAACAACAATTATCTTTTCAACTACAACATTCCCCCCTTTTAAAATCAGCTTGCTATGGAAGGACATATATTGACCGCCATAATCTGGAAGAGATGAAGGAACTAACACCACGAATCACAAATCAAATTGACAGATTCACATATCTAAGGCATAACCTAACCTGGTTTTCATTGGAAGCCCAAAGGGAGCACCATCGATGAACAATGCACATTCGACATATAATTCTCCTCTTCTCTCCTCTGTTGTGTAACCAACATCTACAACAAGTTCCAAACATTAAAAGGTTAACCAAAAGTATTCGGTGAACAAAGGAAAACCAGAATGATTGCAGCACCGTTGATCTGTAAATTGATAAAGTAAAATATATGGTGCAAAATAGGGTAGCCATACAAACTGAAATAATAATTACAATTCCAAATTATGAGTAGTCAATGGCATAAACCAAATTCTTTTTCTATTCAAAAATTTTAATGAATAGCCGAACGATCCCTAATTCAGTAAATTCGAGAGAAATTGAGAGATCACCTGAATTGGAAGACTTAAGAGGAGGCAGACTCCCTTCTAACCTATCAATTCTGAAAGTAACAGGAAGGTTGATGTCGCAAGAAAGAAAGAACCGAAACTCGTTTCCGCCGCTCATCTTCGTTCTCCGAGCACCAAAATCAACTAGTGCCGGTTTGTATTACACTAATTTTTCACTATAAAACATCCTTGCATGATCACCTACTCCGTTCTAAAATCCGAATCGAGATAGCGGGTGAATTCGCCTCCGGCAACAGTTCCCCGATCACGGAGGATTCATCGGCCACGTACACCCTTTGCTAACCCCTCGATTCCAGTTCGTTTTCCACAAAATCCTCTTAGTTTCCAATTGCTTGGTTAACCGGTGAGAAGAAAATTGGGTGAATATCAAGAAGTGGGAAATTTGGACGGGGTAATTAGGGTTATCAGTGAGAGATGAGATGGAGATACTGAAATTTGAAAATCAAATGAAACATACAGATATTGGATATGGCAGCTGATACCTACGACTGGAAGTTCTGGGTGGTGATTTGCCTGGTGTGCACAGTTGCGATTTGCGGGTTGCAAACGTGAGAAGAAGAGCTTCAATTTGCAGCTCTTCTCTATGGTGACTTCAATTTGGGTCTTTTATCCTGGGCCGGTTGTCCAAAATCGAGATTTAAAATAAAAAATCTAACCATTACATTTATATCAAATTCAACACATTGCGTGTCTTAAAAGAATTTTCCATTTATTTGTTCAAATTTAGTGAAGATTCTCGCTTTTTTTCATTATTCTTCATTTTGGAGAATGAAATGGAGAATCTGTTGTAAAAATTTTTAAATATTTTAGAATGGAGAAGCTATTTAGATGCTCTTATCATTCTTCTACGGGTTGAATGGACTTCTCTTTGAGGTGCACATCGTTCTCGTTTCCTCCGTCTTCTATATCGTGAATGTATAAGAGAGGAGTATTGTGAAGCAAGATAATATTTGTATATTGAATCAAATAATGAACGATATTTATACACAGTAGAGTATATTAGAGAGGAGAATAATACTAACAACCTAGATTATAATAATCTATATGTGAATAAGATTAGATTTTCTATAATATCTTCTTAAGTGAGGCGTGATTTATAAAGTTGTAACTTGCATATGAGTTCTTGGGAACGAGCACGCAACAAAGGTTTAGTAAGGACATCAACTAGATGATCTTTGGTAGACACAAAACTAACACGTAGGTTGCCCTGTTGCACTCGCTCCCTAATAAAATGAAATGCTAACACAATATGCTTCATTCGAGAGTGAAAGACTAGATTTGAGTTGAGACTTGTAGCACCCATGTTGTCATAGTAAACCACTGGAACAACAGAAAGTTGAATTCTTAATTCATTGAGTAAATTTATGACCCACAAAATTCCAGACGTTGTATGTGCAAGTGCCTTATATTCTGCCTTGGTTGATGATCGTGCTACTAATTTTTGGTTTTTGAAACTCCACGAGATGAGATTGCAGGTTGCAGCTGAAAAATAACATATAACCAGTGATAGATATGTAGTTTGTCTTGTCTCCAGCCCAATCAGCATAAAAAAGGCATGAAGAGAAGTGCTAGATGACTTAGAGATGTTGATCCCGATTTGAAGAGTGCCACACAGATACTGGAGCAACCGTTTTAAAGCATTCCAATGAACTAGTGTTGGCTTGTACATAAATTGTGATCACTTGTTGACTAAGTAACCAATATATGGTATGGTAAGACCAAGATATTGAAGTGAGCCTACAACGGTTTTGTAATCATATGGAGATGGAAAAATGGACTCAATGTTGTTGTACAGATGCTCAGACGTAGACATTGGTGTCGAAACAACCTTAGTTTGATCCATACTTGTTCTCTGAAGAATATCATCGATGTATTTCTTATGAGATATTAGCATGCATGCAGGTGTTGGATGAACTTCAACGCCCAGAAAGTAGCCTAGGCCGCCCAAGTCCTTGAAAGAAAACTTTGTCGATAGACAATTAATCATCTTAGATACTAGTTGTGTGGAACTTCCATTGACGATTATATCGTCAACATAGACTAGGAGATAGACGACAACATCAGGTTGTTTGAGTATGAACAATGAAGCATCAGAGATTGAGTTTGTGAAGCCCAGTTGGAGAAGAAATACCATTAAAGTTGTATAACATACCCTAGGAGCTTGCTTCAACCCATAAATGGCTTTATTGAGCTTGTATATGTACGTTGGATGTTGTACATTAACAAAACTTGGTGGTTGAGCCTTATAGACATCTTCGTTGAGTTTTCCATGCAAGAATGCATTGTTGACGTCCGATTGACGAAGAGGCCATCCACTAGGACCACTAGTGACTTCAATAAACAAAGAGCGAATTTTCTATGTAGCCTTAGCTCACTAATTTTGTTTAGTAATTGTGCAGCTCAATAATTTTGTTAGAATATGACCTCTTTTAAATTTTTGGACTAATTTACCCTTACACAAGAATCTAAAAGATTGTTAATTGATTATTGCCTTTTAATTGACCCACAATCCCTACTTGAAGAAGGTCTATTTTAAAGGAGTTGCCAATTTTGATCAGCGTAATCAATTAGCAATTAATCGTGTACAAGAAAATTTTACAAGAATTGATAAAACTAGCATGTTACATGCTTGTACTCTTCATGTAAATCATGTATCATCAATTTTACAAAAAAATTTTTGTAAAGCGCATATTTATTATTCATTTTACAAGAAAGTTTTTTTATAAGAAAATTAGTGTACAAGTGAAAGTTCAACTATCATAATTAACGTTATTTATAATTTTTAAAAGAAGATAAATCGTGAAATCCAACTTGTCCAGTTGGTATTAGGTGGAAGGGAGGGCAACCAACCAAAGATCAATTCTTGGTGACTACATTCGTTCATTAATTTTTTATAATAAATAAGGGTGAATCTGTCATTATTTATTTAATAAGGTTATTCACTTCAAAATTTATAGGCCTAGGTTATTTACTAAACAAAATTAATCATGGGGTGCATTTCATCCAATTCTCTCAAAAACAAAACCACCCGGGATGTCACTAGTATCACCACAGGAGAAAAGTTTTCTTGTAATCCCAGCATGGTCGTTGATGAAATCCTTTAGCCACTAAACGAGCCTCAAGCTTGTCGAGTGAACCATTTAGCTTATGCTTAGCTCGATAAACCCATTTGTTGCCTACAACATTTGACGTTGATTCAGGTGGAGCAAGCATCCACGTCTCATTTGCAACAAGAGCATCATACTTCTTTTGCATGGCCAACTACCACTATGGGGACCTAAGAGCTTGAGTTATGTTTCGGAGTTCTATAAGAGGAGAGCTTACTAGGTTGGCCGTTAGGTTTAGCTTCCTATAAGGTTTTGGAAATATTGTTCCGAGACCTAGTAACCGTTCCAGGTCTTTGGTTGTGAGTTACACTAGGTAGGAGTGACGTTTGTTGTAGGGGACTAGGTAGCAGATTTGGTTGGTCTGGCCCAACGACAAAAGCAAGCAGAGTGAATTGTGGAAAGAGAGGAGAAGTGTTGGGCCAGTTTTCTGAATTAGGTGATGGACCCGAGACATGGAAGGTCATGGGAAGAATGGTAAGCCCAAATTTAGACCACTCGTTTGAAGGTTGGTTTTGACGAGGAGAAGCAGTGGTTAGGAGATTCCAATATGGCATTTCATGTTCAATGAATCTCACATGACGGGACGTGTAAATCCTCCTTGTCAATGGATCAAGGCATTGATAGGCACTCTGAGTAAAAGAATATCCAATAAACACAACGGGATAGATTTAGGCAAGAGCTTGTGTTGATTATATGGTCGTAACCATGGAAAACATAAGCACCTAAAACTCTTCAACTTGCAATAGTTAGGTTGCTTAGTTGTGAGTTTATAAAAAGGAGTGTCGTTTTGAAGTGTAGGTGTAGGTAGACGGTTAATGAGATATGTGGCGGTAAGCATAGCATGAGGCCAATGATCCAAAGAAATGCCAGAATGAGTTAGCAAGGAAAGAGCGGTTTCGACAATATGTCGATGCTTTCTTTCCGAGTTGTCATTATGTTCCAGTATGTGTGGAGGTGTAGTGAGATGGGTAATACTAAGGTACTCAAATAATGTCGAAGCGCATTGTACTCTTCTCCATTATCTGAATATAAAATTTTGATTTGGTGACTAAAATTATTTTCCACCAAAGTTCTAAATTTTATGAAAACCTCTATTGTGTCGGATTTCAACTTAAGTGGGTACAACCAGGTATAACGAGGGAAGTGGTCAATTAACAAAGACGACGTAGTAACGAAAACCATCATAAGAGGGCACCGGAGAACTCCATACATCCGAGTATAAAACTTTCAAAGGGCGAAATTACTTGATTTAAGACTCATGAAATGGGAGTTTATGAGCTTTAATTGTGAACATTACATGAGGTACAAAGGGATTGTTGAAAGTGACTAACACCTAGGGACAACTTCTTAGCTAGAACTTGAAAGACTCGAGTTGAGGGATGCCCGAGTGTGTGATTCAAAACGCTTGGAGAGACCCTTATTGTTGAATTCTTGTGAGGCAAAGTGCTAGGCCAGTAGTACTCACCGTCAACGCATGGACCTTTAAGAATGGTTGTTTGGGACTTGAGAACTTGCACATATAAGAACTTTGACGTAAAAATAACGGCATAGGACGTATTTTTTGTGAGTATTGAAATTGAAATCACGTTTTAGCCATATCAGGAACACATAGGACATTAGATAATTTGAGCATGACACTAGGAGTATATTTGAAGAGGGAAACCGAGTGTGTTATCGAAAGTGCCTTGCCATTGCCAACTTGAATATCATAAGGATCAGTGTAAGGATAGTGCAATGCCAAGTTCACCAGGTCGTTGGTAATGTGGTGATTGACACCACTGTCAACTAGCCACTGTTGGTTCAAATTTGTTGTGACATTTACCTAGGATGAGGAAGGGAAACAAACTGACGGTGGTGGTTCAATGGTAGTGTGTAGGGATTTAAAAACCCGGATTGGTTGAAGACATGTCCTATTTGATGGCATCATTGGTACCGTCCCTTGAAAGATTTGGGTCCTGGGTTGTGGATAGTCTAGTTAACTAGTTGAGTTTTGTTAGGATGATAGTTTGGTTGAGGTGGAGTGTTGGCAGACCAATTTGAAGAAGAGTACTTGTTATTGTTGTGAGAGGATTTTGTCTGAGCAGAGAACGCAGTGATGGGTGTTGTGGAAGTCTTTTCTTTCACCTTGAGTTGTAGTTCATGATTTATCAGTTTTTCATGGAGGGTTTCAAAACAATTTGATGTGTCACGTGCATTAATAGCATGAACGATAGGAAGGTATGGTTCGTCCAGACCCCGAAGAACATAGTCTGTCAAGTCCTCTTGGGCAACTGGCGAATCAAGTGAAGCTAAACGATTTGCAAGTGTCCGAATTTGCTGGAGATACACTGTTACAATATCGTTACCTTTAACGACAGATCTCAAGCGATCTTTCACGGCCACACATGCTTAGGGGTATGAAGAATGAAAGACAAAGAAAAACAACAACTTAGTTAAAGGCCAACGTTGTTCATCCATCCAGCGGAGGAAGAGAGGGAAGTCCCATCCCCGGAAGCTTCGTCGGATCCCAACTAAGTCGATAAAGGAGGCCACAGAAAGCGAATCAAAGAAATCTAAACGGGATCCACGGCCACACAAGCATTTGAGCCATTGGTAAAAACACCTATGTAGAGATCTTCTCCCCTCATTAACCCAAGGAGTGCCCCAACACGCCCAGCCGAAAACGCAAATGGACTGAGAAGATACGAGATCCGGACCAAAACTGAGGAACAAGAGAAAATCGTAATAGACGAAAGAGATAATCCACGGATCTTTAGATGGTTTTGGGGCTTTTTGAGATCCTTGATTGGAAACTGCGGTGCTGATAAGGCCGGATCTTTGTTATTGAGTTTCTTTGCGGTGAAATGCTTTAGTGGAAGCCATTTTGGGTGGAGGAGTGGCGGTTTCTTTTCTTTATTATATCTTTCATTAACTAAAATCTATCTATTTTTACATTTACATAGATGAAATAAAATATTATTAATCTAAAAAGGTAATATTTATCTAATTGATATTTTTACCATCTAACTACATTTTAATTTTGATTAAAAAAAATTATTTCTCGTGTATTCATTTTCTAATATACGGGTATATTTTTTTTTCAAACTTTATAATACCGAAAATTATAATATATTATATTATAATAAATAAAAAAATACTTTTAATCATAATTGTTAGAAAATATAATTATAAAAATGTATTTTATGTTAAATTTTTAAAAAAATTATTTATGCAAAGCGCAAGAATTACACTTTACACTAGTATTCCAAATATTCTCACATATCTTCCAATGAAGGCGTATAATGTGATGAGCATTGATCAGCTATGCAAACACATTGTCTAGACTCTAGATGACACATTTTATTGTGGTAAAAACAAGATAGTTGCTGCAAATACGTGCATACTTAAGCAGCTAACAAGACTCCATCAACGCGTCGCGTCTTAAGGTAAACGAGGGAATTTGGAGAAATCCGGGCGTCGTTTCTCTACAAATGCTGCCTTCCCCTCTCCACCCTCCTCGGTTCCATAGAACACAAGTGTGGCATTGCCTCCAAGTTCCTACAGACAGATGTTTGAGGTCATTGTTAAGGCTCACAATGTGTTTTCTTGATAGAATTCTACAAACACAAGGTAAGATATGAAGATACAAACCTGGAGACCAGCATGGCCATCGTCTATTGCATTGATAGATGATTTAAGCACTCGGATTGCAGTTGGACTGTTTCTCAGGATTTCGCGACACCATTTGACAGTTTCTTCTTCCAAATTCTCCAGCTGTACATACAAAGCAACAAGTGAATGGGCTTAGGGGTCGTTTGGTATACATACCCTGATTAAAGGTATGAGGTATGGGTATCAGATGATATCTGATATCCCTATTTGGTATGTTACAATATATCAGATAACAGATTTGATATCTATCACTGTTTGATATTGAAACTGATACCAGAATAAAAGCAACATTCAATCAAACCATTATCATCGAACATAAAATCACTCATAGTTTTGCATATTCAGTGAAACAAGGTTTAGAGATTCAACTCACTGGTACAACAGTGTTGACTAGTCCCATCTTATCAGCCTCAGAGGCAGGATACAACCTTGTTAAAAACCACATTTCCCGCGCCTTTTTTGGTCCAATCTGATCCGTCATCAACGGAAATTGTATGGTAAACAGAATTCAGACAAATGTGTTTCAGACAAATGAGACTATGATGGGCTTACCAGTCGAGCCATAATGGAACATCCATATCCTGCATCAAAACTGCCTACCTGACAAATCATGTAAAAGATTATAACTGAATTGGGAGTACCGGAAGCCAAGGTTAGCTCGTATGAACTTATAGAAGCCAGCAAAGCACCTTCGGACCAACTTGGCCAAATAAGGCATTATCTGCAGCAATTGTTAAATCACAGACCATGTGCAATACATGCCCTCCTCCAACAGCAAATCCAGCAACCTGGAGTGGAATAAATGGAAATTAAAACTCATGAACTCACAGATTTAAACCAGTAAAAGCTGTTATGGAAATGTAAACAGAAAGCAATTGCACTTTACCATTGCTATCACTGGTTTAGGAAGCCTGCGAATCTGCATCTGGAAGAGAGAAAGAGCCACAAAAACAGCTCCATATACATCAACTAGTCAAACAATTCACAATGAAGCATATCCAAAACCAAATGTCCCGAATTTGCAAAACTTATTGATGGTAGTTATAAACAGTGATTAACTAATTAATTCCTCTGAACTGAAGTCCAAGGAAATAAAAATGATGGAACCCTGGAACATCAAAATTGAATATTTCAATCCTAAATACAAAAAAAGATAGAGAGACTACAGAATGCATTTTACATCCAGGATTCATTTTTCAAGGAAAACATGCTATGATATAATACTATTGAAGTATCTTGCCCATGCGATTAACCCATACCTGCAAATCTAAAAGATTGAGAGGACCCTCCTCTGCTGTAGCTCCCTGGTCGCCACCACTGCAAAACGCTTGCGACCCCTGCAATAAGAACTCCGCCTCATAAGGGCATGTAGAATGTTACAGGTAACCAACAATTCTCCAACTACCAATACTTCCCTAATCACAACATGTAATGACAATGCAGATTCACAGTACGGCTAATTACTAGCGAGTACTCGCTGTGCTAAAATGCAATTGGCAATTCCCATGAAAATGATTTTATTCTGTTATTAAATTCTCCACAGCTTCAAAGTTCATGTTTTCAATCCTTGATAAGGGGTGTAGTCTGTGGAGATACATGCTTCTTAGTTTAGCCTGATGATGTTTCGTCAAAACGATTGTTAATATCATAGATTTGGGATATCCTTTCTTTGTTCCTGAATCCTGGGTCAGGTATAATCAATAAACGAACGTATCACACGGGCCCTAACATCAATCACTCAAGCACTAGGGTTTTGCTGCAATGAACGATGAGCATCAATTTCAAAAGTACCTTCCCAGCGAGAATGATCACGCCAATTGAAACATCTTCTCTGGCATCATTAAATGCCCATATTAGCTCCTTTACCGTTCTAGGACGAAACGCGTTTCTCCTCTCTGGCCTATTAATCGTAATCTAGCCACATAATCATAAAAATTAGTACCAAAAATCAGTTAAGTTAATCGAAATTAGTACTAGATTATGAGGTCAGCGACACCTTAGCAATTCCTTCGCCAACAGCCTTTTCATAGATGATGTCGGTGAACCCTTTATCCGATTTATAAGGAACAGACCTCCAAGTAACCGGATGTGTAGAAACCTGACCGTGAATCCGCTGCAATCCGCTCTTCGCTGATGAGCTTGATGATGAAGTTCTACATAGGTTGAGAAATTGAGCATCCTGATTCTTGATTGGAATCAAGTGAGCTCCAATTCGTGACATTCTCCTGCTCGCGGACTCCATTTCTCCCCTACTGTATTGTACTGCATAATTAAGTCAAGAGAAGTCAGATTCCAAGCAAAATGAACTCTAAATCCACAAGAAAGATTACAAAGAATTGATGAATCGAGATATTACGCGTAATGCGATGGCCAGAACTAGCGAGTATGTGAGAGTGAGATCAACAGGCTTATTGTAGGTGGAGAGAGCTTTGATGCTGTGCGACTATGATCAAGATCAACGTCACAGCGTGACAAGTTTGAACATTGAAATAGAAAATTCTTAAGATTTGAGCTCATTTTCTAAGCGACGAACAATCACACGAAGCCGACGTTGGATTATTTTCAGAAAATTCAACTGAACTCCTTGCAGTCGTATTTGGGTAGCTGGTAACGGGAGGCGTCTTTCCAAGCAGTGCATACTATTACCAGGTCATAAATTAGTGTATTTTACATTATCAAATTTTCACGATAGTTACATAATTAATATCATATTTTTGTTATAAATAAAATTTATTTCGATCCGAAGGGGTTGACCAACTAAGGTCCCGTTTGGGAACCAGCTTATTGCAGCCGATGGAGCTTATAGCAGCTGATGGGGGTAGATTTTCATTTTCTCACTTGTTGGAAGTCACAATTTATAGTAGCTGACGAAGCTTATGATAGCTGATTCAATGAGCATTTACATTAGCTTCACCTGGTGAAGCTAAATGTATTAGATAAGAAATAGCTTATTTTTAGACCTGACTGAAAAGCCCGGTCGTCAAGCTCGTTGGGTTGGATCCGGTACCACTTATGATAGCTGATACAATGAGCATTTTATATAAAATATCTTAAATATAATTTATTAATTTTTAAAATTTTATTAAATTTTTATAAAATATTTTTTTTTAAAAAATGAAATGCAGGTACCGCAGGCTGGCTGGACGGCCAGGACGGGTACACAGTCATTTCAGCTCAGGGTCCAGATAAACGGGCTTAATATTTTTATAAAAGCCCGGACCGGATATGAACAGGTCTACTTATTTCCACAAACTTATTAATAAATCGGTATCCGAGAGCCCACACTTATAAAAGTCTAAGATTTCCCTAATTCCATAACTTGTGTGGAAAAAAGCTTAATTTATTGTAGCTTATCGAATCATATATTGCAAATAATTTTACAAAAGTTCGTACAAAAAGTAATCTTTTTTTTGATAATTTTACACTTATCCGGCTTTAATCAGTCTTTTTCACACAAATACTCGTCAATCATATCCAAAAATAAATAAATTCAGTCATCTATTTATTTCAACTGCAATAAATTCCAATTTCATCTACCGATAATCTTCGAATTCGTTAAGCTAGTAGTTTTCGAATAGACACAAACATAAAACTCAAAACCTTTGAGTGAGTGAAAATGTATATGTAAAAATAAATATTATCACAAATTTATAATATACAAGTCTTTTTCCCCTACAATTTATTGATTTTAATCATAGCTCTTTTTGTTGGCTTAATTCTGCCCCAAAATATTTTGTTAGACCATTTGAGTCAAATGAGTTGAACAATCTTGACTATTCACCATACTTGTAGATTTTTTCCAAGGAAAAAATGTACCATATTCTAGAAATCAAAATAAAAAGAGTAAAATGTCCATAAAAACAAAGCAAATATTTGTATATTACATATCTTACAAGGGGCGATCGAGGAATAAACCGTATAATACGATAATTAAAAAAAATTCCCAATACCCACAAATTCTATATCCTAGAAAAATCACACACAAATATATTCATATTTTCACCCAAATTCAAGCTAAGAAGTCGAACATAAATCAATTTGAGATTGAGGGAGGTTCTTGGCTGGCTTGCCGATCTGTAAACAGTCAACGGGAGGAACAATTGGCGTGGTCAATATCCCATAAGCTTGTGAGCAAAACGCATCGTTTAATCTGTATTGCTCTTGTTGAGGCCTCAATTGTACTGAGGTCAAAGTAATGTCCGTGCATGGAAGACCGTCGCTACATGCTAGGTGTAACGGTTTTACAGTGTACGTTCCTCTTATTCTTTGGTAAGTTACTCCCGACACTGAAACGGCGTTGCTTTGGTTCTTGCACGTTGTTTTGTCACAATAGAATTGGTCGATCATGATTGGAACGTTGACCTCGTTCATTACTATGTTTGAGAACATTATGTTTTGCACTGATCCTGAACCACCCTGTTTTATATGAAGAACGTTAGCTTTGATTACTTCGAAAATCAAATAATGATATGAAAATTGACTAGATTTGTATTGTTTTTGTTTATTTTACCTGCCATGTTTTGATTCGGACTCCGGTCATGGTGTTGTACATTTGAACGTCGGAAACTGTAATGTTTGAGACACAAGCTTTCGTGTGATCTTTTCCTAGGCTTCCGATGCTGATTCCGTGGCCAGGTCCACAATTTATGTTGTGTACAAACACATTCGAGCATCCGGTTTGTATCGAAACACAATCGTCCCCTATTAAAATCGTCACAATAAGCACTCATTTGACATTTTTTCAAAAATTGGGTTAAAAATAGATATTGAAATGAATCATTCTCATTTGGATATCCACATGGGTTATCACTTTCTTGCTTTAATCTTTAATTTCGGTCCATATAGAGCACAAGAGACTAAAGTCTTATGTGCTTGTCATTGAAATGGACCATTGAATAATTGATACAAATATGGGCAAGAACTACATTTTCAGTTCCCTTTTGTGTGGGGTTCCTAGGCTCATGGTGTATGGTTCAATGACCAAATGACAGCTAATCATGCGCGGTTTTCGTTAGTTAGTGTCTTGCCACGTAAGCAGACGAGTTGGCACGGGTTACAGTGTAGTGATACTAGGAGAGATTGGAATTCTTACCACAAGCAATATTTGTATGGTGTATGTTGACTTGTTGAGAGTTTTGCAAGTGAATGCCGTCGGTATTCGGACTTTTTGCCGGCGACGTAACGTTCATGTCGTGAACCATTACTCCGACGCAATTGTCAAACTTGAGGTGACATTGTTGGCTGTTTTGGATGGTTATTCCCGTCACTGTCACGTTATAACTTCCATAGAACCTCAATGCCTATTCATTATCCAATTCCGAAAAGTTCGTTACAAAAATAGTTACAAAATTTTAAATTTGATGCACAGAACTATATAAGGTACGAGATTTCTTACGGTTGGTTTAATGCTTGGCATTTTCTGATTAAGCTCACTTGACACCTGGAAATAAAAATTGACAATAGGAGGAACAGTTCAGCAAACTTATTCGCTAAGATCTGCTATTGTTGTGAAATGGAGTATTGTGGAGTGATTACCGGCATTGGGGGTGTTTTTAGCGTTGTGTCGTTGAGTGGAACGAGGAACTCGGTCTCACTATCAACCGGAGATTCGTAAGGAGAATCTTGCCACCAAGCTGATCCACTTCCATCTATGATTCCTTCACCTTGAATTGTGATTCCTTTAAGCTTTGTGAACTCAATCCACCAAAGAGCACCTGAACCCCATACTTTCGGGTTTGTCGGTGCTATGATTTCGCCATCCAACTAACACAAGTAACATGTTACCTTACTCATTAAAAAACTTTCATGAATCCACATTATCACGACAACACCAAACTCATAAGAAAGTTACCTGAAATACAATGTTGGGCATGCAATAAGGGCCCGAGAACGAAATGGGGCCGACGAGAAACTGTTGTCCCGGAGGAACGATCATCGTCGACGCCTCGACTTTACAGGCTGCTGCCCATGCGGCTTCAAATGCCTGCATTACATTGATTCATTATGGTTGGTTGTTTTGTTAGTTTGCACACAATTATTATAGGAACCAGACGGTCCCCAGCCTCATATTTGAGTAAGTTGGTGCATTCTATGTCAGACATGTGAGTGGCTTGTGGTGTATTTGAAAAGTAAACCGACACGGAATACGAGAAAAACTCGAAAATGGATTGGGTATGAAAAACCCGAGATTGGACAAATAAAGTAACACGGAAGACGAGGAATACTCGAAGATGGTTAGAGTTTGCAAAATCCCGAGACTGGACAAATAAAGTAACACGGAAGACGAGGAATACTCGAAGATGGTTAGAGTTTGCAAAAATCCGAGATTGGATAAGTAAACTAACATAAAAGATGAGGAATACCCAGGAAGACGAGGAATACTCGAAGATGGATTGGGTATCGAGCTTGGAAAAATAAGTAACACGGAAGACAAGGAATACCCGAAGATGGTTAGAGTATGCAAAAAACTCGAGATTGGATAAGTAAACTAACATAAAAGACGAGGAATACTCGAAGATGGATCGAGTATGCGAAAACCCGAAACACTATTATAAGTTTATTTTATAATATTATACATTATTACATAAGTAGTGGACCATAAGGCTATTTTACATAGTACTGTTATCTTGTGACTCTGCAGCAAACAGTTTTCATCAATCCAACAATAATGTCATATCATGAGTTAATGAAAACAGTATTATTAGCATCTCAAAAACAGAGCTTCCAAAACAGAGCACACACCTTAAGAAACTTCAATGACTCTCATTCATGATCTAAAATTACAAAAAAACAACCAAATTAAGTAAGAATTCCAATAACTGACCTTTGTATCATCAGAAACTCCATCACCCTTAGCACCAAAGTCAATCACATTGAAAGTAGAAGTGCTGTCCTTGTAAGGAGCCTCCGGCGACGGCGGTGGCGACGGAAAAGGCGTAACCACGGGTGGCGACGGAATCGGAGTTGGAGGCTTAGAAGGAGTTTTTCCTTTCTGTTTACTTCCATGATGACTACTATGAGACTTTCCTTTCTTCTTATACAAAGAACCCGAAACCGAACCCGAACCCGAGCCGCGATTTCTCCAATGCCTTCCTCTTCTACCATTACAAACATCAAAGCTTGAACCCAAAAGAAGAATAGCAATGAGAAGTGAAAATGTGAGACTTTTTAGATGAAATCCTCTCATTTTGTTGGTGGTTGAGAAGAAAGAGGGTAGGAAAGTTCAAATTTCAAAGATAGGGCTTTCTTTGTAATAATGCAAAGCATGAGTGTTTCATTCTCTCAACACTAGCCTCTTTATAGCTTATACTTACGAACTAAATTTTTTTTATTCTTTATTATTTTATTCATTTTTGTGTGAAAATTAGTTGAGATGGCAGTAAGATCATTCTCGACGACATTTGTCAATTGTCACTTCATTGTTTGTATACTTGCATGTGAATTCAGTCCAAGACAAACTACCAAGATTGTTTTTATATAACTATATTGTATAATAATATTTTCTTAATAAAACAATATTGGAAAAGTTTCACGTGAACGTCGTCTTTGGAATATTTTAAAAGGATAATGAATCGAAATAGAACATCGAGGAATCAAATAGATCGAAAATTGAACATATTGATGTAAGAAATCAGACAAAAGAGACGTGGAGGGTTTACAGAGCAAAATGAACCTACGCATATCCATTGACAATAAGAGGAGTATCCATAAGATATATATTATGTTCATGTATGTCAAAGTCAGATACAAACGGACTGGTAGAGCGGAGGTCGTGTGCATTCGAGCGCACATGCGCATTAGTCCCAATTCCAACACATAAACCCGGCGAGATTTCGTCCTAAAACCAATTGGCAATAGGAGGGAGTAGCTCACCGACCTTATACACTAAACTCGGTGACGCTAACCGCTCTGATGCCATGTCAAAATCCGATACAGACGGACCGGTAGAGCGGGGTAGAGCGGGGGTCGCGTCTAATACCATGTCAAAGTCCGATACAGACGGACCGGTAGAGCGGGGTAGAGCGGGGGTCGTGTCTGATACCATGTCAAAGTCCGATACAGACGGACCGGTAGAGCGGGGGTCGTGTGCATACGAGCGCACATGCGCATTAGGCCCAAGCCCAGCACATAAACCCGGCGAGGTTTCATCCTAAAATCAATTGGTAATAGGAGGAGTAGCTCACCGACCTTATATATTAGGCTCGGAGTGTCCCCATCTTTCGATGTGGAAATTATCATATTGTCGATGTGGGGTATTTCTACCCTCAACAATTTCCAATTGAACGAAAATCTTGATGGTTTGTAACTGAAAATGTGTTATTAGATCAATCTGAGACGAAATTCGACAATAACCGAAAATGTGGATACCCATAACTAGATTGGCTTTTACATGTGCATGGACCATGAATCCACGATCATGTTTATCCAAGAGGGAAAAGAACATACAATTTCAATCTTTCTCTCTTTTTTTTTTACCTTTTATTTGTTCAATATTGGAATTATGGTTTGTTGTAGTTATGCATTTTGGATGATACACCTATCACATATATGCCATTAAGGCATGTTAGGTTGGAGTTCATTCATCTACGTATCAACTGCTTTTGAGTTTTGAGTCATGGGTAAAATAATAGTGTTTGGTTTCTTTTAGGTAACCCAAAAGGTGACGATAAGTATTTTTACCCGAAAGTGAATTAGCTAGTATTTATTTACCCTAATTATTTTTTACTAGTTACCCAAAACAAACGAAAGTTATGAAATCGATTTGCAAGCGTAACGAGAATACTCCCTAGCCTCGTAACTTGTTTGTACTCCCTCTACATCAGAAACTCAACAAAATTTATTATCTCTCCGGTGTCGGGACATACTCACAAAACAATTTCTCCCAACACATTCATAACTTTTTCGTTGTTCCAACATTTAAATTTACTAAAGCGATGCACTCACAACACAATCTAATAATCCAAATCGTTATATGAAATAAGTGAGGGTGTGTTGGATAAGTAAAATCTTTTTACCTATAGGAGCTTCTAGTACGCCTCTTTGTGTGTTTTTTTTTTATAAAAAAACTAACGACCATCGTATTTATTTCAAAAATAATTGGTTGATTTTGATTTACCTTAATCTTAAAATAATATAACTTGGTTGTTCGTGGGTTTTAAGCTCTGCTGAAAAGTTCACGTGTGGGTTTTAAACCAAGCTGACATGTTCACTATTTTCTTACTACCAGCTAGACTAATTGAATCTCATTATTCTTTTATTGTTTTTGTAAAGTTATACTTGATTTGTAATCACCAGAACTAGCTTTACTCAAACTAGTATTACACAATGATAGACTTGATAGTACACAATATTACTCAATTTACCCAACTTCAAATATAGAAACCCTATATTTGAAATAAGGTTGTCCAAACGGTCCGAACCGGACCGGACCGGACCGTAAAGTCATGGACCGAACCGGACCGTTTCAAGTTTATTATGAAATGGTCCATGGACCGGACCGTTTAATTTTTATTTTTTTTCAATTTATTTTTGTATGGATTAAATCCGGTCCGTTCCGGATTTGGACCGGACCGGATGTCATTCTAATTATAAAATATTAAAAGTATAAAAACTTTGGTCCGGACTGGACAAGAACATTACGGTCCCGGATCGGGTCGGACCGTAATATTTTGGATCGGACTGAACCGAACCGGACCGGACCGGACAGAAACTTTCTAGTTACGATCCGGTCCGGTCCCAATGTGTGCAGCCCTAATTTGAAATGTTAAAGTTTCAAAACTAAGTAATCTCATTAAAGACGTGACTAATATTCAAAAGGTAAAATCCTCGACACTTTATGATAAACGACGAGATCAACTATATTCCGACGGAATTCAAGGTGAGTGGGACCTACTGCCACTAATTTAACATAAAAAAAAGAGGACACACGTGACAAGGGTTTATGTGGTGGGACCAAGGGCAAATGCGACAATGAAGGAAACATCTCTTTTATGGTCACATGCATCACTCACGGGTTATACTTATTACATTTTGTACACAAAAATACTCAGCACACAACATTATGGCCATGCAATTTCAACCCTCATAAATTCAATAAAAAGATAAATAAATATTAAAATAAAAGCTTCCCTTTGTAACCATCTCATCTGTTTTCTGTGATCAATCAATTTCCATCGAATTGTTTCGAAAACGATCCCTCACAGATTACAGATGAGCCGTTAACTGTTCCAATTTCCAAACTTTGGCTCTTTTCTATCACATTATAATATTTAAATGGACATTAAAGGATTAATCTTGGGGCAGTTATGGAAATAACCCTCATTATGGGGTCATAATTCATAATAATGGTAAATGATCGTTAACGATAAAATGGCTCCTAGCCTCCCACTTTTTAGGTCTTTGATTAGTAATCACAATTTACCCTATGATTTAGGTTGTTTTATGCAGTTTTAGACTCATTTCTTACAAATACTTAAAAAAAAGTAAATCTTAAACTAACTCATATATTTACTATAAACATCCCTAATTCTACACCGAAGTACGAAATTAGTGTTTAATCAATTCCGCACTTGGCCCCGAAACCGAAATTGGATTTAATCAATTCTGCATCTGGGCCCCGAAAGCGGAATTGAGTTTGATTTGATTCAGTTCTTGGACCCCAAAACTATAATTGAGTTTAATCATTTCCACCCTTAGGCCTAAAACCTGAAATGGGGTGAAAAAAATGTGTAGTGACAAATTTGATTTCTCACCCGAAATGCAGAATTGAGTAAATTTTATTAATAAAACATATGGGTTGGTCTAGCGTAGTCCTTTCCAAGTCGCCTTTGCAAGATTACTTGAACAAAATCTGAACTACTCAACTAAGTGCGTGTTTGGTTAGAGGATGAGAACTGCAATCAAACTCAAGTTTTTTCCCTTTTCTTTGACATGAAAACAGAATAAAAATATAATGAAAATGGTTAAGGTAAAATAAATGAAATGAATTATTGTATTACCTGTTAAAAGATCTTTAACATCTCTCAGTTTTGATGTTTTCATTTGGTTGCAGTTCGAGCGTTTGTCGAGAAGGGGGCGTGAATTTGTAATCGACTCCTGACGGCTCTACTACAGCCCAAATCTGAGGGGTCCACAGTTGTTCCCCAAATTCTTACCTTTGTACTTCCTTCGAAGATGAACGTTGTTGCTCGTCGCTCCTTGTTGACTGGGTCATTCTACTTTCCCCTGAAGACTTTGTAGCTTTCGGGTCTTATGTTGTATTGTGTGTTTCTTTTCTTTGTCGTGATCATCCATGACGGTTAATCCGTCTGCCGGTTTTTTTCGGCCTTTCGATTCACTAGACGACTTGCCGTCTTAGATTTCGAACCGCTTTCCATTTTCAAAAAAAAAACCCTTCAACATAGTAGATAAACAAGTACAATTTTTTTATTAATTCGATAATATATTGTTACGGTCCGAACCGTTACACATCCCTAATCTCGAGGAAGAAGTGAACACCAAAGATTTGCAAATAGGATTTGTTTAATTGAAGATGATATGATCTTGTGACACAGATTCGTTTGCATCTACCAAATATTATTGTTTTCTGTCTAATCAGTCAACACTCAACAGAGACAATCATAATACTTTACGTGTAGTGTATAGCTACTAAAATATACAAAAGCGACAAATTCTTCTGGCTCGGAACTATAAACACCATACATTTCAACCTCTCCAATTGCAGTCACGTGTGCCCAAATCTTGTTTAACTATTGGAAATCTGGCTCGGTCCAGACCGGGTTTAGCCTCAATTTCTGACATGGAAGGTTGTCCAAACCCGTCAAATATTCGGGTTTAACCTTTTATATTTGTATGTATAAACAATACTTGATATTAAAATAAACAGGATTTCAATTCACAAATTTTTACATGGTATTATAACCTACGATCCCTGAACACGCTTCCGCCTAAAGAAACCTTAAAACACAAGCCCTAGTTGTACAGTGCCATCATCACTACTGGACGAAAAACAAAGAAGTGAAGAGGGTCCATCAAGTTCTCTCCTTTCATCTTTCGTATTACTCCCTAGGACGCTAATCAACTTGCGTCTTATGACCCAAAACCTACCCTAGTACACTAATCAACCTGGGTCCTAAGGCCCAAAACCTACTTACGATGCTAATCAACATGTGACATAGAGTCTAAAACCTACCCTAAGACGCAAATCAACCTGCGTTCTAGGGCTGAAACCTACCCTAAAATGCTAAATAACCTGCGTCATAGGGTTCATCTTACCCTATGACGCTAATCTACATGCGTCTTAATTAGGACCCAACTTACCGGCGCCGTATCGACGCAACAAAACAAATACCAATGAAGGGTGGGAGGTCCATCAAGTCCTTGCACCGCTTCGCTCCAACAACAATTTTTGTGCTCAAGACTCAAGTGTAAGTAACAAGGAGTGTCAAATACCAAAAACCTTCAAGTTTTTATGTTCAAGTTTGGAGTTGTTGAATTACACCTCTAACTTGAGGGAGAGTGTTAGAGTATTAGTCCGTATATTTGTCTTTGTTTACCGTTTTGTCCCTTTGTATTGTCTATATGAACAATACTTGATCAGTGAAATAAATAAGTCTTCACTTCACAAATCTCTACAATAATTGACTCGTTTTTCTGTCTCTTGAAGACCTTTTTGCTTTTTTCAACATAATATACTTTGATTTTAGTTTGTTCTGGTTCTTCGTGACAATAATCCGCCAATTTTTTTCATTCTTTCGATCGATCCATTAGACAATGTGTCTCTAGGATATCAAACTCCTTCGATAAAAATTCAGATATCCAAATAAACTAAAAGTCATATCCGATTGTTAGAATCATACATTTTAGCTTTTATTTGTAATCTTTTCACTTTTTATTTAAACGCCTCCATTCATCGATAGTAACCGATCTTTCATTTCATCAATCTTTACACAACTCATATTCGTTTATTTTTCCAGTTTGAATCGGTTCAATTTCGAATTTTGTTCAGGTTTTCGCAATACCCACATATTCACATTCAAATTCGATACGATATCACAATTTGGCGGACATTTACTCTAAAGTTACGTTCTAGTACTATGCAATTAACAAAGATAAAAAAGAAATGTTTGCGACTAATCAACAACTTCAATTGTGTGAACTTATTAGACAACATACCGTCTAATGTATCGAATTATTTTCTTTTATATGAAAGAAAAAAAACAACTACAATGTGCGCATGATCTCCATGAATGCGTGAACAATAAATAAGAACAATGTAGTTTAGATGAGTGATGAGTATTATATTCTGAGCCGTCATTTTGTGCAATCTATTGAATCTAATGCTCGTGAACTTCTTGGCCCCCCACTCGTGAACTCATTGTCGCTATTTGTGCTGCAATTTTTTTCCAAAAAAAATAAAAATAAAAATATATATACAAGGATTGATTAGTTAATATTGTTCATATGATATCACATGTGTTTTTAAAGTCAAATTCAGTAAATAAGTGTGGTAAGAGTTTATCCTAAGGAATAGTTAAATTTTAATCTTATGTAATGTTTTATTAAAAGTATTTGTCTTTTTATTTATTTATTTTGGATGGAATGTGTCAACTTCAATCCCTACTTTGATTTATTCATTTATTTAATTGTTAATATTCGAATTTAATTCTTTTAAACAATAAAAAAAAAACTCATTAAATCATCCATAAATAGTATAAGCATTTTAGTGCAATAAAAAATGAAATGATGAAATACATCATTATTGTTTTCAATTTTTAGTATGTGGTTAGTATTGAGAGAATTTTTAAAATTCATTCCAAAAATGTATGTACATAGTAACATCTTAGACTAACCGCATCCCACTCCGTCTATAATGTTATTTATGCACAGTATTTCTATACGTATTTGCGTATAGACTCCGCCTATATAGCTTTTTGTTGTATTTCATTCCGCCTATAATCTTATATTAACCTTACCTTTTCTTTTTCTATAAAATATTTGAGAAAAAATAAATTATAAAAAGATATTATTGGTTTATTTGTTGAGGAGTAGGACCCACTTTATTTTGCACTCTTGGAGAATCACGTCTGTATTTGAACGGAGTGAATTTTTATTTTACTATTTATACGGAGAAAATACATGAGATGTAGGAATTTGTTTTAGATATGAATATAAAATTTAACCCTTTTCACCAGGGATGTAGATAGTCTTAGGTAACTTATAGTCTTATATGATTTTTGTAATATTTTTAAATTCAATCTTGAACTATTCTTAAAATTTATTAATAAAACCGCTCTTACCGAATACTATACTAAGTTATTCAATAGATTTTAATATTTTACAAAATACCTAAATATTCAATAGATTAGTATTGATGAATGACCAAAATCACGATATAAGATAAATCAATTTTACAATTTAACTCACTCAACATATATTCAATCGCAAAGAAACCCTAAACTTTGTTGATATAATTGTGCATGATACAGTTTCGACATGTATTTATGCAAACTAGAACTCAATATGAAGTGAACCATAATTGTTAAATGTTGAATGAAACCTATACTAGAGATCTTGATTCAAACTAAAGATAACGTGGGTCAAAATTAGCTTGTAAGAAAGCCAAGATTTGCTTGGCTGTTAATTGTTAGCTTTACTTGATTAATTTCATAAGTTTGTGCTACCAAATCATTGATTTGGACCATTGCTTAATCTTATATGAAATAAAACTGTTTGGTGCTTAAAATTATCAAATTTAAGCAGCATTCTTATACAGCAATCTGAATAATAATACAATCTTTTACAACAAGAAAAAACACAATCTGATTAAAGCAGAATACTTTAGTAAATTACACAGTCATACAAATTCCTGTATATACATAGGCAATCACACAAAAAATGTAATGTCTCATAGATCTATATAGGCCTCAATTAGCATAGGATGTTTTACTATCAATATATAGTACTGAAATGGCTAAACAAATCAATCAAAGATTACAGTTCAGTATGAACAAGTTTTCCTTCTCTTAGCTCTTCATATTCAGCAGCAGTTACTTGATCTAAATGCAAGTCCTTATCAATTGATGTAAGGCAATCAGCAGAAGGATGGACAAGTCCATACCCGAATCCAGTAGCCGAGTGACAATAAACCTCAGCTGAGCCATCCTCCTTCTCTAAGTTAACATCGTTGAGGATGATGTTTTGGCATGGGACAGTGTCGCTACATGCGAACTTCATTGCTTGCTTGCTCATTGTGGTCCCACTAATGTTTCGGTACATAACTTGGCTTATTTGCACTGCTGATGTCTAAAACAAGGTACCCGAAAAATGAAATTGATCATAAGATGAGAAGTAGAGGAATGTAGTCTGATCTGTTGTATGCAAGTTAGCATTATGGATTTACCTGAGTTGGGCAGTCTTTGGGAGAATCACAGTAAAACTGGTCAATAATGATTGGATTGGCAACATTTACCATCCTAACATTCTCGAATCGTACTCCCTTCACGTATCCAGAACCACCCTATTTACAATGCAAGAACAGAATACTTGAATTTGCCAAATTATGAAATAAAAAAAGATGGTTAAAATGACTAACTAGACCTTTTACCACTATTACACTATTAAAAGTATCCATAGCATAAACTCATTTAGTGAATATACCCTTATTTGGCAAAATTAGAGGGGTATACAAAACAAAACCTATAAAAAAGAACCTATTTAACCCCAATTATTTCAAAAAAGATAGGTCATAATATCAACTGAAACCAACTGATGACATTCCATAAACCCTTAGGGCTTGTTCGAATGCATAATTCACGTTGTATGCCAGATGCTTTGTGGCCTATAATACATTTTAATGAAAGTGTTGTTTGGACTTATGTCACATGCTTTATGGCCAATAATACATGAATTTGCCATATTATTGACAATGTAAGGCCAATTGAAGCCCAATACTACATAGCTGTGCTATAATACATAACAAACAGATCCTTGCCCACAAGCTTGTGCTTTCTGACTTTGTTATGTGGCCAGGGACAACAGTTTGTTTCCCTTTCAAGTGGCCTTGGGATAACTGAATTTCTTATCTTATCCTTTAGGCTTTATAGTTGAAAATGAACATATGGGACCCATAACATCAATGAGCATAAAGGAAAGAATTTTGGATTATAGTACTCCATCTCTATAACCAGAATGTTACCTGCCACGTCTTGATTCGAACCCCATTCATCGTTTCCCTGATAAATGCCCCACTCAAGACAACATTTGAGACAATACCGGTAGAGTTATCCTTTCCAAGGCTTCCAATGCTGTGGGGTTGGACAATTTCACGGGAGAAAGGATAAGTAAACGTAAGCAGGTGTCAATCACAAAAATGGTGTGGACTATATGGACCATCAGCCATTCTAACTGCCCACATGAGAATATATTGCCAATAGAGCAAGTAACTTACCTGATTCCATGTCCAGGACCACAGTAGATTGTCTTCATCTTAATATTTGAGCTAGCGTTCACAATTGAAATACAATCATCACCTGAATTTACATGCAGAGACACAACAAAGTGACGTGGTCGGCTTTCCATTCTCAAGTTGAGTATACTTTTGTCTCAATTCCATAATTTATAATTTGTCATAATCTAGTAACAAGGAAAAAGGGAAAAAACCTGTTCCAATTTTACAATTTTGCAGGACAATGTTAGTAGATTCACCAATATGGATCCCATCTGTGTTAGGACTGTCTCCTGGAGCTGACACTTTTACGTTGGATACTCGCACAGTATCAGATCTATAAATCGTAAAATGCATTTGTTGGCTGTTTTGGATGGTCAGACCCCTGACCTTTATAACCGAGCTTGAAGAAATCGTTAGTGCCTACAAAAAGAAATATATATATTTATACTTCAATGTATGAATTCACAGCCACTAATTCCATGGTTCCAAATTTTGGGAACTTACTGTAGGAGCTCCTTTACAGGGCTGCAAGTGAAGTTGAATCGCAAGAAAACAAACAATGTCAGTACTTGTAAACGAAACTATTTAAGTGGATCTACAGCAAAAGAAAAGAACATCAACTGAACATTATTATTTTGATAACCAATAAAGTATCATAAAAGTATATAAATGCATTTACATTTGTCTTGTTCTTTTTGCAGGAAGCTGCCCACCATTTGCTACCAGAACCATCAATGACACCACTACCTCGGAAGCTCACACCGGTCAGGTTGTGAAAATTCAACCAGATTCTTGAGAAGTTGGGATCCCAGTTCTCGGGTTCATCTGGTGCAATTATAGTTCCATCGATCTACAGCTCAACATAAATCAGAAAAATATATGATCAAGGCCCCTAATATATATAAAAATGATTAAACCAGAGCATGAAGATGTTTGTACAACATAATCTTGTGAGAGACTGAATCCAGCTAACCTGTACAGTTAAACTCTTGGCACAAGGACCCTGAAATCTTGTTGCATTAACAAGATAACGGCGCCCTTCAGGTACTAGGAGAACTGATCTTCGAGTAGAGCATGCTTGGTTCCATGCACTAATGAATGCCTGGACATTATTTTGGGGACAAAAAAAAAAAAACTTATCAAGAAGTAAGGTATATGACTAAATCATAGCATGTAACAATAACAACCAAGTACCTTGGTATCGTCTGCAGTTCCATCTCCAACTGCTCCAAAGCTATCTACATTCACAAGAACCTTAGCACTATGTTCACTTGTCCACGAGGGTGCTTCATCAGAATCCATTTCCTCCCCTTCATCTATATCGAACCTTTCTAGTTCTGCAAGCATATTAAGTTTCTCCTGTAGCTCATTCCCTGCAAGCCCATAAGCAGTTATGAAAAAGCCAACAACAAAGGGAAACAAGACAAAAAGTTTCATGGTTGTTGACTCTTCTTGGTTCAAAAAAGACTGATGGATTTGAACGATTTTCAGGAGAAGAGGTCAAGTTTTGATTTAGATGCATAATTTGAGCCACCATTATGGAGGGATTTGTAGCAAAATATGGCTTGACTTGAAAGTAAATGAAGGAGAGAAAATTTGCCCATGCCCATACTTCAAGAATAAGGAAAAATTTTCCAAAGAAGTTTGCTTTACTCTTAAACTAACAGATACAGATTCACCAGTCAAAGAGTCATATAAATTCTTCTAATCCATTAGCACTCACAAACTGCATAAACTGTACAAGAACTATAGTACCGATAAGGAGTGGTAACATCAAAATTGCCAGAGATGGAAAAAAACAAGGAAAATTATGCACATTGGTGCTAACGAAAAAAAACAGACCTTTTTTCTATTGTCGCGTTGATGGCCATCTACGCAACCACAAATGCTGCAGCAAGAAAAATTTTATTTATATTTTTGTAATTTTTTTGTTTAACACTACAAAATGCTAGCCTCGACTATTATAATGGATTTGCCTACTTTCAATCTTACTGCATCCTATCTCCCTACTCACTTTCCCTGTCATTGCCAACTGCCTACAATGCGTTGAGGACTCAAAATCCCCAATTTCATGATAAAAAATTGAAGCTTGAATACAAGACACCGGATCCCCTGCTGCTATCTCCATTAAACGTTTTGTCACCCTTCGTCCAACGTCTTCCTTTTGGTGAACCCTACAACTCCTCAGTAGGGAACTCCATATAACAGTGTCATCCTTCATCGAGGACTGGTCCAACAGCTCTTCAGCTTCCTTCAATAATCCAACACGGCCTAAGAGATCAACCATGCACGAATAGTGTTTTTGGTCTGGATCAATACCATATGATTGCTTCATTGAACCAAAAATCAATCTTGCTTCCTCTAACAACCCTGAATGATTACACCCGGCTAAGACACAAAACAATGTCACTTGGTCAGGTTTCAAACCCTTTTTAATCATCACTTCGAAAAGCTTAAGGCATTCAAGACCCATTCCATTGAAGGCATATCCATTGATGATTGATGTGAAGCAGAAATTATTAGGATAAGAAATATGGTCAAAAACCTTGCGGGCAAGCCCAACATGACCTAACTTGGAGTATGAGTCAATTAGGGAACATGAGACTACATTATCTGAGAAGTAACCAGTTTTAAAAGAACAACTATGCAGCAAACTACAGTATTCAAAATTCATAAAGCTCTTTAACGAAAGTACTTTCAGTGTACATGACAAAGAAACCTCATCAAATCTTATCCCTCCATCGACCATTAGACCAAACAACTCAACCACATCCTCAACGAGGTTGCAGTGCAACAATGACGTCATCAGTGCATTGCAACCTTCAACTGTTCTCTCGTGCAAGCTGTCAAATACATCTGCTGAACTCCTAATATCCAGGCATTTTCCATACATATCTATCAATGCTGACTGAACATGGACACTCCCATCAACCAATCCAAGTTTTACGACAAAAGAATGAATCTGCCTACCTAAATGAATAGTTTTGCTTAGACTACACAAATTCAGAAGTCCCACAAATGAACGAATGGAAGGTTTCATCCCCCATAGCTGCATTCTAGAGAAATAAGCCACTGCACCATACAAATCCCTGCTATTAGCATGTGAGTACACAATTGAGTTCCATGATATCACATCTTCCTCAGGGATAATCTCAAATGACTTTTTAGCATCAAGCAAGCTCCCACAGACAGAGTAAAAATCCACACACGCATTAGCAACAAACAAATTTGATTCGAGCAATCCAACCTTCACAAAATGGGAGTGCAACTGCTTCCCTTCACACTCAAATCCTCCATTACAACATCCGCTCATCAAATAACAAAAAGTAACATCATTTGGTTCAACACCGTCAAATTTCATGCTCTGATACATCTCTAGTACCTCATTCCACAAACTCATCTTGCAAAATCCACGTAAGACCAAGTTCCAAATAGCACAATTTCTCTCAGGCAATTCATTTAACGCACTACACCCAAAATCAACAAGCCCCATTTGCATATAGAGATCAACAACCGAGCTTCCCACGTACACGTTAGGGCTAAACCCAAGCAAAATCACCCTGCAATGCACCTGAAGCCCTTCCATAAAAAACCCAGAATTGCTGCAAATGCTCAAAACGCTTGAGGAAGTGGAGGGACTTTCTCTGACTCCTTGGTACACCATCCGGGAATAAAGCTCAAGCGCTTCCCTTGGCATACCATTACGTTTGTATCCTGAAATCATCAAGTTCCATGAGATGGAATCTCGATTGGGCATTTCGTCAAACAGTTGGAGGGCAGAGCTAAAACGACCTGACTTGATGAAATTGTCCATAGCCCTGTTGTAGGTATACACTTCAGCACCAGCATCGATCCGGCAATATGAATCTAGGTGTAAAAATCTGCAAAGGTTATTGATTATGGGAATGATTGACAGACTTCGGGTGTGTGATAGCACCCCTCTACCGATCATCTGTTGTCACGCAGCCAAAAGAAGACGCTAGCAGCTACCAAAGCAACGCGCTCGCTTTTTATTTTCTTATCGGACCATATGAAATCCAAATATTTGAAACGAGGTTTTTTTTTTCTTTTTTAGTCAGGAGACTCAGGACAAGGTCCCTATATTTACGGGATTTCTAGACGTGCCGACGAAAGGAAGCTGGGCCTCAGTAACAGAAACGGTACCCAGGTTCGCAATGAGCCCAACCTACCACTCGGAGCTGCCCGTTATGTGTCTACGGGTTCTCTCAACATTAGTCATAATCCGTCCCTAACACACTTGTCATAGGAAGACCCACACGCATTCTGGGACAAACAACTTCCACAACCTCGCAAGCAACCCCAATCTGATATTAGTGCCACTCAACCGACCTTGGTTAACGAACTCGAAGGCGGAGCTAGCGGAGAACCTTCCGGAGGTTGTTAAACCTCAGTGTCCGAGAAGCCTTGGATGCAAGCTTCAGGAAGCACGAGTTGAATATCTTGCTACTTAAATAATTTCAATCCCAACCGGATCCGGAAGTCCAAATATCCTGACATGGAACACCATATCATCCTTAGTGAGTGGAACAAGGAGTGTCATGCGAGGGCATCCTTATAGAGATAAACATCGGTCCACAAGTTGATTGTACGACCATCATTAACATTCCATGCAATGTCGGTGAAATGACCTCATTGAAACGAGTTATCTTTGGATCTCCAAGCTAAAAAATAATTATGTTTTCATCATATACAAATCCAAATATTTGGCCAATATATAGTTTTGTCAAACTAACATTGTTCAACCAATTTAAACTATTTTTTGTTCAGAGACTGAATATCAATTAGAAAAATATATTTTGTTTAAATATTTCTCTGTTTGTGTTTTTCAAAAAATTGGTTAAAAAAATTGTTGTATGGTGTCTTAAATGTTTAAGAAAATAGGTTTTCTATCATCTAAATACATTTCCATATAAATTTTGTGATTATAAACCATTAAATTTATGAAAAAAGTTTGATGTGTATAACCATTGTTCTTTTATCTTTTAAAACAGAAAACGGTTAGGAAAGAAATATATTCTCCAGGTAGTTCATCCTAAAGCATTATGTTCATCCTAAAGCATTGTGTTCGAGGATAATCTTGTAACCTTTTTTTTATATACCAAAGATGGATAGTTAAGTGCTCCATTTTTTCTCCATTGAGATCGAAATCAAACATATGCTAGAGACAAGTTCACACATTTTTGCAATCTTATATATCTTGTAAGGTAGGAGTTACAATAACTCTTTACCCTGATACAGAACAGTACAATGGAAGAGCAAAAGGCTAACAGCCCCCAGACAACCAAAGAGAGAACCTCAAAATATGTTTACAGACCTAAATGCAAAGAACTCCCATTACACATATAATTTACCCCAAAACAACCAGTTTTACAACATATTTGCAAACAGAACCAAAATCCAACCACAGCATAAAAGGGGGGACTTTCTTCCCATAAACAAGGCAAAGGAAAACCAGCTAGTAGATACAAAAGCCTCAAACTAAAGGCAAGCTGATGTTCATCTATATACACCCCAAAAGTGAAACCAGATGTTCATATTGTGCACATTTCAGCAAACATCAGCATGTCGAACCAATAGCCTCTAAGAGGGCCAAGGTGAAGTTGATTTGTGTTTCTTGGTTGATTCTAGAGAAGAGAGGGACATGCACAAAGAGGGATTTATGGCCTTTATGCTCAGCAAACCGGAGAGAGTGATAGTAAACGTAATTACAGACAAAACGACCAGCATCGTTGGACAGCATTACGTCAAAGCCTTTGCCTTTGAGATTTTTGAGAATGGAATCCACTGGACAACAAGTCTTCATAATAGCCAAGCATTATTGTTCATTCAAGAATATAAAGCAAGCAATCAATCGAAAAAAGTGAAAAGTTTTGACAAATTTTTTTATCATCTTTATGGTTACCTTTCTTGCTTCAGAAGTTCCTCCATCCTCCTTCACAATTGGGTGTTGCTATTGATGACAACGGGGGTAATTAAGTATGATAAAGAATCGAGATGGGACAACAGCGTAAACAAAACCACTATGTATGAAAAAGAATGAGAATATGAACCTGAGGTTGCCAGCCCAGCTCGTCAGGGCAGCGAAATGTGGCTTCATTCACTGCTTGTTGCTCAATGACAAATTTCCGAGCCCCACTATTCACCCCCAAGTGAAGCTGCACAGAATGAAAACAAAAGTCAAATTAAAGTGATGAAAAAGAAAGGCTAGAATCCTTCATCCAACAAAGTGCAAGCATGATAAATAAAATGTACTGTATAATCCAAATTGGACTAACAACATCCTCTATAATCCAAATTGCACTGGTTTTAGATTTCTTCGAGGTTTTCATACATATTAAAGCACTGAAAGTGTTAAGGCAATTATATTGAGATAAGTAGTCAATATGTAATATGGTCCAAGGGCCATATTGCAGGAAGAGTGTATCTCAATGTCAGTGACTCAAATCTTTCAATAGTTGAAGTATGTAAACCTCGAAGAAACCAAAAATCCAGTGATCAAAGACATTGAGCTGCCTCTATCCTGGCAATTCAGAGGCAATATTCTGCTTATGTCAGTGAAAAGGTTTTCAAATTCAACAAATCGGTAATTCTGTTTGATGGAACATTTAAGAGACGCGAACACTAACTAGGAGACTAGTAAGAGAAAAAAAAGCCACTGAATTAGAGCCATTGAGGCTTAAGAGGATTCTCATTCCAAATTTGCAATCTAAGTAATCGGAGAAAGAAGAGCTATAACTCAAATAATTCTCATCAACTATCTGTGTACTTGTAATATTCTACAACCGCCAACCTGCATATAGATAATGTGACTGCTGATGATAGTGAGCTTAATATACTTGGTTGACTTGTTAGCTGCTGGCAGAAGTTACAAAGCCATAGACACAACAAAATGTACCACCCTCAATAAGATGGCAAAGTTCTACTATTATCAGATTAAGGCACTTCACTCATATCTCTTGACAATTAAAGATAATTCATGCAAATACTGGACGTTTAATTGGATCAGGTGCAGGACCAAGTACTGACCCAGACAAGCACATCATTGCTCAAGGGATCTGGAGCTGATATACTATTTTCCAAGACCTCGTATAGTGCTGGTTGTGCACCGGCCCCAGCAGTCTCTAAAATTGTGCAGCTACCAAGACTAACACCAGCAGGCAATCCTTTTTCATCAACATAATCCTTCAATTTAGAAACTATAACCTCCGTAGGATTCTCTGGAACTCCATGAAATTTCTTGAATCCAGTGACATGGATTATAACATTACTCTTTGGTCCTTCGGAACCCATCTACCAGCAAAGAACAACAATCAACAAGATATTAAGATGTCAAGCAAGAGACCATAATATTGCTGGCAACCTTTACATGAAGACTGAATCACCTTATGACAGAAATGAACTAGAATAAGAACGATTATAAGATTTCAGAACTAGAACACTCCACTCAAAACACATGCAAACAAAAACTAAATATGTCAAAAATTAACACACTACATGTACCTTCAAAATTGATTCTAGCTAATAATTACATAAAAGCAATACTGGTTCTGTCTTTCCAGTTTGTAACCAAACTTGAAATAAACGAGTAGATCATCATCGGACAAAAGCATATAGGATCATACATAGAAGGGAATACAGCTAGAAATCCTCAATACCTAATGATCGCGGATCATAAGAAGACATACTTCAAATTACAAAGGTCGAAAAAGAAGCACAAAAAGGAATTCCAGAGAAAAATTACTTCCAGATGATTAGGTTATCACTGTTGCTGGATGATCGTGATCGGAACTTGTATTGATCGGTTCTTAATCAAAAATCAAAACTCAAAGTTTAAATAGCATCACCCATCTGAAGAGTGTAAAATGGTTGGAGAAAAGAAAAGTGATCAAACGGGAAAATACCTAATCGATTTCCCTTTGGCGATTTTCAATGGAGAACTCCGTTTCTTGCTCTCAGGAAGGACTTGATTAATCAGTCTCGTCGTAGTCAATCTGCATATAATGAAGTGGCAGATGACTTCAACACATGAGTTCAAAGAGACCCTTATTTTCTCCTCATTTTACAAAACTGCCATTCTATTCGTATTACCGTAGAATTTCTACGAACAGCTTCCCAAAGCGTCGGAAGTCGAAGTCGCCGTCACCAAATTAATCAAATGGTGGTGTTATCCATGGCCGCAGCACCCTCGTTCACAATGACGGTGAAGAAACCCTTGTCTTCTCTTTAAGTTTATCTCACCGCTACTCTTTGCGGCATTAAATTTACCCTAAATTGTCTTCTCTTCCCGCCTCTCGTCTCCTCTTTTCCGTCTCTCTTTCGGATCTCCTCCTTCGCGATATCTTACCGTGAAACCACCACCGAACTGCTTCACTGACCACGGTCGCCCTCACACCGCCTCTGATCGCCCTCAGATTATGTGTCTTTCTTTAGCTGATTGCAATGGGTAGTATTCTGCGTGATTGAATTTCGATTTTGGACTGTTTATAGGGTGTTTTCAGTTCTGCTGTCTGCAATTGCAATTGGCTTTCATTTCAATTTCCTTTGTCTAAAAATCGAACCTTTTTACAGGTTAGTATTCAGACCTGTACAACTCAGTATTCCCTAGTCTTGTTCACAATTCCTCTCCCGAGTCCACTTCTCTATCTGCATCTCTCTTTAACTTCGAGTTCCCGCTGGCGCTTCCCGGGCCCGGCAATCTATTGTCGATGCCAAGATACAAGGACGAATCTCCGGCGGTACGTGTGTACACTGTCTGCGACGAATCGAAGTGGGTGCTTGAAGTTACCTTTCCATTTGCGTTTTCGCTTTTAAGGATTTTGTTGTTCATGGTTTGTTAATCCACTAGGTACTTGATCGTGAGGAACGTTCCAGCTTTGGGGTGTCAAAATGAGTTGCAGCAGCTATTCACATCTTATGGCGAAGTTGAGGAGTATGTTGATTATGTTCCTATTCATCTTGCCTATTTGATTTAATGATCCAATGTCTAAAGATCGTGATATAATTTACTCTTTACGAACATAGTTATTGATTTTGGTATGAACTTAGCCCATACCTAGAAGTCTAAGCTTATCAACATACTGTTTGAGTAGATTATATCCCTTTAAAAAGTTGCAAAAAATTCTTTTGTTGCTTTTACTCTGTAGATGTAAGCCTATGGATGCTGAAGATTGCGAGGAATTTACTGATGTTTACTGGATCAAATTCCATCAGATAAGTAATGCCAGGTTGTCTAGCAAATCCTTCTCATGTTTCTAAGGAAACAGTGTTAAATCATTCTTTTGTTTGATTTATTTGAACTTGTAAAGTCATCCAATTAGTATTTCAGCATCTGTTATTCATGTTTGATGTTACAATCTTTATAGATTTGCAAAGAGAAAACTGGATGAGCATGTTTTTCTTGGGAATCGACTCCAGGTTTCGTATGCTCCCAATTATGAAAGTCTTTCTGATACGAAAGAGAAGTTGGAAGGCAGAAGAAAAGAAGTTCTTGCTAGGTTGAAGAGTAAGTGTCTTCCATTCACAGTAATAATGAAATGTATGAAACAACACGCATGTGGTTAATATCATATCTCAATGTATCACTTCAGCTGGAAGGTCCCAAGATTCTGAGGTTCCACATCAAGGCTCTACGAGTAATTCTGCGAGGTATTGATGTGAATGCTGCATTTTGTTCTCCCGAGCATGCTTTTCTGTTTTGAGAAATTATTTACTATGTCTTTTGTTTAGGGATCGGAAGGAGTATGATCGTGTTACTAGGGTGCATCAATCTTCAATCCAAAGGGTGTCCTCTGATCATGTAACCTTCTGAAAACTCTTTCTTATATAGTATAGAGGCATTGGTATTCTTAAAAGGTTTCGGAATGCAAATAGATGATGGATAAACTTCACAGCTTGAGTTCAGTTTAAAGGCACCAAATTCATACCTATACACGATATCATATTGAGGAGAGACCGAAACACCATGTTTTATCATATGCAATATGTGCATAAGAGCGTTTATAATGTGAGAGACTAATCAATTTTCAAAGCATTTGGGTTGACATATCATTCTAGAAGTTAAGGAGTGATTCATTGCATAACCGTTGAAGGACACTAATCAGTGATTTCTTAGTTGGCTGCTACTATTTTTATCAACAACTAGCAGTAAACGAATGAAGAGGTTTTCACTGTTTTGTTTCAGGAATACTTCCCATCCCGTTCAATGAATGAAACTGTTCGAGCAGTCAGGGATAAGCTTAACAAGGTGAACCACGTAACAATTGTGCTCTATTGCGTAGTTGCCATTTTCTCCATTCTTCTTATTGGCAACCCTAAATTTTCAGATTGAATCAAGTGCTTCAGATGGACAATCAGGCCCTGCTATGAAGAAAGCAAGAGTTGACAACCGGAGAAGAATCTGACACAAATCAAACAATTCAGGCATATCATCACACTTGCTACAGGTAGTATGGACATTCTTTCTTGATCGTTTACTGATAAATGCACTCTGCTGCTCTGCATTTGGTATCAAAGTATTGATAGCATTCTCTTCCTTCTTAAATTAGGGCATGTTTACATATGATGCAATGTATAAGAGAATGCTCCATCAGGTGTGAGAAATACACAAGCTCATACTTTGTTCAGTATTTACAAGTGTTAGTCAATCTTCATGATGGAGACCATCAGTTCAATCCAAAGCATAAACCTCAACACTAGCAGTTTTTGCAAATGGAGCAAACACGAATCAACCAAGTTTTCGTTCAAGCCTTGGGACACAGCTTCCCATTTCCAGGGACGACAATGTAATTGTTTGGATCCATATGCGAGCCTGTTTCACTGTCCCCAAACCCTGCCTTGATCAATATCCTGTGCATGGCCGTTTTGATGTTGGTTTTAGAGTATTTACTCCTGACTCGCATTTTGCCCTGTAGTACCCATTATGGGCTTCGGCTGCCGCCTGCTGATGCCTTTCTTTAGGGTGGTTAAAACAGATGAAATATGCCTCTGGTTTAGGTCTCTCAAACAATTTGCCTCTGGTTAAGGGTTTGTTTGTATCATAATGCAGTATACTGCATGTTTTTTGACTTATAAATATAAGACATTTCAACAAAAGTGGTATTTGGATGCCTATGTTGTAGTATTTTTTAACACATTGTTCAATTAAAAAGCAAGGTAACTCATCACACTGTTCGTTCTGAGAGGATTTATAACTCTATTCACAAAACTGTCCCATTGACTACATATATTTGCAATATATGCCTTTATTCTCAATCTCCTTCATGCTGGATTTGATAGATTTTCTACTAAACCTAACTTGAATGGTAGAAACTTGCATTCACTCTCAAGTGGTTTTGTAAGAACATTTGCAAGTTGTTGAGATCTTACATACTTTCAACATACCTAGTAGCTTGAAGATGTGGCTCTTTTGGAGGACTTGAGAATTGAGTCAAGTGTTTCATCACCTTAATATGTGATGTTTAAATACAACCATCTCACTACTAGCCTTTTGTAAATTTCAGGTTTCACAGGTGTTTTTCCTTCATCACTAGACGAACCCCTCTCTTAGAAGGAAAATTGTTGTCTTACAGTCAAGCAATTGGGTGTTTTTCAAAAATGACCAGATTGTAGTTTCTATGGTTAATACCAAGATCATTGTTGGTTCTAGCAACTTCTATACCAAAATAAGAACCTAATCATCCAAGATCCTTTGCGGTAAAATTGTGAAACTTGGCTTTAGCTTGTTCAATCATACTAGTTCAGTTGTACCCAAACCCAGGTCTTTGTAGAAACAACATCAATAGAGTTTTGGGCCAAAATGGGTTGATTAGACAAAGTATTAGTGACGAAGTATCCCACATCAGTTGTGCAAAAAGTCCAGTATATAAGGTCGGCGTGAGTAATTGTATCTTATGCGTTCTCATTCTTGGGTGTTTTTCTTGTCATTTTGGTCTTTCAATGAAATGCTAGTGTGTGTGTGATCCAAACAAACCCTAAGTACTCTAGTCAAATTTCAGAAACATCTGGGTTGAAATATAATTCTAATAGCCAAAGAGTGATTTGTTGTAGTTGCTTCTTGATTTTCTTATCAAACGGTTCTTTAGAAGATACTATTCTTTATCTGCTCTCTACATGAAGAATCTTGTAGCTCTCTACTTACAATTGACTGTATGTTGCTGGTATAATGTTATTAAGCTCTACTAACACAGCAACTCCACACTTCTGCATAGTGTTTTTTACAATTGATTGCTGAAAACAACACAGCAATAGAGGAAAAACAGCTTTCAAATGAAAAAAACCTAAAATTTGATAGCTGTAATGTAACTGTGCAAAACATTAAGAGATGAGGGCTCAACAAGATGTAATTTATATGCACACAAAGATTTTTCATTAACTTTCATTAGCAAATGCCAAGAGCAGGCACAAGTTCCACATTCCACGGGATGGAGACCATCAACTCCTGGCATACAAAGCATTCGATCTCTGGTTAAGTCGAGAAACATACAAGAAATTTAGTGTGGGATAATTTACTGATGTTTTAGTGTCGTTCAATTTGCTTTTCAAGACAGGTAAACCTCAACACTTGCAGTTTTCATGCCGTTGCAAATGGGGCAAACGCGAATCAACCCATCACAATCCTTACAAACGCACAAGTGTCGACAAGGCATCAATAAAACCGACACCTCCTTGGACCCGCACGCTTTACAGATCAAATGCTCGTTCAAGCCTTGCAAAACAGCTTTCCCATTTCCAGGGGCGACGCCTAGGTAATTGTTTGGGTCCATGTAAGAAGCTGTGTCGTCTACTTCACTGTCACCAAACCCTTCTTTGCCTTGATCAATACCCTGTGGCATTGCCTGTTGGGCTTGTTGGAGGTTGGTTTTAAGAATATTTACCACCGACTCGTTGTATTTTGCCCTATAGTGCCAATTCTGGGCTTCGGCAACCACGTGTTTTATCCTTTCTGTGAGTTCCCTGTTTTTTCGGTTCATGTTCTCTAACTCAACCTCCTTTTCAAGGAGTTTTTTGCTGATGCCTTTCTCTAGGGTGGTTAGAACAGAAGATATGTGCCTCTGCTTTAGGTCTCTCACACCTTTTGCCATGTGATCTGCCTGTTCATAATGTAGAAAACAAATTTAGGTGATCACCAAAATTACAGTTTACATATATTTCCATAGGATATGTCCTGCTGCCGTACATTATAATGTAATTGTGCAGTATCCAGCTTTAAAATTAAACATTTCGGATTTGTTTGGATGTCATGCTTTATAACACAATTATGCAATATTGACATTTAAAACTAAACTATGCAGTGTCGGCAGTAATGTAGTACGAATAGTAAATGAACGGTTCACATGTATATGTGGATACTACATTATTAATGGCCTACTTCCAGATAATACTCATAATGAAAGGCATTACATACAATAACACTTACTTTGTATTTATGCATCCAAACAAACCTTTCATATGGAACATGTAATCAAATTATTACATCATAATGCAAGGCATCCAAACATCAATTTTGCTAAAATGTATTATAGGTCATAAACATGTAGTATAACACCGGCAAGGAGCTTCAGATTTGTTCAGAAGCCACCAGCAAATCATGATTGAGGCATAAATAGTATATGTGCAGATTTATAACACTAACATTGACATGCATGATACCTATTACCTAAACTTTTAATCCAAATGCTATAGAGGGGGTAAATGGTACCTGAACTTTCATGAACTGATCAAACTCCTCTTTTTGACGATCAAGCTCAGTTTTAATGTTATCTCCTAGAGACAAAAGGATTGATGGAGTGCCTGTCATACTTCCACTAGCAGAGGTGACAGATGAATTTCGTTCATCGTCATCATATGACAACCTCAGGCCAGTAGACACCAGATTCTGCTTAGGGATACTGGCTGAACGATCAGCCTCGTCTTGGCAAATGTTGTAGTTCAGTGAGATCTGCAGCTTCTGTTGTCTAGAAAGATCTTCAGACTCCCTGCCTCGTTTATTTGGCCGCATCATAGATGTATTTTGCTCATTTCCAAAGTAATTTACCGGGTCAATATTGCATCCTGCAGGTACTGTAAAAAATTGAAAATTTGTGTTAGCAAAAGATGTCAACCAAATATCCAGCGTAATATGTATATAATCAGAACATATTTTGGTTGATAAGGTAAGCAGGCCGATGCAAATGCGGTCATTAGATTGTTTGACAATTGACAGACAAAAACCTGTCTATTCTTCAACTTAAGGATTTCTAGTATGAGAACTTCAATCAGCTCAATGAACTATTGATGATAAACTTAATGCTAAATCAGTTCAATGAACTACTGATAGACAACTTAATGCTCAGTCAGTTTACACACGACTAATTGCATGCTAGTTGAGTTTCGGAGTTGTATCTACACAAAGAAGTCCATTCACTACCATCAGAAAAGAATGACAACACTACTACCTAATTCCGCCAAATCATGTTTCGGCTCTAATAATGTGAGCCATCACAAATACCTAATGTAACAATGTAATTTCAGCCTTTCAGGGAATTTATACCATGGTGCAAGATGAGAGTTAAATAGCATCACATATATTTGCAGCAAATAACTAGTTTATCCGACTCTCGTCTTCTCGCTTCTTAAGATTTCATGTGTGAATCCTTGTATAAGTCAAGCTCAGTATCCTAGCCTAGCACATCTTCCCTTCCACAAATCCAAGTATGCAATTCAGAGAATGTAGAACAAACTTGAGCATGAAAAGACTCACAGTTTCCAAACAATTGCAACTGATTATTCGGTCCATTAGCTTGATACTGAAACCGGTTCTCGTCCAACAAAACTGGAAGAACATGATTGTTGTTGTTGCCTCCAAACATTCTTAAATCAGAATCAAACCCCTCAGATTCAAACTTCACCACCTGCTATGAAAGATTGGCAGTAGAAATCGAAACCTAGATAAGTAATCAAGCTTGGAATCAATCAGATGCAAACTTTAGTAGAATGCACACTTCCGATGCATGACAACTTGATAAGCTTTATGACTAAGAAAATCATCAACAAGATTCAAAATCACTTCAGTCTTAGCTAAACCAAATTTCAGGTTAGCTAATCCATGAATTCATATCTGTACAACACTAGCAAGTGATCCGATTTCAATACTATACCAAAAACCCAATGATCAGAAAAACCCATCCCTCTAGAGGCACAACAAATCGAATCAAAACAACCAAAATAACCCTAATTTTCAAATTTCACCTTCTTGTATCTCTCGAACCAGAAAACAGAACCAGAAGAGAAGAGGTAGAGAAAGCAGATCCTACAATCAAAAAAGAAAACCCAGAAAATATAAGAAACAAAATCTCGATAAAACAATAAACCCGTGTTGAAAACTGAAAAGAAGTCAAGATATACCTGATAGAATCGGTGAAAGAGAGATAGAGATCACGGAGAAGCGTGAAATGCCATTAAAAGAAAGAGGTGAGGTGAATAAGGAGAAAAGGGGGGTATGGAAGCTTATAGATTACTTGCAAGTAAACTTTATGAAAAGAGAAAATTGGAGTTGGGTTTGGGGAGAAGAGAAGAAAAAGTGGGAAATGGATATTAATTGAGAGAAGAGATGGGGGGAATCTCAAGGTATGAAGAAAGAGAAAGAGAAACAGAGGAGAGAAATAATGGGGGAAAGTGGTGGAGGTGGGAAGAGGGTGGTGGGAGGTGGACCTGCTCTTTCATCTCATCTCCCCTGTTTCCCTCATTACGCTACGCAAACCCACCTAAACTACCATACCCTCACACCTATTTCCTCATTTTTCCATTGGCTTCCCCTCACCTTTCTTCTCCTCTTCTCTTTTCAGAGATGGATCAACACACAAATTGTGGTGGGTAATCAATTTTTGGATTAAAGGTTCCAGATTTCGCGACTTTAATCATCAATTCCATTTTTATTTTTTATTTTTTTGGAGTAATTGTTATTCAATATGCTGATCTTGATGCATATTCAGGCATACATATCTCTTAAAATTATGGAATTTTTGTTATTTTATAATATAATTTTATATATAAAAAGGCATGTAATATATTTCGATATAATCTAGTAATAACATATTTTTTCGTTTTTATTTCCTTCTTCTTTCATAGATTTCGAGTTTATTGTTTACCATAAATTTCAAAGATATCGCATGTAATATTAATACATGATACCGAGTTGATAACACTTTTTAGTCATTTAACGGTTCGTACAGTATATTCGTACGTACCGAACAAGCTGTAGTGAAGACAAAATATATTTAGTCCCGTTTGGTTGTAATTTCGGAAACTAGATACGAATAAAAATGAATTAAGTCCATATAAATACAGTGGTCATGAAATTTTTTGAAACCATTCTTGTAATTTCATACAAAATACATTTACCTTCCCATTTCGTTCAATTATTTCAAACAACAATGATTATAAAAAAAATTATGACCAATACTCGGTTGGTCTAATGGAATGTGGTGTTAGACTCCTTAAATGGTTAGTCTGGAGATTTTATAAAAATCTTGGTTTGTTACTAGTCTAATTGATGCATAACAAGTGAACAAAATAGTGATAATCAGGGTATTTTACAAACCATTGAAAATTTGTACGATTTGTTGTAATTATGCTACAAATGAGGGTACTTTGTACAATTTGAAGTGGTAAAAAAAGAAAAAAGAAAATGAAAATAGGTAGGGGCCCACAAGCAACAACGGGCAAAAATTCTGGAATCCTTCATCTTCCCCATCAAGCCATATATGACTGACGACGCCACACCAGACATGGCAGACACCCTTCCTCTCGTTTTCCCACCCAACCCACGCTCCTTTTTATTATTTCTTTTTCTTTTTTCTTTGTCATTTTATGAGTAATTTACGGAACTACCCCTAATACGTCGTCGTTCGAGTCATTGGTCAACTTTATCTACTGTGATCTGGTACAGAGTAAAAGAAATGAAACTGCTTTAATCTCAGCCGTTGATTTTCAAGAGACAAAATCTTCTGTGTGATTTCCCATTCTTTCCCTACAAAAGCAGAGCAGGCTTCTTCAACCTACTTCTCATGTCACTTTCTCGATAAATCCGGTCAGTATCTACCAAAACCCGACCCGGTTGATTCCGGGTCGGTGAAGTTTGATTTTTTATATGGATGTAATACGAGACAGCTATTCGGGCTCGGCTCGGCTCGAGTTCGTTCACTTTCTAAACGAGCCAATCTTGACCACATTTTAAAGCTAGTATAATTTTTAGGCTTGGCTCGGGCTCGGCTCGTTTATACCTTGAGCATGTCAATGTTCGGCTCGTTCGGGTAAAGCTCGGCTCGTTCGTCTAAAATAATACTATAGGAGCATTATTTTAGTCGAGCTACTCGAGCTCGGCTCGGGCTCGGCTCGTCAAAAGCTCGGATCGAACTCGTTCACTTTCTAAACGAGTCAATCTTGAGCACATTTTAAAGCTCGTATAAATTTTAGGCTCGGTCTCGGCTCGTTAGCATGTCGATGCTTGCTTAGTTCGGCTCGTATTACGCCCCTAATTGTTTAGTTGAAATTCCACTTGTTGCACATGAAAAGGAATCCACTTTGATGAGTTAGCATTGCATCGATTGTCTTAATTGTTGACCCACAATGCCACCTTACGCATTTGGTAACGCAGTGGAGGGCTGAAAATTAGATTTTATTTGATTTTTTGGAATGAATTTGTCAAATATAGATGGCTATAATTTATTGAGTATATATTCATCGTGCTTATTTGTTTGTTTTTGTGGTGTGGTTATTGTTTTTTTCTTAAAATATTGATAGTGTTGGTCATATAAGAATTTGTAATGTCAAAATTTTAGAATGTGGTATAAGTGATCGTCAATAAACAAATGCTGAAATTTAAAGTTTTTTTTTTTATACTTTGATCCAATGTTATTCATTTATGGTCAAATATGATATAAAGCTAGAGATTTGATAAGTTTTAAGTTTTTTAGATAGGAGTTACCAGACCCTTGATAGAAAATGTGAAATGCAATCAGTTATGGTCAATATTAACGGTATTTGAAGTCGTTAGAAAATGCGAAATACAATCGGTTATGGTTCATTACCGTTATCCCTTGTGCTCATTTGTTTTATAATTGTCGTATGGTTGTTATAGTAAGCATTTTTGTCATTCTTTTATGATAAATCTACTTTATAGAGTGTCAATATTAACGGATATTTAAACTTTAAAATCGGTACGTAAGATTTTTCAAATATGATATAATTGTCATTTATATAGTACAAATTTGAAAAATTTTTAAGTCTTTGTTTGTGTAAGACTTTTTCTTGATGATTTTACAAACAAGAGATATTTGTCATTAGGATGTCGATAATGGTGAATCCGTGAATGGATCATTATACTATGTTCTAAATAAAATGAATGAAATCCATTATAAAAAGTCGGTATTTTTTAAATATTCCGAAATTTAAGGACTTTTAAGATTTTCAGAATGAAGCTATCCAACACTCAACTATAAAAATTGTGAAATACTTGGAGTTATAGTACATTAAACATTTTTCGCATTGCACCTCATCAGTTAAAATTGTTGTATGGTTAGAATAAGCATTTTTCATTTTTGTATGACAAATGTACTTGATCAAGCATTAATATTGTCACTTTACTTCGGAAACTCGACTACGTCAGATACACCTGGTAATCGAGAGGTCGAAAAACAGCAAACGGACAGCCGTTACGAAAATAACAACCGAAAAAAGAACAAAAAGTCCAAAAACATCATAAAAAAAGAAAGAAAAAAACAAACTAAAGAAGATGAGGTTGAAACCTAGAGATGACGGAATCATGGAGAGAATGTGTTAGCCGAAATACCGCAGTTTCTCGCCATCAAGGAGCAACAACAAAAAATATGCAGCCATGAAAAAGACCTCATATGGAGAAATATGGGTCTTCGACTCTTCGGAGACATCTAACGCGACCACGATTCACACACGATCAATCAGGGACACGTGACTGCAATCTCATCCGAAACAATCTATCAAAGCATCCTCAATAGCTCATAATCATCAAATTTAGTCCGGATTAATCACCCGAATATTTCGAATACAAAAAATACGGAAATCTAAATCACAATAAATAAAATAAAAATAAAAAATGTTGTGGGAATTGACAAAACAATTAATGTGAATTTTGAGTTTCAACAAGAAAGGGAGACAATCACATGACACGTCCATCACCTATAAACATGGCCTGCGTCAACAACAATCACTCGTTTCTGCCCACCCACTCTATTTTAGAATTCTTTGCTCTTATAAACGAGTTTATAATATTTTTTCCGAAATTAGGCTCGGGTGAAAGTTTTTTACGAAAATACACGAGGGTGTTAGGTTTGGAGTAAAAGCGCGGTGAGTCACCGCGTTTCTTCCGTAAAGAAACGCGGTGCATAATCGTCATAAAAAAAATCAAACGGAAATTTAAAAAAAAATTAAAAAAAAGGAGAGAAACGCGGTCATTGACCGCGTTTTTATAATTAGCAATTTAAAAAAAAAGAAAAAATGATAGAAGCGCGGTGAGTCACCGCGCTTCTAGTGTATTTTTTTTTTAAAAAAAAGAAAAAATAATAGAAGCGCGGTGACTCACCGCGCTTCTAGTGTATTTTTTTTAAAAAATAAATTACTTGCACTAGTGTTTTTTTTTAAATATACCTTTTGTTTTACACTAGAAACGCGGTCATTGAGCGCGTTTCTCTCCTTTTTTTTAATTTCCGTTTGATTTTCTTATGACGGTTATGCATCGCGTTTCTTTACGGAAGAAACGCGGTGACTCACCGCGCTTCTATTCCAAACCTGACACCTTCGTGTATTTTCGGAAAAAACTTTCATCCGAGCCTAATTTCGGAAAAAGTTTTATAAACTCGTTTATAACGGCGAAAAATTCTATTTTACTCATTTTCACCCTTCATCAATACGACGTCGTTTCCCCTAACTTATTCAAATATTTCCCATCCATCAACATTAAACAAGTAATTATGGAATAAGACCAGGACTAGTAATATCATTAATTTATTGCCCTATTATTTTAGGATTAATGGAAGAGAATAAAAGTAGAGGGTAGGGGTAAAATGGTCATTAACAATGTTTAGATTTAAACAATGTAGGCAAAAGAGCAGTATGATTAGTCATATGGGTAGACATTGTTATGGCTTAGGGTTTGGTCGGTCCGAATTTACCCAAGGAGAAAAGTACTTTGGCTCAACTCCCAATTTAACCCTATTTTTATCTTTTCTTTTGTTTTGTATCTACCAATTGTCTTCTCATGTTACAAAAAAGAATATCATGCTTGATGGATGTAAATATGTGAAAGTTGAATGCACTAGGGGTGTCGTCTGAGACGATCAATTCGGGTTCGGCTCGTCAAAAGCTCGTATTCAACTCGTTCATATTACAACATGAGTTAAATATGAGCTTGGTATTGGACTCGTGATGAGCATGAGCTGAATACGAGTGCTCGTAAAAGCTCGTATAATTAAAAAAAATCTGTAAATAACAAACATGACATTGTCAGTAGGGTTTTGCGTGGAAAGGAGAAATTTGAAACAACAAGGGCGAAGGGCAAAACAGTGAAGGCGAAGGGTGTCAAAGAAGCCTCTAACGAAGCCAACATTTCACGTAACAAAGAAGCCTTTGACAATAAAGTCATGTCTTTGTTTAGCTCGTATTCGTCGGAGGCTTCTTTGTTACGTGAAATGTTGGCTTCGTCGGAGGCTTCTTTGTCACCCTTCATCTTTGTTGTTTCGTCCTTCAGGCTATGTATGGCTGACGACGATCCCGAGCCATATTTTAAATTTTGATGAAGTCATGTCTTTGAGCTTATTTGGTTTTTTGAAATTTGGCTTGAGCTCAAAGACATGATTGACGACGAGCTCAAACCTTATTTTGAAATCTGATGTGAAGTCATGTCTTTGATTTGCACGTATTGGACGAAGCCAACATTTTGAAATCAGATGAAGTTATGTCTTACGAGCTTGAGTCCAACTCGTGTAAAAACGAGTTCCACGAGCCCGAGCTTCCAAAATAGCTCGTGAGCCGAATCGGAAACTGATCCAAGGTTCGTACGAAAATTCAAAACGAGCCGAGTCTGAACACCCAAGTGATCGGCTCGAACAACTCGTATTACAAACCCTAAACTGAACGATCTTATGCTTGCATATCACCTCAACATGTATTAGTGTATTATCAAATGGATCGGAAGAACACCCGATAACGAGCAACAAAGGCAATATGAACCACCACAATTTGCGATGTTTAAAGTCGGTTAATCGTTGGTATTGTTACTTGAGGTCAAGCCATAAATTTGATTGGTGAAACACTTCATAATCATGTCGTCACTCATTGGTTATTTATAATTCAGTGAAGTTTCAACTTGAATATTATGTTTCATAACCTAAAACTATGTGAAGTTTCAGTTGGTAAAGATCACGTAAGGGTTCACACATTCGTAGGCATGTATTATGCTTGAATCCTGCACATAAGTCTGAGCAAACTCCATCATAAAATCAATCGACAATAGAAAGAGTAATTTTGTCAGCCTCACATATTAGGGTTTGTTATCATTTATTTTCAATATGAGAACATTTAATCATCCGTACACCTCCTCAAGTGCAACTGTTTGACTCAATTAATTCAATCATGCAAGACAATCATAGTCCAAGGTTTGCCGCCAAATGTCTTAAGGCCAAAGCCGATAAGTCCAATAAGTCATAACCTATAAGATCAAATTGCTCTAATATCATGTAAAATTATGGCGGGTCAAAGATCACATGGGAATCCACACGTCCATAAAACATGCACCATCCATGTTAAACCCAAACCAACACATAAACTCAATAATGGTCTATCCCAAAATCCACTACCAATAAAAAAGTTAATTATCAACCTTGTATACTAAACTCATTATCCCGTATAAACATTTCATCTTCAACGAACCCTTCGGATATTCAATCTAGTGTGTATTAGACTCTCTCCCACTCTACCCACAAAGCTAATGAAATGAGTACTCAAAATTAGCAAACAATCTATCAAACTACCTTGAAAAAAAAAACCTATCTCACAAACTTGTAACAACAATTAAGCATGTCCACGGGTCACGGGTTACCCGTCGGGTCACGATGGGTCCGGTTTCCCCCGAGTTATGGGTGCAGATAAGGGTCGAGGTGATCCTTACCCGCCGGCTGCCAACGGTCATATTTTGAAAAAAAAAATCAAATCATACATGTTGGACCTTAAAAAAAAATACGTCAACCCGCCAAACCCGTCGGGTCAAGCCCAATTCTCCATACGCAACTCGCTAGACTCGTCGGATCTAACCCGTGACCCGACAGATTGGCTAATATGGCGGGTCAGCGTCCGGGTCGTCCTTCCCGGACCCGGCAGGTCCGACCCGTTCACATGCTTAACAACAATCATGTTCCTAAAATTCTCCATAGTTATTATACACCTCAACACTACAACTAACACAACAAATTTTCAATCTTTATTAGGTACAAACTATGCACAAATTTTGTGACTTAATTTATTTTCATTTTTTTCAATCTTGTACCAACCTAGTGCAAGGAAATAATGAATGTGGAAGGTGAATATGGTACGTAAGTATTAATCTACCAGGGCCCACATTCAAACCCGGTTTGCTTTTTAGACGAAAAGAAAGAAATTATAATTTTCTTTTTCTTTTTTTTTTTTTTAAAGGAGTGGAGGTTAAGTATGCACCTAATTTGGCGGGTAAATTTTGGCGGGTGAGCAAACGACGGGCTGTTGCATCTGCAACTAGGCTTCAAATTAGTTGAGAACAGATCATACCTTATTAAATGCATATTTTCTGCACTTTGGATCTCGCAATTATATATTACATGACACCATAACCATATTTAAATTATTCAAAAATACAATTATATAGTATTAATTTTCTATTACTTTCTATATTTTTAAAGTTTTAATAGGATGCTTTAGGGTTGTTTATTGGTCCATAAATGTAGGGTTATTATGTGACATGAATTATACGAGTTTAACTTGTCTTAGCAAAAGTTTTCGGACTCGTTTAGATTATAAATAAGTCGATTATGAACAAACTATGAAGATTCAGGAGTTGAAATTTAGGACATGTCGGATTATCGGACTAGGTTTGATTTTACTCATATTCGACTCCGAACCATCAAATATTTGGATTGATGCATGGGATTGATCGGTAATTCAAGTTGAGTGATTTGATATGTAGGGTTATTATGTGACATGAACTATTCGAGTTTGACAAAAGCTTTCGAACTCATTCAGATTATAAAAGAAATTGAGTATGAACAAACGATGAAACCCGAGCTTTTAACGAGCCAAGTATTTGTTTTAGAAATCTATTTTGACACAAATGCCCCTGGTTATAGTTTTTTTAAACCGACTAAAACAGGTTAAATATGAAGTTGGTGGAATCTAAACTCAACGTGAACATATCAAAACTCGATGGTATAACGACTGTATGTGATTTGATCTCTGCCTAATTTTAATATCACTTACAATATATCATATCACAAAAGATCATCAATAAACTAGACACTTTAGGATAACAATAAAAATGTACTTATTGGTTGGAGTTTAGTGAAATGCTAATGCTTTAGTTGTTATAACTTATTGTCTAAAATCATGCCTTAATAAGATGCAATGATCATATTTACCATTTAAATTGGATCCAATTAGTTGAGGTTTTCAAAAACATGGAGGACAAAACATGTGTCAATTAGAGGCTGCAATTATAGGACCTTTAATTATGATTAAAGAACAATCATACTTGATTAGCATACAACTACAATTTTTTCATAATTTGATAATGCAAATACATACTCCCTCCGATAAAAAATAAGTGTCGTTTTAGCCTTATAAATTTGATCAAAATTATCTGTCGTTTTAAGTTTTCTAGGCCAATAAATGAACAATAATTATAAGAAATGTTCTTGAAAATTGGTGTAAATGATTAATTTTAGTTCTAAAATCTTTCTTATTGGTTTAAAAGAAGGTTGAATATTAAATAAGTGATAAGATTTAGAAAAATTTTACAAAATCTATGTTATTTAATATATTTTTTAAAAATTGTGTCAAAGGCTAAAATGACAGTTATTTTTTTATCGGAGGGAGTATTGTTTAAACATTTAATGTGGGATTCTTATTGAAAAATACATTTCTCCTAAAATCTCTCCCAACTAATCCCAATCACAAGCAAAATAGAAGAGTGGATTGTGACACTAATTTCAATTGATCATATCACCATACAAATTACACATTATTTCATGTAAATTTTTGGGTGATGATTTGGTTGAATATTGGCCCCTTTGAAATCTTTTTTTAATTAGGGTTGGCTAATTGGATTAGCACAGATCTAAATTAGCTTAGAGTTAATGCAATTTGACTAAGCAAAGCAACAACCACTTTTGACCTACAATTGCTTATGCCTCTAGCAAAAAGATTTCGTTTTTCGGATACCCAAAAACTCGAGAACATGAGAAGGACGTGTTTCTCTAACATTTTATTTTTTTTAATTTTCGGGATAAGTGTTTGATACTTTTATAACGTTTGATTTAGTAAAGTAAGATTTGCTTAATTTACGCCATATCTATTTATATGAGAAGTAACATAACTGTATTAATATTTGAATTATCGTTTTTTCATATATTCGATTTTTTATTCGTTTTCGTGTTACATAGTCTTTGCCGATCAAAGATATATGGGAAACTTGATGCCCCCGGGACCCAAGCCAGGTTGCCAATGCTAATGGGTTCTTTTTCTGGCACCCAAAGAAACCTCATTAATAGTAATTAAGTAAAATTTGTTGGTTTAGATAAAGATAGAAAGATAATGATGGGAAACCCAAAAATTATAGGCAATTTTTTTCTTCAATTTTTATTTTATAGTTGAGTCATATATTATATAATCCACCTAAACTTGTATGTCCCCTTTGTTAGGGGGTGTTAAATTTGTTAAGTTACAAATTACAACATAACACTAGTGATTTGCTTGTATGATGAGTACTATCGTGTTATATTTGTCCACTCATGTTTTACACGTTTAAATTGACCGAGACCATATTTTATCGAACGCTTCTTAAAAGATCTCACTTCTTACCGTGATAAAGATTATCACATTTCAAGCCTATATATACATTTTGGTTCCGGTAAGATGCTCTTTGTGGAGAGAAGATAGGAAGAAAAAAAAAATTTATACCACCCGTTCAATTTTTTAATCAATTTTCATTTTTTGTAATTATAAACAAAAACAAGTGTTCATTTTATTAAGATATGTTGGAATAATAAGTCCCCCATCGAAAGTTGTGGACACTCTGAGCCTAGGATGGAACCTCCCCGGGTTTATGTGCTGGGCTTGTGCCTAATGCGCATGTGCGCTCGTATGCACACGACCCCCGCTCTACCGGTCCGTCTATATCGGACTTTGACATGGTATTAGAGTGGTTAACCTCAATTCGGCTCGCGATTCTAACTTGTGGATAAGTGCAACTCGGTCTATATCCTCTAGTTGCACTTGCGGGTGCGTGTTGGAATAATAAGTCCCACATCGAAAATTGTGGACGCTCCGAGCCTATCATATAAGGTCGGTGGGCTACTCCTCCTATTGTCAATTGGTTTTAGGATGGAACCTCGCCGGGTTTATGTGTTGGACTTGAGCCTAATGCGCATGTGCGCTCGTATGCACACGACCCCCGCTCTACCGGTCCGTCTGTATCGGACTTTGACAAGATAAGTGTGTTATTTTTAGAATGGAAGAAATAATCAATTAATGATTAAAATTAAACTAAGTAGTAAAAAAAATGAAACCTTATTGGTTTGCACCAAATGTAGATATTGGTTTGTAACCTAATTGTAGGTTTAAAAACACACGTTAAACATGTGTCATATATTTCTCAACGCCATGGCTAGTCATTTCAAAGCAATCTACCATCCCAAATTTATCCACATTTTACATGAAAATGAGTGTCGGCATTTGAATACAAAACTGACTAATGTAGTCAATTATGGGTTGGAGAAGGAAAGCATCAACAAGACTAAAGGAGAAGAAGAAGGGAGAAGAAGCCAAGCAACCTTGTTTGCGTATGTGAGCATAAGAAGAACATTCTTGAGTACTATCAACATGTTTGTACCACATTGGAACTAACAAATTAGTGTAATTGTGAGTTTTATGGCTTACCTTTTTCTCTTTTGGTCTAAATTCACGTCGTAACTTTCGCTCGAAGAAAACTTAGGGTTCGTTTAAAAATCTTGTTTATGTATCGTGTATAATCGTACCCAGCTTATAGAAAAAGAATAAGCTATAAATCGGAGTGTTCGGAAGCACTAGCTTAAGGTAGGTTTATGAATGAATGATAATTTAACTCTGAATTTAGATAAATTTCGTTATCTCAAATACCCATAAAAACTTATCACAAAAATAAGTTTGTTCAAACAATTATCTAGTTCAACTACTTATAATTCAATAAGCTTTAACTTCATCTTGAACTACCAATAATCTTCAACTCCAATAAACTCGTGGTTCCAAGCTGTTGAATATACTTTTGTCACTGCCAGGTCAGCCAAACAGAGGAACTGCATCAACAAAATGAAGATTTACATTCAATGGATTAGACCTCCGAATGGGTGGGTGAAATGGAACTCTGATGGGGCAGTGAAACAGGTGAATGGTTCAGCTGTAGCAGGAGGTATTTTGAGAAATGAAGATGGCCAATGGCTTTACGGGGGTGTTCATCACATTGGGGTTTGTACAGTACCGAAGGCTGAACTTTGGGCCATTCTACTGGGGGCTTAATACATGTTGGGACTTGGGATATCGCAGAGTGGAACTTGAAACGGATTCGGCTCTCGTGGCGAGCATGATACGGAGAGAAGTTTCCCCTACCCATCCATTAGCTAGTCTGGTGGCTCGTTGCCAAGGCTTCATCCGTAGGAACTGGCTGGTCCGATTCCGGCATATTTACCGCGAGGCTAACACCGTTGCAGACTATCTTGCTAGTTTTGCTTTCCATTTCCCGATAGGCATCCATTTGTTGGATAATCCGCCTATCGATGTTATTCATTTGATTACGAACGATATTCGGGGTTTAGCGTTACCTCGAGTTGTTGTTGTTTAACGCTCTTTTCGATTATTGAAGTTTTCCGAGGAGGTCCTACTCCTCTTTACAAAAAAAAATAAAAATTGATGAAGATACAAAATATGGGCCCAAATGGATACGTTTATCATCTTTCACCACCTTCAAAATTACACCCACCTTTTAATTGATGAAGATACAAAATATGGGCCTATTGGATTGGGCCAAAAAAGTTCGGCCCAAATATAACCAATGGGCTTCTTTAACACTTCCAATGAAGTCTTTACTTTTTTTTTTTTTTTTCATACAAGATACATTTTTCAAGAGGTAAACTTTATTTGTCTGGACCACAATGGAAAAATAAGAAAGGTAGACGACAATAATGCAAATTACTATGGGCTGCACAAAATAAAAGCAAAATATTTTCGGATCAAATTGAGAATTTTCAAATTTATGACTAAGAATGACACAAACCGGATATCAGATGCATCTGCAATATGAAACGTTTTCACGCCGATAATAAAAAGAATAAGTCGATGGACTATTTCTACTATTTTCATTTGAATTTATGATGAAATTCACCGAATTTATGTGACAGGAGTCCAACACACATATACATTTAGACGTACGCGGAAACCCTAATTACCCGTTGTAAGACTTTGGCATTTTCTTTCTCTTTACCACACTAAAATCAAAGTTACACCATGATGATCCACTACTTTATATGATCTGTCAATCTTTTACAAAACCCAAGCCAGAATGTAAAAAAAGATTCAATCTTTGACTCTATCTTTTGCAATTGTCCTTGTGGAGACCAAACTCATACTCAATATTTCTTATCTAGAAAAAGATGAGGTGAATCTATAGCTTGGATATCCAATCCCATTTTGGCCCTTCACTTTGGATATCTCTGGATAAACTGTCACTCTCCCTATTACATATATACCCTTTACACCAAAATATCTTCCTCTCTGTCCTTATACTTCCTTTCCCCAATTCAAATCTTCAAACAAAAGAAAAAAGAACACAAATTTCTTGTCTTTGTCCATTTTCATTAACAAAAAACATGTACTACCATGATCACTCTTTCCCTTGCCTACATTGCCACCCACATAGCTACATTAGAATGGTGAGTATGTTCTTCTTACTTCTTTTCTTCAATTCTCATTCACTTTGATAACACTCTTCTTTCTTGCAAAACAGGTTCAGCATCTTATTGAGAGGTGTTTGATACTCAAGATGACTCGCGACGAATGCATCAAGACCTTAGAGCAACATGCTAGAATCAAGCCTGCTATTACACTCACAGGTTCCTCATGTTTTCTGTAATTCTCCTAATCATGCATGAATTGACATTCATATTGTCAGAGATAATAAGTTTCCACATCTAAAGTTAGGAACATTCCGAGCCTAGTATATAAAGTCAGTGAGCTACCCCTCCTATTTCCAATTGGTTTTAGATGGAACCTCAACGGTTTTATGTTATGGGCTTGGACCTAATGCGCATGTGCGCTCGTATGCACACGACCCTACTCTACCGGTCCGTGAATTTGACACATATCATTATATTTGCAGTGTGGAGGGAGCTTCTTAAAGAGAACAAGGACTTCTTCCAAGCATACTTTCCTCAACCAAGATTCGGAAGGAGGAGACAATGGAGATGTTGATACTAGAAAAACAAAACTAAGACCTTAATAAGTGTCTTAGCTAGCTAGTTACTACTTACTAGTCATACTAATGTGTTTGGCAATGTTGCGCGGAAACTATGAAGAGACACCGTTTTTTTATTTATGTTTCTTACTTAAAACTCGAAAACACAAATACATGACACATAAACGCGACATAAACTGAAGTGTTTCTTCAAGTAGAAGGGAAACTAATAGATATGACATCTAACAACATTGCTTGCAATCTTACAAGATAACTACTTTGGAACTGATGAGTACAATTAGACTACTGATAACATTTGCTGCATGGCTTCTTGCTAACATCAGACAAGCTCATTTCTTTTGAATCTTCTGCTTCAACCTCTTTGAGTAGATTTTTCTCATCGTCGTTATCATCATCCTCATCCTCATCCTCGCCCTCTTGTTGCACTGAATTCGGGAAATAAGCCCACTGGCGAAAAAACGCGTAAAGATATCATAATCATAGATTCATAGTACTGAATATTAGTATTATGAATGTGATTTACAGACTTACATTTTTAGCAGCAGTGCTGAAGGCTTGTTTGTGGGTCATGAATGGATTCACAGCCTTGAGCCTTCTTATCTCCTCTCTACAACCACATGATCGATTTTGATCAACCCGGAAAAATATAGCTATAGGAAGAACCCTCAAGATATTATCTTACTTGATGAAGCAATTGTATGCTGATGGAGCACGTTTCTTCTTCTCTGGAGCTGTTCAGCAAGGTAACATTGCTAGTAAGACTTTACTATATTTAGACCTCTTCATATCCGGCAGCCCGCCCGCACGAAAAACGGGCGGTATGAATCATATTAAAAACATTTTTTAAAATATAAAAAATAATATAAAAAATATATTTTATTATATATTTTATAAATATTAAGTATAGATATAATATATTTAGTATAATTATAATCACTTTAATATATTTTACATAAAATATTTTAAATGTAATAAATATATTTTATAAAAAATCATATTAAAAACATTTTTTAAAATAAATGATAAACGGGTATCCACATGTTCGACCCGTACGACAGCCATATCAGGTCGGGGAGCCGGCCTCGGCCCGGCTCGAGTCCGGCTAAGCGGACGTAATAATTTATAAACCCGGCCTGAGTCCGGATACGGACATATCTAACTATATTGAACTTAAACAAAAAAATATAATACAAATACTTCTTTACGTTTGAGCACAGAATGATCACTGATGCAAATATCATCATCAACAGCAACAACTTCATCTTCTTTCTTTCCGGCTTCTTCCTCTTCGGGTTCTTGATCATGATCCGGAGAGGCGACAGTAGTACTCCACATGTCCATGGCTTTAGAATCACCTCCTTGAGATTCTTGGGAGACTTGTTCGACTTCCTGCAACACAATTTTCATCAGAAGATTCACCATTGGGATATTATGTGAAATAAGAATTTACCTGTTGATTTTGGTTAAGTGCAGCAAGGAGATTAAAGGGAAGAGAGAAGGCTTTCAGCATGTTAACAGAGAGGAGACCAGTGCAGTGTCCACATTTTACTGTTACCACAGTAGATAAGCTACTTACTGGCACATTTACCTGAATCAGATTAAAAAAATAGGGTTAATAGTAAAATTTAGAATGAAACATATGAAATTGCTCTTGGTTTTTTAGAGCATATGATTACCAGAAGAATTGTAGTACAGAAACTGCATTGTACATAGCAGATTTGCTCTTGAAGATCAAAGAGATGACTTAGTGCTGCCATTAGAAAGCCACAGAAGCTTCGAGTTCAGATGGGTTTGAAGAAGCTATACCTATAGCCATCATTTATAGAAGGCTGGACTTATAATATAGTAAGTTACATAATATTTGCAATAAGCTACCCTAAGTTTGGGGTAGTTTGCATAATATAGCCTGAATTTAAGCTATGTTGCTAAAACTAGTCCAAACATCAGCAACAAATTTGTTAGAAACCATTGTGTTTGGGGGGATTCAGTTCCGAAAACCCGGCTTAGAACCAATCCGGGCCTTCATTCTAACCAAGCTTAAAATATGTTGATACTAAATAAAGGAGCCTGAGCTGACCTAAGTTAAGCCCAAACCGAGCTAAATAGCTCGACTCATATAACAACTCTATCGAATTTTGATTCATCTAATTATCACGAGGGTTGTTATTTGAGCCGAATTTTGACATGCTTGTGTTGAACTCATTTAGAATCAAACTGAGCTCAAACCTTACCTAAGTTTTACTTTAACTTTAAAAAATGTGTTCATACTGGATTTGTTTAGTAAGTGATTGAGTTACAACCGATTTTTTTCAAACCGAGATGGTAGTTCAGCTCATATAAAATTTAGGCTATTTTTTGAGGAGTTCTTCTCATTGAAATCAATACATTTGAGGGTTCTTCTCATTGCATTAAATTCACACAGACTTTTTGAAATTAGAAAAGAGCACTTTGAAGCTTCTTTGAAAGCAATTCTTCAAAGAATCAAAATATGTTTTTTTTGTGATTACCAAGTGATAAATGAGAGAAGACCCAAATGCTATCAAGTGTTGTTTTCCATGTATATTTGTGAAGGACATGAGGACATGAGTAAGGAGTTTTCCCTATTTGGAAGATGGTGGAAGTTTCTAGAATCTTGCTTGCAGAAGATGTTAGGGAAAAGAAAAGAATCTTAAATATTTGTCTTACATTATAGTAACATGAATGAGATTGAAACAATGTTGTTAATTTGTACTGAAATGTTTCCTTCAGTTTCTGGGCTGTCTTCTTTGTTGCTGCTGTTGCTTTCTTTCTTCTCCCAACGTTCATTCAATCATTCATAGTTCATCCAATCACATGCCTCCACGTGGTGACTTCTGAGCGGGAAAATATCTCTGTTATACTTTCGGTTAAACGCGGCGTTTTGACGTGAAATACAGTTTTCATATTTTCCAATTACTACAACCGGATAACCTTTCGTTTTCCCATTTCATGGCGACGCTTCCGAGCCACAATCCGTTTTCATCCCTCCCGTCGCCGGCGTTTCCTCCCTCCGGCGACTCATCTTCTGGGAATCGTCATCATTCGCCGCCAATTCCCATTCCTAAATACCCACCGAAATCGAAATCAAAATCCCTCCGATCTCAGAACCCTTCAAAACCTCATCCTTCCTTCAGAAACCCCCACCATAATACTAAGTTCTTCAAGCCAATTAAAAGCGATGAGGAGAAGATCATTGTATCTTCCGATGTTGATAAAGGTGATAGAGCCGTTCTGATTGGTGAGTCCGGCGTATCCTACCTACTCCCCGATGCACCGTTCGAGTTTCAGTTCAGCTATTCTGAGACTCCGAAGGTGAAGCCCCTTGCGATTCGGGAGCCTGCGTTTCTCCCGTTCGCCACTCCGAGCATGCCGCGTCCGTGGACGGGGAAGGCGCCATTGAAGGGGAAGCTAGAGAAGGAGCTGAAGAAGAAGAAAATCCCGTTATTCGATTCCTTTAATCCGCCACCGCCAGGGAAGAAGGGGGTGAAGTATGTGGAAATGCCTGGGCCGTTCAAATTAGGGCAGTATCCGAGGGAGTCCAGGAGCAGAGAGGAGGTTTTGGGAGAACCGTTATCTAAAGCCGAGGTTAAATTGCTTATTCAGCCCCATTTGGCCTCCAATCGCCAGGTTAATCTTGGTATTGCACTCGAACCTGTGTTTGAATTATCGATTTTAGGGTTTACTTAGCTCTAGTTGAATGTGATTATACTTCAGCAGTTCAGCTGAGAAAAGCTTGGAGATTTAGCCTGTGAATGAACTGAAATAATGACTTATTGCAGCTGAATATGTTGTAATGGCTGAATTATGATAGATTTATGTGTAAGATCGATACATTGTTGTGATGTTGGTCTGTGAATACAACATTGGTCTAGTTTATGCTGTTGATAAGCAAAGTTTCATAGTTTTTCAATTTCTGCATTACTGTAGGAAGGGATGGACTAATACATAATATGTTGGAGCTGGTTCATACTCATTGGAAAAGAAGGCGGGTTTGTAAAGTTAGATGTAGAGGTGTTCCGACGGTTGATATGGATAATGTTTGCAAGCATCTTGAGGTTTGTAGGTTGTACATATACAAGAATTTACTTTCTGCAGATTGCTATCTTGTTGTAGGTTGATGTAATATGATTTATGACAGGAAAAAACCGGTGGGAAGATAATTCACCGAGCAGGAGGTGTAGTTTATATTTTCCGTGGAAGGAATTACAATTACCGTACTCGTCCACAATATCCTATGATGTTATGGAAGCCTGCCGCGCCAGTCTATCCAAAACTAATTCAAGATGCTCCTGAAGGATTGACAAAAAAAGAAGCTGATGAGCTTCGGAAGAAAGGAAAACGTCTTACACCAATTTGTAAATTAGGTAAGCTGATTCTGCTCCATTATGTATGGTTAATAAGTCAATATTAGAGCTATTGAACTAATCTTATCATATGGATTTAAGAATGTGGTTTCCTGAAACATTTCATGCCTGAAGCTTGTTTGTGTTCTTGTAAGAAATGGTCTGGTATCCGGTGGATATTTTCTGCAGGAAGTATATTTGTGATATTGTTTAGCTTTAGCAGGGAAGTGATCAATAATCCTCGGCCCTTTATAAAATAAAATCATGAAAAAATGGGTTTAAATATGCTTTTTTTATAGGCTTTTGTTTTGTAGACCCCTCTAATTTTACCACATATATAATTTTCGTGTATATGAAAGAATTGGGTTAAATAGGGGTATATTTACTGAATGAGTTTATGCTACGAGTATTGTTAATACAGCCTAGTTAGTCATTTTACCCTAAAATCATGCATCTCTACTGTGTTCATGTTTTTGCTGCATATGTGCTAAGCCGTCTTTAATTTATCATTTGGTGCAGCAAAAAACGGCATCTACATTAGTCTTGTGAATGATGTTAGACATGCCTTTGAAGGAAGCATTTTAGTTAAGATTGATTGTAGGGGATTGGAGCCAAGTGACTATAAGAAGATTGGAGCTAAATTAAAGGTTCAATTCAACTTCTGCTAATCCTATGTTTCATTGAGTGAGTCATAATTGTTTGCTGATTGCTGACTATTAACAATGGAGTCCTATGACAGGAATTGGTTCCATGTGTTCTGCTGTCTTTTGATGATGAACAAATACTAATGTGGAGAGGACACAATTGGAAGTCCATGTATCCGCTAACATCACCAACCATCCCGAGTGAAGTCACTTTAAATGATTCCGAATCCAATGATGATTCTCATACACAAAACCCCAAAACAACAATCTCAAGTCCTAGAATGATGTCTTTATGGAAGCGAGCAATTCAATCTAACAAAGCAATGTTGCTAGAAGAGACTGAACTCGGCCCAGATGCACTACTTGAGAAGGTGGAGGAGTTTGAGCGAGTCAATCAGTTAACCGAGCATACGTATCCTGCAGTGTTGCTTTCCAGTGCAAACCCGGAAACTGTTGAACCAGAAAGCGAAAGCAATGAGGATTATGATGACTATTATGATGATTATGATGACCCTTTCGAGGATGCTCAGTCAAATGTACCACCTGGCTCACTGCCTGTCGATTTTCTTGCAAGGCGGCTTGAAGGAGAATAGGTTTGAACTCAATTCTGTTAAGAGAAGTGCAGGAAGTTGTATAGATAAGAATTGGAAGGGCTAATTGGGATCAATAAGGTAAATAGTGAATTTGTGTAAGTAAACCTTGAATCCCTCATTGTAAGTGTAACTTGTAACAAATACTTCCATTGTATACTTATTGTTAGAGCTTCGCCCTTGTCGGCCTACCTACTCTTGATGTATGGCTATCTTAAAAGGGGCTCCAACCGCCCCATGTTGTGAATTGTGATGAGTGTTAACCAATCAAACAACGAAATCAAGTAATACGATGACGAGTCACACTAAGTAATACCTCTTTTTCTTACCAAAAAAAAAAACCTCTTTTTATTTTCAAAATATTTGTTATTTTGGAGGATTTTACTTATTTTAAGTGTTAACATTATCAATCACTTTATTTTATTAAAAACTAAACCTAACACCTCACTAATCAATATAATCTTCTCCCTCTTGCCCTTTGAAAGAGTTAAATGATTTGATTTACGAGAAATATCGGTTGACGGTATATTGAGAGATTAAAAGATACGTAGAAGAAAAAAAAAGGAAAAACTCACGACGAAAGAAAAAAAAAAAGAGAAGATCAAGTTAAAAACTAATGGATTAAGCAAGAAAACAAATATAATAAAACTCGAATTTTTAGAGAAGAAAAATAACTTTCAGAAAAACATCTACCGTCAAATGAACCTTAAAACGGACGATCACTGCCTAGGTCTAGTCATAACAATATAAACATGAAAAACGATAAACGAACTTTCAGAAATAGACGATCACTACCTTTTTCAGAGCAAAGAAAAACGTGTCAACATCACTAGTTCATCTTCTTTCTATTCATTTGGCCTTTCTAGTTTCATCTCACTTAAAGTTGTGAGGGTTGATGCTTAAAATAAGAAAGAATAATGACATTTGTAGCTTCAAGGAATATCACTTTCTCTATTTTCCTTTTCCACGTTTGATAATTTGAGAGGTAACATGGTAGACTCCTTAAAAAATTGGACACGATTGTTAAACGGCTACCTGGTATAGTAGTAGTACTTAATATGATTGGTTTTACATTCAGAAAGGGTATGAAGTCAATTTTTTAGTCGGCTCTCATCCAACATCGTGTAATGTGTTATTATATAATCATTTTGAATAATAATAATAATAATAATAATAATAATAATAATAATAATGATAATGATAATAATGATGATGATAATAATAATAATTATTATTATAATACTAATACATCTAATTTTAAAATAAATAAAATTAGTCTATTTAAACAATTTAATAACATTAATACACGTGTCATGGTCGTTAATGGTGGATGGACACTTCGACTTGGACACTTCGACTCTTTGAGAAACTTCCTTCAACCCTGAAGAAGAAAAAATTGCATCTTTTTTCTTCTCAAGATCAGATTCCCCATCGTCAAATCCTTGAAGGTCGCAACTTTCTGAGCTGAATCCAATGCACTCTGCACTCCTGGTCAAAACCACGTGAGTCTCCCTGTTCCAACTCTTCTAGTGATGTTTATCTATCATCGATTGTAATTGTTTCACGTTTTTCGCTCTTTAATTTCAAATTTTCGCTTTCCACACTTCTTTCGTGCTTTGATTGTGAGGATTCCTTTTTTTGTCACCCACTCATCCATATGCGTGCCCGTTCTCTTTTCGATGGTCTACTGTGGACCCGTTTGTGTGAATCAACTCATTATACTTGTCTTCATGTCGCCTCTCGAATAAACCCAAATCGACTTCCTCGTATTGTGACTAATCGCAGAAGGATTCTTCTTTTTGCCTTCTTCAATTCTTTCTTTCTTCCTAATTCGCCTGTAAACTATTAGACCTTCATTAGGTAATTCGTCCCTTTCATTAGAATTGCTGCATCTAGGTTTTTTTAGCTGCTTGATTGTTTTTCTTAGAAACAAAATCATCTAAAATTGCCAGATGAGTAACTACATCAGCTGGATTTTCCTAATTTTTCGACTTCTTTTCTTACCCAATTTCCTGCTTGTAGAAAGTGCTTCAAGTTTAGCTCTTTTGAAGTATAAAATTTTTCAAATTTCTATCATACAGATGTCTTTAATGTTTATGTTTTTAACACAAATTGTAGCTGTTGGGTGAATCGATTGAATTAAGCAAATTTGTTCATGTGTAGAGAAAGATTACACCCCTTTCCAAGAGACTACTGTTTTATTCTGGTTATTATCACCCTTGAATCTGATGCTTAAACTTATGGCATTGAACATTTCATTTCTGAATGTAGATCTGCTGATCAAGGTATCTAAGTTTTCCCTGAGTTCAATCATGAGCGAGAATACAACAGACCCAAGTTATTGGTTGAATTGGAGATTCCTTCTGTGTGCATTGTTTATCTTAGGTGATGTATTGTTTGCCTTATTTCTCTTGTGGAGATATGAGGGTGGTAGAAAACGAGTTACCGAGGGTGGAGAACAGCCTAGTGAAGGAGCGGGTATCCTTTACGAGGATGAAGCGTGGAGGACTTGTCTGAAAGTTATTCACCCAGCCTGGTTGTTGGGGTTTAGAGTATTAGCTTTTGTTCTTCTTCTTACATTGATCGTTGGCAACACGATTGCTGATGGAGGTGCCATCTTTTACTACTATACTCAGTAAGTTTTTCCTTTTGTGAGATTCAAGTCTTTGTATTCATGGGAAGTAAGAATTATGAGATTCTATTTACAACAAGCTTCCTACTACTTTGTTGAAATTGAACAAGTGAATTTTTGTCATTGTATGTACTGATCCTTGTTTATTGGTTCTTTGTGCTGAACAGATGTACCTTTTCATTAGTCACATTATACTTTGGGGTATGTTTTCTCACTTGAAGCTTCATTTGAATGAAAAAGTTCTTTTTGCATTTTGATGAAACATTCTCTTCCTAGTTGTTAATATACTGTGAATTTAAGGTGGACTCGTTGAATCGGAAATGAAAAATGGTGAGAAAAAGGAAGAAGTATTTTGTAGCGAACGGCTCTTTCTAGGATATCTTTCTACTAACCCCCGTTTGGTTGTAACTCGGGAAACGGAATGTAAATGAATATAATCCATATGTGTACCTTGTTCATGAATTATTTTGGAATAATTCCTTGTGGTCTTATACAAAATGCATTTGCTTCCCCTATTTTGTTTCCGTATAGGGTATCAAAAGTGATCAAATTCAACTCCAATTAGCTCAAACCACAAGGAATGATTCCAAAAAGTTTTATGAACAAAGATATATGTATGGACTAGATTCGTTTCCATTCCGTTTCTGGAGTTTAAACCAAACGGGCCCTAAATCTGTTAAAATGAGTAAATACAGCCATAAGGCATGCTTATATAGAATGCTCCAACACTAAGTAGATTTCTATCTCTCTAAGTTAGAGAGCTAGAAATCTAGAACAAATTAATGATTTGAAGTCATCTAGAACAAATTAACACCAGCTTGATGGTAATGTCGGACTTATATTCACTGTTATTCAATCTCTAAAGATCATATCTCTATAGACTTATCTCTGTGTATACTATTGCAGTTTGCATCAGCATTCTCCATTTACGGATGCTTGCAATATCACAATGGAGCGGGTTACAAGGTTGATTATACGAACTCAGATGCAGAGAGAGGTACATATATGCCCCCTCCACTGATAGAATATGAAGGTCCATCTGTGACAGAGAAAAGTTTAGATAATTATGAAGTGTATCATGGTCGCCCAATTGCTGGATTTTGGGGTTACTTCTTTCAAATTTTGTATCAGGTTAGTCATTTCGAGACTTTACACACCCCATATGGATTTTATTTTCTGTGTTCTATTTGAGTAATGCTGTTTGCAAACTACTGTAACAACTCTTATCCATATTTGGTCTTCTGTACAGATTTGTGCTGGTGCTGTGGTGCTCACTGATGTTGTTTTCTGGCTACTACTTTTTCCGTTTTTGATGTCTATAGATTTCAAGCTCAGTTTTGTAAGATTATCTCACTAAGCTCAATTTCTTTTCATTCATTAATCCTATCCCTTTCTCAACCTTGCTTAAAAGCATAAGTTAATGAATTGCAGTATGTTGTTAGTATGCATTCAGTCAATGTTGTTCTACTTGGCGACACAATACTGAATTGCATGGTAAGTTGTTCTCTTGATTGCTCGTTTCTTTTGCTGTAGTTAATTTCTGATTGAATATCAGTGAATTTGATTTCCTCAACATAAATTGGCTTCATTTGCAGAGGTTCCCCGTGTTCCGGATTGGATATTTTATACTCTGGACAGCCACGTATGTAATATTCCAATGGATCGTCCATGCCTGCATTTCTTTCTGGTACGTCATAAAACCTTCTTACTTATTGTGTTTGTTCGAGTTCTTGAAGTTTCCCGTCAATACGCACATCTTGTCTTATTGCACAGGTGGCCCTACCCGTTCCTTGACTTATCATCTTCGTTTGCGCCATTATGGTGAGTCTTTCTTACCATCTTCATCCTCTATATCAATTTCGAAATGAGTTCTGATATATTTGTGTATATGAAGTGTTCTTGAGACCAAAATGTGCATATAGGTCATCTTTTCTCTAAACACTACCAAAAGGCTTGAGAAAGTAGCTAATGGGTGTTGGAAAAACTGTTTGGAGTTTTTGATACTCAACAAACACATCCTAAATGTGCGTCTTCATATGAAACCGCGAGTTATTTCATATGAAGGCGAAATGCTCTTATGCAAAGTGTTATTCAGATAGTGAACTATCACATTCTCATGTCCATATTTTGGGTTTGCAGGTATATAGCAGTTGGTCTATTGCACATCCCATGCTATGGCGTATTCGCTTTGCTAGTTAGGCTCAAGCACTTCTGGATGTCGAGGTACTTCTCGGAATCTTATCAGGGTATGAAGTGACAAAGTTGATTATTTCAAAACACAGATACCTTGCCGGAGTTTGGCGGATATACCAGCATTACTTCATGATTTTTTTGGTATTATGCACTTTTTGCATTGGGAAACAAGAATGTAAGTATATATCCATCAATTTTGAGTAAATATGAATTCATTGACAGCTTATTATCCAAAACCAAACAATCTCATTTTGTAAACTGGGTTGTACTACAAATTACCACATACAAATGTATTCAATACTTTACATACTTGTGAAGATCTCGAGCTGAGCTATGTTTCCAGTTAAGCCTGAAGCTTCTAAAACTGTCACTTGAGTGTGGGAATCAGAGAACGAAAACTCCTTTCTTGACGAGCATAGTGTTTCGCTGTAAAAGTTAGAATCATCAGAATGCACACAACTTCGTCTGAAAGCAGGATTTTCAGATGAAGTTGGTATCTTACATTTTCCTTTTTCTAGTTGTCTAGCAATGAACTCCTTGCTATGTGCGTTCAGTTTATCCGATTTGTTGCAAAGGATGAGTAATGGGATCTTCCTCTTGACAACAATGGTGTTGGTCAAGATGTCGTATAAGTACCTTTGGTGTTCAGAAAAACGCCAAATGTTGAAATATCCAAAATGAGAATCGAAAAGATACATCATAGAATTCAGCCTTCTGGGTCAACCCAGCGGCTTCTATGAGGAAGGCAGCACAAAGGAGGCTCGAGGTGCGAACTCAGGATTGTATTAGCTTACGTACTTTGAAACTGAGTGGCAGTTCCATAAGATTTCAGTAGCATCCACCACAAAAACTATACCAGCGGCTTTACGCAAGAACCCGAGCGTAGTACTTTGAAGGCGGGTGTCACCGTGTAGGTCGACGACATTTACAGGCATCACTTTTGAGATCTGTGGAGGCAGAGGAAGGGTGTATGTTTGTATCATCTACCATAATCACAACTTAATATGGTCCAACTGTATAAAAAGTCACTAAATGTCCCTGAAATTTTTTTTTGTTCCTTGTACTCCTTGAAGTAATTTTTCTAAAGTTCAGGGACTATAATGAACCAAAAAGAAAAGTTCAGGAACATATTTATGACTTTTTGCAAAGTTGAAAGCTCAAGAACCATAAATGTAATCTACCCAAAATAAAATGTTTCAAAAACTGGTAACTTCCTGCTTGCATTTTGATATATCCCCTTAATGCCAAACTCCCAACTCATAGCCCTTCAAACCAAAGTAAGCAATAGTTCATTAGTCACTTGTTAACCCCCTAGCCTACCTGTTAGCCATCTCTCACCCAGCTAGTTTCAGAATGAAGAATGAACCTCTGTTCATTCGGTTCCTCGGATCGAATTGTCTCCTGCTTGCAACATCCATCTCTCAGCTGGTAAAAACATGTACTATCACTAAGAGCAGATTAATCTTAATAATCACCTCATTCCACACAGGCACAATTCACAGAATAGATGACAGGTTAACTTAAGTACTCTTAGAATGATCATTTAACTGATCATGACATGCTGGGAGCCTGGGGCATTTTTCATACTTTACATATGCACGTCCTTTCTTTAGCATCAGTTTTCCACAAATCAACTGTTTTTTTAATGATAATTTCAAAGTTTAGCAGCCTAGCAAAACATGTTCATTTAACTAATCATGACATGCTGGGAGCCTGGGGCATTTTTAATATTTTACATCAGCGCGTCTTTAATCAGCATCAGTTTTCCACAAATCAACTGTTTTTATGATAATATCAAAGTTTAGCAGCCTCACAAAACATGTTTTCCCAACCAAACTATTATGAAGCCGAGAACAAAATACTAAGGTTACCTGATAGAATAGAACAGTTTTGCCACTCCCAATTAAGCCAGTAAGCAATATAGTATCAGGCTTCCTGAGCCTCACAAAACATGTTTTCCCAACCAAACTTTTAAGATCAACCCTTCATAAAACATCAAATGAAGTCGTTTTATTTCCTGATATAAATCTCACATAACAGTTACAGCCTCCAATGCATATCAATCTTGTTATAATTTATCAAGTTCTGATGATCATTTAAGTAGTTTACATTTACAATATGTAGGTTGACAATGTATAGGATTTTAACACAAAATAGGAGCTACAATTGAGCTTTCATATGCTACAGTCCAACTTCAATGTTGAATCCCGTGTAAGACCACACATCTAGAAAAACCAAACCAGTTTAGTAACAATCCATTCTGTTTTTGGCGGGCGAAATAAACAGAGTCCTGAATGAAATGAACCACCAACTGGCAATTCCTATATCTACATCATGCTCGATATATTAATGAGAAGCTTAATACTAATCAGCGACACCAGTGCAGTTCAGACAACTAATTCGTCAATAATAAACCACGGAAAATTACAAGAAAAGCAACAATTGAGTATGATATCACCAACCGAAATACTAGGGGGAGAGAGAGAAATCTTACGGATGAATAGGAGAAGTGTTGTAACGAAGACGACACCCAAAGAGGTCCAAGTCATAGTCGTAGTAGTAGCAGAAGGCGATTTTTGAACAAACTAAGCTTTTCTCGATCCATTCACACTTCATATTCATTCCGGGAGAATAGCATTATAAGAATTAATGCAACATAGTATTCATTCACACCAGTATGATGCTTGAACAAGACTTGGCATTCTCAAACAATACACAGTTACAATGCTCACATATACCCCGAGCTTTTGCTTTGCTGACATGTACAGTCACCAATTTCATGATAAATGAGTACATGACACAAATGACTTTGGGCAAATTAGCATATCATCTTGGAATCTTGCTAGCAATATGAGCATAAATTGGAATCCAATCCCATTAAACAAGCAAGGCATATAGATCCTGTAGAATGAATGAAAATCACTATTCACTTTAAGAAGTCAAGAGGCTAAATTCTGTCAAGCCATATCAGAGCATTTTACAGCTTATAGGACTATCCTGCTTGTCTCACAATCATGTGGCCAGTCAGTAAAACCAAAATATTCTGTGTGTAGCCTTCTAATGTGATCCACAAACTTTCACATCATCAACAACAGAATAGAATATCCAATAAAACAAGGAAATTTCACTTACAATTACAGTGATCATGCAACCATCAACAACAGATTTACTTCCCATCTTCAGACTTCTGAGGCGACGATGCAATCCTAGCCTTTTTGACGGTCTGTGAAATCCCCTTCACAAATGCATCAACAAGCCGCTGTTGTGAATCGAGTATCATCTCGGTTCTCTTCATCTCCATCTCCATCCTCATTTGCTCAATCTCTCTCATCATATCAATCTTCATCTTCTCCGCTTTCACAAAACCTTCTCCCAACATCTTAATTGCAGCCACCACACTTTTGTCCTCATCACCTTCTATCGTTTTCTTCTCCAATCTAGTCCCAGAATTGAATCCGTCACCCGATTGGGGCTCAGTAACCACTCCATTCTTAATAACCCTAGTTGTATACTTCAATCCACCAGAAAAACCAGCACCATTCCCATACTTAGGAGCCTCGTAACCAAAATTAGGGTTCCGCGGCTTCTCATATCCCTCGTAATTCTTTGATCTAAACTTCGAAGGAGCCTGAATCCCAAATCCACCTCCATTAATTACTGAAGCACGAAAACTCACATCGTCGTAACCTCTTTTCAGATCATAACCACCTCGATCATAATCACCGTCATTGGTATCCTCATTATCCATATCAGCGTCATCATCCTCATCATCACCATTACCAACACCGTTCGATTCAACAGCCGATGCCCCCTTCTCCATGTCATCCATCTTCTTAAAATAAACCCAGGCAGACGAAAACCGATGATTAGGGAGCGACAAAGCGCGCTGAAGCTCTGACCGGTATCGTTTACGGAGCTTCTCCATCTTATGTCGGCACTGAACGGATGTCTTGGCGGGAGAGGAGTGAGGACAAAGGGAACCGACGGAATCAGCGACTTCCTGCCAGTGTACGGCACGGAGGTTTCCACGGCGGAGAGAGTACCACTTGTCGCGGTATGAGTCGATCAGCGCGATGGTCTCCTCGTGAGACCAACACGGTGGAGGAAGTCTCCGACCGACGGGGACAGCAGCGATGGCGGTTGAGGGAGACGTTGAATTCGCCGGTAACGGAATCGAAGGTTGTGGTTGCAAAGGCGGTGGAGAGGAGGATTCCATTTTGATTAGGGATTGTGGTGGTGGTGATTGGAAAGGAGACGGTTCCATGGAGGAATAAGGAGAGAGAAAGAGGAGATGGGGGGGAGAAAAAGGGGGTGAGAGGAGCGGTGGAGGAGGCGGAGGAGAAGGGAGAGAGGGTCACGTGGGTGGGAATAGAAAAGGGTTGCGTGAAGGAGCGGTGGACGGTTCATGGGGCGGCGTAGGCGGTTCCCGGATTGACCCGGCTGGCCGTTTCGGAGGTGAGAGATAGTTGAGGGTAATTTGGGAATATCGGCTCATTTTCTTTGTTCCTTCTGGGCAGTTACGGTTGTTTATGGCTGAGGAATAATTATAAACTAGTCCGAAATCTTCTTCAACTGGCATGGTAAATATTAGGAGGTATAATTTATTTAATTACAGTCCCAACTTTTAGGGTTCTTACATCAGATAGATACAAGTTTTATAATTACATAAGACGACCTTATTGATTTTTAACGAATCGTTAATATTGCAAAAACTCGTGGTTTTTGTATCATTGAAATTCATTAACCTTGGTCCTACTCATATAATAGGCCTTGAAAAGTGATCGACTAAAATTAATGACGAAAATTTTATTTTTGTTTTGTTATAAATGGAAAATATGCTATGACGATGTTTTGGTGATTATTTGCAATTAACCTTATAACTAAGGTTATTTTCAGTAATATTGATAGTGTATGCAATCAAAAACCGAGAACATTTACCCCGTTTGGTTAGAAGTCCAGAAACGGAAATGGAAATGAATATAGTCTATATGTTTAACTTATTCATGAATATTTTTCGAAATCATTCCTTGTTTGCATGTAAAATGTGTTGTTCCCCATTTTGTTTCCCTAGTATCAACACTAATCAATTTTGAGTGCAAGTACTTAAAACCACAAGTAATGATTCCATAAAACTTCATGAATAATAGTATACATACGGACTAAATTCGTTTCCATTCCGTTTCCGTTTTCGGAGTTTCCGGAGTTGGAACCAAACGGGCCCTTAGTGAATGAAGTAATGATTGAGCTTTGGTCCAAAAATATGTGTAAATATGAATTTATTGACAGCTTATCATCCAAAACCAAGCAATCTCACTTTGTGAACTGGGTTGTACTAAAGATCTCACCACAAATACAAACGTATTCAATACTTTACATACTTCCTTATGAAGATCTCGAGCTGAGCTATGTCTCCAGTTAAGCCCGAAGCTTCTGAAACTGTCACTTCAGTGTGGCAATCAGAGAACGAGAACTCTTTTCTTGACGAGCATAGTTTGTCGCTGTAAAAATTAAAATATTAGAGGGCAAACAACTTAATCAGAAAGCAAGATTTTCAGATTATGGAAGTCAGTATCTTACATTTCCTTTTCTAGTTGTCTTGCAATGAACTCCTTGCTATGTGCGTTTAGTTTGTCGGTTTTGTTGCAAAGGATGAGTAATGGGATCTTCTTCTTAACAACAATGGTGTTGGTCAATATGTCATATATGTACCTTCAGAGTATAGAAACATATCAAATGTTGAGGTATCCAAAATGAGAATCGGAAAGATGCAAACTCAGGATTGTATTAGCTTACATACTTTGCAACTGATTGGAAATTCCATAAGATTTCAGTAGCATCCACCACGAAAACTATACCAGCAGCTTTACGCAAGAACCCAAGCGTAGTACTTTGAAGGTGGGAGTCACCGGGTAGGTCAACAACATTAACAGGCCTCACTTTTGAGATCTGTGGAGGCAGAGGAAAGGGTATGTTTGTGTCATCTACCATAACCACAACATAATATGGTCCAACTGTATAAAAAGTCACAAATATTTGTTCCTTATACTATTTGAAGTTTAGAAACATATTTGTAACTTTTTATAATGTTCAGGAACTTATTTATGACTTTTTGCAAAGTTAAAGAGCTCAAGAACCATGGATGTAATCTACCCGAAACAAAAAAATTTCAAAATATGCTAACTTCCTGCTTGCATTTTGATATATACCCTTAATCCCAAAATCTAAATCCACAGCCCTTCAAACCAAAGTAAGCAATAGTTCATTAGTCACTTGTTAACCCCTAGCCTACCTGTTAGCCATCTCTTACCCAGCTAGTTTCAGAATGAAGAATGAACCTCTCTTCATTCGGTTCCTCGGATCGAATTGTCTCCTGCTTGCAACATCCATCTCTCAGCTGGTAAAAATATATACTAACAGAGTCACTAATAGCACAATTCACAGATCAACTGTTTTTAAGGATGATGTCAACATAGGCACAATTCACAGAATACATGACCCATTAATTTCAATGATCATTTAGTTGATCATTACATGCTGGGACAATTTTTCTTTTTTTACATCTGCACGTTTATATTTAGCATCAGCTTTCCACAAATCAACTGTTCTTATGATAATTTCGAAGTTTAGCAGCCTCACAAAATATGTTTTCCAAACAAAACTATTATGAAACCGAGAACCAAAAACTAAGATTACCTGGTAGAATAGAACAGTTTTACCACTCCCACTTAACCCAGTAAGCAATATGGTATCAGGCTTCCTGAGCTTCAACCGAACTGCCATAAAAACAAACAAACCATATCAAGAAGAAGAAAAACTAAGAACCTCCTTTCATAAATCATCAAACAGCTTATGCTCTAATGAAATCATTTTTATTCCTTATATAAATCACACAGAACAGTTGCAGCCTCCAATGCATATGAATCTTGGTATAACATATCAGGTTCTGATGATCATTCAAGTAGTTTATATATACACTATGTAGGCTGACAATGTGCAGGATTTTAACACAAAATAGGAGTTACACTGGAGCTTTCATCTGCTACATTGTCCAACTTCAATGTTGAATCCCGGTTAAAGACCATAAGTTTACCAAAACCAGACCAGTTGAGTAATATTTATTCTGTTTTGAGCGAAATAAACGAGTCCTGAATGAAATGGACCACCAAACTCTTATATCTACATCATGCTCAATATGTTAATGAGAAGCTTGATAGTTGATATAATCTATGAGAAAATACTAAACAGCGACACCAGTGGAATTCAGACAACTAACTAGTCAACAATAAACAACGGAAAATTACAAGAAAAGCAACAATTGAGTATGATATCACCAACTGAAATACTGGAGAGAGAGGGCTCAGGAGAGAGAAGAATCTTACGGATAAATAGGAGAAGTGTCGTAACGGAGACGACACCCAAAGAGGTCCAAGTCATAGTCGTAGTAGTAGCAGAAAGCGATTGTTGAACACACTGTAAACTTTTCTCGATCCATTCACACATCATCTTCATCCCGGTCGCCATTGATGCTCTCGCTTCCGTTGCAACACAGAGATTCTGCAAAAACACACAAGTTCTACAAATTCGAAAATATTAATAAGAAGCGTTACAGGAAATCGCGAGCAAAATTGAGCTGGATTGCACAATTACCAAAACAAAGTTGAAAGAAACACAAAAAAAGCCCCAATTTCGGAGCAATGAATGATAAATGATCGGAGAAGAGAAGATAAGAGGTGAAAAAAAGGGAAAGAAATTGTATAAAAAGTGATGATCACGTCTTTGCTTTATTCGCTTACCCGATCAAAAGCTTTAGGGAAAAATGAGCGCCAGAATGACAGTCTTTGTGGGCTCCACATTTGCTGGGCCCGCCCTTTGTAACGCAACTACTTGTTCAGTTCAAACTTCAAATGTCTATTGTCTATCTATCCTTCATCAGAAATTTTCACGTTTTTACCGTGACATAGCCTTAGTTTAAGAGTGCGCGACGCGGAAAGGCCGTTGGAGCCTCGCGCATCAACCAGAGACGCTCAAAAGACTCCCAAAATATGATAGAAAGAATGACCAAATTAATAATAGTCTTGAAATGCTCCTAAGATAAACATTAAATAGTTGAATGCAGAAGAAAGAAAAATAGTTCAAAATACAAAGAAATAAGAAAAACATAAAACATATAAAGCAAAAGAAATAGTTTTAATTTTTTAAAGTTCCTAAAAAACTTAATTATTATTATTCAATATCTTTATCAACATAATTATTATCTTCGTCATCCAAAATGATCACTCTCAATATCCTCGTCCTCCTCATCTTCATAATCAATAAAACTTTAGGAGATATTTTGTAGAGTGCGGAAACGAAGCACTGACTGGAACCAGAGTAAGAACCGAAAAAGGTTTACAAAACCCAAGAAGAGAAACAAAGAAGAAGAGAGGTTGATAAGAGAAACCGGAGGAAGATTGCTACCTTTGGTAAGTCGAACAATAATTATAACTATGCCCTCGTACTCGTAGTAGATTGCTACTTTTGGTCATATGTGTAGTTACACATATTTTGAGGTTCAAACGCATAGCTGACTTCTACTTTTTGAATCAAACGTACAAGTGACTTTTACTTCGGAGTTCAAACACATAGTCCATCATGAAAAACATCGGATCATGTCGCCTCGAGCTCCGCAACCCCAAACACGTAGTTATGACCATAATTCCATGACACTAAAACCAAAACTATGCGATATGTCCAATTACGGCATCAAATAAAGAAAATTACCGGAAAATATACCCCTCTAAAGTCACTAAACAAAATAAAAAATTTGAAGAATCCAACTCAATTGCTTACATAGAAGATGCATATAGGTCGTCGGTAGGGTTGTAATATGAGACAAACTACTTGGGCTTGGCTCGCGTTTGACTCGTCAAAATCTCGGTTCGAGCTCGTTCATTTTTTAAGCAAATCGAATATGAACGCATTTTAAAGCTCGTATAAAATTTAGGTTCGGCTTGTTTATGAACGAGCCGAGCTTAAGCATGTCATTGATCGGCTGTTCGGGTAAAGCTCGACTCATTCAGTTAAAATAACACTATATGATCATTATTTTAGCCGAGCTATTCGGGCTCAACTCGTCAAAAGCTCGAGCCCGTTCGCTTTTGAAACGAGCCGAATATGAACAAGTTTTAAAACTCGTACAAACATTAAGCTCGGCTTGTTTGACCATTTCAATGTCGGGCTCGTTTGGCTTGTATTACACTACTCGTCGACTTTAAATCGGTTCGGCTGGATATGGACTCACAAAACGTAATTTGGTTGAACATCGCATAATGCATGTAACAGATTTAACGTTACAAATATATTTTATACACATATGATATCTCGATTTTAAAAAGAAAAATGGTATGTCACTAAAAAAAAGTTCATCATCAAGCTATTTATTGTTCTTGAATGCTTATTAGTATTTAGTATTAGCATTGAATACTGTATAGTGTATACAAGTCCATGAAATGATTAATGATTTGTGGCGGGACATTTTTATAAACTAAAACAAGTCTCTTGACGACTTGTTTATAAAATCTAATTAATCATTAAAGTCCACCAAATTAAGCTACAAATATTAGTGCCAACGTAAGTATACAAAGATTGAATTTGACCATATTTTTTGGGTCAATTTTCTTTTTTATTGAATTTGACTTCGGTTGTATTATTGTAATTCTAACATTATATCAGCTAAGATGACGGCGCATGATTGTGAAAATAAAATAAAATAAAATAAATAAATTGTTAGTCAAATTATGTGAATAAAGAAAATGATTTTTTTTTAAAGTTATCAATGACAAAAACTATTTACGAGAATAGAGATGAACTTAGGCTCGGAGCAAACTCGTAATTTTAAATTGCGGGTTTCATAAATAACATTAGTTAAAAGCACGGGATTCCTGTTTGTTTTTCTTTAAGTATGAAGAACTCGCAGTTTCAAACTGCGAACTCATTGAATTTTTATGGTCAAAGTTTGAAGAAGATTTCCCCATCAACCGACGACGGGGCACTGGTCGTGGCCTTTATGGGAGTGAAGGTTAGAGGGATGTTGAAGTCGTCGACGAGGGAAACGCCATAGGAGGAATGGTAGTTAGGGCCGTGGTGGAGACTGACTTGAGCGAGAGTTGATGGGGTGCCGCTGTCGCCGTTGCATTCAAGGCGGTTGGCGCATGTGAAGTGATGAGTGGGAGATGAGGTGAAGAGGGTTCTCGCCTATATACGGCTTGACCAATGGGTGGTTGGTGCGGCGAAGGAGTGGTGGGTGAGGGTGGCGAGGGTTAAGCCGCCTTTCTCGAGGATTGGGTGGCCGGATTTGGGTTGGATTGCTGGCCGGATTGGGAATGGGCAGTTGTTCACAAGTGTGATTTTGAGGTTGGAGGATTGGGCCTGGTGGATGAGGGTTAAGGTTAGTAATTATAAAATCACAAGTGTAATTTTTTACGGTCAAAGTTCCAATTAGAAAACACTTAAAATAAATTTCAAAGAATTCGCAGTTTCAAACTCCGAGTATAGTAGTTACAAAAATAAACATGGATGCCGTAGTTTTAAACTACGTGTTATTCATGAAACTCGTAGTTTAAAACTACGGGTATGTTCCGAGACTAAGTTTTTTTTCCTATTCTCTATCCCACAACTCATTGTGATTGCTTGGTATCCACAATTACCAATTCCGAGAGCATCCTTAACCGAACGGACGTAAGGTAACATGGACTTATAAATCTCGCTTTCCCCCATGAATACTCCTCATCATACCTCTAGAATGCACCAAATTCCATGCCCGTCATAGTCAAAAAATCCATTGCTTTGCCCTCACCTTGACCCTCTCTTGATTGGGCACCGCTCCCCCATCTTGAAGCTCGGCTAGTAGGAGTCAATGTTCATTGGCTCGCCCTAATTCTGACCCTTTCTATCTCGGGCCCCTCTTCAACGTCCTAACATTCATGTACGAGTGGGTTCAACTCTCCTCGATCTGTGCTCCCACACACTTGTCTCTCTCTTTGTTGGTCTTGGCACATGACGGTTCCTTCAATGTAGTGATCCCACTATTATGTCCTTGTAACACTATGACATTCGTTCAAATTGATCATTGTTAAGTCAATTTGAGTTCATCCTCTTTTGAAGTTGTTCATCGTCGCTATATAAGTATTGATGTAAATTGATGTAAAATCGTATCTTTAACCTTGTCCCCTAGATCGACAAGATCTTCAAAGAACTCAATCTATTTTGGATGAATTATAGTGTTTCTTCACCTCACCATTCGGAAGCCAACATATATAATTATAGCCGTCGAACATCGTTCAAAACCAACGTCTACAATATGAACTTCAACGCAGTCGGCCTACGTTCAAGAAGAAACTTTTCAGCACAATCGGAATGCGTTGAAGTTAAAACATTTCAACGCAGTCAACCTACTTTGAGGTGTGCAATTTGTAATCAGAGTCATATGCTTAACTTTTCAGGTAAGTAATATAATGAAAACACCGCTGATTATAATAATAACGTATTGCTTCAGATACAAATGCGTTTTTCAGTACGACATTACAGAACATTGTCTGCGTGTCAACTTCTTTTTTTCGGACACATTTTTCGTTCAGAAATTTGTACACTTGGTTCAATTTTTTTGTTTTGTTAGTTCGAGTTATAGTATAATGATAGTTTATAAAGTTTTGAACTTTTTTCTTGAAGTCCCCCTTCTTCTTTTCTTTAACGATCATTTTTTTGTTCAAATTTATTGTTATGTTAGTCAATACTAATAGTTGTTTTTGGATACATTATTTGGAACAACCTTGCAATTCATCTAATTGTAGGGAAAGGAAGATGCAATGCCGACTCTTTTTAAGAGGCATAGCTTTCACTCTTTGGGAGAACCTCCAAACGGCCGCAAGTATAGGTGTTATATCCGTTGAGATTGAAGAAGACAATTTGATACTCATTAATTCGATCAACCAAGTTTGGAAACCACCGTGGGAGACGAACATGATCATCTTAGATATTTCCTTCATGATCTCGGGCTTCATGCACTCTAGTGCGCATCATATTTCTAGAAAAATTAACATTGTTGTTGTTAGACTCGCGATGCTTGGATACATCCCAGTCGCAAATGACGATGCCTTATCACACGATGTTGAAGACGTCATCCAAAAATATGCTTTAGGACGACCAATTTCTAGAATCTGACCACCCTATTCTTCTCCCCTTTTTATAAAAAAATAAAAAAAATATTGTACTAAATTTATACATTTTTACTAATCGTTTTCATAAGTTCAAAATAATGCATGTATATATGAATAATATTAAATGTTTAAACTAATAGAACATTTGATTTGAACTTATAATAATATAATTAAAGTATTCTAATAACCATAACTATAAAAATATGAACTATTATAATATTTGTTTTAGTTTTATATCATTAGTTCGAACATTGTGTACTATAGTTCAAACATTGTGTTTTATTAGTTCAAATAATAAGGTGCATAAAAACATAACTACTAAATTAATAAGACAATACATGAATTAACTATAAAAATACAAGAACTGATAGTATATAACTTTGAATGAATCGAACTAAAATTATGAACCGAGCTAATAACTATAATAGTTTTTTTTTTATAAAAAGTATAAAAATATCATCGCGTCGTCCCATCTTCTAAAAATACAAAATTGTCATTGCAAATCTCCTAAAATCATTAAATTATGTCGATGAATGTAGATCATTTGATAAAGTGAATCAACGGCTCAGATTACTCCAGAAAATATGCACCATAATTCTACTTATGTACCTGAATCAATCCCTAATAATAAATATAATTATATTTAAAATAGAATCATAACATGGTAATATATATTATTTATTAAATATAAATCATTTTAAAAGAAAACAAATAAACTAAATAAGTTATATATAATCATAATTGGTATCAATGTGTGAAATTTTAGATGACTTAATTTGGAGATTACGAGATTAATGTAATTGGGTCGGGTGGGCTCTTGTTGGTTGATTATTATGTGGTTAGGTGCATCATCTCTGGATCTCATATATTATAATTTACAAGAAAAAGTAAAATAAATCAATAAAAACGGGTAGGTGGCACATGAGGGGCAGCCCACAGTATTCTGCTAAGAAGTTGGTTCATCTGCTGCAAATTAAGCAAAAATCCTGGGTATAAAATATAATTAATTGCAATCGGGAAAGAAATCGGAATATTCACCTATAAATACACCAACCTCACACACTCATTCCAACGGCGTCCGTTTACTTCAATCTATCTCGATCTCGTCGTCTTCCCAAGCACTGCCAAGTGCCAATAGTCATCTCTTCTTCTCTCTCAAAGAGGTTCGCCATTTTCCCTTTGTCTGCAATAGAGTTTTGATTAGTATATTCACATTGATTTCGCAGCTGCTAGTTACTTAGTTGATTTTCTTACGGTTTTATGTTTCTTTGTTCCGAAGTGCAGATCTGAGCTTCGGTTTTTGTTAGATTTGTAGTTTTTTGTTCTCAATTTGTTTTGTTCTTGTGTTTGTTGAAAGTTAGGTCACGATATGGCACGTAAGAAGATCAGAGAGTACGATTCCAAGAGGTTGTTGAAGGAGCATTTCAAGAGGCTCGCTGGATATGAGCTAGCTATCAGATCTGCACAGGTATTCTGCAATTGATTAATTTTTGTCGTTTTTTTGTAATCTTAATCAAGAGTGGAGTAGTTGGAGTCGTTTAGGTTTTGGTTCTAGTCGAATTCAGTTGATACTCTGATTATATTTCTGACCTGAAACTGAGCTGCAAAAGATCACTGGAAATTTGAAATATCAACTACTAATTATAAGAGATCGATTGTATCTTAAGTGATTTGCATTGGAAGTTGAAAATAAGATCCTGGCACTATGATCAGATCACTAATTCATGTTCAGAAATGTAATATTGCTGTCAATCTCCATTCTAAATGTGCTGGAGTCTATGCAGTGTTTACTGATGTAAGATAACTATAAGTACCTTGTGTTAGAAATCTTGGATAATTCAAATATTTCTTTCCTTTCTTTATCCCCTCAGATCAACAGTTCCACCGACTTGAATGAGGTAGTTGAGAAAGAGCCTTGGCTTTCATCAGAGAAGTTGGTTGTTAAGCCTGATATGCTGTTTGGGAAACGTGGGAAGAGTGGTTTGGTTGCATTGAATCTGGATTTTGCCCAGGTTGCTTCGTTTGTCAAAGAGCGTCTTGGCAAAGAGGTGACTGATTCTTTATGTAGTTCTCTGATATCATGTTTTACCGTAGATCATTTACCAGGGACTCCTTTATATTGTTATGGTTGATAACTGGTTCTTCTACATAACTTATGTAGGTGGAGATGGGTGGATGCAAAGGACCTATAACCACATTTATTGTTGAACCTTTTGTTCCACACAATGAAGAGTTCTACCTGAACATTGTTTCAGAGAGACTTGGATGCACCGTAAGCTTTTCAGAATGTGGTGGAATTGACATTGAAGAGAACTGGGACAAGGTGCTCTTGGACAGACCCCCATCTTTTCCATCAATCAATTTACAAACTGAAAAATAATGCATTATATTCCAATATAAAATTGTCTAGTGATTAACTAAAGTTAGCTTGTTTTTATCAGGTCAAGACTATTTTCGTTCCTACTGGGGCGACTCTCACATCCGAAGTTTGTGCTCCTCTTGTCGCAACCTTACCCTTGGAGGTAAGCTCTTCTTGCTGACTGTTCTGAATGATGCTTTTAATGCAGGGCTTATAACATTATGACAAGACATACTACATAATGGCATGATGCATAAAAAATGCACATGTATCATTTGAATGGACTCGGCATCCCGCAAAATCTTGTCACGTGATTAATTGCACATTTGTTTTTGGACAAATTCCTATTCATGGAAACAAGTGATACTTTAACTAACATGTCAATTGAATGACTGTACTATGTATGCCTACCCCCCACAAACTCTTTTAGGGGGATGAAACTTCTTAAGCTGACTATCAACCTGCTTTGCACCCTTTTAATTATTTTCTATTGTTTAATTCCCAAATGACAATACATTCACCTTAAGTGCTTCGTTTGTTTGATCGTCGCTAAATGCTGATATTTTATCTTTGCGTACATAGGTTAAGGGTGTAATCGATGAGTTCCTGAAAGTAATTTTCTCCCTATTTCAAGGTATGCTGAAAAACCTGCATATGTTAAGTGAACTCAGTTGCTTTGCCTTTCAGGCATATTTGATCAAGCTAATTGATTACCTGCTTTCACCATTTATTTTACCAGATTTGGACTTCACTTTCCTAGAGATGAATCCTTTCACACTAGTGAATGGAAAACCTTATCCTTTAGACATGAGAGGCGAGCTAGATGACACAGCGGCATTCAAGAACTTCAAGAAGTATGCTTCTGCTTGTTATTTCCTTTTTCCTTTTCTTTATTTTTTTTAGTTTTTTATTTGTATATACCTTGTGAATTATAATCCTGTTTGAACCTAAATTATGCTGTGTGACATCACATTATAGGATTCTGAATATGTGAACATTATTCATCCTCTGTATACATCTGTGTTGTTATTGTAGGTGGGGAGATATTGAGTTCCCACTGCCATTTGGAAGAATTATGAGCCCTACAGAAAGTTTCATCCACGGTTTGGATGAGAAGGTGATGAATTCCACTGCTTCTTGAAATTATGTTTCTAGAGTTACCATCCATCACTGTGTCCTTGATTGAGGTTGCATAGCTTAGGAGACTTCTTATATAAAGAGATCTCATCATATTATATTCCTGTCAACTCTAATGCAGACAAGTGCCTCCTTGAAGTTCACCGTCTTGAATCCAAAGGGAAGAATTTGGACTATGGTTGCTGGAGGTGGAGCAAGTGTGATATATGCTGACACCGTAAGAATTTTTATCATTTGACTAATGTTTGGGACTTCGTTAATTTTGATTGTTGATATAAGGTGTTCCATTTAATGCCCAAGGTTAAATTAAAGCGTGTTCCCTTCTTAGGTTGGGGATCTTGGTTTTGCAAATGAGCTCGGAAACTATGCTGAATACAGTGGTGCACCTAATGAAGATGAAGTTTTGCAGTATGCCAGAGTTGTTATTGATGTAAGTGAAAATTTTCTTTCAGCTCTTCAAGTGATTTGACAAGGCCTTTCAACCCCAAAGCTAGTTTTTGAGTTTCATAGATGCAATTTAATGTTTTTGGTAATTATATCATGATCTTGTAGCAAAGAGTGTTTTCCCTAACATACTTATATCTTTTCAGTGTGCAACCGCTAATCCTGATGGGCGGAAAAGAGCCCTTGTAATTGGAGGAGGAATTGCCAACTTCACTGATGTTGCTGCTACATTCAACGGGATTATCCGAGCACTGAGGGAAAAGGTAAATGAAACCTCCTACTTTTATTTTATATTATTCAAGCCGAATTTGGGCCTTAAAATCAATGAACAATAATATAGGAATCCAAGCTGAAAGCTGCAAGGATGCATCTGTATGTGAGGAGAGGAGGTCCAAACTACCAGAAGGGCCTTGCCAAAATGCGAGCTCTAGCAGACGAGATTGGCATCCCTATTGAGGTAATATCCCATCTCCTGAGCCAAACTACTTCTACTTTGCTCTTTTAAGGCTCACAACACTCATACAAATAAGAAGCTTCATTTGGACACAGATTTTTACATATTATGTTGTGGTCTTGCAGGTTTATGGACCAGAGGCTACAATGACTAGCATTTGCAAACAGGCAATTGACTGCATCACCTCATCTGCTTAAGTTCAAGCCAATGTCGTTGATTGAGGTTCAGCGACAATGCCTAGTTGTTTTTTTTGGTTAAAATTTAATTTCAGTAGTAAAACTTGGAAGTATTTTGTGTTTGTCTACATTGTCATCTTGATTGTATTCTATGGGCATGATTGCAATCCACATTGCCTTGCAACTTGAGATTTTTCTGATACAACATGTGGTATTTTAGAGCCAACCCTCACCAATTGCATTGCTGCGCAAGGGCTAAAAACTTAGTCCCATATTATGGTTTTTGCTGTTTGGATATTTGTAAAATTAAAGATTGAAGCCTGCACCATACAAGCCCTATGATCTCCCAAAATAGGGTTTTCAATGATTAGATAGTTGGACCCGGAAACAATTTTCGTATAATATTAAAATATTTAGGGTGTTATATGCACGGCAAGAGATCATTTACATAATTGGAGGTCGCTTACGCAGAAAATCATTCTCATATCCGAATGTTAAGTTCAAACTAGGATTGTGCAGATTTGATTTGGACTGAAAAACCGGTTCGGATCCGGTCTACTGTCCATATTTTTGAGATTTTAGGTTTTGGTCGGTCCAAGACCAAAAACGACTAGTAGGGCTGGGTTCGGTACATTACCAACTTATTTTTACCCTTACCACCTACCAACCAACTATAATTGGTAATGAGAAATCGTGTACCATTACCAACCACCTAAACCCATTTACCAACTCTTCGGTATACCAACTTTTTCGGTTGGTTCGGTTGGTAATGACATTTTACCAACTTATATGTTTGCTAAAATTAAATTTAAATAAGACAAGAACTTCATCAATTCAACAATCCGCAAATTCGACTACAATATGTTTAACAATTTTATAGAATTTCATTACAAACCAAACACAAATAAATAAATATGCAATCATCATCCCAAGTTATTGGATAGGGAGTTCAATAGTCCAATCTCGACTTGTGCTCCACGTGATATCATATTTGAATCGAGCTAGAGCTTGTTGCATTCCTTTCTGCCTCATAGCCTTGATTGAAAGCATTCTTTTCCAAAAGAATGAAGATTAGATGATAGAACAAATGCTGTAATAGTAAAAAAAATCAATACAGAACATATATTGTTACGATAATAAGCTAAAGTTTAGGTTTAGTAACTTGACTACAACAAAACAACAGAAATAGATGTTGTTATAGTACATAAGCATCCCCATCATATGATTCATTATACACTACCCTACCCTAATCAATCGATTCATGAGATACTAGCTAGAAAGGGATATATGATACACAAGTACAATACCCTAATCAATCGATTCAGCAAATCCTTATCCAACAGATTATGCAAGTTCAAAATTCGTACCACTTGAGCAACTCGATTCAATCACAAAGAAGAAAATACCTGAAAGTTCTCTATCGATTGCAGGGCTTCTCGTAGTATTGAACGAGCTGATTGCTTCTCTTCTAGGGTTCTAAACTTCTAACGGGTTGATTGATCTGTAGAGACTCAAGAGTAAAGAGATCAAGAGATGAAAATCAGGAGAAAGGGATGAGTATTAGCCTATTAGGTTTCGGCTGCGGCGGAAAGCAAGAATAGTAGAGAGCTTGAAGTCTAGTTTCAATTTGGGAAGCACTATAGGGAATAAAGTGCATAGTTATATATGAATTTACATCTAATGGTACAAGTGAATTGCATATATAATTATATATGAAGTACTATATTAAGATTAGTATGTATATATTATTTTATTTTTTTTAAAAAAAAAACTCGGTTGGTACGGTAATCCCATGGTACGCGGATATTGTTACCACCTACCAACCAACTATTTGTAGTTGGTTCGGTAGTACCGTACCAATTAAATTGGTAACCAACATGTTGGTAACCAATTTAATTGGTTCGGTTGGTAAGCCTCGGTACGGTTTCGTTTGGCTCATTTTACCCAGCCCTAACGACTAGTGGACCCAAAATTATATGTTTTTTTTTAATAGATTTAACTTTATATATATAATCTTTTTCTGGTTCCGGTCCAAGGTTTTGAAAATTCTGGTCCATCGATTCGGACATGATGTTTCGTGGTCGGTCTGAATGCACAACCCTAATTTTGCCTTTTATGTTTTTGGGCATTATTTTTTGCGCACTCGCTTTGGGAGTATGGCTGTGACTTGTGAACCGACAATTTAGTGCAAATATTATTTTTTAAAAAAAAATTATTATCATGCATCTTCCATTAACTATTTTTTTTGCTGTCCTATTTTGAGCGATGGATCGAATTGCAGTGTTGGTAGTTAGTGGTTGGGTGAAATGCAAATTGAGAAGAGCATGGTTGGTAGTTTGTAGTTAGCAACTACCAAGCAGTGTAGTTTAGAGTTTGAAGCTAGCTGGTACCTAACCCATCCCTCCTATTTATGGCGAAAATGTCCCGACAGGGAGGGACTGGTGAAGGCCCAGGGTGCGTCATTTAGTCATTTACGCAAGACAGGCTGACAGGGATAGCATTTACTAATTACACGTCCACACTTGGTGAAACTTGGTAGGCTAGTGTCGCTAAGGATATTGCTATTTACTAAAAGAGGATCTTGAAGATATAAATTATAAGAAATTACTATTTTCGGTTCTCAATAATATATATATATATATAGAGAGTATAGATCGTAGAAAAACAGACTTATCGTGTAATAATGAGAATATGCTTTATTGTTTAATATATTATTCGTAGTTATTGTTGGTTGAATAGATTATTCGTAGATATTGTTATTTGTAGTTATTATTAATTATGATATTTACCCTAAATCTCGACCTTTAATACTCACCACCCGACGGTCTAATATTGTTCTCATTATTATTAGTTTTGTTACGAAGGTGCTATATCGTTTAATGTATTATTCGCAGTTATTGTTGGTTGAGTGGATTATTCGTAGTTATTATTGGTCGAATGGATTATTCCTAATTACTATTATTCTTAGTTATTATTAATTATGATATCTACTCTAAATATTGACCCTTAATACTCACCATCCGACGATATAAGATTGTTCTCATGATTACACGATAAGTTTGTTCTCATGGGAACCCCACCCTCTATATATATATATATATTATTTATTGATATAGAATACTTTACAAAAAATTGTATAAAAACATAAGTAAATGTGAAGATTTGTATTGAAAAAAAATAAATAGTATTTTAAAAATACAAATAATAAATAGAAAAAATAGGTGAAATTTTATTTGTAGAAGATTTAATTATTAGTTATACTATAAAACATATATATTATGAACTAATATTTGAAAAAGCATTTAAGTTTTTTTTATTGAGAGGATTGTCTCAACATCTTAATTTTTGGGTTTTTCAGCTCAAAAGATAATTTTTAAAATTAAATGTCATTGAACAATTTTGGTTTTGAACATCTCAAATAAAGATTATAGTGAATTGGGTATATATTTATGCAAGTTTTTCGACAAAGAAAGAAAAAAAATTCAAGATCACATTTAAAAATGTTATGATAAATATGACCCGATAAATTTATCATTTCCATAATAGTTGATACTTTTTTATTCTACGTGGGAAGGAAGGAAAGGGAATAAGGAATTATCTTTTTTATAAAAGTGTATCGGTCTAAAGAGTATTTACGTATTATAAAATAACAAAAGCTGGTAGCAAGCATGTTATGATCATATATAGCAAGTACATACTGTTTTTCCTTGAAGACTTTTTTGCTTTCGGTTTCATTTTGATTTATTTTTGTGTATTTCTTTTCTCCTATATTTGTGGTCGTCGTGACGGTTTGATCGCCTGCCGATTTTTCATTTTAATTAAAACAAATCAATGATACATAACTTGTTCTATTTCGGACTCTTTATATTTTTTAATTAAATAGTTTTTGTTAACAAAATTGAGGTAATTAAGAAACACGAAGTAGTAGTATTATAATTAAAACAAATAATTCATAGATACTCCAGTAAGTAGCCTACTTATTTTCAAGTTGATGTTGACATCTAAAAGAAAGTGATACGAAACCCAGTAACTCATGGGCCACACGGCCCATATTTATGGCAGAAATTTGATCCTATATGATAATAAAATGTGATATTATTTAAGTAATATCATAAATAATCAAAAAGGCCTATTAGCTCAGCTGGTTAGAGCGTCGTGCTAATAACGCGAAGGTCGCAGGTTCGAGACCTGCATGGGCCATTTTTTTTTTCCCATTTTCATAAAAATGCCTTAGAACGTTAATTTGTGCGGATATCTTTATAATATTAGTTGTACGAACTTAAGATATATTAATGAAATTTTATAATAATGATTCGGATTTGATTATTCTTAAAACGAAAAAATAGTCACAAATAAAGAACTTCTTATTATTCTACACTTCATAAATTTTATCCTTATACAATGCACAACTCCGTTATAGACTTATAACTAAATTACTTTAATATATTGTAATTATGTAAATGAAACCCGAAATATAATTTTGTAAAAAAAAGAATTTGAAACGAAATGTGCGATAAATAATAAAATGAAAATTGAAAATTTTGTTTAAATAAATATACAAAAATTTAAAATAAAGTTTAAAAACACAAACAGAAGCAAAAACAAATTATTGTATGAACGAAATTTAAAATGTGAAATTTTATTTTTTGTAACGACCGACGTAATATAAAAAAAATACCCGTATTTTATGATTAAAAAACATAATAGGACAACACAATACTTAGATAAAAAAGAATAACCGTAGAGTAATATTTTTATTTAAAAAAAATACATTTTTAATAAATAATTTATATTTAAAAAAATTCAGAATCTGAAAATTTGTAAATTCAAAAATAATTTATAGATGACGATAAAAAATTCTATAATATAAAATTAAACAAAATCACATACAATAACGGATAAATTAGTATTAATTTAGACAATTATAAACGCTTTTCAAGTTCTCCAATTATTAGTCTTACTTGATAATCGACGTGGGATAGCAAATTCGTTGAAACAGTAAGTAAACGAACCATAAAAAAAAGTAGGTCAAAGACCTGCATGGGCCATTTTTTTTCCCCATTTTCATAAAAATGCCTTAGAACGTTAATTTGTGCGGATATCTTTATAATATTAGTTGTACGAACTTAAGATATATTAATGAAATTTTATAATAATGATTCGGATTTGATTATTCTTAAAACGAAAAAATAGTCACAAATAAAAAACTTCTTATTATTCTACACTTCATAAATTTTATCCTTATACAATGCACAACTCCGTTATAGACTTATAACTAAATTACTTTAATATATTGTAATTATGTAAATGGAACCCGAAATATAATTTTGTAAAAAAAAGAATTTGAAACGAAATGTGCGATAAATAATAAAATGAAAATTGAAAATTTTGTTTAAATAAATATACAAAAATTTAAAATAAAGTTTAAAAACACGAACAGAAGCAAAAACAAATTATTGTATGAACGAAATTTAAAATGTGAAATTTTATTTTTTGTAACGACCGACGTAATATAAAAAAAATACCCGTATTTTATGATTAAAAAACATAATAGGACAACACAATACTTAGATAAAAAAGAATAACCGTAGAGTAATATTTTTATTTAAAAAAAATACATTTTTAATAAATAATTTATATTTAAAAAAATTCAGAATCTGAAAATTTGTAAATTCAAAAATAATTTATAGATGACGATAAAAAATTCTATAATATAAAATTAAACAAAATCACATACAATAACGGATAAATTAGTATTAATTTAGACAATTATAAACGCTTTTCAAGTTCTCCAATTATTAGTCTTACTTGATAATCGACGTGGGATAGCAAATTCGTTGAAACAGTAAGTAAACGAACCATAAAAAAAAGTAGGTCAAAGACCTGCATGGGCCATTTTTTTTCCCCATTTTCATAAAAATGCCTTAGAACGTTAATTTGTGCGGATATCTTTATAATATTAGTTGTACGAACTTAAGATATATTAATGAAATTTTATAATAATGATTCGGATTTGATTATTCTTAAAACGAAAAAATAGTCACAAATAAAGAACTTCTTATTATTCTACACTTCATAAATTTTATCCTTATACAATGCACAACTCCGTTATAGACTTATAACTAAATTACTTTAATATATTGTAATTATGTAAATGGAACCCGAAATATAATTTTGTAAAAAAAAGAATTTGAAACGAAATGTGCGATAAATAATAAAATGAAAATTGAAAATTTTGTTTAAATAAATATACAAAAATTTAAAATAAAGTTTAAAAACACAAACAGAAGCAAAAACAAATTATTGTATGAACGAAATTTAAAATGTGAAATTTTATTTTTTGTAACGACCGACGTAATATAAAAAAAATACCCGTATTTTATGATTAAAAAACATAATAGGACAACACAATACTTAGATAAAAAAGAATAACCGTAGAGTAATATTTTTATTTAAAAAAAATACATTTTTAATAAATAAATTATATTTAAAAAAATTCAGAATCTGAAAATTTGTAAATTCAAAAATAATTTATAGATGACGATAAAAAATTCTATAATATAAAATTAAACAAAATCACATACAATAACGGATAAATTAGTATTAATTTAGACAATTATAAACGCTTTTCAAGTTCTCCAATTATTAGTCTTACTTGATAATCGACGTGGGATAGCAAATTCGTTGAAACAGTAAGTAAACGAACCATAAAAAAAAGTAGGTCAAAGACCCATAAAACATATATTAATCCGTTATGAATAAAAATTATAGCTAAACTTAGCTAAAAGAACAAAAAATGTATCATTTGTTTAATCTTCAATATCCGTTATTAAGCTCTATTTATACAAGTTCTCAAACCATCACTTTTAGTACATCAACGACCTATATAACGGATATTAATTTATGAAAAGTTATACTTAAAATTAGCAAAAAATCGCTGAAAATACTTAGCGACTCACAAAACAGTAGGTCAACGACCCACAAAAAAGTGATTTAACGACCCACAAAACAGTAGGCCAACGACCCACAAAACAGTAGGTCAACGACCCATAAAACAGTAGGCCAACGACCCACAAAACAATAGGTCAACGACCCACATTACAGTAGGTCAACGACCCACAAAACAGTAGGTCAATGACCCACAAAACAGTAGGCCAGTGACCCACAAAACAACAGGTCAACGACTCACAAAACAAATATTAATCCGTTATAAATAAAAATTATACTTAACTTAGCCAAAAGGCCAAGAAATGTGTGATTTGTTTAATCCGTTATAAATAGATTGAGCTTATAATCCTTTAAAAATAAATTAAGAAAAAAATAAAAATCTTCCCAATAAATAAATTACTTAAATTTTGACGGCTTAAAAATAAAAGAAATACATAAACCAAATTATTTTTAAAATATTTAGGAGATCTTGTTAGTTAATTTTACAAAATTTTGTTTTATTTTTGGATTAATAAAAAAGATTATATGGTTTAATAAGTTAATTAAAAAAAGATTTAACCCTACAAAATTTGTGAGAATGTCACGTCAGCTTTAGTGTCTTTTGTTTTAGTATAGTATATAGATATAAATATAGATATAGATTTGTAAATTAAAAAACAATTTATAGATGATGATAAAAAAAATTCTATAATATAAAATTAAGCAAAATCTCATACAAATACGAATAAATTAATATAAATTTTAGACAATTATAAACGCTTTTCAAGTTCTCAAAGCATTAGCCTTACTTGATAATCGACGTGGGATAACAAATTTGCTGAAAACAGTAAGTAAACGACCCATAAAAAAGTAGGTCAAAGACCAAAAGGTTTATTTAATCTTCAATATCCGTTATTAAGCTCTATTTATACAAGTTCTCAAACCATCACTTTTAGTAGGTCAACGTCCCATATAACGGATATTAATTTATGAATGAAAATTATATTTCAACTTAGCCAAAAGTTGCTGAAAATACTTAGCGACCCACAAAACAGTAGGTCAACGACCCACAAAACAATGGCTTAACGACCCCCAAAACAGTAGGCCAACGACCCACAAAACAGTAGGCCACAACGACTCACAAAATAATAGGTCAATGACCCACATTACAGTAGGTCAGTGACCCAAAAAACAGCAAGCCAGCGACTCATAAAACAGATATTACTCCGTTATGAATAAAAATTATACTTAACTTAGCCAAAAGGCCAAGAAATGTGTGATTTGTTTAATCTTCAAACCCTCTATTTATACAAGTTAACAAACCTATCAGACTTACTCATAATCGATGTGGGATAGGGAATTCTGTGAAATTTTTTAACGTAAATAGATTGAGCTTATAATCCTTCAAAAATAAATAAAAAAAAAAATAAAAATCATCCCAATAAATAAATTACTTAAATTTCGACGGCTTAAAAATAAAAGAAATACGTAAACCAAATTATTTTTAAAATATTTAGGAGATCTTGTTACTTAATTTTACAAAATTTTGTTTTATTTTTGGATTAATAAAAAAGATTATATGGTTTAATAAGTTAATTAAAAAAAGATTTAACCCTACAAAATTTGTGAGAAAGACACGTCGGCTTTAGTGTCTTTTGTTTTAGTATAGTATATAGAATATAGATATAGATATAGATTTGTAAATTTTAAAACAATTTATAGATGATGATAAAAAAAAAATTCTATAATATAAAATTAAACAAAATCTCATACAAATACGAATAAATTAATATTAATTTTAGACAATTATAAACGCTTTTTAAGTTCTCAAAGCATTAGTCTTACTTGATAATCGACGTGGGATAGCAAATTCGCTAAAAACAGTAAGTAAACGACCCATAAAATATGAGTAAAAATTATAGCCCAACTTAGCTAAAAGGCCAAGAAATGTATCATTTGTTTAATCTTCAATATCCGTTATTAACTTCTATTTATACAAGTTCTCAAACCATCACTTTTAGTAGGTCAACGACCCACAAAACAGTGGCTTAACAACCCACAAAACAGTAGGCCAACGACCCACAAAACAGTAGGCCACAACGACTCACAAAACAGTAGGTCAACGGCCCACAAAACAGTAGGTCAACGACCCACAAAACAGTAGGCCGGTAACCTACAAAACAGGCCAGCGACTTATAAAACAGATATTAATCCGTTATGAATAAAAATTATACTTAACTTAGCCAAAAGGCCAAAAAATGTGTGATTTGTTTAATCTTCAAACCCTCTATTTATACAAGTTATCAAACTATTAGACTTACTTATAATCGATGTGGGATAGGGAATTCTGTGAAATTTTTTAACGTAAATAGATTGAGCTCATAATCCTTTAATAATAAATTAAGAAAAAAAATAAAAATCTTCCCAATAAATAAATTACTTAAATTTCGACGGCTTAAAAATAAAAGAAATACGTAAACCAAATTATTTTAAAAATATTTAGGAGATCTTGTTAATTTTACAAAATTTTGTTTTATTTTTGGATTAATAAAAAAGATTATATGGTTTAATAAGTTAATTAAAAAAGATTTAAGCCTACAAAATTTGTGAGAATGACACGTCAGCATTAGTGTAGTCTAGTTTAGTAGTATATATAGATAAGGTATCACTCTAAAAACCGGACCGTAACCCGTATAAAACTGTAACCCGGGTTGGATCGTAAACTATGCATTTATGGTCAGGTCCATTTCGGTCCGGTTTTGGACCGGAAAACCTCACCAAAATTGCACAATTAAGGTATAAACCGGTCCGGTCCGGTCCGCAATGTTCAAAATTGCACAATTTATGTACAAACCGGTCCAACCAGGAACCGGACCGTTACAGTCCGGTCTACGGTCCAAGGTTTTCTTAATTTACGGTCCGGTCTGGACCGTATTACACAGTCCTAGTGTAAAGTTGAAGATCGAAAAACTGAAAATTTGGACATAATTCAAAAAATCTAGAAAATAGAGGGTACCCTCCGAAATTACTCTTTCTATTATTTGCCCCAGATTTTAGTCTACAGCAAAAATGATTGTGTTGGCACGCGAAAATCACGTGATTTGCCGGCACAATAGGATTCATTGTTTGTTGATATAGAAGCAGATCTTTATATGAATTGCTGAAATCTATGCATATAACTTAAGTGGCATGAGTTGTTTTCATCATTTAAACGACGCCGTTGCTACTGCTGCATGTGGTTGGCCTTGTCACACATTTCAGACATCAGCAATTCAGCAGCGTCGCTTCACAAATTCTCTTAATTTACCACGAGATTGCTATTTGTACCACCTCAAACATGTTATTCATACCCCGATTACACGTACGTAATGCGTAGCCGTAGTAAGAAGCTCATTTCGTTCATAAAGTAAAGGAAAATGTTTACGACTACGCATGGCAGATGCATAGTCCAACTACGCGTAGGCCATGCGTAGTCGTAGCTGTACTACGACTACACATGCCGTATCTGTAGTAGTCCATAACATATATTTGGTCCGAAAAATGAAGAAAAACTTACTACTTTGCGTAGCTGTAGTAAGGTATTTTATATATATATATATATATATATATATATATATATATTTATTAACTACGCCTACGCATGGCGTAGGCATAAATGTGATATTATAACATGGTAAAGGTGATACGAATAACATGAACCATCTAACCATTTTCTTTTTACCATAAAGATTCGTCATAACACTCAAATGATTATATAAACATATTTTGTATTTTATAGATTTTTTGTTATATAATTTACTTGGATCAATTTTATAGTGTACGAATAGTTTATATTTTTTTCTTTGTTTTATAATGATTTGCGGTTAGAATATAGTTGACATTTAATTTGGAGGTTTTGTTGTTCGGTAATGCACACATTGAAGCTTATAACTCATGCAAGTAACGTTTGCGGGTTAAGAACTAATAATATTACAAATGATCGAAAGGCGGGATAGAATAATAGTTAAAGGAAGACGTCGAACAATGACGAGTGACACCTAATTGAGAAGCGGAAGAGTTGAATAAGACGACGGTTGGGAAGTTAAGAAAGGGACTGATCCGTATGATCGGATAGATGAGCGTGTATGAAAAAACTTTCGGGTTCACTTGGGCCAAAAAAGCCCAACAAGAGTCCGACTTGAGCAATTTCAGGAAAGTTTCATGATCATATCCGAGCTCGCCTTGATTCCAACCCGGAAAAAAAACAAAAACAAATAATTTTGTCTCATATAAATCCGGTTTGAATACGGGTTTGCCCCGCTCCTTTGTGACCCATAGTTGAAATTCAAAAGAGCCAATTTTCATATCCTCCTTTATCACGCAATTCGTATATCCTCATCTTGCGTGCAATATTCTTACATTTATGGATAATCTTGCGTGTAATGTAGCTTCACTTCTAATTATGATCTTCTTTGTAGATTTTACTACACTAAACACGTCATTTTTTTTGTTGTTTTTTTCTCACCAACTTATATAGGTAAACAAAAAAAAAACATACGTATTAAAATCAAGTTACGGTAACAAGCTGAATATGAACACATTTTAAATTGCGTCAAAATTTAAACTCGAATCGAGCTTGACTCGTTTAGATAAACTAACAATATAAGTTTGGTATATTAGCCGATCATCTATTTTTATTTACACAATCACGTTAGATATAGTTAACCTATCTAACCAAACTTGCTATTCATGTAACAAATTAAAAAATTGGTTGATATTACGAGTTTTTAATTTTTAAAATTTAGATTATTTTTACATGAATAATATTTTATATTACTTTCGTGATTAATTTTATATTATAAATTATAGTATTTAGCTAAACTATTAAAACCAATATGATATTAATATTTATAATAGAAAATTATTTTGTTTATGCTTCAATTTTAAATTATTTGATGTAATTTTAATTAAGATAGAGTGGTTAATTATAAATATTAAAAAGTTAGTGTAATTTTATGCCATAAAATTTATAGGGGTGGTTTAGATAAATATTAAGGGTGATTAATTTTACGCTAAATAAACTATAATTTATTATAAACGGGTGACTATTAAGGGTGATTTTATGTAATTTTTTCAATTGTTAAATAAAAAATAAATATTTTCAGCTTGTTCAGTTGGAGTCCTTTCCCATAATTATATTATCGATATTCTCCTCAGAACACCATTAGGAGGTCGAAGCCTGTACGAACCGAACGAGTTGAACCTTAACATGCTTAAGCTCGGCTCGTTTATAAACGAGTCGAGCTTTTGACGAGTCGAGCCGAGCCGAGTATGAGGAACTCGTATAAAATAATATTCATATAGTGTTATTTTAGCCGAACGAGCCGAGTCCGAACCGAACTTTTAACGAACCGAACACGAGCCGAGCTCGAGAAGCTTGTCTTATGTATCAGCCCTAGCAAACATAATACATGCACGATACACTAATTTTAAAATATATTTTTACTAATACTAATATAAATAATGCAAATAGTTTTTATTTTTTTTCAATAACTTATTAAAATATAAATCATACCCTTTTTTTTTTATTAAATTAGATTGTTGAATAAAAGTTAATATTTTAAGCTTGCCAAGTTGGAGTGCAAGAATTGAAGATGGAATCAAGCAGGATAAGATACAAAATTGGTTGGTTGGTGGATTTTGGTAGGAAAACATTTAAACGAAGAGAACCTTCCAGCCTTCCAGCTTACATCCAGAACTTTTATTTATTTAATTAATTAATTTATTTATTTATTTTTATATTTTTTTTGACAAATTTGAAAAATAACATTATTATATTATATATTAATTTCAATTTTATATAAGTTTGATCCGTTATTATTTTTTCTATTTTCAAAAAATCAATGATGTTGGGAATATAATTGTTGCATTAGGCTATCCGGATAAATGGACTTTATATTCTATTCAAGTTTGAATAGAATATAAAGTCCATTTATCCGGATTGGGGATGAGCTTGCATTGGCTGTCATATCCGCCCGTCCGAGTGGACGGGCTTGCGTATACCGTTTTTCATTAAAATAATATATAATAAAAAATAAATATTATATTTAATATGTTTTATGTAAAATAAATTAAAATTTTATTATAATTATACCAAATATTTTATATTTATACTTAATATTTATAATTGATATAATTATTTTTTTTACCAATTCGAACTTTTCGGCCCAATCAAATTTATTCCTTAGTTCATACCCCGTTTTTTCGAACAGACTGGACTGCACCGGGTGTCCAAATATAATAAGGTCTAATTTAACGAGATTGCTATTCATACCACATGTTTCATACTATTTATACCCGTGGTCCGGCTATGTCTAGCGTACGCGTAACAATAAGTTGATTTCATTCAAAAAATATAGGAAAATGGCTACGCATACGCCATGCGTAGTCGCCCATATCAAAAATTCCGATAAATACTAAGAAAAATGGGTAAATTTTTTTTTTCGGCCTTCTACGACTGTGCGAGTCGTAGCGATACCCCAACTACGTATAACACGAAACCGTGATACGAATAGAAATAAACCTAATGTAATGGTACTTATATTTTTGTTACACGATCTCATATATACTCAACCTATCTTGAAGACCTCTTAAAGAAAAAGGTAAAAATAAATACACGTGGCAGAATCAGAGAGGTTTGCTTTTTTGTATGGACCCCACTTTCAGCCCCCGCAGCATTATGGCTTTGATTGGTTGGACTTGTGTACCTTGCAAGGTTGTAAATAAGAAAATCGTGGAATTCATTTATTATTTTATTTTTTCAATTATTTTTACACCTCTGTTCTGTAGCAAGAGAAAGCAGGGCAAGAAAAACAGGGGAGCAAAATTACATAAAAGAGAAAAGCGAGGCCCCTTCTTCGTGTCAAACAATTTTCCTCCCCCTTTCACTGTCAACGTCTCTCTATTCGAATTTATATACCCTTCTCTTCTTCTTCTTTGTAGACTATTCTTGTATTTTCTGTCAAGTTTGAAGCTTTCAAAGAAATCTCTCTGTGTACATCTCAAAAACAGGGGAGAGCTCATTCTTCCTTACCAAGTCTAGGAGAGAAAGATATAAAGGCAAAGAGGAGAGATTGAACAAAGCTTCTTTAATATTACCTTATCTCTTCTTTGATTAGGTTTTTTGCTGGGTTTCAGAAAACCCAGAAAATGATAAGATTGTACGTAATCTTATTGCAATTGACGGAGCTTGTTGTGAGTACATGGGTTCATTTGCTGTATGGGCTTTATATTTTCAGCACAGCAATTGCGTACGATTTGTCTCAGGTTTTGTCTGAATCCTTCAGAAAAAAGCCCAATTTGAATTTGGATGTTCGACAGATTGTTGACTCCAAAACGACAACCTCGTCATTTGACGGCTTGCCTCCCATTGTTCTTGTTCATGGTATCTTCGGATTTGGCCAAGGGGTAATGTTGTTTCTTCTCTCTCTGTTTTTCTGGTTTTCGTTGGTTATATATCTTCAATTGATTGATTGAATGCTTTGATTTCAGAGATTGGGAGGTTTGTCTTATTTTGGAGGGGCGGAGAAGAAGGATGAGAGAGTTTTAGTGCCTGATTTGGGTTCTTTAACAAGCGTTTATGATAGGTTTGTGATCTTGCAATTTTAATTTCTTCAAATTCTGCTGTAATCTTTGCTGAACTTTGAAAGGTTGTATTTTTAGGGCTCGTGAGTTATTCTACTATCTGAAAGGGGGTCAAGTTGATTATGGTGAAGAACACAGTAAAGCCTGTGGACACTCTCAATTCGGAAGAGTTTATGAAAAAGGTATATCAAATCGTGATTTTGGCATCTGGGTACAAAATTTCAAATTTGCTGAACTTTTGATGTTTTGATATTTAGGTCATTATTCTGAATGGGATGAAGATCACCCAATTCATTTTGTTGGACATTCAGCTGGAGTACAAGTTGTTCGTGTCTTGCAGCAAATGCTTGCTGATAAGGTTCATATCCTTTGCTTATGAATGTTTTTGAGTTATGCATTACTAAATTCAATTGAATCTAAAAATGTTTTCTGTAGGCTTTCAAAGGGTATGAAAATACTTCTCCAGATTGGGTTTTGAGTGTAACTTCCTTATCTGGAGCATTCAATGGCACTACAAGAACCTATTTTGATGGCATGAGGTAAGTTCTTCTAGATCATCTATGTATACTAACATACTGAGGGTCCGTCTCCAGAAACGGAAACGGAATGAAAACAAATCTAGTCAATACGTATATGTTTGGAACCATTCCTTGTGGTTTCAACTAATTGGAGTTGAATTTGATTACTTTTGATACCATAAGAAATTATTCCAAAATAATTCATGAACAGTGTACACATATGAACTAGATTCATTTCCATTCGATTCCGAATTTACAACCAAACGGGTTGAATCTCCCTTTGAAGTTGAAGTTACCATTCTTAGTATGGCATTCAGTCTTAGTTTAATTTGTTGCAGGCCGGAGGATGGAAGAACGATGAAACTCGTATCATTGTTACAGTTGTGCAAGGTGGGAGTGATCATATATGACTGGTTTGACATTCCCTGGCTAAAATCATACTATAACTTCGGGTTTGATCATTACAAAATGTCATGGAGGAAAATCGGAGTCTGGGGTTTGGTTGATTGTCTGTTAGGGAACACAGGTCCGTTTGCTTCCGGGGATTGGATCCTTCCGGATCTAACCCCTCAAGGAGCCATTAGACTTAACTACCATCTCCAAACGTTCCCAAATACATACTACTTCAGTTATGCCACCAAGCGTACCATGAAGATCGCGGGCTATACTCTACCTTCTAGTATTCTCGGAATCCATCCTTTGCTTTTCGTTCGAGTCTTGCAAATGAGTCAGTGGTGTCATCCTCCTGATGTTCCTCCTCCATACAAAGGCTACAGGTTTGTTCTTGATCAGCCTGAAATGGTTCTTGCTTGTAAATGACTGTCATTCAATTCTGTAGTGTTTCGGTTTTGTAGAGACGAGGATTGGTGGGACAACGATGGAGCGCTGAACACAATATCTATGATGTATCCTCGTTTCCCCATTGAACATCCACACCAACTTGTAGTGAATGATTCAGATTGTCATCCACTGAAACCCGGAATCTGGTTAGTCATATGTTTATGTTTTTCGTCACCCTGAAACGAACTATTCATCTCATGTAACAGATTCTGAATAACTATACTGATGTGCAGGTATTACAAGATCATAGAAGGAGATCATATTTTGTTCATTGTGAACCGAGAGAGGGCAGGTGTTCAATTCGACTTGATATATGATAGCATTTTCCAACGCTGCAGAAAACATGTGTTGAAGAGAGCTCCTCAGATACTTCCTAATGAAGTTCACTAGCTAGGTTACACGAATTTTACGCGAGATTAGGTCAAATCTGTTAGTAGTGCCCTTCTGTTCTTCCTTGTTGAAAAGGCTTTTATAGCTCTTCATGTACATGTAAAATTTGGGAAATCAAACGCCTGCCCTTCTGTGAATGAATTCAGTAGTCTCTTAGCTTATCCTATCCTGAATTATGACAGCAAAATGATCACCTAATATGTCTTACACCAGCAAAATGGGTGTTTTTAGCAGTAATAAGCCCGTTAAGGTTTCATCTTAAAACTCATTGACATTTCAACCAGCTATACAGAAAAATTTGCACAGTTGGTTCACTAGATAATATTAGAACCTAACAACTAACTGTAGTAATTGCAAGTTCCCATACACATTGAATAGCTATAGGCGTTACAGGATTGTATTATCTACTCAGAATGTGCCAAACATTTTTTTTTTCCTACTAATTTGCTGTTTGACAGTAAAATAGTGAATTACAGTGGCCAAAGGGAAATGTGCAAAACATACACTCAAGGAATCGGGTTGGAGCTTGCTGGTGGTGATGGTGCTGCTGCAGAAGAAGACGGCTCGGTGCGCAGCTCCTTGACAACAGCAGCAAGTGCTTCAGGATTTAACCCTAGGTCACAAAGGGCAATTAGAACAGATAGTGTATGACGATCTAATCCAGTATCAAGCAAGTTCGACATGTGGAACGCCAGATCTAGGGATTCTTTAGCAGTTTTTGCAGCCTCTGAATCCATTTGGGGTGAGAATGGTAGCAAGCAGATTCAACCTGCATTGACAAAAAAATTTATACACAGCATTAACAGTTTGCAACTTTGCAAGTGGATATGTCAAAATTCAACCACAATTAATATGCAAGTGAGACCAAATTGAAGAGTTCAATTTTTTCTATCACATGTAGAGACTTAGCTCCATTCTTGGTGTATATTCTCTTCCATGTCACAAAAACTAAATACTCCAACTCACTAAGCAAGCTTTTGCAATGGAGATCAGATATGATTGATTCAACTTGGTAGGACACATAAAAATAATCATCCTTCAAGTAGACTACCATTTTTGGAGTAGCTAGCAGCTATGCTACACGGAAACAAAATGCCATGAAATGATCTAATTAATGTAGAAGTCATTAAACTGCAAACCTTTTGATGAGAAGCAAAACAACAGATTTCCAATGAGATAGTTTTTCATTTCCATCAGATTTCCAAAGCAACAACCAACTCTCGAGTCTCAACAGTCAATCAGTTCAGTCAATGCAGTCACGGAGCAAGATCGACGAATAATCTCATTCAAGTAGACATTCGAACATAGAAAAGGAATTTTAATGTTGAAAGCTAGAACGTATAAACAGATGATGGAAAATCAAGCTTTTAGACCTAATAAATCATTCAGTGAAACAACCAACTGTCAAAAGCCAAATCCGTTCAATTTCATGGATCTATTCAAAAGCAACACACAAATTGATCACTGTTGCAAAATGGCTCAGAATCTCCATCCTACCTCATCACCGTATCTAATAACAAGTAAATTCGTTTCCGGATGAAGAACATGAGAGAAAGAGACGAACCTTGCAACTTCGTTGCCGGCGCAGGTGACAATGCGACTTACTGAAGAAAGTGTAACTGAGGTAAAGAGACGAGCCGTCGGCCGACGTTGCTGGAAATTGGGAATAGAGGATGGAATTAGGTTAGATAGCTTTTCCTCTTCTTTTTTTTTCTTTTTTTTTTTTAAAAAAAAGGTTTGTGATTGTAGTTTGTAAATGGTAGTTGTTTAAAATAATTTAATTATATTTGAGTTTTTTCTTTTAAAAAGTGTGTATATGTGTTAATATAATTAGATCTGAAAATATTTCGGTTTTGAAAAAAGATGAAAATTCTGAAAAATTGCAATAGTGTTATTTAAGTTTTGTTGGTCTTATTGAAAAAAAGTCATCATCTTCAAAAGGTTATGCTCTTGTAAATGAAACAAAAATAAGTTCAAAGTAAACAAGACATTAATTGCATTGAAATTGATAACCAAATCTTTATTCTCGTCACATAAGGAGAGGGAATAACGATGACAATGTACAGCGGGAAGAGTAAATTAGTGAAATTAGAGGTTCAACTGCATCAACCCTATTATTTTTTATGTGATTCTCAGACCGGTTCTTCAACAAGGAGGTGAATTCCTAGTGCAAATTGTTTTTGATGTTTGATTAAGGTGGGAATATGGTCGGTGACAAGGTGGTGAGTTATGTCTTCACCAGAGTTCACACCACTTGTAGGGATGATAATACATGGATGATGAATGGATGGATTTATCACTTCTATCACCCGAATGCAACCTTTTTAACTATGAGGGATGAAGACTAAGCAACTGAACGCAACCTTTTCAAAATAAAAACTCACGAAAAAAAATTCGTTCATACCCGATTGTGTAGCCATCAAACCTAAAGGAATAAAACAGTGAACTATTTTACATGGTAATCTTGAAGTATTATCAAATTTGGTATGATTGATTTAGGGATTCGATCGTCCTAGTTGGGCAAAACGCTTGCCCACATAGTTAATTTGTATAGGGATGTGCACTTTCAAATCAAACCGTAATTACACCGGATGTGGTCCGTTCCACGGTATAATTGTTGGGTAATTTAAAAACAAAAAGACCGCTAAGATAAATAGTTTAGACGGACCCGGGTCATTAATTCTGAAAATTCGATCCTCGGGGTCCGGATTGGACCCGAAACATTCACTCCTTGTTCGATTCTTGTCCGATTCCTGATTTGGAGTTCTGAAAATTTCGGTTCACATCTGTAACATTCGGTCCGATCTAAATAGGTTGAACAACCCTAAATTAGTATGTAAATTTGTTTTTTACACCGACTTTTACAATCAAGGGATTTTTTTTTAACTACATTGTCTCTATACTCACCATCTAGAAACCAGAAAATACAAGCACTGTGACGATCAAATTTTTAAAGGCTAACTTGTGTTATAAGTAATGTTATTTGACGCGGTCAAAAACCCCCCATCAAGATAAAGTATGCGGGTTGCGCATGCGTCCGGATGAGTCCCATTATATGAAATTAATAATACCTGATGAATCGTCGGAGAGGAATATAAGCAAATTTGGGATAGTTTACAAGAGATTGAAGGGTAATTTATATAAACTAGTCTAAAACGTTTTCAAACAAAATTAGTCTAGATGAAATTTTTAAAAAGGGGTAATGTATACTCATTCAGAATTCCCTAGGCCCAACTTAGGCCCATTAAACGACCCAAGACAGGCCCAACAATTATGTTGCTTTTGATGACAAAACTGATTTTCTTTGGAAGAAGAGTGGTATTTCTCAAGTGGTGGTAAGTTTGAGCAAGGGACAATGCACAATCTTCTTACATTTACCATAATTGATCTACCCAATGATTCTTACTGCGTATGCGCCCTAACCGAGGGACCATGTGAGATCCTTAAACATTACATAACGGTCAGACCGTGGCATACTGGCATCCTATCTAAGGAGATTGTCCGTTCTTTGTTCGTCTAGGCTCAACTCTCCAACCTTCCACTCAAACTCTACGACGAAGCAATATTGTACGGATTGGCTTATGCTATTGGGGCACCCCTTAAAGTTGATTTGAATACGTATTCAAATCATGACATGATGGACAAAAGTCTGAAGTTACATGAAGAATTTCAACTCATTATTTTGCATGAAAAAATGATTTGGTTTCAAAAGTCTAGAGAAAGTTGTTTTCTTGCTCTTTTCCCTCAAATCAATACGGATGAGTTAGCAAGTATTAATATTCCGATCTTTGAAGCGGAGATTATTAAGGAAGTTAAATCGATGGGTCCTTGGAAGGCTTCGGGACCATATGAGTTTTAACTAGTATTTTACTAACGTTGTTGGAAATAGTGGTGGTTCAATGGTTAACTATGTTCGGGAGTTCTAGCAGACCGGGGAGCCTCGACCAGGTTTGAATGAGACAGTGATTGTAGTAATTCCGAAGGTCAGTAAGCCCTTCTATAGTTGAATTGTTGCTTCATATTACGAGGGGTTGCTCTATTGCTAGGGATCTATGCCCGGAATTACTTTTGGAAAACACCTCATGCTCTTTTTATTACTTTTAGTTTAGTCTTATACAGTCTTACTTCAAGAGGGAAGAATTTAAGAAAGAAGATAGCGAGCATACTCTATTTACCAATACCACTAATCAAGGTAAATGGATCATCATCACTTTGTATATATGTTGATGGTTTAATATATATTGGAAATGATGATGATATGATGGAGAGTTCAAAAGCTCTATGACAAGGGTGTCCAACATGTCATACTTGGAAAAATGAAGTATTTTTTTGCGTAAAAGTTTTGTAGTTTTAAGATGGAATCTTCATAAGTCAAAAGAAATATATGAATGAAGTTTTGAGGAGGTTCGGTTTGAAAGATTGTAATTCTTGGTATGGAAGATTGTAATCCTATTCAAAATTCAATTGTCTGTGGTCTCAAAGTTTACAAGGATGTTGATGGGACAATGATAAATAGTTCCATCTACAAGCCATTGATTGGGAATAGCATGTAGTAGACAACTACGAGGCCTAATATCATGTACACAATTAGTTTGATCAACATATGTCTCCAACTCCACTGAATTGCATCTCTCCACTGCAAAGCGAGTTTTGCTATCTACAATGAACTAGTGATTTTGAGATTCTTTACCAAGCATCAAGAAATCAGGAGCTAATTGGGTTTAGTGACAATGATTATGCAGGCTGTTTGGAGGATTGAAAGAATACATCATGTTATGCATTTATTTGAGTGGAGCAACATAACTTGTCGTCTAAAATAACAACCTATCGTCACTCTAAGCACACCATAGGCCGGATTTGTAGCAACAACAATTGATGTATGTCAACTGTTGTGGATGAAGCGAATGTTGAAAAAGCTTGGCTATTATGTAAACACAAATCCTGTCATTTTAAGTGACAATAGCTCCGCAGTCAAGCTTGTAAGGAATCATGTGATGCACGGAAGAAGCAAACATATTGATGTTCACTTTCATTTTTTTGCGTGATCTTATAAATGAAGGGAAGATTCAGTTGAAGGTTTGTGGCACACAACAAGTAGCAAATATTATCACTAATCCTTTGAAGCTTGAGACATCATGAGGAAGAAGCAAAGATCTCGAGTGCAGCAAAGTTTCAAGTTAATTTAAGTTAAAATAAGTCCTGATTTGTAAGAACTTTATGTCTATTTGTGTATTTTTATTAGCACTGTAGGCTTGAAGTTTTTTTTTGGTAAAAAGTGTAGACTTGTCGTCAGAAACACATTATTAGTGCCTGTTAAGCATTTTTGGATATTTATAATGGCTATTTAATAATTTCTTATTATTGATGCAATTAAGTTGGGTTTCATCGATAAGAATGAATTCCAACATGCATGGCATGAACAATTGCTTAGATATCGAGTTACATTGTACGTTAAGAATGAATACCAACATGCATGGCATGAACAATTGCTTAGAGATCGAATTACAGTGTACGTTAAGAATGAATTCCAACATGCATGACATGAACAATTGCTTAGAGATCGAGTTACAATGTACGTTAAGAATGAATTCCAACATGCATGGCATGAACAATTGCTTAGAGATCGAGTTACAATGTACGTTAAAAATGAACTCCAACATGCATGACATGAACAACATGCATGGCATGAACAATCTTTTGATTTGTACTCATCCTCTACAATTCCCCCCTATATATAGAACAATAGAAAGTCTCAACGAAAAACACGATCAAAACAATATATACTCATTCGCAGTTCAATCTTCTTCATCGTACTCTTAGCAAAATATACTCAAAACCGAGATCGACATCGAAAATGTGTGGAATGAAGGGAAAGAATTCCGATGTCTGCAACAACAATGTCGTTAACTCTACCAAGAAGCCTTCAAGTCTCCCCATTGATCATTCTACAGTGATCAACCTTGACCAGTACATACTCTCTCTCTCTCTATATATATATATATATATTTTACATTTGTATTTATGAATTATGATATAAAATGATAAATTGCAGTGGAGATCCGAAGATGTTCGGGGCGTATTGGGAGAGAAAGGAAGAAGAATGTGCGATAACGATAAAAGCATCGGAGTTAGTGAGTTATTTCAGTGCGGCGGGGAGTATTTGTTGGTTTATGCAGCCGGAGTTTAGAGACGCCGTTAAGAGGCTTCATGGAATGGTTGGGAACGCCATTACTGAGGGCCGTTATGTAGTGGTGGGAACGGGGTCGTCGCAACTTTATCAGGCGGCGCTTTACGCTCTTGCCTCTTCTGAAGGAGATGGTGAGCCAATCAACGTTGTCTCCGGTGTTCCTCACTACTCGGTAACATACTAACATGCACTGTGTCATTTGAACATATGAAAAGACATTTTTATTATTGTTGTTGTCTCCCATGAAGCTTCCATGTTTGATTTGAGCATTTAAGTCGATACAAAAAAGGGAAACTAATTGTTTCTTTATTTGTGTGCACATGGTTTTTGATACAGAAAATAAGATATGTGTCTTTCTAGCGATTGAAGAAAGTGTGTCACGTTTTTATAAACAAAATAAAATAAAATATTAAGGGTCGGTTAGGTAAGTTGGGTTTGTTTACTTGTGATTCAGAGTTCAATTGAGAATTGATTTATTTCTTTATCAGTTTTTTTTTTTGATTTTTTAGGGGTATAAGTGTTTTGGAGGTAAAATAAAGCAAAAGTAAACTTAGCGTTATCTGATTTATTCATATAATCCCATCGAGAAATAAATCTGAAAATAAACTATAAATCCGTATAAACTTGAAGTTGAAGTAACACTTGTATGAACAATGGTTGTTGCAGTCCTACCAGCCTCTAACGGATTTCTTGAAGTCGGGGTTGTACAAGTGGGCAGGAGATGCAAACTCGTATATGAGCGAGGAAGATAAGCCCTACATTGAGGTTGTTTGTTCACCAAACAACCCGTGTGGGTCACTTTGTAAACCGGTTGCGAAGAATTGTCAAGGAAAGAAGCTTTTAATCCATGATTTGGCATACTATTGGCCTCAATACACACCTATAACTTCCCCAGCTGATGAAGATATAATGCTATTCACCATCTCCAAATGCACCGGTCACGCTGGATCTCGTATTGGGTAAGCATTTATGCATCTGAGTTGTGTTTTGAACCATTAGGGTTAGGGTTTTGACACTATGAATTGTTTGATGCCATTGAAAGGTGGGCGATTGTGAAGGATGAGGCGATTGCGAGGAAAATGGTTAAGTACATTGAGCTTAGCACAATTGGAACTTCAAAAGAAGCACAAATCCGAGCAACAAAGATAGTGAACTCGATCTGTGATGACTACCTTGACTTCTCTGCTCCTGATTGCGAAAGGTTCTTTGAGTTTGGTTACCGTGTCATGGCTGAGCGATGGGCGAAGCTACGAGAAATTGTGAAGAGCAAGGAAGCTTTCAGTCTCCCTGAGTACCCTGAAAAGTACTGTCAATTCATGGGCAAGTGCACTCATCCAAATCCAGGTATCGAACAATGAATAGCTTTATCTCGTGTCTTGTTTATTTCGAAAATAATCGAATGTCGTGTTCTTTGTGCAGCATTTGCATGGATTGAGTGCAAGGAGGTCGATGATGGAGCTGCTCTTCTGGGGGAGCACAAGATTCTAGCAAGATCCGGAGAGAGATTCGGAGCTGATAACAAGAAAGTGAGAGTTAGCATGTTGGATAGTGATGAAAACGTGAACGTCTTCCTTCAAAGGCTATATGGAATTTAGGCATGGCGTGCACCCATTTTCTTACCTATCTATAAAGAACAAGCAAATCACAAGAATCAAGAGCTAATTGGGTTCAGTGACAATGATTATGTAGGCTATTTGGAAGATTGAAAGAGTTTTTTTTGTTATGCATTTATTTTGATTGGAGGAGCAATACCTTGGTCGTCTAAAAAACAATCTATCGTCACTCTAAGCACAACATAGGGCGGGTTTGTAGCAACAACAACTAGTGTGTTTAATGTTGTGCACTAGTACAAAAAGGTCGGGTAGTCCCCGGATATATTGTACATGGGTACCCGATTATTGAAGCGTGGTTAATGAGAGCTTAACAAACTACAAATGTTGCAGTCTTTGCAAATCAATCGAACTTTAAAAGAATAGACACTATGAGACCTAATATCATGTACACCATTAGTTTGATCAACATATGTCTCCAACTCCACTGAATTGCATCTCACCACTGCAAAGAGAGTTTTTCTATCTACAATGAAATAATGATTTTGAGATTCTTTACCAAGCATTATGCAGGTTGTTTGGAGGATTGAAAGAATAAAATCAAGTTATGCATTTATTTGAGTGGAGCAACATAGCTTGGTCGTCTAAAATAACAACCTATCGTCACTCTAAGCACAATATAGGCCGGATTTGTAGCAACAACAACTGGTGTGTGTCAACTGTTGTGGATGAAGCGAATGTTGAAAAAGCTTGGCTATAATGGAAACACAAATCCTGTCATTTTAAGTGACAATAGCTCTGCAGTCAAGCTTGTAAGGAATCATGTGATGCACGGAAGAAGCAAACATATTGATGTTCACTTTCATTTTTTTTGCGTGATCTTATAAATGAAGGGAAGATTCAGTTGAAGTTTTGTGGCGCACAACAAGTAGCAAATATTATCACTAATCCTTTGAAGCTTGAGACATCATGAGGAAGAAGAAGAGGTCTCGAGTGCAGCAAAGTTTCAGGATAATTTAAGTTAAAATAAGTCATGATTTGTAAGAACTTTATGTCTATTTGTGTATTTTTATTAGCAGTGTAGGCTTGAAGTTTTTTTTGGTAAAAAGTGTAGGCTTGTAGTCAGAAACACATTATTAGTATCTATTAAGCATTTTTGAATATTTATAATGGCTATTTAATAATTTCTTATTATTGATGCAATTAAGTTGGTTTTCATCGATAAGAATGAATTCCAACATGCATGGCATGAACAATTGCTTAGATATCAAGTTACAGTGTACGTTAAGAATGAATTCCAACATGCATGGCATGAACAATTGCTTAGAGATCGAGTTACAGTGTACGCTAAGAATGAATTCCAACATGCATGGCATGAACAATTGCTTAGAGATCGAATTATAGTGTACGTTAAGAATAAATTACAACATGCATGGAATGAACAATTACTTAGAGATCGAGTTACAATGTACGTTAACAATGAATTCCAACATGCATGACATGAACAATTACTTAGAGATCGAGTTATAGTGTACGTTAGTTGTTTTTTGGTGGAATACAGTGTACGTTAGTTTGGTCAAGTTCGCTTCGCATATATCCATGTATATAAACTACGCACCTTCCATATACAAATACACATGACTTGAACAAACAATGAATTCACTCCTCAATTAAACAAATATTCAAATATAAAATAGACATTTCAAAATAATAAATTAATTAAAAAATAAAATAGATTGCAGACACATCACATGCCATTTCATCCAACAATGCCAAATCATTATTTTCAATATTAAAAAAAAAATTACACATCTGCTGTATCAAGTTAGTGATTCATCAGATCTATGCCAAATTTGTCAAATTGATTAAGTTATCATATAATTTAGACTCAAAAAGAAAATTGTCATCTTTATTAATTGTTGTCCTTTTTTTTTTTTAATTTTGTATACTTACTTCTAAAGTAAGTATAAGATGGAATTTTTGGACCTATAATACGGTATATCAAAATATTTGCTTAAAGTTTTTCACTTAAAGAGATCATGCTTATAAATATCTAATTATTAGTCATGCGTAATTTATGTATATAATCATTTTACGGCAAAAGTCAACCTTCTAAAAAGAAAATCATACTATTGAGAATATATAAAATAATTAGCCGACCACATGGGCAAACAAACAATGTATGCAGGCTTTTCAAAAACATAATCACTGCTACTCATTTTTGGGTACAGTTTACGTTTTTAGTCGGCTTTCATCCAACTTCATGTAATTTATTTTCTTTTCGATATAACAAAAAGGGGTTTTATAATAATAATAATAATAATAATAATAATAATAATAATTTATGCGTTTGTCAAATTAAATTAATACATTATTTTAAACAAAAGGGTTCTTTCCTTTTAAAAAAAAAGGTCCTTATCAAACCAATATAATGCATTGGATTATACAATATAAATATATGGAAACATATTTCCTTGCCAAAATACTGATCACATGGATTTAGTTACATGAATATTACTATAAAAAAAATATTTAAAAAATCCATAATTACTAATATAATTGTCTGTTTTAGTAAATTAAAATACATGCAGATGCTACGATTTTTTATTTATTTTTGGTTAGAAGAAAGATGCCACGATTTAGGATCTTATCGATAATCTTTTGATTTGTACTCATCCTCTACCATTCCCCCCTATATATAGAACAACAGAAAGTGTCAACGAAAAACATCCTCAAAACCGTGATCGACATCGAAACAATATATACTCATTAGCAGTTCAATCTTCTTCATCACACTCTTAGCAAAATATCCTCAAAACCGAGATCAACAACGAAAATGTGTGGAATGAAGGGAAAGGGTTCCGATGTCTGCAACAACAATGGTGTGACCTCTACCAAGAAGCTTTCAAATCTCCCCATTGATCATTCTACTGTGATCAACCTTGACCAGTGCGTTCTCTCTCTCTCTCTCTCTCTATATATATATATATATATATATATATATATATATATATATATATATATATTCATTTTTATTTATGAAATATGATATAAAATGATGAATTGCAGTGGAGATCCGAAGATGTTTGGGGTGTATTGGGAGAGAAAGGAAGTAGAATGTGCGATAACGATAAAAGCGTCGGAGTTAGTGAGTTATTTCAGTGCGCCGGGGAGTATATGTTGGTTTATGCAGCCGGAGTTTGGAGACGCCGTTAAGAGGCTTCATGGAATGGTTGGGAACGCCGTTACTGAGGGCCGTTATGTAGTGGTGGGAACGGGGTCGTCGCAACTTTATCAGGCGGCGCTTTACGCTCTTGCTTCTTCTGAAGGAGATGGTGAGCCAATCAACGTTGTCTCCGGTGTTCCTCACTACTCGGTAACATACTAACATGCATTGTGTCATTTGAACATATGAAAAGACATTTTTATTATTGTTGTTGTGTCCGATGAAGCTTCCATGTTTGATTTGAGCATTTAAGTCGATACAAACAAGGGAAACTGATTGTTTCTTTATTTGTATGCACATGGTTTTTGATATTCAAATAAGATATGGGTTTTTCTATCGATCGAAGAAAGTGTCACATTTTTATAAAAAAAAATATTAAGGGCCCTTTAGGTAAGTTAGGTATGTTTACTTGTGATTCAGAGATCAATTGAGAATTGATTTATTTCTTTATAAGTTTTTTTTTGATTTTTTAGGGGTATAAGTGTTTTGGAAGTAAAATAAAGCAAAAATAAACTTAGCATTATCTTATTTATTCATATAATCCCACCGAGAAATAAATCCGAAAATAAACTATAAATCCATATAAACTTGAAGTTGAAGTAACACTTGTATGAACAATGGTTGTTGCAGTCCTACCAGCCTCTAACGGATTTCTTGAAGTCGGGGTTGTACAAGTGGGCAGGAGATGCAAACTCGTATACGAGCGAGGAAGATAAGCCCTACATTGAGGTTGTTTGTTCACCAAACAACCCGTGTGGGTCACTTTGTAAACCGGTTGTAAAGAATTGTCAAGGAAAGAAGCTTTTAATCCATGATTTGGCATACTATTGGCCTCAATACACACCAATAACTTCCCCAGCTGATGAAGATATAATGCTATTCACCATCTCCAAATGCACCGGTCACGCTGGATCTCGTATTGGGTAAGCATTTATGCATCCGAGTTGTGTTTTGAACCATTAGGGTTAGGGTTTTGACACTTTGAATTGTTTGATGCCATTGAAAGGTGGGCGATTGTGAAGGATGAGGCGATTGCGAGGAAAATGGTTAAGTACATTGAGCTTAGCACAATTGGAACTTCAAAAGAAGCACAAATCCGAGCAGCAAAGATAGTGAACTCGATCTGTGATGACTACCTTGACTTCTCTGCTCCTGATTCCGAAAGGTTCTTTGAGTTTGGTTACCGTGTCATGGCTGAGCGATGGGCGAAGCTACGAGAAATTGTGAAGAGCAAGGAAGCTTTCAGTCTCCCTGAGTACCCTGAAAAGTACTGTCAATTCATTGGCAAGTGCACTCGTCCAAATCCAGGTATCAAACAACGAATAACTTTATCTCGTGTCTTGTTTGTCTCGAAAATAATCGAATGTCGTGTTCTTTGTGCAGCGTTTGCATGGATGGAGTGCAAGGAGGTCGATGACGGAGCTGCTCTTCTGGGAGAGCACAAGATTCTAGCAAGATCCGGAGAGAGATTCGGAGCTGATAAGAAGAAAGTGAGAGTTAGCATGTTGGATAGTAATGAAAACGTGAACATCTTCCTTCAAAGGCTATCTGGAATTTAGGCATGGCCTGCACCCATTTTATTACCTATCTACAAGGAACAAGCAAGCATCATGAAATCAAGAGCTAATTGGGTTCAGTGACAATGATTGTGCAAGCTATTTGGAATATTGAAAGAGTGCATTAGGTTATGCATTTATTTTGATTGGAGGTGCAATAGCTTGGTCGTCTAAAAAACAATCTATCGTCACTCTAGTACAAAAAGGTGGGGTAGACCCCAGATATATTGTACATGGGTACTCGGTTATTGAAGAGTGGTTAATGAGATGCAATCCTCTATAATCATCATTTTATTTGTACTTGTAGCAAGTGAAAACGTGATAAGTAAACAAGAGCCCAAAAAGATTAAAAACCTACATATAAACAAAGATTAAAAAACCTGAGAACCTTCATGACATACTTGAGTCATGTATTTTGAAGGCTACAAATCACAAATTCTGACCATATATAAAGCAAAAGCTTACCTTTATCCCCAAATTTACATTCTAAAGCTATTATCGGGTACACCACCAATGTTTATCGATTTTTTAACTGTTATACATAGTCACAAACATAACTTTGCCATAAGATCCCATAAAGCCCAAAGATAGAATCAAATGTTCAAGTTATTTGAGATTCTCTCAAAGGTCACCCAACAACCAAAAGTTGTATGGCATGGAGGTTCTTTTTTTGTACAAAGAAAAGCAAGAAACCTGTAATTTGGATAGATGCATGGAAACAAGGAGATCTATTAGGCAACTCCTTTCGAAGAAGGACAATAGGGAAAAGGATACCGAAACAGAAGGGAAAATATGTAACAAGGGATACAATGGAACAGGAAAAAAACTCAAATATACAAGTGTTCTCATAACATCAACACAAGAACAAGTCCATCGGGTCAAAGCAAAGACATACGTTTTCTACTCTACTCTACATGTTATCATGCTATCACCAACCACCTCTAAACTGAAAGGAGAAACCTTACCGAACAACTTCTTAGGCTAAGTACACCGGTAACACTTCATTGTCATTTGCCAAGTATTTGTGAGCTGAGTCGAGCAATATAAGATCTATTGCAAGAACACTGATGGGAATAATTATATAGGAGTACTACATGAAAGAAGTCATGCTCGCTAGTAGACATGGGTCCGGTTTGGACTAAACCGCCAAATCGGCCCAAACCGACGGTTTAGGTTTGCCGGTTTGGTCAAAGCGTGGGTAACCGGTTTAGGTTTAGCCCAAACCGGTTGTTTAACTGCCGCTTTGGGTAATTTTTATTTTTCGATAAAAAAAAATTGACCAAACCGTTTGGTCCTACAAACCGGCGGTTAACCGGCGGTTAACCGGCGGTTTGGTCTAGTTTTCAAGTTTTTTTTATATACCGCCTAAACCGCCGCCAAACCGGCGGTTTAGGTTAAACCTATACCGGTGGTTTGAATTTCTACGGTTTAGATTTGGGTCCCATGTCTACTCACCAGGATTAAGATGTGCTGCAAAAGAGATATACACAATCATTTCCAGCATCTGATTCACACAAAAGATACACTCCTGTATGCCAATCCTCAAGAACACTAATGGGTCCTTGGAAGGCTTCGGGATCACATGAGTTTCAACCAGTATTTACCAACGTTGTTGGAAATAGTGGGTCGTTCAATGGTTACCTCTGTTAGGGAGTTCTGGCTGACTGGGGAGCCTCGACCAGGTTTGAAGGAGAAAGTGGTTGTAGTAATTCCGAAGGTCAATATGCCCTTTTATGGTTGAGTTGTTGCTTCGATCATATTGCGAGGGGTTGCTCTATTGCTAGGGAGCTATGATGTACTTGGCAACTATGATGCCTAATATCTTGTACACCGTTAGTTTGATCAGCATATATGTCTCCAACTCCACAAAATTGCATCTCTCCATTGCAAAGCGAGTTTTGCTATCTACAAGGAACTAGTGATTTTGAGATTCTTTACCAAGCATCAAGAAATCAGGAGCTAATCGGGTTTAGTGACAATGATTATGTAGGCTGTTTGGAGGAATGAATGAATACATCAGGTTATGCATTTATTGAGTACGTGGAGCAACATAGCTTGGTCGTCTAAAAAAACAACCCATCGTCACTCTAAGCACAACATAGGCTGAAATTTGTAGCAACAACAACTGGTGCTTGTCAACTGTTGTGGATGAAGCGAATGTTGAAAAAGTTTGGCTATAATGGAAAAACAAACCCTGCCATCTTTTGTGACAATAACTCCGCAATCAAGCTTGCAAGGAATCATGTGATGCACGGAAGAAGCAAACATATTGATGTTCACTTTCAATTTTTTGCGTGATCTTGTGAATTAAAGGAAGATCCCCTTGAAGTTTTGTGGCACATGCACAACAAGTAGCAAATATTCTCCTTAATCCTTTGAAGCTTGAGACATTTCTAAACTTGAGGAAGAAATTGGGGTCTCGAGTGCACCAAAGATTCAGGTTAATTTAAGTTAAAATAAGTCCTGATTTGTAAGAACTTTCTGTTAATTTGTATATTCTTATTAGCATTGTAGGCTTTGAAGTCATAAACACGTTATTAGCGTTTGCTAAGCATTTTTGATATTTATAATGGCTATTAATAGCCTCTTATTATTGATGCAATTAAGTCGATTTTCATTGATAAGAATGAATTCCATCATGCATGGCAGAGACTGAGTTACAGTGTACGTTAAGAATGAATTACAACATGCATGACATGAACAATTGCTTAGAGATCGAGTTACGGTGTACGTTAGTTGTTTTTTGGTGGAATAGTGAGGTCAAGTTCATTTCACATAAATGCATGCATATATATACTACGCACCTTCCATATGCAAATGCACATGACTCGAACAAACAATGAAGTAATGAACTCACTTCTCAAATAAACAAATACTCAAATATAAAATAGAAATTTTAAAATAATAAATTAATTGAAAAATAAAATAGATTGCAGACACATCACATGCCATTTCATCCAACACTACCAAATCATTATGGGCCCGTTTGGTTCCAACTCCGGAAACGGAAACGGAATGAAAACGAATTTACTCAATATGTACATCCTTATTCATGAAATTCTATGGAATCATTCCTTGTGTTTACATGCAAAATACACTTGTCTCCCCATATTTTGTTACCCTATAGGGTATCAAAAGTAATCAAATTACACCTCAATTACTTCAAATTATAAGGAATGATTCCAAAAACTTTCATGAATAAGGGTATACATATGGACTAGATTCGTTTCCATTCCGTTTCCGATTCCGGAGTTCAAACCAAACGGGCCCTATATTCATACATCTATATTAAAATATTGCCAACAACTAAATAATAAACATTTTTAAATATATTCGAATTATAATTGAAATTAAACCCAAAAGGTTTCTTTTTCAATTTTTAAAAAAAGACTTATTCAACTTAAGTAATTTATATCTCAAATATTCTGTATCAAAACAATATCAAATTTGTCAAATTGATTAAGTTATCACATAATTTAAACTCAAAAAGAAAATTGTCATCTTTATTAATTGTTGTCTTTTTCTTTAATTTTATATATTTACTTCTAAAAGTAAGTATAATCATGATCAGACAGGAAATTTTGGACCTATAATAACATTAATAAGTATATCAAAATATTTGTTTAAAGTTTTTTAACGTAAAGAAATCGTACTTATAAATATCTAATTATTAGTCATGTGTAACTTACGTGTATAATTATTTTACGGCCGAAGTCAACCTTCAAAATATAAAATCATAATATTGAGATTATATAAAATAATTAGCCGACCACATAGGCAAACAAATAATATATGCAGGCAGATCACAAACATAATCACTGCTACTCATTTATGGGTATTGTTTACGTTTTTACTCGGCTCTCGTCCAGCTTCCTATAACTTGCTTTCCCTTCGATATAATAAACAGAGGTTTTATAATAATAATAATAATAATAATAATAATAATAATAATAATAATTTATGCGTTTTCCAAATTGAATTAATAAGGGTTCTTTCCTTTTAAAAAAAAGTTCCTTATCAAACCAATATAATGCATTGGATTATACCATATAAATACATGGAAACATATTTCCTTGCCAAAATAATGATCGTTAGTTACACGAATACTATAAAAAAAAATATTAAAAAAATCCAAATTACTAGAATAATTGTTAGTTTTAGGAAATTAAAATGCATACAATTTATTATTTATTTTTGGTTAAAAAAAATAGTCCTTATCAAATTAACCAATATAATGCATTGGATTATACAATATAAATACATGGAAACATATCCTTGCCAAAATACTGATCACATGGATTTAATTACATGAATATATACTATTACAAAATTATTTAAAAATTATATGAATAATTGTTAGTTTTAGGAAATTAAAATACATGCAGATGCTATGATTTTTAATTCATTTTTGGTTAGAAGAAAGATGCCAGATTTAGGATCTTATCAATATAATCTTTTGATTTGTACTCATCCTCTACAGTCCCCCTATATATAGAACAATAGAAAGTGTCAACGAAAAACACGAACGAAACAATATATACTCATTCACAGTTCAATCTTCTCCATCACACTCTTAGCAAAATATCCTCAAAACCGAGATTGACATCGAAAATGTGTGGAATGAAGGGAAAGGATTCCGATGTCTGTACCAACAATGTCGTTAACTCTACCAAGAAGCCTTCAAGTCTCCCCATTGATCATTCTACTGTGATCAACCTTGACCAGTGCGTACTCTCTATCATTTTATATTTATTTATTTATATATATATATATATTTCATTTTTTTATTTATGATATAAAATGATGAATTGCAGTGGAGATCCGAAGATGTTCGGGGCGTATTGGGAAAGAAAGGAAGAAGAATGTGCGATAACGATAAAAGCGTCGGAGTTAGTGAGTTATTTCAGTGCGCCGGGGAGTATATGTTGGTTTATGCAGCCGGAGTTTGGTGACGCCGTTAAGAGGCTTCATGGAATGGTTGGGAACGCTGTTACTGAGGGTCGTTATGTAGTGGTGGGAACGGGGTCGTCGCAACTTTATCAGGCGGCGCTTTACGCTCTTGCTTCTTCTGAAGGAAATGTTGAGCCAGTCAACGTTGTCTCCGGTGTTCCTCACTACTCGGTAATATACTAACATGCATTATGTCATTTGAACATATGAAAAGATATTTTTGTTATTGATGTTGTTTCCGATGAAAGCTTGCATGTTTGGTATGAGCATTTAAGACAATACAAACAAAAGCAAACCGATTTTTTTTTATATGTATGCACATGGTTTTGGAATTTAGGGTCCGTTTGGTAGGTTGGGTCTTTTTACTTGTGATTTATTTGTGTTTCATTTAGTTTAAAAACCCAGGGTTCAATTGAGAATTGATTTATGTCTTTATAAGTTTTTTTTTGGTTTTTTAGGGGCATAAGTATTTTGAAAATAAAATAAAGCAAAAAAAAACCTCAAACATTATCTGCTTTATTCATATAATCCCATCGAAAAACAAATTCAAAAATAAACTATAAATCCATATAAACTGACTTTGAACTTGGAGTTGAACTAACACTTGTGTGAACAATGGTTGTTGCAGTCGTACCAGCCTCTAACGAATTTCTTGAAGTCGGGGTTGTACAAGTGGGCAGGAGATGCAAACTCGTATACGAGCGAGGAAGATAAGCCCTACATTGAGGTTGTTTGTTCGCCAAACAACCCGTGTGGGTCGCTTTGTAAACCGGTTGCGAAGAATTGTCAAGGAAAGAAGCTTTTAATCCATGATTTGGCATACTATTGGCCTCAATACACACCTATAACTTCCCCGGCTGATGAAGATATAATGTTGTTCACCATCTCTAAATGCACCGGTCATGCGGGATCTCGTATTGGGTAAGTATTTATGCATCCGATTTATGTTTTGAACCATTAGGGTCGCGGTTTTGACACTTTGAATTGTTTGATGTTGTTGAAAGATGGGCGATTGTGAAGGATGAGGCGATTGCGAGGAAAATGGTTAAGTACATAGAGCTTAGCACAATCGGAACTTCAAAAGAAGCACAAATCCGGGCAGCAAAGATAGTGAACTCGATCTGTGATGACTATCTTGACTTCTCTGCTCCTGATTCCGAAAGGTTTTTTGAGTTTGGTTACCGTGTCATGGCTGAGCGATGGGCAAAGCTACGAGAAATTGTGAAGTGCAAGGAAGCTTTCAGTCTCCCTGAGTACCCTGAACAGTATTGCCAATTCATGGGCAAGTGCACTCGTTCAAATCCAGGTAACTAACAACGAGTAGCAAAGCTCATGTCTTGTTTTTTCGAAAGACTGAGAAAATAATCGAATGTTATGTTCTTTGTGCAGCGTTTGCATGGATGGAGTGCAAGGAGGTCGAGGACGGAGCTGCTCTTCTGGGAGAGCACAAGATTCTGGCAAGATCCGGAGAGAGATTCGGAGCTGATAAGAAGAAAGTGAGAGTTAGCATGTTAGATAGTGATGAAAACGTGAATGTCTTCCTTCAAAGGCTATCTGGACTTTAAGCATGGCCTGCAGCCATTTTCTTACCTATTAGCATTTTGTTCTTCAAAAGTGAATAAGCAGATTTGTTTACAGTGAACTCATTTATACTCAATACAATTATGCATTCACAACCAAGAAAAGACTACAATTTTTAGCTCAAACCAAGGGGACACTTAGCCATAACTTGGTCACTCTTCGACGGCCTAAAGGGTGTGCTAGAACCCAATAGAAGCAAGAATCTCACTCCTAAGACCGCGTAGTAAGAATCTCGCAAATTACGGGATTTGTGCTAAAAAATCTATAAGACAACAAATTTGAGGAATCCTCAGTTTTGTCTTCAATTCAATATTCAAGTTTACACTACTTCATCCACTACTTGACACACTACCTGACCAAGCTAAATAATGAAATCAAACAAATAAAACACATCAGTAATTGACAAATCAGTACTACTTGACACATTAACTGACCAAACTAAATAACGAAAATGAAATTAAACAAATAAAACATATCAGTAATTGACAAATCAGTAGTTGAATATAGACTACTGCAGAAACGAAGCATTAGCTGTTCGAGTCTACTTGTTGCATAAAATGTTACAGTAACGTTTCGGACGACAAACCAGAGTTCTGATCTTGAATTCAGGGGAGGAAAAAAAAAAACCTGTCTCTAATAGACTGTAAGCTTGTCTCATGGTTAACAAAACATCAGCAATAGTATACAAAAATGTTACAGTAACTTTTCGGACGACAAACCAGAGTATTGATCTTGAATTGAGAAAAACATGTCTCTGTAGCCTGGAAGTTTGTCTCATGTTCAACAAGACATCATCAAGTAGTATACAATTGCAAGTTTCAACAAAATATGAGATAAGAATGCCAATTTTGCTTCTTTTTTTTTTCAGTATTCAAAATCTGTAACATAACTCCTATGCATTAGAACTATGATAAAAAGAGGAAGTTGCCTGTGGCCTGTAAGAACACCAAATCCCCATAGAGGTCCTCCTGGAGTTGCAAACTTTGGGTGTATAACTGAACATTGGTTTCGAATTATAGATGACTGTTTACATCAGTCTCAGTTCATATTCACCAGCATTTGTTATGTATCTAACCCATGGGAGAGATTGGTACCCACTCTTTTCAATGATCTTCAAATAGCGAACCTGCAAAGTAGACATTTTTAATAAATCAAACAAAATTATCCAAACCAACGTACGTTGAATATAAGCAATCCATTTGTCTATCAAGCCAAAACTCATGTTTCTCAAGAGATTGGTACCCACTCTTTTCAATAAATCAAGCAAGACTATCCAAACCAACGTACCTGAATTCCTGAAACAGTAAAATAGGGTATTTCAAAGTTGACACGTATTGGTGCTTTTCTTTCAGGCAGCTCCTCTTCAGAAGTGATGCTAGGAAGTTTGAACTCGGCTCTTAGCATGTATTCCTATGCAGTTTCAGTTTTCAAAATAGTGAGAAGAAAGTGGAAGTTCCAAGGATAACATATTAATGTTCATTGTTCACTATAGTAGCTTATAACTATTGCCAACTAATGCTTCTCATGAGACTTGAAATCTATAGTTCAATAAAAGCATTCGATTAAAGAGCCAAAACCCACCTTCCCACCAGGGAAAGATCTTATCTTCCAGACAATTGCGTCCTTTTCAGGTGCATATGAAGCAGATCCCATTGATGTCCTAATATTTGGGTTGGTAGCATCTGAAGGCACAGGGAGCTCAATCTCGACATTTCCAGCAGTGCTGTAAAGATGCATTGTCAGTGGCAAATGAAGTTTATGCTAAAGGCTTGTAAGTTCTCATTTAAAATGAAATACGACAAATAATTCTTCAATAGCAACAAAATTTGAGCAGGCTTTACCTCCGTTCCTTAAACTGACTTCGAGCTTTTACCATAAATTCAATTCTACTCTTTGAATGTTTTTCAACCTGAGCTTCCACCCAGATTAAAGGCTTCACCTAATGCAAGAACAAGTAGCAATTGACACATATCACCATAGGGTATTGATCAAAATGTGGAACAGTAGCAGCAGGAAAGACAAAGCATTGGCAGAAATATGAACCTGTGTATTTAGTCTATACGTCATAAGATCAAAGGCTCCATCAGGAGGTATGAAAGATATAGTCCTATCATTCTCGTAACGAGCTAAACGTACACACCTAACCATATTAAGGGAATTTAAGCATCAAACAAAAGCTAAGAGGTGTAATTATATCATTTCATGATTTAGTTATTATATCATTATGAACAATAACTGATACATACTGATGAAATTTGATGTCATCCATCTCAATAGACTTTCCCTTTGTTGCTCGCCCTTGTGCCTCAAGCAAAACTCTGTCATTCAGACCCAGCTTACACTCTGGCATACCACTGGAACAAATGACAAAAACTAGTTCTGAGCTCTCAGCATGGGGAATTCAGTAGGAAAAAGGTTAGAAACTTAATCCCTAAAGAATGACAGAAACACCGAGCCATATTTGATACATGCTCACCAGCGCTCAAGCAAGCACCAAACGCAAGAAAAAAATCAGATCATGTTCAACTCAATCTGCTACCCTCAACAATCACCATGCGTCAATTTCTTCATATTAGAACCAAAGCATGACAAGTATGATTTATCAGGTCATCAGGATGCCACTAATAATTAAACAGAGCATCATATACATCCGCAATGATGAATGAAATTTGAATCAAACAGAAGAAGACATTAAAAAGAAAAACCAATTAAGAAGGAACCAAAGGAAGAATTTTGTTTTTCTTTGTCAAGACCTTTTTCAACTGTTTACATCATAAAGACGGTCAACATACCTTAAATATGTTCTCATCTTCAAAGCACCAACAACATCTGACCGAATTATTTGTCCATTGCTATTAACAAGCATATTAACGCTCTCAACAACATCCAAGAACACCTAATGAAACAAAAGTATTTTTTTTCACGAACTGAGTCCAAGACCTAAGTGAAAACTTAAACAACACAGACTCACTTCATTTTTTCTATATGATATCCCTTCACTGCGCCAAGATACAGCATTCGTCACAGCCATTGGAGGCCTCTGGGTAACCTCCATCTTATAAGCATCAGTTTTGATGAATTCACTGAGAATCTTTGCTTCAGTAAATTGGGGGTAGCCAAAGTCCATGATTTCATCAAGCAATTCGTACTGTAGATATACACGACGATAACATATTATTTCTGGACTTTATAATTACCTAGTGCATAGAAAGAGATTTCAAAATTTTGTCATACCACTACAACAAAATTATCCCGAAGAGATTCTTCTTCTAACTCTTCAAAGTAATGCTTAAAAACCTGCAATGGAAGTATGAACCCAAATAAATGACTATTATATGAAGCATTGTTTCCTCTTAAGAGAAAGTCATACTCACCATGTAAATTTCGTGGAGAACAATAATAAAGCATAAGTTACAGCATTTTAAAGCAGGACTAGTAACCACAAGCAAATCTTACATCAACTAGACGATGTAGAAACAGAACAAGGCTAGCAGCATTGCAGTTCTGTCTAGATGCCAACATCAAGTAGACGTTGTTGTGTTGGATAAACATGTATGTGACTCCATCATCATGAACAACAGGATCTTGAGATTGTGGATCCCCCTGATCAAATTAAGAGCACAGTATGAGAAAATAGTGCAATTCATAGGATGCTTTGAAACATGATCTCCCACCTTCCACTCTTTCCAGTGTAATTCAGCAAGACGTCATCACATCTCAAGCATACCAATAAAATATTTAGATTACGATAAGGCATGATAGCATACAATGAATTACAGCACGTTCAATAGACGGAATGCTGAAGAGCACCTTGAATCAATAAACTAAAGAAAAACCATCGTTGAAAGTCATAGTCCAGCAAATTCAAAAGTGAAATTGCATTTTAGCTGTCATAAGCAAGTACATCAACTTAATGTGGATATGCACAATTTGAGAACCCTAATTCATCGATAAGGGAGACCGGACCTACAATCTCACTCCATACATGATCAAATACATCAAAACTACTCACTACTGTAAGAGAACCAGCTCATAGTATCACCGGTAGCACCTATTAAATTCATAAACCAATCCAATTGCGTTGCATATAACTTAAGATCACGGGAATTGAAAGTGCCGAATTCCACAAGCAAGAAGCCGGTAAATAGATAGAGATAAAGAATAAGAAAAAAAAATTAAAACCTCTTTTTCGATGAGCTTGGTGAAAAATCGTTCAGCCTGAAGAGAAGATACATCGCCACGGTAATCCCTACAAATGAGAACACGGCCTTTGATATCCAAAAGGAACAGCGCCGAGGCTGCTCCTGACATTTCACTCTGAATCTGCAAGTGAATCAAGCAGAGCCTTTGTCTGTTCAAATAATCCCCTCAAAATTGACAGAAAATTTCTTCGAATGCAAGATCGGATCACTGCTCTTCTTTGGTCAACATCATATCAATGCGCAAAAGCAATTGGAAGAAAAAAAAAAAAAAAAGATCAAAGGAATTGAAACCACAAGTAATGGAATGAGTTCGTAAGGGATTGATTGATTGCTAGTCAGGATGAGAGCTAGCGTTGAAGCTCGACCATTTTCTTCTTCGCACGACAGAATGAGAGCTAGCGTTTACAAGTAAGCTGATAATTCGGTTTGATCTGCTTATAAAAACTTGCATGAAATAAACGGGAAGGTGTTTTTTTTGGCAGACCGGGTTGATAACTATGCTGATCCGGTCCGGGCGAGCGTGACTGGTCTGGAGCAACATTACTAATGCGCTTTTCCATGTTTGGGCCGGAAAATTTCAGCCCAACAAAACATTGGGCTAATATGTATTTTTAAGGTTTTGTAATTGTGGATGTTTGCCATTGGGTTGGTAACTATGGATGGTTGATGGGTCGGATGATGGGTGGATAAAACGTTCACCCGGATCTTATTCGATCCGCCACACGCTTCATCCACCACCCTTTTTATCCGTCTTTTAACAGGTTATCCCCTTTTTCATTGGATCGGGTGGACGAAATTATTTGAGTATGGGTGAATTTGTCATCCCGAGGTAGAGGGTTGCCTTCTAGGGATCACTAGGAATTCTTTGACTAGCCAGAACTAAATATTTAATTTCTCTTCTCAAAGGTGGAGTCTGATGTTTCACCTACTTAATATATGAATCATAAGTTCGTTGGAAAAGGGGGTGTCCGTACGGATAGAGGATAACCCCACGGATTTTATACCTTTCCTCGGGTTCGTCGGACAATAGGGCCTGCATCCTTTAGTCAATCGGGAGAGGCATGTTCCTCATATCAAGAACAAAAAACAGGGACGCCACTCAACTGCTTAGACCGGGACTATTCTTTGGGTTAGGATCAAGGGCTCGCTATCATTTTAGTTGCCGCTCCAAGAAGCAAAAGGACAAAGATGAAAGTGAGTTGGCATGCATGATACTTCCTCCCCCAATAAAATAAATAGATATTTGGGTTATGATTCAATCAAATCTAAATCTTTTAAAAGCCTCACCATCCAACCTAAACAATCTTGTTTTATTGAACATGAAGAAATAAAGAAGTCATTCTCACTCTTTGAACTATGAATCGATGGATCTAGGGTTCTATCTTTCAACTATGAATCGACGTATCTAGGGTTTTCTCTTCCGACGCTGTAGATGATTGTCTTCTTAAGTTTTTTCCTTTGTTCCGATGTTTGTCTTCTCATATCTAGGGTTCGTTTGTACAATGAAGAAGGCTTTTTTTTTACAAAATAGGCCATGAGGTTCGTTTGTATAGAGAAGGCTTCAAAATTTGTTGTTGTTCGTTGATTATTCAACACCATACCAACTTCTTTCTCAAATTTTGTTCAAATAGATGGTAAGAGGAGGACAAGGACAAGAATGTAACAAATTTCACATATAAAAACAAAAATCCCTTAATATCTTATATGAAAAGATATGTGAATCATTTTCAAATATTTTGAAAAACAAATTAAAACACCAATCCAATTTACAAATTTGAAACCACACAAAAAGGTAGAAAATAGTGTGGTCCATCGAAAATCTAAAATAATCTAATTCATATGTTAACTAAACACATCTTCCACGTAACAAAAGTGAAATCGTACATCATGTGAGTGTTGTAGAGATGTGCTTACTGTTAACTATAATATTCTTATCTATCTATTTAGAAAAATCTTACGGTTAGTTATAGATACTAGGTTAGATAAGATCTTCCTCATAAAGATCTTCTATCATTATATATATATATATTTATCATTTTGTCACAGCAATAAACAACTTAATAATCATTCATCTTATCTGCTCATACTTACTGTCTAGAGAAGGGAACCATTTAATACGGTATAGTCTATACCGACCAACTGTAAACTTTAAAAATGTTAATGTAGATTTCATCGTGGTGGCTCGATATTATTACGGTGTAGTTTGGTTCAACTCTGATAGTTTATGTAAATATTAGGCATATTATGTAATTATTCTCAATTGTATTTCCTATATGTACGTTATGTAAAGGAAATTCTAAGGGGAATTTATCCGATCTCTCTCATCATAACATGGTATCAGTTTGTTACAATCCATAATCTCTCCCTTCTTTTCACGTTTCCGCCTCCTTCTTCACCTCAGCCGTCGGCGCCGTCCCCCTGCAACCGACCGCCGAGTGCCCTAATCCCTCTTCTGTTCTACGACACCTACAATATCTACAGAGAAGAAACAAATGTTTCATTCAGCTCTTGGGATATCCAACATCAAGAACAACATCGCTCTCGTTCTCGATCATGACATGCCATATGTTTCTTGGGTCACTCTTTTTCGTGTCACCGCCAAGGCACATAATGTCTTGGATCATATTGACGTTAAAGTTCCTCGTCCAGCAGATATTGACGATACTTTTTGGAACCAAGTTGATGCAACGGTTCTCTAATAAATTTACAGTACGGTCTCTAAGGGCATTCTTCTTCAAATTCTCGATCCTGACGACACCGCTCTCAAAGAATGGGGTCAAATTCAGGATATTTCCAGGACAATATGCACACGCGCGCAGTCTATCTGGAACATGAATTTTTCAACTGTAAATTGGTGTTTTCTGCTTCCATGTCCGCCTACTATCAACACATGAAGGCTTTATCTGATCAACTCAAAGGTGTCGAGTCTCCAATTACCGACAACATGTTAGTTCTTCAACTTTTGTCTAGGTTGCCTGCTGAGTACAATGCTACTACGAGTTATATTTAGCAATCGGATCCGTTGCCGACGTATCAAAAGGCACGTTCACGAATCACAACTCATTCTCGAGGAAACTCAAATGACAAACCAAATCTCGGCCGGAAAAGACTCGACCGCCTTGCACACCTCCGTTGGCGGGGCGCCGTCGAAGCAGACCGCTGAACGCCACAGCTCCTCCACATCTGCCCAATCTCTCTCATTCTCACAAACTCATTTTTTTTTCAATTTAAGATTTAGTTTGTTTGATGTAACAAATTTTATTTTAGGGTTTTGCATAGTCCATCCATCAATTCTCTTTAATTACACTTTTTTTTAGTCCGTTAAAAACTATATTTACAAATAATTATTTTTAGTACACTTAAAAGAAGTTTGTTCATCCAAACATCAATTCAAATTATTTTTAAAAAAAAAATTTCGTTCAATCAACCAACTTTGATGATAAACTCGAGTTTTTTCAAACTGATAGTAAAACAAACCAAAATTTACTTGGATTCGGTACAGAATGAATTCCACCTGAGGACAATCATGGACAGTTTCAGGAAGTTCAATGATGAGTGCATACTGTGCATGAAACGACAGTATAATTAGTGTACGACGACAACAAGGCTAAATGAAACCATATATATATATCTTCTTCCTCGACGAAACTCATAAATGAATATTGACTGTGTGTTCCAGGCAATTGTGTGTACAAACTTGCGAAAGGAGCAGTGTAATATGATAATAAACAGCTGTATACGTAAAGAAAGGAAATTAATAATGTTAAGAAGCATGTGATGTTGTATTATTGTGGTTGTTACCTTCTGCTCAAATATCTTCATAATCATATCTTAACAACTATGTTTTTCTTCATTAATTTAGTTAATTTGTTTCTACCGACGACGTAGGTTTTTGTCTCATTTTCCCTGCCATGTGATTCAAGACGAAACCACCTGCCTGCATGTTCAGTCTGCATCAAAAACCCTAATTTCTAGTTTGTTTTCTTAATTTGTGATTAGGGTGTGTTGAGACGTAGGGAAAAGAATCTCACATCGATATCACGCAATCAAGTGAACCTACTATATAAGTATTCGGGCTACTCCTCCTATTGCCAATTGGTTTTAGGATGGAACTTCGTGTGATTGTATGTGTGGTTCGCTTGACGTGCGCCCTCCGCGTCATTTGGTCTCGGGTCCGGTCTCCCGACTTCGGGGATTAGCTAAAAGAGAATGAAATGTGAAACCCGTCGAAAGAAAAAAGAAATTGTGGGTGAGCTAAAAAGAGAATGAGATGCTCGACCCAAGAAAGAAAAAGAAAAAATGTGTGAAGTGTACGTTAACTAGTTCAGGTAGTTAACACTTGAGGGGGAGTGTTTAGACGTAGGGAAAAGAATCTCACATCGATAACACGCAATCAAGTGAACATACCATGTAAGCATCCGGACTACTCCTCCTATTGCTAATTGGTTTTAGGATGGAACCTCGTGTGCTTGTATGTGTGGTTCGCTAGACGTGCGTCCTCCGCGTTATTTGGTCCCGGGACGAATATAAGAAAAAGTACCATGGGCGTACCCTTTTTTACGGTTCAGTTCACAATTCACGGTTCTCAGTTTATTAATATATGGGTTATGGTCTAGTCCAGATTCAGGACGGTGAAAAAATGTAAACCGTAAATATATAAAAAGATATTCATTAACAACGACCCTAGTATATATTGACGAATTACATGTGCACTTGCTCTTCGGCCTCTCTTTTTCTGCTTGTTTGAGTTACGCACCACACTCTAGTTTGTTTTGTTATCAACGTTGTTCTCCTACATTTGTTATTATCGTACACTTGGAAGCGTACACTTACGGAGGGAGTTTACGGTAGCTGATTGACTGATATGTTACAAATATATCGATTTCTTCTCCCAAACGTACACCCTTCAAGGTAACAAGCTTTAACTTCACCTCTAATAAACTCAAGGTTTTCAAACGGACCATTTGTAGTAATGCAAATAAGTGCTTGTCAAATGAAAGTTGGTCTGAATACGGTCCTCGGACTAGAATGGCCCATAGCAATCTAGAAACCATATATATTGCTCGTTTGTCGAATCGGTCCGGATGCACAATCCTAAACCTATTTGTGATAGCAAGTTTCAAACTAAATAATTTTCCAAGGACTAATAACATAGTATACTTGAGTTAATAAAATAAATATTATAAAATTTCTAGTAGGAGAGTTAATGCTAATGAATATGAAATACGAGTAAAAAAAAGTAGGGAAATTTCGGATGGTACCCTCGTGGTTTGGGGTATTCCGGATTTTGCCCAACACTTTTTTCAAGTTCGGATGGTACCCCTAAGTTTATGTTGTTTTCCGGATTTTGCCCAAATTCATTAAATTTTTTTAAAATTTCATTAAAAACATACAAAAGAAAATAAACTAAAATTAAAAAATAAATTAAAATAGAAAAAATAATTTATTTATTTTAAAACTAAAGTAAAACAGTAACTTCTTTTTTTAAAAAAATGTTTTATATTAATTTAAAAATTAATTAATTAGATAATTTTTAAAAAATTAAAAAAATCAGTATTTTATTTTATTTAAAAAAATAAATAAATAAGGATTCTTTTAAAAAAATTTAAAAAAATTTTACTGTTTAAAATAAAGTAAAAGGAAATTTATAAAATAGAAAACTGATTTATTTACTTTTATAATAAATTAAAACAGTGAATTTGTTTTCAACTTTTTAAAAGAACCTTTTATTTTATTTATTTTTTAAATAAAGTATAACACTTATGTTTTTAGATTTTGTGAAAAAAATGTTAATTTAATTTATTTATTTTTAAAATAAAATAAAACAATGATTTTTTTGAATTTTTTAAAATTATGTAATTTATTTATTTTTAAATTAATATAAAACATTTTTTTAAAAAAAGAAGTTGCTGTTTTACTTTAGTTTTAAAATAAATAAATTATTTTTTCTATTTTAATTTATTTTTTAATTTTAGTTTATTTTCTTTTGTATGTTTTTAATGAAATTTTAAAAAAATTTATGAGTTTGGGCAAAATCCGGAAAACAACGTAAACTTAAGGGTATCATCCGAACTTGAAAAAAGTGTTGGGCAAAATCCGGAATACCCCAAACCACGAGGGTACCATCCGGAATTTCCCAAAAAAGTATAAACTAATTGTAATGGATAATCTAATAAAAATAACTCAAAAATAATTTCAAACATAACTCAAAATAGTACTCGAAAAATTCAAATTAATACTACACAAAAGTTTAAACTAAGAGATTCAAAATTTTAAACTAATAATATAAAAAAATATATACTGAAAGAGTAACAAATATGAATTTATTTTGTAAACTAAAATAAGACAGATGATCTAAGAAAAAATTTAAATACTACATAGAATAAAAAAATTTGGAAAAAAAATTGATGATAAAATTATAGGATAAAAAATTAAAAGAAAAATAAATTATAAATTATAAAAAGATTTAAATTCCATGAAAAAATAATAATCTAGTTTTTTCCCTGATGTTTTAATTATCGAAGGAAATTTTAAAATTTTAAATTTGTTTTAATTAATATCAACTATTTAATCTATAAATCAATATTTCATATTTTATCTATTTAAAGTATTAATTTTTTTTTATCATTGATTCATTTTTATAAGAATTTTTTTATCTTCACCGGTAAAATATGATATTTACCTTCCCATACTATCCCTCTGCCGATTTTTGCATGTTATGGTTCTCTCATAGCTGTTAGTTCATCTGTCGATTTTTTTAATCTTTCGATCCATCAGACTTGTGTCATCCAATGCACCGGACCGCTTTCCTTTATAAAAAAAAATGATATACTATACCGCCACAATAATAATTTCATCATGTATAACCAAATGGAGCCTAAGTTTTAATTTGAACTCATCGAACTATAAATCAAAGCTTAATTAGCTTAGCCACCGTTTGGTTGTAGCACCGAAAAATGAAATAAAATGGAAATGAATCTAGTTCTTATTTGGATTATGTTCTTGAATTTGTTTGGAATTTTTTTTTGTGATTTTATGCAAAATACATTTATTTTTTTATTTTGTATCCTATAGGGTATCATTATTAAAACTAATCAAATTCTACTACAATTACTTCAAACCAAAAAAATGATTTAAAAATTTTTCATGGATAATGATATAAGTATAAACTAGATTCGTTTCAATTCTATTTTCAAAATTTTCATGGTTTGAACTCCGGAATCGGAAACGGAATGGAAACGAACCTAGTCCATATATATACCCTTATTCATGAAAGTTGTTGGAATCATTCCTTGTGATTTAAAGTAATTGAAGTTGAATTTGATTACTTTTGATACCCTATAGGGTAATAAAATATGGGGAGACAAGTGCATTTTGCATGTAAACACAAGGAATGATTCCATAGAATTTCATGAATATGAATATACATATGGACTAAATTCATTTCCATTCCGTTTCCGTTTCCGGAGTTGAAACCAAACGGGCCCTTAGATCTTTCAAATTTCAAAATTAGGTTTAAATTGTTACAAATATAAAACAAATTGTTTTGAACGTGTGAAGTGATGGGCGATATTCTCTTGCTAAGTTTGACTACATGAGGAGAATAGAATCATCAATCATTACTACATAGGATTTGAGTTGCAATTATATAGTCCCATGTTCTTACATGACCATCTGTTTTTGGTATCAAAAAAACATAGTTCAAAATCTATCATTCTATTTTAAGCAAGCTACCAACCACCCTACACGCATATACTCAAATGCACCCTTTTATAGTAAGTCATTGTGTGATAAATTATATATGTATATAATATATATGATGAGTATAGATTATATGAGAACAAACTTTATCATGTAATCATGAGAACAGTTCGTAGTTGTTATTAGTTTTGTTACGAATGTATCATATCGTTTAATGCATTATTCGTAGTTATTGTTGGTTGAATGGATTATTCGTAGTTTTTATTAGTTTCAGAATATTATTTATCTAATAATTATGATATCACCCTAAATCTCGACTCTTAATACTCATCATCCGACGGTCTAAGATTGTTCTCATGATTACACGATAAGGTTGTTCTCATGGGAACCGCACCCTATATATGATGATGAGGTTCCCGTAAAAACAAACACAATTCAGAATTGAAATCGCTGTGAATCGATGTAAATTTAAATGTAAATATTTTTATATTCCTGTATGAGAATTTTAAAATTATATCAATTAAAACTTTTTTTTGTTTTTGTAATAATATACATTTTTAGTTTATAAAATAAATATTATTTCTAATTTTGTTACGGTTGTAGAAGAAGAGGATCCTACATTATTTTTTCCCACTTGTTCAGTGAGAAATTTCATTGTAAAATCTTATTATTTCTAGGCATTTGTAGGTTATATGTTAAAGTGTTCTCCAAAGATAAAAATGAAAATTTCTCAAAAAGTGGATCTTTTTGTAATAGGTTTTATGTAGAACATACCCTAAATATTAGGGGTGAACATAAATCCCGATTAATCCCGTCCCGATTCATATGGGATTTGAAAAAGATCGTGTTTCCCGTCTCGATCCATGAAAAATTTGCAGGATGGTACGTGGGATGGAAACTTCTCATCCCGATTAATCTCGTCTCGTCCCGCATATATATAAACAATATTTTTATATTTAAAAAATATTATAGATAAATAATATATATAAATTATAATATTATATTGATAAGAATTATAAAGGTAATAAAATACTAAAAGAGTATAAACACTAAATGTCTTGTACGGTTATACACTTCTCATCCCGGTTAAATGCATGATATTTTGTTAACTATTTGTTGTGATTGACATGTAAAAGAATATTATCTTTTGTAAACTATTGTTAGGCATCACATGTATAAGTTATTTGTTGTAATTTATCATTAGATAGTGCAGTGCTAGGTTTTTTTAATGTAAATTGGAAAGACACATTTTGGTGTAACTTGTATTCGATTTGAATGTACTAACTACCAACGTAGGGCTCTTGAATCGGTAATTCGGTATCGAATTTGATTTTATCATTTGTGTCTTTAAACATGAGAGAAAACAAGTACAAATGTTGAATATAACCAATGCAGGATTCTTGCGGGATTAGGCCCATCCCGTTCCACGTGGGACAAGGCTCGCACGGGACAAAGAAAAAAAATTGTAAATTTCGTCTTGTCTCACTTATAACTTACGGCACGCGGGACGACCTCAATCCCGTCTCGTCCCGTCCCATGCCCAGCAGGACTAAATATTGTCAACGTACGTTACTCAACATGTTAAAGTGATTGAGTGTAACTGTTACAACTTCAGACAAACTCATCCTATCATCCGCTTGCTAGGGGGTGGCCGACGCTGAGGTATTTGGATCTAGGTATACAATGATGATGGCGATTTAGATAAGTATTTCAAGCCAAAGTTGTGCCTAGAGCTAAGTTTGGTACGATTCAATTCAACATTTTGTTCGTTCGATTTTGATTGTGTCATATTTCTGTAATTCGGATTAGGTATTATTTATCGTTGGATGAATTGCATTGTGGTATCGTACTACTACAGTTAAGTGCCTTTTTTTCTTTGAATAAGGGATACTAGCACATGCAGAGAGAAGGAAGCAAGGAGGAATAGCGCAATCATAAAGGCTAGTGAAAGGGCTTACAAGAAGAAAAACGTCTTCAATGGCTAGATAAGTGAGTAAGAAAGGGAACAACCTAGGATAAGAGTCGCAAGCGCAACACATCTATTTCGGGTACAATTCTATAGTAGAGCCGGACCGCCGACGAATAATAGGTACCTTCACCCCATGTAGAGCTAGTGAGTCGTGTAATAGGCGACCATTCCGCGTGGTTCGGGATATATATATATGTTCTAAATATTTGATCATTTAAAAAGGACGAGATTTTGGATAGGTTGCTCAGTCCGGATGCACCCTGTGTGTATTCATCAGAACCAGACTTTGAGTCTTGCTAGTCTGCCTGGCCTGGAGCCCTTGTCCATATCCATTTGTTTATCCGGTTGGGTTGACCCGGCTTCACCCAAGTATAAGCAAAACATAACACCTGCTAACAAGGTTAAGAAACCTTAAACATGTTTCCTATTTATATTCGTAAAAGCGTGAATTGAGATCAAAGACGACAATCTTACACGCATCTGATGGGTGCTTGAAAATTCGTTCCGACAAAACGGATAAAAACTTAGGTGAGAAGTGCATGGGGTAATAAGTGGGTCGCAGAGGGATAAGAATCTCAAGACCAATCACCCAACCCACTTCCCACACTCTTTGTTCTTTTAATATAAATATTTGTTATGCTTTAATAACTTATAAGATTTTATGGTCAAAACATTTTTATTACTAGTCAAACACCGCACGCTTCGCGTGCGGGTGTAATGAGAAGTGATACATGAATTGAATTCTTAAAAGTAATAGTTCTTGTCCCTCTTCAAGAACAAATGGAAACTCCAAAGGCTAACTTCAATACACCTCTACAATAATATATCTCATTGTCCTCATAAGTTCCATTATCTGCCACTTGTAAACGTTTATTCTCATCTTCATAAAAAATCAACTTCTTTTTGGACAACACCATTAAACAAAAATGGCCTAAATATAAAAAACTGCGGATTCTCAATCTCTTGATGATGCTCATGATGTTACTCGTGGTCATAGAAGAATAGTTCGCTTCCCGTGGCGGTTGATGTAGCTGTAGATATATGTTTCTGCAAGGGATTGCGTCCTCGTCAACCATTTACAAATGGCAAATCTTCTCAAGCTCACCTTCTACTATTATGGTATAATCAAAAACCTGAAAATCAATATCCAAAGCTTAGACAATTAGAAATAAATTAGGCTAGGAAATCACAAGAAAAAGCTACTCTGATTGATCCAAACTCATCAAATAATAATAAACTTGATTTTCACTAAATGAGCCAATAATGATTCAAGTTGAGCAAAATTTATGTATGCAGACTCCGAAGTTTCTTTCATTAAAAGATGTTTGTCAAAACAAAGATCAAATGAACAAGTTGGGTAAAATTTTCAAGTTGTATTTGGTGCTATTCTAAGTTTTGAATGATTGAAATCTTCTTCTAGTATTATGAAGAGTTATTTGATATATATGCTTAAGATTTATCTTTCATGTGAAAAAGTTAGATCTAACATAGAAGCACGTGATAAGACAGACAATCCAAAATAAGAGCATAAGTATTTCCCCCAAATCCGCTACAGGTTTAAACTTTTAGTTTTCATAGTTTTTCATTTAATCTGTACAGTTTCATAGATTTGGACTCAATGAAAAATAATCAGGGTATTTAAGCAAACAACAAAGGAAAAGTAGAATAATTCAGAAACAAGCACATCTATCACTTACATCTCCAATTTTATCAAGTAGATGACTGTTTCTAGTTTGCTAATAAAAAATAAGTCAAAATTCATCATTTAATTAATTGTTGTATGCCATGAACTTAATTTGAACTATAATTTGCGGTTTTAACATCATGTAAAAGTAATATATGAAATCAAACCCAGACGAGAATTTCAGTTTGTCATCTATAATTTCAGATTTTGTGGCTGCTGTGGCTGAACTACCCATAAACCAAGGATGAAGTGGTATCTATATACAGGTCCTAAACCAAGGCTGAACTACCCAAATTGTTCATCCTTGATCAAACCCAAACGGGAATTTCAGTTTGTCCTCTAGAATTTAAGAAACCCAGGATTGAACGGGATGAAATGGTATCTACATCCTAAATTAGACCTTCAAACGCAATAGGCAACTCGACGATCAAGGATGAACAATTTATAGCATACAAAATCAAGATCCAGTAGAACACAACAAATAGAGATGCATAGTCGGAGCGAATTTCAGAAAAACGAACGACAGTGAGTGACTCGATTACCCATAAACCAAACCCTAAATTCCATATGCTAAAGAGTTCAAACTATGGAAAATCAAAAGGAAGATCAAAGACTATAAATGAAGAGCAGCTTACCGGACTGTCAGCTATGAAAATTCACACGATCTTCGTAGTTTCCACAAGATAGCATGAGGAGCAATCAAATGAAGCGCTTGTGTCCGCTTTTGTCGACGAAGACGAAGAAGAGGCGAATCCGGCGACCTGAAGAGCCTGAAATAAACAGATCAAAGATTAGTAAAAAATTTATAGCCTGATATGATAAATCTGAAGATTCATTTGAAAGGCGGATTGATCGAGAAGAGTATAAGAAGTTTTGATGTGAGAGAAGCACAAAGCTGTGTAATACGTTACGTGTTAATTGCTTGTCGAATTTGCTGCCAATATGCACGAGGAGAAGACGCGTGGAAGATGAATAGATCGGGATGGAAAAGTAAGGATAAGTTCAAGCACGGATTCCAAGAGGCGGGTCATGTCCTCTCATATCCGACTGAGTCCTTGACTGCGTTTGGACATCCATGATGAAATTAGACTTCGGAAGAAAGTGGACTTGCTTGAGCTGAGCTGGCGCGGTTACCGAAGCAGCTGAAAAGCCCATGGGGCCACCGGAAGCAGTTAGTAGCCCATTACTGTAGTCTTTGCCAACTCGAACGTTTAATGTATAAAGGATAAATATTATACATACATATATATTAATAATACGTAACATTAAAATTTCAAAAAATCTAGAGTTCCTAATTTTTTTTGTCTTGTTAGCTTAAAAACAAATTAAAATTTATTTTTAAAAAAAACTCGATTCTTTCGTTCACCCGATGTTTATGGATAGAATGACAAAAATTATGAGTCGAATGACGAATCAAGTGACTCCCTACCACATCTTCCAATTTTCCATTAATTTTATAATAAAATTGTATCATACTGACGTAATATAGCTTCCACAAAATGTACATTCATATATTGTTGATTTTCTTGTAATCTCCATGTATAGGGTCGAAATAATACAATACATTTTGTGGTCATCTCTACCATAAATTTATCATGGTATAAAAACATGTTCGATTTGGGACCTCAACCTACCAATGCTCTATAACCTCTATTGCCTCCAATTTACCGATGATACACCCCCGGATATTATTCTCATCCGTGTCTCTGCCTAAGTCGGTCCGGTTAGCAACATGTCTTGTCTTCACTCCGTCATGGCATAGGGCTTGCTCGCTACCGGCTCCCTCCGTTCTCGTGTCATCGCCTCTCTTTACCCCGCTACCGGCATTCTTGCCTTCACTCCGCCATGGAATAAGGCATGACAGTTTTGACAACATTTTCCATCTTTTACTTATATAATTTTAGAAGGGATATTTCTTATGAAATATTATCTTCTATGCTTTCCCATTGGATACCCTTTTTTACTTATCCTAATGTGCCACTTTTTTAGACATTTGTTTTTGACCTTTCATTCTGAGGTTTGGTTTCGGCTCCATCCTCTATATAAAAGATATTTGTCCTCACTTATAATTCATGTTTCCTTCTCCTTGATTTTGGGCATCATCTCTTCTCTTTAAAAGTTCTTACTTGGATCTTCGATCCAAGATTTCACACTCGAGGATTCTTCAAGAATCAGTTATAAACTCCAGTTCATTGATTGCTCGATCAAACTTGATCGAATCAACCATTCGCTTCTACATTCATCTCATAGCTTCCGCCAATCATATTATATCATTAGATCCACTCGTACATCAACAATCGGAGTAGTTGAAGTTCTAGATCGATCTAGATCCGAAGTGTATCCTTGAACGCGCCCTAGGACGCATCAAGCCGGTATCAAAGCAAAGGATCGATGTTAAGTTCTCTTTACTCTTGTTCTTCATCGTTCATCACCGTTCTTCATCGTTCTTCAACATTTATCAATGCTCCTCCATGAGGATGATGGTTCTTTTGATGAGGACGGGGAATGGTTGCATCTTTCATACCAACCAAGACCATAAAAAACATTTCATGGGCACCAACGGTATCCCTACGACCGACGGCGGGCCTACCTTGAAGAAGATTACACCACACCTCGCTGTCTGGACCCTTTTCATTATCGTTTAGCACGGATGACAACGGTATCCAGGGGCATATTATTGATAAAATCCTTAGACAAACCTCACGGTGTCACCATCCCGATGGAATACAAGTTCTAGCCTCCCGATCCATTCAGTGTGCACTCGGCGTTTATTGTTAAGGGGCTTGACGGCGTCCACGATGCCACCATCTCCAATACTGATCTCCAACGTGGCTATCTCCAAATCCAAATGACCGACGCTGGCGAGTGGAAAGGGAAGTTCAACATCAAGGGCCTTGACGACATGTTGGACAACCTCCACACCGCCACCTTCATGATGACTACAAGTCCAAGCCTCCAAACTCTTACGGCGTACACTTGATGTTCAACGTCAAGGGTCTCGCTTCCAATGTTGATCGCTTCTTTGACGACGGTGAAACGGGCACGTTTCACATCCAAGAGGAGGAGAATGATACGCCCCTAGATATCGATGTCATCCGTGCCACCATCACTTTGTTGTAGTCTTTTGCGGGCGGTTTCGTGCGTTTGTCGAGAAGGGGGCGTAGATTTGTGATCGACTCCTGACGACTCTATTGCATTCCAAATCTGAGGTGTTCATAGTTGTTCCCCAGACTTCCTCCCTGTGTACTTCCTTCGAAGATGAACGTTTAGGCTCGTTGCCTCCTGCCGGTTGCATCATCCTGCTTTCCCTTGAAGATTTTTTTGCTTTCGGTTTTATTTTGATGTATTTTTGTGTATTTCTTTTCTTCTTTGTTTGTGATCCCTCATGACGGTTTGTCTGTCTGTCGATTTTTTCGACCTTTCAACCCACTAGACGGCGCGCCGTCTAATGGTATCGAACCGCTTTCCCTTTTTAAAATAAAAATATATATATACACTCGGTCAACACTCTCATAAACTTCTTATCACGACCTCCTAAAGCCAGTCAATTTCTTCTTTCAAACAATCGAGGCAATCATTATAAGTCAGTTTACTCAATTTCAACCCACCTAAATTATAACTAATTTCAAAAATAAAGTAAAAATATTTTCTATATAGTTTGAAGTCAAACAAATACAGCTGCCCGCGGTCAGCGTTACATGAATTCCCTATCAATTACGCTTCATTTGCTCAACTCACGAGTCACGAGTCACGAGTCTCGACTCTGCTTCCACCTCGGGTTCCCTCTTTCCCCTCTGTTTCCCTCCTTGGCTTCACTTTTCCCCCAAACAAAAAAAAAAACAAAACAAAATTCAAATATTACAATATTAAATAAAAATAAATAAAATTAATTTCTCTCTTCAACCGCTCCCTTTCATATATTCCTTCCTCCTTACTGCTTTTCGCTGATTATTCCTCACCTTTCTTCTCCTATAAACCTCATCTCTTCCAAGCTTTGCGCCCTCTGAAATCACCGATCAAATCACCATTAAAATATAAAATCCAAACCAACTCATGGGCGTTTCCGAAAAGCCGCAACTCAACAAAGAATGGGTCATTGCCGGAATTCAATTACGTTCACCTTTGAAATCCGTTCGCCTGAGCTCCGGCGACTCCAAAAAACAGAGAGAAAACGACGATGACTGTTCCACTACTCCGACATCCGACGACTCCAGAATCCCGGCGAGTTTCTGTCCTCCTCCACCTCCTCGGAAACGGAAGTCAACTCCGGCTAGCCGCGGTTGCAGTTCTAGCTCTACCAAAGAGTTCTTCTCTCCGCCGGATCTTGAAACCGTATTTATACGGCGCCATGTGGCCTGAATAATTCGCCGGCTAGCTAGCTTTTAAATTCGATTAACGTTTAGTATTCGGGTTTCTTTCGTAGTTGAATTCGTCTGTTGCTGTTTTGGTTTCGTTTGAATCTCTGGCTTTTCTCAAGTGTTTTAATGTTAGCAGTTATAGGATTCCCATGTATATGTACAGAGTGATCTCAGTGGAAATAAATATCTGATTTTTATTTATTTTTTTGTCATTTTATATTTGGTTTTTTTTTTAATTTGAATATCGATCTGCAATGTATATTGTGAATTGATGATGTTTGAAGCATTGAACAAGAACGATAGTGTTATCCCTCCTCCTGATTTCTGACATATCACATATTTGTAAATTCAAACCCTTCAGGTACACATGATCATATACGGGCAGTTCGTCCGGCCAGTTCCGTCCAAAAAAACAGACGGGCATAAAGAGAGGAAGAAGCTTGACCGGGCGAAAAAATCCGGGTCGGCAAACCCGTCGGGCTGAATACGGGCACTTCTCTAGGCCCGACCGGACGAAAAGCCCGAACTGCCAGTTCGGATATACATTATATCTATTTTAAATATTAAATATTAAATATAATTATAATATATTTACATAAATTATCTTAAATATATATTTTTTAAAATTATATTAAAAACATTTCTTTTTTTTAGAAAAAAAAGGTACCGGCAGGCCTGACCCGTCTAATAGGGCGTGTACGACAACATTTCAGGTCCAAATAAACGGATTTAATATTTTATAAAAGTCCGGCCCAAGTGAACAGGTCTACCTACAAGGATTACATGAAAAAATAATGGTTTGGGTGAATATTTTGTTTAGTTATAATGTCTTAACCGAGACGTCGCGGGAAACTCTCGAGTTTATAGTCAGTATAAAACGAGTCTTAAAAGTTAGATAAAATCAAGATAAACTCGTGATAATATACTCTTGTAATATGTAAGGAAAGTTTAGATCTTTCTCTAATTCTCTTTTACATTATGAATTATCCTTTCCCTAAAATAAATAAAAATTATGTATAACCAAACAAACCATATAGTATTTCATTTAGTGTTGGTTGTTACCTTTAAGGTTGTACAAAATCCAAACCGGTCTGGATATGATGATTTTGGTTCGGTCATTAATCTAAGAAGATACAATTTTCCGGTTCTAGCTTGGACCGGGTTCAGCATAATTGTTTTCAAGTAATAGAGGTTGCCATTTAATCATGAAAATTGTAAGATAATAATTTTCTCTTTCTAGAGTGACACGTTAGTTTATTTTGCATAGTATATACAATAAACAAATTGTTTAAATATATACTAATTATTCTTTTCTATATCATTTCTATTATTTTAATGTAATTAGCATATGAACTTACATCGATTATATAGTTACAAGAATAAATCCAAATAAATCAAATAATATTGGTTGATATACCTTAGAATGTCACACATCACGAATTTAGTCGGGGATAAAGGGAGCAATTGATCGGTAGGACATTTCTTTGAACCTTACTTGTTTGGCACAATCTGCTAATCAGTTGTTAAGTCACAAACACTAGTGTTGTGCTGTGTTTTTTTTTTTCTTTGAAATTTATAAGTATTCGGTATGATAAAAAAACACTAGTGTTTAGTGTATGTTAATGTGTTTTGAAAACACCAATGTTATTCACAGTTTCCGTTTTAGATGAGTATTTAAGTATTTTGGGTCACAAAAAAAATTCCATTAACTTTTTTCTTCTTATTATCACATGTCAAAACACAATTTTATTCCAAAATACTAGTAAACACTAGTTTAAGTCAAACAAACAGTTATTAAAAATACAAACACTTTAAAAACACTAGAAAATACTAGTTTATCTCAATGACTTAAACACATGCAAAATATCAACTTTAGGTTTTTTTACTTTATACATTGCATTGTTATTTGTCTCCAAATTATCAGATTCATTTATAAATTTTTAATGAAATCTCTCTAAATGAACGTAGTCAATATTTGATAAACCCTTTTATTAAATTTTTGTTTTTTCTAATCAAACCGAACTATTAAACCACAGTTCTTATTCAAATCGTTCGGTTCGGTTCGAACCGAACTAAACCGTATACTTTGAAACTCGAGTTATGTCACATGAAAAAATGATTGGTTCAATCTTAAAGAAAACAGATATCAGTAGCTGTCGATATTTTCCTTAGCCAATTACATAACACAAAATCTCTTTTAAGCTTATGCATATGATGAGCACATGCAACATCAAAGGATACCTCAAGAGAAGCCTAGCAAAAAGCCAAGAAAAAAAAACCCTAGAAAAAGAAATATTCTTTATAGTTAATTAAAGGTAAAAAAAACAATTTAAAAAAAGCTAAAAATAAAAATATATTCGATCCTTTTCAAAGGAATAGATGCTCCTAAAGATGCTTTACAGTCTAATTTGCATATTATGGTCATGTTATTGTTATATTTATGATTGACTTCGATTATTTTCTCATAAAAAAATATTACCCTTTTAACTTTTTTTTTACTTTCGGACCTTCTTGACAACTCAAGACTAATAGTCTAATACTAAACTCTTTTACTTTTATCCTGTTGTGAAGAATAATATTTACTCTTTTTTTTCACTTTTTTTATCCTTTTTTTAACTTTAGTTTTACTTAATATGTACAAGTTAAAAATTGAGATTTGTCTCCTCCAATAGTAATAGTACTATAGTAGGTAGATCGAGTTGCCATAACTTTTAACTTCAAATGTAAACACGGTTTTTCTAACTTTACAACAATATTTTTCGGTTATGATATATCACACTAAGATTTAGAATCGCTTTTTAATATAGTTCGGTTTACCCTTCTGGTTTTTACCAATTTCGGTTAATGACACAGTATCGGTTTAATATAGTTCGGTTTACACTTCTGGTTTTTACCAATTTCGGTTTATGACTTATATCGGTTTAGGACTTGTATCGGTTTAGGATCATAAAAAATCAGTGGATCAGGTCGAACAATAAATATATTTTAAAAAATGTAAATTTTGAAATCCTACATTGTTCATTAACCAAATCCGTTTTGATTTCGTACCGTATGAATTAACGCAAAATCCCTTGTGAATGAAATCTTGTGCAAATTGGTATGATCCGGACCGGAATAACAGACCGATCTTGGGTCAGTCAACGGTTTGGGGTTCGTCGAAATTTCAGCCCGGAATGTTCAAACCAAATACTTTACGCACATTTGCCACTTATTACACGCATTTTCATGACTTTACAAAGACACAAATATAGTGTGAATCTAGTAAATTTTTAACGTGGATATAGCGATAATAATATCTTAGTTATAAGTTTCAACTAAACTTGAATCAAAATCCAACTGCAAAAATAACTTGTTTTTATTATTTGTATATAACATATAGGTTGATTTATTATTAGTAATAACTTTTAAGTTTAGAATCACCATGTGTCTTTTTCATTGACAATGTACCTATACTCGATTGCTTGCTCGTACACTTGGATGTATGAAGTAACGAGTGTAAATGACAGGACTAGCACGAGAAGAGTAATCCATCAAATTTATATACTAGATTGTAGTTTGTATATTATTGATGTGTGATATAGTTTCGACACGGATCCTCAAGTGAAATTATCCGGATTGGTTGCCACTTGACAACACCCCTTAAGGTCCGCTAGTCCAATCAGACGAGAAAATCATAATGCGGGGTATGAAATCAAATGTCTTAAGGATGACAAGCCTATTAAAGCAAGACTTGAGTAACAAACTACTCTGATACCATGTGAAATTATGGTGGGTCAAGATAATGTGGAGGACACACGTCTATAATCATGCTCATGCGCATTAGGCTCGAGTCCAAAACATAAATCAATGAGGCTCCATCCTAAAACCAATTGGCCATTAGAGGAGTAACCCACCAACCTTAAATACTAAGGAGCAAGCATGTTTAGTATCGATGTTTCATATAATTTCCAGAATTTCTACCAACACTACTAAATTAAATGGATAAGCTTGACAACATCGTGTGGTCGTTAAAGGAGTTGGCGACGACAACAACGACGGGCTATAGTTCGTAGCTAAAGCATGATTGCTAAAAGGACGACGGTTGATAGCAATGAGCGTGGTGACATGACTATAGATGGTGTCGTTTTGTCGCTTAATACCTTTCGTATCCGTTGAATACAAGATTAGCGACGGTACGTCGCTCCATTGCGTGTGTCTCGATAGTGTTGTTGATCTTAGGGTGTCACCCTATAGTGGTTGTTCACATTGTATTTACTTCATAACTTCCGTTGTTGCATTGATCGTAATGTGGCTGATAGGTAATTGTAAAGTCCGACTCTATTGTTGTAAATTGCTATTTTAGTCTTCGGTTTCTTTGTTGATGTTCTTGTTGTTGTAGTGTTACCGTTAATTTTGCATCACGAATTCCTTGTTACTTTGGTTGTTATAGATGTCTCTAATGTAGTTTTCTAATTGGTCACTAATTAAGGTGTGGTTTGGTCAATACGTTTGTCACTAATGGTCAGTTCGGTAGTGTATACTTTTAGGGGTTAACACCCTTTCATTTCTAGGGTTGATTGTGGTTGAACTTTTTTTTTAAAACTCGTAGAGATACGTTAAACCCCTTTCATTTCTACCCAAATGCTCCGAACGGACCCTGAATATGTTTTGATTTGATCGTGTTAGTCATCGTTATAGTGGTTGTCAAGTTGGTCGATCACCGCCCTAATTTTCCTTCTCTAGATCACAAAGTTTGTCTTTATTTAAGAACCGAAACAAGCTTCTCGACAATGGTTTAGCAAATTTGACTATTTTTCTCTTTGAAGAATCTATTCAATCTTTGAAAGAAGCTCTTCACACTCTTATCATAGTCCGATAGAGACGGACTGGTATAGCGAGGATCGCGTGCATACAAGCGCACATGCGCATTAGGTCCAAGCCCAACACATAAATCCGGCGAGGTTCCATCTTAAAGTCAATTGGCAATAGGAGGAGTAGCCCACCGACCTTATATACTAGGCTCTAAATGTCCCCATCTTTCGATGTGGGACCTTATGATCTCCAGCACGCCCCGCAAGTGTAACTAGAGGATATCGACCGAGTTGCACTTGTCCACAGGTTAGGATCGTGAGCGGGGGTCGCGTGCATACGAGCGCACATGCGCATTAGGCCCAAGTCCATCACATAAATCCAGCGAGGTTTCACCCTAAAACCAAATTGACAATAGGAGTAGTAGCCCAGTGACCTTATATACTAGGCTCGGAGTGTCTCCATCTTTTAATGTGGGACCTTATTATCTCCAACAACTCTATTTTAGGTATTAATGATCTTGGGGTCCTTGATAAACATAACAAAATAAAGCTTTGGGTTAGATATCGAAAGAGGGTGTTGTAAAGGAATTTGAAAAGTGGAGGGAATGGTAAAACATAAAAATGTAACCTTATCGGGAAATTTAATAAAAGAAGATGACCCATAATAGACATGACCCACCACCACCACCCACTACTTAGGTTAACTTATAGAGAAACTAGAAAGTGATGTCTTAAATACAAAGACAAAAGACATGTGGGTTCATCAACAAAGATTAGAATCCTATGTAAATGCCGGTTTTACATCCACCCCTAATTCTATTCATACCGACAACACATAACTCTACTATTCATACAATACATACAATGTTTCCATGTTTCTTTCCATCTATCAATCAATCAATGTGGTCTAATTCCTCGACCCGATGGTCGGAATACGAAAAGAGCGTGGTGTGAAAGTTTTACGGATTCAAATCAAAAGTCACGTATAAGTTTAGAGAGATGAAGTTGTATATAGAATTTATATACTATGTCAATTATCCCTTTACATGAAAGTGTTGAATTCTATCAGAATAGAGAGTGATTCAGAATAGAAAGAGATATTGAACTGTTTTACATGTATTTATACACTTGTCTCTAGTTGTGTATATGTTTTATGTTTGTTCTTTTACCATACCTCTTCACGAATGTCATTACTTCAAATTTGTCCATTTTTCGGCATTCGACAATAAATTTTGAAAGAATTTGGCCAAATAGGTCATATTCTATTTCCCTTGAGTTTGTGTACCCTTCAATTTTTATAACTCTCATTAAATTGAAGTTGAAACTTGAAAGGTACGGGTTTGATTAGAAGTACATTTACTAAACATATTTATACAATGAACCTAATTATTAGAAAAAAATTTAAAGAAAACTTACTTAGATAATTTGGTCTAAAATTTTTAGTTATATGAATCGTATACCTTTAGATTTGTATATGTTTGTTCCTTTACCATAACTCTTCACGAATGTCATTATGTCAAATTTGTCCATAGTTCACAACTCGATATTAAAATTTTTAAACATGTCGATGTTTTTACCAACTAGTACTCACACTTTCGAAATTCACCGAGTTACTAAATTTTCTCAATGTTATAAATAACTTTTTTATCAATAAAAAACCTAATTAGCTATAAATAAAGATTTTTTGAAAGGTCGTACCTTTTTGTTTTCAAAAATACCCAAATTTGGTAAATTTTCAACCATCTAAAAATGGGTTTGCCCGAATCTTTCAATCTCATTGCCGAATAATATCCTATATTTTCATTAAGTTGTGATCTTTAATGTTAGAAAATGCTACAAAATAATGAAACATCAACCTCAACAACTTATTATTGAATTGAATATATCCATTTATCTCAATATTAATAAAAAAAAAAGGGAAATGAAAATAGAGAAAAGGAAAGAGTAGGCACATGCATAGGGATCGGAGCAACCAACCTGACAAATAAATCGCATTCAATTCTTAGCTAACACGTCTCAACCAAACCCTGCTTACGTCATCTTTCTTCTCTCTTTACCCGTCCTACTAATTATTGGACCATCTCTCCCGCGCGATATTTTTATTAGTACCACTAAAACATGTTATTCATACCCCAACTACGCGTACGCAATGCGTATTTGTAGTAACAAGCTCATTTCGTTCAAAAATAAAGGAAAATGGCTACGACTACGCTTTACGGAAGCGTAGTCATACTACGCATACGCCATGCGTAGTCGTAGAGCGTATGTGTAGTAGCCATAATATACACTTAGGGGTGTTATACGAGCCGAACGAGCCGAGCCTTAGCATGCTCAAGCTCGACTCGTTTACAAAGGAGACGAACCCGAGCCGAGCTTTTGACGAGCCGAGCCCGAATAGCTTGCCTAAAATAATGCTCATATAGTGTTATTTTAGCCGAACGAGCCGAGCTTTGACATGCTCAGGCTCGGCTCGTTTATAAACGAGACGAGCCCGAGCCGAGCTTTTGACGAGCCGAACGCGAGCCGAGCCCGAGAAGCTTGTCTCATGTATTAGCCCTATATACATTTGGTTCGAAAAATAAAGGAAAATGACTACGACTACGCTTTACACGTTAAGTTAACACAACAACTTTGCTCCTAGAACTTTCTCTTATGTTTCTTGTTGAATAAGTATGTCATGTAGGCCTCGTTGCAACTGTCTTTACCCTTTTACTTAATGTGTGAACAGTAATTTGGATACCAATCTTTGGTCGGACTCAATAGGTGAGATACCGTTCTGATAGTTTAAACGATGAGTACTAAAGTTTAGTCAACCTAAAAGATAGGTACTGTTTGGGCAATTTTCTCTTTGAATTATATTATCTTCACTGTGATTATAATTTTTATAATTATTAAATTTAAATTATTTATGTTTATATTATTGTTACAATTACAATTTTTATCTGATTATATTGTTATTTTCACTGTGATTACAACTTTTAAAATTACTGAATTTTACTTCTCTTATAATATAAAAAAATATATAAAGAATAATACTTATTTTACACATAATCATTATCAAATTGTAAAAAAAAATACTACTTATTAAAGATACATAATGTTAAAAACACACAAGAAATAAATTATGTTGTAAATTATATAATTTATTTATCTAAAAGACTCTTTAAATTAGTTGTTTTTAAACATTGTTCTGTGTTGGTAATCACATGGGAATCATACTATTTGTAAATGATTTTGAACTTTATACCGACCACTATTATATTGTAGCTAGTGGATAAGATTGAATCAAAATTAAAAATGTAAAATATTATTTGTTGGTTGCCAAAGGCACAAAAACCCACATATGTTTGTTCAACCAATCATATTGGTTAACCAATTCTCCTCATATTACTTTATAGTTAATAAGTTATGCAAATTAATATCGATTAATTGAAATGTTACATTATTAAATGAGGAAAAAAAAAACTATTTTTTGACATTGTCAAATCAAATTAAACTATTTTTATGGATGATATTTTTTTTAATGATTTTGTAACGAGTAGCTTGTTATTAATGGTGTGATTTTTACTTGTTTCCTCTCTAAATTTGGGTGGTTATGTAAAATAGTTTTTTTTTTTTTACAAAATTACGGAAAAATAAACTCTATGTTAATAAAATCTGAAATGTATTGATTTTAATGAGAACGGAACGTTAAAACTATTTAACATACACGTAAAATGAATTGAAAGTGCACAAAAAGTGGATTGGGCGATATTCTATAAAATAATAATAATATTATTATTAATTTTTATGGTTAAATTTGTATTATAAAATGATTTTTTTAAAAAAATATAGTTGATATAACTTTAGTTAACTTTTTAATACTAATAATTGAAGTGTTAATTTAATTCACATTTATTGCACTATCATACTATATCTTTTTTGTATTATTTTCATGTAATGTTTTTGAAACACAAATTCTATAAATATATTACAAGAAAGCTTTAATACCGAAATATCTGACTAAAGAGAAGATGCATCGAATTCAATCTCTTCTCAATGAAATTCATTACTAAGCGAGAATCAAGTTCAAACATAACCTTTATATGCCCTTTACTCCAAGTCAGATCGAAACCGTGAAACATTTCCAATAATTCACAATACCTACTTTCTCTACAAAATCGCTCATCCAAGTTTCATCGTAGTCCGTAATTATTTTTTTTTTTTTGTATATACTAAAACATAACTCAATTTTGAATTTTCATATAAAAAGAGAGATAAAATAAGTTAAATAACCGACAAATAACAGTGGGGGGGAAAGTAAGTGTAAACATCACATAAGCAAACAAAATGCAGTAAATAAAATGTATATATGTAAGTACAAGAAAAGCTCTACTTGTCACCGTAATAAGTGGGCTATTGCAACCAAATTACCCATCCAATAACAACTACAAAAATGACAAACCTTTATTTTTGTTGCCATTGAAGCCTACAGATCATTTCTTATTGGTTTATTACCATAAGCTTGGAGATAAAAAAAAAGATTCTTAAATGGTTGCTTGACTGTCCTTTAGTCTATTATTAGACCCACTTTGATTGAGACTTCTCCATAGGTTACCTTGCTTTGGATAAGATAATGTGGTGCATTGCACTTGGATGGTCCTGATTTTTTAATGACTATAGATCAAACATGTATGTTGTATCGAAAAATCGAAAAAATTGACGTATAATGGACGATTCTCTCCTAGAAATGAAGATGGTGTGAATTTTGGCTTATTGAACAGTTGATAACACTATAAGTAGGGATGTGCAAAACCAATCTGAATGGAATTGTAGTCGGGTCTAAAGTTCTTGTTTTACCGACTTACGGATTACGATTTAAGACCGTAATTAGACCGTAACCTCCAATCGCAAAACAATGTCGTTCAAGTTATTGACACACTCGTTAAGAAAGATATTAAAAACCTTAATTTTATAAAGATTTTTTAGTCTTTTCAATCAATGAGTGAATAATTTATTATAACAATATTTAATTTAAAAAATCACACTTCCTTTTTATATCTTATATATATTAAAGCAGAAGCCTCTATTGCCACGTGTCAACCCACGGTTCTTCCAGCCCCCAAAATTTTTTTAAAAGAGTGGTTTTTTAAATTTAAAATCTATAAAAAAATATTTTAGTAAAGTCGTTAATTAAAGTTAAAATATATTTAAAATATATTTAAATTTTGTTATAGTAAATTTCAGTAAAACAATTAAATTTTAATTTTAGAAAATATCTTATCTTATCTTATCTTATATTATATTATATATCTATTAAAGCAGAAACCTCTATTGCCACGTGTCAACGCCATGTTTCTCGAAGTCTAAAAATCTATTATACATACTAAAACAGAGCACAAGTTGATGACGTGGCGCGTTGTGGATGCAATATTTTTTAAATGGAGCTCCCACAATTAAAACCAATAAATCTTTATTTTTTTAAGCCAAAAAAATATTTTATTATTAAATTAACAATTTTATAGGAACCAACTCACGTTAGTTCGAACGACGTGACAATTTTTTTATAATAAAAATTAAGCTAAAAAATCTTTTATTATTAAATTAACAATTTTATAGGAACCAAATCACTCTCAATAAATATTGTATTATTAGAAAAACATTGTTCATGATGATATTAAAACATAAAATTTTATGTTCTCAAGTCAATTTAACCTGAACTAAATGTATTGTAAATAAATATGCGGTACATAATACATAAAAATAACAATAAAATACTTTTTATTTTAAATAAAACCCGCACAAGGTGCGGGGATTAAACTAGTTTATTTTAATAAGTGATTTCTAAATGTTATTATAAATTGAAAATTGATTTTTAAATTTTTAAAAATATTTAAATAAAAATTTTTATAAAAATAGTTTTTAAATTTTACGAATTTTTTTTACCAATAAGTATATCTTAACAAATCAATTTAAAAATAAATTAATCAGAAGAGATAAATACTTAAAAGAGAATTAAAATCATAATAATAATTATAATTTCATTCTCCGGATTTTTATTTTAGAAATATACAAATAAATTCTAAGTATTAAATATTTATTAAAACTCAACCCGCACAAAGTGCGGGTAATACACTAGTTCAATACTTGTTATTGAAACTTTAAAAAATTTTATTCACAACATTTGGCGTTATAAGTGTTATTAACATTTAAACTTACTATAAATATAATTTTATTTACCTTTTTATATATTATTTATATTTTCAAAACACTAATTTCTATATTCTCATATAATCTCTGCATTCTACCATTATTTTCCTACAATTTTTTTAAATTAGTGTAACAATAAATACTATAATTTCTACTTTTATATTTTTAGTATGTGATTTTTCTGCTAATACTATAATTTTTACTTTTAGTTTTTTTAATATTAATTTTTCATTAAATAACAATTATTAAGAATCTAAGAAAGTAACACTAATGACCTTAAAAACATAAAACATCACTTAAATTTGATTAAAAAAAATAAATTTTAAATAAATTTTTTATTTTCGTGATACAAGAAAGTAATAAATATATAGTTGTGTGGAACCAATCAACCAAATAAACTATTTATTCAATACACTTAAAATCAATCTTAAACCTAAAATGGGTTGAGCCGAACAAACCAAATCCTAAATAAAGTTGGTTGAACTAACCCATAATTGGCTCGGTCTTCACGACTTGGACCAAGCCGTATTGGACTGGACCATAATGGTTCTAGCCCAAGGTTTTGAAAGTTTATGCTTCATTATTATTAGACCGGGCCGGAATGAACTGAACGGTCTGCTCTGGACTGTATGCACGTCCCTGCAATTCTTAGTACGTTTGAGAACAAGTAGCTTATTTCACCCAGTGATGGGTGTTCTGAACCAGACTCATTATTCAGCAATCTTCAAGAGAGAATTGTACTACGGGTTTTATCGATGCAGGTGACTCGATCAGTTCATCAAATCTTTCGCTACCAATTCCAACGATATAGTCAGCAGAGGCAAGAGTAAGACAATAGATTGAGATGGCTGGGAATTTGTACACACAAAACTGGATCTGCACTAGAAACATAAACAAAATTTATTATTGTCAGCGTTGTTTTTGTAAGGAATAAGACAACTAGAAAGTTTGATCATCGGTTTCTTGTTGCAATATATTGAGATTCGTATAATGTAAAAAATGATCACAATTTATGTTTTGTTGGAGATAATAAAGTCCCACATCGAAAGATGTGACACTCCGGGCCTAGTATATAAGGTTGGTGGGCTACTCCTCCTATTGCCAATTGGTTTTAGGATAGAACTCACCGGGTTTATGTTCTGGACTTGGGCCTAATGCGTATGTGCGCTCGTATGCACACGACCCCCGCTCTAACTGTCCGTCTGTATCGGACTTTGACATGTTTGAAGTATCAACAAGAGTAGGATGAACATCAATGCATCAGAGCGGATAACTTTAGATGCTAAACTCGTTTGTCCAAGTGTCCACTAGACAGATATGGGTATCAAAATAAAAAAAAAACTCATACCTTGTGTTTGGTATATAAGTATACGAATATCAATTTGAGATACTAATATACTTCTATTACACTTTTTCTTCCTTTTCGATATACTCGTTTTCACATATCTTATACTTTTCATCTCTCTTCTATATTTTGTCTCTGGTGGATATCAATCTCATGCCCATATATCTTGATATCAATATCGATACCAATATTTGATATGTTGATATCCGGATATGGATACCAAACAAGCCCTAAAAGGTTTTAAGCTGGCATAATTTTGTTCTATAAACTAACCTCTTCACCCAAGGTATAGGTTGTGAACTTGTGATAATGAATTTTTATGTCACATAAGTTAGCAAAAGGAATCTATTATAGGCCATCTTAGATATGGAAAAGAAAAAGATAACAACAGCAGGGCAATGATACTAGTTAGATATCGAGACATACCTGCAATCGCTTTTCAATGGTGGATTTTAGAACTAGTTATACATCTCCTTCTGTGCCAACAACAAGAATGACAAGGCTCAGCATTGAAATAGATTTGTTAAGCTTCATACGGGCATCCTTTTGGATCTTGATTTGTTTACAATCATCTTTTCCTCATACGGGACATGCCGGAGTTGTTGTCAACAAATATAACCTACACGGCATTATCACATCAAACTCAATGATTGCTATCTTACAAGGAAGCATAAGAAGCCACACTTTCAACCATAGAGAGTATCATGAAGTGTTGGAAAATTGGTATTGAGCAAACATATAAATTTAAAATACTCCAAAAAATCCATTACTCCAAAACCCTAAGAAAAAATTATCCCAGAAGTTAGCAATATGGAGGCCTAAGAGCATATTAAAATTTGTAGATTCTCTGTAATGGAAGGAAGAATACAGGTCAGGCACAAAAAGATATTGTAGAACTCATATCACATGTATGTTCAAAACCAATTTACCTTTTCATGCCAGAGAGCCTCTAGTATTCGATCAGGTCTTGGACTCTCGTGACTAACTGGATAGCTTTGCAGCAGCGAACACATTTCCACTCCAATGGTGTCAACAGGTGCTGTAATGCAATGGTTCAACCATTTCATAGAGATGCTTTGAGATCAGTACAAAAACGATGTAGCAGAAAGCTATATTGAGTGCTCATTAAGATTCAACACCATGCAACAAGCTAAAATGGCACCATCTCCTTGGGTACTAGACATTTTGATCTTTATAATTTATACAGTTATTTAAGGGTGAATCGTGAACTTACAAAAATATAAGTGGAATTCAGTTTAACATTAAGTAATAAAATAGCCAGATATACACCCCTGGAGACAAAAAGAAAGAATCAGAAAGTAAAATGGCTGCACTAGAAACGTAATGGAACTAAAATAATTTATGTAAGCATGAATACGAACAGAAAGAAAAAACAGTGCATGAAAGCACTTTATTTCGGTCAGATGTATTTAAGTAGTTTGATGTTACACCCAGTAGGAGTTTCTTATAGCTAATTGGACAGCATCAATTAGTAGTCAACATAATCTGATAGAAGACAATACAATTAGGTTGAACATATGAGGATAGGGCATGAAATCAAGTTTACATGTTCAACTTAAGCTAACATGTATATATTTTCTTGGCAATTTTAGAAAGAGATAAACTTCATCAAAACCCCCTCAAATATTTATAAATTCCTCTCCAGAACATCATTCACTTTACTTCATATCACAGTTCACAACAACTAGATTGTTTCTAAGGCTTTTTGGATGTAGGTTTGTTGCTTTGAACAGAGCAACAAATAAGATTACATATCTCTACAAGGTGAAGTAGAGTTATCCTTCCACTAGAATTGCCGAGAGGCTGATGACGTATCATCCTCTCCATATATGAACACTATCAATAACCTCTTCGAGAAAGAGGACCAGTATCTCTGCAAATAACATTTGATAGCCTATTTCCCAATTAATACCCCTTATCTGACACTTTATTGCCCCATTCAGATTTTTCATCTGAAATGCTGATCTGATGAACAAGTAAGACAAGTATATCTTTAGCATTTTACCTCTCATACTGGTAGTCAATGTATTAGCCTTTTCTCAGCACAAACTATTGGATGTTCTGACGTCAACACCTTCCTTCAGCATTTGATGCAGCGGACTTATCTCAACTAAAACTTTTCCACTCTACTCGCAGTCATCACAATTGCCCTGTCAATCTCCTCCTCTGTGGAGAACCTCTCTATCCCAAGCCCGATGGAAGTGTGAGACATATCCTCGTCCATGCTAAGTGCCCTAAACAATGTTATAAAGATCTCACTTAAAGGTATTGTTGCAACTACTACAATATCAAAATAAGTTGAATATAAAGATCTGCAAGGCAGCTAGATTAGCACTTTACAAGAATTGTATTTACCTGATCCATACGGGATATAGGATCATCAGGTTAGACTTGACTGACTAATATAATCTCACCAATAATCTCCACATGAACATGAACCTTCTTGAAAATGGTGGTATCTTTTTCCATCTCGAACAATGATCTTTCTTTGAGCAACTGTGGACATGAACTTCATAAAGGAGTGACAGTCTCCACAAATTCGAAGATTCTTCATAACTCTGATTGGCAAACCTTTGGGCAAGGTCAAGACTGCAAAAGCCACGGCAAGCTTCTCGCTGTGATAAAGGAGTTCATCTTCCTTTTGCTCTTCCTCCACGTCATGAAGAACAAAACTTGTTTCCGGCACATAGCCCAACAATTTCATTTGTTCGCGATATTCCTTCAAGGCTAAGCAGATCTCTTCATGTCTCTCATGCGTTTTATCCCCGTTAAGAAAAGAGTACAGCTTATCCTTTATCTGTATCCAACTGATTCCTGGTTCCTTGGAAACTATTTTAGTCTTCATTTGTTCCCGGGTTTCCCTAACTTCATCCCATTTGCCTTGAGATGCATACATGTTTGATAGCAATACATAAGTCCCTGATTTATGAGTTTCCATCTCAAAGAGCTTTTTGGCAACCTTCTCACCAAGATCAATATTGTGGTGGATTTTACAAGCACCGAGAAGGGCTTCCCAAATGACAGAATCCGGTTCCACGGGCATACTCTCAATTAAAGCATTGGCTTCATATAGCTGTCCAGCCCGCCCAAGAAGGTCAACCATGCAAGTATAGTGATAAATCAGTGGCTTAATCCCATAGTCCTGGCACATGGAATTAAAATAGGTCCATCCTTCATCCAATAAGCCTGCACGGCTGCATGCACATAGCACTCCCAGAAACGTAATTTCATCAGGCGTAATTCCTTCTTCCTTCATTCTTCGGAAAACTATCAATGTTTCATGACCCAATCCATTCTGCGCACAACCTGCTAAAACTGCATTGTATGTAATAATATCCTTCTCGGGCATATCCTCGAGGACAGAAAAACCTTCATCCAGGCCGCATTTGAAGTACATAGTTATAAGAGAGTTATTCACAAACAAAAGTAAGTCAAAACCAAGCTTAACTATGAAACTATGTATCTGTTCTCCAAGCTTCGATACGCCAGCACTTCCACAGGCGCTTATAACGGTAGTCACTGTTAACGGATTCGGCACCAGTCCTCTTGCTATCATCTCAAGGAACATCTGGATAGCAATATCTATATGTCCAGTCTGCACATGAGCTGATATTATGGCAGTCCATGACACGATATCACGTTCTGGCATCTTTGAAAAAGTATGGCGTGCATCATCCAACATGTCATTGACAGAAAGGCCAGTGATAAGAGAGTTCCAAGAAACCACATCTTTCTCCCCCATTGTACTGAATACTTGAGAAACATCTTCTATGTTTTTACATTTACCATACATGGAGATCAGTCCATTACCAACAAAGGAATTATGTTGATACCTGAGCTTGATAGCCAGACCATGTACCTGTTTTCCTATTAGGATTGCTCCAAGATTAGCACAAGCACATAAAGAACTGGTAAAACATGAATGACTTGGAATATCTCCTGATCTTATCAAATTGCTAAAGTGGACCAAAGCTTCTTCAGCTCTTCCATTCTGTACAAGGCCGGCAATCATAGCTGCCCAGGAAGCTGAATTCTTCACAGGCATGTTAAGAAAAACACCTACAGCCTCGTCAATCATACCATTTTGAGCAAGTCCGGAAATCATTCCATTCCAAGTAATTACATTAGGATTGCGTATCTCACCAAATATCTGCTTTGCCTTCTGAATATTACCATGCTGAGCATAAGCAGTCATCATTGCATTTTGTGAAGCAACATTCGGCTCTGGAGCTTCATCGTAAACCTTGATAGCATCACTCAATCTTCCACAATGTGAAAGTGCAGCAATCATTGTTGACCAGGAATAATCATTCCTCTCCGGCATTGTGTAGAAGAAGTCTATGGCACAATCTGAAAATCCATTTCTTGTATAAGCATTTAAAACTGCGGTTCCAACAACTACATCCATCTCATGCCCAGACTTAAGAATAAGAGCCCGTAAACTATCAATCAAATATAAATATCTCAATCCTGTAACAGCTGATAGAGAAACAACAAGGACAGATTGATCTGATTTCAGCCCCACACTATGCATCCTTATAAAAGTACCCCATGCTTCCTCAAAGCAGCTTGACTGAACATAACCAGATACCATAACCATCCAAGAAACCAAATTTCTATCAGACATTTTATCAAACAGCTTTCTAGCTTCAGTCATCATAGAAGCATGGCAATACCCGGTAATGATGGAATTCCAAGATTCAACATTTCTCTGAGGCATTATGTCAAACAACTGCCGAGCACTGGCCAAATCATGATTCTGCACATAACCACTTACCATAGCATTCCAAGAGATGGCGTTCCTCTCTGGCATCGAATCGAACGTCCTCCGAGCCTCTTCAATCCTTCCCGCCTTGGCAAGCTTCGTAACCAAAGCAGTCCAAGCCCTCACATTTTTGCAGGGAGACGAGTCGAAGAGTTCAACAGAACTAAACAAATGGTTGTTCTGCCCGTACCCCGTGATAATGAAGTTTTGAGAAGAGGCGTCTCGATGCGTCGTTTTGTCGAATACTTGGCGGGCATTGTCTACCCTGTCCAGTTTTGTCAACTTCCCAATTCTTTTGTTGCATTGGTGAAGATGGGTGGATGATGAAGATGAGTATTGTGAGTAGGAGAGAGTGGAGAACGCAAGACGGCGCAGGTTTGGTCGGAGACGTGTCATTCAGCTTGTCTGCATCGGAGTGTTGATCCACCGTCATTCAAACCCTCGGTTTTAAGTTCTCAAATAAACCCTTTAATGGGCCAAAATTGTATATGCTTATAGTAATCTTGATTGGTCCGCTTAGAAACTTGTTTTCTTTTTTTACGAGGCACGGTAAGCTGTTAAGACTAGATTATCTTTTTTTCGGATGAGCTCGACCATCTGAGGAGGTGTCGATGAACAATCAAATGGAGAACCGTGTCCCAATTCTGCAAGCTTATCGGCGACACATTTAACTTCCCTGATGACGTGATGAATCCTAACCTGTTGGAAACTAAACAAAATGTTATAAATATCCGAAATGACACGGTCAAGTTCCCTTAGGGGTTTCCATGTTTGTTTTATTGAATTGATAATTCCTTCAATTTCAATATTGTTGATCTCCACATCACATGCCCTGATCAAACCTTCCCGTAGCGCACATGCTTCGGCATGAAGGACCGATATGTTTCCACATTGTCCGTAGTGTAGGGAGATGGTTGATACATGCTGGTTTCTAAGAATGAATCTGTAGGCCGATTCTCCCGATTTACGTTTAGATCCATCAAAATTTAGTTTGGTGAATTCATTTTTAGGTTTTATCCAGTGGATATTCTTGGTTTTCCTATTGTTTTTAGTCGATTATTATTTTGTTTGATTCTTCCTTTTGTTCGTATCTTGCCAATTCTTTATTTGTTCTTGCACACATGGTTCAATATTTTGAGTTTTTTTATTATTAAAAATATTTTGATTTCTTGAATACCAAACATTCCACCAAGTAACGGTCAGTTGTACCATACTTTATCATCTAGTTTATTTCTACGAAGTGCGAACATGTTATGCATATTTTGATTCGAGTTATTTGCTATTTGGAGCTCGTTTCTAGTATTATCATTTGATAGACTTACCATCAAGAAGGGGCAAGTGAAGAAAACATGCTTTGCTTACTCATATGGGTGATTGCAGAGTCCGCATTGCATCGGCACTGGGACCCTTTGTTTCTCGAGATTTTCCTTAGTAGGGAGACCATTTATTGACAATTTCCATAGAAAGTTCTTGACTTTGGGCATGATATCGATTTCCCAAATTCAATCATTAGAATTGGTTGTTAACCCTTTATTTTTATGGATTAGGTATATGCCTGATTTTGTGGTGTATGATCCCTTGTCTGAGGTTGCCCAGTAGAGACGGTCTTGGATAAATGATTTTGGGAGTTGATATGACTAAATTGTGGTCATAATATCTTTAGGTAGATGTTTACCTATTTCCCTATCCAATTTATGGGCATTCCATTTATTCTCAATAATGTAGTTACTAACCACTTCACTTTCGCCAATATTACTATTGTTTTGAAGAAGTTTGATGAGCGATTGGTCCGCCACCCACGGATTCTTCCAAAACTTGATTGTATTTCCATCCCCAACATATATGTGATTTAATGAGTTTGGTCTTTTTTATAAGTTTACCCCCGTTTGGTTGTAACTCCGGAAACGGAATGGAAACAGATCTAGTCCATATATGTACCTTCTTCATGAAGTTTTTGGAATCATTCATTTTGATTTCATGTAAAATGCACTTGCTTCCCTCTATTTTGTTTCCCGGGTATCAAAAGTAATCAAGTTCTACTACAACTATCTCAAACCACAAGAAATGATTCCAAAAAATTCCATGAACAATGATATACTTACGGACTAGATTCGTTTCCATTCCGTTTTCGCCTCCGGAGTTACAACCAAATGGGCTCTTAGTTTCTCTTTATTTATAATTGTCAAGAATCAAAACAGCTATTCGGCATGAGAATCAAACAATAATAACTTGTATGGTTGATCCTCCTCAAAGTTTCTAATGAATTGGTTTTTGATCAAGGGGTATGATTTTCCTTTAGGACCCCTCCTCTTCAACTTACGTAGGCAAAAACTTATAACTTTTGTAACATTTCAAAGTCTATAATCATTTTGAGAAAACAAAAAGCCTTGATCTTTTTTAGGGTGACAATAAACTTCATAGATTTGTCACTATATTTTTTGTTACAAATGGTAAGTAATTTAGGTTTGATCACCATTTGTTAGCACACCTTCCTATGGTAGATTTGGACTTTCTTGAAAATACGGTTGATTTGGAATTGTGTGAAATTAGACACTGACACGAGAGATTCATGATGATAGTATCAATTTCCAATTGAGGTTTTCAAATATTTCTAGTTGATAATCGTAATGTGATTTATATTTATTTATCAAACTGTAAGTATTTATTTTCTAAGTGCACATGTTTTGACTTACAACACAAATGTGTAAACATAATGTCCATACTTAAAGGTGATTGTTGATGCATTATGGTCCTATGGGATATAGTTAATTGCACATCGGCCATTAATATGTTTTGTCTTTTGAGCGTTCAAAAACATATCAGAAAACATATTTCGAATAATTAAGCTATAATTTTGTGCTCAAGGATCGTAAAATAGGGTAAGCACTGCTTTTCTATCCAGACAATAGTTATAAGTTACCCTTAAGAGAATAACTCATTGATGGACAAGTTAACAATACATGCATGACTCAATTTAATTGTAAAACATGATTATTTTTTTTCTACGTTGTCATAAATTGTTATTTTTGCCACTGTGGGGTATCGAACTCGGGACGTGTTGATCGGGTAAACTCAGGAAATGTTGGAGAGGAGTGTCGAACCCTAGACATGTTGAAACTTCTTTAAATTTCCAGAATCTTAAGTTGTTAACTGTTGTCTTTAGAAGTAAGTTTTGAGGTCTTAGAGTTATCACCCACCTTTCAATTTTTGATATGTTATAGGCGAATATGAGTTGCGTAAGGTATTAAAATTTGGGAACGATTCAACGATCGGATATGAAGTTATGATGTTCCGAAGTAGAGCAAAATGTAGTTGGGTATAGAGTTAGAATATTGGCTAAGTATGAGATTGTAGGTCCTTAAGACCTCTTTGGCTTTGTGTATAGATTTGGTGGTTGATTATTTTTGGATCTTTATTGTTCTAGGTAAGAATGGACATGTCAAAGTACATCTAAGAATTTTTCTCAGTATTTTGGGATTTAGTTGAAGGAGCGTTTTGAGACTAAAGATGGATCGATGAGAACTTCGGTGGGAAGTTTGAAAACTAGAATCTTTCAAACTCGTAGATTGTTTTAAGGTTTCCGAGCCCAAGGGTAAAATCATCTTTTTGCCAAGTAAGGCTAGTTTAGTGTTTTCTCACATAAACGTTATTAACTTAGAAGTGGTGACTTCTAAGGTGTTGAATATGTTGTTGATACGAGTTTCATGTTATGATCAGGCGATTGAGATTAGACTTATATGGAGTCAAGGGATATCATTGACTAGACTTGACCTAGTTCAGGTAAGTCCTCGGACTTACTTAGCTAACTTATGCGTATTAGTTTGACCATGATGATTGTGTGTGTTTAATTATGTTTATAAAAACAAAACCGGATTAGGACGACCCTTATATATATATATATATATATAAATTTGCCCAAGTGTATTATAATCGGGCGGTGACCACTTGTCCAGTTCAAAAAGGGGGAAACTAAGAGGTGCTCTGCGACCATTCTGACGGGTAACGGAGGGGTACATCGCCTCTTTCGTGTCGGTGAAAGGGGACAGAGGCAAGATCACGGTGATTCTCGTGTGACAACATAAGTTGAATTAGTAAAGTGAATAACGTAAATAAAGATAATAATCGGATTGTGTGTAAGCATGTTTATGTGTTTTTACTTTATCTTATGCGTGTATGTGTCGTTATCTCTATTCTAATATTTTGAATGTTAGCTAACGGTTTTAAAACCGATGTGGTAGATGTCTTGTAGGTTAAGACGGTTTTAGAGAGATCCGGAGGAGATGACCAGGCGGGTCCACGTACTCATATAGAGGAAGGGAGAGTCTTTCCGTTTCTGCATGCACACTATGTTAATTGTTATGTTTTGTAAGGTTGATCCATGTATACATTTTTCACTTTAATCTTTATTGATTTCAAATTGTTTTACTACGTTTGTGTCTTGTTGTAAGATGCAGTAATGTTGTTGTCAAACTGAGGTCAGGACCCATTGTGAGGTCCTAACCAGTAGCTCCCGGAGTTCCGAGAATTTGAGGTGTTATGATTTATGACTCCCAAGAGTTCTTTTGTACCTCAATGAAGACTCATCACATACTAGGTCGAAGGTCTCAAAGGTAGATTGTTCACCGATTCAAGTGGTACATAAGTGGGTTTAAAACTTTGTGACACAATTGAGTTCCTATCTACAATTGGGTTTAAAGAAGAATTGCGAGTAGCCAACCCTAGTATGTTGGGTTTAGAGCTTCAAGAAACAGTTCGATTCCTATCTACAGTTGGGTTCCTTTTCGCAGTCATGGTTAACCACCACCAACATAAACATGCCACCATCCCTAATTTTTGAAAAATCATAATCCTTTTTTTATGTGTTTGTACTTTTTCACGGGAAGTTCTTTTCTTATTGATTTCCCCTCTTTGCTTCTGAGTTTAAGGAAAAGTAAGAGAAGAGAAATTCTTATCATGAGAACAACTATCTATATTGTTGAAAACCCTAAATATGGTTTATTGACCCTCAACTTTTCGTTGTCATGGTTAACGACACTGGTATAAACATGTCACTATCCCCTTTCTTTCAAAAATCAAATTCTTTTTTTGTGTGTTTGTATTTTTTTTTACGGGAAGTTCTTTCCTATTTGCTTTCCCCTCTTTACCTTTAAGTTTAAAGAAAAGCAAGAGAAGATAAATCTTCAACTTTCATTATTGGACTTCCTATCAAATGAAAGATCAAAGTCGTAGTGAGGGTTTAAACTTGTGCAAAGTGAATGATTGTTCCCCCATCCCCCGGCAACATCTCAGACTTGTCCGCTAGTGTTGCTTTGTCTACAACGGTCTGAGTTTTTGCAAGCATTCGTCCACCATCCTCTGTGATCGGCCAACGATTCTCTCCGATTCCATTATCTAAAAACCACGTCTTGTTCGAGCAACAAATTTACCCTCAACAATCGTCTTCCCCCCGACCAATAACCTTGACACACTCTTGCCATAGGCCTTAGCACATAGAAGTCCAAGGTACTTGTCAAGGTTCTCGTGCTTTCCGAGTCATCTACCTGGTTCTCGATGGCGTTTAGAGTCTTGTGCTTTCCGAGTCATCTACCTGGTTCTTGATATGGTGGCGTTTAGAGTCGGTTGGTCCTCAAGCTTTTATTCTGTGTACTTCCTTCGACGACTTCAAGTTGACTAGATCCTCTTTTCCCGTTACGGGGCTTCCCTTCTTACATTTGTGTACCACTTCTTCTTTTTTCCTCGGTTGTGATTCTTTTTGACAAATAGTCCGTTTGTCGATCTTTTTTCGGTATTTTGATTCCCCCAGTACGGCACATCGCCTATAGTATCGAACCGATTTCCATTATTACAAAAAAAAAGGAAGAATTGCGAGAAGCCAACCCTAGAGAGGAATAAGTTAAGGTCAACCTAGGGTGCACAGGTTATGCCAATAGCAACTTGACCATGGAATTACTTTGTAAAAGATGGAAGCACATCAAATTGTATTTCCCTGTATGGCGTTTATGTTGCTGAACTGTTTCTCTGCAGAACAATCGGCACCTTGGCCGTTAATAGCTCCCGATCACAGAAACACCACATTCAAACACAACATGAACAACCGAAATGCTGCTGCTAATTGGGATCCAAATTCAGACATAATCCTACCAAAATGGAGTTCTGGATCTTTCATAATCAATAAATACAGCATTCAAATGAGAGATTTCAAATTTCCATCACTGAACACCAACCATCTGTGTTAACATAGGCCATTGATCTGTTGAAATACAAATGAAGATTTCAGTCTTGCAAATCTTCAATTTCGTTCATAATTGTAAACGAAACAGATTCATATTGCAATGGAATCTAACTCAGCAATGGTGTTGATGAACACGTAAATGATCAAATACCCTGATACGCACACCAGCACATCAACAGAGAATCAATGACAGCAAATACAACGAGGAAGAAACAGCAAACATACATCAAAGAACAGATCAATAAGCATTCACGGCAAGTAAATGATTAAGATAAGAAGTTGAATAACGTCTAACAAGCAACACAAAATTCTTACTCAGACTTCAAAATTTTAATCAAAAGTCTAGCACATAACACGAAAAACGAAATCCTTGTAAGAAGAAAACCTAAGCGGTAAGAACAACCGATCCACCGGCTTCCTTGATCTTCTTCTCAGCGATCTTAGAGATAAGCTTCGCCTTGACAACAATAGGCTGGTTAGGAGGCAAAACACCCTTTCCCAAAACCTTAAAGTAGCCATATTGAGTGACATCGATCACAGGAGCATTGTCCTTGGAAGCCTTATCCTTCACCTCCTGGGGGAGAAGAGACCAGAGGTTCTCGACGTTCACCTTAGGGCAGTAGAACTTGTTCCTGAGCTTGTGAAAGTACCTCATACCAACCTTACCGAAGTAACCAGGATGGTACTTGTCGAACAGGATACGGTGGTGATGCATACCTCCGGCATTACCACGTCCTCCAGGATGCTTACGGTGCTTTCCAATACGACCATGACCGGCGCTGACGTGCCCTCTCTTCTTTCTGTTCTTCTTCAATCCGGTCGTCATCTTCTCTGGAGATCGGGGGTAGAAGGGAGACTAGGGTTTCTGATTGCCGAACGATTTTATTAGTAATGTTTCTAGGGCTTTTTCATCTCAGTTGTCAATTGGGCTTTTTTGTCGGTGAGGTGTTTTGGGCCTGGCCCATTATTGGGCTTGGGCCATCCTTAAACCTAATTAAGCTGGGAAAAGTTCAGATTAAACATTTTCCGTGTATCAAAATAATGTAAAACAAAATTTTATTTTATTTTAAAAATAATTTGAAGTTATAATAATAAAACACACGATTATCCACTCCATATAAGATAAAAATAGGAAAAATTAATTTTATAAATTGTGAGCATATGAAAGAAGTCATTGACTATTGAATTGTAGACTATATTTTGCAAAATCATAAACTATTTTGTTGTGAAATATGACCAACTTCATACTTCGATGTTGGAAATGTTGTAACAACTAACAAGTGGCAAGTAAAAATATCCGATTCCACTAACCCGAAGATTTGAATCGGAAAAATTCGAAAATATCCATAACTGATGATCCGCTCCGTGAGGATTTTTCGAATCATCGATTACGGATCAGAGTTTTAGTAATAAAGTCGGATAGTATATATCTGACTGCTCCGGAAATTATTACTCGAATTGGATATCCAATGCGGCTAAAAGTGTAGGATATCCGAATTCTTTCTTATCGGATTAGGTCGGACTTTTATAAAATTTTCTTATCGAATATCCAAGACTTCGGATCATCCGGATTGGCAAAACCCCAGTAATAAGTATAAAATTTAACACAATTTTTCATATGCAACACTCAACTATAAATATCAAATCCGAGTGAAACAAGCGACACAGTAGAGCTTGAAACATTTAATACACGATCCATCTCAACTCAAAAACACCAAAAAAGGACATTCTAAATTCTAAGTTACAAAGCACAATTCATAGAACAAGTCCTAAGATCTTGGTCAAAATCCAAGTATAAACAACAGCAAAGCCAGCACCAACAGGAATAGTAACAGCCCAAGAAGTAACAATCTCCCTAACAGTTTCAGCTCTCACACTATTAAACCCTCTAGCAAAACCAACTCCCATAACAGCACCAACAAGAGTATGTGTAGCTGAGATAGGTAAACCCAACTTAGAAGCAAACAGAACAACTGAAGCTGCAGCAAACTCGGCCGCAAAGCCTCGAGTTGGAGTAAGCTCAGTAATCTTCTTTCCTATAGTAGCAATCACTCTATAACCCCACATTGTCAAACCAGCAACAATACCAAAGCCTCCCCAAGCAAGAACATCTATAGGTATGACAATGTCCGCGCCGCTTGCTGTAGTGGCACCTTGTAAGATTGACAATGCAGCTGCTAATGGGCCAACGGAATTGGACACGTCGTTTCCTCCGTGTGCAAAGGACATGAAGCAAGCTGAGAGAACTTGCATATAGCCGAATACTCCGTAGACTATTTCTCGTTGAGTTCCTGTTGGGCCTGCTATGTCTGAGAGGAATCCTATTGGTTCAGTTTGATGTGTTGTTTGGGATGATTTGGAGTTTTTAAGGAGGTGGCCGAGTTGTTTGTTGATTACTCTGTAGACTATGAATGCTCCAATGCCGCCGGATGCAAGTGCTTGGAGGAGTGCTATTGCTGGAACTTTGCTTAGAGGGAAGGCTACAAAGGAGATTGCTGTTACTCCTAGGAAAACCGCGATTGGTGCTGCTGCTGCCGCTGCTTGGCCTGGATTTGGCGCGCTGTACACAAACTGATTCAATGCAGATAGTCAGTTTTTCATTTAACTGAGTTTTCTAACTGATGTCAACTGTCATCAGGAACAACATAGTTCTAGTACATATATGTTTGATGTTACTGCTAATGTTGCCTTTTTATAGTACTTGTAAGTTTGTAATAATGTGCGTATGTATGTGTGCATATTTTCGTGTAGTATATTTCTGTACACAAACTTATTCAATGTACACACTCAGTTTTTCCTTTAACTGAATTTTTTAACTGATGTCAACTGTCATCAGGAACAACATAGTTCTAGTACTGATGGTTAGGTTAGGGTATATGTTTGATGTTATGCTAATGACGCCTTTTTATAGTACTTGTACGTTTGTAAAAATGTGCGTATGTATTTTTGCATGTTTCCGTGTAGTATATTGCTGTACACAAACTTATTCAATGTACACACAATTTTTCCTTCTTCTGAAATTTCTAACTGATGTCAACTGTCATCAGGAACAACATAGTTCTAGTACTAATGGTTAGGCTAGTGTGTATGTTTGATGTTACTGCTAATGTCGCCTTTTTATAGTACTTGTAACTTTGTAATAATGTGCGTATGTATGTGTGCATGTTTTTGTGTAGTATGTTGCTGTACACAAACCTATTCAATGTACACACTCAGTTTTTCCTTGATGTCAACTGTCATTAGGAACAACATAGTTCTAGTACTTATTCAATGTGTGCTAGTTTTCGTGTAGTACATTGCTGTCAAAATTGTTATGTCTGAAACTATAATGTATGATTAGGGTGTAAGGATAAATACCCTTCTGATGCATTTGTAAACCAGGAATGAAACGGCTGCTCCTAGTAAAGGAGAAATGACCCATGATGACGCAACGCGCGCTAGTGAACTCCAGAACACGGCATTGGGTCCTCCATACACGAGACCAAATCCAACCATTGACCCGACAATGCAATGTGTCGTTGACACGGGCCAACCAAAGTAGGAAGCCACCTGAGTAATAGTAATGTGATGATATATCATATAGTTTTGGGTAAAATGGCTAACTGAGCCTTTTACCACTAATACTATATTAAGAGGGCCAGTAACATAAACCCAATAAGTAAATATAATGGTAAGTCAATTATAGTGGTAAAGATTAGAGGGTCTACAAGCCTACTCCACCCAATTCTTAAGATAGGATTTTTGCATTCACTTATTAAGTCAGACAGTTTTGCATTATGCTGGCATTGTGTACTAAAAGTGAGGAATCAATCATATGATGTCTGCATAAACAAAGGTAATGATTGACATCATCTTGAAAAAGTGAGGAAGATTGAAATTTACCTGCAACCAAGTACCAGCAGCAGCAAGTGAAGAAAGCAAACCAGCAAACAAGAGCATATCTTTGCCTTGAAACACACTAGCAACAAGAATTCCTTTCTGCATTGTATTAGTAACATGAGTTCCCATCAACAAGGCACCAGAAAACTCAAGAACACCAGCAGTCAACACAGCTTGCCTAATCGACAAAGCTCCGGACCCAACAGATGTCCCCATAGCATTGGCCACGTCATTAGCTCCAATGTTCCAAGCCATGTAAAACCCAAACAAAAGAGTAACATAAGACAAAACCCTAATCTTGAGTGGTAATCCTTGGCCTAAAGAACCCATGAAGAAAGGCACTGTCAAAGCTGCAACAACTGTGCAAATTGATATTGCTGAGGCTGTTCTAGATGATATGTGGAAAGCTTCAGCCATTCCTTGTAGTTCATCAGATTTCGGTTCTTCATCTTGTTTTCGGTCATGACCTTCTGATTCAGCAAAAGAAGAGATGGAAGCTAAATGATGGATGATGAGTTTTGAGCTTCTTAGCCTTAGAATTGGATAAGATGATTTGGATGATTGAAATTGATAATTGGGTTCGTTTCTTGGAAGATGATAGATTCCAGCTCTGTGGAGATAACATTCTGGTGTTCTAGTGTTTCTAGTGGAAGGTAAACAGTAAGAAGAAGCCATAACCTTGAGATTTACTGCAGTTGAAGGAGAATTGGACTGAATAAGTGAATATGCAGCTGATTATTCGAGTTGGGTCATGGCCATGGAATGATTTCAAAGAATTTATTGAAAGAATTGCTTTTGGTATATTGTGGAGATGAGTGGTAGGTGAGTATGGTTTTCTTTTGAGAGTTCTTCACCACCACACAAACATACCAACACCACCAGCAAAATAGAAGTGACAATATCGTTCGGATCTCATACTCTTCATTTGACTTAATTTTCCTTACAAATGTAATTTGACCTTCCTTTTCACATTGGGACTGCACCAAGATTGAGAAATATCAATTCTTGATGATAACATGAAGCGAGATTGCCATATCCTAACTGGATAATTAGCAGAATGTTCTATCTGCCATCTGGAAGTGGATAGATGGGCTTATTTTAGTGATAAAAGAAAAGTCCATGTTATTCGGCCCATAAGACAAATTTGGCCTGTATTGCTTCTGTGCTACCCTAATCGAAGAAAGTTCGAAATCCTTCAAAACCTCAGCCCCCTACCGAAGCTAATCTCCCTTGGAGCCCTCTGTTTCTCAGGATCATCACTCTGCACACTTCAAGTACCAGCTTTCGATCACTTATTTGAGAGGTTTGTTTTACAGTTTTTATATTGTAATTTATCGTGATAGATTGATTATGCTTCCGCAGGAAGTTGAGATTGAATCGATGGAGTTTTTGTTTGATTTAGTGAACTTACGCAGGAAGTTGAAAACCCTACAGTTCAATTCCAACGTTTCAATTGTTCTTTCCCTCAGCATTTAATTGAATGAATATTTTGTTATTTGTAACATAAAGAAGTGAACTTTTCTGATTTTCAGTTATGAATCTTGGTTGAATCTTTTAGCTTTTGGTGCAGGAAGTAAATTTTGCATATTCAATGGCGGCGAAGAGTAGAACCAAGCCTAATATATTGATTACTGGAACACCAGGCACTGGAAAAACCACAATGTCATCAGCCTTGGCTGAGGCTACCAATCTGAAACATATAAACATTAGTGAATTTGTCAAAGAGAAGAACTTGCATGATGGATGGGATGAGGAATTCGAATGTCATGTCATTAATGAAGATTTGGTATAGATCTCAAAATCAAATTTTATTCAATGGAGTATGGAAATTATATTTTGTAACTGTAGTCATGAATCTGTGATATCTACAGGTATGTGATGAGCTTGAGGATATGATGGAGCAAGGTGGCGTACTCGTGGACTATCATGGCTGTGATTTCTTTCCCGAGCGATGGTTTGACAGGGTTGTGGTGCTTCAAACAGACAACACGGTGTTGTATGATCGGTTGAGTAAGAGGTAAAATCATCAGTTATGTTATTAGGTTGCTTTAATTTCTGTTTGCTGTGTTTTTTTTTAATTTATGTTGTAAATACTTGTTTTCATGAAGGGGGTATGAAGGATCAAAGCTATCGAACAACATTGAATGTGAAATCTTTCAAGTGTTGTTAGAGGAAGCGAAATCAAGTTACCCAGAAGAGATAGTAGTAGCAATGAAAAGTGACACCATTGATGATATTTCTGGTAACATTGCAATTTTAACAGATTGGGTAACAAACTGGCATTCTCAGTGATTATTGTTACCCCAGTGTGTTTGTTGTTGAATAATGGGATTTGAATTTATATAGTGGCATTTGTTGTTGTTGGATCCAAATACAATTGTGATCTTTGTTCTTTATCCTTTCCATGCTTAGCTTGCTTGATGAGGCTTCTTTGTTAATTCCTTGCTGTCCTTATCACTTGATTAGATATTGAAAACTTCAAAGCTTATCCATTACAATGAAATTTTGTTATTTTTAAATCAAATTTAGTGTTCTTGTCTATCTCAACTACTATTTCATGACAAGAAATCTTTAAATAGTGATCTTGTCTTATAGTGTTTGATTAGCACTATGGTTTTCTTCTCTGGTGACTTCCATTTTCTTCCATTGCTCTATTAAGTTCATCTTAGTTTGTCTAGCTTCTTCTTCCTCTTTCTCTGCCCTTTCGATGGATCTAAACCCGGAAAAATACCCACTACTCCATCACATCCTCACCCAACAGAATTCAAATAGCCAGACAGAACCAGAGGCGAGTCTAACAATGCCCCATCTGACTCACCCAGAAGTGATTAAATCCATGGCGAGTTCAGTATCAGACATAATTCAAAGCCAATCATTAATGAGATCCCTCGGTGATCGACCTACCTCAGATGTTGTAGCAACCGCGAAAGCCAAGATTGATGAAGTTGAATCTAAGGTAGGAAACTGTGAAGAGATGGAGAAGGAGTTACAGGTTTACAAAGCGGTTATGAGGTTGGATCAGATGCATCAGGAGTATGATGAGAAACTTAAGTCTGGTGAGGATAGCCTTGTTGATCTGTATCGGAAGCTGGTAGATGAGTTGGGTTTAGATAAGAACGATGTTGTTGATGAAATCTTGGAGAAGGTAGCCAAGGGGAACAGTTTGAAGAGAATCGAGATCCCAGGAAGGCGTTTAAGGGTTTTTCCTGATGGTTTTGCAAAGATTTATAGTCTTATTTTCCTCAATCTGTCTAACAATCTCTTGCAGGTTCTTCCTGATTCAATTGCTGAGCTGAAGAAACTTGAAGTCCTGAATGTTGCATCAAATCTCTTGGAAACTTTACCAGATTCAATTGAAATGCTGTTAAGTTTAAAGATTTTAGATGTATCAGGAAACAAGTTAAATCATCTGCCTGGGAGCATTTGTGGTTGCAGGTGATCATCCCCATTCTTTAATAGGCTTCTTTTTATAAGCTTTTGTTTTGCAGATATTTTTAATAAATGAGTTTATGCTATCGGTATTCTTTATAAAGTAATAGTGGTAAAAGGCTTTTTTTTTTAATCTTATTTTGCAGTAACTTTGATTTGTTCACTGCAGTAACTTGGAGGAGCTGAATGCTAGCTGCAATAACCTGACTTGTTTGCCGATGAACATCGGTCACGGCCTCAAGAGTCTCAAGAAGCTGTTCATCTACTTAAACAAGATCACCTTCCTCCCACCTTCTCTATGCGAGATCGAATCATTAGAATACTTGGATGCTCATTTCAATGAGCTGGGCTGCCTCCCAAACCAAATCGGGAAACTGGTGAATCTTAAGGTACTTAATGTAAGCAGCAACTTCAGTGACTTGACAGAGATTCCGAACTCCATATGCAACCTTATCAATCTCAAAGAACTCGATCTCAGTAATAATCAAATCTGTTACCTTCCTGATGAGTTCTTCAGGCTCGAGAAACTCGAGAATCTCAATGTGAATGAAAACCCGCTTATAATTCCTCCATTAGAAGTTGCAAAGGAAGGTGTTGCTGTCATAAGAGACTACATGTCGAAAAGGCGGGAGGAAATCTTAGTCGAGGATCATAAGTCGATGAAAAAATCGACACACGGTGGGAGATGGCTGGGTAACATCGTAAAGGGTTATGTTCGTGACAGAAAACGTTACAGAGATCCATGGTTGGATCAGCAGCTGTGAATTCCTCCCTTCTGCGATCAAGTTTTCATGTGTTTTTACTGGCTATGTATTTGAATTATGTTGGTGATGTTACAACTTACGACGATATATATATACGTGTATTAGATTGTGGGCCTGTGAATTGGGCCAATACGAAGCCCATATTTTTTGGGCCCTACTGCTTGAGAAATGTCCGGGTTTGATAGATGGGCTGAAATGAAGCCCATAAAATTTATCTGAGTTTTATAATGTATTTATATTTGACTTGTTTAATAAAGTCTCGGTTCGAGCAGCTTGGATAATATAACAACCTTTAGTGTAGACCTGTACAAATCCGGGTCGGCCCATCCAACCCGCCTGCCTGTCCGGGAAAAAACATGGATATGGGCAATAAGTTTGGTCCATTCGGGTTTGGTCCGGCCCGTATTTTGATGGGCGGTTACGGGCAAACATTTTGGCCCACGGGTTAACCCGGCTCGCATATAGTTTTATACGTATAATATTTTTATATATGTGTATATAATTTATATTGTTTTGAGTGTTACTTATTCTAATTCTTCATTTAGTTTGTTTGGAGTATTTTGACGAGTTTTATTCTTTTTTAGTTATTTGGACTTGTTTATTTTTGTGTGTTGATTGTTATTGAACTTGTTGGTAGTGCACTATGCAATTATAATTGTATTGAAAGTGTGTATTAAATTTATTATAATACTTTTTTTGAACGATAAATTCCGGTAAAAGACGCACAATCAATTACACACGGGCCATCCGGGCCGATCCGGTAACCCACCCGTTTTTTGCATGGGTGGACATGGGTAGAGTTTGTGGCCCGGCCCGCAATTCCGAGTAGAGTTTTTAGGTATGGCCCGAACCTGGCCCGATCCCGGATTTGTACGGGTCTACTTTAGTGTTATCCAAGCCAAACGAGTCGAGCTTTAACCCAAACAACGGTGTTTGACATGCTCAAGCTTGTCTTGTTTTCAAACGAATTAAGTTCGTTGTCACTAAATTTTAACAAAGTTTAAACGTTTTCATATTAGATTTGTTTATATATTAAACGAAGAGTTTTTTTCCATGACGAGCCCGGTAGCTCTTCTTATATAACAACCATACATTATTGTTCTAGACCTTAAGCCAAACAAGCCACGAATAAGTCGAAAACGCCGATCTTTAACATGTTCAAGTTCGTTGATAATCGAGAATTTTATAATTTACTTATATTCCGTTTTTTATGTAGCTTCTTCTATAAAGTAAAAAACAGACTTCTTTATACATGTATTATTTAGATAGTTCTAATAAATTGACAGATAAATTTACTGTCATAAATGAAAATACAAAAATAAAACTTAAAATAAAAAAAAATATTTAAGATAGAATATTTATAATTAAAATAATGTTAAATAATCAATTTTAATAAGTTAAAAAATACTTTCATATTTATTTGTAAAAAAAACTGTAAATTAAATAATAATTGAGTTTTTTTAGAACTTTATTATTGAAATCTTATGTATTTTAATACTCTCATGATTGTAGATTTATAAAATTGCAAAATAACATACAATTATGATAAAATTTTATTATATTAACTATAATCGATGAGAGACAATGAAGTAAAAACATTAATGGAAGTAAAGTACAAATTACAAATTACAAATATAAAACAAAAGTATTTGTAATTCCAAGAACCTGAAATTTATTATGTTTAAAGAGGATTAAAATTCAGAACGGGACGGAGCCTTTTATAGACAAGCACAAACCTCTGACTCCGTCAGCTTGTCTATTCCATTTCTCTGTTATATATATAATCTTTTTTATTAAAAATAATTTCTTTTTTCTGCTTCAAAACTCGAAAGTGTTAGCTAAAGGTGAATTCAAATTACCGTAAAATCACAAGAATGAAATTGTTAGCATTGATGCGAAAAAAAAGTCTTTACCAATCTAGTGGGATGTGGTGTTAGGCTCCTTAAGTGTTTAGTTTGGAGATTCGAGTTCGAATTCTCCTGGCGGTATGTATAGAAAAACTGATATTGGGAGGGTATCCCCAGCAATGGGCCACGACTATCTACCCGATCCGGACGTAGATCGGCTAAGCCGATCGAACCGGGTACGTAACCTTCTTCCAAAAAAAAAAAAAAGCCCTTAACTCGCAAATCAGGTATAGAAATCTTTGTGTTATCAAGGCACTCCAAGGATTATGGAGTTGCCCGTGGGAGGTTGAGATGATTATTTCTGACTCCATGTTGGACCTCCATTTCATTGACGAAGTGCATATCAGACATATTTTCAGAGAAATCAATAGTGTTGCTGACCGACTTACCTATCAAGGAATATCGAACCCAACACATGTTTTTCTGACGATCTCGAACTTCGTATTTTCATCTGCAAGGATGCTTTAGAATGAACTACCTCTAGGAGATAGATCAAACTAACCGGTTTTTGTTTTTTTTAAAAAAAAAATTACCGTAATAAATACGACTCAGTAAATCTCACTATACGTACACTTGAACAATCAAATAAGTAGTAAAAAAGAAAATTTACAATGATTATAATTATGATTAAAATAATAGAAAATTATTAAAGTAAATAGAAATTAAATGTAAAGGGAATTGATAAGTCAACCGTTGCACGGGCAGGCAGCCGCCATGGGAAGAGCACGAGCACTTGAGTGCTCTAAACTCTACTTTTTTTCACTTCAATAGACACAGCTTTTGTCTCTTTTTTTACCATTCTCTAATTTGATTTTTCTTTTTTAATTTGCTTAATTAATATGACACGTGGTGGGTTACTATTGGATGGGATTCTTGCACTTGTGTGAAAGATAATTAGGCCAAGATTCAGGGTTTTTTTTAATTAGAGAGACATACCCAAAATAAATTGTATCAAATGGTACAAAGTAAAATTTGGATTTCATTAACTCAACTTTGACGGGTTGATACTCGATTCAGATATAATATTCATCGGTTTTGTTATACGAAATTATTATTATGGTGTCATTAGCTTGGATGATAGGAAAAAGAATTTTAACTCAGTTGTCAAAGTAGAAGTTTTCACGTTAAAATCGGGCTTAAAGAAAATATTGAAATTGATGGTGATAGCTTATGTGTTATCAAGACACTTCGAGAACTTTGATGTTGTCGCTGAGAGATCGAGATGATCATATCCACCTCCACATTGGATCTTCATTTCGTTGAGGAAATTCAAGTCAGATATGTGTTCAGAGAAATCAAGTGTGTTGCTGATCGATTAACACATTAGGGAATTTCGAACCCAACACACTCATTTCTATGACTATAAATTTCGTGTTCTCATCCTCAAAGATCTTTTAAGATGAACTATCTCTAAAAGATAGATTTTTCTAATTGCTTTCCATTTTACAAAAATAATTGTAAAGTTAAAAATTACATTTAAACCAATTATAATAATTATATTAAAAAGAACAACCTTCATAATCTAAGAATGAAAAACAATATCAAATGGGACAAAGTAAAATTTAGGTTTCATTAACCCAACTTTGACAAATTAATACTCGATTTGGATATAATATCCATCGGTTTTGTTATACGAAATCATTACTATGTTGTCATTAGATTGGACGTTAGGAAAAATAATTTTAACACGGTTGTTAAAGCAGAAGTTTTCACGTTAAAATCGGACTTAAAGAAGCTATATGGATAAATATTAAAAAATCGAAATTGATGGTGATAACTTATATGTTATCAAGACACTCCAAGAATTTTGATATTGTCCCTGGGAGATCGAGATGATCATATCCGCCTCCACATTGGATCTTCGTTTCGTTGAAAAAATCCAGGTCAGACATGTGTTAATAAAAATCAACTGTGTTGCTGACCGATTAACACATTAGGGAATTTCGAACCCAACACACCCATTTCTGACGACCATAAATTTCGTGTTCGCATCCGCAAGGATATTCTAAGATGAACTACCTTTAAAAGATAGTTTTTTTGTAATTGCTTTCCATTTTAAGAAAATAATTGTAAAATTAAAAGTTATCGTTGAAATTGAATTATCTTAATTTTAAACTATATTTGTAACTACAATTTCAAAACTGCCAAACAAAGACTAAATTATTTTTGAATAATTTCAAACAAAGTTCATTAAACATCCATTTATAAGTAGATTAAATATATAAATTATGCATGTCATACTCATTAGAGAAATGCCTTGGTTTGATTAGTAGAATACGGGTATGAGCTATAGAAGTGGATCCATCCAAATAACCGATAGGCAAAATACGGATTATACGGATGGCAAGGAGACAATTAAATAAAGCCAAATTGACTAAGTGAAAAGGCTAAGGCTGTGTTTGGCAGGCTTTTTATTAATTACGTTAGATATGATGTTTTCTCAGAAAGACAAGCAAATCTAGGGCATTTATATAACACATAATTTACACAATTTTTTTTTTTTTTTTACATACTCTCTTAATTAGGTTCTCCAATCTCCATGTATGAAATTTGAGGCAACAAAAACACGTATTAAAAATAAAAATGTGTAGTATTTATTATTATTCAATATTTATATATATATATATATATATATATAAATATATAAACAATTATAAAATGTGGGGAGTTATATGAAATAGCGTTTTAAAATACAAATTTATATGAAAAGTAGGTTAGAGTATTAAAACTAGTTGAAATGTCATTTATTAATATATGAAAAAATTACTTTATGGTCCAATATAAAATTTTACTATAAGGTCCAATATGAGAATTTAAAAATTTGTAGTATAGTTATAATGAAGAATATATTAATCTACATATTACTTAATAAAAAATATTGTATTAATGTCACGATTAGGTCAAAATGTTAAAAGTTATTTGTTTTACTGTTACCGCGTCAAATATATTCCTTTCCATTGAAATGTGTTTTACCAATTTTGTTTATTAACCGGTTCAATTCATGTGGTTAATTTGAAGATTTTTTTAAAAAAAATTAAATTTTTTATAAATAAATAAAATAATATGTTATATAATTTAAAAATTTTAAAATGCGGTGATTGTAAAATAAATTTTTAAATATATTCTTATAAAAAATATGATCAAAAAATATTTTTCAAAATAATAAAAAAGTACTCATTTTAAATTGATTAATTAGAATTATTTTGTAAAATAATCTAATATTTTATCAGAAAATGATAATGGATGGTTTAACTTTCAAAATTTATTATCGATTATAATATTAAAGTGAGAGTAATTTATGTCTAGTTCTCAATTAATATGATAAAATTATTTTTATTCGTCTATTTAAATAAAATTTTAATGCTTTTATATTACAAACTCGAGGGATATTAAAAATAAGATCTGTATATATACAACAAAATTTTATATAAGAGCAAAACAAAGTTACATTATTTCATGTTTTTTAAAAAAATAATGAAAAGGTAGTTCATTATAAAAAAAAATTTAAAAGGTTATTTAGAAAAACTCTATTTAAAAAATACATAATAAAATAATTTGAGCATTGTGTTGTTGGCAACCAGTTAAACACTATCACTATAGATTATTGTAAAAATTATAACATTTGTTGTTTTCATGCTAGTTAAAACAAAGTGTTGTAGTTAGATAGTTTTTTCAACAATAGATATTGTCACATCACTTTATTTATATGACGATCGGTTAAAACCAACCTATTAAAGAGAAGATCGAAGGTTTTATAATTTTATTTTTACTGTTTTTTTAATTCTAAATAAAATGTTTAGTGTTATTTTAATACTTCTCGTTTATAAATATATGTATTTGAAATTTGTATGATATGTCTATACTTAAAATTGATTGGGTATGCAGTGCTAGTTAGCTGCTGGCATAGAGGTTGTCGTTTGATTTTACGTATCACTTTTGCTACTCAAAAGTCATATGCAAATCGTGATTCGTGTTCATAACATGCATGCTTTATGCATGTCACCAACACAAAGGAAAAGGATATATAGTATTCTTTGATATTGTAATATGCTTAAATGTTCTAGTAGTTAGTAAACATTCGATGAATGTCTCATCTATGGCATCACGATATAAAAAGTCTATATAGTGTCAAAGTTTGATACAGACGTATTGGTAGAGCGGGTTGTATGCACACAAACGCACATGCGCATTAGATTCAAACTTATAACATAAATCCGGCGAAGTTTTATCCTAAAACCAATTGGCAACCCCTCTGATACCATGTCAAAGTTCGATACAGACATACCGGTAGAGCGGGGGTGATGTGCATACGAGCGCACATGCGCATTAGGTTCAAGTCCATCACATAAACCCGTTGAAGTTTCATCCTAAAATCAATTGACAACCCCTCTGATACCATGTCAAAGTCCAATATAGACAGACCGGTAGAGCGGGGTCGTGTGCACACGAGCGCACATGCGCATTAGGTTCAAGTCCATCACATAAACCCGCCGAAGTTCCATCCTAAAACCAATTGAAAACCCCTGTGATACCATGTCAAAGTCTGATACAGACAGACCGGTAGAGCGGGGGTCGTGTGCATACGAGCGCACATGTGCATTAGGCTCAAGCCCATCACATAAACCCGACGAGGTTCCGTCATAAAACCAATTGACAATAAGCGTGCCAACAACTTATATACCATGGTCGGAGTGTCCACAACTTTCAATGTGAGAACATATTATCTCCAAATATATATATATATATATATATATATATATATATATATATATATATATATATATATATATATATATATATATATATATATATATATATATATATATTGGTTTTAGGGCTAATTGGGTTTTAACATATGCATATGCACTAGTTTATGCACGACCCTTGTTGTGGATTGTTTAGACTTTAATAACTACAAGTAGACATAGGCAAACATGAGTCAATAAGCCCCCGAATAAACGGACAGGTATGAATAAAACCTTTGGCGTGTACGAAAAGCCCGACTCAAACTTGATAGTTGAATTTTGCCTGCTCATTAGGTCGAGACCCGAATTCTCATAACTTGAGACCCGAGAGCCTACTCGAACTCTTCAACGGATGGGTATGCGCAAGGCCTTTTAGTTTGAATTACGAGCTCGATCTAAATAGCCAAAAAAACAAATTTGGGTGTGACCGAGCTCGATCTGAGTCCGAGTTTGTGAAGGTATACCTACAAGTTCACGTATGCATTTAGTTATGATTACAAACATGTAATGATGGAGACATATCCGATGGGATTAGGGTAGAGGATAGAAATAGGCATACATGTAGACGTAACAATAAAGAGGTGAACTTTAAGAGAAGGATAAATGCATGCAGAGACCAAACATGTATAATACAAACTGCAAGAGACATTCTTCTTCAATTCTTCATTAAATGCACAAACACAACCTGAGTTCGAGGTAAGCAACTTCCTCTTACATGCATCTTTCTCCATCTCTTTTCCTACTCTATACGTAAACAATGGTCCTATAAACAAATTAATGCTATAAAAAAAAAGACATGTGTGTTGATAAAGTTGTGTTAAGAATTCGAGTTATCATTTGAAGATCGAGATAATTGTATTACTCTAAACTTTATAAGTTTATCAAAATGTTAAAAAATAAAAAAGTAAGTAACAGAATTTGACTAGAAAAGTTCGAGCCGAAAGTTATTTTTCTCACATGATTACCTTGATTTACTCATAAGTCTGACGTATCTTTGTTTTTTTTAAAAAAAATAAAAATCTAGTGTTAACCATAATATCACCGACGAAGTGTCTTGTTTAGGGTTGGAATCATAGATACGTCAGATTTATGAGTAAATCAAGATAACTTGACAAAGATACGTCAGATTAATTCTATTTTTGAGTTGTGACCAACTCATCTCTTGATGGTAGAGTTGTGACCGATGAAGTTGTGACCAACTCATCTCTTGATGGTTCTGATGAAGTTGCCTGAATCCAACAATTTTCACATGATTACCTTTCTAATGTAGCAGATAGAGTCGTGACCAACTCATCTCTTGATGGTTCGGATAAGAAAATTGTTGGATTAAGGCAACTTGACAATTCTCTTGTCAATGTTGTGTTTCAAGAAATTGTGAAACTCATGCAACAAAATAATTCTATTTTTGAAGTTGCTAATTTTGCAAGTAACATGACATTTTTCATAACTCATTCTCCATCTATATCTTATAATTGGATTATTGGTTCAGGGTCTCAAATCATATCTCTTATTTCCAAGAATTGTTCTATGATTTCACATTAATTAACAAACCGGTTCTTATTGGTTTGCTTGATGGATCAATCATGCTCTATACTGGGAACTAGTATCTTGTCTCCAACACTTACTCTTCATCATGTATTATACATGCCCGACTTCAAACACAATCACTTATATGTCCCTCGACTAGCAGAGAACAATGCTTATGAGGCTTACTTTATATCTCATAATTGTGTATTTTAGGACCATATCATTAAATCCATCTTAGCTACGTACCGCTCACAAGGAGGGTGGTCTTTATAAGATTTCATTTTTTGCTCAAGCTTTAAAAGACAATTATGCTATTTTTGCTACTACCGGATCATTACATGTTGATAATAAGCATAATTCTTTAATACATGCTAGACTTTGTCATTCATCTTTGTCTAAAATGACACATTTAGACTTTCGTATTGTCCCTGCATCTCACACTCTTGATTGTACCACTTGTGTTTTGGCTAAGTAACACAAGTGACCTTTTCCACATAGCACAACGCCACAACCTATGGTAAGACATACTTTGATTTGATTCATATTGATATATGGGGTCCCTATCATACACCTTTATGTGGGGCTAGATATTTTCTTACTGTTGTAGATGACCACACACGATGCCATAAACATCTCACTCTCTTGATTGTATCACTTGTGTTTTGTCAAGGACTTTAGCATGGTAGCGGCACCGCTCCATGAGCTCACTACCAAGGGTGTCACGTTTGAATGGCGTGATATCCATGCTCGAGCGTTTGATGCGCTCAAAGACCGCCTTTGTAATGCACCATTACTCCAACTTCCAAACTTTTCGAAAACTTTTGAGGTGGGGTGTGATGCATCAAATGTGGGCATTGGAGGAGTTCTCTTACAAGAGACTCATCCAATTGCCTACTTTAGTGAAAAACTTTCCGGTCCTTCGCTCAACTACCCTACATATGACAAGGAACTATATGCCCTAGTTCGTTGTCTTAAGACATAGCAACATTATTTATGGCCGAAGGAGTTCGTGAATCATTCGGATCATGCGGCTCTTTCGTATCTCAAGAGTCAAACGAATCTGAGTCGGCGCCATGCTAGTTGGGTAGAGTTTTTAGAGACCTTTCCTAATGTCATTCGGCATAAGAAAGGCAAGGAGAATGTGGTAGCCGATGCCTTTTCTCGCCGCTATGCCCTCCTTGTGTATATGGACGCCAAGATACATGGCTTTGCTCTTATCAAAGAGTTATATGCCACGGATCTTGAGTTCAAGGACATATGGGCACAATGGCTCGACCTCCGAAAGCACGAGTCTTTCTTTATTAACGATGGTTATCTTTTTCGAGCGGGAAAACTTTGTATTCCGCGCTCATCTATACGCCATTTGTTGGTCAAGGAAGCTCATGAGGGTCGTGGTCATTTCGGTGCTACCAAGACCCTTTCCGTTCTCCAAGAGCATTTCTTTTGGCCCCGGATGCGTATGCATGTGACACGGTTTTGCAAGGGTTGCATCACATGTCATCATGCAAAGTCGCGCCAAGGTCCGGATGGAATGTATTCTCCTTTGCCTATACCAATGGGACCTTGGGAGGATCTATCCATGGACTTTGTGGTCGGGTTGCCTATGTCAAAACGAGGCAAAAACTCCATTTTCGTGGTAGTCGATCGCTTCTCCAAAATGGCTCATTTCATCGCATGTAAAAGCACCCTAAATGCTAGTGAAGTTGTCACCTTGTTCTTTGACAATGTGGTGCGTTTACATGGGATACCACGTTCCATCGTCAGTGATCGGGACGTGAAATTCGTAAGTCATTTTTGGAGAACGTTATGGGGAAACTTGGAACCAACTTGTTGTTTTCAAGTAGTTATCACCCCCAAACCGATGGTCAAACGGAGGTGACCAATCGGACTCTTGGTGCTCTACTTAGAGCCACCACTAGGACCAACCCACGTAGGTGGGAGGACTTACTTTCTGTTGTAGAGTTTTCGTATAACAAGTCTAGGCACACGACAACTAAATTGTCCCCATTTGAAGTTGTCTACGGCCTTAATCCACACACACCGTTGGATTTCACTCCCCGCCCGCTCAAGGACGGAGAACACATCATCGCCGGGAACCGAGCCGCCCAAATCATTGAGCTTCATGAGCGGACTAGGACACAACTTGAATGTCGTGCCGCCTAACTTGCCGGACAACGTAACAAGGGCCGCCGCGACGTCTCTTTTGAGCCCGGTGATCTTGTTTGGCTCCACCTAAGGAAGGAGCGTTTTCCTACTCGCCGCATGAGCAAGTTTTCGGACCGTGGTGATGGCCAATTCCGCATCTTAGCCCGTCATGGTCCAAATGCATACAAGTTAGAGCTTCCGGATTCCTCCGGCGTACACCCAACGTTCAACGTCAAGGACCTTGCCCCTTATGTTGAGCCCCTCTTTGACGATGGTGAAACGGGGACGTTTCATAGCCAAGATGGGGGGACTGACCCGCCCTTGGATGTCCCTTTGACGTTGACCGTAGACGAGGAGGACGAGGCTTTACGGGTTCGCTCAGATGGACCACTCACCCGATCCCGAGCTAAGGCTATTGCCCGAGCCACCGGCTCCATTATCGTCCGCACCACAGCTTCACTTGGGTCCATTACCGGCATGCCGTGCCTCTACACCACCATGGCATAGGCTACCGGTTCCGTTAGCGGCATGTCTCGTCTTTCCGACTCCATGGCATGAAGCTAGCTTATTTTCGGACTATATTTTCATGTTTTCCTTTTTATGTAATAAAGGGATATTCCGTATAAGAATATTCCCTTTTGACCTTATCCTTTTAGGATTTTGATCTTATACTTTTAGGTTTTCCCTTTTGGGCTTTTCTTCAAGTATTTTGTTTGGCCCGTTGGCCCATAGGTAGGCAGGTCTCTCTATATAAGAGATATCTTGCCTCACTTATTTTTCATGTTCAATATTACTAAGTTTTGAGAAGAATTTCCTCTTACTTAGCTTGGACATCAAAACCTCCCTTCTATCTCTCCAATTTCTTCCTTGGATTTCGTCTTTGATCCAAGAAATCCATATTCGAGGATTCTTCTTGAGAATCAACCTTCGATCCACACAAAAAGGCTTATTCGATCTCTCTAGATCAAATTAACCTTTGTTTCTTCATCGCTTCCGCCCTTTTGGATCCGAATCGATACAACGTTGCACAAAGAGTCAAGGAGTAGTTGAAATTTTGCTTGATCTAGATCCGGAGTTATCCTTGGTTACCTCCAAGGACGCATCAGTATTTTTTTGATTTAAGGAAATAGTTAGTATCTTAACTTTGCAAAATTTAGGTCTCGATTAGTAAATTTTTCGATCCGAATTCCATAGTGCCTTTTACAGTTTAATCACGTATTACATGTCCTACTCTTAGCTCTTGCTTCCATTTAGTCTTGGTCATTACATCAATTGGACATAAAAAATGCATTTTTGCATGGTTGTTTAGACGAACAAGTGTACATGACACCTCCCCTTGGCTATGATAAAGCTTTACCTAATTAAGTACGTCATCTTAAAAAGGTCTCTTTATGGATTGAAACAAGTCATTTGTCAATGGAAAATGTTCAACTCACAAAACTTATCCTTACTCTTCGTTTTGTTCAATCTCGTCATGATTACTCCCTCTTTGTCAAGCATAATTATGTTGGCATTACTGTTGCTTTGGTATATGTTGATGATATGCTCTTGAGTGGCAATCTTCCTCATGAAATTGCCTCTGTCAAATCTGCTTTGGATAAAGCTTTTTCTATCAAAAATCTTGGCTCAACAAGATCTTCTAACATGGAGATTTCCAGATTCATTCAGCCTTATTGGTGATCCAAAGAAAATATATTCTAAATATAGTCAGAGATTCTGGAATGAAGGATTGCAAGCTTGCCTCCTTTCTTGTGCAGAAAAATATAGAACTAACTTCAGATTGTGAGGAGTTGATTCAAGTTTATAGAAGATTGGTTGGTAGATTGCTCTATCTTACTCTTACTCGTCATGATATTACATACACAGTTTAATTGTTGAGTCAATTTATTTATTCTATTTGAGTGCCTTATTGGAATGTTCCAATGTACTTGCACATATATCTGAAGCATATTGTTGGCTTCGCCTTATCCTACTCCTCCTATTCTACTCTCACCCTAAATGCTTATAATGATCTAGATTGAGGATCTTGTGCATTTACATGAAGATCAATAATTGGTTATTGTGTGTTCATTGGCTCATCTTTGGTTTCATGTAAGAGCAAGAAATAAAAGATTATTTCTAAATCATCAACTAAGAGTGAATATCGTGCTATGTCAACTACTACAAGTAAATTAGTGTGGCTCCATATTTTACTCTCTGATTTTCACATTTCCATACCTCTTCATATACATATGCATTGTGATAACAATACTGCTCAACATCTTGCTGCTAATCCCGTCTTTCTTGAGAGAGCAAAGAACCTCGATCAAATTTGACTATCATTATGTTAGTGATGAGGTTCAAGAAGGTTTTATTTCCACTACTCATGTTCGTTCTCCTCTTCAACTGGCCGACATATTCGCTAAAGCCATTGAAGAGCATCTAACATTCCTTTATACCCTTGTCCAGCTTGAGGAGGTATGTGGACACAATGTGTAAATACTAGAGATAATGGGCCCAATTTATAAATAGAGAGCATAAGTGATAAGTGATTTTGTTAGTTGACTGTCCTTAATTGATATAAAAGAATCCCATTTATAAGAAAACTTTGTCCACTCATAATTACTAAAACTTATATTGTTTTTATATAAAGATAATATTTTCTTTTAAATGGGATTATAATATTAGTTTGTTTTATTTTAACGAAACAAGTAATCATATTACATATAATTAACATCATAGATGAATCCACTTACATTTAGAATATTAACTTTTTTTAAGACAGAAAATCGTTAAAAAAAGTGTTGTCTCTACTTTTGCATTGTATTAATAATCAATTTATTTATTATTAAATTAAATTATTAAAACAAAATCTGATAAAAAGAAAAGAAGAAAAGAAAGTGTGATTTCGATATCTCCCATAATTTCTTTTTTTGATACAAGGGTAAGGAAAAGGGGAGTAGTCTGTAAAGACCGGTCACCCAAAGCATCCAAACGGATGAGGTCTTCAACAGCTTCCGGTAGCATCTCGTCACTATTCTCTGACACGAAACCATACAGCGCAGGTCAATCTGCTACGCTGTTGAAACCCAGAAAAGTGGTAAGCACAGAGTTGATCCAACCGGGGGTCAAGGAGTAGATGTCCGAGAAGATCATAATGGTGACAAAGAGAAGATGGGTGAAGCCGGAGAAGGACAAAAACACAAAAATGTAGAGCATCTTCCAAAGATGAAGCGGATAATGGGCAAGCCAAACACTATCAGAATAGCACCGCCACATGCATGTACAACAGAACACGAACTCCTGGGGAAGTGACAAACGAGAATTCGGGGAAGAGCCTCCCATCAAAAGAAACCGTCATGAAAGCACACTACCACGAGCGCAGTCCAGACACGACTCTATATATACCCTGAAATCTATATGAGAGTTAACTCGTAAATATATTTATTCTATCAATTTTAATAATATTCCTCAATTTAGAGGCCAATATTCGACAATAATTGACGAGACCTCAAGGGTAAAGATCGCCCCTTTACAATCTCCACAATGCTAAGTAAGTAGGTATCGAAGTAGTCGAAGCAATATATGAATGCATTCCCGACTTGTATAGATGTTAAGTGAAGTTGGGACCGGACCAACATGCTATAGATGATGATAAGGTGAAGCTAAGGCTACAAGGACCTTAATTGATTAATTATGATTAAATTGAAGTGGACCAATAGTAGATCCAAGATTTGAGATTAAGAGGTCCCCTATCTTCATAATTATTACTTAGGGTTTATGATTTATGATCTTAACTATAGACTAGCCTTACACTACAGTGTTTGGGTCCGGACGGGGATCTAATGAAGATCCGGTAGAAGAGAGTTCGGAATGCCTCGTGTAACCCATTGACACGAGAACGATAGCATGCACCCCCGATTAGAGATGTGTAAAATGGTTCGGACCAACTACACAAATCGTATAGTCCTAGTCTCCGAGGTTATGGACTTACGTCCGACGGGCTTTGGTTCAAGACGTAAATGAAGGACCGTGATATTTATGAATTGTATAATGTGTTTTTTTTTATGCATAGGTAAGAAAATTAGGTGGATCAGTTTCTTGAAACCGATCGACCTAACGCATCCTTGTTGATGAGGTATTGAACATCTTCTAGAATATCATCTATGTCCTTCATGTTACTGAGCCCATGCATGACAATTTTGTCCGCAACCGTATTGATTTCCCTAAAAGTATGTTGGACGGAAGAGTTAGTAAATCCCGAGATCATGTTAGTGATATCAGTGACAATCATGTCCATTTCCCATGGAGGTTTCCATAGTCGGTTGATCTCATTGATAAGCATCAAGTTGTCGCCTTCGATCTCAATGGATCTAACTCCTATCCCCTTGGCCTTTTGTAGGCCCTCCCGAAGAGCGATCGCCTCTGCCTCAAGCACAGATTTGGCGTTGGATCATCCGCTTCTTATAGTAATAGGAACTACACATTGATTCCTAATGATGTAACCAAAAGAAAATTGATTTTTTGAATTTTTTTATGCATCAAAATTAAGTTTAAGAAACCCATATTTTGGTCGTATCCACTTTTTTATATATTTAGTTTTACTCTTTGTTGTACATTTTTTATTTTATTATTATTCAGATTTTTGTTAGCTTGTTCCCACTCGGCGATTTGATTTAAGACAATTTGTTTGAGATTTTGTGGTGTCTTTGTTTTGTTAAAGATAAATTGGTTCCTGACCAACCATATATTCCACCAAATAATAGCAAGGTAACACACTTCCGAAGCCGTTAATAAACCAATAAGGTCAGAAAGAGCTTATGCAATGTTTCACTTGTCAAAGTCATAATTTAGTAAAAAGAAAGAAATGTTTTGATTGTCGATTGTTTGTAGCATGTAGGGACATTGGAAGAACAAATGCTTGGAACTTTTTGTGTGATGTTTAAATAATTCATAGTTCATCACGACAATAATTCTCTATTGTCAAGATTTTGCTTTGTTGGTAGACCATTGAGTGTTAGTTTCCAAAGAATTTTTTATTTTGGGCATTACGTTAATTTTCCATATCCATGTTTTGTGTGGTGACTCCCACTCTCCGTTTTTGTATCATTTACATAGCTGATTTAGTTGAGTACCACCCTTCATCATTCTCCGCCCAGTATAGTCTATCTCTTATATCATTTTTGGGGAGATTGTAGTTTTTTTATGTTTTAGATGATATCAGTACGTAGTAATGTGTTTAGTCGATTTAAAAGTTGATGATTCCAACATTTATTCACGATATACGAGAAGGTACATTCGTTCTAATTATCAAGTCCTTATTGGTCACGATATCTTGTAGCGAATTGTCGCTAATCCATCTGTCTTTCCAAAATCGAAATGTTTTTCCGTCTCCTATTCGCCATCTAAGTCCTTTGTCGAAGTCTGCTCTTAGTTTCACCAGTTTCTTCCATTGCCCCGATGTATTTTACCCACAATGGTAGTTCCAGAGGCTTGAGCCTTTAAGATATTTTCTTCGACAATTTTAACACAAATATTATTTGGGTCCTCCATGACTTTCCTCATAAGCTTCATTTGTAACGTTTTATTCATATCTTCTGTTTTCCTAATTCCGGTGCCTCTTAGAGATCTTGTGATACGCCCCTGGATGGCGATGCCATCCGTGTTCCGTCTAGAAGGACCCGCACATTTTTGTAAAAGAGGATGGCTTGACTCATTTGTAAAAGAGGTCTAAGTTGAAATCTAAGTATTGAGAAGGAAAACCCTCTTACTTAGTTTAGGCATCACCTTCTTCTCCACCCTCTTAAAGTTCTATCTTGGATCTAGTCTTTGATCCAAGCCTTCAAATTCGAGGATCCTTTTGAAGGATCAACCAAACGCTTCCGCCACCCAAATTATAAGTTTGATCCAACTCAAACAATCAAGAAGGAGTAGTTGAAGTTTCTCCTCGATCTAGATCGCCACCCAAATTATAAGTTTGCAAATTTTGTTCCAACTGATAAAAGGGTGGAAATTAGGCCCCTTATTCCAAAAGAAATTTCTATTGAGTTGGTCCAATTCGAAGTGAATAATTGTTGGTAACATGAATGATTGTATTTGGTAACTTAGTACAAATCATAACCAAAATGAATTGTATAATGTGTGGAACTAAGCAAGACCCGGTACAAATCATACCAAATGGACTTTTTGGACCGGAACCCGAAATCCAAAAAATAATAACCGTAGACCGGATAGGGTTGAAACTTGGAACGGACCAGATTTTTTCGGTCTGGGTAAATCTACAAAATCGTAGATCTCGTAACCAAAATTTTACTTTTAAAATTTAAAACTTTTTAATCGTTTTTTTGTATCACATAATATACATAAATAATATGGGTGATTTTTTGGGGGAAAAAAAAGAGATAAGGATGATTTTGTATGATCTAAAAATTTATGAGAGGTTTTTGTAAAAAATTTGATCACAATACAATCAAAAATGATTTAATATGAAATAATATATCAATCAATAATTTATAAAATTTGTACAATTTGTAAGTCATACGTCGTGTGAACAATAAAATCCGCAAAATGTTATATTATTTTCAATTGTGTTCATAAACATATTAATGTATACGTATAAATATTTCAGGAAAATTCCGATTAATGTCCATACATTCTAGATCGACTTTTTAATTTCATATAATATCCCAAAATTTAAAAATTTTCATATACCCATTGTTGTCCATAAATTATCACTTGTTATCATTTATAGAAAATACAAAATATACGTTCTGAAAATTATAAAGCAAGAATATTATCCGAAAATTGAAAAACCCTTAGATATAGAGACATCATCTATAATTCCAAATATTTAACTTTTTCTGAGAGATAGAGATAATAGATTCGATCACCGACAAACGAAACGGTGTCAAAAGAGAGACAAACAAACAAACCGGCGAAAAAGAGAAAAAGGATGAAGGTGAAAGAGAAACACACAATCTTTTTCAAAACGGAGTTTTTCGCTCAAATTGTTCAAAAGGACACGTAAGTCCAACAAAACCATTTTACTCGAAAATAAACACGAAAAACTATAGCCGTATCTGACACATAAGTCCAACGAGATTTGTTTATGCGATCAATTTACAATGCATTAAACTTAGAAGAACATTAATCATGTATTGGTGATTTGTTAGAGTTCCAAAGACAAGAACTTAATGTAATGAAGCAATTCCCCATAATTTCCCTTGTGTTTCCTTTCTTCATGAGTACCATCTGCAGCCATTTTTGGGCCCTCGGAAATACCCAACCCATAGACAACATAAAACCCTCACGAGGTAAAATAAATACGTGGAATTTCGCCCTATTATATTACTATATTCTCACATTTTAAACAAAATCATAAAAATAATAAGTAATGAATAACTCGTTTTGGACCAGCAAGTGCAGAAAATTGAATGCGACTAGTATATATTGTACACGATCATGTTTCGTATCATACTACCTACAACAATTAAAAATATGCTACCTACTTACTAGTAAGTAAATTCAATCATATTTGATTAGGGGTGTAGTACGAGCCGAACGAGCCGAGCATCGGCATGCTCAAGCTCGGCTCGTTTATAAACAAGCCGAGCCCGAGCCGAGCATAAAATTTATACGAGCTTTAAAACGTGTTCAAGCTTGGCTCGTTGAAAAAGTGAACGAGCTCGAGCCGAGTTTTTAACGAGCCGAGCTCAAGTAGCTCGGCTAAAATAATGCTCCTATAGTGTTATTTTAGCCGAACGAGCCGAACTTTACCCGAACGAGCCGAGCTTTGACATGTTCAAGCTCGGCTTGTTTATAAACGAGTCGAGCCCGAGCCGAGCCTAAAAATTATACGAGCTTTAAAATGTGCTCAAGTTTGACTCGTTTAGAAAATGAACGAGCTCGAGCCGAGCTTTTGACGAGCCGAGTCCGAGCCGAACCCGAGTAGCTTGTCTCATATTATAACCCTATATTTGATACGTTTTTAAAATATTTAGATAATAATTTTAACACAAAGAAATATATAGGATAGTATTTATATTTATTTATAAACGTCTATGGATTTTTTGGTATAATGATATACAAAAACAGGATAAACCATATAATTAAATATTAAGATTATAATAATAAAAATGTGCATACTATCCCAATTATAATCGATCGACTTTCACGATGAGTTTGAATAAATGTAAATAAACTACTTAGCTAGTTATATTGTTTGACACTCCCGATAGTATAGTAGATATTTTATATGATTAGGTAAGGGGTCGAACTATCCCTTGATGATAATCACACGTCACTTAGCCTTATATATATAACAACCGCAACTAGATGCAAAAAGTTCATCGTCCCTCCTTATGACAAAAAAGTATATACACACAACCCTCGATCAACGATCCACCTAACCATCATAACGAGCAATCACTAGTAGTGCGGATTTGAGAAGGGCAGACCCATCACGGCACCGTTGAACTCTCGTAAAAGTATTGTTATATATTGAATAAATTGAGAAATATATTAAAATTAAATGGTAAAAATAAAAAGTTATCTCAATGTGTAAATGAGAAAAAAAAAAAAGGAAATTTTGGTAACTAGTCTTTTTTGAAAAACTATAGTAGTAACTAAGCTTTTTAATGTTTCAATTAAGTAAATATACCCCCAACCTTTTGTATTTATTCTCAAACTCTACACACTCTTTTCTCAAGGGGTACATTTACTAAACACAAAACTAGAAAAAGCCTAGTAAACCAAATTGTTTCAAAAAAAAATATCGAGTTCAATTCCCAAAACAGTCTTACTACCAATTAAAAAATAAATTTAAAAATGTGACTCTCATATGGATATAAATTATTGTTGATTTTTAATCAAATTCTTGTAATTTTGAATGAAAATTTATTTCAAACAATTTTAATTTATCACAAATGAAAATTTTAATATATAAAACAAATTATTTTTAACAATTTCGACCCATTAATATTCACCTTGAAATATGAGCGATGGAATAACATTTCACTAATTTTAAATTAAAAACAATACAATATGACATATAGTTTGAAAAATATAAAATATATTGGATTAAAGTGAAATATGAGTTACCACTAATTTAGAGTTGACTTGGTACAAACATAGTTCAAAATTAAGTCTACTCAACCCATTCAATGAATACACAAACAAAAAATCTATAACCCAATTATAAATTTAATGAAATTCAAAATTATCATTATTGTACCCACTCAAATAATTTGTGTAGAAAAAGACCTAAAAGTCAAATGAATTGTTACTATTTCATAACACTAATACATTATACATGTCGTACCTCCAATCAATTGAGTAAATTGATTTTCTACCTTCATTAATACAACGTCCATTATGCTAAGACCAATATCATAATTAGACTTTTTAATACTTCGTAATATTATTTTAGTAAATTTATAATATAATTTCATTTAATAAATATATCTTCAATTAAATCATAGTAGTAAGTCAATTAAAATAATAAAAAAAATAGAGAATATATAAAATAAAATTAATAAAACAAAAAAAGGCTACTTTTAAATTATTTTTTTCTTATGCTAACTATTAACAAAAGTAATACACATGACCCGTAAGGACCCGTTTGGTATAATTTGTCAAACATCAAGAATCAATTTCAAAATTACGGAACCGACTCCCATTTAATACTCCCTCCGACAAAAAATAAGTGTCGTTTTAGGATTAGAAATTTGATCACAATAATCCGTGATTTTAAGTTTTGTAGGCCAATAAATGAACAATAATTATAAAAAAATGTTCTTGAAAATTGGTGTAAATGATTAATTTTAGTTTTAAAATCTTTTTATTGGTTTATAAGAAGGTTGAATATTAAATAAGTGATAATATTTAGAAAAACTTTACAAAATATATGTTATTTATTTTTTTAAAAAAAAATTGTGTTAAAGACTAAAATAATAGTTAATTATGATTAGAAAGAGTATACCTTTAAAGAACGAGTGATTTAATACATTTTAATTTCTAAATTTTTTTCAACTTATTTTTTCAATTATAGTGTTTTAAGTCTCCATTTATTATGGTCATATTAGGCATCTACAATTATTTATTTAACTTCAATTTTTTAGTTATAATCATAATAAAACATCATTTTTTTACAATCGGATTAGGTTCGATTTAGGACATATGTTTGAGGAATCGGTTTAGATCATTTCTCTTTTTTATTCTGACCTGATTCCAAATCCGATTCGTGCATGAGTACCAAACGAGCCCTTAAGTATTATACTGTTAATCATAGTGATTAATAATGCCCTAATCAAAGTATTTTATTCTGAAACACTTCATCTTCCCCAACCCCAAAAACCAATCCTCTCCCTCTCTATAAATGCAAGCCATCATATCTCATCTTCAACTCACCGCTTTCAAGTTTCAACCTTTAAAAACTCTCTCTCCCTCGTAATCAAATCAAACCAACCCCAACGTAAATTCCAAAGCAAACCCAAAAGCCAAACGGAGAAAACAAATGGAAGAAGCATTAACTCGTCTCAACGGCGTCGCCGAACCGCCGGAGAATCACCACCACCTCACCAGAAAGCCAACCGTCACAACCACAACCACAAAGCGCGCGCTGAAAGTCGATAGTACTAATGGCGGCGCGGCTCCACTGAGATACCGCGGTGTTCGGCGCCGTCCTTGGGGACGATACGCCGCCGAGATACGTGATCCTCTTTCTAAAGAGCGGCGGTGGTTAGGGACATTTGATACAGCCGAAGAAGCCGCCTGTGCTTATGATTGCGCCGCTAGAGCCATGCGTGGGCTCAAGGCTCGTACTAACTTTGTTTACCCTCCTGCTCCTCCACCTACGTCATCCCATGACGTCATCGACCACCATAGCTTTTACCCCGGTCCTGGGTTCTATGGTTTTCCCGGTGGCCGGTCAAAATCCAGAGATATCTCCGGCCGGCAGTTCTACAAGGGGAATTATTGCCCTAATTGGGATTGGACTTGTAATCCTTCCAATTCTTCTTCTACCGCTTCTTCTTCGAAGATGAACATGCTTTTACTTCGTGATTTCCTTACATCTTCAATGAATTCCAACCCATCTCCTCCAGTTTCATCTTCTTCTATTCCAAACCCTAATCCTTTTACAAACCCTTCAAACCCTAATTCCGCAAGTTTAAACGGTGGATCTCTTAACATGGACGGAGTTGAAATTGCCGATGAGGGTTTGTTGTTCGGATCTGAACCCTCGGATTCAGGTCTTTTAGAAGAAGTTATCAGAAAGTTTTTCCCCAAAAAAGGAGTTGACGATGAAATTAGGGTTGAGAAGAAGACTACTACTAACAACTATGGCGATCATGCGGTGGGCCCGGCTGAGATCAACTTTCAATTCCTTCAAGATTATCATAACAACTCCGCTAATTCGTCTTCTCAGACTTCAATCGCCATGGAAGATGACGTCATGTGCCACCAAAGCTCCGATCTTTACAATGCTCTAATTGCCTCTCACAAGTTTCAAAATGCTTGATCATCCATCTTATTGCACTTCTCTTTTGTATACGTCAACTTAAAGTATCCCATTGACTTAAAGTTAACATCTTTTTATTAGGGTTCGTAAGATTTAGGGCAACTCGTCTGTAATCCATCTTGCTGTTTAATATATATAATATGGTTTTAGTTATCTGTTGTGTTCTTCTCTCTAAATTTCATTGTAAAAGACCTAGATATCCATATAGGCTTCTGGGTTCGATCGAGAGAGACAAAAAAGTCTATAAAAACAAGTTTTAATGTTACAAAATACAGATAAAGGATCAAGATTGAGTTGACCTTTCCTCTATATGTGTAGAAAAGAATGCAGAATTTGGAGTGATCATGGTTCAACTTTATCGGCTGCTATACTACTGTTGATGAAGCAGCCTCCCTGTTGTTTGTCTGCAATTCCATGGCAACTTTTTCTTCAACATAGATATCTAGGAGAGTTGTGTTGTGTGAAACCTGGAAAAAGTGATGATCTTGCATGCACACAACGTCTCTCTCCATCTGTCAATCTGTAGGATATTGTTGGATTTTGTTGTGGGTTTTTACTTTCTACTTTCTTTGTCAGTTGATGGGATTTTGCAATGGGAATTTATTAGTTAACTATTGAGTTTCATGTTGCTAACATGCATGAATTATGTGAGGTTTGAAAATTGTGTACGATGTTAAAGATTGTTGATCTAAATCTAATATCTTTGTTAACATTAAGCTCTTAAGACATGTTTAGTCATGTCTATAAGGCGAGTTTCTTGCTATAAATCAAGATGATATGTACTGTTATAAGTTAATACAAAGCTTAGTATCTATCAAGTCAATGAGCTCCTCTTCTTAAATCCATTGGGTTTATGTGTAGGGTTCGAAAATCGTTATATTGGCATTAAGACATTGACCAAGTATTCTATTCGATTAGAATATCTGGTCTTAAAGGCATATGACGCCATGACTAAATCGAACTAGAAGATTGTTTTTGAGGGCCATGTGAAGACAAACACTCATGCATGTTATATTGGTCTTTAAGACATTAATCACGTATTCAGTTCGATTAAAATAACTATCCTTAAAGATATGTTATGATTCAATCGAATAACCAATCTTAAGACGTAAGTTGTTATGACTCAAATCGAACTATAAGATTGTACTCGAGAAGACGTGTAATGACATAAGGATAAATAAGACGTATGATGGTATGACTCAGTTGAACTAAAAAATTGTAGTCGAGAAGATGTGTGATGACAAAAGGATATGATCAATAAACAAATGTCGATTAGTTTTAACATACACTTATGATACGGAGTAAATGTTACGTATTAGTTTATATATGTACATTGTAAGAGAGATTTTGAGGTAATTTGGATTGGAGAAGAAGTGTGATGATGGTTACATGTAGAACAATTAAGCTAAAATTTAAGAGTGGAATATATGGTCCACAGCTCAACACTGCAAAACATCTATTCGGTTGGCAGAAAATGTTCCTCGAAGGCTGGCAAACCTGGAGAATTAAAAGTGCCCAACCAGAGCTAACTACTACCAAGTACAACTACTGTTTTCCTTCTTTCATTTTATGCCCCAACTTTCTACATATTTACATCTTCTTCCATGTAAACTTTCATTCTCACGGTGAGTACCACAAATTCTCTATACATGTAAGGCCCGTTTAGTTTCAACTCCGGAATCGGAAACGGAATGAAAACGAATCTATTCCATACGTATACCCTTATTCATGAAATTTTTTGGAATCATTCCTTGTGGTTTGAAGTAGTTGGAGTAGAGTTTGATTACTTTTGATACCCTATAGGGTAATAAAATGTGGGGAATCAAGTGCATTTTGCCTTAAACCATAAGAAATGATTCCATACAATATTAAGAATAAGGATATATATATGGACTAAATTCGTTTTCATTTCGTTTTCGTTTCCGGAGTTGGAAACAAACGGGCCCGTAGACTAATACATAAGATTAGATCACTACTCGGCTACTCCTCCAGTTCTTAATTGGTTGTAGGCTGAAATTTTATCGTTGTATGTGTTGAGCTTTTGGCGCATGGCATGCTCATACAAATGATAAAACCTCCAATTATTTGGCATACGAACCGATCAATAATCGTCCTACCAACTATGCTAACGGGCCTTAAGACACATCGTTGAGTGTCAAGCAAGTCAAATGATTATAATTTGTCACATCAACTACAACGAGACACATATTACCCTAAATTATAAGGTTTATGTTGACCTACTAATCCTCCTGTCAATTAATTTTAGACTCTATATAATTAACCATAGTTAGCTATCGTGCTTATAACACATAATAATATTTATACAAACGTGTTAAATGTCCACATTTCTTTACGAATCGAAACTTCACATGGAATGTTTCGTGGCCATCATGGTAAAGTTCAAGTTCATGTATTTCTCATTGCAAAATAAGTTTAACTTTATTGATATGTCTTAAATGTTACACTTCACATCAAATTTTCGGAATGACGACAATCTTGAGTCTGGAAAAGGAACTCAATGTTTGACCCAGTCTAATACTTGAGCATAGTTGCACTAAATTGTTATAAACTTTAACTAAATGAGAGGCAAGTTTCACAAATTAACACTAAAGATGGGTAAGTTTAGAAGGTTTGATATGTTATTATTGCATGTAAGAAGATCGATGTGAAAAGGAGAGGTGCAAGTACATAAATATATAATATTCTAGAAGCGGTGGGTAGGTACTGTGTATGATATTAATGAGTGATAAGAATAATGGCACTATACATCTTGCTTTCTTCATTATCTTCAAATGCATTTGGTTGGTTGGTTGTTAACATTAGGGTTTACACTTCAATAAGTGAGACTGGTGATCCATTTCTAAGGGCAATCTCTATACATAATTTGGACTTTGCTTGTTCTATGTCACACTCCAAACATATCCAACAAGAATTCAATTCATCATGTTTATAGTGTATCAACTAATAGAGTTTTCGATTAAGGTAGCAATAGTAGGGTTTACACTCCGGTAATTTGGACCTTTGTTGTCGGTACGTAGGAGCCGAGAGATTCGGTTTCAACATATATATCACTAGTGAAGTGAATAGCGATGCAGATTTCATTGCTTCACGTTCTTTTAACTTTTTTTTGGTATTGGCGGGTTGATATAAAAAGACCTGTTCGTATCCGGGCTCGGGCCGGGCAATACAAAATATTAAGCCCGTTTATCCGGGCTCGGGCCGGACTCGACCCAAGTACCGGGCCTGTAAAGGCTGTCACCCCCGGCCCGCGACCCTGTAAAGGCTGTCGTACCCGGACGGGCCTGCGGGTACCTATTTTTTAATTTTTTTTGAAAAATATATTTTTAAAAATGATTTTAATATAATTTTAAAAAAAAATATATATTATATTTAAGATATTTATGTAAAATATATTAAATTTATTATAATTATACTAAATATTTATGATAAATACAATATATATATATATATATATATATATATATATATATATATTTATTTATTAGCCGGACCGCCGGGTCGGGCGGACTGCCCGAATTTGAACAGGTCCAGATATAACGTGAATTTTCATATGTCCGTAGGTACATGATTAGGGTTTCACATTTTTCAACCGGACCATTACCGTTTTTACTGTCAGGTCTACAGTCTGTGTGAGGTAATTTCCTGTTCCAGTCCAAGAACTGAAGAAACTGGTAATTCGGATTGGACCGAAAATTAATATATAAAAATAATGAAACACGAAGAAAATTCATAAGATATAGAACCTAGACGGAGCCGGTTCTGTCCAAATTTTTTTTGGTCTCGGATCCAGATTTTTGAAAATTTTGATCATCCGGACAATGAACACCCGTCCAATCCAATGTAGACCGTTTGAACAACCCTACGCATGACGCATACATGAGCTCCGATGCAAAACGTAAGAAGAGAAAAAAACTCGAACCAAATAATGTAACTTATCATATATAAATTTAAATCGTTAGTACATGCTTGTTGAAATATACAAGAATAACAACTAAATTGATATAAAAAAAAGTGGTCACCATGGTTAAGTAAATAGGCATGGACCAACGTTACTTTCATAGACCATATAGATATACATGTGTTGATGTATGTTATCGAATATCGAAACCGATTAATACACCAACTCACCCTATATAGAGTCCTCTATTTAATGTGTCCAATTTATTGCCCATAATATTTTATTACGGAATAGCCCGTTGATGGGCCCAATAGGCCGAAGTTGGGCTTTTATGGGCCAATATTATGAACTAAGCCCATCAGAATATGGGCCGTTTTAATCGACCAGACAACTCGAGATAACTCATTCATACCTACGAAGCTGTACTCAAAAAACAAGCACACTTAGGATGATGTAACGGTCTCACGGTTTTTTCTCACAATTTATTTTTTACTAATTTCAAAATTAGGTCATCGAATATCTTTTACTAAATTATAATTATTTTGTAAAATATTAGATCAAAGTATATAAAATTTGATCTAAGAAACATAAAGTTAATCCCAATTTTCGGATATCACAAAAAAAAAAGCATTGATAGTAATATGTTGACATTTAAGCGGTCAACTTACGTGATCGAGATTGAATAAGAAAATTCATGTAGCCTTCGGAGGAGGAGGCGGACCAAGCGTAGAAGGAGCGAGCGCTCCTAATGGGTGTGCATCTCATCAATTGTATGTACATTTCATTAAGCAACGAAAGCTGACGTATCACAAAGCTCCCAAGGGTGCGCATCTCGCTAGTTGGCATCAATGACATGCACAACCTTCACATTGACGACCATTTAGTCACACAAAAAGCACTCAAGAAAGAAAAAGAGGAGAAGAGACGAAGTGAGGAGCGGCCTCACAAAGAGTTAAAGCACAACATTTTCACCAAAACGTTGTGTTTTAATTATTGAACTTGTATCAACTAAACCATCATGAATCGGCTCAAATATTTTTCTCTACAATAAACTCGGTTTTATCTATTAATCGTGCTTGGGTGAGCCTTAGTCTCATGGGCTTCTTTGGACATGACACAACAAGAATGAATCCAACTTTCCTACCAAGCCAGCAACAAGCCCAACTTTTCAATTCTGGAATTGAATCAACACAAGCATGGATTCGCAAATAACCGGATCTTCATCATCGTAGCCTAAAAGTCTTTACACAATATATCAAGAGTATCGGTATGAGATTAATATAACTAGAGAAATAGTTGTTGAATGAAAAAATAGAATAGGACCAAAAAATATAATATATCTTATATCTAAGAGTATATCAATATATCCAATTTGTCAATACGTGAAAGAGAGCCCTCTTATTACACACCATCACATAGTGTCCTTATAACCCACCCAAATTCGTCAAAACATATATGTTTGACTATATAACTTAATCATCAAAAATATAATATATCTTATATCTAAAATTTAGAGTTTTTACTCCAAAGTAAAAGTTCACATATACTCAATAGATCCTCTCATTTCCCTAAATCTTACAAAAGGTTTATCTAGAATATGAATAAAACTACACATATCATCAATGCTTCTCGTTTCCACCTTTGTTCATAGACAACAACTTACTGAACATCCTCTTAGGCCGAGTTGAACCCGAGTCATTACCCTTGATCTTCGACACTTTCACCACTCCATCCGAATCCAATTTTGTCTTCGGAGTTGAAACATTCATCTTAGATATCGATTTAATACCCGAAACACTCCATTGATCTTCAGCCGGCTGCAACGAGGAAACACTGCTATCGTCTCGTGTGGCCAGCAATGCCTTTATGTTGGCCGGAAGCTCGGGAAACTTGTGGCTTGTCACAGCCGCATTCCGGCTTTGCTCCTGGAAGAGTACTTGAACTAGTACTCTTAGTGGAAGAAGCTCATTCTTTGCAGCTTCCATGCAAGCTTCTATTGATAGCTTTTTGCAGTCTAATAGTCTGCATAAATGCTTCCTCTCACTTTTGCTTAGGTTTGGATGTACCTAATCAACGTACTCATGTGTTAGTGAGAGTGTTTGCATGTCAGAGTGAACCTACGCAAGCTTTTAGGTTTCATCCTAAAACCAATTAACAATAGGAGGAGTAGCCTTAAACAAATATGTATGTTAAGTTCACATAGTTTCGTATCGATGTGGGACATATTTCCACGCATCAACAACAGAGAGTATTTGTATGACTGTAAATATACAAGATATTATACGTACCTTAAGATAAGTGTCGATAGCAAAGTAAAGATGATCATGATCAACTCTAGCAAAACTTGGTATAGATTCAGCAATGGAGATCAACTTCACAAGAGGCAAATTCACATCATTAGCAATCTCTTGCAAATACCCATCAATCAACTTAGCTACTCTCATCTTAGAACTATGAGAAGCAGAAGAAGAAGATCTCCTACTCTCTTCAAACATCAACTCAATATTCTCAGCTGACTTTGATCTCCTTCTCTTATCAAACCTTCCCTTTATCTTCAAAGGACTCATTGGAGGACTCATCCCTTGACACATAAACTGATCCAATATACTCATCACAATATCAACATCATACTTAGTCTTACCATTCACTTGATCCAAACCAAATGGTATCAAAAGATCTTTAACATTAGCTTCATCTAGCTGATTTCCGGCTCTCCTCACTAACTCCATCTTAGAAGATGAAGAAAACCCTAATTTACTACCAGCCTTAAGTAACTTCAACAAGAAGCTACATGACACAGTTCCTTTCTCACTTGGTAGTAAACTCACAATTGCTTCTAATACTAATCTATGATTGGAATTTCGCGTTGAGAACCACCGCGAAGCATAAATTTGCAAAGCTTCTCCAATGTTCTTGGATGAAATCTTTCCTCCTGACTTGATTCCAATCATTGTTCTCCAGTAAAGATCTATACTAAGCTCAGCTACTTCCTCGGCCCACCGCGGCGGCTTCTCTATGACTTTGGATGATATAGCTTCAATACACTTACTAGTAATCCCAAGATCTTCAGATAAAGATGAAAAAACCTTGGTAGTTTGTAAAGTAAGAATTGAGTCCTTGAATCCATTAAGTATACAGGAGTTAAAGAACACATGAATCTTGTGAAGCAAATTTCCTTTCTCAACATCTTCAGTCATTTGAAGATATTCAGCTGCACACCAAGAGGATACTATATTGTATGCACTTAAAGTGACTGTAATGCCATAGCAGAACTTTGCACATAGCTCAAATGCTTCTGGGCCACCTGGGAATTCAGGAATCTGGATAATTTGATTGTCTGAGGAATCTAGAGATTCAGCATAGATCTTTTGAAGCCGAAAGGATTTCGACAGCAATGGGAACTGTATTACAAGAATTGAATTAATGAACAATTTTGAATTTAAAAAATGAAATTGAGATGAATTGGAATGCTTTATCACCTTGTGCAATGAGAATTTGATTCCATGGACTTGGATTATAAGATCACTTGAAACTTCACATGATACAGACCTGTAAAAAGATTGAATTTGTTGAATGTTGAAGAGAAAGATGATTTGAAAAGGGTTATGTTCTTGATGATTTACCTTATTATTCCTTCTGATGTGTAGAAAGTGTCTGGTTTTGATCCTAGCTTCATGAACTTCATGGCTACTGTGTATATATATATGTGTAAAAATAGAAAACCCTAAAAACCCAGATTTTTAGAAAGTAAGATTAGCAAATTGGTTGGAGAAGATTGTGATCGAGTGAGAAATTACCAGAGAATGAGAGTTGATACTTGAAGTATGCAGAGGTAACTAAGAGGAGGAACTGTTCATAAAAGTAATAAAGATATTATATTTATTACATGTTTTTAAGTTTATAAAAATACTCGAAAGATAAAAGTTTGTGAAAATTATGAGAAATTATGGAAGTGTGTAAAATGAAATTTTTGTATTTTTTATGTATTTAATTTTTGTGATTTTTAAATGAACCGATGAAAATCTCTATTAGTGACCATAACTACGCACTTCGCGTGCGTAGTTGATAAGGTCCCCAACTACGCTTTTTTTTAGGGAACTTCAACTACGCTCCCCAAAAGCGTAGTTGGGGACCCTAACAAACTACGCACGCGAATAGCGTAGTTGGAGTGACAATTATAGATTTTCGCCGGTACATCTATTAACCCCCTTAATTTTACGGAGTTGTTCAGTTACGGACGGAACTGAATTTTAGTAGGAATTTAGATTAGACGTCTCTAGCACGTGAATTGTTAGTTAATAAAGCATGAGCTATTAGTTCAAATCGATAAACTAAATTAATAAATAAAAAATAAAAAATTGTTGGTAAAATTTTAACCTAAAATAATAATTTCAAAAAATCAAAAAAAATATATTAAGCCATTAGGTTTGGGGTGAATTTGACTAAATAGGGTTTAGTTTGGGTTTCAGTTTTAGTCTTATGGTTTTATGAAGATTATTTTAGATTTTAAAATCTTGTTTTTAAGACCTATTAAGTATTAACACAAAATTTTACGATTTATTTATTTATTTATTTATTTATTTATTGTAGTTGAGTTTTATTTTCTAACGTGATCCTAAATAATATATTATGTTAAAAAATCGAACAAGTATAAATATGAATCATGTCTTATAAATATGAACAATATATTTATGTAAATTTTAATCATTATCTTTAACCAACAATATTTACCCTTATCTTTTACTTGGTCTTTTGTTTAAATTAACCTTTGATTTCATTATGAGGCATAGTTTTTACTCTCAATCATATATGTGGACCAATGCAATCTTCTTACACCAAACTGTCCCCTTACAAATACATATATTAATAAATATTTAAAGGAGACAAAAAATAGAATAAATATTTTTTATTCTTTTTTAACGAAAAGAACTACAATTATTAATATACTAGATAAGGGTGTGTTTGGTAAAAGATGGAGATTGTATATGAGATTATTAAAATGGCTTATATAAGTGAAAATAATCTTTATAATCTCAAAAATAACCTTTCTCGATCACCCAAGGTTATTGGAGATTAATCTCTTATAATCTCCATCAATATGAATCTTCTTAAAAACCTACATCTCTTAACAAACACACCCTTAACATATCGAAAGACTATAATATAGTAGTCGGATAGACTATCAACAGAAGAAAGAAAAACAAACAAACAAAAACATCAACAAACAAGTTCTTGAACACAATACTTCGATAAAAAAACCAGCACATCGGATAACATGCCAGTTGGCACATGCCGGAAAAAAATATGAAATGCTAGTCAAATAAAAACATAACAAAACTTCCAAGAAATACATTTGAAACTTCGAATTTAAATTCTCTCTTGACCCTCCATATTTCAATCAACGGCCCGTCCCGTTATCCCTTCCAACAAACAAACTCAAACAACCTTCTGAATGATGCCCAAATCACTAAAATGTGCATCAAACCAATTAGAATACTTAAATTAAAACCAAAAACTCAAGTGAAATTGAAATTTATCAACCGGTTCATTTTGTTGTTTGATCATTTTTTTAAATCTTTTTAGTGTTCTAGCTTTTTAGATTTTGTATCACACAAACTTACACAATTTATAAGAAATGTTCATGATTTCTAAAAATAGAACATACACAATTTGTAATCTCATATTGATGCTTGTTTATTCCAATGTAATATCTAAATCATGTAACAAGTCCATGATTAAAGTTTGGCAAGAGATGGACCCATTTGGGCCATACTCCTATAATGTCTATCATAGACTATCAACAAAGTTGTACATTCATCATTAATTCAATATTCTGTCACAAATAATGATATCTTTATAAACTACTTTTCCATTTTTACAAACTTAAGACTCATGATTATTTTCAACACTTGGATATCATTGTAAAATAAACGGCAAAGGTTTAGGTATTGACTGATTCTGGTCCGTTTGGTGTTTTAGGGATTATCGTAAATGAAGATTAAGATGATGAAAATAGTAGATGAATTGATGAGATGAAATAAAAAAAAAGTAATCTAGCATGTGTTTGGTATGAATGGAGATTATTACGGATAAAATTACAAAAATGGGTATGAGTATAATATTTTTAATGAATCACATGCCACAAATGTCAAGGGCATATTTATCTTAAACTGTTATCACCTCTTGAATAATCTCAATAATCCAAAATCACTATTTATGAGTTGGTATAATAATCTTGAAATTAATCTCAATAATCCTTGTTTTTGACCCTACTGAACGGACCCTCTGTCGGTATTACCTTATAAATTATTATTTTTAAAATGAAAAAAATATTAAAAGTAATAAAAAATTTAAAAATAAGTACTTTGTATACAATTTATCTCTTTATAAACTAATTTCAATACGTTGTCAATTCATCAATAAATCACTCATAAGTCGAGGTATTTTGATAACTCGTTATATATTATAGTCGACCAACTGTCATGTTAATAAATTTTCATCTGAAAAGTATTCCCGAAAAAATTCCACAATTTTTCACGCAATTTTTTCATACATTTTTACACAAGTTCTTTTTTGGAATATTATTTTCCAAGATAAAAATCGAAAAAATTTATTAGAAAATACCCGTTATACGAGTTACTAGTTTTAACAATTACTTTTTGCTTCAAGTGGTAGTTTGTATTATACTCCGAAAAAAATTTTGAAAAAAACCAAAATATATAAAATTAAAAATTTTGCATAAAAAACTTAGATTTTGCTCTCGATTTTAAAAAAATTAAATATTTTTGACGGAATTTTTTAGCGGATAGTTTATAAGTGTAATTTTAGAGATAAGTTTCAATAAATAACATTAATCATGCTTATAAAATTCATATTATATAAACTCTAACATGTTTATTTCATAAGTTTCTCTAAATTTATACAATCGGATATTCATCGTTTGGCTTATTCTCTTTTCCATATCTTAATAACCTACCTAAACTAGCTACGTACATATTTTCAAATGGACCCTTAATCACGGAATTCAAGTACGCGATAGTCATTAGACATGGATTCTAAACCTAAATCATCGGTTTAGATTTGGCTAAAACGGGAAAAATCAAACTGGCGGTTTAGGTTAACCTAAACCACGTTTGAAAGGCGGTTTACTGAAAAGAAAAAAAAAAAGGCAAACTGAACTTTAAAAATGAAAAAAAAAAAATAAACTAACCAAACCGGCACCGATTTAGGTTTGTCGAAATACAAACCTAAACATAAACTGTCGACCGGCGGTTTGGCCAAACCGGCAAAGCTACATCGCCGGTTTGACCCGTCTGAAAACTGTCGGTTTGGCTGTTTGGCCTAAACCGGACCCATAACTAGTAGCCATTGTGTTTTCGTGCCAAACGACGTTGACATATCATGCACATGCATGATTATAGAAACTATATAAAGAAGTGAAATTTAGTGAAATGAATAGTATAGGAAACCCTAATCTATAGTGTATAGCATTTAGCCTTTTGGAAGAACGAAAAAGCATTCTTAGTTACTATTGTTGTTGACCTTTGTATGATGACATGTTAGGTACGTACGTTAATCAAAGAAGGAACAAGTGCATAAGCTTTTTGTCCAAGATTAGCATGCCTATGATGAATCATGCGAGCGTGCTTTATCACTTTCGAGCAATGCAAAATATGATCATTATGATGTGTTTGTAATCATGTTATGTTTAAGCATGCTTTTCTGTTTATGATTGGAGATCTAACACTAATCACCCTATCTAATTACCATCATTTGTATCGTGTTTTTGCTCAAGGTAACCTATCACTACAACCCTAGACAAACTTTTGAAACTTTTCTGGATTTTTTTGTTTGAAAAAACAAAAACAAGAATATATTTCAAAATATATGTATGGTTGGATTCGGAGAATAACTTTCTTGAGATAAGAATCGAGAATTTACATATATTTCAAAATATATGTGGCACGATCGTGTGTTAAGAGTGTACGATTGTGTACCTATCCTCTACACATGGAGCAAGTAGCGAAATTAAGACCGTTATTTATCTAGATCGAAGGTCTTTTAAAATTAGTTGTCACTCCATACCGTAAAAGATGTAGTCATATGAATATGTATATATCACACAAAATTAAAGTAGTCCAATTATTACTGGTATTTTGTACGTTTTTTTAATCTTACCATATAATATAATATAAGTTGGGAACCTATCACTCTCTTAAATTATTAATTTTTATTGTAATTTTTTTTTATTTAGAAAGGGCTTTTGGGTTAGAAGGTATAAAGGTTTAAGGAACCATAATGCTGATGTGATTGTCTTTGACCAGGGAAAGTGTGAAAAAACAGCGATAGTATAGGGGCAGAAGCTTATGCTCTCAAAATTGCCCTACTAAAAGCAATCGAGGTAGGAATAAAAAAATGTAGAAATTGAAGGTGACAACCTGACAATCATCAACGCTGTTAAAAAAATCTGGAAACCACCATGGGAAATGGACATTACTATTACTGATATCTCAATGTTACTAACGAAGTTCCTCAGTGTTCAGATTAATCACATTTTCAGGGAAATTAATGGTGTTGCGGACTGTCTTGCAACTAGTGGCCATGATAACCCTGCTGACGTCCCAGAGATTCCAAATGAAGTCTTGTCGTTCGTCCGCAAAGACACTATAGGATGGGCAATTGATCGTAATTGACCATGCCTAAATCAATTACCTTATTTTCAAAAAAAAAAAAGAAGGTATAAAGGTTTAAAGTCCCTTCCATCAAATGTTTTTGAAAAGGAGAGCGAATGGAATTGAAGGTTCGACTTTTTCTTTCAAATAAAAAAAAATAGTCTCTCGTAGACGAGAAACCTGAATGGGCCTCAACCCCTTCTTTTGCACACGTCTGATCCGGGCTTCATTAGTCCAAATGGGACTACTAACATGTCCATACCCACGTGTTTTTCGGGACAAAACATGCCCACATTTTCCATAGTATAGCTACCACTTTTGGTATGATTTCATAAAATCGAAAACAGAATCATTCGTCATAATACTCATGTTTAAAATGAGTATCAGAGTAGTTTCTTGAATGATATATTTCGGGTTCATTAACAAATTTGATTCCAAAATAAATTTCCGACTCATTTCAATACATAAGTCATTTAAACAACACGCCAAACTACTCGTTATAAAAATCGGATTAATCATAAAAAGTAACAACAATAGGTATCAAATTAGTTACAACACAATTTCAAGGTTGAAGGGGGAGAATCAGAAAAACAATTTATATAAAAAAACCGGATCACGGATAACCGTCTTGGAACAAAATAAAAAATCAAAACAACAAAACGAACATCAAATCATAAGATACCCAAAAAAACACATAATGAAATAGTCTATAGGAGAGGTACACAAATTCTAGTTGGGCTTTATGCAACATGTAATTGGGCCGTTCAAAGCCCAGCCCAAATTCCACATCGGCCCATTGCGTATCAGTCTTACGGTGACGTGTTTTCTAAGCTTGTGTTTAAGGATACGAGAGAAAATTTTATATTTATTAAAACAGAAACCTTTATTGTTATGTGTAAATGTCAGGTTTCTCAAAACCTAAAAAATTATTTTAAAAAATAATTTTTAAATATTAATATACATTGGAAATTGATATTCTAAATTTTTTAAAATATTTAAATAAATATTTTTATAAAAATAGTTTTTAAATTTTTACGAATTTCTTTTTTACCAAGTATTTCTCAATAAATCAATTTAAAAATATAATTAGTTAAAAAAGATAAATACTTAAAGAGAATTAAAAATCAGAATAATAATTATAATTTCATTATCCGGATTTTTATTTTACAAAAATATACATATAAATTTTAAGTATTAAATATTTATTAAAACTTAACCCGTACTTTGTGCTGGTATTACACTAATGAATAATTATATGTTTACCAATTGCTCTGATGACGTATAATTAGTGACTAATCAATATCTAACAAAAAAAAAAGTGACTAATCAATGACACTCACATGGCAACGTGCATGGCAGGCGAAGAGTCTCAACCCTATGGTGAATGAATATCGTAAACTTATTATTTGGTTATTTAATTAATTATTAAACGATTATTAATGAATAATAAATTTGTGGTGATTTAATATTTAATTTGGCAAATATTCCAAAGTATATTCAGCGTTTCTGACACGACATTAGTTGATTTAGTTCAATACAATGTTGCAGTACATTATATATATATATATATATATATATATATATATATATATATATATATATATATATATGCAACTGCCAGGCATGATGCTCTACTTATTAGTTGATTTGTATTTTTTTATTTTTAAGTCTTTATTTTTTATTTTTTATTTATCATGATTAAATGTGTCAATTATTTCATAATTAAGGAGGGTTTTTTTTGATAAAGTATTTGGTTGGACGGATATTAAAAAGTATAATAAATTTACTATTATAAAAAAAATAAATTTACATATTGATTTATGCGGTTTATCTACGGTAGTGTTAGATATTTTATCAAAAGATGATAAATTATATCATGAAGAGTTTTTAAATTACAAAATATAGAATATAGGACTACTATACAATATGTTTGTTATATTAGAGGAAGACAGTTGGTGAAAACGGATAGGAAGACGATAAACCGCATAAATCAGTATGACACATATTGATTTATGCGATTTATCGGATTGCTGACTTAAGAAATTTTCATGACCTAAACAATGATAAGCACTGGGCATGTAACCTTATGAGGCGCACATACCTAACATGTGTAAATGCATCTTTGACGCGCAGTGTTGTATTTAACACGGTTGATAACACTATTTCAATTAGAAAATTAAAAGTTGTTTTATTCCATCAACTTGAATCGTTTATATGAACGATTGATAACACTACTTCAATTAGAAAATTAAATATGATATTTGTGTATATATAGAAACTGATACCGCTCTTGACCTAAAACAAAAAAAAAAAAAAAAAATTGGCGTTGCTTCTTGCCTTCCTTCTCAATTGTATCAAAAGTTCAAAACGCTAATCTACAAAGCGAATTGTACGCTCAGGTGACGACTCTTGCGAACTCCTCGAGCAACACTTACACTTTCCTTCCGACTGTTGCGAACCCTAGATACTCTTCCTTCGACGACACCGACCTCCACTTCCTTCCCTTCTTGAAACGAATCTACTTGAGTAAGTTTTCAATCTCATTTCCATGCCAACTTTTTGGATGTTTGGTCTTCCCTTCTCATTTCCATCCACTTTGGATTCCGGGGACATCAATCAAAGCTTTCCTCTAGATCTGAGTTGATGAGCATACCCGACGGCTTTGATTTTGTGTTTTTTAGGCATACTCGACATCAACAAAATTTTAGTTTTGTATTAATTTATACTTCTATTGATCTATGGTGTTCTTGTATTGATTTACTCATATGATTCTGGGGAGAATGTATTAATTTATACTTCTATTGATCTATGACATTTTGTATAATAGCCCATATGACTATTCCAAACTCTGGGTATTTGCTTGTCTTTGCTTTGTATCTACTGTCAAAACTGAAAGGAAAAAGTTTGAATTAAGGTTTGACCCCTGTATCTTTCGTGGATATCCTTATGGTTTCAATAGTTGAAAAGTTCACAACCTTCGGTCCAAAAAATGTTCTATTAGTTCTGTTTTATGAACATATTTTTCCCTTCTCTTCCTCAAGTTCTAAATCACCACTAATTCCACTTTATAACCTACATCATCCACCTTTGTTATGATTTCATACCTATTTTTCATTCCATTGATGTAAACCCAACTTTTATATCACTCAATCCACATAGTTTTACTGAATCTTTGGCAACCTACTCGCCTTCACCAATCCCACCTTCATTTGACAACATTCCTTCACCACAAAATATCCCTTCAGTCGAGTCATCACCCATTATTAACCCCACTATACTTACTAGACAGTCCACAAGAATGTCTAAATCAACTAATTGGCTAAAAGATTATGTGTGTACAACTTCTTAATCCTCTATTCTTGCTTCACAAAGTCTTTCATGTAAGTCACCTTATCCCATTACTTCTTTTTTATCCTATACATCTTGCCCTCCTGCTTATCATACCGTTGTCAATAACATTTCTTCCCATCATGAACCTGACAATATTTGTGAAGCTATCAATCAAGCTCATTGGAAAGAGGCCATGCTAATTGAATTACGGACTGGACCGAAATCACCATTGGGAGATTGTCTCTAGACCTTCATACAAGTATCTTGTATCTTGCAAATGGTTGTTCAAGATCAAAGTGAAGGCTTATAATACCTTAGACAAATACAAAGCTCGATTGGTATCCAGGGGGTTATCTCAACTAGAAGGTGTTGATTATAGTGAAACCTTTGCACCTATGTCCAAGACGATTACTGTTCGTACTCTATTGTCCATTGCAACAACTAAAAACTAGAGTGTCTCTCAACTAAATTTAACTAATTTTTTTTTTCATTGTGACCTTGAAGAAGAGGTTTACATGGAGTTGCTTCCATCATGAACCTGACAATATTTGTGAAGCTATCAGTCAAGATCCTTGGAAAGAGGCCATGCTAATTAAATTACGGACTCAAACTGGACCAAAATCACCCTTGGGAGATTGTCTCTAGACCTTCATACAAGTATATGGTATCTTGCAAATGGTTGTTCAATATCAAAGTGAAGGCTGATGATACCTTGGACACATACAAAGCTCGATTGGTAGCCAACGTAACATCCAGAATTTTTATTCCGATCTTTGAGCGGTTTATCGACTTTCCCGCATTAGCGGCTCAGTTTTCCCGATGCACGAGGTGTTGAGTAACGAGATTCTTTCCAAATCCCATTCCGACCTTCCGTTTTCTCCCTTTTGCTTTTGGACCTCTCGATTCTAGCACAAGGGACAAGAGGTCAACTGACCCCTTGTTTCCCTCTCCCTTTGTGCAGCCATATGACCATCCCCTCTCTCCTCACTTTTTATTTCATGCTACTCTTTTCTCTCCACTCTTCCTCTAGTTCTCTTCTTACTTCCTTCTCATTTGGAGCTCTTGAATTGTGGACTACAGTTGAGGAGTCTCGGATCAAGTTTGGTAAGCTTTTTCCTCTTCCTCCCTTCTTCTTCCTTGCTGCTTAACTCTTTCTCCTTCTCTCCTTAATCTATTTTCATGGATGAAGCTCTTGAGAAAGCTTTTTTGAATCCTTGCATGCATGTGTTCCTAGGACGTTTAGGTCGTGGAGAAGAGTCTAAGATCAATGGTTGGTGTTTGGAGAAGTCCCAGCAAGAAGAGGAGGACATTGGAGCTCAGAATCCACAGTCGAAGACGACCTTCTACTGTTCGACCGCGGGGCGGATCTTCAGAGGCGCAGGGGCGGACTTAGGCCACCGTAGGGGTGGCGTCAAGACGCTGGAACGCCGCAAGGGCGACGCCAGGGGGCCGCAGAGGCAGTGACAATGCTTCGTAGGGGCGTCAACTTGACTCCGCGGCTGCGTTTCTTCAACAGTTGGCTCCTCTTCTCCCTTTCTCTTTGTTCCTTCCTTAGCTTTGAGGTTGTATCGTGGTAGCAGCATGCCTAGGATGGATCTAGGGTTGTTTGAGAACGCCATCTAGTGGTTGTGAACCTAGGAGCCTTAAGACTTGTTGGAGTTTGATGGATTTGTGTATGATGAGCATGTTGGACCTTCTAGGCTAGATTGCTCCTTCTTGGTTGTGGTTTATGTTCATGTGAGGTTATAGGCTGTTGTGAGGTTCTTCTTTATGTTGAGAGTGTTGTGAGCTTGAGGGATTCTAGGATGCGGTCCTAGAATGAGAGTCAAATGATCTTGTGTAGATCATTTGTGTAGAAGTCTAAGACTTCTTTAGTTGAGTGAGTTGTTGATGTATATCCTCTTGTGAGCAGGTTGTGGGCTTCTTCCCAAGGGAAGCGATAGTGTTGTGAGTTGAGTGTGGAGACGAGGTAAGTCTTCGGACTTACTTAGCTCGTATTCCTTGTATTAGCATCCATGTGTGTTTGGTGGTGTGTATTTTATCGTTTATGTTATAACAAGTAAACCGGAAATAGGATCACCGACCTTTACATATTATTTGACCCAAGTGTATGATAACGGGCGGTTACAACTTATCTAGCTCTTGCGTAGAGCTAGGAGGTTCTTGGTGACTAGCTTGTGCTGGTAGACGGTCGGATGCATCGGTACCATTCCATGCCGGTAAGTGGGGACCGAGACGAGTTTCGGGGACTCTCGTGTCACAAATCTAAGTTGAATTAGAACGAGATACGACTTAATAATAAAAAGATAATAAACCGGATTTTGGTGATTTGGAGCATGTTATGTGTTATGTTGATGTATGTGTGTTGTGCCTTCACCTTGTTTCTAATGTTTTGAATATTAGCTAACGGTTTTAAACCGTTTGTGTAGATGCCCTACAGGTTAGGGACGCCGCCGAGTGAGGTGGAGGAGTGGACAACCGGGGTCTTCGTACATTATAGGACGGGGACGTTTTTTGTTATTTCGTTATGATGATTGGATTATGGTTTATGTTGTACGTTTTCGGATTTTTGTATTGGAGTTTATATCGTTTTGTGGACTCGGCTGAGTTTCCACCTTGTATTTTTACGTTTCAGTTTCTCGCATACATTATAAACGATTTACGTATTTGCATTTATTTGTGCCTTGTTGAAAAGGTTCGGTAAAATTGTTGTCAAGCTAAGGGTCGGGACCCATTGTGAGGTCTCCGTCCGTAGCATCCCGAGCCCCACGGATTCGGGGTGTTACAGCCAGGGGGTTATCTCAACTAGAAGGTATTGATTATAATGAAACCTTTGCACCTATGTCCAAGATGATTACTGTTCGTACTCTATTGTCCATTGTAACAACTAAAAACTAGAGTGTCTCTCAACTAGATGTAACTAATATTTTTTTCATGGTGACCTTGAAGAAGAGGTTTACATGGAGTTGCTTCCAACCTATTCAGTCCTTGAAGGTATGGATGATTATCCTCAAGGGGAGATATTGAAAGAGTCCAAGTCATCCACAATTGTATGCAAACTTATTAAATTCCTATATGGTCTTAAACATGCTCCATGATAGTGGTTTGCAAAATTCTCTCAAGTTATGAAGGATGCTGGATATATGCAGTCAATGGCAAATTATTCTTTGATTGTCAAGAAGACAAAAAAATCATTCACTACATTACTAGTCTATGTAGATGATATGATTATTGCAGGAGATGACCTACAGGAAATCAAAAAACTTAAAAACACACCTACAACAAAACTTCCAAATGAAAGACTTAGGAGATTTGAGATACTTCTTGGGCAACGAAGTGGATAGAAATGATGAAGAATGTTTTCTAAATCAAAGGAAGTACACCTTGGAATTGCTAAAAGAAATTGGGATGGTGATTGCAAAGCCTCTATCAACACCTATTGACTCTAAAGAAAAATTACCTTTGGAAGAATCATATGAGGAAGTTGATGCATGTGCCTATGAAAATTTGGAGAAAAACTATTTTATCTCGCAATAACAAGACTTGGTGTTTGCTATGTTGTACAAATGTTGAGTTAGTTTATACACAAACCACAAGACCAGCATTGGCATTCTGCCAAACATTTACTGAGTACCTCAAACAAGCTCTAGGTCAAGGGATGCTATTATTCAGTTAATCCCAGCTTCAACTTAGTGTCTTTTGTGGTGTTGATTGGCAAAGTTGTTCCATGACAAGGTAGTCACTTACAGGGTTTTGTGTTCTCCTATAAAATTCTCTTAATTCATGGAGAACAAAGAAACAAACTTATGTAGCTATGTCCTCAGCTAAGTCAGAGTATAGAGTCATGGCTACAACATGTTGTGAAATCACATGGTTAGTGAAACTTCTATCTGGTCTGGATGTACAACACAGTGAACCAATTAAGCTGTTCTACGATCAGCACTCCACATTGCAAGAAATCTTGTATTTCATGAAAGAACAAAGCATAATAGCATATAGAAGGTGAATATCACTTGATCAAAAACAAAGTGATAGATAAGGAGATATTTCTTCGGTACATCCTGATTCCAAACAAAGAAACAACCAACATATGTATTCACCAAGACAGTGTAACTTGAGCAAGTTAGGTGTTGTAAATACATTCCAACCAACTTGAGGAGAGTGTTAGAAAAGAATAGTTAGGTTGTTAAATAAAACATATTAGTATTTTATTAAGTGGCATATAAATAGCCAATATGTTGTAACAAAGATCAATTCAATTTTCATTCTATATAGTCATTGTATACGTTTTGCTTCCGCATAATAATCTGAAGCGAGTTCAAGAAATCTAACCGTTGAAATACAATTTAATGGTCAAATTTTACTCAACTCTATTAATGTTTTTTACCTACAACTCCACCCATACAAGTTGTTTTCGGGGGACAAAAAAACACATCGAATCCGTGACACGGCTAAATAAAATATTTATTTAATTAAAGAACAAATCAGAATTACAATACATTAATCTTCATTTTAATGAAGTCCTGACTTTGACATCGGAATATACTACATGCTTAGAGAATTTGATCATTCTTAGGCTTTCAAATCAATCATCTTTCTATTCACATAAACGTTCTTACCTAAACTTATAATCTATATAATGAATTTGATTATTCATCTTAATCATACACGTTCAATTGAAGCACGACATAGTAGTAACGACTTAGTTAGTTGGTTTACTTCTCCTCGTCCTTCAACTTGACTTTGGCCTGGTCAATGAACCGCGTTTTCTCTCCTGCAATCATAACCCATGAAGCAAAAGCTTCAATGAAAACGTGATCAATGACCATAATACCCTCCAATGATCACATACAATCCAATCCAAGATTAAGGTAAGACTCGACGTGGATGATTTAGTAAATTAAGTTAAAGATAAACCTTATTTGTAGTTGAGAAATAGTAGGAGAAAGAGAGAAATATATACCAATAAGGCAACTTGCCAACTTCCAGCCATTTTGCCTAATACAGACACAATTTAGCCTCTGGCTTAACGAGCGACCGATATATACTGACTATTTCTTTCCTCTTTCCCAAATCCTCTATATTTATTCTCTTTGAATCATTCTTCATCTCTTCTGCTTATAATCTTATTGTTCTTCTTCTCCACCACATTCTATAAAGTTTCTGCCTTTACTTTTCTAGGATTCTGGGTTTTGTTTGCTGTTCGTATCTTACCCGAATATATTTATTTGCTCTTTCTTAAACCTTTTGTGTGTTTGAAGGGTAGATTGGGATTCTTACAAACCCAGTTGGGTCTGGGTTCTTTCTGATCTGCCCAATTTGTTTTGAATGTCGATGATGGGAGGAGAAGGAGGCCATTATTGCTCCAAGAAGACCGATAGTCTTTGCCATAATTGTTGTTGCCAGGTAATTAGGGCATTTCCCTTCTTTTGTTGTAAATTGAACGGTTATGATTCCCTGATATTCCGATGATTTTTGTAGATGCTAGAATAGTAGAATGCTGTCCTTGGATTTCTGTTTGTAAAGTTCTGATTTTTTTGTATCCTGATCCCCTTTTTTGACTTGAAAAAGAGAGGATTTTTATTGCAAGGATTAGAATTTTGATTTGTTTTCTGGTGTAAGTTCTATTGGACCTTCTAGAATCTTTCATATCCAGAAATTGAGAATTTTATTCATTTTTTGGGTTTGTTGTGGTGAGATTATTTGGTTCTAGAACAATGTAAGAAAAGTCCAGAGCTTTTAGAACTGTGTAGATGAAAGGTCAAAATTGGCTATGGACTATGGTAGATTTGGTTCCAGATTGGCTGTGTTTGATGTTGCATATCTAAGAATCCTTTGAATTGTGGATTGAAAGAATTGGGTTAAAGCTTTTGTTTTGTATACCAGCCTAACTTTACCCCATATATATATATATACTAAATGAGTCTATGTTACGAGTATTCTTAATCGAGTAATAGTGGTAAAAGGTTGGTCATTTTACCTATTGTGATTTCAGGAGTCAAGTGGATCAAGCATGTCGAGACTGCGATGCATTCTACGGGGTTTCGACATTAAAACCTTCATCTTTCTGTTTACAATAGTCCCCATGTGTATTTTTGTTATCTACCTCCATGGACAGAAGATTTCATATTTTCTGAGGCCATTATGGGAGAAACCCCCAAAACCATTCCACATTATTCCTCACTATTACAATGAGAATGTCACTATGGAAAACCAATGCAAGCTTCACGGTTGGGGGGTCCGCGAGTACCCTAGGCGAGTCTATGATGCTGTCTTGTTCAGCAACGAGGTGGACATCCTTAAAATGAGATGGAAAGAACTCTATCCTTATGTAACACAGTTTGTTCTCCTTGAGTCAAATTCCACTTTCTCCGGCTTGCCTAAGCCTTTGGTGTTTGCTGCTAACCGGGACAAGTTTAAATTCATTGAGCCTCGTCTCACATACGGAACTATTGGTGGACGGTTCAGGAAAGGCGAGAACCCGTTTGTGGAGGAAGCATATCAGCGCCTCGCTTTGGACCAACTGTTGAGAATAGGAGGCATATCAGATGATGATCTGTTGATTATGTCTGATGTAGATGAGATACCGAGTAGACACACCATTAATCTTTTGAGATGGTGTGATGATATTCCTCCTGTTCTTCATCTTCAGCTGAGGAACTACTTATACTCTTTCGAGTTTCTAGTTGATAATAACAGCTGGAGGGCTTCAGTTCACAGATACCAATCTGGGAAAACCCGATACGCTCATTTTAGACAGACGGATGATCTGTTAGCCGATGCAGGGTGGCATTGCAGTTTCTGTTTTCGGTACATCAGTGAGTTTATCTTCAAAATGAAGGCTTATAGTCATAATGACAGAGTGAGATTTTCTCACTACTTAAACCCTGAGAGGATTCAGCGAGTTATCTGTAAAGGGTCCGACTTGTTTGATATGCTTCCCGAGGAGTATACATTCAAGGAAATAATCGGGAAAATGGGGCCGTTGCCTCATTCTTACTCAGCAGTTCATCTCCCGTCGTTTCTCCTGGAGAATGCTGATAAGCTGAAGTTCCTTTTGCCTGGGAGCTGCATAAGAGAAAGTGGGTGATCACCATTCTGATCATATTATCTGTTCTTGGCCATTCTTCATACAGTTTATAAAAGTAAATGCCCATGGTTTATAATACAGAATGACCCGGACAAGCGATTCCGGGGATCTGTACATATCATCACATAGGAAAGATGGGTTTTGGCTGTAATTGCTGTAAATATGTGAGAGAGCTTTGGTTTGGATGTTAACAGATTTGAAACACACCAGTAAGAGCTTGTTCGAGATCGCAGTTGAGGCACAAATTTGTGTTGTTCGTAGGCTGTACATTCTTTTTACAGCTTTAGGGTTTGCTCCATAAAATTCATTCATTCATGTTCTGTTGTCAATTTGAGATCAGTAAAGATTGTTGATAAATCTGTGCTTTCATGTTCATTTCTTTTACTGTGCTTCATATTGAGGTTGCTGATGAAACCTTGGGAGATATTATTGTTGTAAAGTGTAGAGTAGGGTTGGCAATGATTGGGGGAGAACAAGTTGACATGTGGTAACATGGTTGTCATGTCTGCTTGAGCTGAAACTTCCCTCAGTTGTTTCTTTCTTTCCCATGTGCTTGGTTATTATTCTCCATCTGAGTTGTCTTGTTATAAGTCATTTTCTTTCTTTTTCTCACTGCATCTTGCGTATAGTTTGAATAATTCCTCAATTACTCAATTCAGTAAACTTATTTGACATCATCAAATGAGATCTATTTACAATAAACACCACATACCACAGAAACATTTACTGTTCCATCTGGCTCACTACATAGAGTTACAGTTCCTTCCCAATCCTCAGTGTTGTTTCACCTACATGACAAATCCAGGCAGTTTACATATTCTAAGATGGTTGATAAAATTACGGAAGTAGTAAACACACGGTTCAAGATTTCATAAAGGCACGATGTTTACGGAACCCGTGACCGTCACAGTTACGGGTTCCGAATCCATGGAAAAAATCATCACGGTTACGGAACCCGTAACCGTCACGATTACGGGTTCCGGATCCGTGATAATTTTCTACGTGTATTCTAACCCAAAAAAAAAAAAAATCTGACAGCCGTAACGGTGATGTCAGATTTTTTTTTTTTTTTTTTTACGATGACGGTCACACATCGTGCATTAATGAAAACTTAAATCGTGCCCGTAACACCCCTAAAATTAATACGCTCGTATATGATCTTACACAATATTGACTCAAACACAAGGCTGAAGTTTTGCCACTTTAAATGAGATAGAGATCACCCCTCATTCATGTTCTGATATTATAAAGAACCACTCAGTTCTTTCTATATTATCCTTTACCAAACATTCAAAGTAGGCATCACATTAGAAACAAAAAAGTGTAAAGACAAACATGAAGAATACATGCAAGGTCAAAGAACCTATAATGACTTATGAACTTGATCTTGTTTACTCGTTGGCGAATTTTTCTGGCAGTATCCATTTTTGTAAATAGCAGTCAGCATGCTCCTTTCCAGATGAGGAAGATTCGTTGCTTTTGCACTTCCTCTTGTTCCTGTAAACCACAAATATGTAATGTCGAGATTGCTATTCGTACCACATGAAACATACTATTTGTATCACTTGTCTGACTACGCACTACGGAGCCGTAACAACAAGCTTATTTCTGGCTACGATTACGCATGCCGGATGTGTAGTATGACTACGACTACGCATGTCGGATGCCTATAAGTAAGAATAATAGCATTTTGCATAAATAAATAAAAAGAAAAAAGAACAAATTGTACACGGGTTTGGTCTTGATTATAACTGGGCGGCTCATTTACAAAGACTTATGTTTGGTTGGGCCAAAATCATGCATTTTGACTCTACCAAGATGGATGAGGCCCAAGTGATCAGATTCTCCTACTATGCTCCATCAATCTTTATATTGAACTTAAGGCTGAAGTTTATGTCAAATTTAACCTTGGAATACTTAAAATAAGTCTACATCGAACAATCTAAGAATTTAAAGTATGGAATTTCTACAAAATGATCAAAATGTACGTTAATGTCTATGTTTACGAAGACGTTATCGTACGTAATGCTCAGCGTAGATACACACGTGATACGATACTACCTGCATTGAGTTTTGGTGTGAAGAACCTTTAGTAAACTTGGGGGTTGGCATAATAAACCTTACTCATGTTGATGCTCAACGCGGTTAACTTCAATTCACGTCGATTGTAATTGTACACCAATATTTGTAATTTACGATTTGTGTTGTGACTTTCGTTTTCAATATACCGGAACATTTTTACCAATAATATTCAATAAAAAATGTATAATTGTTTTGTCATTCAGAAAACTATAACATAAACCGAAAATAAAATAAAATCGATTGACCGATTTTTGTATGATTTGGTATACTTTTTTCTATAAAGACCGGATTATACACACGGTTTCACCAAATTTAACAAAGTCAGGTTTTGGATGATTATTTGCAAAAAAGAAATATGAACAATGGGTGCTCTTATGGAAAACAAATATGAGGTGTGGCTTTTTGAAAATATGTGGAAATGGAGGGTAGTTTTATACAAAATTTTATAAGAGATATTTTTTCACATAACGGCACAATTTGACCAAAGACCCTTCCTTTATTACAACATTAAACTTCCATTTCCGCTCCTCTTTGCTCTCTGCTAGCCGTCATCTCTCTTCTCTTCCTCTTTATCTACACCAGACACCCAGGAGATCCCAGAAAAGGAAAGCCGCACGAACACTCAAACCATGCGAACCCTGAAAACCCTCAAAATCAGAGCTAGCGACGAGAATCGCAGTCCACACTCGCTAGATTCTCATCTTCAATCGTTGATCAACAATGAGCCCAGAAAAGCTTCTGAATCTCTGTCCACTGATACCATGTCTGCTGAAAAATCCCCATTTTGCTCCTCCCTAAAGCGTAAGAGACCGCCTACTATCCAAATTCCTACTGTTCTTCGTGAGATTAAGCTCGATTCCAATCTCAAATCACCAAAAGATGGTAATTTTCTTTGCTTTGGGGATGTTGGGTTTGGGGTTTCGTCTGTCAAGGGCAAGAAGAAGTTTATGGAGGATGCTCACAAAGTCGTCTCTTGCTTTGATGGAAATCCCGCCAAGGTAGGGTTTCTAAAATTTTGAAATTAGAGATGTTTTTGTTTGTAATTGAATGAGTTTTTGATATGCAGGGATTTTTTGGTGTTTATGATGGACATGGAGGAAGAAAGGCTGCTGAATTTGTAGCTGAGAATCTGCATACTAATATGCTTGAGATGCTTGGTAATTGCACAGAGAATTTGACTAAGATTGAAGCTGTGAAAACTGGCTACTTAAAAACTGATAAAGAGTTTCTAGAGCTAGTAAGTTTGAACTTTCTTTGCTATGCTTTTGTTTTCAAGGAGCAAAACTGCTAATTCAGTTTTAACTCCGGAAACGGAAATGGAACGGAAACGAATCTAGTTCATATGTATATCCTTATATAACTATGAAAATTTTGGAATCATTCCTTGTAGTTTGAAGTAATTGTAGTAGAATTTGATTAGTTTTGATACACTGTACGGAAACAAAATGGATGACAACAAATTGCATGAAACCACAAGGAATGATTCTAAAAAATTTTTATGAACAATGTGCACATATGGACTAGATTCATTTTCATTCCATTTCTGTTTCTGCAGTTATAACCGAGCGGGGTTAACTCCAGAAACAAAAACGGAATTGAAACGAATATAGTCCATATGTATATCTTTATTAATGAAATCATTGCTTGTGGTTTGAAGTAATTGTAGTGGAATTTGATTAGTTTTGATACCGGATGAAAGCAAATGCATTTTGCATGAAACCACAAAAAATGATTCCAAAAAATTTCTTGAACAATGTACACGTATGGACTAGATTCATTTCTATTCCGTTTCCGTTTCTGGAGATACAACCAAACGGGGACTTAAGCCTGAATAATGAACTGAACTGATTTTCAACTTGGCCTATAGGAAGTAGGAAGTGGAGCCTGTTGTGTGACAGCTTTGATACAAGGAAATGAGATGATTATCAGGAGATTGCAGAGCTGTTCTTTGTAGAGGTGGGGTGGCTGAGGCTCTTACCAAGGATCACACAGCAGAACAGGCTGATGAACGAAAACGGATAGAGGATAATGTAAGATTCTTTGGATATTACTGTATAGAGTACTGATCAGTAATTTACTGAATATAATGATACCTGTGGAATAGGGAGGATATGTTGAGATCCACCGAGGAGGTTGGCGAGTTCATGGTGTTCTTTCGGTTTCTAGAAGCATAGGCGATGCTCACCTAAAGAGTTGGGTTGTGGCAGAGCCGGAAACGAAGATCTTGAGTCTTACTCCTGATATGGAATTTGTCGTTTTGGCTTCTGATGGACTATGGGGAAAGGTAAAGCAATTTGTTGTTATTCAAGCCAAACGAGCATATTTTGTGCCTATTAACTCAGCAATGTGTCTTAATTAGCAGGTTGGGAACCAAGAAGCTATAGATATTGTTCTAAGATCAAGATCAGCCTTGAAAGGAAAGAATCTTGGGCCGGCCGAGGAGCTTCCCAAAGAGAATAGTGATGAGTTTGTGTGTATTAACTCGAGTTGTTCACCTAAGAGAAAAAGGATCACGGTTGTTAAACAGCGAAAGATGACTAGTATGTCACCAAGCCCTCAGAAGAAGAAAGCTGGTAATTTGAAAGAAGACATGTATGAACTTGACACAGAAAATGTGAGCCCTCCATCAAAGATGAGAAGAACTTCATTGTTCCAGCAAAGCATCAAAACGCAGCCTCCAAGCGAAGATGACAATAAGCTATCTACATCTTGCAAGGAGCTTGTAAATCTTGCTATAACTAGGGGTACTTTGGATGATATAACTGTAATGGTGATTGATTTAAACCATTTCAGATGCAGCTGAACTAGTTTCTCTTTATATAATGACTATTTACCTGTATAGATTCATTGACATAAATTGGAATTCATCTGAATTTGATCTCATCACTTACAGAATGTGTTATGATTAATAAGAATGTATGAATTCATCAGCTTGTGATGCAAAGGTTCAGATTTGAGTACATGCACTATAAACCTAATCTGGACTATCTTGGTGGATGCAATTTATTTTGCTAACTATCTGTTAAATTTATAAAACTCTATTGGGATATCAAAAAGTAGGAACAAGATTCACCAGAAGTCTCTCAAAATTAAAAAAATGAGATGATCTATCTTCGTTTATCCAAACATGCCCATATTGAATTATTATATTTAGGTTTCCTACCCCACCACACATGTGATCATGCCTGAAAGCTCCTCACTTCATTATATTATTGCATTTGGGGAAGAGAGATAGGAATGTTACCTTGATAAATTCCACAACTGCAAGAACGAAAACTCGAAAGTCACGTCTGTGTAGATCTCCAGAGAGAAAAATAACCTGTGGGTGTTCGTTAATTCTCGTTCTCTTTGTATATACCATCTGCTGGTTCAATCATGTCAATGATGGGGCCGAGGCCAAGCAGTTGTTTGGAAGCATCCAAGACAAGAGCTCATGGGTAAGGCTATCCATTCTATAAAGAAAAATCTTCATCACTGGAGTATTAATTAGACTGTTGAATCTTTTGAATAATATGCAATCAAATTCCATTGATCATATTTCTCCAAGTATGATGCAAGAAACAGTAGCATTCCCAGCTTGCTTTTCCTCTACTGAGAGGCTGGTAGATGAGCCAGCTTCTCCGCTTGCTCGGTCACAACCACAAAGCTTAATTATGTCAGTTTACAAGATGAACATTGCTAGCCAATCTCGCCTTGTGACCATCACATGGTGCAAGAACCTTCTACTCCACGGTCTATCGATTTCAGTTGATGGTCCAAGTGGAGATCACCACTACCACTGCAAGGTTGAATTGAAGCCTTGGTATTTCTGGAGAAAGCATGGATCAAAGCACTTTGTTGTGGATGGTAAGACTGTCAGTGTTGTTTGGGATCTCAAGGCTGCAAAATTCAATGGTGAAGTGGAGCCACAATCCGACTATTATGTCGCCATAGTCTCTGATCAAGAGGTTATTCTTGTAGTTGGTGATTTGAAGAAAGACGCTTTCCGGAAAACTGGTTGCAGGCCTGCACTCATTGATCCAATTCTGGTTTCGAGGAAAGAGCATGTTTTCGGGAAGAAGAAATTTGCAACCAAGGTGAAGTTTCATGAAAGGGAGAGGTCCCATGATATCTCGGTTGAGTGCAGCAGCAACGGAAATGGAAACAAGAGCGAGTTGGACGGGTTTACCTCGGAAATGGAGATAAAAGTAGATGGGCAAGTGGCAACTCATGTGAAGCATCTTCAATGGAAGTTCAGAGGGAATCAGTTAATTGATGTTAACAAAATCAAAGTAGAAGTGTGTTGGGATGTTCATGACTGGCTTTTCGGGTCTGGTCCTAGACATGCTGTGTTCTTGTTTAAGCCGGTGATAGGAGAAGCAGATACCTGTTCTACCTCATTAGAGATGTGTGGATCTAATGGTCCAGTTGAGTCTTCTGAGTTCTGCTTGTTTCTTTATGCATGGAAAGTCGAATGATCAGATTCCTACAGCATCACAGACAGAAGTCAGAATTAAGTCATCAATTCATCATTGTTTAATCACAGCAGGAATCATCATACAAGGATTGTGAGTGCTTTCATTGTTTCAACTGTGTGGATTTGAATAAGTGAAGACAACAAACTATGGGGCTGGGCCAAGACAGTTCATCATCCTAAACAGAGTTGGGAAAAAGTTACACATACCACCTATGTATTTATTCTTTGTCTTTCATTCCCTTCACATTTCTTCTTCTTTGCTATATGGTATGCGGATCCTGCTCGGTTTGTTTTGAATGTCAACAGAATGCCTTTGATCTCAAATACAAACATTTCACATCAATACAAACGACAGATAAGTGAAAGGCAAAAACATCAAAACACAAATCCTGATATCCATGTGATGAGAGAGGGATAGTAGAAAGCTTGCTTGAATTAGCCAAGGGGGGCCTAAAAGGCAATAATGAAGAACAAGACACGTGGTCAACCAAACCAAGCCAGGACCAAACAAAGTTTGTTCTCCGCTGACCATTTAGCCTGTCTAACAATAAAGCTAAATAGCTTTCTTTCAATTCACTTTCTGTAAAGCTGAGGAAAAGTACTACAGAAAGCCAAACAGAAGAAATTGACTGAAGGTAGAAGAAAGAAGCATTAATGGCCCATGATCCTCTGACAAGCCATATTCAAAGGAATTGGTGGGTCTGAATAGGAACCATTAATAATTTGATCGAATATCCACTTGTTTGCTGCTTCTGTATAGTGTATCCCATCCCAACTCACTCTAACTTGAGCGTTTTTGCAAGCTTTAGCAACCACAATCTCCTTGTTTCCAACTGTCTTCTTACTTCCACATCTCATAACATTGTCGAAGTTGTACTTCCCTCCGTAGCCACAACAGGCTATTAGCGGCTTCTCGAATCCTGCACGTTTTCGAATGCAAAATGATACTAGATAAGCTAGACTTAGGGTCATTACTTGAAAAAATCTCGGCTCGAGCTCACTTACTAAAGTATAAGCACATTCTAAAAGAGCTGAACATGAGCATACAAAGATCAGCTTCAGTTCGACTGACAATCCTAATAATGACTGGACTAGTCAATCTTCAGTAGTGTTTTGAGTAGTTATATTCCGGTCCGGACCGGTTTGGACTAGAAATTTGTTATTGAACAGAACCTGGACTAGTTTGGACCGGAAATATGTTATTGGACTGGACCCCGACTTTTTAGTTCCGGACCGGTTTTGCCACTTTTTTAAGAACCCAAATTTTAGCCAAAAAAAATATAAGTTACTCCGGCTCGACTGTTAAAATGCTCGGCTCGAACTCGTTCGGATAAAGCTCGACTCGTTCGGCTAAAATAGCACTATAAGAGCATTATTTTAGCCGAGCTACTCAAGCCCGGCTCGGATTCGGCTCGTCAAAAGCTCGGCTCGAGCTCATTCATTTTCTAAACGAGCCGAATATGAACATATTTTAAAGCTCGTATTAAATTTTGGCTCGGCTCGGCTCGGACTCGGCTCGTTCGGCTCGTATTACACCCTACCTATTTGGTCCAGGTCGGTCCACTAATAAATTTTAGTTGTGCGCCAAGCTACTCGAACCCAGCTAGACTTTTGGCCACGATAAGCCTTATCGTGCTTAGATTGGTCAATTTCCACAGGTAACATTACAGAGATTGATCTTATTTAGTTAATATTGAAACTAGAAATAATAATGATGTATGATCATGTAAGTGTTACCTAAGGACTTGGCTTTGGTTATGAGGGTGTACTTGAGGGAGTATATATCAACGTAAGTGATTGCAGCAAAGGGAAGATCCTCCCTGAGTTGAGCCACCGTCTCTTTGAGTTTCTTATTGTAGAATTGAGCCGCTTCATTGATTGAGCTTGCACATCCAAACTTATCCTTTCGGGCCGCAGCAACGGGGAAGTGAACAAATGCATAGGGTTGGCAGCCCAATGGGCCGGTGTTGTGAATCCAGAATGACCTCCCTCCTTGATTATATATTTTCTGCACTCCATTTATGCATAGCAGAAAATAGCATAAACTTCACTTGCAGGAAATACACAAAATCAATGGCTAGTGAAAAAGGCCAGTTTACCTTGACGGCGTCGGAGAAGTCTGCAAGAATGTCAGGGACAGTAGCCATGACCTGTTGAGAGGACAAATTGAGTTTATAACCAGCTGCGAGATCGTTTTGCCCCATGTCAAGAGTATATAACGCACTCGAGAAGTATTCTTCCTTAGGCACAATCTTTCGAACACCTTCACCCCCAATTAGTATGAACATCCTCAATCAAACGACAAAAACATTGAAATTAGAAATAGTGTGTGATTTGGATTGAAGTAAATGGAATACCTCTGTTGTGGGAAATGAACGATTTGGTTCGGGAGATGAGATCAGAGAATTGAACAAGCTGGACGGATAAAGAGAATGGACTGATACCGCTCTGTGTAATAGTGAAATTAGGGACTCTAATTGTTGAACCACCGGTCGCGAAGTTGGCTCCATGCCTAAAATTCGATCCAAGTGCGTCCAAAAAGGCGCTCGTATGAGGCAATCCCAAGCTCTCCGCTAAGAATATCGATCAATTCTAAGTAAATTTTAACTCAAGTGCTAAACTGATCATCGCAAAATTCGAGAATTAGTTATCATCGGATACCTACGAAATCGATGAGGAGACGGCCATCGCAGAAGCGACCAGCAGGGGAATGGAAGAAGGTTTGGCCATAAGGAGGAGGAACTTGTCCAAATGCAGCTGATAGTCCACCGGTGTCAGAGTTGGAGTCTCCGAAGTTAAATATCGCCGGAAACTCACATTCGCCATTGACTGTTGTGGTACGCCGGAGCTCCGCAATTAGGGCTAGGAGGAAGACGACAATGAGACTAGTGCGCGATAGTGGAAGTGTGAGCGCCATGTGAGTTTTGGCTTTTGGGGGAAAAAAGCAGAGGCTTCCACTTTTGACATAGAAATTAGTATTATATACTACTTTAACAAAACCACTTGCAATCTTATAGCTAGATATTTTGTTACAGCGATTGGATCGAATCTCTCATGGTGATTTGTTAATAACAGCTTCAACAAAATAGCAATCTAACACAAGACAAGATAAGAACAAAACTCATAAAAATTGTTCAGTTTGTGCAAATAATGAAGATACAGCTCCTTGCCATGAAACTGAGTGACCCCCAAAAATTTCAATTTTACAAGGTTTCAAAATTAAATGCAGAGTTAACTGCATCGCGCTATATTAGACAAAAGAGTATCTCTAGAAAAAACAAACTAAACAACAGAGAAAGGAAGGGGGAAGGAGGGAGGGAGAGAGACAGAGACATTATATTATTTTCTTCTGGTCTGTGAATGTCATAAGAGAGAGAGCTCTGAAGAATCCACGCTTGACAAAAATAACAATTTGCTCTGCTTTCTACCATCTGTCTCTTGGAGCAGCCGACCTGCAGTGACAATTTGACAACAAACATCAAAGCCACATCCCACATTTTTCAACTATAATTCATCAGATGATTCATATCATCATATGGGCTAATCGAGCAAGTTCGGTACAATTCAAAACGATCTGAACATGAAAACAATGCTTCAAAGATTAATGGTAGCAAAATGGTGCAGATATAATGACAACAATGGTTCAAAGATTAATGGTAGCAGCAATGTACCTGTCATTGTTTCTATTGCCCTGATACCCTCCTCTGTCCCTGCTACCATAGAAACTGCCTCTTCGGTCATCACCACCAGGTCGTGAGTCTCGTGACCATACATCTCCGGTCCCACGTGAACGAGGCCTATCTGCAAAGTCCACATTTCGGCCATCATCAATAGATCCTGATCGAGAAGGTGGTCTATCTTGGAAGCTACCAAATCTGCCTGCTCCAGAACCAGGTCTTTCTACGACTTTCTGGCTGAATCGAACCTTATCATCCAATTCTCTTGTCAAAATTTCCAGGTCCTTTTCTTTAACTTGAATTAGATCACTTAAACTTGTTTGATCAGCTCCAGACTCTTGTGAAGGATCACTTGGTGGTACTTTCTCGAGTTCTTTCTTTAATTCCTCGATCTCTGCCTTCAATGCCTTTTCCTCCTCGGTCTCAGGCCTGCATCAGTTGAAGAAATTAAAGATCAACACAGAGGAAACATATCATAGTTCTCTCTTCTCTGTAATCAGATTGATTAAGTAAATTAATAGATACAGATTAAAGGCAAGAAATAAGACTTCTCAGATTGAACACAATACCAAAATAATCAAAACCCACTTCAGAAAGCTAATTGAAATTATAACAGCAGCTGCCGTGGAGTATACAATTGAACATTACTTCGCCATGTAAACATGCATGTTAAAGATATAAAAGCTATGCAGAGTTCAAAAAGTAGACTCCATATTCAAGTGATGTGTCCTCCACACATTTTCCAGCTAAAAAGCAATTTTAGCCATGGGGGAAAGAGCAAGAAAAGAAAAAAGAGGAAAATCTAGCAATACAGTCACTTTATGCGTCCAAAACTCCACAAGTCAACAGTATCAAGTAAGAGAACAGAGTTGTAAAGCATCTACTGCTCTAATTCAGGCAAGAACCTCAAGTGCCGTAATGAATCATCTAAACTTTAACGTACAAGCTGCAAATAACAAGAATATTTCAAGCATCCAATGGATTATCATCACACAGGAAATTATCAAGCATATTATTCACCTACATTACTTCACAAGTTGACAATCTTCAGCAGTCAGCAAAAACAAGTACTACAACCCTTGTTTTGATTAAAAAAAGAAGAAGAAAGCATTGTATATAGCTAACAGCTTAACACCAGCCATGCAAATATCACAGAGAATTGTAATATACTATAGAAATGATCATGTACATTGCTCATATACAACTAAAGACCTATACAGAATTTGATGGTTTACACACCTGTCAATGGCCCGGTGCTCCAACTCGAGATCCATCTTCCTCCAATCTTTACCTTTCTCCTGTAAAACCACCTCTCTAGGTTTTGCATCACCAAAGGGATTCACTTTTGGCCTGGCCTTCACCACAGCCTCCGCCACTACTCCTGTGCTCTCCGACCTGTTAGAATGCGCACTCGACGGCCTGCTAGAATGTGCACTCTTGACCTCGATCTCCAAATCGATTTTCTTCCAATCCAAGCCTTTCTCAGCCAAAAGTACCTCCCTTGGCCTCGCTTCGCCGAAAGGATTAGACTTACTCGACTTCGCAGCAGACTGAGAGGATTCATTCGCAGCGCCCTCACCTGTCGGAGCGTTCAGAACCAATTTAGTCCGACTGGATGGAATGTCCCTTCCTCTATCCTCATCACCTCTCCTCCACCGGTCAGAATCCGTACCCGAATTGCGATATCCAGAGCCAAATGTGTTAGATCTAGCTGGCGGAGCAGGTGAAATTGGCTTCTTACCTAAGTTCCAGCTGTCAGCGTCATCAGCACGCGAACCAGCACCCAGTGAATCGTACCGATTAGTCCGACCCGAATCCATGCTAGGAGGTGCCATAGACCTCTTTCCGGCACCCCAATCGCTCGATTCATCGGCTCTCGACGGTTCAAGGTCGTAATCGGAGCCCCTCCGTGGCGGACCCTGACGATCATCATCGTATCCGCCTTGAGATCTACGACCTCCCCAATTCGAATCGGAATCCCCCTCCCTACGACCAGAAGAGCGGCCGTAGTTGGAAAAACCTCCACCGATACGTCCGCCGGTGTAATCATCGGGAGCGCGTTGCTTGGGACCGGTAGGTAGTTGGAGCATCTCGCGGGTGGTCAAGCCTTCGCTGCGTGTAGAAACACCACCGGTTTGAAACTCGTTGAGAGACATAGGAGTTGCCTTTTTCTTCTTCTTGGTTGTGACAGCCTCTTTGAGGCTAGGAAAACTCTGCAGATCGCTGTTGTTGTTGTTGTGAGTGCCAGCGGCGACGGAAGCAGCTTGTTCACGCTCCTCCGCCTCGGCCTCGGCGGCCCAAGAGCCTATTACACGGCTTCCACCCCAGGGATTCGCCATAGTTGGGGTGGTGGTTTGAGCAGAATGAGATCTGAAGGAAACTGTTGAAGAGATGCGAAATGAGATGTGTGGGGGAGAGAGAGAGGTAGAGAGTAGAAAGAGAAAATCTGATTTTGGAAAGCACTTTCTTTTATTTAATATTTTAGGAAATAAAATTTCGGGAAAATAAGTGGAAAAGGCAGTACACCAGCTAGGGCTCCGAACAAGAAGCCGGAGCTCCGATAAACATGAATAAAGAAATGAGAAAGAACCCGGTCTCCTCTCTTTATTTTTTTTTATATCTTTTAAAAAAAAAATTATTATATTTTATTTTGAAATTGAAAAATGCAAGTAATTTCGGGCGTTTATTTTATTTTATTTTTTAAAATGAAAATCTGTCGGTAGAGTAGTCCACTCTAAAGCATCCTTGCGCATGAGAACACGAAGTTCGGGATCGTCAGAGACACGAAGTTCGGGATCGTCAGAGAAACAGAAGTTCGGGATCGTCAAAGAAACAAGTGTTGGGGTTCGATATTTCCAGATGGGTGATTCGGTCAGCAACACAGTTGGTTTCTCTGAAAATATGTCTAATCTCGTCAAGGAAGCGGAGATCCAGCATAGAGTCGAAAATAATCATCTCAAACTCCCACGAACAAAGTAGGACCCTTAATCGATTTAATTTGTAAAATTGTCCAATATAAAATTTTACTAATGTTTCTAAACCCAAACAAATGAGCCAATCAGAGACCAGCAACAAGGCAACCTTATGAAAAGGCTATACGATAAAGAAAGAAAAAGACTCAAAATTTTAAGCCCATGTGTTTGCTATGCACGTTTGGTCCACCTACTTCACATTCAATATTAGATTTCAACTTGTTTACCAATACAATAAGCCAACTGTATTCCAACGAATAACAATCAATTTGTCAACAACAATGACACATTCTTCAAAAGCGCAGCTATTTTAGACTCAATTACAAAGGAGATAGTACAGTACATCACTACAGAATTACATTTCAATGGTAAATTTCTGGGTTTTTGTACATCAGCAACGATTACCATCTTTGAGAGATTACAATGTCAATCCTTTCAATACTTAAACACCTTGTCTGAAGATTGTTACTCCAATGACTTCACTTGAACCAAACGAATGCCGTCGTCTGATCTCCGTGTTGTATCAATCTGTGACACAGATTAGAACCCAGCATTGTCCGGTTCAATCAACCAAGAACTTGATTGCAGTCAATGCTTGATTGTAACAAGTTTTCTTGATTGCAATCAATGCACGATTTCTCGAGCTTGTCCGCTAGTCCATCTACATCAAAACTATCAAGAAAGTAGCACCTTTTCTGCAATGACAAAGTGTGACAGCATATAAGAAATGCAAGTCCAAACATTCTTTTCTACATAACCCACAAAATCATCTCAACATACATAGTCTTGTACATAATCCGCAATAACTTAATCACTGGAAGGAAACATTTACCGGGCAGTTCTAGTACAAACCAAGAGCATGCATGAAGTAAAATCAGAAGAAAACTTGCATGATTTAGGATTCATACAAAGATTAGACCTTCCAACTCAAGTGCTCGGCACTAGATAACATTATGCCAGAAAACATAGTCTAGTACAAAGTAACAGCATGCATGAAGTAAAATCAGCAGAAAACTTGCATGATTCAGGATTCATACAAAGATTAGACCTTCCAACTCAAGCGCTCGGCACTAGATAATCATAGGATTGGATTAGAAGGGTAAATTGTTCTTCATATAACAGGACAGATGTCAATAATCCTTGCTTACGCGATACTTAGGGCCCGTGTGGTTTTAACTCCGGAATCGGAAACGGAATGGAAACGAATCTTCATGAAAGTTTTTGGAATCATTCCTTGTGGTTTGAAGTAATTGGGGTAGAGTTTGATTCCATAAAATTTCATGAATAAGGTTATACATATAACTAAATTAGTTTCCATTCCGTTTCCATTCCCGGAGTTGGTACGATACGGTTAGTCTAATCTAGAAGGTAAGAGAAAAGTCTGTCCATATAAGTTTATGCCAGAAAACCATGTGCTGTAAGATAGATGATTACTGTTAAAGCTTAATTGATTTGTGTAACATACAAGGAGTTTCAAATGTCATTGTCCTGAGTAGTGAGTATATTTAACTAAACTTCTGCAATAAACTACACTTATCAGCCAGTATACAGAAAATAACAAGGATAATGGCATCCTTTAGCAGTACATGGACCCCCTTTGGACATGGATGATTCCAAAATCATCAGAAAAGCAAAACTCATCATCTACTAGGCTTTCTAAGAAATCCATTCAAAGGCATAATGCTAAATACCATATTTGAATTCTTACTACTATTTCATTCAAACCAGGATAATTCTTATGCTAACACATCAAATTGAAGATGATACTAAGTACTAACTCTTCATTTATTAACCTTGATACTCAAGATGATTACCTTTCGCAATACAATCTTCAGATGAGATAACAAAGGAAGACAAAGGATCTAATGAAGGATGTTTTTCCCTTTCCATTAGAAGAGACTTTGTCCTTTCTTGCATACTAATCAACACATTATTCCAACTATTAACCCTCGAACGCACTGGTAAACCCACGTTCATGTCTGTTAAATCCTCTGCTTTCACCTTCAAACCAAAGAGAAATGCATCAATTACTACAATAAACAAGAGGAAACAAAAAAAAATATTTGTGTTTACCATCAAAATTTCATCAGGATAAGCTCCGTCCAACAAATAGATCAGACAAGAACAAAACCCTTTGGTAATCTCTGAATCGCTGTCTGCTCCAAACCTGATCCTTCCTAGGTCGTCAATTACAACCTCTAACCAAACCTGGGCAGCGCAACCAGGGATACGATTCTCCGGAGAACGAGTCAACTCAGTGAGCTGAGTTAAAACCGAGGCGTAATCCAGAAGCCGCTTAACCCGATCAATCGGCTCGGTAAGAGACCGGAACTCAGAAGCGAGTGTTTGAAGACGAAGAGAAACAATCCCAGATCTCAAAACCGGAGACGAAGACGAATTTCTCAGCTCGTGTGAACGTAGATTCAAACAATTAGAAACTTTAAAAACCGTTAAATTCTCCGATGCCCTTTTTGTGCGGCGGTTGAAAGTGAGGAATACAAACGATGGGTTTTGAGGTTTAAACAAATTGGGGGAGAAACAATATGAATCGGCAACCATTGTTGGTGCGATTCTGGTGGTGTTCATTGTTATCTTCTTCTTTGTATTTGAGAAGCGATCCTAGAAGGGCGTTCCGAGAGGAGTGGTGGTCCTGGTGGTGGAGGAGGAGGAGGGCTTGGACATATTTATACGGTGGTGGCGGCAGACTAGCAGTGCAGAAAATGGACACTGCTTGGTGGTCCCCACCACTAAATATCAATATATTATTCTTTTTTTTTTTTAAATATTATAAATTGCGATTTGCGACTACTGACGGTTCATGAGACACACGTAGCAACTCTTGCTTGAATAGCTTAGAAAGAGTGTCGCTACTCGATTTGGGTGTTTGAAATCAATGTACTTTTAGGGTATAATTACTATAATCACCTAATTATCTCAATTGTGTGATTTTGTCAAATTGCTTGAATTCTTCTGTGTTAAAAGCACACGAAAGTATATTTACGACACAAAAGTGTGGTAATCAACGGTTGTGTGTAAGTATTTTTTCAAGAGATTGTATCCTTTATTAATTATTAATTATGGAGCGTGTTATATACACGAAACTTAAATTCACAAGGGCAAAAACCAATCGCAAGGCGCCGGCGCTCAACTTGGGCGCCGGTGAATGGCGCTAGCGCCTTTTTTTTTATACGCCGGCGCCCAAATTTTTCATTTTTGTTGGAACCCTTAAAGTAGAGAATCAGTTTTTCCGAATAAATTTTTTTTATCTGGGAGTCGGCGCCCAAATAAATAAATAAATTTTTTTTTTTCCTGGAAATTTTTTTAAAAAAAAAAATTAAGGCGTCGGCTGATGGAACGCCCACTGAGCGCTGCCGGACTGCGATCAAATTTGACGTTAGTAATTTAAACCCGGTGTATTTAGCTTTTTCGTTAATTATTAATGATGAGAGAATCTATTTAAATATGGTATTTAGCTTAATGTCTGTGGAGATTATTTAAACGCAACTCCAACACTCCTCTTTTTTCGTCTTTTTCATCTTCAACCTAGACCCCTCCATTGTTATCTTTTTTTTTTCTTTTTTGTATCATAGATACAATCTAAACCCCTCCATTTTCTAGCCAAAAAATAAAAGTAAATAAAATTAAAAATTTCTTAAATAAGAGAATCTATTTAAGGGCCTTTTATAAGGAGGATAAATAACTGTCAATAATTAAAAAGATAAACTAAATTAAAATGGTAATTGAATATTATTTGAAGATATGAGAATCGTATCTCAATCTTCAACTTCCACTCTCAACTCCTTCCGAAAAATAAGCGTCATTGTTTTCGTGGAGATTATTCAAACGCAACTCCAACAACACTCGTCTTTTTTCGTCTTTTTCATCTTCAACCTGCAATCGGAGCATAAATTTGTATATAAATTTTTCGGGATGCGGTTTCTGATCACAAATTATGTACATGATTTTCACAGACAACACAAATTATGTACATAATTTTCACACACAACACAAATTTGTACATAATCTTCACATATAGAACAAATCTCCACGAAAATTATATACATAATTTGTGTTGTCTGTAAAAATTATGTACAGAATTTGTGTTATGTGTGAAAATTATGTACAAAATTTGTGATGTCTGTGAAAATTATGTACAAAATTATGTACATAATTTGTGTTGTTTGTGCAAATTATGTACAGAATTTTCACACACAACACAAATACAATTCCAAATCCACCCATGAAAAAAAGGCGAAAAGGTTGAACAACAACCTGTATCGTGATACATAATATGAAATACAAAACTCACCTTACAGATCTGGGTGCAAAAAGCAACAATCAATGATTTGGGACGCTAAATTGAAGCAGATTGCAGAAACCGATCGCCCTTAAATCGAATGATATGTTTGTCGATTCCGATCCTCAACGATGTCTGTCAATTCATATACTGAATTCACTAACAATCGCACAAAAACAAGGATTTTTAGATGACGATGATCGATTCTCTGTGAAAAAATGGTGATTATCGCCCTAAAAAATGGTGGATATCGTGAATTTAGAATGACGTTGAAACAGAATGGGTTGGTTGAAAGTGATTCCTTAATTGTAGGGAACCACTCTCATTTTCCTTATTTAATTAAAAAACAATCATATTAATTAAGAGAGAGAATTTTTTGAATGTTGAAACTAATCCTTTAGTCGTAGGGGACCACTCTCATTTTTCTTATTTAATTAAAACAATTAAGGGAGGAAATCTTTCTAATTTTGAAAGTATATTCAATTATTATAGAATTTATTTTTTTGTAAATTTGCAAGGGACCTGGTTTATCCTCATTGATACATAATTGTCTACTCAATATATAATTATACAATAAAAGTCTACTTACTTTTTTTACTCAATATGATTTATGATATTTGGAAATAATAATTTAATTATATTAGGATATATGATATCTTGACTCAATTAAATTATATCTTGATTACCTAAAAATAAGATTTGTTTCTTATAAGATATTATATGAGATATTCTATCTAGATAAATATGATTTATCTTATTTGAAAATATTAATTTAATTATATTAAGTAGGCTACTCGATTTGGGTGTTTGATATCAATGTATTTTTATGGTATAATCACTAATTATCTTAATTATGTGATTTTGTCAAATTGCTTGATTCTCTAATGTGTTAAAAGCACACGAAAGTATAATTGCGACACAAAAGTGTGGATATAACATGTAATCACGGTTGTGTTTAAGTATTTTTTCAATGAATTGTATCCTTTATCCATTGTGTAATTATTGATGATGAGATAGAATATTAAATATAGTGATATATAATTTGATGATATTAGGAGTCATGACGTTTTGCTATAAGTTAATCATGATCGGTACGCTTATATGATAAATGTGTGTCTAATGTTATCGGGTCCCACATGGTCACACCATAACGAGCAGGTGAATTGAATCAATTAATGAAAGAAGTACCATACAGGAATATATGGTGGAAAATGATATATTTTGTAGGAGTACAAATTATATTATAGATTTGCTAATTAATAATAAATAAGGAATTATTTATATTAATTACTAAAGTATAAATCTTATATATAAGGAGGATTTTAAGAGTTAAAATTCTAACCCTAGTTTTATATAATTTTGATCGATTAATTGGAAGAAAGAGAACAAGTCAATCGATATTCTCCATCCTCAATGTCTCTCTCATAAGCCTTCATCATTTGTTCTAGCGAAGGTTAAGACGATTCTTGTTATGTCTCGGATGGATCAAGTAGACTCTATATATCCTGGGAAGAGTTTTGAGCACACATCAAAAGGGATTCTTCTACCTCTATTTAGAAAAGGTATTTCTTTTCTCTCTTATCTATTCAGTTATGCATATGATCTATGTTTAGATGTATAGGAATTGTTTGCTGAAACTTCGCTTTTACACATCTAAAATTTCTATAGTGGTATCATAGACCTCTTGCATAAATTGATTATATCAAATTGAAAAGGTCATGTTTTGATGCATGTATTGATTGTTTCGTTTCAATTACGAAAGAGATTGTTTGTATGAACTAATTTGCATGATTAAGGCGTAAAATTGGATATGAAAACCCTATTTTTCAGCCATATAACATTATAAATAGCTGCTGAAATTTTTAAAAATTCATGTATAATATATGTTATAGGTTTAATTCATTGATTAGTTCATGCAATTGTTGCATAATGGATGAACAAAAGTGTACAAAAATTGATTCTTATGATTAATTGATGAATTAAAGGTGCTGAAATTTATGGATTTTTTTTCATGAAAAGTTGTAAAAGTTACAACTTTTTAGTGGGAGAAAAACAGGATTTTAATCGAATTATGAATCGGATGAAAATTCCACCGGAAAAGGGTTACCGGAGAAGCATTTTCCGGCGAACCACCACCAAGGACGCCATGTTTGCCGCCGGATATGGGGCTGCGCCACTAGGGTAAAGTTGGAGTAATATTTCAAGTTTTTTTTAACACGGTTAAAATTTTTGGTAATTATCTAATATGATTAGTTAGTTAACTAAAAGATAAGATTTATTTCCTAAAAAATATTATATGAAATATTATATCTAGATAAATATGATTTGTGATATTTGAAAATAATAAATTAATTATATTAGGACATATGATATCTTGACTTAACTAAATTATATCTTAGTTACCTAAAAAATAAGATTTGTTTTCTAAAAGATATTATATGAGATATTCTATACAGGTAAATATGATTTATCTTATTTAAAAATATTAATTTAATTATATTATGATATAAGATATCTTGACTTAATTAAATTATATTTTAGTTACCTAAAACATAAGATTTGTTTCCTAAAATATATTATATGAGATATTCTATCTAGATAAATATGATTATTATTTTTAGAAATAATAATTTATTTATATTAGGATAAATATGATTGATCCTATTTGAAAATTATAATTTATTTATATTAGGATATATGATATATTGACTTAACTAAATTCTATCTTAAAATATAAGACACCCAACTTTTATGAAAAGTTGTTTAAAATATAAGATACATTGAGGATAAGAAGTAGGGGAATGCCTTCACTTCGGCTATTCATGTTATTAAATTTTGTCAACTAATTCTATTTCATGAGTATTGAATACCGAAGGTGTTTCTCACATTACTTCGAATGTGCAAGTACTAAGAAATAGAAGGATGTTGTGGAAGGGATAGGCAAATCTACGGGTTGGTAATGGAGCAAGAGTTGTTGTTGTTGTTTCCATTAGAGATTATTGCATGTCTTTACCTTCTGGCTTAGAAATAGAACCTAATAATTGTTATTTTGTTCCATGCATCACTAAGAACTTAATTTGAATTTCAGTTTTGAACCGTGAAGGTTATACATTTACCATTACTGATCAAATGGTGATGGAGATTTATAGGAATAATATTTATTAAGGTCGCGCGAACATGAGTAGTAATGAACTATACATGTTAGACCTCAAAAATGAGATATATAACATTTACACAAAAAGACAAAAGTTGAATGAAACAAACGAAGCAAACCTATGGTATTGTCGATTGGGTCACATAGGCATAAAGCACATTAAGGAACTCCAAACATTTAGACTAATTAAATCATTCTATTGGGAATCATTTGAAACATGCGAGTCGTGTCTAATGGGAAAGATGACAAGGTCACCTTTCATTGGTAAGAGTGAAGGGACTTTTGAACTTCTAGCCCTTATACATACAGATGTATGTGGACCTATGAGTAAAGAGACTAGGTCTGGCTATCGCTACTTCATTACATTTACCGATGATTTTAGTAGATATGGGAATATCTACTTAATGAAACATAAATCAAAATCTTTTCAAAAGTTCAAGGAATTCCAAAATGAAGTAGAAAGACAAACATGCAAGAAGATAAAAGCACTTCGATCGGATTGAGGGGGTGAATATCTGAGTCACGAATTTGATCATCATTTGAGAAGTTGTGGAATTGTAACACAACTCACTCCCCCGGGGGATGAGTTTTGTGGATCTTCCATTATTCTTCTGGGGATATGCTCTCCAAACTGATGCGTTCGTTCTAAATAAACTCCGTTATGTTTAGTTGACAAGACACCATATGAGATATGGACGAGAAAGGTTCCTCACTTGTCATTTCTGAGGGTCCGGGGTGCAAAGCTTTTGTAAGACGTTTACAATTTGATAAGCTAGCACCAAAATCAGACAAATGTTACTTCGTAGGTTATCCTAAGGAAACTAAGGGGTATGATTTCAACCATCCCATAGAGAACAAAGTGTTTGTTGCTCGGGATATTGTCTTTTTAAAAAGAATTTCTTTTCCAAGAAGCCATGTGGGAGAAAAGTTCAAATTAATGAGATTAATTCTGAGCAAGAAACACAACAACACGAGGACATGCAAGATGTCACTGAGGAACTTGACTATTTTGATGAACCTCTTATGCAAGTTATTCCGGTTCAAGAAGCAATTCCTACAATAGATCGGGCCGAAGAGGGACCACATACTGATGTAGAGAACTCTACAAATGAGGAACCGCGTGATGATATGGAAATCATACAATTGAAATCTCTCCTATTGTTGGCCCAAACTAGAGATCAAGTAGGGTAAGACAACAACCTAGACATTTGGATGACTATGTGTTGCATGCCAAGATCGAAGTGCTCCTCAGGGAGCATAACGAGCCTGTGACCTAAAAGCAATTTGTGACGGATCAAAACTCCAAAAAGTGGCTCGAAGCCATGAGATCCGAAATTGAATCCATGTTAGAAAATCAAGTTTGAGACTTGATTGATTTGCTTGATGGAATAAAACCTATTGGCTGCAAATAGGTCTTTAAAGTAAAGACATACAAGGATGAAAATGTCTTTGTTTATAAGGCAAGGTTGGTTGCCAAGAGATTTAAACAGATTCATGGTATTGACTATGAAGAGACATTTTTCCTGGTCGTCGTGATTCGGTCAATTAGGGTAATCCTAGTGATTGCCGCATTTTATGATTATGAAATATGGCAAATGGACGTCAAGATCACATTTCTAAATGGATATTTAGAAGATAGATGTATATATGATGCAACCTGACGGTTTTGAGGATCCGGAATGTCCTAGGAAGGTTTGCAAACTTAAGAAGTCCATTTATGGACTGAAGCAAGCATCGAGGAGTTGGAATCTTCGATTTGATAAAGTGATCAAACATTTTGATTTCATCAGATGTGAAGAAGAACCATGTGTTTACAAAAGTTAAGTGAGAGCAAGGTGACTTTCCTAGACCTGCATTAGGATGACATACTATTAGTTGAGAATGATATTTTGATGCTGATAACAATGAAGGGATGGCTTAAGAAGCATTTCTCAATGAAATATCTAGGGGAGGCCGAGCACATAATAGGCATCAAGATCTATAGAGATAGATCTAGAAGGTTCATTGGTCTGAGTCAAGGAATTCATATAGATAAGGTGCTACAAAGATTTGAGATGGCAAATTCCAAGAAAGGGTATCAGCCTATGTAACATGGGATCCATCTCAACAATACCCAATGTCTTAAGACACCTGGTGAGATTAAGAGAATGAGCAAGGTTCCTTATGACTCTGTTATATGATCCATCATGTATGCAATGACTTGTACTCGACTAGATGTTGCATATGCTTTGAGTATGTGTAGCAGGTACTAGTCGAACCCCGGTGAAATTCACTAGCAAGTTGCGAAGAACATCCTAAAGTACTTGCGAAGGACTAAGGATGATCTACTTGTATATGGAGGTGATGATGAGTTAGTCATCAAGGGCTATACTGATGCTAGTTTCTAGACTGACAAAGATGGTTTTGAGTCGTAGTCCGGATACATCTTTATTTTGAATGGAGGAGCGATCAGTTGAAAAGGCAAAAAAACAAGACACGGTTGCGGGCTCAACCACAGAGGTAGAATACATTGTTGCGGGAGAAACGGCTAAAGAAGTGATCTGGATTACGTCGATCTATAGCCGAGATCGACGTTGTCCCTAGCATGACAAGGGCATTTGACGTCTATTGCGACAACAATGGCGTAATTGCTAAAGCGAAGGAACTTAGCTCAAGCTCCAAATCCAGACATGTTCTACAAAAATATCACATGATCAGACACTATGTTGATCGAGGTGATGTAAGGGTGTGCAAGATGCACACAGATGATAACATTACAGATCCACTGACTAAACCTATAAATAGGCCAAAGCATGATAGTCATACTCGGGCCAAAAGGCTCAAATGCTTTAGAGAATTCTTTTGAACTTCTATGTTTGGATTGAGAAAACGTTTGTTTTTGTCATGGAGTTCATGGTTGATTTATATATGAGTTTTCATATCCTTATTTGATTATTACTTGAATATTAAATAAAGTATCCAAACAATTTGTTAATTATCATATGTGCTTACTGGAAAAGTTTCGGTGAAAGAAACCACATTAAGTGAACTGAAATTATTAAATTGAAAGGATCCGTGGTCTGAATCGTTAATCTGAATACAAATGATTCTAAAGTAAACCATCTTGTGAGCATATGATGAACGTGGGTTTCATAGTTCATAGGACATGGAGATGTCTAGTCGCTTACATAGGTAAGTATGGTGATACTCATCGGACAGACCGATCCTATGACTCTCATAACTTGCTGAGGAGTTATAGCGATTATCATGATTAGTGAGTTCCTTAACATGAGCTTGATATAACATTCATTTGAAGGATGACATATCTTAGAAATTGTTAAACGCTAACGTAATAGGCAGTTATAAAGGTAGTGATCAAGGTGGTCAAAATTTGAGTGGAGTTATAGTCATTGCAAGATTGGATTAATTCTTCTATACGAGACCAACTTTGATCGCTAGGAAGGATTGGTGTCCCCGACCACTTGAAGAGTGATAACTCTGCAAACGGATGGCCATGCTCAAATTTAATTTGTACTGACAGTTTGATCTCAGGAGTTCAAGAAACATATCTTATGACAAAGATGGTTTCCATCACATAGTCAAATAAAGACATTAAGCAATAAGGGAATTTTAACATTGCAAACTTGTATAAAAGTACAAGTGAAAGACTGAAGAAATTGTGTTCTTCTAAGAGCCATGGGCTACCCAAAAGACACCCAAATTTATGTTGCTTTAGGACAAGTCTATGGCGGGCTGAATAGAATGACACCACTGAAGAACATGTTCCCCAATTTGGTGAGCCCTTTTATTTCTTGGAAACGTTTAGGTTTCCATTAACATGATGCATGAACCAATGTCATATACATATTGTTTAATCAGGTAACAAAGGAGGAGTTAGCAGGCAAGGAAGAGCTAGACAGGTTCAGAAAGCACGTGACGAGCCTAGCTGCATTAGACTTGCTGGTGTGCTTGAAATCGGACGTGTTTGTAATGACACACGGAGGAAACTTTGCGAAGTTAATAATCGGCTACCGAAGATACATGGGTCACAGATTAAAGTCTATAAAGCCAAACAAGGGTCTCATGTCCAAGTCTTTCGGAGACTCATAAATGGGATGGGCCACTTTTGTAGAAGATGTAGTCATCACCCATCAAACCCGAACCGGTCTACCCGAATAAACATTCCCTAATTATGATCTATGGGAGAATCCTCTAACTCCTTGTATGTGTAAGGTTTGAACAAAACGAGTACAGGAGCTTCAAGGGTTGGCATGGCTACCTCGGTTATCCAATTCAAAGCATGCCGGGATGATTTCTGCAGGAATTAGGGGAAGAATGATACATGATCGAGGGTCGTTTGAATGATTTTTGTTCTTGTAGTATCTTTTTTTTTCCTTTATAAATTTATTGTAAATTATTCGAGGTGATGAGAATATGTCATCTAAGTCTACCTTATATATCTCCTCATCAAAAGTCTTATCCACTAGCCAAATGATGAGAACTGACGGTTTGCCCTAAACCAGATCCATGGCTATTAAAAACTAGATTTGCTAACACGGTTTGACGGTTTGCCCTAAACCGGATCCATGACTTTTAAAAACTAGATTTGCTAACGAGTCGGCGACACTGTTTGTCTTGTGGCATGCCTCAAGTCCCCAACTATGTATTGCCGTGTAGTATTTTGTAAGAGGAAAACTTGGTAGCTTTGAAGAATTATTCTCTTATCAACTGTCGTGATGTATTGTATTACCAATTTACCACTACACCACGTACCTAACCAAATCGAAAGGACAATATGGTTCGAACTTTCAACTTACAAGATAAGGCGGCAACTTGAACACGAATACCGATTCATTTGGCTTGTGGATAAGACTTTTGATGAGGAGATATATCAAGGTAGGCTTAGATGACATATTCTCATCATCTCGAATAATTTACAATAATTTATAAAGGAAAAAAAAGATACTACAGGAACAAAAATCATTCAAACGACCCTCGATCATGTATCATTCTACCCCTAATTCCTGAAGAAATCATCCCGGCATGCTTTGAATCAGATATCCGAGGCAGCCATGCCAACACTTGAAGCTCCTGTACTCATTTTGTTCAAGCCTTACACATACAAGGAGTTAGAGGATTCTCCCAAAGATCATAATTAGGGAAGGTTTCTTCGGGTAGACCGGTTCGGGTTTGATGGGTGATGACTACATCTTCTACAAAAGTGGCCCATCCCATGTATGGGTCTCCAAAAGATTTGGACATGAGACCCTTGTCTGGCTTTATAGACTTTAATCTGTGACCCATGTATCTTCGGTAGCCAATTATTAACTTGGCAAAGTTTCCTCCGTGTGTCATTACAAACACGTCTGATTTCAAGCACACCAGAAAGTCTAATGCAGCTAGGCTCGTTACGTGCTTTCTGAACCCGTCTAGCTCTTCCTTGCCTGCTAACTCTTCCTTTGTTACCTGATTAAACAGTATGTATATGACATTAGAGAGAATTGGTTCATGCATCATGTTAATGGAAATCTGACCATTTCCAAGAAATAAAAGGACTCACCAAATTGGGAAACATGTTCCTCAGTGGTGCCATTCTATTCTGCCCGCCATAGACTTGTCCAGAAGCAACATAAATTTGGGTGTCTTTTGGGTAGCCCATGGCTCTTAGAAGAACTGCCACTTCCCCGGGTTCAAGAGGGCACCGTCCTTCCTTGCGTTTCTGAAGGGCCAACTGCCATAGGTGGGAACCATTCTGTTTTCCAGAGATCACCAAATTATGGTTAACAGTTCTACAATATCCATGTGTTAGATGAGAATAAGGAGTAACAGTCTTGCATCACCTTATATCGCCTAGGCCATTCCTTCTTTCTGTATTCGGCCATGAGAGCCTTCTCTTCCCTAGTTCCAACAAAATCACAGAATGAAAGGCCTACCATGCCCTTTTCAAATCTCAGATGAAGAGCCCTGTTAAGAATAAACAGAGAATTACTTCAGGTGTTAATTAACAGACGAAGCATACTTTGAAACAGCTCCAAGGGTCATACTGACTAACATATATGGATTTGAACCACCAGTGCGGTTTCTCATCCTTGATGCTAGCACATCAGCCATCTGTTCAATCTCAGGAAGAAATTTTAGAGCGTGATAGTTCACTCTGCACCTTAGCCTGTTAATCTCTGGAGGAACATTATCATACCTGCAGAAGGAGAAAGCAGAAGGTGTATTAGCAAGAAACGCAATAATTAGGACCAACAAGTTTCTAATATTTAGGCGATAGCAGTCACTTTGAGTTAGAACTTACCCAAGTCGGTCAACAAAAGGTTTCAGGGACATTATCTTTTTCTCCTTAACGCGAGGCAGAACATTGTCAATGTAAAAGTTGGCTGAAGCATACTTTGGGATGTTCTTGACTGTTCGTCTGTGAGACATAAGAATACATTTGACAGTTAAGTAATATGTTGACGTTGAGATGCATGGAACTATATGAACCCATAACGTAACTTTTACTAATCACATATGCAATCAGCTTGAGACTCTATCTATGACTATATTTTCTTCTCCAAGAAAGAAGAATACACATTGCATTTTAGAAGTAAACACAGGTATCCAAATAATAAAATAAATAGCATTATACAATACTTTGACTAGGGCCATATTCTCATTATCTATCACATCAACCTTGTGTTGCATTTATGTCATGTTCATAAATCTTAGATTCAATGAAGATCGTAGAAAATGAATCGTTTTACTAGATCCACATGCATAAATGCCGGCCCTGAGGAGAATGTTGATGTACATTCTGTATGTAAAACCAAGCCTAGAACAAACTGTCATTCCTATACCAGCCACGACATGCCTCCCTCCCCAAACAAAAAGGTTCTTATATGTGATTCCACTATAATAGCATATTAAAGTCTCTGGGACTAAGAAAATAGGATTACACGCAGCTATCTCAGCTACACTAACTTCGGTTTGAACTATGAAGTCGCTTTGAGTTACTGCTCACATTACGCATTTTTATGTACTTCCTTTTTTGTTTCCCTTTTACTGGATAAATGTGTCAATCATGATCTATAATTATTTCTTAAGCCAGGTATTAAGTAGCAGCTCAATATTTGCAGAATTATAAGCTGTGTGCCTGTGAAAAAGGTGAACATACAGGTATCGGATCGATCATCATACAATGCACTTATAGACTTGGAAGATTTGGACTGAAAAAGCAGAGCATAGAGCGAAAAACACTTTGCAAGTGAGTTAATTTTTTTTATATGACTTTCAGAGATTTAGATGATGGGAGCATGCCTAGATACAGCACATAGCTTGTTGTAACTGATAATTCTAACAAATGTGTGGTTCCAAGAGAGAAAAAAACTGGTTGTAGAACAAAGAACAAAGAACCAACCTTATGCTAGAGAATAGTTCTGCTCTGTCAGTAAACCACTCAGGAATGTCACGAACAATTCGAACATCATCCTTCAAGTAGTCGATAAAATGGTCTACATCAAAAATGTCTTCAAATTTCCTGCAAACGTAATATGTGGATAAGCTTTTACATAAGATAATAGCAATGCCAGTATACACTTCATGCTTCCTTAAGAAAATAAAAAGATGAGCAAACAAAATTAATAGTGCATCAAACCAGACGCAACTAACATCGCAGCAATGTCCAACAATTTGTATTGGACATCTAATAAAGATGTCTCGTAACTCTTGCTGATACAGTTCAATAACAAGACATACAAAGGCAGAAAGGGCATGCAAATATAAGACAAGGCTCCTCACGTTTGGTCTTTCCAAATTTGATCCTGCTTCAACACTGGCAATATAAGTGTAGCATTCATTATTTTGGCAACTGCCACAGCATTGCATATCTGTAATGAGAAAAAACCCTATGATCAAATAGCCTTTTGCCATAAGATATAAAATGCTGTGTTTAAAGTTGAAGAATATTGCAAGCTGCATACAAAAGGTCAAAGAAAATAAGTACATCACAATCAGCAAGCACAAGCAAATGACTTGACATCAGCATGAGTAGTTAAGGGAACATGTGCATCAGCCTGTCATGTGCCAGAAAAAATATGACCGGTAAAAACTAGCCCTATTGATCAAGCAACTATATCATACTACTTGAGACTGGTATGTACAAAAAAGAAATTTTATCTTGTTTAAAACATGCAGTGAAGTTATAGAGATCATACAGCGATCCTTTGCTGATTAAGCCCACCCTCAGCATGAATAAATATGTACCCATTTGTTTCATTCTCTGAAGGAAGATCTGCAAGCAGCAAACAAGCATTTCAGATACGTTAATTTGAAAGGGAGTGCATCAACCACTAGTACCTATGATATATCCCTACATATCTAACATGTTTAGTAAACATTATATGAATTTGCAACGTTGTGACCAGAATCATTTCTTGGAGTTCATTTCACATCAAGACTGATGCATCAACACTAAATTGTAACAAGTTATTAACACTTGAATATATTGGCAGTCTACTACCATTGTCTCAAGATCTCGAAATTTTTTGAAGAAATTAAACAATTTTAGTCAGTTTCCATAATATGAACCTGATATTCCATTACTTCGACGCTCAGCACAAGGCTTCCAAGATGTAGTGGCAGAAAGAGGATTCTCCCACAAGGAAGGTGATTCCTTCACCTGAAAAATTAAGCAGACAATAGATGCAAAAGCATGAGTATGCCAATTCAAGAATAAATAGAAGCTCTGAGATATTTAAAATCCTCTACAGCCTTACTCGAGGGCAGTGAAGAACAATGCCATCCTTTTTGCACAAGTAGGGAGAATTCTGGCAAGAAACCAAGCAGGCGTAAGGTTAGTCTACAAAATCACAAATTAAGCAAAAGAAAGGAAGATGGAACAGAATCATCTATGCTAACATCTACGTCTGCTTACAAATCTCGATCTAAGAAGTTCACACTGCTCGATCAGTACTACGATACAATTTTAAAGTATCTAATCCCAGCAATTAAAAAGGAAACAAATCGAGAACTGATATTTCCCCAAATTACCATCCCGTCGACGAAAGCACAAACATGATAATACTAAGCACACAATGACACGAAACCTAATGGAAAAAATCACATACCAATCGATGAACAACCGATGCCATTGCGAATAAGCCAATAATGACAAGACCGAAGATCAGGCAAAAAGATCCCTTAGAATTATGGGGGGGAGCCCTACAGTCATCAAAGAAGTAGGGGAAGAGAGTATGAAGACAGGATGAGCCGAGAGGTCGGTGGTGACGGACATGGCCTTGGCGGTCGTCATCGTCATCTCCTGCGCCGGGGGATTTGTTGTCAGAGACGAGAGGGGCGGCTTCGTCTTCGGAGCGAGAAGATTGCTTGCGAGGAGAAGAAGAGGCTCTGCTCCCAATGGAGCTAGAGTGCCTGAGCTCTCTAAGCTCAGCAGCCATAGCTCTCTTTGGACTGTAAGCCACTGCGGTTGGGATATAGTAGGGATCTTCAATCTGGCGTTAATGGCGGATCTCCTCAGCGCAGCTCTCCCTCCCCCAAATCTCCCCTTTTCTCTCTTCTCCGGTCTGGTATCTGGGATTTGAAAGGGCACTTTGGTAAACTAATCACTTCGCCTGAATATATTTTATTCGCTCACTAACAGAAATACTTTATCAAGTTTATCATAAAACTAGTTAATATTCCACATTGGTGCGGATATTTATATATATTTGACTTTTTTTAAATAAAATGTCGCCATCGATTTTAAAAACAGATTTACTTTTATCAAATATTGTGTTACAGATTTTTTGTGGTGATTTAATGTCATAGTCATCCCGTCAATGAGTTTTTTTAATCATTCGTAGATTGAACTTTTTTATGAAGGAATTGTATTTTAAAAGAACCATTAGAGAATTAAGATGTGTTTGTTTGTACATAAACACTAGTTTATAAACTAGGGTATGTTTAAAATATAAGATAAACGGTTTTTGTTATAATCAAAGATAACTACTTTAGTGTTTAAATGGACGTTTAAAAATATAAGATAAACACCTTAAACGGTATTTGTTATAATAAAAAAAAACTAGTTTAGTGTTTAAATGGACGTTTTAATGAAACATTCGAGTCAACGTGTGTTTTAAATGAAAAGTGAGTTGGCTAAGTGATCACTTTTTGCCCAATTTCAATAAGACCCACTCGAGTTACAAAAGCCGGACCCTCTCACTCTTATACGAGTCGAACTAATTAAATTCCGTGTATTCTCTTGTTGATACACGATATTAATACACAATTTTAATACATAATTTCACAACTCCGTCATTTACATAATGTTTGGTTACACAAGTTCAAGCACATCGAGTTACATATAACTATAGAAAAATGTAGACAATATTCCGTAATTATAAAGTTGGGTTAAATTCAGTAATAAAATAGAATGGGTTTGGTGAAATTTCAAAACTCTTGGCCTTTCATGTAATTAAAAAATATGGTATTTTTTGTAATTATTCAGTTAAGACAAATTTGAAATTTTCAAAATTTTGGGTCATATTGTCTAGAATATAAATACTAGATAGCCACTTGAACATAAAGTTCAAAGTCATGCAGTAAGATATCTAACTTTTTATAAGAGATAAACAATCAAGTTATAATCCTATGTTATTTGAGAATACTTTAGCAAATAACTAATTAACAATTTTGTATGCCTATGCTATTTGAGAATACATTAACAATTTTGTATGCCTATGCTATTTGAGAATACTTTAAGAATAATAAGGGCCTGTTTATTTCCAGATTAGTTTATTTTCGGGTTTATAAACTAACCGGGTTTATAAACTAACCGGGTTTATAAACTAAATGAGTTTATATGGGTTTATAGTTTATTTTAAGGTTTATTTCTTGATGGATTTATATAAATAAACTAGATAATGTTGTTTATTTTAAGTTTATTTTTTGGATTTATTTTAATTCAAAAGAAACAATATAATGCTATATTATAAGCATCATCAACTCGAACTATATTCAGCTTTCTCATTTATCAACCCCACCAAAATTACCAAAGCCCCACATCAACAAATCTAGATGATGAAATGCAAAATACAGTACCAACATGGTCATGAGTGGAGAAGATCTTGCAGCAACAACATGGATTCATGTGGAGCGATGAGACCAGACATCTCTACGGGATGAGTCTAGGCATCTCTACGAGATCGTGCTCGAGCCTTTCGATTTTAGCCAAAGACATGCTCTTGTACTCACGGCCAGAGCTCGTCTTCTCGACTGTAAGCGACATGGTTGTTCGAACCTTAGATACAATAGCAAGTCACGGTTAAACAGGAAAAAAAAGATCATATACATACATGCACGACACATGGTTGGTCGAAAAACGACGGTTTCCAAATGCAAACCAGATTGAAGGCGAACTAGTTTGAAGTTTACGAGCCTGCGTGAACCAGATTGATGGCGAGCATACTCGGGCGATCCCCGGAAACCAAACCGGAGGAAGCCTACTCGTCACTGCCTGAAAGCAAACCGACGGGGATGAAGGTTAAAGAAGACCGAGTTCATAACGACTCCGAGAAACCCTAACAGGGCGTGTTTACTTGCGGGTTTATAAACTTCATTTAGTTTATAAACCCGAGTTTTATTTGTTGGTGGGTGTTTACATGTAGATGGGTTTATTTTCGAATGGGTTTATTCGGGTTTATAAACCTCTAGAAAATAACCTCATCAATCCAAGATTATTTTTCTTGGATGAGTTTATTTTTTCCATATACCCGAAATTAATCTCATTCGTATCTTTACAAATCCGACCCTAACATTCACACCCGTGAAATTCCTTTCTTTCAAAACAACCACATTATTGTCGTCCACAACTATACCTTCGAGATTTGATTTTTCGATTACCTTCCTATTCATATATATTGGATTATTCTTTAATCTTTTTAGGGGTAAAAATGTATTTTGCACTAAAATAAACCCAAAAAAAAAACCTTAAGTAAACATCTTTATCGAAATAATATATATAAACCGATCGAGTTTATAAACCCGAAAATAAACCATAAACCCATATAAACCCATTTAGTTTATAAACCCATAAAAATACAAACTACTACTAAACAGGCCCTTAGATTTTAAAATTTTAGGCAAAAAGAGGCGGGCCTATTTTGTATCTTAAATACAAAAAGTGCTTTTATACACCAATTTTCTGTTAAATGAACTAGTGGTTTATGAATTATTTAAGCCAAACTGTTGATGTAAATTATTGCGTGAACATTTAGTTTTTCTCTTAAACTCCGATCTAAACATACACTAGTTTATAAGGGTGTGCAAGCAAACACACCTTAGATTCATTGTTAAAGATTATTGCGTGAACGTTTATGAATTATTTAAGCCAAACTGTTGATGTAAATTATTGCGTGAACATTTATACTAGCTTTTTTTATTCTCATACTTAATGTTGTTCAATTTGTCTAGGAGCATTCTATCGATTTTATTAATGATTTGTTTAGTAAAATGATTGTCAAGAAATAAATGGAATAAGTCATCGAGGTGGTGGTTGCACAATATTCACAATTTCTTGTGACCATAATCTTTCTTTCGTCAAGTTTTTCTTTTGTTGATAATTTACAAGGCGCGTATCGTCATGTGTCAAATCAAATGTTTATCCTAAGCGTACTTACTAAGTAAGTAAGTAAGTAAGGGTCGAACACAAGGGAGACCAAAGTGTTAGATGATTTCGTAAATCAAAATTACCAAATAGTGACCAGGGGTTTGATAACAGAAAGTGACAATTTATAAGAAAATGTAAAAAGGTTTTGCCAATTAATGTCAGTTTGTAAATTTGGGGTGGGGGAAATGTTGCACTTGTGACACCCCAAGTTCTGGGAACTCGAAGTGTTACGGGCTAGGACCTCACAATGGGTCCCGACCCTCAGAGTAGCAACCATACAACGAATCTTACAGCAAGACACAAACAAATGAAAACCAAAACTCAAAATAAAGTCAAAGGTTTAAACAAAGGAAAGCGTAAAAGACTCGCAACTGAGTTCAAAACAAAAGGAAAACAACAACTGAAACATTAACCTGATCCGTCTTATAATGTATGGGAACCCCGGCTGACCACACCGTCCGGATCACTCAGCAACATCCTGAACCTGTGAAACATCTACAACATCGGTATAAATCGTTAGCTAACATTCTAGATATCAGAAAGACAATAAAGGCACAAACACACATAAGGTAACATAAACATATAACATGCTCACACTCAACCGGTTATTATCTTTCATTAAGTTATCCATTACTAATTCAACTTCTTTTGTCACACGAGAATCTCCCGAAACTCGTCTCCGCTTCCGTCTACCAATATGGAATAGATCAATACTATCCGTTACCTACGGGCCTGGGTTGCAATAGCACATTCTAGTCTTCTGAAAAACTAGACAAGTTGTCACCGCCCGGTTATCATACACTTGGGCCAATTACGGTATAAAAGGTGATTCCTATTCCGGTTATCCGTTATAAACGATAATAACAACACAATCAAGCCAATACACTCAATCCAATATACGTAATGAAGCTAAGTAAGTTCAGGGGACTTACCTCACTCGAAAGGTAACTCAAAAATCACAGTGACTCAGTTTCCCTCAAGAAAGGAGCAAAGAAAGCATGTTCACACAAGACATCGCGAATCAGGAACGAAACGTTTGCTAGAAGTCTATAACTTCTAGTCTCAATGATCTCTAAGAGATCTTCACAAGCTAAGGTCTTAACCTTAGTCTCACAACACTCCTAGAGGGGTAATAACATCAACAACAACCAAGTAAAGTAATGTGGAAAGCAAGGAAGGAAGCAGCTCACCAAAGATGGGAGCTACTGCAGAGGAAACCGTATGGGCGGCTGGACAAGGCGCAAGGGCGGCACGACAAGGCACGGGGACGGTTTTTGTGACAAAAACGCCGACTTCTCCTTCAACAACAAGGAACTTCACCAAAGGCCAAAGCTTGCTTCTCTCAACACACAACCACGTCACAACTCAACCAAGGGAGCCTGTGAATATTCACATATCAACAACGGAACGATCAACAAGAATTAAGACTCGATCTTGATCCTTGGAAAAGAAGAAAAGGAAGAACAAAAGAAGAAAGCGAAACATAAGGAAATGCATGCAACAACACATGAACGTGAGGAAGAATCAGATAAGAAGGAACTTACGCATTCAACAAGATCACAAGAAGTAAGAGCAACGGTTGCAACTCTCAAGGGTGAAGAAAACGTATGCAAGAAACGCGTAAAAGAGGGGAAGTAAGGAGATTTATAGCAACGGGGTGGAAAGATAGAAGGAAGGACGTTCTAGGATTAGGAATAAGATAGGAAAGTCGGCCCATAAGATAGAAGATCGGATCTTTTATCTATGGAAGGAAAATAAAACGAACGAAAACAGATCGGGCGCAATCTGTGGCGAATTCGCGGGGGCGGTGACAGGCAGCTTTGCCGCTGGAGCGGCCACCGTCACCGTTGGGACGGTGACGGCCAAAACTAGTTGTTACAACACTTAACAATTATTCACTTTGGTTGATGATATGCGTAAAGTCATTGTGTGCTTAATCAAATATTTATCAAAAACATACCTACTAAACATAGTATATTAAGTAAGTAAGGGTTGAACCCAAGGGAAATCAAAGCGTCAAAATAATGTGTAGTTAAGTTACCAACCAGTAACCAAAAAGGAGGGTTTTTGATATCAGAAAGTGATAGTAAATAAGAAATGTATAAAAGAGTATTACAAATGAAAGTTTGTTTGCGAATTTAGGAAAAAAGGTTGCAGTTAACTGTTATTCACTTCAACTAAAGATGTGGTTGATCATATGTTTCCTTGAAATTTCTCCCATTGTTTGTTATAATCCCGATCATATGTAAATATCAACTCTACCAGCCTTGGTATTACTTATGGCTAAATTCAATTTGTAAACTTACAAGATCAATTAAAACAATAGCATTCATATAAGGATTAGTAAGACAACCCAGTACTAAATATACATGGTTAGATCCCACTCACGAAGAATACTCGTAACCCGCTCATGCAATACATGTTTGTTACTAGAAGAGCAACTCGATCCCGAAATTGACAGTTCATAACAATTTGGATAAGATCGAAATACCTAGATGATCAAACTAGATAAGAAGGTGAGATCTGATCAAGAAGTTAAACACGAGAGAAGTAACACAAATACTTATGGGATTGAGCTTCAAATAGAGAACTTTTAACCAATCTCTGTTAAGATCTTCAACCGTTAAGTACAACTATCGAACTAGTTCTCCATAGAGAATTGGAGAAAGTAGAATTACTAGGGACTTTAGTTATCAAATGAGATGTTGAAATATGAGATGATGATTCTACCAAAGCTTAACACCTCAATTTATAGTCGTATAGGATTTGAAGGCGGGAAAACAAAAGGTCTAAACTGATGGATTACAAGTGGTAAATGTTCAAACTTTAAAATGTTTGAATTTGTTCTCTGTTTATAAACCACGGGCACAAGTTTGCGCCACCGCGGGCGCGAGAAGAGGGACGGTCATGCCGTTTATGCACCGGATGGGGCATTATGCGGACGCGTCCATAGGGTGTCGCGGGTGCGGGTTTTGTGTGTTCCGTGGGCGCGACCAGAGAATGCCGCGGGCGCGGAATGAGGTATGTGTTGCGGGCGCGGCCAATGGGTGATGCGGGCGCGATTATCGTCAAAAGTTTCAAGAACTTGTTCTCTTGAGTGCTTTCATCGGTTCTTCGCTTCGATGACTCAAATATTATGGTGAATCCCTTGATTTCTTCAATGTTGGTCTCCTCATTTGGATTACAAAAATATCACCAAAATTCAACCAAAACATGCAAATTACTAGCTAATGTGATAAAAAAAATCTATCACCTATTAAAATTCCCCATGCTTAAACATTTACTCGCCCCAAGTAAGATAAGGTTTCACTTACTCCAACAATCAAACACCAAGGTCTCAAGAAGTATGGAAAGAAAAAGACAACACTAATTACAACATATGGAAGATAAACTCCTAAATAGTGATATGAACTAACCAATTTAAGCTCCATCTAGCACCTTATTAGTCCAAAAGTGACATACCCAAATCCTCCATACACTCTCTTCTTATGTCGGTGCCAAAGTAATGAAACCTAAGTATGATTGCTCATAATTTTCTTTCACTCATTCTGCCTACGGGTTTTCACTTTCCAAAGATGGTTTCACAAATGCTCACATAACTCAAGTTCATTTTTGCACCAACCTAATGTTGGTCATACCACCGCTTTTTGCCTAAGTCGCCCTTTCGGATTTTGATCGTCTTTTTTTACTATAGTGGGCCTTTTCTCTCTCTTTTTTTAATACATTAATTGTAGAAAACTGTACACAAATTGGAATGCAAATACATAAATCCTTCCCCATGCTTGAAGTACGCATTGTCCTTAAGGTGTGCAAATAAACAATATTGAAAAAATGGAGAAAAGAAATGAAAGACTCCTTGAGACGAAGGGGAACCAAGAGGGTAAGGGAAATGCCCGAAGAAATGCTCCTGACGTTGGTTCAACTATGTAGTCTAACTGCTTTAGTCATCCAAACGGGCAAAAGTACTCGTCTGAAACCTAGCACGCCAACTCTCCAGGTGTAGGGACATTGATCTCATTTGAGCCACCATCTGCTCCAGAAAATGGTGAGTATGTGGGGATGACTGACCATTGACATCCATGTGATCATCATCATCATTATCATCATCATCCTCCTCAAGAGCATGAACTCTACTCGAACTCCTACCAGTGCTATCAATAGCAGCACAACCAACTTTCGGAATCATAGGGTTGACATGAATATATAATCATAAAACTTAGGCCCATAAGAAAGGCCGACATCAAACACAAAAGCATTTCAAGATCAGACTCTGATCCTGAAAAGAGCACCAAAAATGTCGTCTTCAAACACAAAAGCATCAATAGGCCTCTCGATGTTAGAGACAATCAACACCTGCCTTGTAATGTGAGTAATAAATCCTCTTCAACAATATCTTGTGGATCATCCTTCTTGATCCGCTTGAGTGTAGTCAAGAACAAATGAACCCAATCATGGACAATAGTAGCATGAGGCAAAATACTAGACAATAATACTAAGTCCTTCAGGGCCATCTTGGTGTCTTCTTGTGACTACATAATGTGACTCTATTTGATTGTGCTGGTCGTGGTTGTGTTTGAGGTCTCCAAATACCCGTTATCTAAGTGGAGAACAACGTGTGATCCACATTGCCCTAGGTAATGTATTTTCCCTTGTTGTGGGTTTTTGTTGTCCTTATCCCTAACGACGAGCCGCCACCGCGATAGTTCATCATCTATGTGTCTCTCTGTGATTTTATCGATCTTTCATCGTCCTCTTCTTTGGTTTGACTATTTATTCTTTTAGGATGTAATTAATGTTTTTGTCCTCTTCAACTGTTATATCGTTGTCCCATTATTGGTGTTCTTTTAGTTTTTTAACGGCTTGTCCGTTTACCTCGCGATACACCATGCGTATCTAGTTGAATCCGTATGATAAAAAGATAGTAGGGACCATTTTCTTAGATTTTCAGAAATTAACATGAAGGTAGAGCTATTTTGCAAAATTAACCTAAAGGTAAGAGAATTCTCTGCAAATTTCCCCCAAAAATAGAGAGAAGAGACGAGTGTCGTTTACCTGCGCTTTGATGGGCTTTATATAGAAGGAATAATTTCTATAGCACTGTATTGTATCTTGCTTACTGCTTTCGTCGCCAATCTCCCTCCATTATCGAGTCATGGTGCCGCATCGACTGCGGTTGAAGTTTGATGACTCCATTCTCACCGATTCTCAGAAATCGGAAGGTTTGAAACGGTCATGGGTTTTGGTTGAACCTACACATCACACCATCTCCGACTTCATTTCCCACCTCCTTCACTCCTTCAATCTTTGGGATTCTTGCCCTCATGGCATATTTCTCACCGTAAGTCTCCTTTTTCTTCTTCCTTGTAAGTCTTCGTTTCCACCATTGATCTGGAAATCTTGATTTCCATGTAATTTGCTTCTGATTTTCGGCCTTTTTTTGTGTCAATTTGGAGGAGTTTGTCTGTTTCTGGGTTTATGGTGAAAATTTCTAGAGATAATTTTTTTTAGCATGGGTGATAATAGACGATTCTGTGCTTGCGTGCTATAAATTTCTAGTTTATGGGAATGCTCATATTTGGTCTTGGGGTTTGCTGACATGCGAGTATTTATTGTTGATCCTTGTAGATGGAAGGTTTTGCTCTGCCACATTTTGAGTCAATAGAACTTTTGAATGGAAACGGCCTAGTGTGGTATGCTCATTCATCGTTTCCCTGTCAGATTTTATCTAGTGTGAAGGTTGTCAAAACCTTGATTTCCTATCAAGTGTTAGTGAACATATGTTTTCTTGGCAGTGTGAAAAGAACGGGATCTAAATTTCTGGATGGTATAAAGGAATCCTGTGAGGATGACGAAGATATTGTGATAAGAGAGGCTGAGAAGAAGTTACCGTTAACTCGAAATGAAGAGTCTGAAAAGGAAACTGGAGGTTATCTGAGCGAAGCTGGAGATGATGAGGAGGACAATGTGCCAAATGGAGATGCATCTTGCAAGAAGAGAAAATCATCGAAGCAACTGAAGAGCTCTAAGTATGTTACTGTCCCATTTTTGGTTATCTTTGTAGATGTGACTGGTCATTCAGGGATTTGTAATCATTAGGGTTTCAAGTAGTTGTGATATATGGGAGGGATGGTTTTCATGCATGTTGTGCAGATATGCTTGATCTTGGTAAATGTAAGCATATTTGTGGTTTACAGGAACAAGAGGAAGTGCAAACGCAACGATTCTTCCTCATCTGGAAAGGAGCATGCTGACTGCTATTTTCAAAATGGATACTGCCAGAAAAATTCGCCAACGAGTAAACAAGATCCAGTTCATAAGTCGCTGTAGGTTCTTTGACCTTGCATGTATTCTTCATGTTTGTCTTTACACTTTTGTTTCTAATGTGATGCCTACTTTGAATGTTTGGTAAAGGATAATATAGAAAGAACGGAATGGTTCTTTATAATACTGGAACATGAATGAGGGTGATCTATATCTTGTTTAAAGTGGCAAAATTTCAGCCTTGTGTTTGAGTCAATATTGTGTAAGATCAATTACGAGCATATTAATTTTATCAACCATGTTAGAGTATGTAACCTGCCTGGATTTGTCATGTAGGTGCAACAACACTGAGGATTGGGAAGGAACTGCAACCCTATGTAGTGAGCCAGATGGAACTGTAAATGTTTCTGTGGTATGTGGTGTCTATCTGTAAATAGATCTCATTTGATAATGTCATAAATGTACTGAATTCCTCCAAGGCCTCTTGATTTTGGTGCTACGTAAAATATTGCCTTACATAATTATATTTGAATCAGTGTTGGTGACTAGTGCATCTCTCATAAAATCTGTTTTCTTTCACCCCTTTATTGGTTGTTTCTTGTCCATTATTTATGATGATAAGGTTATACATTGATTATATTTTCAGTCCAGAAGTACTAAGCGCAAGAAGACACAGAGACTGAGGCGACAGGCTCTTCGAATAGCTGAACAAGAACAGGTATAATGCCACTTTGAATTGTCCGTGTCTCAAATGCCCTAATAAAATCAATGGTGTTCTAAACGATTTGTGCTTACGTTACAGCTCATATTTCTTGTTATTAACACAGTATTATCATGATTTGTTTGTAGCTTCTCAAGATACAATCACAAGGGGAAGATCTGGGTGATGAAATCCACCTAGAAGATACCGAACAAGATAGTAGTGAGCCTGAGGGTGATCTTGTCCCTGTAGTTGTTCGGCCAGGGCATATTTACTTTGCTGCACCTGGGAAAGGTTTTTCTGTCATTTCCTTTAACCTCAAAATGCTGTAATTCTGTCCCGTCATCAAGAGACACTCTTAACAGAAAAAATTGCATATTATATTTTTGTTCTTATCTACGAATTAGTTTAACAGAGGACAATACAAAGTTTTTTGGAGGGAAGAAGTGCCCATAGGTGTATTTCTGTATAAAGTCTACCACTTACAGTGACTTTCTTTTGTGGCAGAAAAAGCTGTTCAACAGTTTCGGGAAGCAGAGGTTTGTTAAATAGTTCCTAGCTTTTATCCATCCTACTTTGCATCTCTCAAAACTCCCTTGCAACTCTTTGCCTTTTCTGATTCATTTGGCTAGAATTTTTCTTGCCAATAGTTCATGTCCTATCGTATGGTTTATTGTGCAATTAACAGTAGCATGCTGACAAAGTGAGTGAATCATATGCATGGTTTATCACCTGTATTTGTGTGGAGTTTATTACCATTAGCTCATGTTTGTATGCTTTAAAGTGAGTGTATTATGGTGTAAGGTTTACTGAAATACATCAGTAGTCTTGCTAACAATCTTTAAAGTGAGTGTATTATGCCTATGTTGGAGAAATTGTATGTTGTCATCCACAATGTTTTTGCCTGCCTGTCTGTCTTGTTCATCCTCAATTTTCTTAATGCTAAATTTGCTGCACCAATTATTGTTGTACAGATTCAGCGATCACTTAGTTGGCACGGAATCACAAACAAGAAAAAAGGTCAAAAATGGGGCAAAGAAAAGCAATCACCCTCCAAACGGAATGAACATAAAGACCCCTGTGAAAAACAGCCATCCTCCAAGTGGAATGAATGGAGATCTCCCAAAGATAAGCAACCGGAGTCTAACTGGAACAAGCATAAATCTCCCCAAGAGAAGCAATCTGCTAACACATGGGATGGAAATAGATCTACTGGAGGGAATCCATCAGGCTCCAAATGGAATTGCTATACAAACCACGGAAGAAGTTGGGCTACTCAAAAAGCCCCACGAGCAAATCCTTTGTTGGAGTTCGAGAAGATGGTACCCATGACTGACTTTCCTGTGGTAAGGGATTATTATATCTTCTTGTAGGATTGTAAATTATATTTAGATATAATATGACTTAATTGGGTTTGTTCTGACTGCGTAGCAAGGTGATACCATTGCTTACCGGCTGTTGGAGATGTCTTCATCATTGATCCCTCAGCTTACCTCATACCGGGTATCATTATCAGTAGCCTTTGATCTTTATTTTTGTTTGCTCATGGATGAGACTCATGCTCATTAATTTATGATAAAATATTTCATGTCTAGGTTGGGAAAGTTTCTTGCTCTGATCCAGAAGCAAATACAGTACAATTGGTTCCTGTCCCAGAATATCCTTTTGAATTCAAGAAGACAACTGATTGTACACCTGATGAACTAGATGACGCCTCCCGTTACAAGGAAGATGGATCATTAGAGGTATATTCCCTGCTCTCAACATGCTTCTCGTTTTCGACAAGATATTGCTAACATTAATGGGATCTTCTTCAGATAGACTTCCCATCTCTTGCCGATGTGAGAGTTGTGAAGCATAATAACATGATTACCAGCTCATCATTTCATCAAATGGCTAATGGAACCCCAGCCTCTGGTTGGGCCGGAACTAGTGCATGGACCTCGGCTTCACAATCAAGCTGGAATACTGAAACCCCAGCGATTAACAGCTGGACTGGAATGAATACCGATGTTGCTTCTACTTCTACTTCTGGCAAGTCTTTACTAAATATGTTGTTTTTTGATGCTATTATAAGTCGACAAAAGACAAATGCAACCGAATCATTGTTTGAAGTAACTTTTTATGTGCAGAAAAAGGAAAGAAAGATGTGTGGGAAGAGATGAGTGCAGCCATGAATGCAAAGAAGGAAGAGCGTCTGAAAGAGGATAATTGGAACAAGAAGCCGAAACCTGTCAACTACTCTTGGTCACACAAAACATTTAGAGGCAGAGCACAAAATGGTCGCTGACCAAAATAAAAAAAAGATCACCATTTCTAGCTGAACTTACTGGTGTTTTCTTTGCATATAGTGCATCCTAAATTCAAACTTGCTAACCTGCAGTATATAATATGGGTTTTTGTGTATAGAGACATTTAAGTTTTGGGTAAGATGTAGAGAGAGGGCAAACCTGTTTCTTAGTACGGTGACCTGATTTTGTGCATCACAGGTAACCTACTGCTTTTGAATTTGGCAAAAGAATAGATCTCCTTTACAAGGATTTTTGATGATTTGAATAGATTTTGCTGCAAAAACTTGGAAAAAGAATTTTTGATATAAAAAATTTTCAATCGCCCACCGTGGGGCTCGAACCCACGACCACAAGGTTAAGAGCCTTGCGCTCTACCAACTGAGCTAGACGGGCTTGTGACTATGATCGGTTTATTTTTAGATCTATCCATAAAGTATGTACGATGTATGTGGTATATCATTAATCCATTATACTTGGCAATGCTGACTTGTTGTTTTAAGTTTTGATTAAACATTGTATATTGGTGAACTACATAACTAAAGAGCTCTAAGTATATTCGTCCATTTTTATATTCCTTTGAGGCTTTGCCTAAAATCATCCGTAAATGAAGGATTTGTAACCGTAGAGAAGGTTGTCATGTCCGTAGTTGGATCCACTTGGGGTGTGTTTGGTATAGCCGTAGAAATGATCGTCATGTTTGTTATTGGATCTACTTGGGGTGTGTTTGTTATAAGGGAATTATGAGATGACAATTATGTGAAATTATATAGCTTTCCTCAGCCCATTACAAAAATTATGGAGAATTATAAAATTTTGTAACCAAGAACATTGAACTGACCCTTCACCTTCCTAAGAAATGAGCATGATGTCATTCCTCATCTAGACATGAGCACCATGGCATTTCTTTCTCATCCATGGACCCTTGACCTTCCTTATCTAGAAATGAGCACCATGCCATTTCGCTATCATTGAAATGATCATTGAACTTTTTTTTTAGAGGAAGATACAATAGTCTTCTGTACATTTGTACATGCTTTTATTAATGAAAAGATACGTTAACTAATTACACTCCGACGCATTTGTTCATACTTTTATTAATGAAAAGATATGCATTTGTTCATGCTTTTATTAATGAAAAGATATGTTAAGTCATCACATGACGATAGCTCGACTCCTTATACCCAATTTAAAAGTTCCATTATTTCTCAAGAGTGTCAAAAAATACACTTAGTCCAATCGGAAAATTAAGAGCAATATTAGCTAAGACATACGTGGTGCTGTGATCGCATACATGATGGTTTATATCCTCGTGGTATAAATGACGGGATTGATAGTCGAATAGACATAAATAAAAGAATTCTAGTGGATTAACATGAAATATTATTTGTAACTAATTATAAGTTGTATAGTTTAGTAAAAGTAGACCAACAGGGCGTACGTAAATCAAATCAAGGCTCTGATATCCAATTATCCACTCAAAACTGTTCTTCAAAATAGTTGAAGGATACTTAAAAAAAATTACATAACTTGCAATTGTGCATCAAACACTCTGAATTTGTTTCTTGTGAAGAAGGGATGCCTAAGAGCCTCATGAGCTGTAATTCTTCTTGCAGGTTCAAACTGAAGCAGACCTTTCAAAAGATCAATTAGGTCTCCGGCAGAATGATCAACGCTTTGCATTACCCAGTTCTGTATGCAACCAAATGTGCAATCTTTAAAAATCATATTCCGACAACAGTGTAAAGAAGAGCGCGAAACTTCTACCTGGAGACGAGGTAGTTTCTGAACAGCTCTGATGCTTTCTCTTGATGTTGCAGCTTCAGGCCAGCTCAACCTTCCCCTCCTTGTATACTTCTCAGCATGCCGGCTGAATCAACCATAATCGAAGGCATCAACAACGGTAGCTAAAAGCTTAAAATTGATGCAACCTACAAAACTTGTCATAAAAGGGGAACAACATACTCCACTTTTCTAAGCATTTGCTCAGGCAATGGGCCTAAAACTCTTTCCATCATGGCCAAATGCTCCAAATTGTCATGCGTTTGAAACAAAGCTTCCCCCTACAAAGAACCATCGTCGCGTTCAAAATCCTCTGTATAGCAAGCAAAATCATCTAAATTAATAGCATCAACGACTAATACCGAACATAATTCGGCCAAGATGCAGCCTACACTCCACATATCGCATGGATAGCTCCAACCGAGTCCTACAATTGATCAAAACGAAATCAGGATTTTAAAAAACCCCGTTAATGCCTTACCGGTGTATATAATATAAGAATGGCGTATTGTTATCCACTGAATGTATACAGCACATACCAAGAATCACCTCAGGTGCCCTATAATGCCTTGTTGATACAAGGTAGTGGTGGATTTGATGTCCAGACGCTGTGCTGCCAAAGTCTATAACCTTTATTGCACACGACTTTGGCAACCTCTTTACGTGAGATCCACCCCTTATTGACCCCTAGGATTAAAAAAACAATTATAGCTAAAAGTACCGCTAAAGCATCTTCATGGAAGGTCGGGAATAACTTTATAAGTTACAATATAAGGGTAAGCAAAATGCTAAACACAGAACAAGGCTTCGTAACTTTCAGATATACCTTATGATCTGATATTTTCACATATTCTGAAGAAACGAAAAGTATATTTTCAGGCTTCAAGTCAGTGTGGATGAGATGCAAATCATGCATGACTGCAAGTTGATAAACAAAAGAAAAGATAAATGATCACAAAGTCAATATATATTAATGGGTAGTGTTCCAAAAATAACAGAAGAAATCAAGGTATGAAAAAGTGAGGAATCAGTTGTCAAATTGCAAAAGCAAATATTCAGAGAAAATTGCATTGCAATGAAAATAAACCCCCAAAAGAAAAGATTAAACAGACATGCTACGGATTCCAAGAGTTGCTTTCCAATCTCGCGAACCAAATCAACTGGAAATGGTCGGTAACTGTTCCTCCGTAGAAAATCGTATAAGCTTGGTCCAAGCATCTCAAACACCTGTTGAACCAATAACATTCACCTCACATTTCATAATCTTCAAGCATGACAGGTTTGGCGATATCATATAACTACCAGAAAATTTTGTACTTACAATACAAATATGGTTACGATACTCAAACCAGTTTCGTATTTGAACACAACTGTAAAAGAGTAAACAGTTTCAGAATGCAGATTCAAAGACCCACTATCTAACTAAACTGATGAAGCAGAGCAATAGCAAAATTTGCTAGACAGACTGAAATTATTTTACACATACCCATTTCCATATCGATTGTTCCTGCCAAGCTTCTCGAGCACATCGACTTCTATCATTGCGGCATCACGATACTTCTTGATACTGCGGATAACCTTAATGGCAACCATCTCTCTTGTTTCCCTGTCAAAGCAGTCTAGGACCTGCCCAAATGTACCTGGAGATTCACATAAATAAGAGAACTCAGATCATAGTAGTGTGTGACAATAGGAAAAACACATAAGGACTAAGGGTCATCTGGAACTAACCTTCACCAATCTTCTTGAGGATCTTGTCTGCATGGTATAGATTAGAACTTAGAACAAAAAATAAAAAGAACGACTCCTACAGACACCATGAAAAAGGCCACTCTGAGCAGAGCATCCATGCAGTTAAGAAAATTTACTGATATTATGACAAATTGGATTGGAAATGATAAATTCGTAGAAGAGAAATCAAAATGTTCCAAATTTCAATAAAACACCTCACATGATCCAGTGATATCATAGTAATTCTTCTACCATAAGAACTATAAACATGAAAAAAAACATTACACGCTACTTATTGACTATCAATGCAAGTTAAGCATGTAAAATATGTAGAATGAAAGATACAATTGATGGTGATATGGTGTATTTACAGCGAGGGGTTAAATTCTCTCCCAGCTCAAAAATGTAATGCCCATCTTTGTCATCATCACGCCTTGGTGGAGACCCTTTATGAGTCAATCCCTTCACTAAATGACTAGAATGCTCCGTCTGAAACCTGGAAGGTCCAAAGCTTGTGCCATTTCCAACCTCACGACCACTATATAATCCTGACTGAGCCTACATATAGCCAGTGTTTATTTCCACCAAAATATTATTAATCTAGTTTCTCATGATTCCACAATTCTCGCATCACTTCTAAAATAATTTCGAGAGAAACAGCATATGTACATAAGCCATGGTGGAAAATGTTAAGAATATCATATTAATAAAAATTTCTATAAAGATATAAATATGTAAAAACAATATAAAGGCTTCAATAATAACCTTGCAGGTTGGGGTTGGGGTGGTATTACTATTTACTAGAGCAACTTTCTTTATCACCGCTAACCACAATTACAAACCTAACATGAATAATGAGAGGAAAAAAATCATCTTTTATCTGACATTCTTCGGGCTAAGCTAATGGAAATTACAAAGAGTGTTTAAAGAGCACAATTTCCTGGTAATTTTAATAAGAGCATTTGCAGTATTCTCATATTATCAGCTCAATCAACTAACTTACTTACTACTAAGCTCAAGCACCAGATAAATTCGACAAACAAAGAAAAGGGTCCATGCTATATTATTAAAAATACCAACGTAGAAAGGGTAAAACAACTCTCAAATCCCACCTGGTACGATACAGACAGAACCTACCCAAAGCACCCCCAAATCCAGCTACTAGAAAAAGTCAATTATAGGCAAATGCATAAACAGTTCAAATTGTTGAGGAAAACAAATATACCAACGTAGGAAAAGGAAATGAAGAACGTACAGCGGATGGGAGATGGTCATCCCAGTTAAGTCTGGGCCTTTTGCGTGGGCGACGATCAATCTGATGAAGCGGGAACTCTTTGATATAGTCCATGATCGTTGATCAGAACTTAGCGAGGAAGGTTTGTAAGGATTGGTGTTCGAAATGCAACCCTAATTTTGTTTCCGACAATTCTACAATTCTCCAGCTACTTCGAATTGTATATGATTCCCCGAAAAATGAAAAAAAGGAAAAACAGAAAAGAGAATGGTGTTTGTGTGGGGTGACACGTGTAGGATGTTTTTTAATAAGTAATTTTTTTTTTATCTTGATGTTCTCAAGGTTTGCAGTTTTACTCTTTGTATTTAGTATTTTTCGGTTTGGTACCTTTGAGGTTTTGACTTTTCTGAATGGTGCCCAAAATTTTTCACGTTTTCGTTTGGTACCTTTGAGGTTTTGGTTTTTCCGTTTGGTACCCTTATTTCTTTTTTTTTTTTTTCTAAAATAACGTTTTTTTATGATAAAATTATTTTTAAAAACAGGAAAATATATATAAGTAAATTATTATATCATAAATTTTGAATATGAGTATATTTTAATCAAAAAACTCTAATCAACTATTAAAAAATTATGATATTTCTTAAATTATATAATACTTTTACCTATTATTTTATAATTTTTAATATATTTATTACTATTTGATACTTTATCATATTTTGCATCAAAATATGATAAATTTATTATGTTTTATATAAAATGTAAGAAATTTAATTTATATTAATATAATATTTTAATCAAAAATTTTAAAATTAAACATAATTTATAACTATATTATATTTCGTTGTTGCTATAATCCGTGGATTTATTTCATATAATTGATAAATATATAACGTAGAATATTCAAAACGGACATTTTATTTTTCAAAAAAAAAAATGAATATCCTATGCTTTTAGAAGATTTCCTCCCAAAATATAAGCGTTCTCACATAGAATCAAAATTTTATTTTATATAATAGGGATATGAACCATCCAATATTATATAATAAACAAATATATATATATATATATATATATATATATATATATATATATATATATATATATGAATTATACCAACAACAAAATATCATATAGATATAAATTAAGTTTAATTTTGAAATTTTGATAAAAAATATCATATAAATATAAATTAAATTTATTATATTTTATATAAAACATAATAAATTTTTCATATTTTGATGCAAAATATGATAAAGTATCAAATAGTAATGAATATATTAAAAATTATAAAATAATAGGTAAAAGTATTATATAATTTAAGAAATATCATAATTTTTTTAATATTTGATTAGAGTTGTTTAAATTAAATATACTCATCTTCGAAATTTATAATATAATATTTTAATTATATATTTTTTCTGTTTTTTAAAAATAATTTTAATATAAAAAACATTATTTTAGACAAAAAATAAGAAATAAGGGTACCAAACGGAAAAACCGAAACCTCAGGGGTACCAAGCGGAAACGTGAAAAACTTTGGGCATCATCCAGAAAAGCCAAAAACTCAAGGGTACCAAACGGAAAAATCCTAATTTTAATATAAAAAACATTATTTTAAACAAAAAATAAGAAATAAGGGTATCAAACGGAAAAACCGAAACATCAGGGGTACCAAGCGGAAACGTGAAAAACTTTGGGCACCATCCAGAAAAGGCAAAAACTCAAGGGTACCAAACGGAAAAAGCGAAACCTCAGGGGTACCAAGCGGAAAAGTGAAAAACTTTGGGCACCATCCGGAAAAGCCAAAAACTTAAGGGTACCAAACGGAAAAATCCTTGTATTTATTAAATTTAAAAAAAAAATTGATACCCCTATATTTTATTTGATTCTTTTTATACCTATTTTTAATATATTACATTAAAAATTTATTATAAAATAATAAAAATATAAAAATAAATTTAAAATTAATTATGACTTTATTATATTTTAAACTAATAAATTTATAATAAAAGTATTTTTAAATATTTTTATAACTTAAAAAATTAAAGTAAATTAATGATAATTTTTTATTTTTAAAATAAAATTAATTTTTTTATTTATTTTTGATTTAAAATAAATATATAAAATTAAATCAAAAATAAACTTTTTAAAATTTTTTTAAGAGTCTACAAATTTCAAAATATATTTTTTAAGATTAATTTTTTATAATTTATTTTAATTTGAAAATAAAATATTATTTTTTTATGTTTTAATTTTTTATTTTTTATAATATACTTTTCATACTCTTAAAGTTAAAACAATATAATTTTTTAAAACTTTCGAATTAATATAAATTATATAAAATTAAATTCAAAATTTAATTAAATTTTATTATATTTTAAATTTTTAGACTCTTACTAAAATTTTAAAAATTGTTTTAATTTAATTTTATATATATTTTTAAATTAAAAGTAAAAAGTTAAAAATATTTTAATTCAAAAGTAAAATCTTTATTTCTAAAAATAAAAATATATAAAACTATTTCTATTATAATTTATTATTTTAAATTTAATAAGGTCGTAATCTATTTTACATTATTTTTTATTATTATTATTTTATAATAAAATTTTAATATAATATATTAAGAATGGTAAAAAGAGGAATCAAACATAACTATAAGGGTATCAAGAGAAATTTTAAAACTTAGTAAATACAGAGAAAAGTCTAAACATTGAGGGCACCAAGAGGAAAAGTCCATAAAATAAAAACCATTAGTCAAAACTAACTATCTGCCACAAAGTGTCAAACGGATTAACAATCAAAGTAACCAAAAAAAAAATATTTGATTTGACAAATAAATTGGTTTGAAGAGTTCATCGTGTTGAGTTACAATATACTTCTTTGAGAACATGGATATAAAATATAAAATTAAGAGCTCGTGCAATGAGTGATTCCTAATTGTTGTTTTATTAGCTTTAGGAATAAAATTGAAATCAAATCCTATAACGACACAATTCAACATGAATTTGAAATCGACATTGATTGTCAATCCAAATTCCACAATATTGTGTCACCAAATGGTTTTAATGGAACCCGACCTCGGGTTGGGCGGGAACGAGTGCATGGACCTTGACTTCAAAATCAAGTCAAAGGACTGAAACTCTATTCATGAGCAGTTTGACTTGAATGAATATCGATGTCGTTTTACTTTTGACAAGTTTTTGGTAACAACATTCTTCAGCAATATGTTGTTGTTATGCTATACAAAGTAGACAAAAGATAAATACAACTGAATCATTGGATGAATAATATTTTATTTGCAGAAAATGGTAAGATGTGTGGGAAGAGATGACTTCAACCATAAATGACAATTGCAACCGATTATGTCATTTATGATATTTTATTTTAATCCCCGACCATATAGTGTTCTGCCTCTAAATGTTTTGTGTGAACAAGAGTAGAGAATATGAAAGCAAAGAAGGAAGAGCGTCTGAAAGAGGATTCTAGAACAAGAACCCTAAACTTGTCAACTACTCTTGGTCACACAAAACATTTAGAGGCACTATACAATATAGTCGTGGACAGCAAGAAGCCGTGGAAAAAGCCCAACAAAAAAGCTCTCTATTGTAGAGCGTACGAGGAAAACCCTCATTTCCATCCATTATGGTTAATCGCCACTAGAAGACCCCAGAGGGATGAACACCGTCTGAAATACCGCCGAAGGCTGGACAATAATGGGCTGACCGCCACTTGGAGCTTCTCCCCTCCCTCATATTTTGCTAATCCAATACCATCCAAATTCACAAATCTCCACTGCTTTGAACAAGCATAGCTACCAAATCTCTCAGTCCTTTGTGAACCTTCCTTTCTTCTCGTTGAAAATGATTTATGCTTGAGTAGGACTTAGGAATATGCTTTTTTGCCGACCTTTTTCTTGCGGAGGTCCGTGAAGCCGTCCACCCCTACTGGCGTGCCTCCGACAAGGCCTAGTAACCGCACCCTTTGGTGAACCGTTGTCATCTTGTCGATCCCTCACTCATTCTCTTTCTTCTCTGCCTCTTGCTGAGAGGGAAAGTCCCTGTTGCTTTTGAGTCCTTGTTTATGGATTCTACCATTCTTCCACAACTGAAACCTCTCGATCCGTCTTTTCCTCCTCCTTCTTTACCACTTGACTACACCCCTCCATCTTCCACCAACAAACCCACAACGCCTCTTTACCCCTCACCCTCCTCATCTCTAGATGTGACTTTCGTTTCTTGCTCAGATCTATTTCATCGTCTCTTTCTTGGTCCTTGTTTAGCCGGTGATTTAGAGGGCTCCTTCGTGCTTCTTCCCCTCCCTCGTCTCTTTCTTGGTCGTCGGTTACAAATTAGGGTTGATTCTCTAATTGAAAAAAAAACAATAAAAACAATTAAACAAACATACATTGTTTTTTACGGCACAAACCGTCTCCAACTTCGGGAAAATCCCGCCAACCACCGTCTCTTTATAAACGCTTCCGAACTTTCACTAAAATGAACTTTCAAAAAAAAATCACGCTTGAAATCCTTTAATGATCAATGGCTCTGCATAAAGGCTTCCGAACTTTCACTAATTTGAACTTTTAAAAAAAATTGACGCTTAAAATTTTTAAAAGATCAATTATTTTCCTGTAATGGGAATTTTTGTTGAAATTTGGTTTTACTTTTACAAAAATTTTCTTGTTTTAAAAAATGGTTTGACTTTGGCACTGAAGAGTCTACGCATAGAATGTGGAGGTTAATCTCTTCCTTACCATACTAATTTAGCGGCTCAACGGCACCGATTCCGACCTAACAACACCTTTAACATCAAATTTGATAAACAAAAATAATAACTAAATTTGATTGGGTTTTGTTTCATTGCCATGCCAATAAAGGTGATTTAATCAAAATAGTTCTTATTTTGATCATTAAAAACAAGAGCTCTTCTATGTTCCAAAGTACCTTTGCAAGTTTTTTTTAACAAACACTTTTTGAACAATGTTCTCCTCATAAATCATTTTCCTCTAAACCATCAAAGTTCACAAAAACTTATAATCACGAAATCCGTGTTCTGCAGCTTCGTCTTCTCTATTTTGGTTTTGTCATGGGTGGCGTTCTCGAGAGTTTGTCAAGAAGAGAGCGTAGATGTGTGATCGACTCCTGACGGCTCTATTGCAGTCCAAATCTAAGGTGTCCACAACTGTTCCCCAGGCTTCCTACCTGTGTACTCCCTTCGAAGATGAACGTTCATACTCGTCGCTTCCTACTGAATGATCATTCTGCTTTCCCTCAAAGACTTCCCTGCTTACGAATTTTTATGATGTATTTTTGTGTTTTCTTTTTCTCCTTTGTTGTGGTTTCTCATGACGGTTAGTCCGTCTGCCGATCCTTTTCGGCCTTTCGATCCAATAGTCGGCATGTCGTCTATTGCATTGAACCGCTTCCCGTTATCCAAAAAAAATATATATATAGTCGTGGACAAAAAAAATATAAACATTCCTAAGTGAATTCATATTAAGCTGATGGTTTTTTTGCATGCAGTGCATCCTAAATCTAAACTTGCTTACCTGTGGTTTATAATATGGGGTTTGTTGTATAAAGACATTTTAAGCTTTGGGTAAGATGTAGAGAAAGGATAACCCTACCCATTAGTATGGCAACATGTTTTTGTGCATCATAAATAACCTACTATTTTCAGAATGTTTAAGTCAAGTAACCTACTATTTTCAGAACGTTTTGGTAAAGTTTATGGCGATAAGTTTTTGTGTATCACATGTAACTTTCTACGAAGGAAGAAAAAGCAAAAAAATATATATCCTTTACAAGGATTTTAGAAATTTTGAATATATCTCCTTTACAAAATTTAAAAAGCATTTTAGTAAATATAAAAAAATTATCTATTCGCCCACCGTGGGGCTCGAACCCACGACCACAAGGTTAAGAGCCTTGCGCTCTACCAACTGAGCTAGACGGGCTTGTGCTTGATGTTGGGTTTGTTTCACAATAGATGACTATATAAGAAGAGAAACATCAAACTAAAGAGAAACCGTTGTTGGATCTACGTGTTGGTCTGGGCTAATGTAAACATAATTGTTGTTCAATTGAAGAATAAAAACTGCAAAAGTTACAATTCTTTCTCTTTTGGGCATGATGTAATTTATTTCGGGCATGATATCATTTCTTTTCCACCCGGAAATATTATTGTCGATCTTTTTTTTGGGTGAGAAGAAATGATGGTAGTATCAGGCGCATTTGCATGCGCTTTTATTGATAAAAAAAATAGGATAAATAAATAGTAATCACGCGGCGATAACTCGATTCCTTATATCATGTAAAATATTCATTATACCCTTAAGAGGGTCAAACGATATGCTTAGTCAAATTGAAAAACTAAGAGCAATATTAGATAAGAAATTTGCGATATAATAGCCTCGTCGTATACATGACGAGGATAATCTCGAGGGAGGTCTCGCTTGAGAAGGTTAATTATCAGGATATATGTTTATAATATCACGGAGCGGGAACCATACTCCTAAGCCACTTTGAAACCATACAAGTATACAACATACCCCACGGTTCGACCACAAAAACGGTACACGTCCCAAACTCGCAACAAATCCCCAAATTCATTATCCTTCATCATTCCTAAGAAAACATGTAGTAGCTAGGATCATGTACATCATCTTTAACGAGCCGTTCGTAACGATCTTCATTGTTCCTTCCAAAGGGTGATCCCAAGCAACATAGATCACCATCTTCCATGTATTTTGCATATCCGGATTAAAGGGCCGCTAGACATGAGCATATTTCAGCATCCTATACGTCACAAACTTGTGTCGTTCTCCTTTCCATGCCTCAAATCCAGTTTAAACCCACCCAAAAGTAGTTGCATCTCATTAATGTATCTTAAAAATTGCCGTCATCAATTATATATCTTTAGCAAATTCATGTTATACATTTTGTATCAAAATATTCGGGGCAAGGAATGAAATAATTGTCCAGAATAATAATCTTATTGAGTGTGGTAGTTTATGACTTTTAGTCCGTTTGAAAACCCATACTTATTGGAGTTGAAACTAAAGATTGTAGGATAGTTGGAATAAGTAATTGATTAAAGAAATTATTATGATCTCCGTAAACTTCCTCCATGCAACTTATTAAATAAAATAAAGACCTAACAACATATGTAGGGCACTTGAACCAATTAAAGTAGAAGACCTAACACCAAATTCTTTTCAAATCATATAAATTTGAACCACGCACACATGTTAACACTCGAAAAATTATTCATCGTTCAAATCTGAACAAAATTAGAAAACTAATTTAACAAACAACAAGATGACTCTATATGAGCCAACTGAAATCTATGAGTTCTTTTAGTCCTTATTTTGATTTTATGCAAAATAAAAAATCAAACAATGAAAGATCGAATTAACAAAGAAAAACTCATTATAAAACCACAATAACTTATATTCATACATCAATTTTGTGAACCGAAGGGATTCACAAAGTTTACACAGGAAAAATGTAACACCCCAAATTCTTAGAACTCGAGGAGCTGTTGATTAGGACCTCACAATGGGTTCCGCCCTTAGTTTGACAATAACTTTACTAGGATCTTACAACAAGCCACAAATAAGAAAAACCGAAATTCATAAAACGGTGTTTTAATGTCATGAATGTAACAACATGCGTCTAACAACCAACAAGTACTTAAGATAATAAAAGTCTAAATAACATCATACTAAGAATGAAACATCAACAAAAATTCAACCCCATCCTAGGGAGTACGGAGACCCGGTTGACCACTACTTCCGGATCACTCAGCTGTTGCTCTAACCTGTGGTAAGTCTAAACAACCAAATCAAATCAACCGTTAGCTAGCTATTTAAACGTTAGACAAATGAAAATAGCACACACACACAATAGCAAAACTAAACACGCATCATGCTTTCAGAGAATCCATTTTTATTATCTTCATTTAGGTCATTCACTCTTACTGATACTTATTTTGTGACACGAGGGATTCCCAAACCTCGCCTTCGCCCCCGTGTAACCATCAGGAATGGATCCGATGCATCTCACCTTATACCTGTATGGTCTAGGTATAGAGAACCACCCAGTCTCATGTCAGAGTTGGGTAGTGATGCCACCGCCCGCTATACATACACTTGGGCCATAAAATAATAAAGATCATCCTATGCACGTTATAATTATTAAACAAACAACACACACCACTATCGTCATTCAGCTAACATATAGAAACTAGCTAAGTAAGTCGCAAGGACTTACCTGAATCAAATCTCCACTCTCGTAAAATCAACTCGGTCTGCAACCGTAGAAACTCAACCGCCTGTTATACAAGGCAAGTGGATCAAATATGTATCTCACTTCCTTAGAAGTCTCCAACTTCTAAGATATTCAATCGATCATAATGAAATTACCAAAATACCCTCATAAGGATAAAAAGACTATTTTACCCTTGGGTCTCAAAACCCTAGAAATATTACTAGAATATTTTTAAACTTACTATGAAGCCCAAAACCACAATCTAACGCTCACAAGAAAGATCTAGCTAAGTTGGAACATTTTCCAACTTCTTAAGTTCCATGAAAATTCACTAAGGATTTCACTTTGACCTAACTTAAAACGCTCATACAAATATTACAAAATCTAAAGATCCCAAATAAAATATCTAATCCCATGCATGAGTAGAAGAAATAAATCCCAGAAAAGATCAATAACTAGTCTTACACAAAATTTTTAATACCTCCAACTACTCATATCCACCTACAACATCGAAATACAACCTCAAAGTATGCAGGTCCAAACATAGATTTTGAAATTTAAAAGGAAAACAGTAGATCCCCACTTCGATTCTCCCTGGCAGTTTCATCTATGATTTATACTACCCAATGTCACGAGTTCGATTCTTTTAGGAGACATCCACAAAACTTAGCCTATCCTACACTGTTACTCATACAATCTAGAATTCAAGCCCATCAACCATTCTAGTCCTAACATGCCCAACCTATAGGTGATATATATAGAATAGAGGGACACATTTGTAATAAAGAGAAAGATATAACAAACTCGTAACAGACCAACCAATGTAACAGTGTATATATAGACACTGTGATATGTTTCTGCATATATGAAAAACACTTTATCTTCCTCTTCTATGTGTTAACATGGTATCAGAGTCATATCTGATTTCCATTTTTTGTAACACATAGCTACTTTCCTCACAAATCTACATATCCTTTTACTTTTTCCGCTTCCATATCATGGCTGCTAACAAGGATTCCAGTTCAACTTCTCCTCCATCTACCCTAGATCGTTCTGTCACTGCTAATGTGGACGATCCTCTTTATCTTGCTCATTCAGACAATCCTGGAATGCAGCTTGTATCCATTCTATTCAATGGGACTAATTTCACCTCTTGGAGACGCAACATCCGTATGGCACTTGGTGCCAAACAGAAACTCGGTTTTGTTGATGGCACTTGTCTCAAACCTTCGATTGGCAATTCTGAGCAACTAACTAAATGGATTAGGGCTGATTACATGGTTCGTTGCTGGATTTTGCACTCTATGAAGTCTGATTTTGCTGAATTGTTTACATATGCTGAATCTGCTCTAGAATTGTGGAAGGACATCATTGAGAGGTTTGAGGTATCAAATGCTCCCCTTATCTATCAGCTTCGTAAAGAATTATCCTCTCTTGTGCAAGAGAATGCTTCAGTTTCTGTTTATTTTGGAAAATTGAAGAAACTATGGGATGAATTGAACTCGATTGATGCTTTACCTGCTTGCTCTTGTCAGCGTATTAGTCAATGCACATGTGAAATTCTCAAAAAAATGACTACTCGAGAGGTTAATACTCGAGTCATGCAATTTCTTATGGGCTTGAATGATCAATATGAGCACATTCGAAGTCACATTTTGTCTCTTGAGGTTTTACCTACTGAGAATCGAGCATTTCATATGGTTTTACAAATAGAAAAACAGAAAGAGCTTACCTGTCATGTTCCAGTTTCACATGATATTCTTGCTGCTAGATCTATACCTTATAGACAAGCAGGTGGTAGCCGGAGAGATTTTAAGAAAGAAAAATATGATCGACAGTGTACTTATTGCAAAGAACGAGGTCATCTGCGTGAAGCTTGTTTCAAACTCACAGGCATTCCGGATTGGTACAAGGAGTTTAAGCAGAAGGATGATACACCTTCTGGCCCCTCCAATACCAATTCTAGATCTGCTAATAATCTCTCTGTTGCAAATACTCCTCTGGATCTTGATGTTGCTATTTCTCCACCTTCTCTGGATTCTTCAGCTGCCAATGCTGTATATCAAGAGATTCTTAAACTGATGATGGATAAGCAGAACAATTCTTCCATCAATTTCGCAGGTATTCTCAACTGTATAGCTAATGTTGCTGTCAATTTATCTACCTGGATATTGGATTCAGGTGCTACAGATCATATCTGTTTTTGCAAGTCTTTATTTGTTAAATTGATACAGCTTGCTGAGCCAATCTTGATCAGTTTGCCTGATGGTTCTGTCAAAAAGGTTCACCATAGAGGGAATGTGGTTTTATCATCAACTATTACCTTGCAACATGTTCTCTATATTCCTCAATTCAAGCATAACTTACTGTCCATATCTCGCTTGATACATGATTTTCCTATGAAGGTCATGTTTACTCAAAATTCCTGTCTATTTCAGGCCCTTTCCAATGACTTCATCATTGCTACGGGGTTCAAGGATGGCAATCTTTACAAATTACATTCTTCAGGATTCCCTCATGTTACCTGTGCTGCTTCTCATATTTTGTCCAAACCTTGTGATATGCACTTATTTCATGACAGAATTGGTCATATGTCTCTGTCTAAGTTTCAGCATTTAGACACTTCTTTTTCTTCTAAAATGACAACTTTGAACTGTCATGCCTGCATTAAAGCCAAACAACATAAATTGCCTTTTGTGTTGAGTAGTTCTCGAGCTCAATCTGTTTTTGGAGTTTTACATGTTGACATTTGGGGCCCATATCATACATTATCTCTATGTGGTTCTAGGTATTTCCTAACCATTGTGGATGACTTTACTCGTAGCACTTGGACGTTTCTTATGTCCCACAAAACACAGGTTTACAAGATTATTAGCAATTTTTTTGCTTATGTGAAGAATCAGTTTGCTGCTACTGTCAAGATTCTTCGCTCAGACAATGGAGCTGAATTTCTTTCCAATCAATTTCAAGAGTTGTTGGCTGCTTCTGGAATCATTCATCAACGTTCAGCACCTTATGTACCTCAACAAAATGCTCGTGTAGAGCGCAAGCATCGTCACTTGCTAGAGACAACTCGTGCCATTCGTCTACATGCCAACTTACCTCTTTACTTGTGGGCTGAATGCATCCTCACAGCTACATACTTGATCAATCTAATACCCTCTGCAGTGCTTGATTGGAAGTCTCCTTATGAATTGTTGCATCATACTAAACCAAGTTATGCTCACTTGAGAGTTGTGGGATGTTTGTGCTTCAGCCTTATTCCAAAAAGGGACAAATTCGAACCTGTTTCCACTCCTTGCATCATGCTAGGTTATCCTCCTGGACAAAAGGCTTATAAACTCCTCAATATTTCTTCCAAGAAAATAATTATCAGTCGACATGTTCTTTTTCAGGAACATATCTTCCCATTTCAGAGTCCAACGCTTGATTCTCCTCCTTTACCATCACCTTCTCATCATTTCCCTATTGTGACTCCTGCTCCTGATCATCCCATTACCTTTCCAGTTCCAGTTCCATCAATTCCTTCCTCACCTGTCCATGATTTGTCCCCATCAGTGTCCATTCCGACCACTACTTCCTCAGAAACTTCTTTCTCTCGACCACTTCCAGTTCCCTTTCATGATACTACTTCTCCATCTATTTCCCCATTAATTTTTCCATCACCTTCTTCACCTCCTTTAATTAATTCTTCTCGACCATCTCGTACCATTACTCGACCTGCTTACCTACAAGATTATCATTGTAATCATGCTGCAACCTTACAATTGTTTGACTTAGCCTCTCATTCTCCAGCTTATGTTCATGCTTTGCATAATGTCATCCAGTCTTGTGAACCTACTTCTTACAATCAGGCTAAGAATTCACCTGCCTGGGTTGAGGCTATGTCCAAGGAGATTGATGCTCTTGAGCTTAACCAGACATGGGATATTGTCCCCTTACCACCTGGAAAGACTGCCATTGGTTCGAAATGAGTGTATAAAATCAAGTATAAACCAGATGGCACCATTGAAAGACACAAGGCGCGTCTTGTTGCCAAAGGATATAATCAGATTAAACACAAGGACTATAAACATACCTTCAGTCCTGTTGCCAAGTTTGCAACTATTCGAGTTGTGCTTGCTCTTGCTGCTGCTCGTTCATGGCCTTTACAGCAGTTGGACATCAACAATGCTTTCTTACATGGTCATCTTGATGAAGAGGTTTTTCTATTACCTCCTCAGGGTTATTCTAAAGTCCCTCCTGATCATGTTTGTCGTCTCAAACGATCACTTTATGGCTTGAAACAAGCTAGTCGCCAGTGGAATATTGAGCTGACTAAACTCTTGCTTCAATTGCAATTCACTCAATCCCATCAGGATTATTCCTTATTTGTTAAACATTCATCTGCTGGGATTATAATTGTCTTGGTTTATGTGGATGATGTTTTAATAACTGGGGACTTGCCGGCTGAAGTTGATTCTCTCAAAGCTGCTCTTGATCGAGCTTTCACCATCAAGGATCTTGGTCCAGCAAGGTTCTTTCTTGGCATGGAGATTGATCATACTCATTCTGGCATATTGTTGAATCAACGTAAGTATATTCATGACATCCTACATGATACTTCTATGCTATCTGCCAAAACTGTCAATTTCCCTATGCAACGTAATACTAATTTGTCCCCAGAAATTGGTGATGTTTATGATGATCCAGAGGCTTATAGACGACTTATTGGTCGCCTTCTCTATCTTACATTAACACGTCCAGACATTGCATATACTGTCCAGCAACTTAGCCAGTTTTTAGCTACCCCTCGCCTTCCTCATTGGCAGGCTGCTACTCATCTTCTTCGTTATCTTCGTGGTACTATGGATTATGCCCTACATTATCCCTTGCAATCACACTTATCTCTCACTGCTTATAGTGATGCCGACTGGGGTAGTTGTCCTTTCTCTTGTCGATCAATTACTGGATATTGCCTCTTCTTAGGTCGATCTCTTGTCTCTTGGAAGACTAAGAAGCAGTGCACTGTTAGTAAGTCCTCAGCTGAAAGCGAATATCGAGCAATGTCTATGACCACTAGCGAGGTTATATGGTTGGATGGTTTGCTGCAAGACCTTCATGTCAATCTTCCTCGCCCTTTCATGCTCTACTGTGACAATAAAGCTGCTCAGCATTTGGCTGCTAATCCTGTTTTTCACTAACGAACAAAGCATCTTCGTATTGATTGTCATTTTGTACGTGATGAGGTACAAAAAGGGTTGATTTCAACTGCTCATGTGCCCTCTAATCTGCAGCTTGCTGACATTCTTACCAAGGCTCTTGGAGCACAGCAGCATGGTTTTCTATCTCGCAAGCTGGGTCTTGTTCTCCCGATCCAGCTTGAAGGGGGGGGGGGGGGTATAGGTGATATATATAGAATAGAGGGACACATTTGTAATAAAGAGAAAGATATAACAAACTCGTAACAGACCAACCAATGTAACAGTGTATATATAGACACTGTGATATGTTTCTGCATATATGAAAAACACTTTATCTTCCTCTTCTATGTGTTAACACAACCATAGACACCCTAACCAACCAACTTCAACCCCTGATATTCTCTACTAAAACAACTTACGCCTCAACTACTGCAACAAACAATACAATGAAAGGAGGCAAGAGATTGAAGTGTAGAAGACTCACATATCCGGTATAACTCGATCGAAACCATCGATGACAATCTTCGGAAAGGGAAGAGGGAAGGCTGGCGTGGTGGCGTAGCTCGTGATAAGGTAATGAGGGGGCCCGGGTTTCACGTTTGAGATGGATCTCTGATCTGCTGCACCACAGGGGAGTCTCTTGTACAAAAGGTTGAAGAAGACTCGATCCGGCTGCTGTGTTTGTTTCAAAGGAGGCGTGCAGAAGAACTGCTACACCTGTTTCGAAGAGAAGGCTGTAGGACGCTCTTTTCTCGAGTTGTTGGCTGCCGTCCATTGCTACCAATCTGCAGGGATGATTCCATAGAGGCGGGATGGACAAGAACCGGTGTGAAACGTGCTCTTGAGCGCCATTGTTGTTACTGATCGAGGAGGAACATGATGTTACGTCGGTTTTGCAAGTCTAAGGCGTCTCCTGTTGTGTGAAGAGGGTTCCGAGTGGTTTAGGTTAGAAGGTAAGCGTGGAGGGAGGTAGCGAGATCTGGGGATAGAGGGAAGGAGAGAGACAAATCCGACGTTGAATCAACAAAAAGATCTTTCAAGATCTGGCTGTTACGTTTTGAAGGGGGGAGAGAGAGCTCCTCCGGCTTGCTGGCTGACGTGAGGCAGGGGAGGACTGGGCTGGCGTGAGGCAATGAATTGCTAGGCCGGACGTAAAGTAGGGAAGTGTTGGGCTGGACATGAGGCAGGGTTGGGGATAAGTAGTCCAATTAAGGACAATCCATTAATGAAGAGGTGTGCTGATCCAAGGTTAAATGAGATGGGGTGAAATATTGTCATGGCCTTGTCAAGTGCATGTCAAATACATGTCATGACCTTGTCAAAACACATCAATATAAACTAGGGTTTGTATAAGATTAGGGTTTTGTTAGAACTTTCATCATTTTATGTGAGTTTAGACTTACATAAAATGATAGGATTAGTGATGGTAGATAACACTAGATATCATGTACACGACTCATCGGGTCGAAATTTGGCTTGAATAAAAAAAATAAACGGAAATAAAATTTTGGATATTACAGAAAAAGAAGAAAAAGTTGGCCACAACAATGGTGGTGAATTGAAATGTCGGTGGTCCAACGATAAGAGTTCGATACAACGAGGGGGAAGATGTTTCTCTTTTGGTTTTATTTATTAATTTAAATAATATAAAATTTCGCGTCAATTTGATGGTTTGGATGATATATTATTTTCCGACATACTAATCATCACCTATATAGAAAGTTATGGTTTTATTTATTAATTTAAATAATATAAAATTTCGCGTCAATTTGATGGTTTTATTATATTTTAAATTTTTAGACTCTTACTAAAATTTTAAAATTTGTTTTTAATTTAATTTTATATATATTTTTAAAATTAAAAGTAAAAAGTTAAAAAGTTAAACTAGGGTTTGTATAAGATTAGGGTTTTGTTAGAACTTTCATCATTTTATGTGAGTTTAGACTTACATAAAATGATGGGATTAGTGATGGTAGATAACACTAGATATCATGTACACGACTCATCGGGTCGAAATTCGGCTTGAATAAAAAAAATAAACGGAAATAAAATTTTAGATATTACAGAAAAAGAAGAAAAAGTTGGCCACAACAATGGTGGTGAATTGAAATGTCGGTGGTGCAAGGTAACCACCTACAAAACCGTGGGCGGTGGATCAACGGGTGATAGGAGGTCCAACGATAAGAGTTTGATACAACGAGGGGGAAGATGTTTCTCTTTTGGTTTTATTTATTAATTTAAATAATATAAAATTTCGCGTCAATTTGATGGTTTGGATGACATGTTATTTTCCGACGTACTAATCATCACCTATATAGAAAGTTATGGTGAAAATTAAACATATCATTTTAGGTAAATATGATGATAGTTTGTATCACATTCAATAATTTTTAGTACTTATTATTTTGGTTCAAAGTTGATAGTTTGTAATATTTTGCGATATTTTTTCTTTTTATAAATAACTAAACGTTTGGTTAACATTAATTTAAATTTGTTAAAACTAAATATCATTAAAAAATCTATTTGTTTTAGGAAAAATGACCAAAAATAATACCAACTATGAAGCATGAACAAAAAATAATACAAACTTTAAAATTACTGGTTGGTATACAAATTATTTCACACTAAATCAATTTTGATACGGGGTGAAATTATGACAAATTTTATTATAAAAACCACCATAACTTTTTAAGTCACACAAAATCACCCCTATCTCATATTTTATTTCAAAAATCACCCATATTATTTTTGTATACCTAACGAATTTTATCGTAAAATATTATTGGCCATTTATTCAAAATTCTATAAGAATGATTGAGAAGTTTTTTTTTAAAATTTTTGGTTAAAAGACCCTTAATTGGTTACATTTCCACAAAAAATTAGTATAAAATTGGATTGATTTTTAAAAATTTAAAATTTAAAACATGAATAAATATATTTTTCTATAAATTTACGTTAAATGTATCAATTTTAAAATTAAATTACACAAATTTTGCAATAGGTAATATATTCTTTTATTAAATTATACTATATGACATGAACTTTTTTTTCTCAAACTACCCATAAACTAATAATGAAACCAAACATAAGTCTATTTAATTAAAATTTTATTTTCAAAACTTATACTTTTTTAATAAATAAACTATCTTAAATACTTAAGAATAAATGCTGATTAAACTTTATTACATAATTCATCAAGTATACAAATATAATATCAATTATTTATTTTTAACAAATAAAGTATATGGTCGTTTTTTTAAAATGTTTATTTAGACTTAACGTGAAATAATTTGTATATGTATATATTCATATCTCTATTATTTTTGGTTATTTTTTCATTGTTTTATTAATGTTGGATATTAAAGTTTGGTTATGAATAAAAATACTTTATTCCGGCGATGACCAAATCCGGACAGAAGAAGAAAAAACCACCGAATCTGCACCGAATCCTTCACCTCTGACTCAACCCCTGCGATTCCTCCATTTCTGTTCCCAGCCATTGTTGCTCGCCTCTCCACTTTCCACTCATCTACTTTCACCACTCCCAACGCCGTCTGCTTACTCAGTTACTACTTCGTCGGTAGAGGTGAGCCGATCAAAAAACACTTTTCTTTGGAGTTTTGTTTATGTCTTCTTGTTTCTTTTTGTTGCGACTCTTATACGATTCTCTGCATGTGATTTCTGCTGACTTGACCGCATTTTGTTAAGGCCTGCTACTGCATTTGTTAACGCCTTTTTGTTGAACCTTATTCTTGTAGAGCAAATGAATCGAATGTATGTATAGTTGAGAAATTTGTCAGGGAGATTTAGTATGAGGACTGATGTTGTTTTTGGTAAAAAGCTCGATTTGGTGATTTTTTGTTGAACTGTTCTACAACTATTCTATCCGAACCAAATCTATATTATTTTGTTGAATTTAGGGTTGTTTTCATTTGGAAACCGAAAAATAGAAATTGTAATACATTCAAGATTTCTGATTGCTGTCCGTTTGTTCATGCGTGTTAGTGTTCTTCCAAATTCTATATACTTTCTTGGTTGGTAATTGATTGATTTGAGTTATGAATTTCACATTTGGTTTCCCAAAAAATTGATTGATTTGAATGATGTATTATTTTTGGGTTAGTTTGTGTTAGCATTAATATTCTGATTTTTTTAGGTATGAAAAGTGGTCAACATATTGTTAATTAAAGACTTAAAAATGCATTTATTGAAGAGAGTAGGTGTATTTCTTCTCTAATAATAATTCCAATGTATCTTGATTATTCCTTGTGGGCTGAGCTGTTTAGTGTGACTGTGTGAGTTGTGACATCTGTATTACTATATACAAAGGTAACAAAGAGAGATTTCCTTGTCACTGATCCACATTGTTGTATTACTTGATGGAAAGTCTACTACAGTTTACCCTCTTGCCTTTATTGCCTTAGTTATATATAATTGTCTCTTTTTTGTGTTTAGCTTTCAGCCTGAAGTGCACATAGTTCTCCTGATTTTAATTGAAACTTCTTGGTCGAGGATTTGATAGCACTCATGGGAGGGAGGAGTTCAAAGAGTAGGAGCAGGTCCATTTCTTCGGGGGCTAGTGGTTATGTGTACAACCCCACATATCCACCTGCATCTCCTCATCCAACTCAGCCAGGTTATGGATCCCATCCATCTTATGTGCCTCAGCATCAGCATATTCCTTCGCCATCTCCTTATGAAAATGGTGATCGGGCTGCTCCAAGCAAAAAGAGGTTGGAGCCTAAGTTTTCAAGGATAGCTGATAATTATCGTTCTTTACAAGAGGTATGATCCTATACTGCTGTTCTTGTTTGATGGACAAGGTGACTTATTGAAGCTTATTAATGTTTTGGACACCATTGAACTAATAACCTTGCAAATCAGACCAAAATATTGAAGCCTAAACATAAGCGAAGAAGTATTGTAAACTTTTGTAATTAAACTTCAGAGGGAAAGTAGTCAGAAATATTTTTCAAAAGCAGTTTGGATCGTAATAGCTATTTCAGAAAGTGTGACTACTTGATACTTCCAAGATGGATAAGAATTGATTTTTGCAGGTTACTGAGGCCCTTGCACATGCAGGCTTGGAATCCTCAAATCTCATAGTTTCCATTGACTTCACGAAGAGCAATGAGTGGACAGGTTCATTGATTTCATCAGAATTGACAAAGTGAAATTTGTTTAGTTGCATACAAAATGGAACTCAACATGTTATTGTTCAGGTAAAAAGTCATTCCACCACCGTAGCTTACATCACCTTGGAAATGAGTTCAATCCGTACGAGCAAGCAATATCTATCATTGGGAAGACTTTATCAGCATTTGATGAGGATAATTTAATTCCGTGTTTCGGATTTGGAGATGGTAGTTTACCACGCATGTTGATTTCTTCTTTCATCTGCATAAATTTTATTATTGATCAATTTATATGATTACTCTTTGCAAAATGCAGCCACAACCCATGACCAAGATGTTTTCAGTTTCTATGATGCCGAGAGGTATTGCAATGGATTTGAAGAGGTTTTGACACGATACAGGGAGTTAGTTCCTCAACTTCGGCTTGCAGGTGAGTGTTATATTTTAATACCCATCAAATCAAGATCAGACTTTGGCATTTAAAAAGAATGTTAGATCATTATTCATTTCGTTTTGCTTTCTTGCTGCAGGGCCAACATCCTTTGCCCCTGCTATTGAAATGGCTACGACAATTGTTGAGGAAAGTGGTGGTCAGTACCATGTCTTGCTGATTATTGCTGATGGGCAGGTAATTCATATTTTGCAAAGTGAAGTTGTAATTGTGTTATGTTTTTTATTACTGTTTCTGTAATAAGTCCTAACATGGTTGTATCACTTTTCTCTTCCCTTCCATGTCAGGTTACTAGAAGTGTTGATACTCAGCATGGGCAACTCAGTCCACAAGAGCAAAAGACAATTGATACCATTGTGAGAGCAAGGTAACCTTTTACTTATCAATTATTGTTCTAAATAATACGGTTACTTTTTTGGTGAATGATTTCTCACATTTTATCGAAATTTAGTGCGTATCCGCTATCCATAGTACTTGTTGGAGTAGGAGATGGGCCGTGGGACATGATGAAAGAGTTTGATGATAATATTCCTGCTCGAACCTTTGATAATTTCCAGGTTAGGCATGGATTAAAATAAAATAACCAAATAAATAAAAATGTATCAGTTTTTTATGTCTTGTGTAACTTGTTTGTGTTTGTGCCTGTGTTAGTTTGTGAACTTCACAGAAATTATGACAAAGAATGTTAGTGAAACCCGAAAGCAAACTGAGTTTGCACTTGCTGCCCTGATGGAAATACCTTCTCAATACAAAGCTACACTCGAACTAAACCTCTTAGGGTAAACTTTCAAGTTTTTATCTTGTATAACTCAGTCATTTGGCTGATCTAAAATGTTAATGCTAACATATTTCTCTCACCAGTGGCCGAACCGGACATGCTCCAGGAAGGGTTCCTCTACCTCCTCCAGTCTATGGTAACAACTCCTCTAATACAAAGACTAGTTGCTCAAGCAACTTCGAGCATCAAACAGAACTCCGTTATCCTGAAAACGAGACAGGACTTAGAGCAACATCATCTTCAAGTTATGGTTACAACAACGCCAACCAATCTTCAACTTCATCTACGGATGACAGCCAGGTAATTCCTTTGCTATAACCACCTCATAATTTTGAAAACCTTTCTCGGCTGTATCTAACATTCCACTTTGGTTTAATTTCTCAGACTTGCCCCATCTGTCTCACTAATAAAAAAGACATGGCGTTTGGTTGTGGCCATCAGGTATGACCCTTGTAACCTCGACTTCTAAAGCAAAGTTAAAAGCATCCTAATGATACTGCAATTGATAAATTATATACTTTCTTAATGCCACAGACATGTTGCGAATGCGGAGAAGATATGGGGACATGCCCGATTTGTAGAAGAGAAATACATACTCGAATTAGGCTTTACTAGGAAAATACCATCACAACTGTAAGCAAAAACCTGATCTTTATTTGACTGTTTTTTCCAACTACTTGCATAGTTTTGGCCTGAAATCTTCATTTTGTTCATCGTGCTCATATCACACAGGAAAACATATGATTCGTTCAATCATCGGTCCTAGATCAAGAGCACCTTACACTTGCTCGCTCGTGCTGACATGTTTGACAGTATAAGATAACCTATTTGTGACATGTCCTATTCCTTTAGTTCTTAGAAGTGATTTATACATTGTTTTGTGTAAGTAATTGCATTGGTACAGATTATGACTACATGAGAAATGTGTACATCAATTATTGTGCTACCTATATAACACTGAGGGATTCACGGCGAAGGAAAGGCTTGTAGAGATGAGAATGCCAATGAGTAACGCATGAAAGAATGGTGGGGATAAGATAAGGCAGTGGTTGGTACGTCAGGTTCATACTTGTCTTAAAGCTCACGATATCAGATAATAAACAATGCTATTTTCATCTAATCAAGTTTAAATGTTGTTTTAACATTCTGATTTTGATCAGATTTAAGTGACACTTTAATGTTTGTATAAACAAGACTAAATTCGTCTGATTCAAATCAAATATCAGAAAATAGGAAATCTTTGAGATCCAGATTCGAAAAAAGACAGGATTTGTCTGATTTAAATCCAATTAATGCCCGAAAATATGAAATATTTTACATTTAGATAGAACTGCCAAAATTGACTAGATTTGTCTGGTTCAAGATCCAATTGATACCCGAAAATAAGAAATTATTTGAGATTCGGATTGGTTTGATTCAAATCAGTAAGCAAAAATAAGAAATTATTTGAGAATGTTTCGAAGAAAATCGATTCAACTAAAATGACTCGTATGATATGAGTCATTTTGGATGGGACTAGTAGTCGTATCCAAAATATCTCGAACTTGCTTGTATTAGTTAACACAAATACCTAAAATGCCTAACCTGAAATGAGTTTTTAAATATTGTAATTTAGTCCCCATGTTGTAAATATCCATTTTACTGTGAGAAAACTTTCTTATAATCCAACCTAACAACAAAAATATCTAACAAAAAAAAAAATCCTCAACTAACATCAAGCTAACTAACCCAATGGGTCATCAAACTAACTAGCCCAACTTGAAATTATCCGAAACTGAATAACCCGATCCGATTTCCATTTCAGCCGACGTGAGACACAAATGGACCCATGCTAATATATAATGAGAAATTATGGGTTTTCTTTATCACGCTCGATCTCTTCTACCAAATGGACCCATGTAGGGACGATTCAATAGGATTCCTAGCCATTGCTCTTTTTCCTTAAGAGTAAAGAACATTTCCCATCCGTCTTTGCTTGCCACTTCAAACCAATAAGGAAAGGAAACCCCAAAACCAGAACTCTTACAAACATGGAGAAGCCATGGCGCCCCATCTTCTTCTAATCACACGTCGCCCCACTATAAAAAAACCAAAGAAAACTCAAGCAAGTTTGACCATTGATACCATAATCACGATGATGAAGAATCCACTATCCTTGATTTTCCTAACAATTCTCACCCTCCAAAACCACGATCAAGTATCCGGGTTCCCACTGCAGACGGATTCAAGATGGATCGTCGATGAAAACGGGTCACGGGTCAAACTTGCTTGTGTCAACTGGCCATCTCATCTGGAGACTGTGGTGGCTGAAGGGCTAAGCAAGCAGTCAATAGGGGTTATTTCTCAGAAGATCATAGCCATGGGGTTTAACTGTGTTAGACTCACTTGGCCTATTTACTTAGCCACTAATGACTCATTGGCTTCACTTACAGTTCGACAATCTTTTCAAGGGCTTGGCTTGTCTGAATCTATTTCTGGATTGCAGTCTAACAATCCTTCCATTGTTGATCTCTCCCTTCTTGATGCTTTCCAGGTTTTCTTCTTTTACTGGTTAAAGTCAATGAGAACTTTCTCTTAATTAATTTATAATTTTTTTATGAATTATTGCTTGCCACACAAATGATGATGTTGCTACTTACAAGGGGTTGTGATAAGAACAAAAAGTTGATCTTTTTAATGATAATGTTGATTAAGTCCTGCAAGCCTTGTTTGGATTCGATATCTGATGAGATGCGTGGAAAGTCCACGTCGACAATATGATATTGTGTGAATCTAACTTATAATTCCTGAGCTCCTATTGCCAATTAGTTTTAGCTCCTATTGCCAATTAGTTTTAGATGAAACCCTGAAAGGCTTGGATGTGTGGCTCACTGGCTTGTATATGTGGCTCACTGGACGTGTACTAATACCAAACGGGCCCTAAGATAAGATTAGGGATGATTTAAAAATAAAGTATGGGTTGTAACATGGCTGTGGCTCCCGAGGTTGTACAGTTAAGAACTAAAAATCAGATTGTAGTAGAATCACTTAGATATTGCTTGAAATAGACTATAAATCATAGTCTTGGAATAAAAAAGGAAATTTTGGAATGAGTATTGTGATTTTATATGTAGGCTGTGGTGTCTGGGTTAGCAGACAACAATGTAATGGTGATCCTTGATAATCACATCAGCAAACCAGGTTGGTGTTGTAGCAGAACTGATGGGAATGGTTTCTTTGGGGACCAATACTTCAGTCCTGATCTCTGGTTACAGGGCTTAACAAAGATGGCTACCTTGTTCAATGGTCAGCCTTATGTAGTCGGTATGAGCCTAAGGAACGAGCTTCGTGGTTCTAGACAGAACATCAAAGATTGGTATAGGTACTGATTTTTTTTTTTAAAAAGTACAGATTTTGCAAAATATAAATGATCAAAATTAACTGAAAAACATAAACAAGGTACATGGAAGAAGGAGCAGAAGCAGTGCACGCGGCAAATCCAGATGTGCTTGTGATCCTCTCGGGCCTAAGCTTTGATGCTGACTTAGCTTTCGTGCACAATCAACCAGTGAAGCTCACCTTTTCCGGCAAGCTAGTGTTTGAGGTTCATTGGTATGCTTTTACTGATGGGCAAGCATGGAGAGATGGGAACCTGAACCAAGTCTGTGGAAATGTGAGGGGAAATGTTATGAGGAGGACGGGTTTCTTGCTTGATCAGGGTTTTCCGCTGTTTGTGAGTGAATTCGGCATTGATCTGAGAGGTGGAAATGTCAATGACAATAGGTTCTTCAGTTGCTTCCTTGCTTGGGCTGCTGATCTTGACTTGGATTGGGCACTTTGGACCCTTAGTGGAAGCTACTATTTAAGGGAAGGTGTGGTTGGCATGGAGGAATTCTATGGTGTGCTTGATTGGAACTGGTGTGAGGCGCGCAATTCTTCCTTCTTGCAAAGAATCTCTGCAATCCAATCTCCTTTAAAAGGTAATTCAATCTCCTCTAATCTAGAAACCGATTATCCAATGGGGCATGAGTTCATTTGATGAATTCTTATGAACTAGGTTTAAATTTGAGATAAAATTGGAGAGTTCTAGGAAAAATCTCCACAAGCTCCAATAAGTTACTCCATCCGGCTTACAAATCATCAAAAATTACAGACCCTATGTATAATTCCCCTACATGAAAGAATTGGATAAAATAGGGATATATTTAATAAGTGAGTTTCTGCTACGAGTACTCTTAATAGAGTAATAGTGGTAAAAGGACTAGTTAGTCATTTTACCCTTACAGCTGCAATAAGCTCACTTTAATATTAACTATAACAGAACAAGAAGTTCTTGAAAACTAAAAACAGAAAACTCATGGTAATACGAAACAAGCCCTGATCTTTGAAGATGGTTTGCAATGCAGGTCCAGGAGTATCAGACAGCAAGCTGCACAAGGTAATCTTTCACCCAGCAACAGGAATGTGTGTCCTAAGAAAGTCATTATTAGAGCCATTGTACTTGGGCTCTTGCTCGGATTCTGAAGCGTGGGGTTACACGCCTCAAAAGGCATTGACAATCAAAGGAACATACTTCTGTCTACAAGCAGTCGGAAATGATAAGGCAGCAAAGCTGGCATTGGTTTGTACAGATACCGGATCAAGCTGGGAACCGATTTCTCATTCACAGCTTCATCTTTCGACAAAGCTGAGTGATGGCAGCGCGGTTTGCTTGGATGTTGATTCCAATAACAAGATCATTACAAGCTCCTGCAATTGCCTAACAAGAGACAAGGATTGTGATCCACAAAGCCAGTGGTTTAAGATTGTTGATACTACTAAAACAGAATCACTAAAGACTTTAAATTCCTTGTTTCCTGTGGAATCCTTGCTCGGATGGCCTTGGAAGGATCTACTCGGGATTTGGAGTTAATTTCCGTGCACAAGTCTTTCCATAAATAGGAATGATAAAATAATCCAAGGTTTGTACACCGAAATTTATTAGAAATTTCGAAACTAATTTAGAAATTCACAACTGATCATGTCAAATGTAGACTAATGACAGTGGGCTCCGACCATTGTGAATAATTCATTGAATGTACAATTTAAGTTCATTGAATGTGCCGTGAGCTGCAAATGTAGGTTGTCTAAGCCAAATGTATCATTACAGTAATGATGACGAAGAAGAAGAAAAAACCATACATACTAAAAGAGATTTTTTTACTGAACATAGAATTTGATCAATGAGATTGACCCATGTTTCATTTGCTGTTTTCATGTCATATTCTTCAACAGCATGCGGCCTGAAAGTTCAGAAATGGTTAGATGAAGCACACCATAGCCATTAGGTACGGTACCACTCTTCCATTTATACAGAATAAAGGTTGATAAAGAAAAGAAACATACATGGATAGAAAGAAAAGTCCAAGATGCAAACTTTCGCGGATATGGTGAGCTGCTTTTCTGTTTAGATGCTGATGTCTCAATCCTTTCATTAGAACCACTCTTATGAATCTTTACAAAGTACTTCACTGTGAGGCTACATTTTTCGAAAGCTAACTCATCAACCAGTTAACTGAACGTTCTCAAAGTAATGATATAGAAGTGATATCTCAATTGTGGATCCAAGTAGACCTGTACAAAAGCAGGGTCGGCCGGTTTGGGCTGGACATAACTAAAAATTCTACCTGTAAGGTGCTGGCCCGACTCGGCTTGTCCGGGCCACAAACCTTGCCCATGCCCACCCATGTAAAAAGCGGGCGGGCTGTCGGGCCGGCCCGGATGGTCGGTACGTACTTGATTATTGATTGTGCGTTTCCCCGAGATTTATTACTTCAAACTTATAATGCAATTATACTTGCATAGTGCAATACAAAAAATGAATAAATCAAAATACCCGAAAAACAACAAGTACCATTACCGTCAAGTTAGCCCTGCAACCTTGTATTATAAGTCGCCAAAATACTCCAAACAAACTAAATGAAAAAAATAAGAGTATGTATATGCATAACACTATATACGGCCCGCGGTCCAAAAATGTCAACATATACCCGTTCCACCAACTACGGGCTGGGCCAAGCCCAAACGGGCCAAACTAGTTGACCATGTCCATATTTTTTCCCATGCTGGCAGATGGGATGGACGGACCGGTCCGGATTTGTAAAGGTCTAGATCCAAGCTAGCATTTAGAACTCCCCAAGATCATTGTTTTTGATCCACCAAACCTGCAATGTGCAGGAAATGACAATTTTGTACAAGGTCGAAAATAGTAACGGATGATCTTTAAGTCATGTATGTGTCAGATATACTGTCATAAAGAATTGTCATAAAAAGCTACTTTGCAATGGCTTTAGGTGAAGAAAAAAAAACACTTCCATTACTGTCTTTTCCACATTTTTTTTGTTTTAATAATTTGAACGTTATGGAAATTCCCCAACTGCAACTCTTTCAAAAACATGGAGAAGTCACATCTTTTACTCCCATAAATACCAAAGAATTAACACTCTTCATGGCATCACAAAGAGAAAGAAGCATAAAGATGATGAACCCATTTTCATTCACAGTCCTGTCAATTTTCCTAGCCAGTTTCCTTCACGTATCGGGTTTGCCACTTCACACGGACTCGAGATGGATAGTCGACGAGACTGGGTGTCGAGTGAAGCTGGCGTGTGTGAACTGGGTGTCCCATTTAGATACTGTACTAGCTGAAGGGCTAAATAAGCAGCCATTAGGAGTAATATCTCAGAAAATCAAAGCTATGGGTTTTAACTGTGTTAGGCTCACTTGGCCACTTTACTTAGCCACTAATGAGTCTTTAAACTCACTTACTGTCAGACAGTCTTTTCAAAGTGTTGGGCTTTCTGAATTCATTCCTGGGTTACTGGCTAATAACCCTTCCATTGTTGACCTCTCCCTTCTTGATGCTTACCAGGTAATTATTACATCATTATGCTTACCAGGAAATTTTATGGATTGTTCTTTTATGATGGTTTTGTATGCAGGTTGTGGTGTCCCAGTTAGCAAAAAATAATGTGATGGTGATCCTTGACAATCACATCAGTAAACCTGGTTGGTGCTGTAATGTTGATGGGAATGGCTTCTTTAAAGACCAGCTCTTTAATCCTAAACTCTGGCTTAAGGGCTTAAGAAGGATGGCTACCTTGTTCAAAGGCCAACCCTATGTCGTCGGGATGAGCCTAAGGAACGAGCTTCGCGGTCCAAGGCAGAACATCAATGATTGGTACAGGTATGATAAAATATTAACCACAAAACATAAACATCAGGGCCGTCCAATGAGTTTTGGAGGCCCTGTGTCTGACCATTTACACTTAATATTGAGGTTTAAACATTATGACAAACACTCTTGTTGGACGGGTTTGTCAAGGTACATGCAACGAGGAGCAAAGGCAGTGCACAAAGCGAACCCAAATGTTCTGGTGATCCTGTCTGGTCTAACATGGGATACAGACCTCTCTTTCTTGCAGAATAAACCGGTAAAGCTCGCGTTCTCAGACAAGCTAGTGTATGAGGTTCACTGGTATGCCTTCAGTGACTTTCAAGCCTGGGTAGAGGGGAACATGAATGATGTATGTGGAAGTGTGAGGAAAAATGTGACGAGGAGAGCCGGGTTCTTAGTTGATCAGGACCGGCCATTGTTCATGAGTGAATTCGGAATTGATCTAAGAGGATTAGATGTCAATGGAAATAGATTCTTCAGCTGCTTACTTGCCTGGGCTGCTGATCTTGACTTGGATTGGGCTCTTTGGACCCTCCATGGAAATTACTACATCAGGGAAGGTGTCATTGACATGGAAGAATTCTATGGTGTGCTTGATCGGAACTGGCACAACAAACGTAACTCTACCTTCTTGAAGAGGATCTCTATGATCCAATCTCCCCTAAAAGGTACGGGTTTGACCATTACGACAAACACTCTTTTATTACATCAAACAAACTGGGATCTGTGTTGTTGGGACTAATGACACCCGTTGTTGGACGGTAAATTAAATGCAGGTCCTGGATTAGTAGAAAGCAACCTGGACGAGGTGATCTTTCATCCAGCAACAGGGATGTGTGTACTAAGAAAGACAATGTCGAACCCATTGTTCTTGGGCCCTTGCTCAGAGTCTGAACCGTGGGGATACACATCTCAGAAGTCACTGACCATTAAGGGAAGAAATGTCTGCCTGCAAGCAGTGGGGATAGATAAACCAGCAAAGCTAGGCTTGGTCTGCAAAGATACTGAATCAAAATGGGAAACCATCTCTGATTCACAGCTGCATCTTTCGGCAGAGCTGGGTGATGGCACCAATGTTTGCTTGGATGTTGACTCCAATCACGAGATTGTTACAACCGCGTGTAGATGCCTGACTAGGGACAAGGAGTGTGATCCCGAGAGCCAGTGGTTCAAGATTGTGAAAACTGCTAGAATCCATTAGGGAATAGACTTGGAAGGATCTATTTGAGGAATGTGTAGTTTCAGATTTAAATATCCATATTGGAAGAATAAATTTGTCCAAGAAATGTAAGAATTCCTTCCTTTACTGTAAGACTTATATCATCACAAGTGTCTTCATAGATTTCAGTTTGTGGGGAGAAGTATGCTATAGCAGTGAGCTAGTAAGTGACCTTGAACACTATTGAGCAGTAAAACAACAACCACAGATAATCTCAGTTCAAAGCATTGTTTAATAATCTACCTGGATTTAGAATTGATGTTCACTGTATGCAGATGGGGTCAGGTCACATGAATTCCAAGGACCAAAGTAGCTGAAACATAATTACCTTGGTAGATGTAGTTACCCAAATACAGAAAAAGATGAAACACTCAGCTGAAACATCTGTACAAAAATAAATAAAAAATCAGATTGAATGAGCTTCATCATCTTTGGCCATAATTTCAAAGGAAAATTTTACATTAAGAATCTAATGACTATCAATAGCTTGAAGCAACCAATATCATCTGGTAAGCTTTATAATCTCTATTTTTATTGCTGTACTACTCATTTCAATTTCCTAGTTTCTTGTTTGTAATTGTTTTCTGGTTGAAATCTGGATTCTACGTCACTGTAATTGTTTTCAATCGCAGTGTATGCAGATTGCATATTTATGTACAGCAGAAGCTTCCAACGGGGTTCGAACCGGTGACCACCTTGTTGTTTATAGTTTCATTCTGAAGGGTAAAGTGACCGCCGCCGTCCGCTGCTGATTTATGTTGATTGCCGAAAGATCCACCTCCAGCATTTCACTTTCTAAAATTCTCGTTTGTTCCGTAGCAGTTGATCTAGCGTCTCTGTGCTTCCAGTTGCAATACTTATTTAGGGTTATTTGTTTTGTTCTAATTAGGGTTTCGGCTTTGTACCTTTTCCACTTTACTATCTTCTCCAGAAATCTGAAACTCTGTTGGGAGCTTGAGAATACTGTATTTTAATGGCTTCCGGTAAGAAGGAGTCGGAGGCTTTCAATATGCTCAAGTTCATGTACCAAGACGACGACGATATGGAAGATGCTGAGGGAGGCGGCGAAGAACCTGAGCTGCAAGTGCATCAATTGAGATCCGATGGCGAAACATTCGAAGTAGAGAATAGCAAACAGCTGAAATCGATGGAAACCGATGCTGATATTCGTGGCAATTCTGTGCAGCAATTGGATTCGCGAAGGAGCAATTTAAGGTCTCCGGCTGAAGTGGTTGCTGTGGAGTCTCAGAGATCAAGAAGGGCCCCTGCAATTATTGATTATGGCCACGATGACCTTGCCATGTCTCCAGAGGCAGAGGTAAATGATACCTTTGTTACCTCCAGTTCTACTTTTTTGTTCTTCTTTCCACTTGAGGTTAGTAATGGGCAAAATTCTTGATGTTTTGTGTTCTGTAAGACCTCACTTTGTCCAGAATTGTTAGAGTTTTTTGCTCCACCTCTTATCTGATTGATTTAGTCTTTATGATCTTTGCTAAATTTACTAGAAACCGTGCATCTGTCCTCATGTATGTTGGTGTTTTTGTTTCAGGAAGGTGAGATATTGAGCAATGTTCAGGTTTTGCATGGGGAAGATGCCAATAATGCATATGGTATGATGCTGTTCATATCTATTCCTCTCGTTCATTACTTATCTATTCTTCTTAGTACTAGAGTGGCCAGGGTGAAGTTGACACTACCTTTATGTATGCAATTGTGATTTTGTTTATGGAATTAGTAGAAAATGCACAGATGACAATTTCAAGCATCAGTTTGACTTCTCCACCATCTGTCCGGATAGAGAACTCAGAGTATGATGCAGCAGATGATGCCTCAAAAGAATTGGACATGGAAGACTCTACTGGTTTTAATAATCTTGAAAATATGAATCCACTAAATAACTTTCTTCCACCTCCACCAAAAGACAAATGCTCCGAGGAGTTGCAAGTAAGTTATTTGCACGCTGTTTGGTATTTTTTGTTGTGATGAGGATGTATAATCATTATTTCTGAGAACTGATTTAGACTGCATGCGGATGTTTGGATTCCTCTAACCTTTGTGGCGAAGAGCACTGGTTTCTATAGTTGGAGAAGATTCATCCTTTTTTTTTTGTGTAGTGATAGTGTAAATCGGGAATCAACTCAAACACACACAAGTAGATTAAGCACACATAAAGTAGACACAATCTTAGAGATTCCGAAGGAGTAAGTGACTCAAAGGAGCAACTCCACTAGGCCAATAAGTAGCAACCAACAATCACCCATAATCATCACTTTTTAAACCTCAACTATCCACGTGTCTAACAGTTAGTTCCCTTACACTACTACAACCTTGAATATTGGTTTCTGTCCTGAGTTAAAGAATATGCCATTGATGACATAAACCTTTTTATCACTTGTTGGTCGCAGACACTTAAATGGTTTGCCTTGATCTTAATGAATAACTAATTTCTGAGAGCCAGACGCTATAGAACCTTTTGTTTTGCTTGGATGAGTTTTTTAATACATATAGAAGAATCTAATGCTAAACTGTGTTAAATGATTTTCCTTGATCTTAATACATATAGAAGAATCTATTGTCCTCTTTTTCATTTGCAGATGAATCTTTTTTTTTTTTTTTTATCTGGAATCACTTACATTTTGAATATGTATTGTTAATAGACTAAGATATTTGTGTGATTTTGATGTTTTTTGTTCTTGAAACACTTACATTTCCCTTGTTTTTACCACGCTTCTCTTGTTCCTGTGACTCATTTTTTTGCGCTCTCATTATGCAGGAGAAGATAAACAAGTTTCTGGCATATAAGAGGATCGGAAAAAGCTTCAATGCAGAGGTCCGCAACAGGAAGGACTATCGAAATCCTGACTTCCTGCTGCACGCTGTGAGTTATCAGGACATTGATCAAATAGGGTCTTGCTTCAGTAAGGATGTGTTTGACCCTCATGGATATGATGAAAGTGACTATGCTGATGCAATAGGTCAACAACCATTTCCTTCTATTTTTATTCGTATGTTTTGCATGAAATATATGGGTACATGCGTGTGCGTGCCTGCAGTAATAATATCTCATTTGCTTCCTATTTGTGTAATCAAGTACAGAAGCTGACAGGAGACTTGAAATGGAGAGGAGGGAGCAAGAAAAGAAGAATCCAAAAGTCGAGTTTGTTTCTGGTGGAACTCAACAAGCAGCCTTACTTGCTGCTGCAAAAATTAGCATGTCTGTTTCAGGTATATCCGTATGTCAACATTTCTACACTGAAGTCAATGCATGATTACTGATAAGCACCAAGTCTGGAAGTATGCATTGCTATGTAGCATTAATGTTTTCCCATAGAGATTTGTTGTAACTATACGAGCAAAATTGGCCTTACTGTGTGGGTGAATTGCCATTTTGTGCAGGTGTTCCCAATCTGCCTTCGGGTGGATCACAGTCAGTATCAGCTCATGCTATGGCTAGGGAGGGTAGGCAGAATAAAAAATCAAAATGGGATAAGGTGTGGTTTAGTGTTATTCTTTCAAGCCTAGTAAAAGACGTATCGACTTCTTTTCTCCTTAACGATTCGATCCATTTATAGGTGGATGATGACCCAATGACTGCAACAGTGGGTGGGCAGGCCACTCAAACCGCTGCCCAGGCAGCAATGCCACATACAGCTAATGTTGGACCTGGATATTCTACTTTCACGTGAGTTTTATGTGGTTTCAAATCATTATTATCACCCTTTTCCTTGTTCATAGTGTGTAGATTGCTCCTCGAGTTTTACTGGTTGTTTTTTGCTGTCTCCATGCGTAGTTTTTTTTTTTTTTTTTTTTTTTTTTTTTCCGTATATGTCACTAGTATGATGCTTCAAGCACCTAGAGGGTTTTCCAAGTTGTCATAGATGAATTATGATGTTGATTTGTTTAGAAGTTTACAAAGGTCGTAAGGGATAAGAGTAAGACTACAAGTTCAAGTTCGTTATATGTGTTTAAATTTGATTAACGACCATGTTTTTGACTTTGATTTAGTACTTGCACGTTGTAAATATTGCAGGCAACAAAAGCGTAGAGAAGCGGAAGAGAGAAGGTCAAGTGAAAGGAAGGTAGACCGGAGATCTTGATCTATGCAGTAAGCAAAGGCAATGGTGCTCTCAGGAATATCAAGTAGCGGCTGATGGTAAAAAACTCTCGTCTAATTCGTATCCTGTACGTCCCCATAGAATGCAATACCAAGTTTCGGTAGCTCTTCTTGCTCATCTGCCCGATAATGTTATTATTGGTATGAAGTGAATAGGTTAGAAGGTACATTGTGAATTCTCTTGCATGACACTGGTGTTGCCAAAAATGGCTATGGATGAACAAGATTCAAATTTGAAATGAAATATGATTCTGCCCGAGAAAACGGATAGAACAAGTCTTAAGAAATGAAAGACAGGTCACTGGTGACTCGGGTGAGTGAAATTTGCACTTTCCTTAGTATCTCGAGACTTAAAGATTGGTTTGTGGTGAAGAGAAGTTTCATCTATTATTTTTAGTAGTTTTATCTGAGCAGTGCATCAAATAAGCAAACGGCTTTTCATGAAATTCAATTGGGAGAAAGACGTTGGAGAATCACAGGTTGGGAATCTCTTGCTGCAACTCGATTGGAGATTGGCATTTGGAGTGGAAGAAGAGAAATTGGGAATGCAAGAACATCCGGGTTATTACAACGAGGAAGACTCCTCTTCTTGCTACAATCACTCCAAGGATCATTGATTGATGGTCATAAGCTCAATTGATAATAAGATGAATAATGTTACATTTTCTTGATTTATTTTTGTGATTGATGTTGATGAAATTCTAATATCAGTATATGATAATGTGTAGCGTGCTTATAATTTATCTTTAGGAGAAGTTGTGTTATCCTCTACAACTTCGGCTACCATTGAGATGAGAGAGTTGTTTGAATCACTATCCAATGATTTGGTGTCTCGAACCGCTTCGGGGATGAAGCATAGAGAAATTAGACACGGTGTTAATTTCGTGGCGTCGGATTTGATTGGGAGGTTTTCGATTGTGGATTTTATACCGAGCTTGGGTTGAATTGATTGGTTGAATGGGGCTCATGGTAGAGCCAACAAGATTATCAAAACCATTGATGACTTCCTTGAAGGAGTTATTGTAGAGCATTGTGAATTGAGTTGTAATATTGGTGCAACTACTTAAGGGCTTCGTTGATGTTCTTCTTGGTCTTCAAAAGGATGAGCAACATATACTTCTTGATAGAGATAGCATCAAAGGTCTCCTACTAGTAAGTAGTATCTATGTAAATGATCTTAAAACCATTACTATTAGCTTATTTGTTATTAAGTAGTATCTATGTAAATGATCTTAAAACCATTACTATTAGCTTATTTGTTATTAAGCTGAACGAGCCGAGTTTTAACATGTTTATGCTCAACTTGTTCAATTAAATGAAGGAGTCCGAGCTGAGCTGAGCTCGATCGAAATGATCGGAACTCACCTAATATAAAATCACCACTAAATATTGACTGGTATAATCATCTTTAGGATTGTTATTTGGGTCAAATTAGCCGAGCTTAAAAATGTGATCTTGCTAGGCTTGTTTAGAATGTGAACGAGATTGAGTCAAGTTCGGATAACTCGGCTAATATGACATCACTACTCAAGGTTGACTCATCAATAATCTTTAGAGTTGTTATATGAGCTGAGATCGAGTAGTCGGCTCATATAAGGGTCATAGTTTTATATTGCCTCGATTATTATGAAAACCTGCCTTCGGAAAGTGGTTGAGCTTTCTAATTGATCCGAATTACCCGAACTCGAGAAGTTCCGCTCTAGAACGATCTTAGTATTATATCCGACTACTATTATGAAAACCTGCCTTGGATTCTTAGATATCCGACGACTATAAGACACATGAGTTTAGGATGATTACATTTGGGTATGGAAAACGAGGTTAAATCCCGGAGGAATGTTCGCCATGGCGACCATGGAGCTCGTCATGGCGAATCTTCTACTGAAGTTCGATTGGAAAATGATGCTCGTCAAGAGCACCCATGTCTCTGATAGCTATTTCCACATCCTCAGCCGTAAAGAGAGCAATCAGGTCCAAACATTGTGCATCAGAAATACCAGTAAAGATTTGCACAAGTTCGGGGAGATCATATCCTTTTTGTGTTATCTTACTTGTATAAATTGATCTCAATGTGATTAGTTGTACATACTGCTGTATCTAAACAGCCTTTGTACATGAGCTAAAGATTTCAGTTGACTAGCAGTACCATCATTTACAGTTATAAGGATGGTGATGATGAAGAATCGATTTTCCTTTATTTTAGTATCCATTTTCCTAACAATTCTCACCATCCAAAACCATGTTCAAGTATCAGGGTTCCCACTACACACGGATTCAAGATGGATTGTCGACGAAAACGGGTTTCGGGTCAAGCTTGCTTGTGTCAGCTGGCCATCTCATGTGGAAACAGTGGTTGCTGAAGGGCTAAGCAAGCAGCCAATAGGAGCAATTTCTAAGAAGATCATAGCCATGGGGTTTAACTGTGTTAGACTCACTTGGCCTATCTACTTAGCCACTAATGAGTCATTGGGGTCACTTACGGTTCGACAATCTTTTCAAGGGCTCGGCCTTAATGAATCCATTGCTGGATTGATGGCTAACAATCCCTCCATTGTTGACCTCTCCCTTCTTGATGCTTTCCAGGTTCCTTCCTTCATCTACATTTTAGAAAAGTTTTCTATCCTTCTTCTTTACTTTTTAACTAAATAGGAGTGAGAACAAATCCCGATCTTTTCCCTGTTTTGACCACTTCTCAATCCCGATGAAATTTCATAAAAAATAGCAATTCCTTCCCGCTAACAAATATTTGGGACGAGATGAAACAAATTTGCATTATTAATAAAGTTACATAAATATTTGAAAAAAGAAAAAATTAATTTCAAAAAAATAATCACCCTATCGCCTTAAAAATAAATAATTTTATAGGAGCCTTAAAAATAGATAATTTTAAAAGTAAGAACTGTATATTGTAAATCTGATGGTTTTGGGAATTTGGTAAAAATAAATAATTTTAGAGTGACAGTTTTATACTATATGGTTATTTGGCTTAAATACTGAATTCATACTGAATTCTGAACGTGTCACGTCTGCAATCCATAGACTACTTTATCATAGATATATAGATTTTGACTCGAGTATTGGGATTTTATGTGCAGGCTGTGGTGTCTGGGTTAGCAGACAACACAGTGATGGTGATCCTTGACAATCACCTCAGTAAACCAGGTTGGTGTTGTAGCAGAACTGATGGGAATGGTTTCTTTGGGGACCAATACTTCAGTCCTGATCTCTGGTTGCAGGGCTTAACAAAGATGGCTACCTTGTTCAAAGGTCAGCCCTATGTGATTGGGATGAGCCTAAGGAACGAGCTTCGTGGTTCTAGTCAGAACGCCGAAGATTGGTACAGGTACTGATTAATGATTATAAAAAAAATCACAGATTTTTCTCATTACATGGTTCCTTAATCCTTCATTGATGTAAATGGTCAAAATTAACTGAAAAACATAAACAAGGTACATGGAAGAAGGAGCAGAAGCAGTGCACGCGGCAAACCCAGATGTGCTTGTGATCCTCTCGGGCCTAAGCTTTGATGCTGACTTATCTTTCCTGCAAAATCAACCAGTGAATCTCAACTTTTCTGATAAGCTAGTGTTTGAGGTTCATTGGTATTCTTTCACTGATGGGCAAGCATGGCAAGACGGGAACATGAACGATGTATGTGGAGAAGTGAGGGGAAACGTGATGAGGAAGACGGGTTTCTTGCTTGATCAGGGCTTGCCGTTGTTTGTGAGTGAATTTGGTATTGATCTGAGAGGCGGAAATGTCAATGACAATAGGTTCTTAACTTGCTTCATTGCTTGGGCTGCTGATCTTGACTTGGATTGGGCGTATTGGGCCCTCGCTGGAAGCTACTACTACAGGCAAGGCGTCGTTGGCATGGAGGAATTCTATGGTGTTCTTGATTGGAACTGGTGTGAGGTGCGCAATTATTCCTTCTTGCAAAGAATCTCTGTACTCCAAACTCCTCTGAGAGGTACCTCGAGCTTATCTCTTTTCCATCAGGTTCATTCCCAAATGGAAACGCGCGCTGATCTTTGAATATGTTTTGCAATACAGGTCCAGGAGTATCAAACAGCGAGCTGCACAAGATTATCTTTCACCCAGCAACAGGAATGTGTGTCTTAAGAAAGTCAGTATTCGGCCCGTTGTACTTGGGCCCTTGCTCGAAGTCTGAACCGTGGGGTTACACTCCTCAAAAGGCATTGACAATTAAGGGAACATACTTCCATCTGCAAGCAGTGGGAGAACATAAGGCAGCAAAGCTGGCATTGGCCGGGACATATGCCGGAACAAGCTGGGAACCCATCTCTCAATCTCAGCTTCATCTTTCTACAAAGCTGGGTGATGGCAGCAACGTTTGCTTGAATGTGAATTCCAATAACGAGATCATTACAATCTCCTGCAATTGCCTGGCAAAAGACAAGGATTGTGATCCACAAAGCCAGTGGTTTAAGATTATTGATACTGCTAAAAAGATTCGTTAAAGATTGTTGATACTACTCGTATTCATTATATTTTAATTAGAGTTTCACAAGGCTAATGGCCTATACTTATGGCAGCACTGATGTCAAATGTAGACTTACATATCAATGAAATGCAGCATACATACTTGCATTTGATGAAGATCATGTCAAGTTAGTGTATCACAATGACCATAGTGAATAATCATCAGGGTAAGTTAGTTTCAAGATCTGAAATATAAGAAGAGGTAATCATTGAATGCATTGTAAGCTGCAATAGCCAAATGTCTCATTCTGGTAAAGATGACAAAGAAGAATGCAGCATGCATACTTGCCCATGATGAAGATATTTTTATTCATGGGCTAGTATTCGTGCATATTAGCACATAAAGGCATTACCAAAGTTTCTGAACCGAGAAGTTGATCAATGAGATTGACCCATGCTTCATTTGCTGTATTCCTGCCATATTCTTCAACAGCATGTGGCCTGAAAGTTCAGAAATGGTTACATGAAGGCTATTAAGCACCTCATAGCAATTAGGTACGGTACCACTCTTCCATTTATACATAATAAAGATCGATAAAGAAAAGCAACAAACATGGATAGAAAGAGAGCAAAGTCCAAAACGCAATATGCAATATGCATTATGGTGAGCTGTTTTTCCGTTTAGATGCAGATGTCTCAATCCTTTCATTAAACTTAGGAATCTTTACAAATCTGTCCTTTCCACATTTTTTTAGTATCTTTTTAATCATTTGAAAGTTTTGGAAATCCCCCAAAAATGCAACTCTTTCAAACATGGAAAAGTCATTCCAACATCTTTTTTACACATTTGAAAGTTACTTTGCAATGATCATTTTCATTCACAATCTGTTCTTTTCCCAGCTGGCGTGTGTGAACAGGGTGTTCCATTTGGATACTGTCCTAGATGAAGGGCTAAACAAGCAACCATTAGGAGTGATTATCTCAGAGGATCAAAGCTAAGGGGTTTAACTGTGTTAGGCTCACTTGGCCGCTTTACTTAGCCTGTTAGCCACTAATGACTCTTTGGCCTCACTTACTGAAATCATTCCCGGGTTACGGGCTAATAACCCTTCCATTGTTGGCCTCTCCCTTCTTAGTGATTACCAGGTATAACATTCACTTTTACTGGGTATGTTCAGTTATTTATATAAAAAGAAAAGAGAAAAGTAAAGAAAATGATCATCGTTATTCTTAACTGTGTTCGGCTTTCTTAGTTATAACTGCAAGTAGCATGGAAATTCTATGGATTGTTCTTTAAAGACCAACTCTTCAACTCCAAACTCTGGCTTAAGGGCTTAAGAAGGATGGCTAGTTGGCTACGTTGTTCGGAGGCCAATACTACGTAATCGGGATGAGCTTAAGGAACGAGCTTCACGGTTCGAGTGAGACAGAACATCAATGATTGGTACAGGTACCTTTAAAAATAAAATGTTTTTTTTTTTTTTTTTTTTGCTAAATACCATTTTATGATCAAAATTAACCACAAAACTAAACAAGTTACATGCAAAGAGGAGCGATGGCAGTGCACGCAGCAAACTGAAATGTGCTGGTAATCCTCTCTGGCTTAAATGGGATACAGACCTCTCTTTCTTGCACAAAAATACCGGTAAATCTCGCCTTCTCAGACAAGCTAGTGTTTGAAGGAAAATGTGACTAGGAGATCCGGGTTCTTAGTTGATCAGGGCCGGCCATTGTTCATGAGTTAATTAGGGAAGATACTTATTTACAAAGTGGGGTCTAGTTAACTTCTAATAATTCTGCCGACAAAGCACCTCGGCAGAATGATTAGAAGTTATCACTTATCACACAATTCTTCACACAGTGTTGGGAAAACACTTCTTTTAAAATCACAACTGGTGTAATTGAACAGAAAGATAAATTATTTGACAAGTTAATTACTTTGTCCCCACAGATTTAGCTTGTGGGAAAAAGTCTGTTAACTCACTATCAATCTTCTCCATAATTGGCCTCAAAAACAGCTATAGCAGCAAGCCAGTAAGTGACCTTGACCCCCATTGAGCAGTAAAACGATAAATAAAGATAATCCCACTTTAAAGCATTGTTTAACAATGTACCTGAATCTAGATTTGACGTTCGCGGAATGCAGATGGGGTCAGGTCACATGAACCCCACCAGAAACGAAGTAGCTGAAACATAATTACCTTGGTAAATGTGTACCTGAGAACAGCAAAACGTGAATCTCTCAGGTTCTCCACATAAATTTTATAGAGGCGTTATTATTTCGTAGTCACTTCCCACGGTGAAATTGATGCTTCAGCTGGTAGCATCTATACAAATATAAATTAAAAATCAGATTGAGCGGAGAATCCAGAATTGGCTACAAATGGAAGTACAGGAGCATTATCTTAGTATAAATCGTGGCATTAGAAGAGCTTTATCATCTTTGGCTACAGCAATCTGAGCAGCTTAAAGGAAAATTTTATATTCTGATTCTAATGACCATCAATAATTTGATCCAACCAACCTCATCACCTCTGAGAAGGATTGCAACTTTCAGCTACGAAGGATGATTAAGCAGGTGTTGAATTATGACTTGGTCTTACTCTGCTTCTCGACAGCACGAAGCTCAATATTACCTCCGCATATAGTCCTCTGGCTCCACAGCAATAAATACTGAATGTCATGTAATGAATTTTCTGACAGTTCTTGTCAGCCATGATCTGGCCCTACGACAACACAAAATCATCCTATTCCTATGTATACAGAGATCCATATTAAAAATATGCAAATGATTACAATTTACAAGTATATAGCATATCGTGTTAATAAAAAAAGTGTCTATAAAACTCAATTCTTCCAACAAAGAGCAGAAACCAATTGACCGGCATTATGTTAGGATAAGCCGTGAGATTTCGACGCACTTATAACCAAGACAGGTTCTTCTTCAAGCATGTTATACATACGACATTAACGCTATATAGTATGCTAAGTTTCTCAAACCGTATTCAAGCAAGATCACACTATCCTGACAGTATTCAAGTTTTATCTCAGTTACAACTGGCCATGTCTCTAGCCAGCCCTCAGCTACCATGTGCAATAACAGTGAACCAATTTTGCAACCTAAAACTGCTTCCTTCTGACATAGAAGTATCATTTATAACAAATGATCTGTTTCCATGTCCGTGGTTGTGGGTAATTACTGATTAGTCAAGTTCAATATTTTCAAGGTAACTGCAAATAGTCCAATACTGTTGAATAAGATGACACAAATGTGATCTACTTGTACATCTTTCAGCATTGATCGCATAAATTGGTACAAAAATCTCGAAGTATAAGATATATTCTAGAAATATACGATTTCAATATGAAATTCCACAATTGGGGATAATCAATTACAAGAAGAAGGTAGCAAACTGACAATTCCCACCATAGTGGTACCAGTTTGAAGGAATGATAAAGACTTTGAAATGAAATTGCCAACGCTGTGGCCCCAAGAGAACGAAATGTAATTCAATCCGAGAAAATAAAATCCGGAAGACGAAACAAATGCAATTGCAGATGATGAATGATTATGAATAACCCTAATTGAGCTTCGAACCATCAAATTGAATAAGGCGATAATGGCAAAATTACCTTACACGAAGCGAAAGTCGAAGATCTCTATCTGCTTGTGGAATGATTATGAATAAGAATAACCCTAGGTTTATATACCCAAAATTTCCCGATATTACACAAAAACGCCATAGTTTCCATAGTTTTACATATCTGTACACAGAATTCATGGAAAGCAAAGCTAGCTTTGTGAATCATATGGGACATCTTCTTCAATACATAAATTAGGTTTCCATTGATTATCTGCAGAGACTGTCTTCTTTAGGCAACTTAAAACATAGAAATTCATTACTGAACAGGACAGTGGACAGAGTCATCTCTCTTACAAGCAACTTTGAACACACATTCAAATCTAACAGCATATATAAAGGAAAAGAAGCTTATACACATGCTCCTCCATTGTTACACACATGAGCTACTAGTCAACCTAGGAACAAAGTTGACTTGAAGTCCATACTTCATATAAAGTGTAGTAGTAACCTTGTTTTCAACCAAATGCCCTTTCTTAACCTTCACTTTGTACCTCAACAGTACAGAAGCAGCCACCATCTTCATCTGCATGTAAGCAAACTTCTTCCCTACACATAGCCTTGGTCCTGCATTGAACACAACATACTTAAACTGATTCTCACTCACAAATTTCCCTTCTTTAATCCATCTCTCTGGCTTGAACTTTCCGCAATCCGGTCCCCATATCGACTCCATCCTCCCCATAGCATACACATGGTAGAACACTCTTGCCCCCTTCTTTACCGGCATTCCGTCCGGATACACGTCGTCGTTTACTGTCTCTTTGAAGTCCATTGGAACTGGAGGATAAAGCCTCATTGTTTCTGATAATGCTGCTTGCAAGTACACCATTTTTTCAAGCTCGTTCGTTTCAAAGATTGTTTCGCCTTGACGAGGCTTGATTATGTTGTTGATCTCTTCTAGAATCTTCTTCTCAACATCAGGATGTTCATGGACTAGCCAGAAGAACCATGTAAGCGCGACGGAGCTCGTGTCCCGTCCAGCCAGGATGAAGCTTATACAGAAATCTCTAAGAAACCGGTCTGAGAAAGCGAATCCAGTTTCGCCATTTTGCTTCAAATCGATCAGTCTTGAAAGAAGATCATTGTGATGATTTTTTATAGTATCAACCTTTCGATTCTTCACAGTTTGATCCGCGAATTCATGGACGACATTAACAGCTTCCTTGAGCTTCTTCTCGATTCCTACATTAAGCCGCCTCAATGTCTTCCACCAGATAGGCGGAGCCAGGAATCTCATAAGGGAATATTCCGTCGCCTCCTCGAACGCCTTTGCAAAGGGAATCTCAGGTAGATCGAGAGCTAGACAACCTGGATCCACACCAAAAGCAACAATGCAAACGTTGTCAAACGTGAATCTCAGAAGCCACTCCTGAAGATCAACGGTCGATTTTATCTGAGATGGATCCAACGTTGCATGTTTATCCATCAAAGGTAATAGCTTTTCATGCACTAATCTCTTCATGGTTTTCAACGAATACTCCATGAATCTGCACTCAAGAAAATCATCAAAAATAAATTAAATCATCTTTTCAACAAAACATAGCTAAATTAAATCATCTTTTCAACAAAACCTGCTAGTGTGCATCTCAGAGTTGGCAAGACGACGCTGCGCCTTCCACGAGTCACCATCGGCGTTGAAGATACCATCACCAAGAAGATCACCGAATCTCTCACGATAGTAATTTCCCTTAGGGAAGTTATGGAAATTAGTTTTGAGCATGTACTCAACTCTAATTGGATCAGAAGTAACAATCCCATGACAGTTGCACCCCCAAATGCCAGTATAACGGTAACTTCCGCCACATTTGATGAGCTCACGAGAGCTCCATTCATGGAGCTCGTTGGAGTGACGGATGAAGGTTGGAAGCATGCCTAAAAGAGGCCATAGCATGGGGCCTTTGGTAATAAGTCTTTGGTGGATGGAGAGGAATATGAAGAGCCCAAGAAATGACAGTAATAAGTCATTCAGGTGTATCTGAGACAGAAACCATCTCGCTGTTGTGAAGAACTCGAGATTCGCCATGGCCGGTAGGGTGAAATCCGATCAAGTATACTTGTCTGTTATATATAGCTAGGTACCATGAAACATATGCAGTGATTGGTGAATTGGTGATTGCTGAGCTGATATATAAAATATACTAATATATAATTATATAGTGTTAGATGAATTACATTAATGAAGTAATTAATTAAAGCTAGTTTGCTCGATTAGCGTTTTGTAGTCTGAATCTACTCAGTCTAGGTCCCCTGAACTATAAATTATTTGACCTAACAATTTTTATCTCACTAATGGATGTGTACGTAACAATCTTACAGCAAGTTAAAGGGTGATATATATATATATATATATATATATGATCGGGTCCGGAACAGGTCAGAATAAGGTTACAGTAAGAAATAAGAACAATTATGGAGCGTTAGATTAAAACACGAAAGTTGAGATTTTACGTCGAAATAATGCATTAATTATTACTTCTCAATGCCGGCATTTAAAACAACGTAATCATGTGTTATAACCTATAAAATACAAGCACGTGTATAGATTATATTTCAATGCATGTACGAGTAGTGATGCACGTATATGTTATATTTTCATATTATAATGCATGCGCGAGTAGTGATTCACGAGTGTAATGCACGAGTCTTGCAAATGTAACGCACGAGTGTAATGCTAGCAAATGGTTAGCACGAGTGACATAAAATTGAAAGGATAAACAAATAATATGTTAAAAGTGTAAATTTATTGCAAGATCAATAGACTAAGTTAAAAAATCATGCACGGCAAGAAAAAAAGCATGCACGATTAGGGAAAATCGGTACCCGTTGCTTCACCATCATTCGGTCAAAAATTGCGAGGATGATGTCGTATATATAATATTGTTAAAAGGTTAAACGTGTCATTTAATTATGGTATTAAATATATTGAATGTTTATAAAGTAATCGTATATTACTTTCCTTACATATATCGATGTAATTAATATACCAAAATAAAATTGTATCATCACCATTGATTTTGTTTAATCGTGTGAGTAAGAGGAACAAACATCTCTTCTCCGGAGAAGTGACTCTTTTCATGAGAGATTTGTTCGCATTACTAAGGGTTGTGATTTTTCCAAATTAATTAACGTTTGTCATATATTTGAACAAAAATTTAGTTGAATAATTGAATATATAAATTAACATTTTAATAATTAGTTATATAGTTGAACAATTTCGAATATAGTTGAATAGTTGACATATTTGGACAATTACGAATATATTTGAACAATTTTTAATTGAACAAATTCATGTTATATTTAAACACTTGTTACTTGATTCAATGATTGTGGATTCTTCCTACTTTTGACTTTAAAATTCATTTCCACTTGAATTCAACCCTATATATATAAGGGTAAGCAGAAAATGAGGGTCAGTTTTTAGAAACCGGCATTCCCAAAGCATCCAAGCGGATGAAGTCTTCAACATCATCTGATAGTCCCTCGTTAGCTCCCGTCCATACGTGGTCATGCAGTGTAAGTCTATTAGTCATAGTGTTGATATTTTTGAAAGTATGATGAGCATTGAAATGCTAAAATCTATAGATTATGATAAAAATATCAGCGATGATCATATATGTCTTTCAATGAAGAACAAATTTGTCCATTTTATTTTTTATATCACTATTATTTTTTTCGGTTATTTATTTAGAATAAGCTGAGAAGCATCTATATACATATATTAAAGCGAAAGCATTTCCTTCAATGTGGTTCATCCTAACTTATTTTATGCCACGTGTCATTTTTTTAGAATTTTGATTTTTTAAAAAAAAACTATATATACATTTACCATATTTAAATTAGTCAATAATGTAATTGTATAATTATCCTATAATAGAAGTTATATTTATCTACTTACCATACATGTCTTTTTATATATCTACACATGTACATAAACATAGTTAAAATATACTAATAGATTTATTATTCTATGATAAAAATTATACCAAAATAACTTTATATATATAGTTATACATATATTTATCTATACTAAATATACTTTTTCATTTTATGTGTAGATGCTAATGTATTTTAATTTTATTAAAAAATTGAAAAAATTATTTTTATTAAACTTCTATCAATTAATCTATATACATATATTAAAGCAGAAACACTTTGTGTCACGTGTCGTGATCTTATAAACTTCACACCACATGTCATTTTCTTGCGCATCTTAATTTTATAATTATAGTAATTAACAAATCAATAAAAAAAAGCAATGATATAGATAATAGATATAATATTTTCATTTATAATTTTATCACAATCTTCAATATATTCTTAAATATCCTTTTCATTATTTTAAAAAAAAATTTCTCACTTTTAATTATAAAATGATTAGATTATTTATTATTCTAACTTTAACGTATATAGTTTTTATATTAATTAGGAAATAATCACTAACTTAAAAATGTATAAATCTATATAACTTACTAAAACAAAGGACACTAAGTCCACATGTCAATCAACTAGGTATGCCACATAGGATTTTTTGTAAAATATTTACTGAAATGCCACTCCTAAAAAATTTATGAGAGATTACTAAATTACCACTCCTAAATAATAGAATCCTAATTACTAAATAAATATTTAAGATTTCTATCTATAAATAATAGAATCCTAATTACTAAATAAATATTAAATATTTACTAAATTTCCATTATTACCAAAAGTTAAATTTAAAAGATTTACTTAATTGCCATTATTATTAAAAGATAAATGTCATTCAACGAGTAATGCCACATCAGATTTTTTGTGAAATATTTACTTAATTGTCATTATTATTAAAAAATTTATTTTAAATAATTAGAAAATTAACCTTGGCCCACATTTTTTTATTTACGGAATTTTTGTTACTAAATAACTACTAAATTAGTAAATTTAAAATAATTTAAAGATTTTTCATAAACTCTTAACTTCTTTGGTAAGTTTTCAAAATAAAAAAATATTTTGTTAGCCAATTTGTTGCTAAATTAATAAATTTTAAAAATACTTTTTTTTGTCACATATTACCCTCAAAAAATTTTAATTTAACAATTGAAATTTTTATTAATACAGATCCTCACATATTTCTCTTTCTACGTAGAATTTTGTTAATTAACAAAAAAATTATGTGTTATATCTATATATATTTATATATATATATTAATTAATTAATTGTCATGTTAATTAACAAAAAAAAATCATGAAATTATTTTTTTATGATCCAATCTCCGGAAACCCCTCAAGTTTGTTGGTCATATTTTTTTAAAATTGATCTATTTTTACGGAATAGTAGATTTTGAATCTTTTAATTATTTTCTAAAGCTTAATTAACACTAATCCAAGTTGTTTTCGAATTTATGGTCATTAATAATTTTTAAATTGTTCTACTTTTTACGGAAAAGTAGATTTTGGTTAAAACTTAATTAAAACATTAATCCTTTTTATTTTTTAAGCCACAATATTTAGAAAATAACCTTATAATGTTCTAGGTTATTTTCCACAATTGTTATAATCTATTTTTAATTCTAATGATATTTTAAACTATTCTAATAATATTTTAAACTATTCTTTTATTCCTCAATTTTGTTTAACGTATCTTTTCACTAAAGTAAAAACTAAAATATGCATGTTAAATTTTAAATTACGCAAAAAAATTAAATCAGTTTTAACAAACTTCAATTCAAATCATAACTGAATTAAAATTTAAAATTATACATAAAAAATCAATTTAGTTTTAACAAACTTTGATTAAAATCATAACCGATTAAAAAATAATTTGTACGTTTTCTAATTAACAAATTAAGAAACTTTAATTGATTGGATGAGATTAGTTGACATGATGGATCAGTTTTTAAAAAAATTGTGTACGTTTATTAATATTAACCTGCTGTAATTTTGAAATATTACAGTTTGATAAAAATATTATTTTTTTTTAGATTTTGTTAGATTTTTATTAAATTTTTTATGTTAAAATTTTCATTTCAGATATAGAATATGTTTTTTTCCTCAAGTTTTTTCGATATTTGTTAAACTTCTCGTGTACGATACAAAAACTTCTCACCTACACTTCGCACATCATTTTACACTATATATGTTGAACACGTCTCCCATGAGCAAAAATAACGTTTTCCTCTTTTTCAAGTTGACCTACGTAATTCTATAACTTCCGGTCAAAACTAATCATATTTCGTTTCTTTTTCAGGTTCGGATTCTGCTTCTAAATTTCCGTTTTGAATATAGCTTTCAGGTACGTGTTTCGATTACGGATTGATCTACTCATTTATATAATTTATCATTTCCGATTTGAAGATAGCTTTCAGGTTAACGTTTGTGGTTCGATTTCATATTAATCTGCTTATTTTTTATAATTTCCGGTTTGCTTGTGTGTCAAACGCTATTCTGATGATCTGAATTGGTCAGACCTGTTAGGGATTCTGAAGTATTTTTCTCCCCGTCGAATGAAGCTCAAGTCAAGATGGCTAGCATTAGAAAAACATGAGAAGATGAGGGTTTTCTTGCTGTCAAGCTAGCACGGGACAAGGAGCTTGCTGAGAAGAAACGGGTTGTGGCAAAGGCAATATTGTGGGTTTTTAATTTTTTAAATATCATAAAATAATTAAAGTTTTTAAGTTTTTTAAATATCATAAATAATTTAAAGTTTTTAACAATCTCGGATTTTGACAAATTTTGTTTGATTACTGAATATTTGATATAATTTTCTTTTGATTTGACTTAACTAATTTTACTTTTTGTTATCAAATTTAGGAATTTACTGTAACAATTAAGTTTATAATTCTTTTTTAAAACGTCTTTATTGTTGTTTTTATAATTTTATTTAAAGTTTACAAGTAAATATATCTGTTAGCCTATAATATCAATTTTTTTTGTTAAGATAAATTTTTTTGGGTCCACATTTAATATAAATTGTTATAGTTTCCGTTTTTCTATTCCTCCTCCTAATTTAAACAAATGAAAAAGTTATTTTATCCTTAAAAATATTATTTTTCTTATTATATTTCAATACAAGCGATAAATAACAAATTATTTTAATAATTAGCATTTCATATTTTATCAACGTACAAGTTTATTACTCCGTATCATAAGAAGCTATTTAAATATGGTCAATATTTACAATGAACGACTCATGACAGTCAAGTAAAATTAGATGTTAATCATTCAAATGAAAAAATATAAAGAAATATTTTTAACAAATACCCAAGGCACGGGATATACACTAGTTTTTATAATATAATTATTACATCTTTTTTTTTTATGGATATTATTTAAAACAACCTAAGATAATTTTGTAATTGAATTTTTTAAATGTTCTCTACTTTAACATTCATATTTTAATTTCGAAATTTATTTATATTTTTTCTTTTGAAAATTTTTATTTCACTTTTATCAACTTTATAAAATAGTCTACTAAAATAAGATATGTAATATTATCTAAATTAGTTTATTTTTATTATTTATTTGAAATTATAATTAATTTAATTATAAGTTTTAATTAATCTTTCGTTAGTTAATTAAAACCATTATGTTACATAAATTTTTTTATAAAAATTTAAAAAATTATAAAATTTAATTTATATCCGTGCCTTGGCACAGGAACTACACTAGTTTATCTTAAATTTATAAGAAAGTGGTTACTGGTTAGCTACTCCTTTCACGTCTTGTATATTAAGGGCCCGTTTGGTTTTAACTCCGGAATCGGTAACGGAATGGAAATGAATCTAGTCAATACGTATACCTTTGTTCATTAAAATTTTTGGAATCATTCTTTGTGTTTTGTAGTAATTGGATGAGAATTTGATTACTTTTGATACCCTATAGGGTAATAAAATGTGAGGAATCAAGTGCATTTTTCATTAAATCATGGGGAATGATTCCATAAAATTTCATGAATATGGATATACATATGGACTAAATTCGTTTCCATTCCGTTTCCGTTTTCGGAGTTGGAACCAAACGGGCCCTAAGAAACTTAGGGTTTGAAATTTGTACAAATCTTAAAAAATAATTGAGGTTATATCGACTAATTCAGCTGTCATATACTCTTAAAGTCGTACTATACCACAAATGAGTGATATGGAGATTTTACTTACTTTCATATTAAATTAATTAGGAGGTGGTTGGACATATGTATCTGCACTAGGTAATACAGTCATATATGAGGAGTACGGGTTGATATTCGAGTTTAATGAGTCGAGTTTTGGTATCAGATTCTATTTGCATAGTTAAAGAGTTAAAAATTAGTTTCAGCAACTCGACTTATATAACAACTTCACATACAATGAAAAACATGTTACTTATAACGTATTTGTGTGAATGTATTGTTCTTGTTCGAAATGGTTTGTTAAGGTAAAGGGAAAACAAATTAATATATTATCGTATTTGCATGTGTGTATTCGTGTATACAATCTCATCTCTTGCTTCATAATCATCAACTTAATTAAATATAAGATAAATTTTGGGCGGTTTATGTACTTTTGACTTTTTTTAGATTGTGCCCACGAGTTTTTCAGTTTCTGAATTGTGACATTAAACTTTATAAATTTCCGAAATATACCATTCATAAATAAACGTTTTTCAGATAAAAAGAAAGATAATCGTTAGTTACTAATTATTGTTAATAGAAAATTTTAAAAGTATAGAAATTTTTTTAAAGGAATAACTTACCATTTTGTTCCCTTAAGGGTATAATCCGAAAATGTCTAAAGTTCAAGGGTACCTTCTAAAAATTAAAAATTCGTTAAATATAATCCAGAAAAGTCAAAAGTATCGGATACCATCCGGAATTTTCCTAAATCTATTATATACAACTATACCTCTAATTAGTTATACTGAAGTCTAATGGAGAACTTGGCTAATGAAAGTTCTCATATTAAATCATAGGAAATAGTTCACCTGAGAACGAGGGTTAACGTGAGAATCAAGAATAACTCACGTTTTGTTGTCAATATTGGGGATTTTAGTATCTTCAATACTCGGTTGCTTGTTGTATAGTGTATAGTGATAAGTGTGAACTTATGTCATATAAATGAGTTAGACTCGTTATAATTTGAGTGGAAAAGATATAGAATACTAAGGTGCTTGAACAAACAACATTCATAACCATATTATGACCAAGTGGAAATGATTGTTCTATCTTTGCTATTTTTATCAAGAACGAGGGAATATAAAAACATACATATAAAGAAGTATTGCTTGAATCTTGACTTAACGTACAATATTCGTATACATACAACTTTCCTTCTGCAATACAGTGGACTTTAACATCTCTCTATTATATTTATCAAGAACAATGAGAGAAAAGAAAAACATACATATAAAAGAAGTATTGATTGAATCTTGGCCATAGATCGAGTGAAACTAGTTGGTTTAACCCGGGTCACATGGCCGGTCGGTAGAAAAGCGACTATGCGATTCAATTGGATATAATCAAGTCATTCATCTACTAAAAAAAACAGTATCTTTCAATTTCTTCCCTTGTCAAATTGTTCTATATGAGATTACTGCATTTAAGATAGATCAAATGTTTTTGTCAAGATAAAAACAATGCAACAACTTCTCAAGAGGTCATTCATCTTAGTACTACTCTTACCCAAATTCATCTTGGTACTACTCTTACTCAAGCACGCTTAACTTCGAAGTTCTGATATCATAAAATTCGGTGCATTAACACTAGGATGATCAACCCATCAATATTTAAGCACTATACTAAGCTACTATAAAAAAAGGTTAACACTAAAATAGAATATAGGATGGTGAAGTGCTCCTCAAGTAGCAAATTAGCGAGTAAAGAGACTTTCTTTTGGCATAAGCTAGGAGGAGGAGGAGGCCATTACATTTAATTACATAAACTAACACCTACCTAAGGGGACCTTTCTCTTTTGTATTCATGTGGCCTTTGCATTGAATTGAATGGTAAGGAAATGGTTGGAGAGTACAAGGGCGGCTGATCAAGGCATAAAGGGCAAGTATAATCTCCTAGTTTTTTTCACTTTAGTGCATGCAATCACCTATGAGTCATTTAGTTTACTTATATGGGTTCATTGATGATGACTCTTCCATCCTCTCATCCTTGTCTACTCATTCGAGTTCAGCTCCATTTAATTGCATAAACCCAAACACAACGTGAATAGATTAGGGACTCGTTTGACATGAGGGCAAAAATTAGGTTGAAATCAGACATTAATCAAATCAAAAGTCATCACAAAAATAAAGAAGTGTGACAACAATAACCATCAAAAGATCTAATTCCTCTACAAAACAAAGATAAGCCCTAAAAAAGTGTAACAAAAAATTTGGAGGGCACGACTGACAAGCAAAGTTAAGTGAAATAAGTCACACTCCCGAAAATACTTAAGAATCAAGGGCTGAAAAACGATGAAATTACTCATTTTGTACAACGAGTTGTCCACAATCTCGTTCCGCTGGAACTATTATAGATGAGTTTAAAAAAAAAACTATAGGGAAAAAAGTAAAAGCTAAAAAAGTAATTAAAAAATTAGAGGTAGGTTGAACATAATCATGCCCTTAAATTAATGTCTTACTCTAGGTTGAGTGAGCAAAACCCTATAATGTAAAATAAAAATAAAAAATGATTTTTTTTTTGGAGAGATGAACATAATTCAGCCTATATATTACAGTATGATGGCTGAAATTAATTTAACTCTTCGATTAAATTTGTTCTTCAAATTCAAGATAACGTGAGCCATCAAAGTTTTCGTTTACAACTTCACCGTAACAAGACCCTTTTTTATGCTAACAAACATAAAGACTAGGTTTAAGTAATTTTGAAATTGACATCTAATTCTGTAGAATTTACACCAAGTGAGTCAAAAAACACCTTAATTTTCAAATACTTCTCAACTTTTTTCCTAGAATTTATCCATTTGTTCATCGAAAATCTATTTTAATTCAAGGTTTTTAAATTATGTTCTTTGGACACAATAGTTTTTTGTTTCTTTGAATTATATCCTAATTAAAATATAGAATTGAAATTGCATGCAGTACTTCACCTAGTGAAAATAACCCGCTTGAGAATTTAACCTACCAAACCCAAGTGCAATTGGTGGAATCACTCGTGTAATGTCAACTCCCCTGGAACACGTTTGGAACAATTTCAAGGATTTGGTTTAGAATGAAAAATGACTCAAAACTAAACCCATTCATATCTGGGTTCGGACTGGTTTTATAAAATATTAAGCCCGTTTATTCAGACCCGGACCGGGTCCGGCTGCCAGGCCTGAAATGGATGTCGTGTCCGTCCGGGCAGACGGGTCGGGCACCGGATACACTTTTTCAATTTTTTTAAAAAATGTTTTAATATGATTTAATATATATATATATATATAGATATATATATATCTCTAAAAAATTTTATGTAAACGATATTAATTTTATTATAATTATACTAACCCCCTTTGGTTAGAAGTCCGGAAACGGATATGAATCTAGTTCATATGCTTACCTTATTTATGAATATTTTTTGGAATCATTCATTATGGTTGTATGTAAAATGTAGTTGTTTCCCTATAGGGGATCAACACTAATCAAATTTTACTACAATTACTTAAAACCACAAGGAATGATTCCACAAAATTTCATGAATAATAGCATACATATGGACTAAATTCGTTTCAATTTCCGGAGTTGGAACCAAACGGGCCCTAAATGTTTTATATTTATACTTAATATTTATAATATATACAATATAATATAGAGTGTTTAGGGTAAATAGGTAGTTTATGCATCTTGGTGTATAAAGTAGGCACTTTTTGTTTTCAATTAACAAACTAGGCACCATATTTTATGTAGAAAAAGATAAATTGATAAATATTAATTGATATTGCCATAAATGTTAATATTCTATCTCCTTAAATATATAACGGATTTGGCAAATTAAAATAATTGATAAACTAAATTATTACGTCAAATTAGGAAAGAAATTATAACAGCTCCTAAAATAACTCCTCACATAAATACAGCAATCTTTCATTATTCTTTTTCGTCTACCTTTCTAATCTCCATTTTTTCGATTTTAAGAAACTCGAATATCGTCAATGGAGGTTTGTTCTTTAATTATTTATTTATTTATCATAATAAAAGAAATATGTTGTTATTAATTTCGTGGTTATGTACATATGCTGATACATAATTCTTGCGACTTTCTACATAACGATTACGTTTATGTAGTACAAGTGTATGTCATTTTGACAATGTTTGGTTACACAAATTCGTCATTTACAGAATGTTTGGTTATACAAGTATTTTATGTATTAACATTGTGTAGTTGAAATTGTGTAATTGAAATTATTTACATTGTGTAATTGAAATTGTGTAATAGAATATGTATGTCCAATGCATTTTATGTAACTGATATTTGTGTATTATGTATTAACATTGTGTAATTGAAATTGTGTACGGACATTGTGTAATTGAAATTATGTATAAAAATTATGTATTAAATATTGTGTATCTGCAAAAGAATACACGAAATTTTACACAATCTTTTAATTATTATAATTAAGAAGAGAAATAAGAATATTTAGTTTCCCGATTTAACAAAATTTATAAGAGAATCCTTAAATTTCCATAATTTTGGCCACATCCACTCAATTTTATCTTTATTTTTTAATTGTAAAAATAGGGTGCCTAGTTAGTCTACAAGTTACAAAAAGTGCCTTATTTCACCAATCTTCTCTATAATATATATACCCGAGTCAACGGGCCGGAATTTTCGGGTCAGCCGGGTCTAGGTGGTGTCGGGCGGGCTTAATGGGTCAGACTTATCGGTTCAATCAGGATTCTTCCTCTGTTCATACCCGCCTATTTTTCCGGACCGAACGGGCTGCCCGGATCTAAACATATCTACTCAAAACCGATCAGTGAATCTGATGTGTGGTTAGAACGAGGAATAAACTATTCCTCGAGTGACATAAACCATGTGTTCTTCGTAGGATAAGAAACCGACAATGTAGTTTTGCCTAATGCATAAATTGGTAGACAAGGATGTTAATCTACCAACTATAGGACTCTTGTACTTGAGTTGTTGGCAGTTGGAATAGCTACACACAAATGGGTCATCTTGTGTTAGGTGTTAACCCACTTGTATTTTGGAAGGGGAAAAAAAGGTAGACAAATGTATCATTCAAGGACATAACTTTGAGAAAGTAACGGTGACACTGAAGTGCTAACCAAGTTAGAAGCGATAGAAAAGTCAAGAATTGAAACAATAAAAGATTGCTGATTACCTTTGGCATCTCCAAAGGATGTCCATGGAGCAACTTCTGCTTTGCAGCTTACTTCTTTTCTGCATTACAAGTAGAATTGTGCCCGCCTCAACGGGTGGTAGCACAAGCCTTCAGCCCTATCCAGACTAGAACGGCCACCATGAAGCCGGGTTTGGACGAATACGGACAAGGGCTCAAACCCATTCAGCCAAAGAAAGTACAAGTATCAACATCTACTGATTTTTGTGCAATGGTTGTATCTTTTATATTCAGGGTCATCCAATGAGTTTTGGAGACCCCGTGTCAACATTTTTATTATCAATTTTAAAAATTATGTTTTATTAGAAAAAAAAAAAAAAGCACAGAGACAAAAGACTTAAAAAAAATTTAATAAAAAATACATGAAAAATGACAATAAAAATTGAAACATGATCGTTCTTTAACTTAAAATATATTTTTGGAGAAAAAAATAAACAAAAATGGAGATAAAAATAAATACTATGAGGCTCTATATTGAGTTTTATCCATTATGACAAGTACTCTTTTGTTTCATAAAAGACATAAAAATAAATGCTACGAGAAAAATTGGGGTATGTACTGTTGGACCTAATGGCACCCCTTGTTGGACGGGTCTGTTTATATTTAATATAAAAAAAATCAGTTTTGTAAGAAAAAATCCAGACGCAAAATAGTAGAACTATATAGAGAAAATTGGTGTAGAAGGGCCCTTTTTGTATCCATGATACAAAATAGGCCCCTCTATTTTTCTTCCAAAAAATAAAGCTAAAAGAAATTATAAATCATGGATAATAAGATAGTTAATTAAGGGCAAATTAGTAATGTAGCATAATAACTACCTAAAAGTTAAAGATATATTAAATTAAAAAAAGGCAACAGCATGATACACCAATTTGTTAAAGTTAAATCCATAAAAAAGGCAACAACATGATACGGTATCTTCGCAACCTCCATCTTCAACGGAACCTCCATTGGATCGTGATATTCTCCATTCGCAACCTCCATCTTCAACGGAACCTCCATTGGATCGTGAGATTCTCCATTCGCAACCTCCATCTTCAAATCGTGAACTTCGACCGTCTTCAACCTCTTGTTTGATCTATTCTTTGTGTAACAACAATCAATTCTTGTAAGTATTCCAAATTCTCTCAACAATATACCATTTTAATGGCTTTGATTTTGGTCCAAACCAAAAATAGTTGATGAACGTTTTCCCTAAAATCCATACTCAAAACCGCCATTGTTGATCTTTAACTACATGGCCTTAATTTTGAAATTATCCATTTCTGTGAAATTTATGTATTCGAATCAACAGTGATGAAAGATGATGTACATAATTTTAAGCAGATACATAAAAATCAACGCCACATAAATTTAACAACTACATAATATTAGCAGATACATAAATTATGTTCGTCACTTTCGTCATTACTGACACATAAATTTAACAACTACATAATATTAGCAGATACATAAATTATGTTCGTCACATTCATCATTACTGACACTCAGCACATAAAAATCAACGCCACATAAATTTAACAACTACATAATATTTAGCAGATACATAAATTATGTTCGTCACCTTCGTCATTACTGACACATAAATTTAACAACTACATAATATTAGCAGATACATAAATTATGTTCGTCACCTTCATCATTACTGAGATACATAATTTATGTATCTGCTAATATTATGTAGTTGTTAAATTTATGTACGGGACCACGTTTACAAGGAAAGTATATTTGATATCCTAACAACATCCTAATTTGTAGGGGACATCCTAATTTGTAGGGGACCACATTAAATAACCATATTTATTTAAAAAATTGCCACATCATATTAATTTGTAGGGGACCACATTAAATAACCATATTTATTTAAAAAATTGCCACATCATATTTTTTATTTCCAGCAGGGGTATCAATTTATTTGGGAATTAATCTTTATCATAAAATTACTAGGGGCCTACTTTATCTACATTTTTACAAAAAAGACTAGTTAATCTACATTAATACATAATTAGCCTACTTCCCCTTTTATCTCAACTATATATCCCTGCTCTAAAAACGGTAAGTTCTATTCGTACCCACATAAACATGCTATTCGTACCCAGTATCCGACTACGCCTCTCGTAATCGTAGTCGATACTCAGAAAGTGACTACGCTTGCGAGACGCGTAGGCGTAGTCGAAGTTATTCTCTTTTTTTTTGAATCAGAAAGTGACTACGCTTGCGAGAAGCGTAGGCGTAGTCACTTTCTGATTCAAAAAAAGAGAATAACTTTGACTACGCTTCTCGCAGGCGCATAATGGGTACGAATAGCATGTTTATGTGGGTACGAATAGCAAACTCGTCTAAAAACGGAAGCACAAGAAAATATGCTCTAGATATGGTTTTGGTCCAAGCAAAGACCTTTAACTGGGGATATATTCTTTATGTTGGTCCATGAACAAATAACGTGACAGTACACTCACCTTTACTCAACATATGGCGTCTATATGACTGATTACATAGACAGGAAGTCAAGAGCATGACCAAACAAGCTTTCTGCAGCTTTACTTGAGGATATTATCCCATTGTATTGATCTCCAAGGCACTGTAAAAGGGCCGAAGTTATATAAGATACTACATTATGCTACATATGTTCACATCTATTTGACTAGAGAGAAAAGGAAAAAAAACCATGAATTATCTATGGAGTGAAAGCTTTGCTGAGAATGTTTCGTTCCCGTTGAGTGAAGATATTCTCATTCAGAAAATTCTATTTACGCATGACCCAGATGGTCGTTTTCTTGACTCTGAGCTTTGCCTCCGAGCTGTGGAAGCTGTCATGAATCATGCTTCAGCATCTGCAGTAAACAACCAATCATTTTATGTCTTAAATCACCAAATGTATATGAAAAAAGCTAAGTTTTTAGTTTTTGATTGAATACAATGCTTTCAGGTGCCTAGACAGGAGCCATATTGCACAGAGATATGCAGCATTGAAGTAGACGGATCCGAAGAACCATTGGGACACACCATAGACAGGGTCTCCCGTGAGGTTAGTCTCGTTGCTTTGAATTCAAGTGCAAACGAAAATATATGCTGCTAAACACAATTTCCAATGGTAGATATTTTCCCTGCAAAATGCAAAAGAAGATATGTGCACAAAGCCATTGGTCTTGTTTGAATTGCTGAGCAAGTACAGCTGGGATGCAAAATTGACCTTAGTGTTATCAGCATTTGCCATGATCTATGGAGAATTTTGGGTCATTATTCAAGCACAAGATTGCAACCCATTAGCATCAACAATTTGTCTACTCAAGGAACTGCCTACAGCATTGCAAAAATTTGAACTCATCTTTAAAGCAGTAAGCCTTTTAGTTAAGGCTATGGTGGCACTGACAAGGATAATCATCCATTTTGAGCGGCTACCAATTACAGAACTGAATGATGACCGGATCAGTACAACAAAGTCGTTTGTATATGTAGCTGCTTACTGGATTTGTAGAAGTGTCTTGATCTGCAATTCAAAGCTTGCAGACATAAAGGCCTCAAAGGATTTGCAAGTGCATGTTCTTTTCCTAACCTAAATAAACTTTATTTAGTTTCAATGTGCCTATAAATTGGGAAGAAATAAATTCTAACACAGCTATTGTCATGAGTACAGGTCTGAACTTTCGCTATCAGATATAGTATGGGAACTCACAAGCCTGGAACAAAGGATGAGAAGAATCAGTGATGAACTGAAGTTGCAAGTGAATACCTGCCAATGTGAAGTAGGTTAGCAATCAGTAAATTATATGACCAGTACTGGTTTTTTACCAACTGAAGTAAAATTTCTTTCAACTTGTTTTTTTCCCAGGTCTAAAGATCAATCAGAAATTCCACAAAATCTCAAGCAAGACACAAGATGACAACCAAAAGATGCTGAGAATGCTATTCTCTTTGAAGGATGACATGCCATTAAAGCATTCTTCCTCGCACGGAAAGGTATCTGCCAACTACAATTAAAGCAAAGAAAGTTATTTTACTGAACAAACTAATATTCAGTATTATGTTCACAGCTAGGCTTTACAGAACTTGCAAAGAAAGTTATTTTACTGTTGATCTCAACACCAGAGATTCTTCCAATAGACGAGTTGTTTTTGCTGGTTCAGCAAATATACGACCACCCTCTGCGTAACAAGTTAAATGAAGGCTACGAAATCGTATGGATCCCGATTTCAACTTCTGAAAACTGGTCAGATCATGATATGATAACTTTCAACTTCCTATCAAACTCTTTACCTTGGTACTCAGTTAGAAGACCATGGTCACTGTCTCCGACAGTGATAACACTTATAGAAGAAGGGTGGAAATTTAAAGATCAACCAATAATTGTTACACTAGATCGAGATGGTCAGGTTATACATTCAAATGCAATTCATATGGCATGGATCTGGGGCGCCGGAGCATTCCCCTTTTCGATTTCAAAACAGGAGGAGTTGTGGAGACATGAGAATTGGACACTCAAACTTCTAGTTGACAGTGTTAGCCCCTTGCTAACTGTGTCAGTAAGAACTCAACTTCAAACTTCTATGATTTTTTTTCCTGTCTAGTTTCACCTGTTGATCACAATTCAGCTGAATTTCAGGCAGAGAAAGGACGAGTTATCTGCATATATGGTAGCAACAAACCTGATTGGATCAGAGAGTTCAATGTTAAGATGAAGGAAATTCAAAGTTCAGTTGAGCAGCTTGAAGTTGTTTATGTTGGCAAGAAATGCCCTGATGAGACAGTAAAAAATATAATCGCCAACATAAACAAAGAGAAACCAAGTGGCAGTTTGACTTGGAACAGTATGCAGCTGTTCTGGATTCGCTTAGGGAGCATGAGAAGATCAAAGCACGAGCAAGGAGAGACTGCAAAAACAGATCGTATTCTAAGAGAAATTGAAGAGCTCATTGAAGATAGTGAAAATGATAATGTAAGTGGTTGGATGATAGTCGGTCGAGGTAATTCAACAAATACTCTAAAACTAAAAGGGCAAGAGGCAATTAAAGCCTTGAGTCTTTTTCCAGTGTGGCAAAACCAAATGCCGAAGCTGGGATTTGTGGATGCAATCAGAGTTTCTCTAGAAACTCAGTCTGAACAACCATGTTATCATTCAAGAATCGTCAAACAGGACGAATCAACAGAAGAATCACTAATCTGTGAGAATTGTAAGCGGCCCATGAAGAAATTCATCGTTTTCGACACAGCATAGAAATTTACTTATACATCTGACTATAATAATGTCTCACATATATACCTTCTAACCAACTGATAAGCAGCTTGAGTTGTAATAAATTTGAATTGAGCAGAATATAAGTTCTTGCTTTGTCAGAGATAGTTTTGCATTACATGGCTTTGCATATCCAACGAATCATATGATCTTTACCGATGCAATCCCAAATTTTCGGTCCAAACACTTCTCAAGCGTCTCTCCTTCAGTATATTTTTCACAATTTGCATTAGACATTGCATTCAACTATAGAAGTTTGAGAACAATGTTTAACAATCTCTAAATCCATCAAACTTCAATCTCAACCAAAATCCGTTAGAAAAATCAAATATGTAAAATAATTTGCAAGACACTCATGGCTCCATAAAAAAAATAGATCAGGATTAAAAAAAAAAGGGGGCATTATTGAATTAAAAAATAAGCTTAATTTACCAGACTTGGGGAAAGTAATGCAGCTATGGCAGCAGCAAAATACAACTCCCATTTGGCTATTGTGTTAATTTTTGCTTCTGAAACATGAATTTCCACCAATGAATAGGAGAGTTCACAAGTAAGAAGCACTCAGCCATATTCAGGCGAACCAAAGACTTGAACCTAAAAGCAAAGGCTCACACGCAAATTAAGAAGTTTATAATTGATTTCAGAACTAGATCTATATTTTACCAAACTTCAGGATCGAAAGTCAGCTAACCTAAATATAATTTTTCAGAGCGCAATGGTTCAAAACTCCAAAAAAAAAAAAAGTACACTTTCTGCATGTGCAGACTACAGAATAAAAAGGGAGACTGTGAGATGGAATCAGTAGACAAGTAGCACTATAAGAAACTCATCTGTGGAATCATCTCCATGGTTGTCTGGCCACTGCTGACTTACCAGCTGTTATTTTATGCACAGTTCATCAAAGGCAACAATGTATTGTAATGAACCCTAATAAACGTAAATAATGCAATCTCTAATCAATATACATCCAACAAAAGAAATAACAGACAAATTTTTAAAACAATAATCGAATTGATATTGTTTACATTTTAGTATGCAAAAAAACATGATAACAGAAAAAGGTTCATATAACTTTTAAAATAACAACATAAATGTTATTTCAAAAACATAGAAACACAAAAAGGTGAGCTAGATTAAGTAGCCAACAAAAATGTTAGAGAGAGAAGCTAGAGACCACATAAGATTATAGTTTTCAAGTTTGTCATATCATCCATTGTATACTCTAATCAGCCTAAACCTTACAAGCAAAAGAACATAATGTACCAGTAGACAGGTAGCACAGAGGAGATAATAATCAACCCAGGTGCTGTTTAGAACTGGGAAATTTTCAAAATTGATGTATGCTTCGGAAACAAGAACAAATCCACTATTCAATAAGAAAAGTTTACCATAACAAGCAAATACATAGAAAGTATGAGAGAATGATAATTCCAGCCTCAATAAGATTGACTTTTAATAATGTACCAACAGACTGGTAACAAAGAGAATATAGTAATCACCACAATGCTGTTTAAAGCTGGAAATTTTTCAAAACTGATTTATGCATCAAGAACAAACCTGATTTTATATTCCTCTATTTTAAATTTTTTTGTTTTTTGAAAAACAAAAACATGAGATTAACTTCGATAAAGGACATCAAGTTCAGCTACGTGAATTGGGATGGCGTTTGAATCAAACATTTCATTCTTCCCATTCAAAGGGCAATCGCAGCAAATGAATGGGCTGCTATATAAGTCGATTGATTCTTTTAACAGATGGTAAAAAAGGAAAAGCTTGAGCTAATCACCCTAATGTCATCGTCCACGATTAAAACTCCATGAGATATGTTAATGTCCTTTGAGTTGAACAGTACAAATCAACAAAGTTTCTAAAGAAACTCCTCTAAACAATTATGCAATCATTCAAAATCATCAAACGAAATAAATCAGCACAGTTCATTTGGAGTCAGGATCCTCTGGAACCTTATACGTAGCCTTCTCTATTGCCCTCTTTCTGATTGGTCAATTTATTAATTTTACTTATTTTTCCTAAATTAAAATTAAAAAATAAACTTATTAATAAAACCCAGATATTTATTTTGTTAAATAATATACCAAATCTTATTTTCTCTTGAAGCATCTAATCTTAAATTTTTTTTCAAATCGTTCATATGTGAATTTCCCTTATGCCTTGATGGAACTTAGGTATAGTATGTTGGACGAAGAGATGGGGCTATGGCGGATCTAGTAGCAGAAGAAAATCGAAGAATAGGGAATCTGATTAACGTGAGGGAGAAGGAGAGAATAAGATTTGGTATATTGTTTAACAAAATAAAAGATATTTTTGTAGGTTTTATTAATAAGTTTATTTTTTAATTTTAATTTAGAAATAATAAGTAAAATTAATAAATTGACCAATCAGAAATATGCAATAGAAAAAGCTACATATAAGGTTCTAGAGGATCCTGACTGGTCCATTTGCCACAAAACTAGTTTAAAGGTTAACAAGATAATTTACATTAAATATTTGAAAAAACTATTTGAGAAAAAATAAAGAATAATTTATTATACAACACTAATTCATTTAAACACAATCTAGTCTATTTGAGTGTTTCAAACCGTGTTTATATGATATTTCAAATATACCCTATCTAATATACATACCCTATATCATATACACCGAAACAATAGATAAGCAGCTTGAGTTGTAATACATTTGAACTGCCGAAGAAGCGAGGACCCCACCGGAGCACCACCAAATATGCGTTTTTGCTTTGTTAAAGATAGTTTTGCTTTACATCTTGAATATCAAACGAATTCACGATCATTAACAGATACAGTCCCAAGTTTCAGGTCAAAGTTTGCACGCCTCTCTCCGTTACTACATTTTTCACAATTTGTATCAGCAGATTCAGCACACGGCATTCAACTGTCCAGGTTCGAGACCCATGTTTATCAATCAAATGCATGTAAAATATTTTCCAAGAAACTCATGGCAGCAACCAAAAAAACATGGATCAGGATTAAAAGTGCATGGTAAATATGAAAACGAAAAATATATTTACCAGACTTCAGGAAAGTAATGCAGCTATGGTAGAAGCAAAATACACCTCCCATCTGGCTATTGTGTTAATTTTTGCTTCTGAAACATGAATTTCCCCCAATGAATAGGAGAGTTCACAAGTAAGAAGCAATCAGCCATATTCAGACAAGCCAAGATAACAAAAGACATCGGAAACTACAGCCTTGAACCTAGAAAAATAGTTCACACACAGATTAACAAGTTCATAATTGATTTCAGACCTAGATCAATATTTTACCGAACATCTGGATCGCAAGAGACCTATGGTTCGTATATTTTTGCATAGTGAAGTGTTCAAAACTCTAAAAAAAGATGAACTTTGTGAGTGGAGAATATTGAAGGAAAACTGTGAGATGGAATCAGTAGACAAGTAGCACTATGAGCAACTCATCTGTGGAATCATCTCCATGGTTGTCTGGCCACTGCTGACTTAACAGCAATTTTTTTATGCACGGTTCACCAAAGGGCACACACACTATAGACTGTAATGAAGCCTAATACATGTAACTTGTGCAATCTCCAATCAAGATACATCCAACAAAAGAATAAAAGACAATTTCAAAATCAATAATTAAAATGATATTGTTTTCAGTTTAGTATGACAAAAACATGATAACAGAAGTCCTTAATAACTTTTATGTGCACAAATGATATTTCAAAACATAGATACACAATAAACAACAAAAATGTCACCTAGAGAAGGTTGACAACAATATTGTGCGAGAGCAGCTAGAGACAATATAAGATTATAGTTTTCTAGTTTGATGTATCATCCACTGTATACTCTAAACAGCCTAAAACTTACAAGAGAAAACAAACATGTACTTTTTCCTTTGACAGAAGAAAAGGGTTACACTATAAAATGTGAGAAAGATTTAGTAGACAAGATACACTTAGGGTAAGTCATCTGTGGATCTTTCTCCATGGTTGTCTGGCCACTGCTGAATTAACAGCTGTTTGTCTATGCAACTTATGTTCAAGGCCACACTATGAATACTAATGAAGCCTATGATATAAGTGCAATCACCGACATCAATACATCGCATATCATGGATTAAAAAAAGATAGAGACCATATAAAATCATCGTTCTCCAGTTTGATAAACTGGATACCAAAGAAAACAAAATCTGAACTTTTTCATTTTACAAACTAGAGGGGTAACACTATCAAAATGTGAGAAAGATTTAGTAGACAAGATACACTTAGGGTAACTCATCTGTGGATCTTTCTCCATGGTTGTCTGGCCACTGCTGAATTAACAGCTATTTATTTATGCACCTTAATTTTCAAGGCCACGCTATATGCTAACGACGCCAATTAAATTAGTGCAATCACAACCATCAATGCATAATATATCATTAAGTGAAAAGCTAGAGACCGAATCATAAGATCATAGTTGCATAAACAGCTGTTTTAGAATAATGTACCAGTAGACAGGTAGCACGGAGGAGGAGATAATAATCAACCGCAGTGCTGTTTAAAACTGGCAAATTTTCAAAATTGATTTATGCTTCGGAAACAAGAACAAATCCACTGATAAGAAAAGTTCACCATAAGAAGCAACAACATGAAAACTATGAGAAGTTGATAATTCGAGCCTCAATAACATTGATTTTGAATAATGTACCAACAGACAGGGCAGGTAACACAGAGGAGTTAGTTTGATAAACTGCATACAAAAGAAAACAAATTCTGTACTTTTTCATTTGACAAACTAAAGGGATAACACTATCAAATGTGAGAAAGATTTAGTAGACAAGATACACTTAGGGTAACTCGTCTGTGGATCTTTCTCCATGGTTGTCTGGCCACTGCTGAATTAACAGCTATTTATTTATGCACCTTAATTTTGAAGGCCACGCTATATACTAACGACGCCCATTATATTAGTGCAATCACGACCATCAATGCATAATATATCATTGAGTGAAAAGCTAAAGACCGAATTATAAGATCATAGTTGCATAAACAGTTGTTTTGGGATAATGTACCAGTAGACAGGTAGCACGGAGGAGGAGGTAATAATCAACCGCAGTGCTGTTTAAAACTGGCAAATTTTCAAGATTGATGTATGCTTCGGAAACAAGAACAAATCCACTGTTTGATAAGAAAAGTTCACCATAAGAAGCAACAACATGGAAACTATGAGAAGTTGATAACTCGAGCCTCAATAACATAGATTTTGAATAATGTACCAACAGACAGGTAACACAGAGGAGATAGTAATCAACCGCCGTGCTGTTTAAGGCTGGAAAGCTTTCGAAATTGATATATGCTTCGGAAACAAGAACATCCCCACTGTTTAAAAGAGAGAGTTCACCATAAGAAGCAACGTCGGAGAGATGATGATCAATCACATACTACAACACACGATTCGATCTACATTTGTGTGCGCTACTCCTCTAGATCGAACTACGAAATATAAGTGCTGATTTCTGAGAGAAAAACGGATTTTGAGTTTGAGATTCAGATATGGCTGCTATGAGTGAATTAGGGTTTCCCCTCTGCCAACTCAACTCTGGCGGCTCTTGCCTCTTGCCTCTCTTCAACCCCATTTCAATTTAAAGAGGATTGGATTACGAGTCGGGCCGTATAAATCATTGACCTTGTAAGAAGTTGAACCGGGTTGCATGCTTCTCTACTTTATTTTTAGGAAAATTCTCGTTTATTCCTTGTTGTATGGGGTATTTCGGATTTTGTCCAACAATTTTTTTCAAGTTCGGTTTGTACCCTTTAGCATTTGAAAGTTTACAAGATTTGCTCAATTCCATCAATTCCCACTAATCTTTGTTAAAGATCTTTAGGTTATTACTTTTTAAGAAAAACATATGTGTTCGAAAGAAGAAAAAAAAACGACTCTCTTTATGTGTTTGATGCTTCAATCGAAGTTGTTGCTTTGTAGATGATAAAACACCCAACGCTCTTAAGATAATGTTGTTAGGTACGGGCTCCTCTATTTGATTGAAAGAATAACCTAACTGCTATGTAGAAGAAGAAGAAGAAGAAGAAGAAGAAGAAGAAGAAGAAGAAGAAGAAAGTTGCCCTCTAAACAAAGAATACGGCTCTCCTCCGTTAGATTAAAAGAAGAAAATATGTCTCACCATTCGCATGAAATCGAGCTCCATCCAGGTTTGAAACCCTAAACCTTAATTGAGTGCTTCAATTGGAACTGGTTATTACAGATGCTGATTTTTTATTTCCTGGTCATTATAGTTGTTCATTTTTTTTCCTATCTTATGATGAACTTCAAATTCCTTAAACTTATACGGACATCCATTTTAGCTTGTTGAAGTTGCTCTTTTTTTTTCTTCTAGTTATTAGTTTCATTTGTTGATTTTTAGTTTTGCTGAAGTTGTTGAATTTTTTATGGATATTACAATTGTTGGTTTTGTTGTTATCTTATGATGAGATTCAGATTCATTAAAGTTGCTACTTTTTAGTTGGATATTATGTTTTCATTTTCAGGATAGAAGATTTTTTAAAAAAAAAAAAAGTGTTGTGTTTACGTCGTAATTTGGATGAGGTAGTTGAAATATGGGTGGATGATACCGATTTGTGTAATGTGTTGGATATATATATATTCGATTGTTAGAAGGATCTTTGAAAAAGAGATTAAATTTTCCAAAAAAATCCAAGTTTGTGGTACGTGTACAACTCTAGAAGCCGTAAACTAGAGAATGACATTGATTTGTTGGAGCTATTTAGGTTATTTCATGATAAATCATTGATCAAAATTTATGTTGGTTATGATAACACCACATGAGAAGATTTACAGTTGGCGATGAGTTTGCTTGAGTCAAGAATGTCATTAGGTAATTTCGTTCATCCATCATCCCAGCATACGATCTCATCTACGGGTTATATGGACGAAACTCGTTATACTTCAATCTCACCAACAAATCAGCCAATTGAAAGTGTTTTGCAATTGAAACATGTGCATTTAAGCTTGCAAGCAAGAAGGATATACAAAACAAGTGCAAGAATAAAAGGGATTTATTGTCATATTGAAAAGAGAAATGCACTTGATATTCAACCGACTTCTGGTAGTTCTGAAGAAGGATCTAGTTGTTGTTCAATAAGATGGATTAGTTGATGAAGATGATACTCCTTTGAATTTTGTATTTTATGAATATAATCGTGACACATCTAACGAATGGAAGACAAATAAAGATGCATATTTTGACAAGTTGTATGATAATGGTGAGTTCCATACTGATAATCTTTTTGGTTTGATCAAGATTAAGTTGTGGATGATTTTCTTTGACAATGAGCATTTGTATCGTATTTTAAGAGATTTTTGTATCCAACGGGGGGTTGTCATATTCACTCAAAAAGCTAATTCTACAAGATTGGCAGTTGCTTGTATTGGCCCAAGGTGTGAATGGATACTACATGCTTATAGACTCCTAGATGTATATACCTGGGTTGTTAAAAAGTTAACAGGAGAGCATACTTGCACGAGATTTTATCAGTTCAATCCAATGGCAATCATGCATTGGGCAGCAGAAAAGATAATGGATTATGTAAAGGATAATCCGGATATTTCAAGGAAAGCGATAAATGAGCTTCTTAAGTTGAGATATGGTGTTCGGCTATAGAAAGCAAAGGTATATGACAGAAGGAAATTTTATTTGGAGAAGTTCCAAAGAAACCATGACACTTCATATGGAAAGTTGCCAACTTATTGTAAGGTTCTAAAAAGTACAAATCCCAATTCTAAGGCTCATTGTGCTTGAGAAGTTGTTGATGAACTTCTAGAAAAGTCAGTTCAATTCAAGAACATTTTCTTGACGCCAATGATTGAGGGTTTTAGAGGATGTAGAAGTATGATTGGGGTTGATGGTTATCATTTGAAAGGAAAGTATGGTGGAGTTATTTTATCTGCAATAGCCGTAGATGGAAATGCTCATATTTTCCCGTTGGCATATGGTGTATACGAAAATGAAAGTAAGAGCACTTGGTCACAATTCTTTTGGCGTCTGATAGTTTAAAGGACATTATGAGGACAGACTTGACTATTATATTAGACCGACAAAGGGTATTAATCAAGTTGGTTATAATATTACATATTGATAATTAAAACTGTAGTTAATTTGATTATCAAATTTATAGGGCACTAACCGACACTAAGTGATATTTGATTCGGTGTATCTACGCGCCTTTGTTGCAGACACTCATGTGCCAATTTCAAAAACCAATATCCCGGACATCGGATGCATTCCTTGTTTTGGGCATGTTGTGAAGCGTATTAGAGTTCAACGGCAATAAGGTAGTGGGAATGACACAAAAGAAAGCAAGCTTTGGTGCTGTAAAGTGGTTACATAAAGCGGGAGAAAAAGAACAATGGGCTAGACATAATTTTGATCCATCGTTGTGTAATGAAAGAAAATACGAGCAACTTTGTCGAGAGTTTCAGTTCTACTAGTGGAGTAGATAGGCTCAACCCAATCTTGTCTTTACTTGAATTTTCAGTTTTAGTTTTCTTGTTTGATTTAATGTCTATAGTTTATAATCATATAAATATGCTTACATACTAAATAATGTGAACTATACTATAGCGATTCGAAGAACAAACAGGGTTAGATATGTGAAACGGCAAGAAGAGGCAAATAGTTGACCTTTTTAATGGGACAATATCAAAGATTGCAAAAAAGAATAGCATATGAACCTTTTAGTTTCTCGTGAGCTTCAAATTTGATCACATAGTGTGTTTTTTTTGATAATGGAAAGCGGTTCGATCCCATAGACGGCACGCCGACTATTGGACCGAAAGGCCGAAAAGAATCGGTAGACGGACAAACCGTCAAGAAGGACCACGACAAATTAGAAAAAAGAAAACACAAAAATACCTCATAAAACCCGAAAGTATGAACGTCTTCAGGGGAAAGAAGAATGATGCAACCAGCCGGAAGCGGCGAGCATGAACGTTTATCTTCGAAGGAAGTACACAGGTAGGAAGCTTGGGGAACAACTGTGGACACCTCAGATTTGGGCTGCAACAAAGCCGTCAGGAGTCGATCACACATCCACGCCCCTTTCTCGACAAACACTCGAACCTCTACCAAAGACCGTATCAAGACAAAGAAGACGAAGTTGCATCACACGAGTCTCATGATATAAAAATGTGTATAACTTTGGTGGTTTAAAGAGTAGTGCTTTATAAGGGAACAATTGTTCAAAAAGAGTTGGTAAACAACACAAAATCTTTGGTACTTTGAGATATTGAGTTTTAATTGTTCTAATTAAGTTTGATTTTGAATTTAAAATTTTTATTGCCCTGGGCCATAAAAATTTGAGTCAAAACTCAATCAAATTTAATTATTATTAATGCTTATCATTTTTGGTGTTATTGGTGCTGTTAGGTTTATAAGATTTAATATTTGATCTGAAATATTCATATAGAATCTTATCAAACTCGCTGATGAAGCAATTATACAAAATCAATTGGGTGGAAACAAGAAACAACCCATCCACAGTTGGTAAGATTTATAATCCTTTCATCGATTATCATAGGAATTCAAGGTAAGACAAATTCCTTCACAAGCAAACAAAGAATGTGAATTTTAAATTACACTGACAATATTGATGAATTCATCATCCCAATCAAGTTGTTAAAACAGATGGATTTCAACCATGGCTTTAGGGCCTTTGTATAAAGCTTTTCAGTAGTAAAAACAACAAACAAAGCATTGTTTGTTTAGTCTTCAGGAAAAGACACAAGCTTATCAATAAAAGTTGGCTTCTTTTGTTAAGAAGGATCCATGTTGTGAGGCCACAAAGTGGAGAAGGAGCCTTAGTAAGCGCTTGGACGGAGTGTTGTTGGAGGATGTTTTCATTGGATACCGGCGACGATAAATGAGGAAGTATTAAAGAAAGGGGTTCGATTTCCGACAGGTGGGTGGCGAAAGACAAGCTTTGAAGGAGTGCCGGTGATGAGGAGTAGTCCTTGGTGGTGTGCCAGTGGTGAGGAGAGACCATTGGTTGTGTGCCGGTGGCCTGAGATAGTTGGTAGGGGTTACCCAAATGGCTGTATGCCAATGTAGATGAAGTGAGGGTTTTCCTCTGAAACATAATAGATTGTTTTCACCTTAACTTCATAAAACAGTAAGCTTAAATGTTCTAGAGGTTGTTAAGAAGAGGAACTATGAGCTACACCACATTCATCAATTTTAGAGGTGAAAAAAAACGTTCCTAGTCATTTGTAGGCCTAACATTTGAGGAGAGGTCGAGGAGCGTCAACACTCCCGGAGCGAGGCAGAAAAAACAACACATCGCGAAGGAGCCCAAAGAAGAGAGAGAGAGAGAGAGAGAGAGAGAGAGAGGAGGCTGAAGTATCCGGATCAGGACAAACGGATTTACTTGAGCATATAGGATGCAAGTCTATGCATTTTGATTCTTCCAGGTTTCAAGTGGAAGAGCAAGTTTCGGACGCTGAATCAAATGTTTTAAACATCAACGAGTTAAAAATCCAAAAGCGATAAGCCATATCAGAGGGAAATAAACTTTAATCTTTTGTAGGTTTTTCAATCTATACTTTAATCTTTATAGGTTTTTCAAGCATCAAGTGTAGAGTGTGAAAAAAGTCTAGCAAGTCCGGTCTTGTGTTTCCCGTGAACCTCAAGAACCGGACTTGTGCTTATGGAGAATGGAAAATTAGTAGGATATTTGCAAACATGCAAATAGATCAATTCAAGAGATAAGAATTGGTGAAAGAAAATCAGGCCTACTATTGGGGCGGACAAACTCCCTCACAGAGGCGGAGTTCACTCCCGCATCTGGGCTGGCGCGCCCAAAGCTTGTAAAAATTGAAACCCTTGGACGCATGCACACCCCGCATGCGCCCCAACGTAGTGCTAATTTATCTCTTTCAGAAGGTGGGGCAAAGGGTTGCTTCATCATCCACAATTCTAATAAATTGAATCATAGAGCTTGTGCAAACCGACCACAATTTTTGAACCCTATTAACCAAGCTTGTCTCAACCACACTAGTCAAATGCAATTCAGCATCCATAGTTCTAACAAATTTGGATCTGCTAACCCCTAAAAATTGACACCCAACGACGTTGTCTTCACAGGCGGGGCAAAAGTTGCTTCATCGGCGGCGCATAAGTAGGTTTCCGCGATCTAACATGCGTCACATAGAATTCACATGTTCTTTGTGGTTGTTCTTGTACCTCTCACCACCGTCAACCAAACTTTTATAATCTGTTTGATTTCTTCACAACATTTGAATCAGATTTTGTTTTTCTTTCTGAAATCAAATCTAGATTGTGCAAAAATTCAAATAAAACGAAAGAGGTTGGAAGAAGGTAGATGAATTGTGAAGATGATACCACCCACAACAATAATGACACTATTTCCACTTCACAAGAGCCCAAACTTCATTCTTCTTCATCTCCTCCTTCATTTGTTTGTATGGAGTTGTGGCATGCTTGTGTTGGGCCATTGATGTCTCTTCCCAATAAGGGTAATTTTATGGTTTATCTTCCACAAAGGCATCTCTGTGAACAACACATTCTTAGTGACTATTTCCTTGGATTCCCATTGATAGATCTTCTTCCCATGTCTTTTTGTAGAGTTCTTGATATCAAGCTCCATGTAAGTTCCTTCTGATCTTTTATTGTCGGATAATAATCTGACGCTTAGGTTTTATGCAAGTATTAATGTTTTTCTATCTTTGCAATTGATAGAAAAACATTAATACTTGCATATTGCAAGTATATCACTTCAGTTTTACATACATTTGATAAGATTCATATGCCTTTAAGTCTATATTCACATATATTTCAAGAATAGAGGTCTACACGAGTTCTTGATTGATTTGGAGGTAAAATGATAGAGTTTTGGTGCGGAAATAGATCAATATCGGACTTAACATCATAAAAGATCAGAAATGAGTCTTAAAGATAGGAAAAGATATGAGAAGAAACCACAAAGGAAGATAGAAGACGGAACTAAAAGATAACACGCAATCGGACGATTAAGATAGAAATTGGTCTATCTCTAAGGAAATCGGCCGATTTCTATCTTAATCGTCCGATTCCGCGTAGGATTCTTCAAAAGATCAAGATTGCAACCCTAGTTTTTCCCTATAAATAGAGGACGTCTCTCCACATCCTAAGACATTCAATTACAAGTCAAGTATACTCAGGAAACATTGGAGAAACCCTAGGATTCAGATTTGAAGATTGGAGATTCAAGATCGAAGAAAGAAGTTCTTGAGAGGTTTTTCTAGTTTTTATTTCTTTTGTCATTGTGAACACAAGTTTGGACTTTATTTTTGGTTTTTAGTTGGTTTTTAAATATTGTGAAGTTTTGTTAAAGTTTTGTTTATTTTTATTTCAAGATTCAAAGTTTTCTTACTTTCTTGATTCAATCCTTTTCTTGATTATAACAATGTGTGTTATTGGCTAAAACCCTTGCGATTCTAGGGTGATTGGTTGAAGATTGTGGTTAAGATGATGATAGAATGAACCTCACGTTGAGATTGGACCCTGAGAGTTGGGTTTTACCTTTGAAGAGAAGAAAAATCGGGTTGTTCGACCGATTTTCAAGAAGAACAGACCGATTTTCTCTTCCGTCGTACCTTTGATGTTTTATCCTTAAATCAAAGTTAAAGATTGCTTAAACCCTAGTCTTATTGTACCTTTCTAACCTTTATTCGAGCGTGGGAAGAGACTTACCCGGTGATTCCCTTATTTGGTTGCCAATGATAATGAGTTCTAGGTAGTAGAGGACTTAAAACCCTCTATTAAGGTTGAATGTGTCAATCTTTTACCTTTGTGAGTTAACCTGATTCCCTTGGGTTGAGTGTTTGGTTCGAGAGTATAATCCTTCCCTTAGATCTTTATCTTATCGAGACTCAACATCCTTTATTTAGAGCCTTTGGGTTGGGATAAGTGGGTAGTGGAACTTCACCGTACATTATCCCGTTTTAGAACATACTTTCTTGCAATCTCAGCTCTATCCATATATCTTTAGAAGTCTTGAATCGAAAACCACAATCGGATACTTTGATCTCTAGAATCTCTCTCTCCCAGTTATTACACACATTGTTGCTTTTGTTATCAATATTTGCATTATTTTTCTTTGCTAGATTACTTTTATCGATTTGATTTCACCAAATCCCTGAGATCAATTATAGAATATTTGCTTATATTGCGATTGATCCGTACACTACGGGTTCGATATTGCTTTTATTCTTGGCATAAATTTAAATCTTATTTGCACACACACTTTTGAGCGAAGAGAAATCTCATATCTTTCTCAACATGGATCATGGTGATCACTGACACAACTCCAATAAACCCTCTTGATTTGCCGTTTGGGGCCCTCAACTCATCTCTTTCTCCGCTTGCATGTTGTCCACCTGCAAATATGGGGTGTAAGTCTTCATGAACATACAATAGCCATCATAAACCTACTTGGATAATTAATATGATTTTTTATTTATTTAGTGTGGCCAGATATTTTCAGCGGCCCATTGGTCCAACTTGGAGGTGGGGCAAGAAACCAAGCATGACAGATGACCAATTTGCAACTGCAGATTGGGGCGCATGCGCCTCATGAGGCGAATGCCCCAAAATTCTAGGTGCATGCGCAACCCACATGCGCCGCCTTCTTGGCGTTTTTTCGTCCGCGCAATTAACATCACTCCGGAAAATATTCTGATTATGCTAAAAATGACCATATATTTAGTCCATCTTTCACATTTTCCCTTTTTCTCATATTTTTTTTACTTGTTTATGCAAACTTCCAGCAAGTTTGCATAAATAGAAACATAAAATGTGGAGAAACACATAAACATAGAAATATGATAGTGTTTGTTAAATTTTTGCACATTGTTCTACACATAAAAATGTGCATAAAATAAAAACATAAAAATATGAAGAAAAAACATTATAGCTTATTGATTGTAAATAGAAAATTTTCAATAGTAAAGGTGCTTCCCAATTTACATAAATTATATGAAATTAAACAAAAACATAAACAATTTGCATAAATCAAACAAGAAGTTGAAATTAAACCAATTAGACTATATTAGATAAGAAGTTGAAATTAACAACAAGATATTTTATAAAAAGCTGAAATTAAACAAAAACAATTTGCGTAAATATCCTGGATCACTTCTTAGGAAAATTAATACATAGAGCATATCTAGTGTGATACTCACAGTTTTATAAAAAGTTTAAGTGCATCGGGAAACAATGATAATCATACATGAATCGAGGATGAAAATTCTAAATGATTGTCACATTTGATCAACAAAAGTGGCTAACTATAACAACACTATGCACAAGTTTAAGTGCATCAGAAGAGTTGGGGAATATTAGATTGATAGTTAAACATATTTTATTTGAGAGGTCAAAAGTAAAATTTAAAAAATAAATTGTAGAGATGATGTAGCATCATTGTACATGATGAGTTATTGTTGTGTTTGGTTCCTTCATACTTCCATAGCTTTTGTTCAAATAAGAAAGTGATGAAACAACAATCAACAACTGAATGACCAAAACATGTATGGACCAACCTAAATGATCATAAACTTGAAGTGAAAATGCTGATTGTACAACATGAAGGAGAATATAGCTCACTAGATCAAAAAAATGGCTAAAAAGAAGCCAATTTATATGTTGATTTGACAAAAACAAAGTTTCCACCGGCCAATAATGTTGATTATACAAAATGGTGAAAATTAGAGGTGGAAATCCTCAAGTTTCATCCCACAACATAATAATAATATCGTATAATATCTTTCTTGTCTCCCTACCATTAATTGGATCACTTGTATCACTTTTGAAATTCATCATACTCACTATCATCTTCTAGACCGCCGCCATCACTATATTCGTCCAAGTCATCTTCACCATGCACCCTCATGAACATATCATCCTTTGTGCCACCTGTTACACTACGAGATTTTCTTACAAAGTTATTCAAGGGAAAATATGTTAAAATAATGTTAACCTGTGTATCTATATTGTAACTTGGCATTATTATTAGTATCCTTCAACGTGCTTTGAAAACGCCAAACGACCTCTCAATATAACTACAACGTGAAGAGTGTCGTTTGTTGAATGTCTCATTTGTGTTGCCCAATAGTTCGTTCTTAAATTGTGATAGATGATATTGTGTCTTTGGATAGGGAACCATGTAACCTTTCTTGTCTGGGTAACCCTTGTATACTAAATAATAACTATATAAACACAAGGTATTCATATTAGTTTGACGTAAATTAGTTTTAGCAAATTAGATGGTGTATTGACTTTATCAAAATAGTACTTGGTAGAAGATGTGAAAAAGCCATAGACGGTGTATTGACTGGTTGTTCAAAAATCTTTGCATCGTGAGCAAAACCCTCCCAACTAGCGGACACAAATGTGAAACACATGTCAAACTCACATACCATCATAACGCACATTGAATGTGCAAATTCTCTCCCGACATCGGTATAGTATTTGGTCAGCTTTGGTATGCATGCATTAAAGTGTGTACCATCTATACAATCAATAACTCCCTTGAAGTACCGAGAATATCGAGTGTCATTCTTAATGTGATTTGAGACTTCTGAGAATAACGGGTCCTTTTGGTTTTATGATGTCTAACACTATCATGGAATCATCTACAATGAACGACTATGACCTCTAGTACCTCGTGAATAGTGGTCGAGATAGTTGATGTAGAACGCTGAAACCTCTCATAAACATTTTGATAGTTAAGACCTTGAGCCATTGTGTGCACAACCTTCTCCACATGGCGCATAATTTGGAACCACATAACCCATACTTGTTGATCAAAAGGTTGCATAGATCACTGAAGACTTGTTTCTCTATTCGAAATGCATTGAAACATCTTATCTCTATACTATTATTAAGGGTCTTATCCATCCACCAAGAACCGTTGAACGAGGTATCATACACACAAACCTTGCAAACATGCATATAATGATGTTGTGTTATCAAATCATTCCCCAATTATAAATTACTCAAGGACTGAAGGCGTTGAAAACGGCACAGTCTTCCACGTGAAGACATTAACCCAACAAAAACAGTAATTGAATAAACAAGCAAGTTGTTACAAAACACAATAAATAAACAAGGTTCACATGACAAAGTGAAAATTTTAATTGCATAAAGGACACTACAATCACACATCAGACAGAGTACCATTTTTCTCCTCTTTCTTGTACTCTCATTCGAGCCAATGAACCCTCTCCTCATTTCCAAGAATCGACAAGAACATCGTACACGTAGTTTCAAACATTAACAAAGAGACAACGAATCACCAAACAAGTGAACCCGATGCTACTAATCCCTCGTTGACCCGATCCGTACCAAGCACAATCATTGAGTCACTTGCTTTAGAGCGAGGATTGTTAGATGATTCTTTTGCAGTGAACATATGATCCCTAACATCACATAAAAGAATCATCTTCCTATTAGTTTCATTTGGTAAAGCTAAATGATCGAGTTATGATGAATTTCCACCACTCTTCATCCTAACATTGCACTTGTTTAATTCTTGTAAACCGGTACCGAATGTTTTTTTCCCTTTCCACGCGACCGAATAGGGCATGACGGTAGTTGATTTTCTTATTCAAGAATAGGTATATTATCTGTTTCTTTATCATTGGTAAAATCATCTGCTATGTACAAATCATCCCAATCAATCGGGTCCAAATCTTCATCACTCACTTCAATTGGAGCGTTGGACGGTGGGGGGTCCATTGAAGGATCAACACAGTGTGAACTGGTCACCACCGTATCCTCGAACAAAAACTCCATCATGGATTGAACCTTTGGATGAAGACCATTTTTTTATTAAAAAAATACGGGAATCATTGTTCTCATGCATGCAGGACATTTTTTTATCACTTGTGTTTCAATGACAATAATTAATGGTATACTACAAACATATAGAACATCTACATACTAGGAGCTTCGTTGCCCACCAATCGGGAGTTGCATCAATACAATTACGATCATAGTTCCATCCAAGACCCGTATCACCATGCTTAAATTTTAACCATAATTGCCACAAACATCTTAAGGCATTGCACTCGTTCTTCAATGCATTTTTTTAATACATTTTGTTGAAGTCTTTAACTTGAATTGTTCTGTCAAAGATATTCAACAAAAACCATTCTTTTGTTCATTCATTCTTTGATAATCACATAAAATTTATAAGAATGTCCTCGTCAGTGCATCACTCCACGCAAAATAAGCTTTATCCTTGGTATGTGACATCATTATCTCATTTGTGTCGGTCATTTATATGTTACAATAACAACCAACGTATAAGGACACAAAAAAGAAACCCCAACCCGATATTGTAATAATCGATTAATACATAACATACACCAACAACATTCACCACAAAAAAGCAGCTAAAAAATTAGCAAGATTTAGAAGAAAAAATAACACACAAAAGAACAATATTTAGTAGGAAAAAAAGCAAGGTTTAGCAAAAAATCGGCACAAAAAACAAACATATTCAGTAGAAAAAACAACATTCAAATTCAGCAACACATGGCATAAAAAAGAGTAGAAAATGTATATGAAGCTGTGAATATGTTATCCTAGGATGTCATTGCTCGATGTTGTTCTAGTGAAAGATCTAGTTCAAGATCATGAGTTGTCTAACAATTAGACTTCTTATTCCTAATTATTGTATGTAAAAATGTATACGAAGCTTTCCTTGTAAAAATGTATACAAAACTCTAACAATAATTATGGATTCCAATTTGTTGGTAGATATTCCATTCATCAATAGGGTTAACTTGATTTTGAATTGATGGTGTAGCCGTGTAGGACTGATACAAGAGTTATTTTTTTCTCATACTGAACAAAAAAAACTTGAGATTTTTCAAGAAACAGGCTTAGAAAACCAGATATTTCATAAAACTGACTTAGAAAACTCAAAATTAGCATATATCATGAAAGACTTGTTAACGGAAATGACTTAAAAAACCTGAGATTTTTCTCAGACCGAACAAAAAAATTATGAAGTACCATAAACTTATTCTCCATGACAAACCAATCAGATTTTCCTCATTTGAAACTCGTTGGGTTTAAGAAATTGTAGCTTACAAGTAAGTAGAAGTCAATAGCTGCTGGATGATTTTACACGAGGAAATTGAGCCTAATGTATAAGGTGAGTGTACTATATGATTGCTAATTTTATGCTTAATTTGTTGTTGGAAATCGTTAAATTGCTAATGGGAAAACGCAAGGAAGTGCACGCAGCATATATGAATATGAAATTGCTACTAGCGTTGAATTGATACAAGATTAGAGTCCAAAGAACTCTTCTTTACCCTTTCGTCACATCAAAGCGGACAACCATATGAATATGTTACTTATGTCTAGAACAATGAACGGAAATACAGTCACGTGCAAAAAATATGCTTATTAAGGACACATTGGTAAACTATCAATAAACAATCTCAATCCACACAATATACCAAACCCGTAAACATTTATAATATTAACAATCTTCAACAATCTCCGTCAACCAAAATATTTTTTTAAAAAAATCCATCTTATACCAAACAGGGCCTTAATTGACTAAAAATATTACCCCTCGATTAGAATGGAATGAAAGGTAAAAATTGACCTTCTTTAGCCTCATTCGAGCCGGTCTTCTTTAAACCCCAAATCCTGCGATACCCTACTCTGTCTTCCTTGGCAATGGCTTCTCTGTTGCGCGAATTCATTCGCAAATCTTCATACGTCAGACTACTGACAACTTCAACCCATCAAATTCCCCCTTTTCTCGCGCCCCCGCCGTCTCTCTTGTCCACCCAATTCAGTCAATCGAAGTCCAATGTTTCCGACCTAAACCCTCAGAGTGTCAAGGGTTTAAGAGCAGCCGAGGAACCTAACCTTCACAGCTTGTCGCAGGTATACCCTAGTTTCTCGCTTGGGTACTTCTTGAACCCGAATATATCACCTGGGCTAGACCGATTTGAACCCGTAAACGATGTGCCTGAAACGGATGATTCGGGGGTGATGCGGGCTGATAGTGTCAAGAGGAAGAGGAAGAAGAAGATGAACAAGCACAAATTAAGGAAGCGCAGAAAGCTTCTTAGTCGAAAGACTTAACCTGGTTAGTCCGCTGGCTGTGTTTAGTAATAGATTTTGATTTTAGTTATACCGATTTTCACGTGATTCTCTACTTCCATTAAAGTTTTAAGCTTTATTGGGTTGAATTGTAGATTTGTCTAGGGGCTTGTTATATCTTTAAATTCCTTAGTAACCCTAAGTTATGGGAATTAATGCCATGGATGTGCAAGATCTACCAATCTGATTAATTTTACATGCTATATGTTTCTTCTTCTAAATAGTTATTTTATGAAATTTGGGAAATCATTGATTCATGAGATTTTTGTTGTGGTTGGTTTCTGCCTTAAAAGTATTAAACTTGGAGTTTCTTAAACACCCAAATGCACTTCATTCCATTATTTCCATAGTCAATAGTCAGTTTTGCTATGCCTGAAATGTGTGGAAAGAAGAAATAAAAGTAAGTCAGAGGTTGAGTAAGTTGTTAGGAAATGAGATGAATGAGTAGACTGTTCTGCACTGATACATAGCGGACAAGAATGACTCCTAGAGTGATTGCGCTAAATGAGTAGATGCTGTATCATGGGCACGAACACCACCATTTTGTAGAATACCAATGGACAAGGAGGAGACTATGATGTTCACATGGCAATGTCTTGTACATGAGATAGTGCATAACATTAACGGATTGATTGGTGGATTATATTGTAGACAGTGCCGACTTTGGATTAGAACCACGGTTGGTGAAACTTTCCTGTTCTTACACTTCTCCGTGATTTGCATTCTTTTGAACGAGTTGACTCAGCAATATTCATTTAACAAATAAGTTTTCATGTAAAATAGTGGCATCACTCAATACAAAGTGTCATCTTATCAATATGAGTGTTGAACTGTAGTGGCTAGCTTACAATATCATAAACTTTCACACTTCATTCATTAGCCTAATTTTATATTCTTAGTATTGGTAGAAATGATAGAATAGAATTGAATATCTTGTAAACTCCTCTAACGAAAATACTCCCCAAAATTTCGTGTGAAAATTGAGTTGCCACAGAACATGAATGTTTGACAAGGTACCAATGAAGTGGAAAATGACCTTCTAAAACCATTTACTTTGAACTGATATATAGAAAAGATTGACTGTGTAAAGCGTATTGCGAATTTTGTGATGAATGAGTAGATGCTGTGCCATGGATACCTTCATTTTGTAGCATACCAGTGGACAGGGAGGGGATACTATCATGTTGATGTAGTAATATCTTTTATATCAGATAGTGCATAGCATAAAGAAATTGATTGATGGAATATATAGGAGACGGTGTGTCAGTGTCGACTTAGATGAGAAACCTGGAAAATATTGGAAATTTGATGTTCTTGCACTTATCCATGATTTGTGTTCTTTTGAAAGAGTTGACTCAGCAATATTCATTTAACAAATAGCTTTTCATGTAATGTAGTGGCATCACTTGATACAAAGTGTCATCTTATCTTTAGGAGTGTTGCTCCATGTGGCCAGCTTATGACATTATTAACATTCAGGGCCCGTTTGGTTCCAACTCCGGAAACGGAATGGAAATGAATTTAGTCCATATGTATATCTTTATTCATGAAATTTTGTGGAATCATTCCGTGTGGATTAATGTAAAATGCACTTGCTCCTCCACATTTCATTTCCCTATAGGGTATCAAAAGTAATCAAACTCTACTCCAATTCCTTCAAATCACAAGGAATGATTCCACAAACTTTAATGAACAATGTCATACGTATGGACTAGATTCGTTTCCATTCCGTTTTCGATTCCGGAGTTAAAACCAAACGGGCCCTCAATCTCTAGTTACTTAACCAGTTCCTAATTTTGTATTATTAGTATTGGTAGAATAGATAAATAGTGTAGAATATCTTCTGAATTCTACTAACAGGAACATTTCCCAAATTTCCGTGTGAAAATTGAATTGCAGCAGAACATTTTTTTATTTATTTAACAAGCTACTAATGAAGCGACAAATGGCAATCTAAAACCACTTTGCTGGGATATATAGAGAAGGTTGATTGTGTAAACCATTTGCTTTGCTGTCCTTGCCGAATAGGAGGTGACTACATGATGTATCGTAGATGCTATGCTTATATGCTATGCCATTTACTTCTCTGTCCTTGCTGAATAGGAGGTGACTGCATGATGTATGGTAGATGCTTATATGCTATGCTATGCCATGAGTACCTTGACTTTATAGAATACTAAGTGTTAGATATAGGTACGATACTTACGTGTATGCGTATATTCTTATCTGTAATTACCCTTAGCATATCTTTTAGTTAAGATTCATGTGTAATCTCATCATCTCATATTTGTATGTTTATACCTTGAACAAGGAGTAAGGGGAAGAATGTTCTGATGTTGCTGTTGCAATATGTATATGATATAATGAATATCATAAACAAATTGATTGATGGTGTATATAATTGACAGTGTCAGCTTAGGATTAGAGCCATCGAAAGCATTGGAACTTTGATGCTGTGATGTTACTCTGTATCTTTATGAAATAATAAATATCATAACCGAGTGATTGATGGATTTTATAATAGACAGTGTCGACTTAGGACTAAAACCATTGAATGTCATAGAACTTTGATTTTCTTGCATTTAGCCATAGGTTTGATTCTGTTGAAAGTGATTATTCCAGCACTTCCATTCAACAAATCAGAATGCAACTTGATCCTCTTCTGCTATTCAAGTCTCATTACCTTCAGAGTTTTCCCTAGGCTGTTTACATTTCTTCAAGCTACTTCTGATATGGCCTGTCCTAGCATAAAAATTTGCATGCTGAAAGTAAGATATTTACAACTGTATTAGATCTGTTTCTATCAAATGTACTTATAATAACATGCAACCGAAACCACAGACTAGATTGTTTTAAGTGTTTGTTTTGCTAAAGCAATGAAGCAACCTTTGCTCTGTGAATTGGTCTGCTATAACTCCCTGCACGAGCGAACCTTGCATCTTTGCTTCCGACTTCCTTCTTGTCAAGATGCTAAAAGACACTTCAAGTTACTCTTGAATTTGCATTCAGTTCATCTTGTCTTCCTTATGACTTCTCCTGAATATGATTGTCTTTTCATCTTTGTTGAACTAAATTTTTTTTTTTATGATATCTGAATATTTAATCCCATTAGCTGCTATGCAATAAGAAGTCCATAATAACTTGTTACCTCTTTGAAAATTCCTATCTTTTTAACTAATCTAGAAGTATTAAAACTTCAGCAAATATTGACTTCAGAAGAATGTTCACTCAAGAAAAGAACAATTAGGCAATTGCAAGTTTGTTGACTTGAGGACACCTTTCAAACAAGCTGACAAGATGAATAAGGGTTGGGTAGTTTAATATTTGAGGACCATTATTGTCCAATGGCAATCCAATCACACATTTGCTATTGTTTTACTATGCACAAGTCAATGAATCATCTTTGTGGTTGAAATACAATCTTGTTCATTGTTATTATAGCTAGAAGCACGGAACTTGGTTCTATATGGGGACCAAATTCTTACCACTGGATTTATAAGCAAAACTTTGATAGGTTTTTAAGTGGTGGTCTATATCCACTCACCTTTTAGGCTGTCTGACTTGGATGCTATCACATTGATGGAATATGTACTTTGAAACTTATCGAAAAACATGAAAATGCAAGAACCATCGCTCTCTGATATAGGATAAAGCTCCCCGTGATGGGATGAACTGATGAACAATAAGCTGGTAAAGATGAAAGGCCAATTCTACGAAACATTATTGAGCTTCTAAGTTGTGATGCTGTTAGTAAATGTACGATATTCAGTGTTTCCGTGCATAGTCATGATTTTAATACTCCATGTTTGTTGCAGATGGAAAACTGGTACACCACACCTCCATTGAACTTCCAAGACTCTACCGACCCTACCGATGATTATGAACTTATGCGGCGCACAACAACTAACAATGGGGTAATAAATCAACCAGAGTTCAGAACTGGCATTTTGAAGCTTCATCTTGTTTTTCTTTTTTTTCCTCCAGCATTAACTTCATTTTCCTGCAAATTGTTGCTCCCATAAACTGCAGTTTAGTTACAGAAAGCGGATTTTACGTTTGCAATACGCCGTTTTTGTTACTTTTGTGACCAAACCAATAGGAAACGATTGAATGCCCTACAAAATGTTGATTGTGCCATTTTTGTTGGACTAGATATCATGCTGTTATGGCATAAAGCAGTGTGGGGTTGAGTGCAAGTTGATATCAAAGTAAGTTGGTAGTAGTGATGATAGGAAGAAGCAAGCTGGTAACTTTAACATCTCCACCATCAACGGCTGAGGTTTTCGGGCATTCAAATAAAACCCTTAATTTGTGTGTTTGCTGCTCTATCGTTGATTTTCAGATGCTTCTCAGAAAATCTAACGCTCTTTATTCCGTCTCTGCTGATCTCCTCATGGATAAGAGTACAGGGCTGTCCACACTATTTTCTTTTTTTCCTATTACGAGTAGGTGTTATACGAGCCGAACGAGCCGATCCTCAGCATGTTCAAGCCTGACTCGTTTATAACGAGCCAAGCCCAAGCTGAGCTTTTGACGTTCCGAGCTCGAGTAGCTCGTCTAAAATAATTACACTAAAAACGACGAGCCGAGTCCGAGTAGCTTGTCTAAAATAATGTTTATATAATGTTATTTTAGCCGAATGAGCCGAACATTGACATGCTTAAGCTCGGCTCGTTTAAAAACGAGTTGACCTGAGCTTTTGACGAGCCGAACACGAGTCGAATCTGAGTAGTTTGTCTCATGTATCAGCCCTAATTACGTAATTAGGGTAAGTTTTATTTGACAAAATATAGCTAAATTTTCACTTGTCATTTTGTTGCTTCATATATTATCTAAGATATATTGTCTAATATAAATAGTAAGTAATTTTTTTTAACAAAAATTAGAAGTTTATTTGTATAAGTAAATATTTTTTTTTAAGTTAAGTTACACCAAACAACTCTTAAAAATTAGGTTTTGATTTTTTCTTTTCTTTTCAAAAAGTGTTTATAAAACAATTTAGGTAATGCTTTTTTATAAAACTTTTTAGTATTATAAATAGAAATAAAGATATTTTGCCGTTGAAATTGTGTCATTATAGATGAGATCTATGGGACACTTATTTACTCGACTGTCACCTTGAATTATAAAACGTGGATAACAAACACTTAAATATATTTGTCATTATTTGAATTACATGTCCCTTGTTATTATGAGTATGAAAATCACTCCTCATCTAACATAACATGCAATTAATGCCATAATTGAACCCTTAGGGGTGTGAAATGAAAAAAGTATTAAATATAAATTAAGATATTGTTTAACATTTATCCTATAGATTTTTATTTAAATAAAAAACTAGATTAAAACAAAAACGAAAATTTTATTTTTAATAAATAGGTTGAGTATGTTCATGAAATAGTTTATATCGAAATCTCGCATATTTTTAAAAAATATGCGACGGAAATTAATAATCTTATTTTTATTCTTAATTTTATAATGGCTTTATATATGTATAAATGAAAATCTTTATTTAACATCGAAATTTTGTAGATTGTGTATGTGGTTTCGGTGTATTTTTTTATTCCGTTCAATCTACTCGTATGAGCAATGTGGTGGGAGCCGATCTCGAGCTCGAACTACGCAGAAAAAATCCCACGACTACTCGTTTCACAACCAAGTGCATAGTCCAATGTAGACTACGACCCTGCATCGTTTGACAATAATTCGTGGTAGACTACTACTTAGTACTTTACCATCCAAATGCGTATTTAATCAGTTTCAACTATACATGCGCTGATATGAGTGGACACAAAATTTAAACTACGCATGTCAATTGCGTAATTTCAATGTTTATATAGATTTTCACCTATACATCTAACATCAAACTTTTATAAAATCGATGTCGAATGCGACCTCACGAAACCCGAGTTATAAACCCTAACATATATGAATAACAACTCTTCTAGATGGTTCGTTACAACCATAAAAAAGTTGTACAAGGCAAGTTGAGTGAAGAGAGATGAGCCTGCTTTACTGCCTCGACGTGCTTACAATTATCGCCTTTTTTTATACGCAATTTGCTATCCGGTGATCGATCATAATGTGACTTGCATCACATCTCTCATATGATTTAAAAAATTGTATGTAATTAGTTGAATTAGCAAAACAATGTCAAATTATGTGTGAAATAAGTCAAATAACATATCATTTGTATTTTATATGAATAAAATACTGTGGTGGCGTGGAGTTTGATACATTGTATCTTGAATAGTTGTTATTGTTGATCCAATTTAACAAGAAGCTGGATGGGGGCGTTAGCTTTTGATTCCGGTAGGGGGTCGAATTTTTATCTTTTAGAGTGTTTTGACGTATTTATACACATGTTGATCATTGTAAATGCTACAAAATTAGTACATATTCTAGCTTGATATGTCCCCAAACGTAGGAGTGTGTAGATATAGACTCGACCAGAAGTTGGATGGGAGCGTTAGCTTCTGGTCCAATATTATATTTGTTCATGATATTATTGACATATTTATACACATTTTACACTTTTTTAACAAAGGGTATGGATACGGTCCAGTCCGGGTGTGGATCAGATTTGGACTGTTTTTAACCAATAAAAAATATTTGAATTAATTAGGGAAATAGGACCCCTTGAAATTCTCTTTTGCAAACTAGGTCTCTATACAAAAGAAAGAAAAAATAGGTATGGAAACTAAAAAAATAGGGGTAATAATTTCTCTAATTGAAATGATGGTGATTAGATGTTTACTTTTTGATTTAAGTATCTTTTTTACATGGATTGGTTTTGTAGTATATTTCTTGGGTATGGTTTTGGGTATGATTGTGAAAATAGAGACAATATATTTCTTGACAAATTTATTTTTGGTATGATTATGACATTATTTGGGTAAACGGGTTTTTGGGTATGCTTTTATATGTGTATTGACTTTGTAGTATATTTCTTATTATTAAGTATATTTTTAAATTGATATCGTGGGTATGTTTTATGGTTATCCAAACTGTGTTATAATGATCAAATTCAAGCGAATTTTTGGGTAATGATCAAATGTCATTTGATATTGATGTTTGTGTATAATATCGAGTTTTGAAAATTTTGGGTATGACAAATTTAAATTGGGTATGGTTTTTGTATTAAGTGATATTTAAATTGGGTATAAATATAAAATATTATCCAATTTATGGATATGATTTTATTTTGATATTTGATTTTTTGGGTATGTTGTTTTCGAGTATGTTTATGTACTTTGACAAATTTATTTTTGGGTATGATTGTGACATTATTTGAGTAAGCGGATTTTTGGGTAATAGGTGATAAAGTAAGAATGTTGGAAATTCTTTTTTCTAATTGATGTGACATGTGAGATAGTACAACATGTCACATCCGATAGGTTGTCAAACTTTGCCCTCTTTTGTACTCTATTTCCTCTATTCTATTTTATAGGGGGTCAAAATACCAATCCCAAATAGTATAGTATGAGTCTTCTTTCTCAATTGATTTGCTTAAAAGGCTAGTTTGCCAATTTTGCCAAAATATTTAAAAAAAAAAAAATCAATACAGTCTGAAATATGGTGGACCAGACCGTTACAGTCCTTTCCAGCCCGGTCCATGAGCAGAGAAACAATTCAATTGTCCGTAATATTACAGACCTGACCTAACCGTTTGCACAACTCTACTCAAAAATAGTCACAAATTTGTGATTGAGTATAGCAAATAAGTTGTGGATTACTCATATTATCGTCAATTGATTTTAGATGGATGTGCACGCTTTCGTATCGTTGGACCGGTCGCATATAAAAATTAGTATACCTAGCTTATCTATAGTGGATGTAAAATAATACACTTTTTGGCACATAATGTGAACGTAGCAAGTGCCCTAATTGTCCTGACATGAACCACTACATTAGACGTAAAATAAAATTTGTACAAGTCAAAGCACATGAATAATTATGAAAATGATTTATTTGTACTATTTATGTATCTAATGTTTAAATTCACGAAGAAAGATGCCCTTTTATTTATTTATTTTCTAATCCTTCAGCTCAGAAACCTACTTGGTAAGTTAACTTATATTAATATATATTAATTGATTGGTCTGCATAAATTCATAAAAGTCATACTATACGTTCATCAAATATTCATATGGCGTCATTTTATGCCTTGTGTTCATAATTATTCTAGATAGATAGACGTAATTGATGATCAATTAATTGGTTATTATTTTGTTTTTTAAATTTAAAACTTTGAGAAGACTCCATTTTATAAGAAAACATTTACAAGGTTTCATATAAAGTTTTTGTTTTGAATTGAATAGAACGTGTGGATAATTAGTTTGTGAGATATATATAGGGACAAGTGCGGAATACATATGTATGGAATCATGCGAGAATCTCCTTTACTGTAAGATGTGAAAATATTTAAGAGACATTGTCTGAAAAAAACAACGATATTTATATCTTTATCGTTGTGTGTGGTTCTTAGGTGCACGAGTGTGCATCTCATGACTGTGCACTATGACAAAAATCCCTTTTGTAAAACAAAACTGCACGATCGTGCACATGAAAATTACGTGAGGTACAAGTAGCGAAATCAAGAATGTTTATTTGTTTAGGTCGAACGTATTTTGGAGTTTTTCACTCATTTTTGCAAGGGAGGTTCTAAACTGATCTTAACCCTATATTTCATGTCAAGTGAGGTATTCACTTTAAGGGCTTGTTTCAATTACACACATGAATCAAGTTAGAATCAAGATTTGGAATAAAATGAAGAAGAGAAGATTAAGGTAGTAGGGTAACTTTTTTTTCTATAATACAAACAAGGCCCCTAATATTAACAATTAAAAATAATTAATATTTTCAAATATATTAATTAGGCTAAAAATAAGGAAACCAGTTAATGAAATTTGGTAACTATATTTGAGATCTATAACCCCCTTTCTTATTCTCAACCACCGAATCTGCTATTTATTTCTTCTTCTGCAATCGCCATACCCACCCTTTCTTCAACCTCCACATCCGACGTGATTGACGCCGCTACGGTCGTCGCCTTGCTCAGGGAGTCATCAATATTCCGGTCACCCTGTAGAACGGAGACGCTTGATGTTGTTGCCTCTGCCACAAACCGACACCGACAGATCTGCAGGAACTCAGATTGCACAGCCGCCACGTCCAACTGCGGGAACAGAGGGTACCGGCCGGGTATCGGTTATGAGTGTCGGTCCTTATTTCGCCACCAACGCCGATGAGACTACCGTCACCTTAGCTTGCCAGCCATCAACCGCTCTCCCCTTCTTCCGGTAGTTCAGTGAGCCGTTTCGGGTAGGTGAGACTTCTACAGTATTTTGACTAACTTCAGTCGCCATAGCCAGGTATGATATATTCGGATAGGGGTTGATTATGTACACATACATATTGAAACAATTTGGTTTACTAGGCTTTTACTAGTTTTGTGTTTATTAAATGTACCTCTTGAGAGAAGAGTGTGTAGAGTTTGAAAATAAATACAAAAGGTTGGGGTACATTTACTTAATTAAAACATTAAAAAGCTTAGTTACTACTCTAGTTTTTCAAAAAGGCCTAGTTATCAAAATTGCCCATACATATTTTGTGTGTACATATATATGATGTCGATTAGAATATGTACAGTTTTGTGTTTGCATGTACATACGTTTGCAGTATCTGGTGATTATGTACATATTTGTGTGTACATATAGCATGTCGTCGATTTGAATATGTATAATAGAACAAAATATGTTGTTATATAGGCTTCTGTTTGTGTTTGCATGTACATATGTTTGCAGTCTCTGTGATTATGTACATATTTTACTACGAAAATGTTACTAAATAACTGTATATGTACATATGTTTGCAGTCTTAGGCGATTATGTACATATGTTGCTGCGGAAATCTCAATATCGTCGCCATGGATGAACCCAAGTTGGAAAGGACAAAGATTCCGGAAAATATTTTGATTTCATTAATAAATGGAAATATTTTGATTCCCTTAATAAATGGAGAAATAAATATATTTACTTTTCCGTTTTGTAATAATTAGTTGCTTAATAAATTGAGAGAGAGAAATATTATGATTTCCTTAATATCCCCTTTTTATTTTAATAAATCTTTTTTATATATTGTGCATACGAGCGCACGTGCGGGTTCAAACTCAGTGAAGTTTCATCATAAAATCAATTGACAATAAGAGGAATATTTTGTCAAACTTATATACTAGACTCGAATTCTACAACTCGAGTTTGATACCAAAAAAGCGGGGGTCGTGTGTGCATACGCACTCATACGCGTTATACCGAACCCCATCACACAAGCTCAATAAATTTTCATCCTAAAATCGATTGATAATAGTAGAAGTAACCCTTCAACTTTATATAATAGCATCAGATTTTTTCAACTTCAGACGTGAGAAGTTATCTTTTTCAATTGTCTATAATCAATCGATGACACCTTCAACACTAATCCAAAATACAAGTTGGAATCACTCGTTCCCTATAATGGCTCTTTTCGATGATTTTTATACTACCAAACACATAAACCGTTTACATAGTTTCGAATCCGATTCCTGATTCCAATAACCATACCAAACAAGACCTAAATGTGAACACAAATATTCAAACCAGTTACCCTTAAGGCGGTGGTGGTGGTTATATATACCTCGACAGTGATTGAACTTGCTTGCTAGCTATAAGATATTGATTAGCAAGATTTTGTGTGATTAAAATATAAGCTTATTTGAGCTAATCACGTTGTTTAAGAAAGGCTTATTTTGTCTTGGTACAGATTAGTCATATCTTACTTCACCTCATGCATATATGTTCACGTGAACTCTTGGTCAAAACCCTAGATTTTTTAAACTTAATAATCCCCGAGACCGACATTTTGACGTGTAAATAATTATATTATATATAGACAAAATAACCCTAATTGTTATTTATATTTAGAATTATTACGATATTAATTAAATGGTAATGTTAGAGTTATTATGTCATAAGATTGGAGTAATTTGTTTGGTAGTATAATTATTAATTATATTATTTTGGATATTTTGTTTATAAGAATTTGTTGGAGCTTCTATAAGTACATGGCATAATAATATTAATATATAAGTGTATGATTCGATGACCGTCGATCCTTTAGTCCCCGAGAAGGCTTCAATTTAGCACGAGGAGAAAGAAGAAGGCATTAATTTTTCAGAGAGAAGGCTTCGATTTTGCGAGAGGAAGAAAGAACAAGACTTCAAATTTCGGTGGGTTTGTTCACTGGTGTAGATCTAGGATTTCTTCGACTTGGTCAAAGAGAAGAACTTGTTTATTGGCACCATTCGAAAATTGGGATGTCATGACAAATCTAATTTTAGACTCCATTTTGACAAGTATTAGCGTCAATCGACGCTTCTTCCTATGTCATCCTCGAGACCTAATTGAGTATACCCGGTTGAGGACAATCGATGATGGAGGTTTCCGGCATAGCTTTCTTTGAGTTTGATGGATATGTTCGTGGGTGCATATATGAAATTTGTTGAAAGAGGAAGAAAATGTTAGATGTATCAGCAAATGAAGGTGAAGAGTAGAGTTGTCTTCATCAAATCCAAATCTAGTAGAATATGAAATTATCAGTTTTTTAAAATCTCCATTTAAAATACAATAAAACACAACACAAAACAAAAGTATCATACAATTGGATAATAGACTTCTATTAGAAATCTTAAAACAAATCTCAAATATATGCTTCCTAAGCCAGCTCTAGTAGGGGAGATCCGGTCCCCTACTTTGCGGGACCTCATGAGGGGAGATCCGGTCCCGGGTTTTCACTAGGTTTTCAAGAACAACGATTACAAACACAAGACAAAAGACACTAGCACTTTTCCTAAGATATAGCAAAGAAAGTAAACGTAAAGAACTCAGGAGAAACAAAGAAGCAAAGGTGAAGAAAAGCCCCTCAAAGGCATCTTGACGAAGATCTGAGTTTGATCTTCGTCTTTATTGCAAACCAACGAAGCAATGGTGAGAAGATGATCAAGAGATAACAAATCTCTCTTCTACTTCTTTTCTCCTATGGATCCTCCTTGCTCCAAGCAATAATTGGAAGATCCGTCTTCTTCTTCTTCTCTCTTTCTCTTGGTGAGACGAAGCACACAAGTTGCCACACTCTAGGGTTTTGGAGCTCCTTTAGAATGTTTAAATACCCAAGCTCAACCAAGGTCAAACGCAACATTTTACAACACGCTCCCCTAAAACCGTCAAACCTTGTTTCAGACTTCAAGTGATCGGTTCACCAAAAACCCGTAAGCAGGTCTTCCAAACAAGATCAAAGAGATGGGCTTCAAGTGGACCGTCAAGCCTAATCTTCACTTAGCCGGAAAGACACAATACACATATACTTTACAACTCTACATCTCTTAATCTACATAATAGCATACCAATGTAGATGAACTTGTCACCATATTAATCACCAAGCTACCTCACTTAGATTCACTAAGTGACAATATTGGATCATGATAGGCATCAAGATCAACCACATAGCAAACTATCACATGAACACATAACTCTACCTAGACCATAGTACTAAGTGCTAGTTTTATACTCAATGAGTGATTCTAAATCCATCGAGAATTACAAAATCATACTCAAATTATTGTAATACTTATGTTAATATTTTCCAACAAATATCCCGTGCTGAGATGTGTAGATGATTTATCTCACTTCAAATATATATACGAGATATATGTGATTCTAATATGTAAGTGTAAGGATTCCTCCTCCTATACATCACCAATATTGATTTTAGAATAGAGTACGTAGTTTATCGGACATCGACCGTCCACGTGGTTAGACCCATCAAATTTTTATAATAACGGCCAAATAATTAACGTGAATATGAGAATGTACCCTTTTTTTAGCAATTACTCGATAATACATCCACCTATTTTTAGATTTTTGTATGCAAAATATAATCAAACCCTTTGATATTTTTCAAAGTCATATATATATATATATATATATATAGAGTATGGATACTATGAGAACACTCCCTAACGTGAGAACACGAGAACAGATTCGTAATTATTATCAGTTTTGTTACGAATGTGTCATATCGTTTAATGTATTATTCGTAGTTATTGTTGGTTGAGTGAATTATTCGTAGTTATTGTTGGATTCCTAATTATTATTCGTAGTTATTATTATTTTTGATATCTACTCTAAATCTCAACCCTTAATACTCACATCCAACGGTGTACGATTGTTCTCATGTTCTCACGTTAAGGGTGTTCTCATGGGAACCACACCCTATATATATATATATATATATATATATATATATATATATATGATGAATGAAATGGTTTTAGTCTCAACATAAAATTGTAAATTAGCTTTAATTAAAAAAAAAGTCTGAAAATAAGTTGAATTATTGCGAACTAGCTAATTGCCAAAGTGATATCACGTTACTTACCAACATCATATCCCGTAATGATCTAATTGCAGCCTTTACCGAACAATATATACATTGATAAATATTAAGATATTTTGGTAGAATTTTACATTTGTTTTTATGTATTTATAAATTCACACAAATTAATACTGTAAATGCAGAATTGCAGACCATCAAAAGAAACGAAGATTCGAAACAAGCATAAAAACAAAATGTTATTAGGTATATTTACCATATAAGGACATCAAAAAAAAATCGTAGATTGAGATTTGAGATAATATATACAAATTTGTAAAGAGAAAATGTTAAAAACTTCATTCAAATAAAGTGGACATAAACCCTAATTAATTTAACACTAGTGGATGTTATTTATTATAATTAATCATATCTAGATGGTATATATATTCGAAATAAATTCAATTTTATGAGAAAAAAATGTTGGAGATAATAAGGTTTAAGATACTTCGAGCCTAGTATATAAGTTCGGTTTCGGTGGGCTACTCTTCCTATTTTGGTTTTAGGATGGAACCTCAGCGGGTTTATATGCTGGGTTTGAGTCTAATGCGCATGTGCGCTCGTATGCACATGACCCCCGCTCTACTAGTCTGTCTGTATCGGACTTTGACATGGTATTAGAGCGGTTAGCCTCAATTCGGCTCGCGACCCGACACTCCGAGCCTAGTATATAAGGTCGGTGGGCTACTACTCTATTGCAAATTGATTTTATGAGCTGGGTTTGGGCCTAATGCATGTGCGCTCGTATGCACGCGACTCCCGCTCTACTGGTCTGTCTGTATCGGACTTTGACATGGTATCAGAGCGGTTAGCCTCAATTCGGCTCGCGACCCGACACTCCGAGCATAGTATATAAGGTCGGTGGGCTACTACTCCTATTGCAAATTGATTTTATGTGATGGGTTTGGGCCTATTGCGCACGTGCGCTCGTATGCACACAACTCCCACTCTACTGGTATGTCTGTATCGGACTTTGACATGGTATCAGAGCGGTTAGCCTCAATTCGGCTCGCGACCCGACACTCCGAGCCTAGTATATAAAGTCGGTGGGCTACTACTCCTATTGCAAATTGATTTTATGTGATGGGTTTGGGCCTAATGCGCACGTGCGCTCGTATGCACACAACTCCCACTCTACTGGTATGTCTGTATCGGACTTTGACATGGTATCAGAGCGGTTAGCCTCAATTCGGCTCGCGATCCGACACTCCGAACCTAGTATATAAGGTCGGTGGGCTACTCCTCCTATTTTGGTTTTAGGATGGAGCCTCATTGGGTTCATGTTCTGGGCTTGAATCTAATGCACATGTGCGCTCGTATGCACACGACTCCCGCTCTACTGGTCCGTCTGTATCGGACTTTGACAAGAAAAAAAGGAGTGTATTGTTATTATTATTAGCAACGAATATAATATCCAAATCGATGAATAAAATTATAAACCCGAAACATTGACCTTCCAAACCCTAATGTGGCCATCTAAACTGCCACTAAACACTGTTAGCGTAGTCTCATAATCAGAGCGTTGACTGTGCTCACAATTAGCCACCAAAGACTTGACTGGCTTCAGGTGTCCTTCTAAGACACTCAAGCAGCAATACCGACCGTCGATCCCACGTCTCCAGATTCTAACCGTCCGATCAGCTGAACCACTTAACAAGAAATCATTCACGTTTACTACACATAGAATAGCATTGCTATGACCCCTGAGGGCCCCAGCCACTATCATGTAATCAGCGCTGTCCACTCGCTCCCAAACCAAGATCGAACGGTCACACGCGCCGGAGAATAGTACCTTCCCGTCTGAGCTTAGTGTAAGCGCGTTCACAGCGGATTTGTGCTTGTCCAGTGTGGCGATTAGTCCGTGTTTCTTTTGTCCGGGTGATTTGGCCCATACCCGGATCCGTTTATCGGCTGAGCCGGTGTAGATTACTCCGTCTTGGGAAACGGTGACGGCGTTGACGGCGTCGTCGTGGGCGGGGAGGGATTGTAAGCATTTGAAATCGGAGGAACGCCAAATTTTGAGGGTTTTATCCCATGAAACGGAGTAAAGTAGGCCGTTAACGTTATTGTTTAGACATGAAACGGCGTCGTTGTGAAGGAGCCAGAGTTGCTTTTTATGTCGGCGGACTTGAATGTAGTTTCCGGGGAGGGGGAAACGGAGTAGACGATCACTAACGGTTGGAAGAACGGCGATGAGACGGTGAGTTTTGGAATTTGACTGAGGTGTGAGTTTCCAGACGCGGATTTTGGAGTCTTGGTGGGCGGTGAATACTCTATTAGAGGAGAAAGTGATGGACTTGACGGCGCCGGAGGAGGGGTTATCGGAGTTAAAAGAATGGAGGTGGATGAGAGAGTGAGTATCATAGACATGGATGATGTGGCCGGTGGCTGCGTAAAGAAGGTAGCCGGAAATTGCTAAGGCGGAGATTGACGGTGAGGGGGAAGGTGACGGGACGGTGAGTGGCGAGGAGAGAGACAGCTGGTGATAGATAACGGCGCCGGAGATGGAGGAGAGAGAAGGGATTGAAGGGAGTGATTGGAGGCTGACGGCGGTGTTTAATGATGCTTTAGAGCTTCCACTTCCAGTGCTTGTGTCGGATTCCGGCGGCGGCGGTTGTGGTTGTTCGTTATCGGCCGGAGATGGGTAAAGGCAATGTCGGAGATTCATTTTTTCCCGATGTAACAGTTGATTAACAGAAAAAACACAATGGGAAGATCGATGGAGGAGGAAGAGAGAGATTCTAATGGAGAGGGTAACATTGCATGTGCATATTTAAAGGGTTATATATAACAATGGTACAGTTAGTTCATCAATTTGACAAGCATATTGATTAATTTTGTAATTTCATAAGCATGCATTTAAGTATATATGAATACTTTTTTCATTAATTTTGAATAAAAAATTAATATAATTCATCTTGATTTGTCCTCTGTTGAAAAATCAAGGCCACTCGTCTCGGTTTATATCAATCGATCGATCACTTCTAATTAATTTGCATGGGTTCGAGACGAGAATCGAAGTTGCGATTTTACTCAAATGAGATGTATTGATTTGACACTTAATTTTTAAGTTTACTTAGTGTTAAATTATCGTTAATAAACAAACTCTTAACCTAACACATGAGTTTCATGAGTTACTCGTTATGTGTTGGACTCAAACTTAATATATATAATGCGCGTTTATGTACGTGTGAACCCCACGTTATCTTGTCAAGTTTGTCTAGGGAGGTGTAGATTTGGACCGGATCGGAAATTTCGGTCCGTCTTGAACAATAACACTTCAGTTCGGACTATTTTTTTTTAACCATTTTTTGAATTTTATAAAGGAAAATTAGATACGGACAAGTCTGGGTTTGGATCGGACCTAATGTGCATGATACACACCAACGTACGAATGTGTGGATCCCAACGTTCTCTAAACTCACCAAAATTTCACATATTCTTATGTAACGAACTGAATGAGATATCGGACTTATGAAGGATGAGTGTTCATCTGACTTATGATTATTTTTTCGTAAATTGCCAAATAAATATGGGTAGGTGGTTCAATAAAGATCAAATGCGCAACACGATAATATGTCACGTGTTTAAGACTTTAAGTTACATCATATTAAAAAAAAACTATGTGAAAGTCCGGAAATCATACAATCAACTAATAGTCATGTACATAACGCTTACAAGTTACGAGCACTCAATCTCGACACATATGCCCAATGAAATTTAATAATAGGATGACTCTACTAGGATGAGTGAAATGTTTTTACATCGACAATATGTAAATTCAGAGTTACATTGTTATTCGATTTTATGATGAAAATAACGATATTTAAATGTAAATTTTATTTTAAAAAGATAAAAAAAAAAATTGTTAATAAATGTGGCAAGTGGCAAAGGGATTGACTTGGGGAGACAAGTGGGGAGGAAGGGGTGTAGGTTCTTAACGTACACCATAGCGGCATACACTCCATGTACATGTCAACCCTATTACCATTCATTTTATTATTATTTTATTAGTATTATTTTTTTCTATATTTATTATTTCTACAATATATTTAAAATAACAATTTCAAAACCAGGTGCTCACCATCCCAAACTGCCCCCTGGTCTGTATCACATAGATCCATAATTCAACTTTTTAAGATAGGTTTCTAATTTAGGGCTTAGAAATAATTTGGTTTACTGGATTTTTTCTAGTTTTGTGTTTAGTAAATGTACCTCTTGAAAGAAGAGTGTGTAAAGTTTGAGAATAAATACAAAAGGTTGGGGTATATTTACTTAATTGAAACATTAAAAAGTCTAGTTACTACTCTAGTTTCTCAAAAAGGCCTAGTTACCAAAATTGCCCGTTTAGTTTTAATTTTATGATAAGTTTATTATGACGTCGATATTGTTGATCGGTCCGGTCTGCCTTGAACTGAAGCAACACACTTTCGCCCGAAGGACCTGAATCGGTTGATTGGTCTGAAAAAGGCTCACACTCTCAACACGGATTGAAGGAGATAATGTCGTTCGAGCTACCCTTGAGAGTTGAAAAGAAAATTAACTATTTGGCCAACCGTCTGCCCAATCTACGACACTTGACCACTAGTAACAATCTTTAGAACGATATCAAATCTCGTATTTTTTGTATACAATATGTTTTAAGTTGTACTACTTTTATTCTGATCATGTTCTAATCTACCGCCCTAAAGAGTGGCGAGGAAGCAAGGAGGGGTTCGATGTGGAAAACACGGCGGCATACGCTTATGCTTGGGAAGATAGAAGATCAACACGGATGGGGCCGTGTAGTTGGCTTAAACTGGTTTATCTGTAATGTGGGTCATGGATTTGCGTTTTGTGGCTACAAAGTAGGTAGCTAGTCATGTATATGAAGATCAATATCATCTGCATGTGATGAAACTGATAGTAATGAAGCAAAACTATATGTTATTAATTATGAATCTTAAGAGGCAAGAAGTTAGTTAGATAAGGATGGATTGAACACCTTGCTTGTGTGGTGAACCAGTAGCAACGTGCCAGAATATGCAGACGATGTATCATAAATATATGATTAAAAATAAAGAGTGAATTTGACATGTAACACGTAATAATGATTTAGTGGATGTTCTCCAATGATAAATAGATGAGTATATGTATTCTTTATAAATAGATGAAGAACAATTTTGGTAAGTAGGTCTTTTTAAAAAACTATAGTAGTAACTAGACTTTTTAATATTTTAATCAAGTAAATATACCTCAATTTTTTGTATTTATTCTCAAACTCTACCCATGTTTCTATCAAGGGGTACATTTACTAAACACAAAACTAGAAAAAAGCCTAATAAACCAAATTGTTTTATAGGATGAATTAGTTAACTTTACCTACTATATCAATTTTTTGCTACAAAATTTTGTATTGAATTCTTATATAATGAGTTACACGTTGATATTCAGAAACCCAAAGCGGGATGAATGATTTTTTGTAAATTACAGGTTCACCCCATACTTTGTAATTGTGTTAATGATCCGAATTTTTAGAACTAGTAAAATCTGTCACAAGTTTGAATAATTACATATTTATATTTACAAAAATGACCCAAATTTGGGTATGCGAGTGAAGTTTGGCATGAGAAGTTAGATATGTGAAAAAGCAATCAAGATATCATGTATCACTATTATCTGATTGGTTGAAGTTAAATAAATTATTGTAAAAAAAAAGTGCTAGTGTTTTAAAAGAAAATGAATAAACAACACCAATTCTACCAATGAGATCATAAGGATATAAAGGACACATGTACCAGTATTACAAGAGATCCTAACTGATGTGAAAGTTGGATATGTGAAATTCGGTGCGTGAAATTAAGTACGTAAAGTTGGGTACGTGAGTGAAGTTGAGTTCATGACCTTTAAAAAAATCACTTATATTAGAAAAGTGCATACTTTGTAATTTGTACACCGTTATAAAAAGGTGTATACATACCAGAATCATCCAATTTAAATTATATAAGTTTTAATAAGAAAAATAATATACTATATAAACTGCCATTAATATCAATACAAGTTGAGTTCATCGCCTTAAAAAAAACCACACTTGTACAATTAGTTCAAACATTGTGTTTTATTTGATGTCATAGATTGGATGGTCAAGAAGTCCACCATAATCAACAAATGGACTATCATAAAAAAAAAGAGATAAAAAGCATGATGATTTGAAAAGGGTTAGAAACTCATATAATTGTGAAAAGTTAAATACGCGGACATGATTTATCAATGTAAAAATGAATCGTAGTCCGTTGACGTTTATTTTTTTTCCCGATTTTTTTATTAAAAAAAAAAAAGAAAATTGGGCGCCGACTCTAGGCGCATAACTTGAGATATATATTTTTTTTTTTCAAAACAACGTGTTTCTCCTTATAAAGAGAAATTTATAGTTAAGTCGCGAGTATTATTTTGGGCGCCGCCTGCTGGTGTCGGCGCCCACATTAAAAAAATATATATTTGGGCGTCGACGCCATCCGCCAGCGCTCAAAATAGACGCTGATGCCACCCGCCAACATTTAAAATAGACGCCGACGCCTTACGAGTTTTGTTGGTCATTATAAATTTGAGCACTGTGTATATAATACATGTACGTTATAATTTGTAATCGATATAAAATGTGATTCTTATTCTTTGTTGCCTGGATAAATTGGGCCTTGTTATAATTCTAGGCTCAATGGGCCCAGAAATGTTGGGCCGTGTGATGACTCTAGGCCCAATTTGTATGTTACTTCATTAAACACGCCAAGAAAAATATAATACGTCCGTACTTCGTAGCATAAGAAATGGATATTTATTTATTATTAGAATATAATTTGATATAATTATTGATGATTAATGGATTATCCCTACATAAAAGATATTACCACTCTAAGAGATTTGCAGTAATAATTTTGTATTTTTTTTAAGGTACGAGATTAATATTTGTCATTTTGAAAATTTGTTTTTTAGAAGGGGGATGCGGTGACATTTTTTGTAATTTCCATAGAAAATTATAACATTTATTATGCCAGTTTATAATTTTGGTTCAATTCGTTAAAAAATATACAATATCAGTTCTGATATTTTCTATAGTTAGTTCACGTATTATTTTGTTAACTTGGTAGTCATATTTTTATACATTTTGTTATTTGTACATGTTTGAACTAATAAAATGCAATGTTTGAATTAATAATACAAAATATTCAAATTTATGATACCCAAATTTTAAATTAACTTATAAAAGTTCATATTTTCATAGTTATGGTTATTAGAATATAGTGTTCCATTAGTTCAAATTATTGGTTCATGCATTATTTTGAACTTATGAACAAAATTTATAAATTACTAGTACAATATAATTTGAATTAACAAAATAAATAGTTTGAACAAAGTCTACAAAAAAATTTTGAACGAAAAAAAGTGTCCATTAGAAAAAGAAGAAGAAATTGAAAAAGATTGGAATAAAAAATTTCAGTTTTTATACTATTTATTCAAAAATGTATGAACGAAAATATATAAAAATTTTGAGCGTAAGGGGTTAAAAATAAAAAACTATTCGAGCAAACAATTTACACTAATTGAACAGACATATGTACCATGAGAACAAACAAATTCTCACAACACCTTTTTAAAAATTATAAAATTGTTCCCGCGTCAGAACCTTTTAACACAAATTTTAAAAGCAAAAAATTATCGCTTGAACTTTATATAATTACAAAAATTTACCGTGTTGTCCAAAAATCATTAAATTACGTGACTAATCTAGTTTGGTGGATCAAGTGCATAAATGGTGAAAAGCGCTTCGTAAATCCGTACTTGTAATTTTGCTCCATACATATCTTTAGTTTTTATACTATAAAAAGTAATTTAAGATCTTAGTTTTAACTTACAAAATATCCCAATTCACAAATACATAAATCTTTACATGTATAAATTTTATTGGGCAATTTTGGTAACTAGGCCTTTTTGAGAAACTAGAGTAGTAACTAGGCTTTTTAATGTTTCAATTAAGTAAATATACCCCAAGCTTTTGTATTTTTTCTCAAACTCTACACACTATTCTCTCAAGGGGTACATTTACTAGGGTATTATTCAAGTAAGGCCCATTATTGCGGTACGGCCGTGCGGCCGTACCGCAGGGCGACACGTGTCCCGAAAAAAAAAAAAAAATTTTTTTTTTTTTTTTTAAAACGAGTAAAAGTAATAGTTCAAAACTTATTATGGAATAGTTCATAACTTATAAAAGGATAGTTCATGAATTATAATAAAATAGTTCATAGTGTAAAATTTATAAAGGATTGAAAGTAATAGTTCAAAACTTATTAAGTAATAGTTCATAACTTCTAAAAGGATAGTTCATGAATTATAATAGAATAGTTCATAGTGCAAAATTTATAAAGGAGTGAAAGTAATAGTTCAAAACTTATTATGGGATAGTTCATGAATTATAATAGAATAGTTCATGAATTATAATAGAATAGTTCAAAACTTATAATGGGATAGTTCATGAATTATAATAGAATAGTTCATGGTTAAAAAGTAATAGTTCATGGATTATATAGGAATAGTTCAAAGTTTATAGGATAATAGTGCATAAATTATAACATGGTAGTTCAAATAAATTTTCATTAGTTTCCGTTAAAAAAAAAAAAAAAAAATCGTTTCAGAAAAGAGAAAAAAAAAAAAAATTTTTTTTTTTTTTTTCCGGGACACGTGTCGCCCTGCGGTACGGCCGTACGGCCGTACCGCAATAAAAGGGCCGTACCTGAACATTTACCACATTTACTAAACACAAAACTAGAAAAATCCTAGTAAACCAAATTATGTCAATTAATTATTTTATTTGAGTTTTCACGGATCTTTTTCAATTATAAGTTAAATTAAAATTTTTGGGTATATAATTGGTTGTTTTTATGCAATTATAAAAGTGTTTTTAAAAAATTTGGCAGATAAATATGCATTTTAAGATATTTTCGGAATGAGAGTTTTTTTTCATGATTTTTAAATGTATCGGCGAAAATTTCTATTAGTGATCATAACTACGCACTTCGCGTGCGTAGTTGATAAGGTTCTGAACTACGCTTTTAAGAAGCGTAGTTTAAGTTCCAAAAAAAATAAAAATATCAACTACTCTCTCCACAAGCATAGTTGATATTTTTATTTTTTTGAAACTTCAACTACGCTCCCCAACCGCGTAGTTGGGTACGCTAACAACTACGCACGTCGCGTGCGTAGTTGGGATGACAATTATAGATTTTTGTCGGTACGTCTATCAACCTTTTTTTTTAATAATAAAGTTTGGATCATTTTAGTCATAAATATGTATTATATTTATAGTTTGTAAAATTTAAAACATTTTCTGTGTATAATAAGTTTGGGTGTTGAGCAAAAAGAGAAAACGTCAAAGGATTGAAAATGACGATCATGTATTATTTGTCAAATCTAATTGTAGAAGATGAATATTGATAGAGTAATGATGTATTTCTCCCCCATTTGGTAATTGGGTTATCAGCGCGTGTGAATTTCACTGCAATTTGACTATCCTGTAAATCAATTCATATTGAAAAGTACAACTAGGCGAGGCGAAACACGAAGAGAAGGAGACAGAACACCAAAAAGAGCAAAGAAAAATTCATAAACTTGATAACTCATCCATCCTAATTCTCTGATTCTGCCTATTCTGTAGAGGTCTCATTACAACGAGCAAGGTAATCCCCAATTTTACTTGCTGCTCATTATGTATCTGTTTGTGTAATCTTGCGATTGCCTTTATGTATGTTATTGATGAGATCCCAAATCGCCCTTTTTAGATTACATTCCTTTTGCTTTGTTCAGCTGGTTGCTTCACGTTAAATTCCTTGATTTGCTTAGATCTCTCTTTGATTACCCAATTGAAGGCTGAATCTGTAGCTGGCTTCTGCAATTTATGGTCTTTCTTATGGGTCCCGGATATTAGATTTCTTATTTTGTTTCTTAATTTGATGATTTGGGTAGTGGTGGATTTCTTATGCCGAGTGATTGTTTTCATTTTCGGTTTTTTTATCTTCGTAATTTCGATTGCAGTTCTCCTCTTCCCGCCTCAAAACGTTTTTGATGGTTTTGTTAATCATATATACTGGTTTTAGATCTTTCAAATCCCTCCCTTCCTTGGGATCTTGACTGCAAATAATTTAGATAGTTCTCCTTGGTTTCTCTTGCACGATGAAATTTCATGCAATAATAAACAAGATTCTATTCTTAATTTGGTTTTTGTTCAGATGTTAGCTTCAAGTTAGAACGTTTCTGTTGCTCTTAGGGTTGCTTATCCAATGAAACTGGTCACTTAATTACTATACATGGCAGTCCGTTTGGATCTGTTTGTGTTGTCCTTTATGATTCTATTGCAGTAACAAGCTATAAGGTGACTAGATCTGATTTCATTTTTATTACTTTCTGCTATATTTTGTGGTTGATTAGGTGAAGAATATCATTGGTTATTTGTTGTCATTGAATGAGATTAAATGGATACTGCTGGAGAGTTAGATTACGGTTCTGAGGAGTACAAAGGAACTAAAAGAATTCAACATCAAGGAAGTGGAGCTATTCCTGCTCTTGCAGAGGAGGATTTAATTGGCGAGGATGATGAATATGAGGATCTTTACAATGATGTAAATGTTGGCGAGGGTTTATTTCAGTTTAATCAGACAGGAGGAGCTCCAGCATCATCTAGTACTTTTGGTAACAACGGTCTTCAAGCTCAAAAACCGAGTGTACCTGAACCAAAAAGAGATGTGGATGTACCTCAGGACCTTGGACATGTTGGGGTGAAAATGGATGATTATCAAAATTCAGGGGCTAGTTTCCCTGATCAGAAGACACAACTTCAAGCTGGCCATATTGGTGCTCCGATAGTAGAAAATGTGATTCATGGGCCTCCAACTGGGAATCTGGGGTTTCAAGGTTCAACCCCTATGGGTCAAAATAATGCAGGTAGAATCTCAAATCCTGGTAACGGGGTCTCAAGGATTGTTCCAGACATTCCAAATAATCAGATAGTAGCGGTAAATGAAAGTGTCAATTACACTAGTGGTGGTGATAATATTATACGACCACCTGTAGAGAATGGTTCAACCATGCTTTTTGTGGGAGAGTTACATTGGTGGACGACAGATGCAGAACTTGAAGATGAGTTGTCTCAATACGGAAAGGTGAAGGAAATTAAGTTCTTTGATGAGAGAGCAAGTGGAAAATCAAAAGGATATTGTCAGGTTGAGTTTTACGAACCAGCTTCAGCTGCAGCTTGCAAGGAGAGGATGAATGGGCATGTTTTCAATGGGCGAGCTTGTGTTGTAACCTTTGCCTCTGCTCAAACATTGAAGCAAATGGGAGCTGCTTCTGCAAATAAAACTCAAACACAACAACCTCTGTCTCAACCCCAAGGTGTGAGAAGAGGTATGAATGACGGGACTGGAAGGGGAGGGGGAGTGAATTTCTCATCTGGAGATGCCGGGAGGAATTTCGGAAGAGGTTCATGGGGCCGAGGGCAAGGAGGATTTAACAGAGGTCCTGGGGTTGGCGGGCCTAGGGGTAGAGGAGGACAAATGGCAGCAAAAAATCCCGTTATGAATCCTGCAGTTATTGGAAATGGTGCTGGAAATTACGGTCAAGGTATGCATGGTCCTGCTTTTGGTGGTATGGGAAATGGAATGATGCATCCTCAAGCTATGATGGGGCCTGGTTTTGATCCGACTTTTATGGGTCGTGGAGCTGGTTATGGGAATTTTTCTGGTCCTGCTTATCCTGGCATGATGACTCCATTTCCAGCTGTTAATACAATGGGTATTCCCGGCGTGGCTCCTCATGTAAACCCTGCCTTCTTTGGTCGTGGAATGATGCCAAATGGAATGGGAATGATGGGTGCGAGTGGAATGGACGTACATCCTGGATTAATGTGGGGTGATCCGAGCATGGGAGGATGGGGTGCAGAAGAACATGCTCAGAGGACAAGGGAGTCGAGTTATGGTGGTGATGACGGGGCTTCTGATTATGGACACGGTGACACAAACCATGAAAAGGGAGCTAAGTCAAATGCTACTTCTCGTGAAAAAGAAAGGTCATCTCAGCGCGATTGGCCAGGAAACTCAGAGAAAAGGCAACGTGATGAAAATGAACAAGACAGGGATAGATCTGAAAAGTTTGATAGGCCTCATAGGAACAGGGAAGATAAGGATGGGCACCAAGACCATCGGTCAAAAAACCGTGATTTGAGCAATGAGGATGACTATGATAGAGGGATCTCTTCATCAAAATCTAGAAGCAGATCTCGGGCTGTGCCTGAAGATGATCACAGGTCCCATTCCAGGGATGCAGACTATGGAAAGAGGAGACGAGACTGACTATCATGAAGGTTTTGTGTTTCTTCGTCCAAGTTATCATGAAATCTGGAAGTCTTTAATTCTGTTTCTTCATCAGATCCTATCGTTAACATACTCTCAGTATTTGCTCCTGATGGCAAATATTGGTTTTATGGTAAGTGCTTTTTAAATGCAGTTCAAGGGATATCAGTTATCATTCCCACTCGTGCCCACTAGAGAACATATAACAAATATCTTTATATGCTGAATTTTATACGCTATTTTGCGGACATCATTTACCACAAATTACTATAATGTGTATGTATTAATATTTGCTCAGTCAGATTGAGTTGCTCCTTGAAAAGGTTTACTCTTATGACGTCATGTTCTCTCCTGATTTCTTTTTCTTAGAGATGTTCTTGATTTGTGTAGCCTAGAATTGCTTGAAACTTAACTACTAGTTATAGATTCGTTGTATCTACCTAATGTATTTTTGTATGCTTCTTTAGTATACTTCAAGGAAATTTGACATGTTCTTAGCATAAAGTGACCTATTCTCATCCGCATTCACTAATTGCTTTGTGGTGCCTTTATGAGTAGTCAATTGACGCATTTCTACCTTTTCTGTGGGTCTTGCATCTAACATATTTTTGTATGCATAGATAGATCCCTTGATTAAGCCAATTCCAAATTTGAAAAAGCCGAAAACAGCACATATATTCGAGAGTTTCTTTCTCATATTTCTGCCATATATTGACTTGGAAATTCTTTGGTCGTATTATTCAGGGACCTTGAGTTGATTCATGATTGAATCTGCATAATTGACATTCAGAGAAAGATGTCCTTATGTGGCTGCCTCAGCCTTTCCTCTTAATTGGTCTTAGCATGGGTTTCAGAGGAGCCTTAATTTTTTGCTGGCTTATTTCATACTTTTGATAGCACTGATTTTGTATATAGTGCTGAGTGCAAATTTCTTCAATTTTTTCATCTTTATAAATTTAGCTCTCTTATGTATGAAACCTGTGATTCCTGATGGACCTTGTCGGTTCTTTCCCTCACTGTTCATCCTCAAGCATGTAAAAGTTATGTACCTCTGCACACACGCACATGAGTTATACATGTATCTTGAAGTTTTGTATCTAGTCCTGTAATTAGGAAGCTATTTTAGGTTTAATCTCAATTTGTAACCAGAAAGTCTTAGCAACTTATTTGTTGTAGTTCTATCTTGCTTCTGTAATACTGTGGCTCTTCAGATGTATTCTTGTCTTTGCCCTGTAAATAGTCTTTAGAAGCTGAAGACTGAAGTCTGTTTCCCCTCTATACCTTCTTTTCGAAAGCCCTCATATATTCTTTCATTCTTTAGTCACAAAAGAATACAATGTACCAGTTTTGTAATTGTGAAACTGCTGTTCTGTATATTGTTGTCTTTTAGAGTAGCAGATCATACAGTAACCATTCCTTTCTTTATCTGCTGTAAATATGTAAATAGATCAACATCTGTAAATACATTTTCAGGATAGGAACTGTACATGTTTTCATCTTGATCCGAGACTCGCAGTATGATCATTTCAGATGTAAATCTGCTTTTTTTGTTACTTATGTTTAACTGTTTTGCATCATACTGGTGATAGTTTCTTCTGTATAATTGTGCTGCATGATGTTTATCAGCTACTGGTTTTCCTAGTACAATTGCTTGTTATGGATCATGTTTGTTTCTGCTACCTTAAAAGCATGTTTTTTTTTTTTTTTTATATTTCTCTTCTTTGTAAGTGACAGCATTTTGAGTACAGATCTCTGTTATGCTTGGAGCATGCCTTGAGATCTTTGATTGTGTCTCTTAGGCCTTGAGATCTTCTGAATACAGAACTCTTCTTTGTATCCTCTCTAATGAACATGTTTGCATTAACAAATGAAAAATTCTTGAAAATCTATAGCAATAAAGATCCTCAGACCACTCTGCCCTCATCGGAAACGAAAAATCCTAACTAGTTTCTGCTATAAAAGATTATCCTAAATAGAAATGTTTCATCTGACTAACCAAGGTCGATTCCAACAAGACCGGGAATCCATCTCCCAATTCCTGCAACCTTGGCACCAAGTTGGCCACTCTCGCTATTCCCGAAGGCATAGAGCTTTTCGGATTCCGTCAGTGCAAATGTGTGGAAGGTAACTCCAGATGAATTCGTCGTTTTCATCTCCACAACTCGCTCTTTCGTTTGCAGCTGCAGTGATGTAATTAGCGTCGGCTTATGTATTACTAGATCCTGCACAATACTTAAGCTTAGCACAAAAGGAAAACTCAGTTAAGTATAGTTTTGAAGAGGAATATGTTAGACCTGCCAATCGTCACCATAGATGGTATCCAAACCGAAGGAGTAGACGTTACCGTCTTCAGAGACCACATACGTCGTGCACATACCGGCTTCAACATTGACCGCTTTGACATCAATAAGCTCTTCAACCACCTTAGGGACGTCTTGAAACTCTGTCACGCCATGTCCTAGACGTCCATCAATACCCCATCCCCACGTGCACACCCTCCCGTCCTTACCTACGACAGCTGCGTGATAAGCACCGGCTGAGACAATCATAGGCTCCAGCTTCAAAGCCTGAAACTCGGCTATCAATTGCGGGTATCTTCCATGACTTGCTGAACCATGGCCTAGTTTTCCTCCCAATCCACACCCAACCGAGTATACTGATCTATTAACGAGTCAAACACAAAATCAAGATCAAGAATCAGTAACTAACAAATGACGCTTACCACAACTACAAGCTACCTTACTTACATGCCAGAAGGCTGATAAGCAAGGGCAAGGAGATAACAAAAGCCTGCAGAAATATGCACTACTGGGAGACTCTCTAGCTCCCCGAGCAGCCGGCTAGGCTCGCTATCACTATTGTCGGTTTGGTGACCAAGTACTCCATCCCTGCCCCAACACATTGTATAAACATTGCCTTCCCTTGATAGCACAGCTGTGAATAAGCCTCCAATAGCAACTTGCACAACAAATATATCCTTCAAAGACTCTACCAATTTCGGGGTGTCGCTTATTGGACTTTTATCTTCATCTACCGTGTACCCGAATAGTTCTTTTCCGAATGCATAAACCCTTCCGGTATCACTAACAACCATAGTTCTATGTGTCCCGACAGCTGCCTGGACAATCCTGACTCCTTGCAACGATCTACACCACAAAAATAGATATACTAAAACCAATTGCCAATAAGAAAAGTAGTTCACCGAGCTTATAAACACAACCTAACCTTATTAGACAAGGTTGCAATACGTCATCTCGTATATCTCCAAGTCCAAGTTGCCCGAATTTGTTGGACCCGAAAGAGTAGACTGATCCGTTGGCCGTCACCACTATACTATGAACTGAACCTGCTAAAGCCTGAGGTTTCCCTCTCTTACAACTGAACTCACAGGCTTGCAAGTAACCAAGAACAAGCTTCCATGATCCACCACACTTTCTCTTCAGATCTTCATGTTCATCAGAGCTCATGTGTCTAAATACGCTTCTCTTTCGACATGAATCCCATGCAGCCTCCTCCACAATCGACAAATCCTCGCTTGCCGGACTTCGAAAGAATTTACACGTTGTCTGTAATAAACACAAAAAAGTTGTAAGCCAAGTCATCATTTAGAGCTCGTTCCTTTCCCATACCTGATATTCTGATATACTCAAGATTACGGAAATATGTGATATCCATACCCAGATATGGGAAAGACCTTAGATGTGATTGAGGAAAGTTAAATTTACCTCGAGTTTTGCAAGATCACGGGGAGTCAGATCATAACTGCTGAGAATATTAACTAAGAAAGACGGAATGGCTATAGAAAGCTCTTCAAATCTCATCTGTTTCTCTTCTTCATCGTCTTGGCATTGCAACATCATCGTGTCCGCTGCGTCAAAGCTCGTCGGATCCATTGATTTGTCCGTCTTCTTCAATTCGCAGTAAGTAGCCAAATAGCCAAACTGATTTAATATATTCAGTAATCAGATTACATTGACTGAAAAACTATAATTCAATCATCAAGACAGTCCGTGAGGAAACTGAAAGAATCAACATCACAATTGGAATGCCTTCGAAATAAAGAAGATTGCTTTTCATAAATCATGATCATCAATGGAGAAACTCAAGAAGAAAGAGAGTAATCAAGGGTTTGACAGAAAGAAGAATACCTCAGATCAAAAACCCAGAACTGTAAGTCTGAAGTTCATCGTCAACTTGAGTTCTTTGAAGATTCAGCAGAATCCAATAAGATTGGTGGCGGTTTTGATGATGCGGATTAAGAGTATATTGTTTAGGGGAAAGTAATTTAACAACCCTGGAAAATTGTTATCCTTTTACTGGAAAAATATTATCTTAACATATATAAATATTATCAGCTTGCATCCCAAGCAACTTAAAAATTCATAAAGCTTAATTTTTTTAATTTTATACGATATGATCTCTTACGAGGCGACCGAAGTAAGGCATCTTGCGAATGAGATCGTCAACTTTCGGTATGGTCGAAGACAAGAGCATGGGAGAGCCCTAACCTAGAGCTGCAAGTTTACCATCCTAACCATGAAATTTTATATATATATATATATATATATATATATATATATATATATATATATATATATATATATATATATATATATAAATCTTCTTGATTCCAAATTTGATATGTAATTAACAATAAAAAAAATTCCGTTAATAATTTATTTAAATATTGTTCCCTCACAAAATTTTTAGATTAAATATAAAAAAAAATTAAGATACACAATCTCATTAGAAAAAAACAAAGTTTTAATTTTTTATTTTAAAAGTATATGTAAAGAAAATATTAAAATAAACAAATTAAAGAAAAATTAGTAATTATAGACTTGTTATTCAATTTTTTTTTTAAATTTTCAATTTATATTATCATTCAGAAAACGCTTTTTGAAATAAATTTTAAACTTCGAAAAACGTGTCAACGCCACGTGGCAAAAGAAGCTCATGCTTTAATAGATACTAGTGTAATACCCGCACCTTGTGCGGGTTTTGAAAAATTTATATATATATAGAACCTGACCAATATGTAAACAACTCTTATTGTGTGAACGTGTAAACACCGAATATATGTGAGTATATAGCCGAATATATTTGACTATACCGCCGAATATATAGATTCAGGTCCGGCGAATCTTCTTCCATTAATAACACGATTTTTTTTTATACTTTAATATCGCCTAATCTCAACCATCTATTTAACGATCTAACGGATACAATTTGTTCTCATTTTACATGTTAAGACCTGTTTACATGGGAGTCAATCTCTATCTTTCTATATATATATAGGGTACTGTTCAGGTAAGACACATTATTCCGGTACGGGCGTGCGGCTGAACGTACGCCCGACACGTGTCCTGAAAAAAAAAATTTAAAAAAAAAAATACAAGTGAAAGTAATAGTTCAAAACTTATTATGGAATAGTTCATAACTTATAAAAGGATAGTTCATGAATTGTAATAGAATAGTTTATAGTGCAAAATTTATAAAGGAATGAAAGTAAGGGCCTGTTCATTTCTCATATCCTGATATTAGATATCAGATATGGATATCAATATCGATATCAATGATATCGATATAAGATTGATATATGATATTTGTGTTTAGCAATATGGTAAAGTATATCAGATATCAATAAAATGTAGTCAAACTAAGCCCTGATAATCCAAATTTCAAGGTTGGAGAAATTATTTTTGGGTTTGTTGGATGGGAGGAGTATTGGTACGAAATACAGACCAATTGAGAAAGATTCAAAAGGACAGTATTGTAACACCCCAAATTCTCGGAACTCGGGGAGCTACTGGTTAGGACCTCACAATGGGTCCCGACCTTGGTTTAACAACAACATTACTTGGATCTTACAACAAGGCACAAATGTATTTAAAACAATTTCTAAAACATAATATTTTTAATGGTATAAACGTACACATGTGACAGCCTTACAAACAATTATATAAAGATACATAACATGCATGACGTATGGAAGACTCCCCCGTCCCCATCTAATGAGTACGTGGACCCGGCTGACCATCCGTTCCGGATCTCTCTGCAACTGTCTATCTCTACAGATCTACAACACGGATAAACCGTTAGCTAACTATCCAAATATAAGCAAAAATGATAACAGCACAAACACAAGCAGAAACAAAATAAACAAACATCATGCTGGCACTCAACCGTTTATTATCTATTATTTAAGTGATTCACATTATTCAATTTAAGTTGTGGCACGAGAATTATTATTAGTTCTCGCCTCCGTTCCTTATCCAACTGGTGTAGGTCTAGCTGACTTCCACTGGTAGCATCACTACAAACCACGTATGGACTAGTCCCGAAAGAAACCCCCAGCGCCCCGCGAGCTACTGAGCAGAATGCCACCGCCCGTTACTCTTAGGCCAAAATATAGGTCGGTAATTATATATCACAACCTATCTCTCTAACATTTCAATCACACACCACCATCATCGTTTATACTCATATTTAGCAGTCAGCTAAGTAAGCCCAAAGGACTTACCTGATATAAAGCTCGACTCTCTGTAAACCAACTCGCTCTGTAAACTGTAGCAACTCAGTTGCCTGTCAAAGGAGATAAGTGCATTAGCACACTCCTACGTAGTTAGAAGTCTAAGACTTCTAAAATAGAATAATGTATTAAGACATAACTTGTTGCAGTATTAATTTAGGGTAAAATGACCATTTTACCCTTGGTCCCGAAATTCCCGAAAATTCTAAAATCATTTCTAACTCCCAAAGCTTCGTTTGGTTCCAAGCTAACATTTCTCCTATGTTACTATTTTCCGGGAAATCGTAATGGTCTAACTTCGATTCCAAATATAAAATTCGTAACCGCTTATAAAAATTCCGACTTAAAACCCTAGATTATCTATGATGTCCTATCTAACTTTAGGAGAAAGAATTTCTCCAAACTGTTCATTCAACAGTTTTATAAAAATTCCTAAAGTTGACTACTCCCTTTACAAATTCTATACTTAGCCAAAATCTGAGTACACTTTGAAAAATCATAACTCCTAAACCACTCACTGGAATTATCCCAAATTTTGATATGTTCTACTATAAAATCTTACCTATAATATATCCAAAATTCAGCCGGAAAGGATATCAAGAGTTCATTCAAAATCATCTCACAAAACAGCATCACTTGCTGTTTTCCCCCAACACTCAGCACATATATAAAAACGTCAACTTTGAAACACAATAACTCTCGAACCGTAACTCCGATTCCTCCCAAATTTTAATATGATCTACAACAAGATGTCAACTATATCCTATTAAAAATTCAAGCCTAACAGAGATCAAAAGCCTATTCAAAATTATCTCACAAAACAGCATCCCATGCTGTTTTTCTCAACTCAGCACATTTATAAAACTGAACTTTGAAACCCTATATCTCTCAAACCATAACATGGATTCCTCTGAAATTTTTGTATGATCTACTATGCTATATCAACTATAACGTGTCAAAAATTCAAGTCTAACAGAAGTCAATAACCCCTCCAAATTTATTTCACAAAACTGCATCTCAAGCAAATTTCCTCAACTCAGCATTCTAAACGAAAAACTGCATGAATATCCAACTTCGGGATACTATAACTCTCACACCGTAACTCCGATTGTTCCCAAATTTTAGTATCATATACTATGCAGCATTGACTACAAAATACCCGAAAATCAGTCAAAAAGGAAGAGTCTAGCTTACCCGAAATTGGACCCGAAGTTGACTGCTCGTCAATGTTGGAAAACTGAGGAGAATGTAGCAGCTCCCTTGCAGATGTTCCTTTGGCTGAATATAAGGGTTCCACAAAGGTTTAGACGTAGCTAAGCATATATACAGAAGGAGGGAAGCAAGGAGGATAGAATAGGTCATACTCAACTACAAATCTTGACCATGAGGGAGGAGAGATAGTTGCACGATCTTGCGGATGGCTCGTAGAGGAGAAATGTTGGTCCAGTTTTTCCCAGAAGTCGGATCCAGGGCCAGGGCAGGACAGCGTGAATGCAGCCAGGCCTTAACGCACTCGTGACTTGGGTGCAGAGGCGGCCAAGGCCTTCTTCTGGATGTTGCGACCCTGCTGTCTAGGTAGAGGCGAGGAAGGCGTCCACGAGGTAGAGTCGGTTGCTTCCCATAGAGCCTGGCACCGAAGGACTGAGGCAATGCACGAGATCCCCGCCGCTGGTGTGTGCAGGAGTACGAAAATCGCTGACCACCGTGGCTGTGTTTGCAAGAGGAGGTCATTGGCTATCTTCTGCGGTTGCTGATGGTGTTGAAAGACCGGCGCCGGCGACTCCTTCCCGCGACTGCAACGTGAAACGGAGGTTCGATGAGGGGGAGAGGGCTGCCGCAGGAAGTTACTCTAGGGTAAAACGAAGAGAAGCGGGAGGAGGCAAGAGAGAACCGTCAGGACAACCCTCATGGGCCCAACTGGCTGTTCGTGATGGCCCGGATTTCACTTAGTTAATGGGCCCGGATGGCCTTGTCATGACTTAGTCATGGGCTTGTCAAGTGGGTCAATTACTATGAGGCTTGTAAGAGTGTTTTAAGAATGATTTTGTGTGATTACATTTCACATAAAATTATAGAAGTTGGGAACATGATATTTTATGTGATTATCTCTTCACATAAAATGACAAGATTTAAGTTGACTCGTGATTTACCGAAAATTAAAATTTCCGGGTATTACAAGTATCCCTCTTTCATATCATATTGGCCTTCTTGGTATGTTTGTTCATCAACTTGAACTGTTATCCTCATATCAATCCATTCTAATGAACCCGAGTTTTGAATACAAGAATTGTTGGGTTTACAGCATATGTAGATAGATAGTAGTTCTAGGATGAGAAGTTTAAAATCACAACACACAATCATAGAGAAGATATTTGTAAAAAAAAAATAGAGAGAGCGGCAACGAGAACTGTTATCCTCGTATTCAGCAGAGAAGATATTTGTAAAAAAAATAAAAATCGAACCTTGCAAAAAATTAGTAGAGAAAGATAAAAGGCAAGTGCAGGATGCGAATATGCCACTCACAATCACAGAGAAGCAGAAGAGGTCGGAAATGTTGATGAGATTGAGAAGTAGAGATGGCGAGGGAACTTGTGTAGAAAGAGAGAGCAGCAACGAGAATTAGAAGAATCGTGATATCGGTGAAATTTTTGGATATCAAAATTCATAAATAAGTAAAGTGTGTAGATATGAGTATATCATTTCGATATCGATATATTCAATTACTAAACACGGATATCAGACACGTGATATCCATACCGATATCTGATATGAGGATATGGGAAATGAACAGGCCCTAACCGAGTTTAGAGATTTCAATGAATTTTGTTTGGATTTTAAATTGGACAAATTTGGTAAGTAGGCTTTATTAAGAAATAAAGATATTAAGTAGGCTTTTTTATATTTTCCAATAAGAAAATATACCCCAAAATCCTATTTACCGTTCAAATAAAAACCCAGGATTTTACCTACTCTCTCCTCTCCTTTCTTCTCTTAACGTTTCATGGCTGCTATGTGCTTTCTCTTTTCTTCTCTTCTCCCGTACTTCTCTTCTCCCGTACTCCTCCGCCGCCGCACTAGCCATCGGAGTCCTCCGCCGCCGCCGCACTAGCCATCGGAGTCCTCCGCCGCCGCCGCCGCACAATCTAGGGTTCCTTGATTCTCTCTCTCTTCTTTCTACTCTGTTGAACTATGAGCTCGTCGTTTCTCTCAGATCTCGCTACTGAGATCCTCATCCCTGTTTTCCTCGACTCCCTCTCTAATCTTTGTCGATCTAGATCTGTAGATCTAGATCCCACATCTTGTGATTTCATCGGTGAAAGAGTTGCTGAGTGTTTGATATTTGCTACTTTTTTGTTGAGTTTGATAGGAGAATCATTTAGCATTGAATTTACTGATGTCTGCAATTGCCATTGTTTGGAGAGAAACGACAACGAGGGGAAGCTAATTGGGGTTAAAGGGCTGGGTTCGTAACAAAAGAGATGGTTCATTTGAAGCTGTATTCTTCTCCGGGAAGGCAGAGTTTGTGGATGAGATGCAAGAGAGATGCCGTAGTGACGATCCTTGAAAATGGAACATTTGGTATGAGTTTTCTGGTAGAAAAAACTCATACCAGAAATTATAAAAAACAAAAAATGATCAAAAAAATTTTAAAAAAAATCTGGTAAGAAAATTTCTGGTATGTGAAAAAATTATAGTATGTGAAAAAATTCTGGTATATGAAAAAAATTTGGTATGGCAAAATTCTGGTATGACAAAATTCTGGAATGAAATTTTCGTATGATAATTTCTGGTATGAAATTTCTGGTATGAACTTTCCGTATGATAATTTCTGGTATGAAATTTCTGGTAAGAAATTTATGGTATGAGAAATTTCGGTATGAGAAATTCAGTCCAGAAAATTAAAAAAATAATAAATAAATAAATAAATAAAAGGTAAGAAAAATAATAAAAGAAAACAAATGCAGTAATTAAAAATTAAAAACTTATACTTATATAACAAATAACAAACATCATTTATTCTTTCTTTCTAAATAAAAGGGTTAATATATTTTACCTACTATTAAATGAAAGTGGTAAAAAATTTGGGGTACATTTTCTTAAACAAAAACTCAAAAAGACCTAGTATGTCAAATTCTCCCATCTAAATTTTACAAAATAAATCCGAACTAACATTTAAATCTTATTGGTTACAATATGAAATATAATAATATTTTATTTAAAAAATTTGTATTATCGTTAATAAAGATTTTAATAATCGTTTTATTAAATTAATTTTTTTAAAAAATAATCGATTTAAAAAAATGATTTTTCTTAACAAAAACTTTAATTTTTTAGTTATAGGTAATAATATTAAAAAAATAAATTAGAAATTTGTTACGTAATTTTTTTTATTTAACACTTTGGAAATTATTATAAATTTAATAATTAATTTTTTGTTACATGATCTAATCAGATTGATATTAATATAATCTTCTTAACATTTAGCGTTTTTTTTAAAAAAAATTATAATTTGGTTAAGTAATTAATTTTCAATTAATAACTAATTTTTGTCCCGCACATGGTGCGGGTATTAAACTAGTTATAATAGAATAGTTCATATAGAATAGTTCATGGATTATATTAAAAAGTAATAGTTCATGGATTATATGGGAATAGTTCAAAGTTTATAGGAGAATAGTGCATAAATTATAACATGGTAGTTCAAACAAATTTTCATTCGTTTCCGGAAAAGAAAAAAAAAATAAAATTTGGGACACGTTTCGCCCGTACGGTCGGCTGCACGGCCGTATCGCATTAATTGAACTGTACCTGAAAATTAACTTCTATATATATATATATATATATATATATATATATATATGTTTTTTCATTCACATAAATATTGTTAGTATCATACCATTTTATTTCCTTTTTAATATTACCCGTTACAATAATTCAATAAATTTAATAATATTTTTGAAATTCCAAAAAATGTTTCACATATATAATTAACTATTAACTAGTTTAGCTCCCGCACCGTGTGCGGGTGTTTTTCAAAAATATATTTACGATCATGTTTATATACATGTTCTTGTATTTCTAAATTATATACATGTTCTTGTATTTTTAAATTAATCATATTTAGATATATTTTATAATATTCTAAAATATATTTATGATCATATTTATATACATGTTATCGTTCACTTGAAAATTCAAATCTAAAGGATCAAGTTGATGACAATAGGGATCCCGCATATTGCACTCTAAGATAACATTCCTGAATGTTATAATATAAAAATAATATTTAAATTCGAAATAAAAGAGTGGTTCATTATGATAAATAAAAAGCAATTAGTAGGATAATCAGACATAAAGTCAACCATTTCGGATGTTACATTAATAGAATTCATCAACAGAAAGCAAGTGAACAAATAGATGGAAGACAATAAACAATCGTTAGGATAAATGGAAGATTTAAATCAATATACATACTAAAAGAGGGCACGGATATTGCTTTCACAGAAATCCGTGTTCTATTTTAATAGTTTGGGGAGAAATAAAATGTAAGTAGGCAGCTGGGTCCATGAGAGCCAATCACGTAACCAATGGCAACATAAGGTTTTCATAAAAAAGACGACAAATGCAAAAGTTGCATTCATGTCAAAAAATAAGATATACAGTAATCAACCAGATGAAGCAAGATGTATTGTCAATTTCAACCTATTCAAACAGTGAATATAATACTTCAATACATCGCAAAAAGCAACCTGACAAGTTACATATTTATGAAATGATTTTTAAAGTGTTTCCTTAACATATTTTAATGTGCATAAATTATAAATTAAAAAGGTACAATTTTCAAATACATATATTACTTTTAAAAAAGACTCTATACACTTCAAGATAATAAGATGTATATTTTTCTAAATTATATACATTTAATACTTGTAAAATATGTATGTTTAACCTATAGACTTTTTTTTTTTTTTGTAAAGATCCGATTTAAACTAAACTGTTTGCACACGTAAGTTAAATATACTATTTTTTTAGTTTTATTTTCCATGATAATAGAATTTATTACTTAAAAAAATCAACCTTTTTATCGGTTTATTGAACTATATTAACAAACCTAACCCGCAATTAACATAATAACTACACAACGAAAAATTCCTTTAAACGTAGAACAATACATCAAATAAATTGAACAATTATAACAAAAATAGACTAAATTTTAGTTTAATATAGCTCTTAAAGCACAATAAAATGAATATAATTTAGAAAAATATACATTTTGAAAACAATAATATTAAAATCCGATCAATTTTGGAAAAATATAAATTTTGTAAAGATCCAATTTCACCGAAATACATTGAAAATTTAGAAATATTTTGAAAACAATAATATAAAAATTCAAAAATATACATATATAAAAAATACGATCAGAACTTACAAAAACAAAATATCAAAAAATATAGAAACGGTTTTTCCTTATGAATATTAAAAAAAATCCGATCAATTTTGAAAATAAAATCAAAATCCGATTAATTTTGGAAACGAAATCAAAATACTATCAGTTTTGGAAACGAAATTAAAATCCGATCAATTTTGAAAAATAAAATAAAAATCCGATCAGTTATTGATAAGAACTTAAAAACATTTTAAAATTTAATTTTTAAACAAAAAAAAAAATCAAATCAATTTTTAAAAATCAATATGAATATAACGTTCAATATTAGAAAATAAAATGAAATCGGTAAAATATTTTAATATTATTTTAAAAATTCTATGTTTGACGAAGTACATTTTAATCAATATAAAGATTTAAAATACAATCAATTAATTTAGAAACATTTATTTTAAATAATTTTTTAAAAAAGGAAAAAAATGATATCAATATGAAAATTAAGATAGAGTAAAAAATAACAATTAATCCGATTTGGATATTTAAGATACAATCAATTGTTAACAAATATTTGAAAACATATTTTTTGAATATAAAAAAATCCGATCAGTATTTTCATTTTTTGACCTAATAAACTCTTTAAAAACATTTTGACAATAAATATTATATAAAAACATTTATTCTCAATATTTTTATGGAAAAGGAAAAAGATCAGATCATTTTGAAAATTAACATAGGGTCAAAGATCACAGTAAATCTGATTTGGATATTTAAGATACAGTAAAATTATTTAAAAGTATTTGAAAACAACATATTTTTTGAATATAAAAAAAATCCGATTAGCTACCGGACATTTTTAAAATTTTAGTCAGAGAATCAACGTAGAGGTTGCAGAAATCGAAAATTTGCAGTACTAAAAAAAATCTGATTACTGGAAATAATTTTAAAAAAATAAAAAAAATTAGTTTACATTTATTTTCAGATTTATATTGAAAAAGGACGACAATAATAAAACTGGAAACATTTTTAAAATTTTGCAGTACTCGAAATATGCAGAAATCGAATTTTTTTTTGAAATATGCAGAAATCGAATTTTTTTTAACAGTAGAACTCAAAATTTGAAGCATATTCATTAAATTAAGAATATGGGTTCAAATCAATATGAAAAAAGGGATGAAAATAGAAAAAAAAAGCCTACTGAGGCATGGAAGAGTTTGCAACAATGTAAACTTTTTTTTGTCGAAGCACGTACATACAAAGGCATGGAAGAGCTGATACTATATAAGATAAGGAATGACATTTAACTATGACAAGTTGAGAATCAAACTAAATTATATAGAAATCAAAACCAAGCACGTACCTACGAAGTGACCGGAAAATTATGATACTGAACAACGAAATAAGAAAGCCTACGATTCCTAAAATGCATAAAGAACGACAATGCAAATTATTAAAATGATGAAAATGACAAATCAATATCGGCATGCAATTATATAGAAACGGGTTATATAATTGAGAATAGCAACAAAATACCTCTATGAGAACGAATCAATGAGGACGATAATAGGTTAAGAGAAGAAAAGCAAAGCAGTGGAAACAATTTTACGTTATGGAGTACAATATTTATAGAATAGAAATCAAAACGTAGGAAGTGTGTTGTGGAATTTTCAAGGATCTGATAAGAATGTAAAAAAAGAGATCCGGGTAGATTTTATAAATTGATTAATAATTATTTTAAATAATAAAAATAAAATAAATAAAAATTTAATATTTGGTGGTTATGTTGATAAGAATAAGAAATTTGGCTAGTATTTATAATTTATTAATTCATTAAACGTAGGAAGTGTGTTGTGGAATTTTCAAGGATCTGATAAGAACGTAAAAAAAGAGATCCGGGCAGATTTTATAAATTGATTAATAATTATTTTAAATAATAAAAATAAAATAAATAAAAATTTATTATTTGGTGGTTATGTTGATAAGAATAAGAAATTTGGCTAGTATTTATAATTTATTAATTCATTAAACGTAGGAAGTGTGTTGTGGAATTTTCAAGCATCTGATAAGAACGTAAAAAAAAGAGATTCGGGTAGATTTTATAAATTGATTAATAATTATTTTAAATAAATAAAAATTTATTATTTGGTGGTTAAGTTGATAAGAATAAGAAATTTGGCTAGAATCTATAATTTATTAATTGATTAAAAAGTTGGAAAATCTCCAACAAAAAAAGTTACGTACAATTTTGAATAGAAGTTTGTTAGGTTAGTAAAAAAAAAGCTTTCCTCCCACAAAAAATAAAGATTTATTGGCCTATAAAATCTTGGAGAATCTACAACAAAAAAAAGTTACGTATAATTTTGAATAGCAGTGTGTTAGTTTAGGAAAAAAAAGATTTTATGGCTTAAAAAATAAAGATTTATTGGCCAAAAAATTGTGGGAGCTCCATTTGATTGCTGCTTCCACAGCGCGCCACGTCATCAAATCATGTACTCTGTTTTAGTATGTATAATAGATTAGTTCTATTTTATAAAAATATCACGTAGATATATATATTGTGATTTAAGGAGATTAGTCAATCTATTTGGTGAGGACACACAAAAATATTTATTTGTAAATTAATCCTAATATTAAGAAAAATATTTTTATTTAAAAATTTATTTGTAAACAAATTCTTAATTAAGATATGATAAGATTAAATTCTGAATTAAAAAAAAAGATTGACAAAAAATAATTTAGTTAGATTTTGATTAAAAAAAACTAAATGAATTAGGATAAAAATAACAACACTTCTAGAAGAAAACTGGTTGAAAACCATCAATGTCCAGAGCTTTATAGGCTCCCATACTCCTGACTGCCATCCAAACTTCCTCCATATCAATCGCTCTCTGAATGTGGACCCAATCACTATGCTCAATGTTGGGGAAGTCAAGGGTGTCCAGGTGACAACTCTGATTCCGGAGAGCCTGATCAAACTTTTAAACCTCTCTTAAATAGTCAACAGCATGTTTCTCAAGACTCAATTGATCCTCCACCTAGATCCCTCCATCTACCTGTAGTCCGGATACTCTATTACGGGTCTTTCTGATGATAGTGGATGTATGGAAAAAAGTAGTATTACGATCTCCATGTTCCAATCATTGTTCTCTAGATTTCTGCAACTTGATAATCTCTTCCTGCTCAAGGATGTTCTCAAACCCGGCTTTCAAGGTTCTTTCCTCCTCCAAAAGTCTAGTCGTGCTTCCATGAGAGATCTTAACTTGGATCTTAGTGAGTTTATCTATGGTCTCTTGTTTCCCGCGGAACACATTACCAAACACAACTCTATTCCAAACAATAAGGGAATTTTTTAGATTAGGGAGGGTCTTGCTTACCTCTTGATTGTTAAGCCAACACATCTCCACCATGGGCTTAAAATCCTGATGAACCATCCAGGTAGCCTCAAATCTAAAGGGACGTTTCTCCTTCCTGCATACAATATTAGTATCCAAAGAAATAAGGAGAGGAGAGTGATCAGAAGAAAACCTTACAAGGTGTCTAACTTTAGCATTGGGTCACTTTAAACGTCCTGCATGTTTCATAAAGGCTTTGTCGAGTCTCTTAAGGATGTTTCTTCTAGTCTTCTTCCCATCATCCCATGTAAAATTCGCATCCGTATAACCCATGCCAATAAGGCTATGATTAAAGACCAGCTCGTTGAAGACATGAGTCTTCATGAAGCTTCCCTGATCCACCTTGTCTTTCATGTAGAAAACGAATGCAATTGAAATTAATCTCCTCCGAGGATGAAAGGCTCAGCAATAACAGACAACTCCTTATCAATGTCAAGCCAGAACGGATGGGCTTCCGTTGGAGGCAGTGAAGAATAAAATCATGGCTTACAGTATCAAAAGCCTTCGATATATCAATCTTGATGGCCGCTCTTGGGGAGATATTCTTCCTGTTATATTTGTGCAGTAGTTCTTTATTCATGATCCCTGCAAAGGTCATCACTCTGATCAACAAGCTCATTCGATCTTACTTCTGGACTGGGACTGAAAACAGCTCAAGGGCTCTGGTGGCTTGGCACACTGTATGTTCCCCTAAGGCTTTTGGCGGCCTTGACTTTCCTGATCTAGCTGCGAAGAACAAGGTTGACTTCGCTAAACTCATTCATGATCTTGACCGTGGTGAGCCTAACATCTGGATGTCCTGGGTTAAGCGTCACCTCTTCAAAAGAACCTGCTCTATTTGGAACTGCAATGCAAAGCCCCATCATAGCGTCTTCTGGAAGGCCCTCCTCCGTATTAAAGATTCTATCCCCTTACCCTCCAATGGTGGCTGTAGGGGCGATTCCCTCTTGAGCCCTAATGGCTCCTTCTCCAGGCGTACTGCTCTTGCAGTCTTCACCACCACCCCTCCCATTCCCATCCAGAACCCCTTCAAGTCTATCTGGCTGCGTACTAATCATCCCAGATGTTGCTACATTGCTTGGCTCGCAGCGCTCAAGCGCCTTCCCACTCTTGACAAACTTCGATCATGGAACATGATCACGAATGACACTTGTAGGCTTTGTCACAACTCTAGCGAGAATGATGAGCATCTTTGGCACCATTGTAGCTACAGCTCGCTTGTCCTTGATATTGTCTCTCGCTGGACCCGTACCCCTTACCCTGCTCCCTACATCAATAACCTATGGCATTGGCTGGAATCCTGGACAACGAGCAAGCCTAACCCCATGGATTTGATCAGGATTGGATCCATCGTCTCATTCATTTACCACATCTGGCGGGCTAGAAACAACATTGTTTATAATAACACCTTCACCAGGGCCGTTGATTGTGCTGCGGAGATCATAAAATCCACCAAACTGCATCTTATTTTTCGATGGAAGGGTAGCACTGTGGACAGGGCGGACACTAACCTCCTTCTCAACGGTCTCTCATGAATCCTCCTTCCCCTTCTCTGCCGGTTGTAGTCGCTATTGCCTTTCTCCCTGATCCTGTTCCTAGCCTTGATGTTTGCACCTTGATGTTTGTCTGATGACCTTTGCTTGTCTTCATCTTAATGTGCTTGTAAATCCCTTCCCCCAATCAATACAATTAACATTTCAAAAAAAAAAATGTCAAGCCAGAACTCCCCTCGGTTACTCTCGCATGAATAAAACGTTTGTTACTGCTGATGACAGTGATGACAAAGTTATACATCTATTAGCATTAATAATTGCAAGAATCTTCGGTTATACCTATCAATCATTTTTCTTATAATAATCTTTCATTATTGTCTAGCTAGCTTTGACAATAATCTACATAATTTTTATAGAATGTTACCTTTTTCACATACGAAGCAACTCTTTTTGTTTAAATAAAACAAAATATTAAGACACCAAACCAATATTTTTATTTTTTTTTTAAAAGTTGGTATTGTATTTATTTCTTTATTAGGGTAGTTTTTAACGAGAAATATTAATTAAATCTGAAAAATTCATAAATAAACTGCCACGTAAAGGCTTGCATGCAACCTAAACCACCAAGTGTTTATAGTTTCCTGTTTGCCTATCTCCTTCTTCCCCATTATTCATCACTCTATCTCTGCAACATCAACACACCCACCGTCGTTTCCCTTACTCGCCGGAATTGAATTCACCGGCAAAGAAATTGGATGCAGCAATGATTCCGACGAAACAAAAATCGCTCATCTTCAAATGCTTCATCTTCTCCCTCTTCCTCTTCATTCCTCTAGCTGTAATCTCCTTTCCCTTCAGGCCCCAAAAGCCCGTTTCCGTCCCAACCGGACTCGAATCCGGCATCAGGATCCGACCCGGATACACCTCATACGAATACTACATTCAGCGCCAACTCAACAAAACACTCAACCCCAAGCTCCGACAAGTATGGACAACCCGCGATTGGGACCGTAAGATCCGGGTCTTTTCACAGTTCTTTTCGGATCTCAAGAAGACGGGTTTCCTCCACAACTCGTCTAGATCCCTTTGTATCGGAGCTCGGGTCGGGCAAGAAGTGCTGGCTTTGAAACGGGTCGGAGTTAATAACTCTGTCGGAATTGATCTAGTGCCACATCCACCGTTGGTTATAAAGGGCGACTTTCATCATCAGCCGTTCGATGATGGAGCTTTCGACTTTGAATTCTCGAATGTGTTTGACCACGCCCTTTACCCGGAGAAGTTCGTCGGAGAGATTGAACGAACGTTGAGTCCCGGCGGGGTGTGCGTTTTACACGTGGCGGTTTCTAAACGTGGGGATAAGTATTCGGCTAATGATTTGTTTAGTGTTGAGGCGTTGGTGAAGATGTTCAAGAAGTCGGATTTGGTTCGGGTTAAGAAAGTGGACGGGTTCGGGTTGGATACCGAAGTGGTCTTTCGCCGGAGAGAGGCGTGAAATGAAAGGAACTGTTTATAATGTATTTTTTGTTTATTAATTTAGTTTTAACCTCGGTTCGTTCGGTTAAAGCTCAAAGCTCGGTTAATATAAAGCACGTCATGTTAGCCTAGCTACTCGGACTCGATTGTTTATAAACGAGTTGAGTATGTCAATACTCGACTCGTTCGCTATGTATTTCTAAGGCAATTATTCTCCAAGAGATTTTTATTTTATTGGTTTGTTGTAAATACTTATTCCAAAAAAATAATTGCTTAACAACTTAATGTGGGCAATTTTTTAACTAGGTTTTTTTGAAAAATTTTGGTAACTCGGCCTTTTTGAAAAATTATAGTAGTAACTAGGCTTTTTAATGTTTCGATTAAATAAATATACCACTCTACACACTCTTCTCTCAAGGGGTACATTTACTAAACACAAAACTCAATTACTAAACACAAAACTGGGTATATTTACTAAATATTTACTAAATACAAAAGTAGAAAAAACCTAGTAAACCAAATTGTTTCACTTTTAACATTAAGCATTCTCGGTAAAGGGATTTCAGAATAAACTAGTACCTCTGGACAGATTATATTTTTAATAAATAATATTAAAGTTGAATTTTATAAAACTTAAACATTGATAATGTTATAATTATTAATTAATTACCTAAGATAAATTACGTTTGTTTGTCAAGACTATTAATTTATTATGTAGTATAATAATTATATTGTTTGAGAATGGATGATATAAGGAAAAATACAGAAATACCATCTGAAGTTTTCGAAATTCTTATAAGTAAAAATTATTATAAAAATAATAAATAAAAGTGTCATATTATTTATAACTTGAAAAGTATATTTTTTTAAGGGAACTTATAAAATAGAGTTCACAATGGTGCAGCACACAAACAATTTAATCATTTAATTATTTTTATATGGTTTCCCCTATTTATACTTTTATTTGACTCGATAATTTAATTTTTCTTTAGACAAAAATAGTATATAATACTTATTTATAATTGATATAAATGAGATTTTTTTAAAACTAATTTATAATTTATATCATGTTGTTAGATTTGTTGGGCTTTGGCCTTTCGGAATCGATGTGGGATATCGGGCTTTCTTTCTGGTCCTCTTATAACTATCTCCAACTTAAATATTATTTGGGGCATCATTTGCAATTTAAATCAAATTTACAATGTGTTTGATAGTAAAATTCTAGATAAATAGGTAAGTTTTATTAAAAAAAATGTAATAGAAGTTAAGGTTGAATATGGTACTACGTCCGTCTTTTCTAAATGATATTTTCAAAAATAAAAAAATTATTACCGCACCTTTTAAAACTTGTAAATTATCACAACACCTCTCATAAATCATTAAATGACTGACTTAATGTAGAAAAATGGATTAAGGGCCCGTTTGTTTCCAACTCCGAAAACGGAAACGGAATGTAAACGAATTTAGTTCATATCTATATCCTTATTCATGAAATTGTATGAAATCATTTCTTGTGTTTTAAGGCAAAATGCAATTGATTCCCCACATTTTGTTACCCTATAGAGTATCAAAAGTAATCAAACTCTACTCCAATTACTTCAAACCAAAAGGAATGATTCCAAAAACTTTCATGAATAAGGGTATACGTATGGACTAAATTCGTTTTCATTCCGTTTCTGATTCCGTAGTTAAAACCAAACGGGCCCTAAGTCTATTAGCAGTCCAGATTACTCCATAAATCCGCACCGCAAAACTCCTATCTACCTAAACCCGCCCAAACAATAAACTATAATCCTGAAGATTTAAATCTTGATTGGTTATCATTTTATATCTTTATATAAGCTTTTACAGAAATAAAAACAATATATACTTAAAAACCTAATATCCTATAATAATTATACGAAATATGTATTAAAAGATTGATTTTATTAGGTAACGGGGAAAATTACCAAAGAGTTAACACATGTCCGATGCATATGCGCAATGAAAAATAAATAAATCGGGCACATGTTGCTCTAACAACGCATCACTCCTCCGCCGTCACATTTTGACGAAGAGAGGCTCCGAGCAATCCAGCCTCAAGCACCTCAGGATGCTGGTGCGGGCGCTTACGGACGGATCCGTCTAACTGAATATCAATTCCGTATTAAAATTATATCCAATATTTAATATATTTAAAGTAAAAAAAAGAAGCTATTTTTAGGAATGTAAGACTTTATCGTTCCATTTAAGTAAATAAATAATTAAATATTATTTATTTTATTAGTAACTCGTTAGCACGTTGTTTGATGCTTACATGCAATGCAAATCTTCTGTCTAAAGTTAGGGTTTCATTTTATAATTGGAATTTATTTTAAAACTATTAGTTAGTTTTTCCAATTAAAATTTAATTAATTTTTAAATTAGTAGTTTATCTGTAGGAAGATTACACTTATAATTTATATGTACATTTTGTTTTGAAAAATATTCTTCTTCTTTTTCCACTCAAATATAAACTTGTTTAACATTAATTCATTAAACTAATAAAAATAAATCATTTCAATATTTGTATTTGAAATTATTTAAAGTTAAAATAATCTGAAAAATAACCGATTTTAGACTTAATAAAACACTCACAAACATTCTCAAACACAACCTTACTAATAAGTTTTGATAGATTTTGGTGGGAGTGGAAATAGAACTATAATGTATTAAAGTTATTATATATGATCCTTTATATAAGATTACAAGAAAATAAAAAAAATAGTGGGTATAAAATAAAATATAAACTAAGTTAAAATAAATAGATAATGAGTCAGTTTGGTAACATAAGATCACGTAGATGAAGATGAGGATGAAGAGAATTATTAGGATAAAAAATTAAGGAGATGAAATTGTTTAAGAGGATGAGGATGAAAATAACTGAAATGAGTGTTTGGTGAAATTAATATAATTGTAGATAAAATTACAAAAAAGTACGGGTTAATTTTTTTTAGATGAAAGAGACGGCCAGAGGGGTAAAAGTGAGATTTTAGCTTCAATAATTCTCATAATCCTTATATCTAACTTTTACAGCAATCTAATTCTCTTAATCTCATTAATCCAACTTTTGTAATCTCTATAATTCTCTTACCAAACAAGATTACGAGAATTATTTATCTGTTTTAATTCCCATAATCTTAATCCCCTTAATTTGAAGGCTTACCAAACAGAGTAATACGCTTATATAAGCAATATATTTAAATATTTATCTCATTATCAATATCAGACTAATAAAATTTTATTTTGTAATATAAATTACAAATTCCTTTAACTAGAAATTAAATTTGTTTATTATAATCCCACTGTATGTGTAGATATCAAAGGGATTCTTAAATGATTTGTTGGGCATAGACCTTTTTATTTAATTAGTTAAATAACTTATATGCACGCATATATTCATTAGATTGCGATACTGAATATACCTACCGATACTTGACAATTCTTTTAGTGTAAATTAGTTTAATGCCCGCACCTTATGCGGGTTTATCTAAATAATTATATATATATATATATATATATATATATATATATATATATATATATATATATATATATATATATATATATATATATATAGATAGAGAGAGAGTATAGATCCTATGAGAACACCCCCTAACGTGAGAACATGAGAACAGATTCGTAATTAATATCAGTTTTGTTACGAATGTGTCATATCGTTTAATATATTATTCGTAGTTATTGTTGGTTGAGTGAATTATTCGTAGTTATTGTTGGATTCCTAATTATTATTATTCGTAGTTATTATTATTTTTGATATCTACTCTAAATCTCAACCCTTAATACTCACATCCAACGGTGTACGATTGTTCTCATGCTCTCACATTAGGAGTGTTCTCATGGGAACCACACCCTATATATATATATATATATATATATATATATATATATATGTAGTGAATATTAATTAATAGAAAAAAATAATTATATGTTAAATTGACTTAAAACGTAAAATTTTTTATATCATCTAAAAAAAGATTGTATAAAAAAGATTGTATAGAAATACGTATACTTTTGAAGAAATAAATTATAAAATAATTTTAAAAATTAATTTTCAAAAATTAAAATGTACCTATATTGTTCTTTGAAAATTATAAAAACAAAATCTAGATATTTTTTTATTATGTATTTTATATGAATTTGTTTTTATTTTAATTAATATTTAAGTAAAATTGATGTGGCATAATAATTTATTAGATTAAATATGATTTGACATGGTGATTGTTTATTAGTTTTAATGATTTTTTTATTATAAAAGATATTATGCCAAATCCGTAAATATTTTGTGGCAATATAGTAAATAAATTGGAAAAAAGCTGATGTGGCTAGCTTTAATACGTGACATGTGGACGAAGTGGGTTCTGCTTTACTATTATATATAGATTATCCATATATAATATACTTATATTTATTAATTTTATATTTTATTACCTACTACAAATAGTAATTACTCCGTACGACATACATAATATATAGACAAATTAGTTTAAAAGTTTTTTTTTTTGTTAATAGCCATAATAACTGGGTAAGTTCTATTCGTACCCACATAAACATGCTATTCGTACCCAGTATCCGACTACGTCTCTCGTAATCGTAGTCGATACTCAGAAAGTGACTACGCTTGCGAGACGCGTAGGCGTAGTCGAAGTTATTCTCTTTTTTTTGAATCAGAAAGTGACTACGCTTGCGAGAAGCGTAGGCGTAGTCACTTTCTGATTCAAAAAAAGAGAATAACTTTGACTACGCTTCTCGCATGCGTATAATGGGTACGAATAGCATGTTTATGTGGGTACGAATAGCAAACTGTTAGGATTGAAACGGTTACCGCCATCCGAATTATCCTATCCTACTCCATGTCTAGTTTGGGACTCAAAATTATTAGTAAATCTAAAATCTGTTAATTATAAAAAAAAAAATTGTTTGGTCGGCGGTTTACCCGGTTTATTAAAAAAAAAAATTGAAAAACTGGACCAAACTAGACCAAACCGGCGGTTAACCGACGGTTTGATCCATTTTTTTTAAAAAAATAATAATAATAACCAAACCGGTAGTTAAACCGCCGGTTTGAGGTAAACCTAAACTGTAAACCCACGGTTTGGCCAAACGGGCAAATCTAAACCGTCGGTGGGCTGGTTTGGAAACCGCCGGTTTGACGGTTTAGCTCAAACCGGACCCATGTCTATCTCAAACTACTAAATAATATTTTGAGATATAAATTTAAATTGCTTTTATTAGAAATTACTTATTTATTTATTTAATTCCACTCTGTTTTCAGTATATATCAAAGGGATTCTTAAATAATATGTAGACAAAGACCTTTTTATTTAATTAGTTATATAGATTCATTAGAGAGCGGTGCTGAATATACCTACCGGCTACCGACTCTTGAGTCTTGACTATTCTTTTTAGGGTAAACCAGCTGACTCAGTGTAATACCTTTTGCACGTTTTTTTTAAACAAAGAAAAAGTGGTCCAATACCTGGACGGCACACCGGTTAATGAATCAAAAAATCGAAAAAATTGGCAGACGGATCGAGATTGTTATTTGTACCATATATTTCATGTTATTTATACCCGTGGTCCGGCTACGCCTGGGGTACGCGTAGCAATAAGTTGATTTCGTTCAAAAAATATAGGAAAATGACTACGTATATGTCATGTGTACGCGTAGTCCTACTACACATGTCGTATGCGTAGTCGCCCATATCAAAAATTTCGATAAGAATACTAAGGAAAAAGGACTACGGCTACGGAATATATATATATATATATATATATATATATATATATATATATATATATATATATATATATATATATATATATATATTTCCATATGAAGTTTAGTCCGTCTAGGTTATTGCTATTCGTACCATGGTTTCGGGCTATATGTACCCGGGGTACGGCTACTCCTCGCGTAGCCGTAGTAGGCATATATATATATATATATAGAGAGAGAGTAATATATTTGTATTCATTAATTTTATATTTCGTTACCTACTACAAATGTCAATTACTCCTTACGTCATAAAAAAAAATCATACATACACATTAATTTTTTATTTTTTTTTTGAAATGATATTAATTGGAAGTTTAGGTCAAGGATCCTAGTTTGGAAAGATTTTTCCATTTTAATTACAATCTATGTCATCGAAGTTGGTAGATATTATTATGCCTCAATTAACTTTAAGGGCCCGTTTGGTTCCAACTCCGAAAACGAAAACGGAATGGAAACGATTTAGTCCATATGTATATCCTTATTCATGAAATTTTATGGAATCAAAAATAATTAAATTTAACTCCAATTACTTCAAACCACAACAAATGATTCCAAAAACTTTCATGAATAAGGGTATACATATGAACTAGATTCGTTTCCATTTCGTTTTCGATTCTGGAGTTAAAACCAAACGGACCCTAAAAGTAATGTTCACCTAAAGAGATCGATATTCGAGATGGACGAATTAACATCACCTATAGCAATAATTTAGTTAATTAATAAATAAAATGATATCATACTTATCGGTAGTTAGAGTATAATGTATTGTATCATGTATTTTTGTTTTTGAAAGCAATGTTTTCACAAAAATGTATGGCTCATGTATTAGACCTAATTTATTATTTGAAAAGGTTATATCTTACTCCCTCCAATTATAAATAAATGACGTTTTAACATTATAAATTTGATCACAATTATCTGTTGTTTTAAGTTTTTTAGATCAATAAATGAATAATAATTATAAGAAATGTTCTTGAAAATTAGTGTAAATAATTAATTTTAGTTCTAAAATCTTTCTTATTGGTTTAAAAGAAGGTTGAATATTAAATAAGCGATAAGATTTATAAAAACTTTACAAAATCTATGTTATTTAATATTTTTTTAAAAATTGTGTCAAAGGTTAACATCACAGTTAATTATGATCCGATGGAGTATTTTTTTGTCTATTTAAACTTTAGTTAACTATTGTAATTGTGTTATATTTTTATAGTGTAAAATTCTTCTTTGTAATGCCGTTAGATGTAGTCATGATTACGTGATAATTTGGGTGATCATTTATCGTGTTCTCTTTCTCTCTATTGATTGTATTATAATCCTAACATTGAATTGATAGTTTCTTAACAACAGGATGATGCTCACTTGATTATGAGGTGAGTAGTTGTAAGACTTGAGGTATTAGGGACGTTGTTCTCATACCAACCATGTTGGCACAAGCACACTTAACTACGGAGTTATTTGTCATCACTCTATCACTTTTCAGAAGAATTCTTGTTATCAAGCCAAATAATTGTTTAACATTGGACTAATAACTCTCTATTTGATCGGGTTATAATCCAATTAAGTTTAAGACTTTCTATATATATATATATATAGTGTAGATCATATGAGTACACCCCTAACGTGTATACATGAGAACAGATTCGTAATTATTATTAGTTTTGTTACGAATGTGTCAATCGTTTAATGTATTATTCGTAATTATTGTTAGTTGAGTGGATTATTCGTAGTTATTAGGGTTGTTCATAATTATTATTATTCCTAATTATTATTAATTATGATATCTACACTAAATCTCGACCCTTAATACTCACCATCCGACGATCTAAGATTGTTCTCATGTATACACGTTAGGGGTGTTATCATGAAAACCACACCCTCTCTCTATATTATTCCGTTTGACTATTAATTGATTTTTTTTCGTTCATCAATATTTACATGTTAATGCACGTAGGGTACCAAAGCTCCTTACGAAAAAAAAAACTACAAAAATCTACCTATCTCAACCCAATATTTGATAGATTGACGCGGGCAAAAAAACCTAAAAAAGTAAATAATAAAATTAAATATAAATAGAAAAAAGGTGTGAATGGTCAAATATGAAACGTTTTTTTTAAAATTTAATTTAATAAACTTTTGTGAAGAACAAATTGAGTTTCTCATCTTACCTAACTCAACCCAATATTATATTAGTTGTTAGAAACTTATTTGGGTAAATCACTCAAGAAGGCAAGAACCAAGACAACTATAGGGATACATGAAACTGCACATATATATAGACGTGGATACAACGATCAAGAGTAGTTAAAAAAAGGTAAATTACTAAATTATCATATCGTTTCAGAAATCACTGGCTTTCACAATCGAAGTTTCATGTAATTGATAGTTGAAGTTGAAATTGAAATAGACATTGAGCTAAAAAAATTTTATAGACTTGACGGCGTTTGAGAGAAGTAAACATACGAAAGTTAATGGAAATATAAGCTTATCTAGCAAAGCTTCTGTTTTGCTAGGTTCGATTCTCCCCATTCCTACATCTATCATGCACAAGATTAAAGATTGCTACGGTCTTTCCTCTGGCCTGGTAAGGAGTCTAGTTCTCACGCCCTTATTTCCTGAAAGACGGTCTGCCTCTCTAAAGATGAGGGCCGTCTTGGTTTTAAGGAGATCCTCTATTGGAACAAAGCCTGCCTAGCAAAGCTTCTGCTTGAACTGGATTCTGCAAACCATCATCAAAGCCTATGGGCTGACTGGGTTAAAGCACACATTCTTAAAGGGCAATCTATTTGGTCTTTCAACGCTAGCTACATGTTTAGCTTTGTCTGGAGCCAGATTCTCAAAGTCAGAGATGATATTGTTGCTACCATGAGTGGTCCCTCCTTCAGCGCGAACACCTTGAACAACAATGATAAATTCTCAACTACTACTACTTACAGCCTATTCTAGAAGGCTCATTCCCCTAGTACTCCCTATCGCTTTGGTACGATCTGGAATAGTCACTGCATTCCAAAATGCAGTTTCATCGCTTGGATTTCAAACTACAATCGTCTACCAACTCTCTCAAAGCTCTTTGATTGGAGCATCGTCTAGGATAAAACATGCCATCTCTCCAAACTCAGTGATGAATATGAGGACCACTTACTTCACCACTGCAGTTACTCCTTACTTGTACTGGATCTCGTTTCGAGATGGCTAAGACTAGCCCACCCCTACCCATACAACAACGACATTTGGACTTGGATTGCAAACCATACCTTCAGGAAAGATGATCTGATATCCCATGCCCGCATCTCCACCATCATGAGCTTCATTTATTTTGTTTGGAAAGTTAGGAATGAACTCATCTACAACCATAAGACTACTCACGCTACTACTTGTGCCCACAACTTCATCAATGCCTCGAAAAATCATTTCTCTTCACACTGGAAGGATAGATCTCGGGAATCCATAGGCATCCATCTCAATTAAAGTTTCTGTAATTTGTTTCATGTTCTTGTGCTCATCTTCGTTGTACCCCTGGATTAGTAGCCACTCATGTACCTTCGTTCTTGTTACTAATATAAATCTTTCAAAGAAAAAAAAAAAGCTTACCAAAAATTTTACTTCATATTTAAATATAAATTTTTGTAAAGTCTTATATGTAATATATCGTTAGATAATTTACGAGAATTTTCGTAAACTTCTTCCATATAACTTACGAAATAAGAAAAAATTAAATATTTATAAGCTAGTATAAATTTTCATAAGGATCTCTAAAAACACTTATTTTATAACTTATAATTATTTTTTTCATAAGTTTTATAATATTGGTAAACTTATATAAACACTCCTTAATATAGAAATTATTTAGATTTTTAATTTAGTATTTTTGTAGCATTTAGCAATAGATTTTTAATTTGTGAAAAGGGGTTTATTGTCCTAACAAAATTCAACCTTAATTTGGAAATTTTTGAAAAGGGGTTTCTTAATCGAAAAAGCTAAATACACCGGGTTTGAATTACTAAAGTCAAATTTAATCGCAATCCGACAGCGCTCAGTGGGTGCCGGCGCCATCCGTCGGCGCCCAAATTTTTTTTTTAATTTTTTTTTTAATTTTTTTTTATAATTAATTTGGGCGCCGGCATATGGCGCCGGCGCCCAGATAAAAAATTTTATTTGGAAAAACTTATTCCTTACTTCAATGGTTCCAAAAAAAAAAAGAAAATTTTGGGCGCCGTCTGATGGCGCCGACGCCCAGTGTTATAAAAAGAAATGGCACTAGCGCCAGTCGCCGGCGTCCAAGTTGAGCGCCGACGCCTTGCGATTGATTTTTGCCCATGTAAATTTAAGTTCCGTGTATATAACACGCCCCTTGTTAATTCATTTTATATTAGGCATTTTGTCGGTATCAGTCTATCACTATAGATTTTTAATTTAGCAAATTTGTAGCATTTAGAGTGAGTAAAACACAATTTTATTCCTATCAAAAAAAAAACACACAATTTTATTAATTTTTTCTGTGTTAATTACCTATCCTCCACCCAATAACAGTGCTTCAAATTTAGTTTATTCTCTTTCCTTTATAACCACGCTAGATATAAATGACAAAATTGAATTGCTAACGAACTAGTATTTAATATTCATGTATGTTGTATTACAATATTTATTTTTGTATACGTACTCGAATAAAAGTTTTTTTAATAGATAACCTACCACAAACTTACAAAATACATTATAATATCAATTTTTAAAAACAAACTCAACCCAAATATACAAAATGAGTAATCACTTACGACGAGCTAACCACAATCAATATTTTCCTCTCTATATATCTTCACAAAACTTCAAATCTTATCTTACAAAACAACAACAACGACAACAAAAACGAGATGAAGGAACTCCGAGTGAGAAGAGGCGAGGCGACATTGGTGGTTCCATCTACGGAGACACCAAGAGGTTCATACTTCTTATCGAATCTTGACCAAAACAAGATCCGACTAAACCCTAATGCACGGGTTCTAGACAACGAAAACCCTGATGATCGTTTGTTTTTGTTAACAAGCCTCGAGGAGAATATAGGGATGATTGTTTCTACCCTTTATTGTTTCAAGTCAATAGAGAAGGGAAATGAAACCGCGGCTGAGGTTATAAAAAGAGCTTTGGCTAGGGTTCTTGTTGAGTATTACCCTTTTGCTGGGAGGCTTAGGGTTAGCCATGATGAGAAGCTCATGGTGGAATGCACGGCCGAGGGGGCGGTGTTCGTGGAGGCGGAGGCTGATTGGAGGATGGAGGATGGTAATCATACAAACCCTAACCCTAAGGTTTTGGGGAAATTGGTGTATGATTTCACCATTGATAATCCTAAGAGTATTCTGGACATTCCATTGGTCTTGGCTCAGGTTTGTGTTTTAATTTGTTCTTGTAATGTTTTAGTATATATATTATTTGTATTATTTTAATAGATTTTTAGTTTTGGATATAAAAATTAATGAGTTTATAACTTAAAGTTTCGAATCCTCCTTCATTGCCCATTTTGTTAATTAAATTGATAAGTTCAATATCATGATTTTACTTTTATTTTTTGTAATTTATAATTATAGTGTAATTGTTACCTAAAACCTGATATACTAATTATAATATTTTAATTTCAATACCTAAAACCTAATACATGGATTATATATAGTAACGTAAATCAAATATCCAAAATCTAATATTCGATTATTATACTTGAAAGTCAGTACTAATAATGAATTATAATACGTGAAATTTAATATTAGAATTTTAGTGCCCAAAACTTATATCCAAATAAAAAAGAAACCTGCTTTTTTGATAATAAACAATAAATAATTTTCAACCAATTTTCTTTTCTTTTTATTTCAATCATGGCGGGTTGATTTAGTTTTTAGAATTTTCATATCCATATTCATTATTTGATAATAATAATAATAATAATAATAATAATAATAATAATAATAATAATAATAATAATAATAATAACAATAAGATAAAATATTCATCAATTACAAGTAAATAATAACTTAATATGGTATTTTTGTACAATTGAAAATTTAACGATATGTCTAAAAAATTCTAAAAGTATATTTTTAATACAGGAAGTATATGATTTAAATATTTGAAAATAATCCCTTTTTCTTCATAAATATTATTTTTAATACTCACAACCTCATAATCTATAGTACGTACAAGTGAGTCCAATATTTGCCAAAGTCCAAGAGGCCGGCAACCGTTATCTTTCCTACGTGGAGATTGTGTGGGCCAGCATTGTGCTTACGTGGAGCTAGCTGGGAATAAACTTAGGGTTTCGTAACAATTTTTCAGAATTTCGTTACGATTTATATGAGTATTTTTTTTGGTAGGAAGGAGAGTCAGTGCTATCCGCGCATCTGGTCGCGCTTTCTATAAATAAAATGGCTAAGTTTTCCGCACACGGGATAGCCTGACCCCTTACATTATTAAGTAAATGTTCAACGATTTATATAAGTATTTATATGAGTATTGTGGTTTGAAAATTAGTTGATTCCTTGAATAATTGCATAATAATCAACTTTAGAAAAATACAATAAATTTTCGATTTTCAGTGTTGTTAGCCTTATTAAGTTGTACTTCAATAAAACAGGTTACGAAGTTCAAGTGCGGAGGCTTTGTTCTAGGGTTGAGTTTGAACCATGCAATGGCCGACGGCATAAGTGCAACCGGCTTTGTCAAGGCGTGGGGCGAGATCGCCAAGGGCTTATTAGTCACCCAACCGCCATTTCTCGACCGAACTCTTCTCCGATCCCGAACCTCTCCAAGAATCGAATTCAAACATTCCGAATTTGAAGGAATCTCATCATCGTTTCCGTCAGACGGAAACGAAGTCAACGAAAAAATCGAATACAAAACATTCCTTCTCGGACCAAAATGGCTCTCGAGAGTGAAGTATATAGCCATGCAAGACAAAACCCTAGCTCGTTGCACAACGTTCGAGGCACTATCAGCTTTTGTATGGAGGGCCCGCACAATCGCCATGATGACGTCATCCTCATCATCAAAGCCGTCAAAGCTTGTGTTCCCGGTGGACGGACGGTCGAGATTCATTCCCCCGTTACCGGAGAGTTTCTTTGGAAACGCGATCGTGCTAACGTCATGCACATGCACGGAAGCTGAGCTGGCACGTGAGCCACTCTCACGCGCCGTCCAGCGCGTGAAGAAGGCGATAGAGGGTGTGAATGATAGTTTCATGAGGTCAGCAATCGATTACTACGAGTTAACTCGGGCGAGGCCGTTGATGAGCTCAGTCCTGCTGATTACCACGTGGGCCCGTCTTTCGTTCTGTGAGACGGATTTCGGGTGGGGTGTACCAATCCATTGTGGGCCAATCGGATACCCGGTTAAGGAGGTGGTGATGTTCTTGTCAGATAGTAATGATAAGGATAATATCAATTTGATGGTAGCTTTGCCTTGTTCCGCCATGAAAAAGTTTGAAGCTTTGGTTAATGAAGTCTTTTAAAATGAAAATGATTCATTAATTATATTTATGCATTTGAATAATCTTATACAGCAGTTTGAATTGGATCAAATTTCGATCTCATTTGTATGCGTTTGAGTTGTTCTTTGTGGTATTGCTGAACAAGTTTTGTATAATTTCTTTTGTGATCGATCAATATACATGTATATACTGATTATAGTATATGCTTTGGTTTTGTGATATCCGAATTGAGTTCAATCTCTTTTGTTTGGTATATTTTATAAATTTCATATAAACAAAAGCCTTAATTATTGCGTTTGGTTTATATATTTTATGACTTCTAAGTCATACACTTAAGCGTTATAGTCTTATTGGGTTACGAGTAGCATAAGGGTACGTTTAAAATTATTAAGATTCATTTTCGAAAACGGGATATTATCGAATCAATAAAAAATTATTTTTATTTAGCGATTAAAATGGAATTTTAAAAGTCTTGTAACACATCTAAATAACATAATTATTTTCATTCTATTTTCGTTACACCTCGATCTCCAACCAAACCGCATTAAAAGTTGGTAAAATGTTATTCCTACTATTTTATTGGTTTCAAGATTATTTTTTTTGGGGGGTAGGTTGAGGAATACATTTTTAATTTTATACAATTTTAAAATTTTAGAGAACATATTTTATACAAATTTGACTTATCATTTTTAATAAAGTGAGAGCTTAATCCATTGGAGATTCGAGTTATTTGATAGTATATACCCTAAATATGTATATATACGGGACATATAACCCACGTATTCGAAGACATACAAAAATCCAAATCGAACACTATAGTGTAAGTTTTTTTTTATTTAGAAAAGTTTATGTATTATGTAGCCTTAGAATTTACAAAGAAGACGGCTCGTCCAAGGAGTACATGATCAAAAGTAAGGCAAAACAACTATACTAGAATCAAATGCAAGTGAATGCCTAAAATGTTGGCCCATGAAGTAGAATCGAGAGATCTATCTCTCCAGTGACTCGAGGTGTGATTCTTTGTGGCGCTTATTATGTCGTGAGCGCAGGTGGCCGGGTGTGTGAACTTTTGGTTATAGATGAGCTCGTTCCTGGCTTTCCAGATGAAGTAGACATAGTTCGAGATGGTGGAGAGCCTTACATGTGAGATGAGGTCATTTTTTGAAGGCTTTTGGTTTCCAATCCAGCCCCAGATGCTATCTTTGTAAGGGTAGGGAGGTGGGACACGGATCCAGGTGGAGATGAGGTCAAGAACTATATGTGAGTAATGGCAATTGTGTAGAAGATGGTTTTCTTTTTTAGGGTGGATGTTGCACATTTTACAGGAGTCGTCCTAGACGAGGTTCCAAGCATGAAGATTTGAGAGAGCAGGGAGTTTCCCATGGCTGGCAAGCCAAGTGCTGAAACTACTCTTGGGTTATAATCATACGATTCCATATGATACTGAGGCGGTAGGCTGGTTTGGGAGCATGGGTCTCCAGAAGTGCGAGTATGCAACCAAGATTGAGAACTTTCCATAGGGCACCGCTCTCAAAGAATGATGTCGAGTATAGAATATCTTTAAGGACAACAAGCACACGCATGCAATATATCTGGAACATGAATTTTCCAATTGCAAACTCGCGTCTTTTACTTCCATGTCCGCCTACTATCAACACATGAAGGCATTGTCTAATCAACTCAAGGGCGTCGATTCTCCGATCTCCAATAATCGGTTAGTCCTTCAGCTTTTGTCAGGCTTACTTGCTGAGTAGAATGCCACTGCGAGTTACATTCGGCAATCGGATCCGTTGCCAACGTATCACAAAACACGTTCACAACTCATCCTTGAAGAAACTCGAATGACCAATCAACAATCTACTGGAAAGGGTTCCTACGACTCTTCATGCCTCTACTGGAGGTGTGCCAAAATAGCCACCTTCGGACCACCATGACATGACGCCTCCTCTGCTGAACCGCCGGACAGTTAGACCCGCAACCGTAGTCGATGTCGGAAGGGACTAAACCGCACCAGCGGCGGAGCCTCACCGCTCCAACACGCTACGTGTTTTGCCCTAACTTCGGTTGGGCTCCTGTGTCCTCCGGCCCACTGGAATCAGGCCCATTGGCAACATCCTTCTCAGACCCAAATGCAGAGGTCTCCCAGTCCTTACCCATCTTAGCACAGGCTGTTGGACTTCTTCCATGCGCAACCCAGTGGACAACGGGCCCATCTCGTTGTTGTTGGTGATTACACGCAGCCCACCTCCATCGATCAAGCTTTCGCATCAATGACGTTAAATACCGTAGATAATCTTTGGTACATGGACACCGGTGCTACCTCTCACATGACAAAGGATCTCCCACTGGATCCTTAAACGCTGGTCCAAGGATCTCCCACTAGACTACTCCAGCCTCAGCTCTTTGCCTATTTGGATCACCTTGCATGATCTCGACTATAGGTTTTGGTCGACGCACATGCTGGCTAAGATTGAATCAGCCTTGGGTACCCCTATCCTTACTGATGCTTGCTCGGCCAACCAAGAAAGATTGGGCTTCGCTAGGATACTGGTTGACATCAAAGCCTCCCGCCCTCTCTTGTGGGAGATCACCTTGTCTGGTCCGGATGGCGTCTCCTTTGTCCAAAAGGTCACTTATGACTGGCTACCTCCCCGTTGTGATACTTGCTTGGTCTTCGGTCACGTGTGTGCTCAACTTAAGAAGACCTCTACATCTGGTAGGGCTCCTCCCAAGGTTAAGAGTACCACTAAAGTTTTCATCCCCAACCCTAACTTCAAACCCCTTCTTCCCACACCGGACCCATCTTTGATGATTTGCCCTTTGCATGTGAGATCTGATGAGCTTACCCCTTTTGGTGCTTCAGTTGATTCTTCTGCCTTACCTCATGCCCTCACTCAAACGAATTTTACAACCTCTCAGCATCCCTCCAACCCCACTCCCCCCACTCCCCCACCACTCACCGATAACCTCCCCCAACAACCTTCTATTACTGCCACAAACTTCCACCTCCTTCCACCCGCTCACCCCAATCCAACCTCGTCACTCCCCACCTCTTCCATAAATGATCTCATTCTTCTCTCCTCAAGCCCCCCATTGATTGCTAGTGCTCTCAATGGCCAAAACAAAACTTATCAATGATAATACGAATTTGTGCATGGAATATTAGAGGTATGAATGATCCCTCTAAACAAAGAGTTATCCAATCTCTTGCTAAGAAGCACAACCTTGACCTGCTAGCCATTCTGGAGACTAGACTCAGGTCCAAAAATGAAAATAAAATTTCCAAATCCCTCTTTCCTTCTTGGAACCACATCTCCAATGCCTCCCTCTCCCACAATTGCCGTATATGGGTTTGGTGGAACCCGGCAAAACTCAATCTTACTGCCTCAATCATCTCTAACCAATTAATCCATTGCCACATTGCCAAGCCATTACCCAACCCTGACCAAGCCATTGAGGCTGAAGTATCCTTCATCTACGCTCATAATGCGCCGGAGGCTAGGTCGGATCTTTGGGCTGCTATCTCAACGCCGAGTCTCCTTAACTCTAGCAAGCCCTGGGCATTACTGGGTGACTTCAATGTTATGCTTTATCCTGATGAGAGGACTACTAATGGCCTGGCGAGTATCTCACAGTTGTCTAATGAACTCGGGACCTGCTTTGAGCATAACATGTTATCTGACCTTCCTTACATTGGCTGTAAATACTCTTGAAACAACAAGCAAGATGACCCCCGCATCTGGAGTAAACTTGACCGTATAGTCTTCAACTCGGCATGGCTTAATGCCTTTCCCCAATCAAAAGCCCACTTTGATCCTGCCGATGTATCGGATCATTCCCCCACCTTACTCTTTACTGAAGCTGTGGATGCCTGGAGGTGCTACCCGTTCCGATTCAATAATGCCTGGATAAACCATGAAGATTTCTTAGGCAAGGTGAGGGGCGCTTGGGACACTGTGATTGAGGGTAACGCTATGTTCCAACTTACTAGGAAGTTGAATATTCTTAAGCCCATGCTTAAAAGATTTCCTAGTGCTAAGATGGAGGATCTCCAGTCAAATATCCTCGAGCATCGTCGGCTTCTTCACTCCACTCAAATCAAGCTTCAATCTAATCTCCATGATATCTCCATCCAAGAAGAGGAGAAGAGGCTCTTGCTTGCTTTGAATGATGGCTATAAGGCTCTCTACTCCACTTTGGGGCAGCTCTCCAAGGCCAAATGGATTTCACATGGGGATCAATGCACTTCCTATTTCTTTAGGAGCATCAAGAATCGTAGATGTGGGAATCATATCAATTCAATTCGTTCCAGTGACGGGACTATGGCCTATGACCCTAATGCCATTGACAACATCTTGGTCAACCACTTTAGCCTTATCCTCAATCCTCAGTGCCATACCCTTCATCTACCTTTCCCCAATGCCAGTCTTCCCTCCCTTAACCCTAAGGATGTTGTATCTTTGAGTGAGTTGGTAACACCTGAGGAGATCAAGTCTGCTGTTTTCAATATTGGCAATAACAAAGCACGTGGACCGGATGGCTTTAGCTCCTTATTTTTCAAATCAGCGTGGAGTATCATCCATAAGAGCTTTACCGATGCGATTCTGGACTTCTTTACCAACGGCCGGATGCTGAAACAGGTTAACCATACTTCTATATCATTAATTGCAAAATGTGACTCTCCCTAGGCCCCCTCAGATTATAGGCCCATTAGCTGTTGTAACACCATCTACAAGACCATTTCAAAGATACTCTCGAAGCGCCTCAATGCTATTCTCCCCAACCTTATCGGTTTCAGCCAAAGTGCCTTCGTCTCAAAAAGATCTATCAAGCATAACGTGCTTCTTTGCCAAGAATTGCTTCACAAATATGGCAGAAAAAATATCTCCCCGAGAGCAGCTATATAGGTCGATATCTCGAAGGCTTTTGACACTGTAAGTCATGACTTCATTACCCACTGTCTCCATTTGATGGGCTTCCCGTCCCACTTCATCAAGCTGATTAAGGAGTGTATCTCAACCACATCTTACTCTGTCAACGTTAATAGTTCCCTTAAAGGCCACTTCCTGGGCTCCCGTGGGTTGAGGCAAGGATGCCCCCTTTCCCCTCCTCTCTTTGCAATTGCCATTGAATTCCTTACCAGGATGATTCAATCAAGTGCATCCAACCCTGATTTCAACTTTCATCCTAGATGTTCCACCCCCAAAATTACTCACCTGGCTTTTGCTGATGACCTTTTACTGCTATGTAGAGGTGACACCCAGTCCATCATAAATCCTAATCGATACCCTTGTTTCGTTTGGTAATATCTCTGGTCTTGTCATTAACCCTGCCAAATCAAGCTTATACCTTGGTGGGATGGAGAATCTTGAGATTGAAAGAGCAGTTAATGTCACTGGTATGACAGTTGGAACCCTTCCTTTCCTCTATCTGGGTGTACTGCTTGAAAGTAGAAGGCTGAAAATTACTGATTATCTCCCTCTGATTCATAGGATCACGAAACGTATTCATTCCTGGAGTGCGAAGTCCCTATCATATGTTGGAAGGGCTCAGATTGTCAAATCCATTCTCTTTGCTGTTAGCCAGTATTGGAGCTCCATGTTTATGCTCCCTGCCAAGGTTATTACCATGATTAATAAGCTCATCCGATCCTACTTTTGGTCCGGGGTTGAGAATAGTAAGAGGGCATTGGTGCCTGGCCCTCCGTGTGTACTTCTAAAGCTCATGGTGGGCTCGACTTTCTTGATCTTGCTGCAAGGAATAAGGTCGCCTTCGCTAGTCTCATTTATGAGTTGGATAAGGGAAGTCCTAACATTTGGATATCATGGGTGAAACGTCACCTCATCAAGGGAAGCAATTGTGTATGGAACTGCATTGCTAAGCCTCACCATAGTGTTTTCTGGAGGTCGCTGCTTATGGTGAGAGATGCTATCCCTATACCACCCCATGGCGGCGTGAGAGGTGACGCTATCTCTTGCCCTAACAGCACCTTTTCTCGGAAAAAAGCCTATGCTATTTTCTCACATGTCTACCCTATCACCTATCCTAATCCCTTCAGAGCTATTTGATTGAGATCTAACCGGACTAGGAGCTGCTATATTGCTTGGCTTGCAGCTCTTAAACGCCTTCCCACTCTTGAAAAAATCAGGTCCTGGAACTTGATCACCAACGACTCTTGTAAGCTATGCAACAATGCAATTGAGATCGATGATCACCTTTGGTACTATTGTAGTTATAGCTCCCTGGTCCTTGATATTGTCTCTCGCTAGACCAGAACACCTTATCCTGTCCCATACATCAACAATCTTTGGCCTTGGCTGGAATCCTGGACTACGCTGAATCCGAGCCCTATGGATAGGATCAGGATTGCGTCTATCATATCCTTCATCTATCATATTTGGAGGGCTAGGAACAACATGGTGTATAACAGCACCTTCACCAGAGCAATTGACTATGCTGGGGAGATTATTCGATCCACCAAACTACATCTCGAGCACAATTGGAGTTGCCAAAATGCTCCCTCGGTTGATATTGCCCGCATGCTGAACAACAACTTCACCTAACTCACCTCGTTTTTCTCTTGGCATTGTTGCTGATGTTGCCTTTGATCACTTTTACTGCTTTCGTTAATGATGTTGCCTTGTAAGCATTGGGATTATTATGTGATCTTCCTTGTACATTCTTTCCATCCCCATTCAATACAATTAACATTTCAAAAAAAAAATAATTCAGATAATCTCTCATCCATCTCATATAACGGTTCATTAAGTTCGATAATTGTCGGAAATGGCATGCGGATACCATCTACAAGTCTTGGGGACGCTTACCTTAGCACTCCTACCCAACCACTCCGATTATCCAAAGTCCTTATTGCTCCTTAAATTGTTAAAAATCCTATCTCTGTTTGTCGTTCCACGACCGATATCCAAGCCAGTATTGAATTTGACCTTATAGGTTTTTCTGTGAAGGATTTACACACGGGGACCATCCGTCTAAGATGCAATAGCTCTAAGGATATTTATCCAGTTACAACTCATGCTCTTTCAGCTCAGTCCTCGAGTCTCTGACATGCTCGTCTAAGTCATCGTGGCACGCCAGTTCTAGATGTTCTTATGAAGTTTTCTTTTCTTCATTTTAATAAGGAGCCGCCCTCTCGCTTTGTCATGCTTGTCAACTTGGAAAACATCATAGGCCCCTGTTTGAACATTCTCTAAATAATATAGTTGCACCTTTTGACATCATTCACATTGGTCTTTGGACTTCTCCGGTTCCTACTCGGGAAGGTTTCAAATATTACCTATTATTCCTTGATGATTTTTCACATTTTCTTTGGTTTTTCTCATTAAATACAAATCTTAAGTGTTTTGATCTTTTTGTACAATTTCATCAACTCGTCAAAACACAATTCAATGTGCCTATTAAAAATTTACAATGTGACATGGGTCGCGATTTTAATAACCACCAATTTCATTCGTTTTGCTCCTAAATTTTCGTTTCTTCTGTCTCCATACCTCTCCACAAAATGGAAAAGCCGAACGTGTCATCCGGACCATCAATAACTTGATGCGCACTCTTTTGTTTCATGCATCAATACGCATCACATTTTGGTCTCATGCCCTAGACATGTCATGTTTTCTTCTTAACATTCTTCTATCCACCACAATCCAAAATCAATCACCCACCCAAGTGTTGTACCTTTCAACACCATCCTTTAATTATCTCCGCGTTTTTGGGTGCCTTTGCTACCCAAATCAAAGCGCAACAATTGCCCATAAATTGACTCACCGGTCTACTCCTTGTGTTTTTTAGGGTATCCTACTCATCATAGAGGATATAAATGTTTGGATTTAAAGTCAAATAAGATTATCATTTTTCGTCATGTAACGTTTGATTAGTCTGTCTTTCCTTTCTCCAATTCTGCGTCATCCTCCTCTCCCCATGCGTCACTAGATAATGACTCAAATTGGTCCTCCTATCATCTAGCCCAACAACATGCATCTCAAACCCATAGCAATCCGGCCCACCCAAGCCCACCTACTTTTCCTACCGTGTCACCTTTTTCACCAGTCCGGCCCACAAGAGTATCTCCTACTCCTTGACCCAGCCTACCCCAGCCCTTAGCGCTTCCCTCTTCACCGGCCTACTCTCACTCCAGGCCCACCTCTATATCCGGTCCATTTTCCAACCCTCCCTCCAAGCCCACCTCCGGCCTCGATCAACTTATGCAAGCCCTTCGTCCGACTCCCAACCCTTTCCCACACCACCTACTGCACATACCCAACCCAACCCCTCACACATATATACCCCACCCGGCCCAATAATCGGTCCCTTAGCGGTATTTTCAAGCCACACCATATATTCGACTTCCATACGACCACCACACCCGTCTTATCCCCTATACCCACATCACATAAAGCGGCTCTCCAAGATCCGAAATGGTCCGCTGCCATGCTCGACGAATATCGTGCCCTTATACGGAATGGTACTTGGGTTCTTGTTCCTCGTTCTGAGCAGACTAATATTGTGCGGTGTTTGTGAATTTTCCGTCATAAAAATGGGCCTCTTGAGCGGTATAAAGCAAGCCTGGTCGCCAACGGTTGTTCCCAACAAGTTGTCATTGACTGTGATGAGACGTTTAGCCCAGTGGTACAACCGGCTACTAACAAGACGGTTCTTAGTATCGTTGTGTCTCGTTCTTTGTCAATTCACCAACTTGACGTTAAGAATGCCCTTCTACACGGACACCTCAACGAGACAATACACATGTTTTAACCTCCGGGGTCTGTTGACTCTACCCGCCCCTCCCATGTTTGCTTCTTACGCAAATCTCTATATGGCCTCATACAAGCACCCCGGGCTTGGTATCAATAATTTGCAGGCTATTTTCTCAACATCGAATTTATTGGCAGTAAGAGCGATTCTTCTCTCTTTATCTATCGGCATGGAATTCACCTTGCTTATCTATTACTCTATGTTGATGATATTATCCTAACTGCTTCATCCAATGCACTCTGCACTACTCTCACTGCTTCCCTCAGTAAGGAATTTGGTATGTCTGATCTAGGCTTGTTATCATATTTCTTGGGCTTTTCTGTTCAATGCTCACCTTCAGGTCTATTCTTGTCTCACGACAAGTATGCTCGGAAGATTGTTGCACGGGCCAAGATGACTGCATGTAAATCTGCGGTCACACCTGCTGAAACCACTTCTAAGATCAGTGTCTCCTTTGGACCTCCTGTCAGTGAGCCGACATTGTATCGCATCTTGGCATGCATGAGCACTTCAGTATCTTACTTTCACAAGACCTGAAATCAGTTTCGATGTCCAACAGATATGCTTATTCATGCACGATCCTCGTGAGCTTCACTTCGCTACTCTCAAGCGTATCATCCGTTACATATCTGGCACGTCATCGTTAGATATCACCATTTCTCCTTCTTCGAAATATGACCTCATTGCATATACAAATGCCGACTGGGCCGGCTGTCCCGATACACGTCGGTCAACCTCCGTTTACTATGTCTTCTTCAATGACATTCTAATCTCTTGGTCTGCCAAAAGGAAATATGTGATTTCCCGGTCTAGTACAGAGGCAAAATATAGAGGAGTTGCCAACGTTGTCTCTGAGTGTTCGTGGGTACACAATCTTTTGCTTAAACTTCATTGCCCGCTTGTCAAGGCATCTATAGTCTAGACTGACAACATATCTGCTACTTATCTTGCCAGCAACCCGGTTTAACACCAACGAACCAAACATATTGAGATTGACATTCACTTCGTTAGAGATAAGGTTGCCCGTGGTCACGTTCGATTTCTTCATGTACCTTCGGTTTTTTAGTATGCAAACATCTTTACAAAGGGAAGAGTTGTTTCTAGATTATTTCTAGATTTTAGATCAAGTCTCACTATATTGCCTCCTTCAGTTTCGACTACGGGAGTATGATAGTTTATGTAAATATTAGGCCTTTTCTGTAATTATTCACAATTGTATTTCCTATAATGGAAACCCTACGGAGAATTTATCCAATCTTCTCATTCTCAAACACTTTGTCAAACGAAACAATAGAAAAATACAAAAAATATAAGAATAAGGAATCACACTTTGTCGAACAAATCAAACAAAATAGATGAATAACGAACAAATCGAAGAGAAGAATTAGTAAATGCTTGGGTGGGTCGCCGGGAGGGAAGAGTTGAAAACTTTTTGGGAGGGGTGAATGGTTGTTGAGCAAAACTATCGTCTGTCGATGGAACTTGGAAGAGAAACGCACCCACGATGCAAGTAATGAAGTAAGTGTGGTAGTTAACCCTAACTCCTATTACTCCCATAAAGTCTTTATTTTGGTTTCGAAAAAGCTAGATACACCGTATTTAAATTACTAACGTCAAAATTGATCAATTCGGCAGCATTCAGTGGCGCCGACGCCATCAGCCGGCACCCAACTATATATATATATATTTTTTTTTTTTCAATAAAAAACACATTCAAATTGAGAATCCCCGTCATAAATTTATATGTCATCTATTTTTTCTATTCTACGAGTTACTATCATTTATCCATAACAATAATTCAATAATGGATCGAATCATATATAAAAATGAATGTAATATTTGGTAACATTCGTGCTTATCACCAACTCAAGATCTTACGTACTACAATATGAATTTGCATATTATATGTATCTTGAATTTAGAATCTTGTAGTATATCGGTAATTTTTAATCACGAATGGTCCCATTGTGACTGCTCACATCTGCAGGCATTTACTCTCTATTTGCCAAATTCCTTCAAGTGGTTATTCATGCCACCATTGAAGATGAATTGAATGAGTGACGAATTCATTCATTTTCAAGGTCAAGTGTCTTATTCAAGTGTTGGTAAGACCAATAAATTACATAAACAAATCGTAAATTAAGTAGGTGAGGATGACTTTGCTTGGTGGTTTGTAATTTGGTTTTGATTAGATTGAATGGACTTGAAAACAATTGGATTAGCCGAAGAAAGTGTACATATATAAAACTATGTAGAGGTGTTGAAACGTGTGGAATATATTGTCCCACATCGACAATATGATAATACCCGAATCCTAGGGTTATACTTGTCAATTGGTTTTAGGCTGAAACTCCGAAGACTTGAGTCTTTACGTGCATCCCTGTGTGGAATATATTGTCTCACATCGACAATATGATAATACTTGAACCTAATATATAAGTTATAGGGCTACTCCTCCTATATCCGATTGGTTTTAGGATGGAACCCCGAAGACTTGTAAATTAACAAAAGGCTCGGGTCGGAGTCGTTCATCCGGTACATTATGACGGAGCGTTGTCGGACTGACAAGTGTAAGTTTTTGTACAATTTCATCAAAATTTTGGTTTCATTAGTTCTAATTGTTTATATTAATTGTTCATATGTTTTATATTTTAAATTATTAGATTATCATCTTAGTTCATACTTGTAACACAAATTCAAATACGTTCATAATTTTATTGGAAAATTGTTAATTTGATCATTTTACCGATCGATATATAATAAACATCTTTATTAAATATACAATTTCGCTCCTTTTAGGTCCAAGGAGTTTGCTTAAATAGTTTTTCTTTCCTTCTCGGAATCATATATTTTTAGCGATCTTCGCAATTACACATACATATTGTGTAATTGCAGGTTTTCTTGATTACACATTTTACTCCTAAAATGAAAGTTGCGACGAATCTAATTCCGCATAAAGGTGTCGAAATGGAAGCCGTGACTAACAAAATTGCTCAACCGGTTTCCTGATGATCTTAGCATCCATTACTCTGCCATCACCCGCCTAAGAACTGAGATGCACCCGAAATAATTTTATTATCTACATTTTTTCCATTCAAATATATATGTTTCAATAAAAGTCACGACATCTAACCTTGAATTGTATCCGCTAGTCAGCCCATCCCGATATTCTCACCCGCCTGAGAATTGATCAGATGCACCGGCCTGAGAACTGAGATGCATCTGTTACTCAACCCATCCCGATATTCTCTGTTCATCCTTAGGTATTAAATGTTATTCTTCGATTTCTAGGAGCATAAATGTATCCTAAAGTATATCAATCTCAAAAATAAATCCAAGTAAACAACCTTGATTTATTTATATAAACCCGTTGATAAATTAAATTCGAAAATAAAATATAAACTCATTTAGTTTATAATTTCGAAAAACAACAACATGAAAGTAAGACGATTGACATAATCCTATTATCCTCTATTTTTTATTAGTTCATTAAGCTATTGTTTTTATGGATTCATCGACAATACTTAAAATCATATTTATATTTCTTAGTTACATTTTATTTTTATTTCAACTTGTTATATCTTTTCCTTGCTTATAATTTCCAATTATTCTCATTATTAATCCAATTTCCTAAATCAATATACTTTAACCATTAAATAAAAAATTGCAATGTTTTAGAAAGTCATGAGATGTTGAGATCCTTGATTTTTTTTTTTTTTTTGTGGAAGTTGAGATCCTTGATTGGCAATAAGGCAAATTGGATTCTTATACTTAAGACGTGAGACCCAATTATTTTGTTCATACAAGAATCTAAGGTACTTTGCAAGATACACATGCACTTACGACATCAACTCGTGTTTTGAACCTGTAGCAACGAGCAAGCCACTAATATATTTTACTCGTCTTGGTCCCACATCGATCCGCAAGATGCACAAATTGCACGTTAAGATGATCAACCTACTACCTCCATCTCATCTTTAAAACCCAAGTTAAACAATCACTTCTCATCAATCTTTTTTCTTCCTTGTACAATAATCATAGATGGCGGACGTAAGGATCAAGAGCAAGTCCACAATCAAGCCAGCCGAGGCTACATGGGAGGGAGTCGTAACCCTAACCGAGCTTGACCAAGTCGCGGGAGCCACATACGTGCCAACCGTCTACTTCTACAAACCAAACGACAACCTTACCAATGAACAAATCATTGACACACTCAAAGACTCGTTGAGTCGTGCCCTAGTTCCTTACTATCCGCTAGCCGGGAGACTGAGCAAGGTGGAAGGAGGCCGGCTTGAGCTTCATTGTAACTCTATGGGTGTGGAGCTCATAGAAGCCGAGTCTTGTAGCCAACTCGAAGATTTTGGTGACTTCTCATTGACACAGAAGTTTCAGGATCTAATACCATTTGTCGACCATTCGAAAGCGGTTCACGAGCTCCCGTTGTACTTTGCTCAAGTCACTTACTTGAGGTGTGGTGGACTTTGCCTTGGTATCATGATCTCGCATGCTGTGGCTGATGGTACTGGCTTGCTTTACTTCATTACAGATTGGGCAAGGTGATGTGTTTTTCTTTTCGTATTTTGGAAAATCTATTAACAACTTTATGTTCAAGGGTTATTCAGTTTCTAGATAATGTCTCCAGATTTGATAAATTTTCGAATTATGTCAACCTTTACTGGTAAACGTTGTGGAAGCACTTCAACGTCGTTTTTTGACGTTGTTGATTTTCATGGATTTTTTAAATGGCACTGAATGAACTTTTTATGTCGTTTGAAAAATGCCGTCGATATTTCTGATATTTTTTTCCAACTAAATATTTATCATCCATACGTTAATATTTTATAAATAAATAATAATTATTGCTTACTAGTGTTAACACGTTAATTTTTGGATGATATAAGAGAATATTCCTATTATTATAAAATTTATGAACATCATTAAGAAACTGAAACAGAAATTATATATTAAGAAACTGAAAAATCTTTGACTTACGTATTTTATCAAAAAGGAATTGGCATTTATATAATATAATATTTTTTATTTAATTATAATCCTTTTAGTTTTCATTTTTTGCTGTTAACTGTAGTATGTATATACATATAGGCTTGCTCGGGGTGAGCCTTTGGAGGCGCTTCCTTGTCATGATCGTAAGATCTTGAGAGCTGGAGAACCACCAAAAGAACCCCATAGCTATGAGAGAACAATGTCACGGCTGTCGTCGCTGATTAGCCAGCAGCGCGTCGAGGAGCCAAAGGAGACGGACATGATAGTTTTACCATTGGCAAAGGCTCAAGTTGAGAAGCTGAGGAAAGCTGCCAATGTTGGTATTGAGCTTGGCCGTCGCCCTTATAGTCGATACGAAGTCCTAGCGGCTCACATATGGAGGTGCGTAATCGAAAGATCATCACTCTATGGCATTTAAACTTTGTTGGACAGGTTCTTTTCCCATATTCTGATATGGATATATTGTATGGATATCAGGTATCGGATATTCATATTTGGTAATTGAGTATATGAATATCAAAGTGATATAGTCATATATCAATACTTATTTTTGTATAGATTCTGGTATTCTTACAAATAGACAAGTATCACGTTTTTCTCCCTCTCACGTCTCCCTCTTGATATCTGGTATACTTCACCCTCTTGCCAAACCAAACGCGAGGTATCAGATATCAGATATCAATTTCATACTCATATCCCTGATATCGATACCGATATTTGATATATTGATGTCAGGATATGGGAAAAGAACATGCCCTTATATATATATATGACTCGGCTTGAAAAAAAGATCGGTCTGAGCTCGTTCACTTGCTAAAACAATTAGGCTTGAGCTCAATATCGTTCAACTCGAATAACGATGACTGAATGAGTCAATCTCCATTAAGGTTGTTTTACGAGCCATGTTTGAGCTCGAGCCTAAACGAATTGACCGTGAGCATCCAAAAGCTTAACTCATTCGGCTCGAATATCAATCCTAATGTAAGATTCTAAACGAGTTTGCAAATCTACATGTCAAATAGGTGCACAGCTAAGGTGAGAGGGCATGACAGTAAGGAAGAAAGAGCACTAGGAATCGGGATCGACGCACGTTACAGACTAAGTCAGTTCCCACAGAAATATTTCGGGAACACAGCATTTGTCATAGGTGCAAGAAGCATTGCTGGGGAGATGATCACATTGCCTATAAGTTCAACCTGTGCCAAGATCAGAGAAGCAATCGAGAGCGTTACAGAAGAAACTATATGGTCTACCATAGAGCTCTTAAAGGGATTAGATGATATTTCTATCTGTCAACAACTAAGAGGTCTCCGAAACACAGAAGAAACTTACATCAACCCTAACCCTGGAGTGATTAGCTGGTTATCTATTCCCATCTGCGGTTTAGATTTTGGATGGGGAAGGGAAACTCATTTGAGCCCAGGAACACATAATTTTGATGGGGTTTCATTGTTGTTGCCTGGAAAGGAAGAAGTTGGATCAGTTACTGTCTATATTTCCTTGCAAGTGACTCATCTTCAACAGTTCAAGAAACATTTCTATGAGGATATCATATAGAATCAGCAAGTTCGGTTCGGTTTACCTGAACCGAACCGAACCGAGTAATTTCGGTCCAGACCGAACCTAAACCGACAATTTAGGTTCGGTCTTAGGTCATTGTATTTTACGGTTTCGGTTTCGGTTTGGTTTCGGTTCGGTTTTGGTTCAAAACCGAAAAATCGATAAAAAATAACCGAAAACCGAATTTGTATTTATATTTAATAAAAAAAACGATTATATATAGTTGGAAAGTGGGTAATGTATCTTGTTGTTTAAATGAAATTGTTTTTTTTTTAGGTTTTAACTCTTTATACTAAAATTGTTAGATATTTGAACTTTATCATTTTATTGTTAGTTTATCGAGTTTTGTAAGTTTATATTTTCTTAGGTCCAAAACTTAAACCGAATCGAAACCGATCTAATAGTTTCGGTTTAAAGTTCCAATATTTTAAGTTTTCGGTTTTAGGTGCAAACCGAAAACCGAACCACGGTCCAAGGTTTTTGAAAAAACGGTTTTAAGTTCGGCTCAGTTTTTAGCGGTTCGGTTCGGTTTTGGACCTATCTCGATCACCCCATTGATATCTGCAATGTTTCAATGTATTTGTTTGAAAGCAATGAAATGTTCGTTCGTTATCTGCAATTTCACTTTCTCGTTGAAATTGGGATTTCGCTAACACGAATACTGCAATCGCGCATGAAGAAACCCTAGATTGATCATATCAAGAGTTTCAAGACATCAAACAACAGAACGATCACTAGATTGACTCACTGGAATTTCAGTATTGTTATACAAGCTTCTGTGAATCTGTGACTGTGTCTTTTACTATGGAATTCTGAGATTCAAATGGAGAGAAGAACACAGTTGATGCCTAAAACCATGTTATATATATCAAACAACAAGATGGATTACAGAAGAGTTGCCCTAAATCTTATGAACCCTAATTTTGATTTTTCTACCTATTCATTCTGGGACGATCACTATATCGACTCACTGACATTTCAGTATTGTTATCGATTATGATTATAGTTTTGAAGGATTCAGGCTTTTGATATGGGAATATTGTTATTATGAGCTCAGGCACTGTTCAGTTACTTTTAGTGCTTCCAAGAGAAGAAGCAAAAGACTATCTTTGGAGATCTCGTAAAGCTTAATTATGCGAATAAGACGATGATTACAAATCAGATTCATGTTCTTCTATTCACTACATTCACCGGAAAGCTCAATTTTAATGGTTATGTTATTATTCTCGATGGTTATTGCTATTCGTAAACATGCTATTCATACCGCTTGTACGACTACGAGTTGTGTAGCCGCAAGTTAGGGTCTTTTTCGTTTTTTTTATTTTAAAAAAATACTATTTTTTTTTCTACGCAATTTTCACACTTTACATCGGAAAACACCGGAATTTTAACCAGATTTATGATTTGAGCGCAGGCGCCAGGAGCCGGCGCTCAAATAAATAATTTAAAAAAAAAAAAACTTACGCCTACGCATGCTAGACGCGTAGCTCAGATTGATCTTAACGCTACGCGTATGCGATGCGTAGGCGTAAATGTGGTACGCATAGCATGAAACGGTGGTACGAATAGCAATCTGGATTCTCGATGATACTCATTTCAAATCTCAATAACTGATGTACACCTGTATCGACCCACCCACATAAATAACTCAAAAGCATCCTATGTTCACTTAGTTATCCACAACAAAATTATAACTCCACATTGATGATTGTTAAACGGTTTTGCAAATGATGGAAGACAATCCATAAGTTTGTGACGTTTATGTTTAACAAAAATCGATTATTATATATGTAGGTATATTTGGATATGTTTGTTACTGGATTTGTGCAGATTGTTAGAGCTGCAAACGGCAATGAGAAAGAAGAATGTATTCATATCCAACAAAAGATTACAAGAAGATCTTCAACGGCTAACAACCAAGATCTTCAAACGACGTCTTCAAAACAGCAAAGATTTTGTAAAAGATTTGTTGGCGAAAATTCAACGTTTAAACAAATTAGTTTCTGATGAAGATTTTGTGTAGAGAATCAACACGTTCCAACGGTTGAGAAGAATAACCTTCACATAAGCTTATAAAAGAATCTTGTCATGGTGAAGAAAAGAGCAACACTTACACAACCTTCTTCATCGACATAGTTTATCAATTCTCAAGTGTGATAATTGTTGCTTCTTTGTTGAGAGAATTAGATAAACACAAGAGCAATATTGACATATCTTGAGAGTGTTATACACAGTGTTACTCTACGAAGTGATTATGCTATTATTCGTGAGTTTTGAGTTGACTATGTAGTAGCGGTGAGACTACAAGTGATAGAAGAAGGGAGTTTATTCTAGGTTGTATCTAGGACTCAAAGAAATCGAGATAATAGATAGTTGGAATCCTAGGGTCGAAAACCCTAGGTGGAGAGTAGGTTATTTAGAGCCGAACTTCGTAAACATATAGTGTTTTGATCTTCATTTTATTTCCGCACTTTACTTATTTATATTTGTGACTAACAAAGTTTTTTCAGGTTTTAAAGTCAAGACCTTCAGACTCGCTTCAAGGCCTTGAGAAATAGTTTTAGTCACAACTTACAAAGATCGATTTCAAGGCCTTGAGATTCATTTCAAAGCATTGGCATAGACGATTGAGAAAAGTTCTCATACTTTATTCAAATCCCCACCCCTTCTAGAGTATCTTTATCCTTATTTTATCTCCTATTCAGTTCTTCAATTGGTATCAAAGCTAACCTCATGTATATTTAATTTAACCATCAGTGAGACTAATCATGAATTATGTAGGTGATGGAGGATTCGCTCAAGGAAGATCCACCTTTCGACCGCCCCTTTTATGTGGTAATAATTTTATACATTGGAAATTTCTAATGCAAATGTTTGTCATTGATTAGGATCTAGAACTATGGAGCATCAACAAAACTAGTCCAAAGGTTCCAACTAAGACCAATGTTATTGGAACTATTATACCTAAAGAAGAAGATGTATTCAACCAAGATGATTTGGCAAAGGTGGCTAAGAACTACAAAGCCATGGACTTATTCTATTATGGATTGGATGCTAATGAGTTCAACCGTGTCTCATCATTCAAAAGTGCAACAGAGATATGAAATAAATTGGTGGTAACATACGAAGGAACAAGTCAAGTAAAGCAAACCAAATCAACCTTTTCCTAAGGCAGTATGAGTTGTTCAAGATGATACCTGATGAGACAGTAAATGAAATGTTCACACGATTCACTCAAATTGTGAACAACCTAGATTTTCTTGGCAAAGTTTTCATAAATGAAGAGAAAGTTAAGAAAGTCTTGAGAAGTCTACCTAAGTAGAAATGGGGGTCAAAGGTGACTACCGTTGAGGAAGCACATGATATGAGGACTCTACCCTTGGATAATTTACTAGGAAAGCTTATCACTCATGAAATGGTCCTTAATGAAGAAGATGGAGAACTATCCTCAAATGTGAAAAACTTGGCTCTAAAATCCAAAAGAGAAGAAAATTTATTATAAGATGAAGAAAGTGAGGATGAAGAAGAAGAACCTTTTTACTTTGATTACAAGAGGATTTGCTCGGATTCTAAAGATGAAGAAATAATTTTCAAACAAAGAGTATCCTAGATCATCAAAGTATAAAGGTAAATATTCTAACTCCAGTAAGAAATCTAATGTACTAACATGTTTTGAATGTAGAGAAACAGATCATCTAGTGAATGAGTGTCCACAAAAGAGAAGGAACAACCATCGGAAGAATGGTCGAAAGAAGAAACCAATGGTAGCCTCAAGGAGTGACTTGGATTCCTCTAGTGAATTAGACACTAAAGTGATCAAGTAAATCTATGCTTGATGGATGACCAAGAAAAAAAATTCTGAACGGCATCTTGAGGGAGTTTGTAAGAAATTTAATTTCTAATCTCACTGTTGTTCTTTCTGAATTTCTTCAAAACATGATTATAAATGAAGAAAATTATATTTTTTGAGACTAACTCCTTGAAAAGAAGCTAATGGAATAGGAGAGGATCAGGAGTGATATATCACTAGAAATAAAAAATCTCAAAGCTTCACAGTTAGCCCTTGACATTGAAGTCAAGGCCTTGAAATCATAAAATTCGGTTCTAATGCAAAATCTTTCTTCTCTAAGTCAATGCAACAGTGAATTGGAGAATAAAAAATCCAGTTGACTGAGAAGTGTAGAGACCAACAGGCATCACTCGTAATTTTGAAAGGATGATGGGTGAACAACAATCTTTTTGTTAATCCTGTTAATCTTGAAAGGATGATGGGTGACCAACAATCTTTACTTTAATAAAAGTGGTCTTGGATACAACAAAATTCGGTTCTAATGCAAAATATTTATAGTTTCTTTGAAGGCGATCAGTAATACATGGTAAATCATCCCCTATAAATCATTCCTCTTTGAACTGCTCTGTCATAGTTAGTTGCACGGCAATGTAATTTCCATTTCCTTCAGGATGATCTTTTAGGAACAGACATATTAGAGATTAGGGAAACAGTAGTGCTGACTGTGAGGATCTGCACAACAAATCCTGCATAATCATGTACTATTTAGTTTCACGACAAGGCTAGTAGTAGATAACAAAACACAATAATAACCGAAAAACACTAATTCTAGAGGATCACCTGCAAAACTTATAGCAGCCTCAATAGTTGGTACTTTTTGTGTTTCCCACATACTTGTGATCTCACCACTGAAAATCTGGATAAGGTAAATCAATAATAGTTCAGCCTCAAGTGAAGAACTAGCCCACAGTAATTGCAACAACAAACGATAGAAAACAGGAGCCTTCAGTTCAATCGGCTTTTGTTATGAAAAAAGTTCAACATTTTGTATAGTTAACAAATCTGTTACTGGATGGAGTCCTTTTTTCTTTTTTTTTTCTAGTAAGAACCTATGCAAGTAATGAATGGCCCTATATTCTACTCTAAACAGAGTTGCATAAACAAGCAGCCTGATATATGATGACCAAACTTTGAAAGAGCAAGTAGCTATGAAATAGTTATATATACTGAAGAGTTACAATAAAAAAGATAAGAGGATGGTGAGTTGAAGTAGTAACCTGCAAAATGAGTTTGTTGTTGATGGCACATGTTACGAAAAGTATTGTGGAAAGCAACGACAAAACAATATAACTCTTCAAGAAACTTGTGCGGCTGCGCCTCCGTCCTTTAGCTCAAAACAAAAAATAACATGGTTTAAGATAGGAATAAGGACAAACATGAGGAATGCGTAGAGAGGTAGACATAATAAGCTTACCAAACTCCCCTAAAAGGAGAGCAACGAACAAGATAGCAGTTGCTGATGACACAATCAAGTCGGGAGTATCCCCGTTCAACTTCGAGAACAACATTAGGATGCCATTCCCCAACAAAAGAAGTCCCTATAAGAACGAAATAAGGACAAGATTTAAGGCACTCAAACATTTCAAGAACCATACCTTAATAGTCTTCTTAATTCAGAATACAGGAGTGCTACAAATGCCCTTAAGTAACAAATTACAATAGGATTTTGCTGAATGTCCTGCGAGAGTTCTTTCTATAGTTTTAAACTTGGGTTTTCATTTAGGTTTGGATTGCGTTTTTCAACCATGGAATAGTAAGTGCATTTTTAAGTGCGCATCAAAGATCACATAGGCCTCACAAGTAAAAGCCAATTTTATGTGTCCCAGATTCAGCATAATTCAAATTTCAGAAAGTGATTACAGTCTAACCGATTCTGAAATGTATGAACAAGATCAAAACATAGGCCTCATCCACTTGTGTATCATAGCATACAATAAAGATACAACTTTTAATTCCCAATCAACATGCACATACACAAACCCACGCCCAAACCTCAATGTTCATGAGGGAATTAAAGACACAATGTATGCACAGGATCAGAATATTTGGTCATCCTCCTAAGCCCTAGAATTGTGAATTACCTGAATCACAAGTAGTGGAGAAAGACGAGACTTGCCCTTGGCAACTTTTGTATACCCTATACAAATTCAACATAATTACGTCACTTATCGATCGTAAAAAGTTTCGATCCAACAAAAATTTGAAGTATGAAAGGAATGTGCTTACTGGAATCAACGACCATGCGATAGGAGAAATCAAAGCCGTCCGTCCCGGTCGGGCGTCCGAATGCTGATTTTCTCTGCTGCATATCCCTCTCCTCTCAATTGAGCAATTCTAGAGATTTCCTATGGCCCCTGCTGATCTGAGGGCGGAAGTGGAGATGCTTGGTTGGTCAGGGTTGAATGTCTTGCAAGTACAGATCTGGTTGCAATAGGGCGCCGGCGTCGAAGGTATTTTGGCAGTTGGTACGCGTCTTAAGTCTTTGATGGATCTGTTTGCACAAAATACCCCCTATTTTATACTTTTTCCCAATAAGCATCCCCTATCCTAATTTTGTAAAAACACATACCAAAGACTTACCTTTTGATTAACGATATTATCTTGTTTTAATTATTTATTCAAATAAGAGTTCATGAATAAGAACATTGTTAACTCCTACTAAAGCCCTCTCATTTTCCAGTTGAAACCAAACATGTATTTGATGGGACAAATGAAACATTTGTCATGTTCTTATTGAACATTTTCCTAGGTACTCCTTGCATGCTGATAAAGTTTTGGTATTTGCTCTTGTGTCTTCCACTACCTAAATGTGTAGACTCAGTATTCAGAGTAGATTAGGACTTAGGGATTAATTGGCTATTGTTGTTTGCAGGTCATCTACATTCTACACTTAGCAACAGTACAATAGGGAATATAGATTTGAATGTTTGAATACAGCAAGGCAAAGTGAGTGGAGGTACAGACCGTACAGTAAAACTTACAGGGTAAAATGCAGAGGATCCGGACTGTAGAAAGGAAGGAGAAGACGTGGATTTTCTAATGGCTTCAAGAATCTTTAGGGTGAGGGTTTTGTGATTTTTGGAGTAAAGGATTCAGAATATGGGCAATTAGTCATTACTGTTTTGTGATTTTCAGAGTAGAAGGTTCAGAATAGGGTCAATTGGTCATTACCTCTCTACTTTCACTGAGCAAAACAAATCTATTCTTAAAACTAAACTATTTATCATATCAAATGAAATTATTTTTTCTATCTAGCAAGAGTCCCACACATTTATCATACGTATCGAAATTATCATGTATTGCTACAAATATATTGACAAATTGAGCTGAAAGTACTAGAATGAAAGCACACAAAAAATCATATTGACGAATGCATGGCAGTTGAGTACCTGAGGATAGTTTTTGAACAATCAGGATTTGTAGGTTAAATACACTTGAAAAATTAGCACTAAATCAGGATTTGTTTGATCTTAAAGCAAACTCTTAATTACCTGGAGGTTCTTGTTTGACCTATAACTCCTCGGCTACTAAAACTGTATTTAGTCTTAGCATGCTGCACAAAAAGCAATTAGTTACACAAAGAATCATATGTTCATCCCAATTACCAAAAAAACATCTCAATTTATAAAAATCCCAAATTCTCGAGTTAGGGATTAAGCAAACATTCGAAAGGATCTCACCCAAATCCAACCGAATCTACAAAAACGAAGGGCAAAGATGAGTGCCGATGTGTCGCTAGGGTGGAGAGTAGTCACCGACAGACGGAATCGGGCGAAATCCAGCGAAATCAGGCGGCGGCGGTACTGAGATGATGAGTGAACGACACCACTGTCAGCCTTTCCCCTGGCCTGCAGCGCGGCTTCTGGAAGAGAGGGATTTGACAACGCACTACTGGCAGCGACCTGGCGGAGAGTGTCAGGCCGGCGGTGGACGCCGGGATCTGCTCCTGGAGTGGGTGATGTAGTGGAGTAAAAAAATGAAGATATTCGAGGAGAGAAAATGAGGGTAGAGAGGGAATATTATACACATAATCTTTTTAGTTTACAAATATGCCCCTTACTGTTTTTGGTCAGTAGACAATTATTTTTCTTTTGTCAAAATTTGAGAGTCCGTAATGGCATAAGATAGGTTTCTAACTATGAATCATGATGGATGATGGTTCAGGTTAGTAATATGTTAATCTCAATTATTGTTGTTGACTTCCAAGAAGAGAGATTGTAATGTCGTAATTACTGACTAGTTTATATTCCGCGTGCGAGTATATTTATATATTTGATGTTTTATTGTAGGGGTGGACACAAATTCCGGTTAATCTCGTCCCGTCCCGATCCCGTCCCGATTCCGACGGGTCTTGGAAAAAAAATGTGTATCCCGTCCCGTCCCGTGAAAAATTTGTGGGACGAGACGTAGGGGTGTAATTTGGCTCGAGCCGCTCGGGCTCGGCTCGCCAAAAGCTCGTACTCGGCTCGTTCATATTACAAACGAGCCGAGCTCGAGCTCCATTACAGGCTCGTTCCGAGCCCGAGCCCGAGCGGCTCGGCAAGGCTCGTCTGTTAAAAAAAAAAATGTTAGGGACTTAGGGAAGTTAGGTTTCTTTTCTTTCTTCGCTCCAACTTCTCCACTTCCAATTTTCCTGCGCAGATGCTCTCCTCTCATGCGGTCATGCCTCCATAGTTTTCACAATCGTCCTCGCCAAAGACCAACTTCCAGTCTTCCACCCGGCAGTCCGGCTCCGGCACCCGTCCCGGCCACGCCTCACCCAGCTTCGCAGCTCCGGCACCCGGCAGTTCCCCTCCTCGTTCGCAGACCGCAAGCTAACAGAGTCACAGGCTCCTCTGTAGGTTGTTCCCCTCCTCTTCCGCAGGCTCGCAGCTCCTCTGTTCGGCTGTTCCCCTCCTCGTCCGCAAGCTCACAGGCTCGCAGGTCCTCCACCTCGACGGTTCCCCTCTTCCGCAGCGGCGCAACCTCCATTCTCAGACGAGCCCAAACGAGCCAAACAAGCCCGAATGAGCCTAGACGAGCTCGAGCTCGAGCTTTCCGAGCTCGGGCTCGGCTCGTATAAAAACGAGTTAAACAAGCCGAACCCGAGCTTTCAAAAAAGCTCGCAAGCCGAGCTTGAGCTTGATCCAAAGCTCGTATATATTTTCAGGCTCGGCTCGAATAAAAACGAGCCAAGCCTGAATGTGTAGAAGCTCGGCTCGAGCGGCTCGAATTACACCCCTAACGGGACGTGAGACGGAGACTTTACATCCCGGTTAATCTCGTCTCGTATATATATAAATAATATTTTATAATTTTAAAAATACTATATACATATGGGGTACTGTTCAGGTAAGACACATTATTCCGGTACGGGCGTGCGGCTGAACGTACGCCCGACACGTGTCGCGAATTTTTTTTTTTTTAAACGAGTTAAAGTAATAGTTCAAAACTTATTATGGAATAGTTCATAACTTATAAAAGGATAGTTCATGAATTATAATAGAATAGTTCATAGTGCAAAATTTATAAAAGAATGAAAGTAATAGTTCAAAACTTATTAAGGAATAGTTCATAACTTCTAAAAAATAGTTCATGAATTATAATAGAATAGTTCATAGTGCAAAATTTACGGTCCGGACCGGTGGACCGTAAATTAAGAAAACCTTGGACCGTAGACCGGACCGGGACCGGACCGTTACGGTCCGGTCCGGTTCTGGGTTGGACTGGTTTGTACATAAATTGTGCACTTTTGAACATTGCGGACCGGACCGGACCGAATTGGACCGGTTTGTACCTTAATTGTGCAATTTTGGTGAGATTTTCCGGTCCAAAACCGAACCGGAATGGACCGGATTGGACCGAACTGGACCGGACTGGAAATGCGTAGTTTACGGTCCAACCCGGGTTACGGTTTTATACGGTCCAAAAACCGGACCGGACCGTAACCCGGATTTTCAAAAAAACCTGGACCGTAGACCGGAACCGGTCCGGTCTAATTTGCACAGCCTTAATAGTTCATAGTGCAAAATTTATAAAGGAGTGAAAGTAAAAGTTCAAAACTTATTATGGATAGTTCATGAATTATAATAGAATACTTCAAAGTGCAAAATTTATAAAGAAGTGAAAGTGATAGTTCAAAACTTATTATGGGATAGTTTATGAATTATAATTGAATAGTTCATCACATATAAACGATTAATTTATAAATAGTTTGATATAATATATTAAAAAGTAATAGTTCATGGATTATATGGGAATAGTTCAAATTTTATAGGAGAATAATGCATAAATTAAAAAACATGGTAGTTCAAACAAATTTTTCATTCGTTCCAGAAAAATTTGAAAAAAAAAAAAGAAATTCGGGACACGTGTCGGCCGTACGGTCGGCCGCACGGCCGTACCGCATTAATTGAACTATACCTGAACAAAAGCCTATACATATGAATAATATCTACAAATTATAATTTTATATTGATAAAAGATATAAAACACTAAAACAAAAGTAAACTATATCAACATATCTATTATATAGATTAAAAAGAGATAAAGAATAATGTAAGTATATATCTGGTTGTCGCTAGGGTGGAGAGTAGTCACCGACAGACGGAATCGGGACAAAATCTAGCGAAATCAGGCGGCGGCGGTACTGAGATGATGAGTGAACGACACCACTGTCAACCTCTGCCCAGGCCTGCAGCGCGACTTCTGGAAGAGAGGGATTTGACAACGCACTACTGGCAGCGACTCGGCAAGGCGGTGCGACCTGGCGGAGAGTATCTGGCCGGCGGTGGACGCCGGGATCTGCTCCTGGAGTGGGTTATGTAGTGGAGTAAAAAAATGAGGAAGATATTTGAGGAGAGAAAATGAGGGGAGAGAGGGGGAATATTCTGTACATATAAATTATATAATGAAGGAAGCTTGGCCTAATAAATTTAAAAAAATGTGTATATTTATATATTTGATGTTTTATCGAATAAAATGTCATTAAATTATATATGTGAGAACTAATAATATATTTATAAAAAAAATAATTTATAATTATTTAACAACTTTATATATCTTTGCATTCACAAAATTAAAGCACTAACTCTTCTAAAAATGCTTCATTATAAAGGAATGTGTCATCTTGCATTACAAATTGACAATCAATATGTCAATATGTCGATCAAAGTCCAACTATGTATACTTACAAAAAAAGGTTGATATACTTTACTCCTCACAAAGCATACCTACTTCAATCCTTTGGGGGACCTGTAGCATGCAAAAAATATAGTCTCTAAATAAATATGTACTAGTGTAATTCCCGTGCCAAGGCATGGATAAACAAATCGAATTGTATCGTTAAACATACTTTTACAGAATAGGTAAATATTTCTTAAAATTTGTATATTCAATATTGATGTATCATGTTAATTTTATGATAGAGTACTTTTAAAAAATTCAACTAAATAAATTATATTAAGTATTTTAAATATTTTTTCTTAAAAATAAAATATAATATTACATATCTTATTTAAAATTAATATTATACAGTATTTATGAAGATGATAAATGTGAATAAAAAAAAATTAAAAAATAAATAAAAATAAATTTTTGAAATTAAAATATAAATGTTAAAATAGAGAATATTTAAAAAGTTCAATTACAAAAATATCTTAGGTAGTTTTAAATAATATTTTTAAAAACAAAGAAGATGTAATAACTGTATTATAATAATTTATAGATTTGTTAAGCTAGTGAATATCTTCTAATTAGTATAATAATTATATATTTATATGTTAAAGCTAAGATAATAAATTATCTAATTATTTTATAGTTAAAAGTGGGAAAATTTTCAAAAAAAAATATAAGAAGAATATCTTAAGAGTATAGGAAGATTATGGCATTACTAAAAATGGAAACAATATAACTATTATCTATATTAATGATTTTTTATTTATTTATAAATTATTATAATTAAAAAATTAAAATGCACAAGAAAAAAAAATGTGGCATGAAGTTAATAAAAAAGTATTTTTTTAAAATTAAAGTATAAATGTTAAAATAGAGAATATTTAAGAAGTTCAATTATAAAATTATCGTAGGTAGTTTTAAATAATATTCTTAAAAAACAAAGAAGATGTAATAATTATATTACAATAGTTCATACATAAAATTTACTAATTAATATAAGAATTATATATTTATATGTTGAAGTTAGAATAATAAACTATCTAATTATTTTATAATTAAACGTGGGAAATTTTTCAAAATAAGATGAGAAGAATATCATAAGAGTATATTGAAAATTGTGGTAAGACTAAAAAGGGAAAAAGATATATTTATTATATATATTAATGATTAAATAAATTAGTTATTTAGTTTTTTTGGTATAAGTCTTATCATAGAATAATGATTCTATTAGTATAATTTGAAGTATGTTTATGTATTTGTGTATATATATAAAATACATGTTTGGTAAGTAGATAAATATAAGTTCTATCATAGGATAATAATACTATTATTTTATTTACTAATTTAAAATATGAAAACTATATATATAATTCTTTTTTACAAAAAATCAAAATTCTAAGAAAATGCCATGTGGCATATTATATGTTAGGATGAACCACGTTGAAGTAAATGTTTTGGCTTTAATATATGTATATAGATTGATGTTCATCTATAAGACACTGAAATGTTAGTGTTGTCATCACAAATTAAAAGAATGAATACATAAACAATATAGCAGATGATTAGGAAAATTCCAAAACAATCAGGCTTTGACACAACAGTTGGAGAATCCGAAAAAGCTTCTGGTCATCTGTCACAAAAAGAGCACATTTTAGATTATACAACATATAAGATGCATCATATTCCTAAGCTATATATGAATACCTAATGAGGGAGAAGTAGAAGTGTTTGGATGAGTACTCGTGTTAGTTGGGTTCATGAGTTCTTCTTTGTTGCCAAGACTCCCCTCGAAGGGTACTTTTTTCCCGATTTTTGAGAAATCAAGCGAGTAGTCAGTCACCCCTCCCTTTTTGCTCCCATTCACCAAACCGCGGAACCGATAACCAACTTCCGCTTTTTTTGCTACAACCATATGAATCTTGTATTATATCAACAACCACCACAATTTAATTCCAACTATTTAAACGCGTTGACCTATGTAACACCCCAAATCTCAAGGGACTCGGAGCGTTACGGACTGAGATCTCACAATGGGTCCTTACCCTCAGAGTAACAACAATATTACTAGATCTTGCAATAAGACACAAATAAATGAAAAACTAAATAGATAAAATATCAAAAGAGTTAACAAAGGTCAAAGCCAAAGACTCTCAGCCGAGTTCAACAAACAAACTAAAAAGACTCAACAGAAATATAAATCCTGATCCCGTCCTACAATGTACGGGAATCTCCACTGACCACTCCGTCCGGATCACTCTACAACATCACTAACCTACAAGCTGACATCTACAATAGCGATATAAACATTTAGCTAACATTATATATATAAGAAAAGGCAGTAGAGGCACAAACACATATAAGATGTAAACAGAAAACATGATATCACACAAGCCGGTTATTATCTTTCATAAAGTTATCCATTACTAATTCAACTTATTTTGTAACATGAGAATCTCTCAAAACCCGCCCCCGGATCCGTTACCAACAAGAATAGATCATATGCATCTATCCGTTACCTGCAGGCCTGGTCACAAAGGAACCTCCCAGTCTCTTGTAGAACTGGACAAGTGGTTACCGTCTGATTATAATACACTTGGATCAATTACTGTATAAAGGTCATTATAGTCCGATTTTCCGTTATAACGATAAAGAACACAAACATTGCAAACGGACAACCAATACACGGAGCACAACTAAGTAATTCCAAGTTAACAACTCAGCTTCTCGAAGGAAAATGATCTATGCCTGCTCAACAAGGCATCACGAATAGAAACTAACTCAGGTGCTAGAAGTCTATTACATTCTAGTCTCGTTGACCTCTACAAGGTCTAAGCAGTGCGTTGGGAGCCTACGAACTCCTAGTCTAAAAGATCGCTCTAAGATCTTAACATGCTAGGAGCCTATGAACTCCTAGTCTCAAAGACCGCTCTAAGATCTCAACGTGCTAGGAAACACAATTCCTAGTCTCCCAAACCACAAGGATCAACAACCAGCTCAAAGGGTCCAAAGTCGCTAATTGGCATTCACACTAGTCATCTAGGTCCAACCTATCATGAGTTATCAAAAGGAAAGGCTAAGGAAGTAAGGGAAGGAAGCAACTCACCAAGAAGGGGAGCTACTACAGAGGAGGCGCGACCACGGCGAGCAGAGGCGCTAGGGGTCTTGCTTGGTTTTAAATTTATGGATTTGGATTTTACAACCTTTGAGTTTTAAATTTTTGGATTTTGGGTCTTGCTTGGTTTGCACTCTATTCTGCTTCACTAAGGTAATAATTACAGGATTAGGGAAAGAAACTTGTAGGTGCTCAACACTACAATAGAGATGGAACTGTGAATAATAGGTGAGACATACACATTTATTTAGATATTGCAGAATACCTTTCTGATTGAGACAAGTTATACATTCTTGCACCACTTCCACTCTTTCATCTAATTGATTAGTTTATCTGTTGAAAAAACTGCATAATTATTGGATTCATACTCCATATTGTCCTAATGTCATCTCTATGCTTATATCTTGGGTTCTTCTTTGACTACTATAACCTCAACTTTAGTTTGTGGAATTTCCGCGTGAGTGTTTACTAAAATTCACCATTAAGGGTCTGTTTACCAAGAGTTTGTGGTTTTTTTATGGGTTTATAAACTAAATAGGTTTATTTGGGTTTATGGTTTTTTGGGTTTATAAACCCGTTCATTTATACATATTATTTTTTGGGTTTATAAACTAAATTGGGTTTATGGTTTTTTGGGTTTATGGTTTTTTGGGGTTTATTTTTGTTCAAAATACAACTTTACCCTGAATTTTTTTATAAATAACAAGCAAAACCAGTTTGCAGGTTTTAACTGTCATTGGTTAGCACCCTCGATGCTTCTCGAGTTGAGCCTGTTCCATTCGATTTTCCAGGTGATGATGACGATAGAGATTAGAGGTTGCCTCACAAAAATTGCAAATGAAAGCCAAGTTACAACCTTACAAGCATAATTTAAAGCCGAATTGCAAATAATCCCAAATGAAATGTATTCACTCCAATAGAAATTAACCACTTTGACAGATAATTTCTTGATAAATCTCCATACTGCAGGGTCATGATACTCAAACAAAAGCCATAACCAAGCTAAAAAGGAGAGACATGAACAAATCAGGGTACAAGTCAAGCAACAAATGCAGTGATTTGTAATTTGAAAGGGAATATCAATTTATCAAACTAAAGCCAAATTGCCCAAACAACTTTCAAAATTGACGACATCCACCGAAATCATCAGCTATCAAGCAAGAATTTGTCCTTGCAACTCATATCTAAAACCACGAATCGAAATATAATCAAAATTAGTCCTCTCAACATAAAACTATTACAATCCTAGAAAAAACAGTTTTGCAAGGTTGAGTATTTGCTCCTGCTACAAGCTATTACAACCCTAGAAAAAACAATGAATCGAACTATAATCATAATTAGGCCTCTCAAACCAAATTTAGAACCCAATACTGAATCGAAAAGAATAGAGTTCTCCACGTTCAATCATTTGACAAAACAACATTCAAACCTGATGCAAAGCATATGTGCGCCCAACATAACTAGTCAGTAGACTCTATTCAAATCCGACGAACACCCTTCCTCGTCCCACCAGTCACAGTGTTTGATGGAGAACCATTGTCGTCACAACCTCGAAGGTGGCGGTCATAGCCTCACAGTTTCGGAGCCTCGTCGTCACTCTTCTCTCGTCGCCTCTATCTTCCCCTCTCTTCTCTATTAGGGTTGAATGAAATGTGAAATATAGGGCAATTTTGGGCATAATAAAATAATAAATCCTAATAACAAAAATAACTTTTACGGGTTTATAAACTCTAATAAACTCATTCAAATATAAATCCGATGCCCTAATATTTCACATTTCATTTGGAGCTTATTATATCTTCTTCTGGACATATATATCTGCTGATTCACTTCATCCAATCGATGTATTTTATTTACATGTAAACCTTTTGCACTCTCAATCCTTAGAAAGCAGAAGCATGTGGTGGTTAACAATCACAGATCTTAGCACTATTGTATTGGATTGATCATAATATATTCGAATTCTAGGCTGGTTTGTGCACTTCAATGAGACGGGTGCCTCCCTTCTACTGAGCTACGTGATGACAGAACGCGAGGGATGCAAAGTATGTCGAGTGGTCTATGGAATTTCAGAGACAAAAGGCACAAGTTTAGGGCAGGAGACTCACGCAGATGTGGCCAGAATGAAGGGGTTTCGAGATTACCGGTGTACTGTCTTCTGGCGGCCGGATGGACGGAGGGGTGGCTCAGGATTGTATCGTTGATTGCACACAGAAGGAAGACCGGTGTTCAGCGTGGTTGCTTGCAACAGAAACAAGAGGGCGTGACTGGGAACGAGATGGTGTCCACTGTTGTGCCCGCTGGAAGGTCGAAGAGGGAACGATGGTGTCTATTGCTGCGCCTGTCTTCTGGGCTGAAGCAGTATATGGGCTGAGTCGTCCTCATGGGCTCGCTGGCGGTCTGATGAGCTGCAGTTCCTCTACTGGGCTGGCTAGGAGAAGCAAGGCTGCTGGGTTGGGCGTGTAAGCCGACATTTTTTTGGAAATGCACACCCGGTCTAAATTTCAACATATGAAGTCGACTGGTACTGAAAATCAGTCTTTCCTCTTTCTCCTACTTCCTCCCGATTCTCTACCAACAAATTTCAGTTCATTTCAGGTCTGAAGTTTGGCCCCTTTTGTTGGTAATCTACTCAGGTTTCATCACTCTTTCGCTGACGGAAAGGAACAGGAGACACAACATGAAAAAGTTGTCGCTTTCTTTTGATAGGAGATGCAACGCACTCGACAAATTCCTCAAAATTGACTGTAAGTCTGGCAAATTCGACGTCAGAGACGCCCATTACTTCTTCGATTACATGCTTTGGATGAGACCTCCACCCCCAATTTCATGTTTCAATGTACTATTGAGTGCCCTAGTTAAAGGTAAGCATTTCGCTCTCACTATCTCATTCTACAAGACTTTAGTTGTCTCTGGTGTTCTTCCGTTGCAATCTAGCATTGTCACCTTTAATATACTGCTCAACTGCTATTCTAGCATGAAATTAGGGGGTGCTATGTTCTCAGCGTTTGGCCTCATATTGAAGAATGGGTGTCGCCCTAATGTGATTACATTTAGTTCATTGGTCAAAGGATTATGTTTGGAGAAGAAAGTGGTTGAAGCTGCTAGTATATTACCAAAGATGATTAAGTTGGGATGCAATCCCGATCTCTTTACTTACAACACTATGATTGATGGTTTATGTAAGAGTGGGAATGTTGCGTCTGCCCTACAGTTGCACCGCATGGTGGTTGGATTTGCTCGAGGAAGTGACAAGCCACACATGTCATCAAACGATAATTCAGGCCATGGTTTCTCGAAGGAGGGGCCTAGAGTTGATGTTAAAGAACTGTTCTTTGCGATAAAGGATGCAAGAATCTCTCCTGATGTGTATTCTTATAATTGTTTGATTAATGAGCTGTGTCGTTCGGGGATGGAAGGAGATGCTAAGTCTCTCTTTGATGAAATGACAGAACATGGTGTTAAGCCCTGTGCTGTAACTTATAGTATACTAATAAATTTGCTTTGCAAGAAAGGCAAAGTGGAGCAAACTGCTGAGATTTTGGAATTGATGACTGACAAAGGGCAATTTCCTAACATTATTACATACAACACCGTACTGAATGGTTACTGTAGTGTTGGAATGATGGAAGAAGCTATGAGCTTGTATAAAGACATGAATCAGAGGGGATTCTCTGCTGACATTGTGACCGTAAGTACCTTGCTGAAAGGTCTTTTTCAATCTGGGAAGGTTGAAGATGCTATAAATCTATTTAGTGACATGAAAAATGTGAACGGTAGGCAAGACCTTCTTGATGTCGCTGGACCAAATCAAGTTAGTTATGGTATAATGATTGACGGGATGTGTAAAGCAGGATACGTGGATAAGGCTGAAAAACTTTTCTTAGAGATGCAGGCTAGGGGCATCTCTCCAGGTATCATTGCTTATAGTTCTTTAATTGACGGATTGTGTAAAAAAGGGTTTATAGATGAAGCGAAAAAGCTCTTCTTGCAAATGAAAAGTAGTGGCATTCCTCCAGATGTCGTTGTCTATGGTTCTCTTATTAACGAGCTGTATGGTTTTGGAAATGACGATGAGGCTAAAACAGTTATGGGGAATATGATTCGATCCGGAATTTGGCCCGATGTGGTGACATTCAATGTTCTAATCAATAATCTTTGCAAGAAAGGAAGTATTGAAAATGCAATCAAGTTGTTAAAGCTAATGAACCAAAGGGGTGAATTTCCGGATTTAGCTACTTACAACTGTTTGGTGGAAGGCCTTTGTGCAGGAGGTAGGATTGATGATGCACGGGGTTTGTTGTCTTTGATTGAAACTCATGGCTACAAGTATGATGTGATAACATATAACAAGCTGATGAATGGTTATTGCAAAGCAGGGATGCTAGTGGAGGCACGGGATTTGTTGTGTTTGATTGAAACTCATGGCTGCAAGTGTGATGTGATAACATATAACACGCTGATGAATGGTTATTGCAAAGCAGGGATGCTAGTGGAGGCGCACAATTTGCTTGTTGAAATGGAATCCAAGGGTTGTTTCCCGAATGTCATCACATATAACACGTTGATAGATGGGCATAGCAAAGCAGGGATGCTTGAGGAGGCACACACTATGCTTTTGGAAATGGAAGCTAAGGGTTGTTGCCCTGATGCCATTACCTTTCATACATTGATCCGTGGATTTGCTCAACAGAAGGATAGTGCAAGAGTTAAAGGGCTCCTCCAGAAAATGTATGATCTGAAGATCTCCCCCGACGGCTTCACACAGTGTATTGTGTTGGAACATATGACTTCGGATGAGAATTGGCAGGATTGGGAGAACTCTCTTCCTGATTTCTCTCAATTGGGAAACCCAAAAGACAACACACCTTGAATCACCCTGCACGTGAGTTGTTTTATTGATCTCGATCCTATTATATATGCTTTTATTTTCTCAGTTTTTACTGTTATTGTGTAATACTTTTGACTCCCCGTATGTTTCCAGCGACTTGGGAATACTTTGTTTGAGGTTCCGATCTTAAATCAAAAAATTAAGTGAGAGATAATGTGCACCGATGGGAGGGATTACTGCTAATTAAGGAGACTTCTTTTCTCTTTTCCCCAGAGAGCTTGCTGGCTACAGGTTTTTGCAGCAAGTGCAGGTAGGTTAGATGAGTTGTTTTCTGAAGGGTATAATGCTTATTAGATCACAGATTTGACTTCTTTGAAGTTAAGGATAACATAAACAATGACAATGCATGCTGTGTAATTTCAAATTACAGAATTGGAATTTTTTTATTAATTCCCATGAAAAAGTGAGCATCCAAAGAATGTTCTTTCTTTTTATGTCTTCTAATTTAGTTGGGCTTTGATTGTAACAGTTTTGTTTTGTAGGTATTTTATTTATTTTCTTTAGATAATGGAGTTTGCTTATGAAGAGGTGAGCAATTTGGTTCATTTTCTTTCTCATTATTCTTCAAGGTGTTCTTGATAGGATTCCAACCCTATCTACATGTTCAGCTAATATGGATAAGATCTTGTTGAGTTACATTAGGTTCAATAAGCAGTATTGATGATATTTTTAATATTAGTTATAGTTTATCTTATCATGTTAATAGTCTGTCTCTAATAGGAGTAGATAGCATAGAGGGTTAATAATAGTTTATCTTATCTTTTAATAGTCTATTCCTACTAGGGGTACTTAAGCTGGAAGGTTGTATGAGGATTTCAAGTCTTATGTTAGAGTTATTCAATCAACCATTCATTCAACGAAGTTTATACTTTGGTAGCTGAATCTCTAATTAAAAGATGAAAACACAATATTGAGCCTTGAAGAATCAAGTCTCTTCGGTTCTTTTGCCTTGTTAGAAGGGTTTTGGCAGCAATTTTTCTATTCTCTTGGTAGGGTCGTCCACAATTATGTGTTCGGTAAAACTCCTCTTTTCCATTGTCATTTGGACATTTGGTTATTCTATATTTTGTTCTGCAACAGATTGCTTTCAATTCAGAAAAAATAAAAATTCATGACTCATATGATACTTTCATACTTGGGTTTCATAGCGTACACGTGTCAGCGCAGATTTTGGTGGTGCATATATGTTAGATGTACTTCACCAAGAGCATGTAGCTAGCAGTCCAAAAAGGGTCTACACCATGGACTGTTTTAATTTTTTATGAGTTGTGGGCCTGTGGCATTGAATTAAGCAAAAGTACGTAAGGGGCCTTGGGATGGAGAATTTTCACTTGACTAATTTCATTCTTAATCAACAAGTTAAGAACATTACTAATATGCATAATTTGGTTATAGCAGCAATAAAGGGGCCTTGGAATTGTGCCAACAGTTTATAGCTACATTTAGTAACTACTCCAGTATATTATGATATAAACCTTTTCTTTTCTAACAGAATAACATGTACGATTAAGTTAATAAAATTTGGGAATGAATCTCAACTTTGGAACATGGATATTGAAGTTTGAAGATAATATATTGCTAATATCAGTACACTGTGTTATGTCCAAGTCTGTTTTGTTCTTGTGTTAACAGATCTGGATAGGTAGTCTGTTAGTTTTTTTTTATTTGAATATTGTCTTGTTCTATGATTCGAGTGAAGTCAAAATTTTTATTAAATGATGTATGTGAGGATGGTTGTGGTTACCACTGGCTGATAGCTCCTGTGAAGAAAGCTTCAAATTTTCTTTTTTCAGTCCGTGTTGGGGCAAATTTAAGTGACCGGAAAAGGCCTAAGCTTTAATGATTTAGTAAATAGCCACAGGGTCATGATATGTATCTTGAATCTTTGGATACTTATCATGTTTAGCTCAGCGTGCAGCATCTAGTTGTGTATTCTCTTTCTCTGCCTCGTATATGATGTTTTCCGTCCATACTTGCCCTAATGTTATGCTGTTACTGATGAATGTATCGAAGTTTGAAAAGAGACAAACTATTCAATGTTAATCTATTTAGTATAATTTGCACTGGGACTGTCCACTTTTTGCACATAGAAAACACAAATACTAACCTGGATAGGTTTCTTCCAAGGTGTTGGGCTCTTGACTAGCAAGGTATCAAAATCAATATTTAGAGATGCTTTCACTGTCCATCTTGATTTAGATTGTGCATAACATTGTAAAACTGGATGTATTTGAGTGCTGCAATTGAATATTTGACTTGGAACAGTTATAAATGTGAAAGATGCTACTACTTTGACATTGTAGTGATTCAATTGGAGATATACTTTCATTTGGCTGGGCTTTTGGCTGATGCATATCTTGAAACTTTCTGCCCATAGAAAACACATTTTGTAGTGATTCAATTGGGCTTTATAGTATGTACTTTACCTATATGTCTGTCAGATCTTAGCAAATATTTGCTCATTTGTTGCCACATATCTGACAAAGTTACATTCGTAATAGCAATTGTCAATATGTTTATGGTCAATATACTGTTCTTCTGCTTATATGTAGATTTGCTACTAAAACAAACTTATATTACAGGGACTTGACATATTACTTCAAGTACTTACTTTTTTTTTTTTTTTTTTTTTTTTTTTTACTATTTTGTGATCCACCTATTATAAACAAATACTTGTATTTTTAAAATTGTATTTTAAACAGTACATGTGCTGAACACACATGAACTTGATTGTGAGAAGCTATTTGTTTATACTGAACTAAAAGAATGGAAGGGAGAAAGAACAAATATCCTTACATGTGCTAAATATACTCAACTTGATTATGAGATGCTATTTTTCTTGACATATTACTTCAAGTACTCTTCCTCATGCTTTATACAAGTATATCACATACATAAAATATCCTTAGGTTGCAATTCTGTACAGAGTTTGAGGATAGAGTGTAAAATCAAGAATCAACACAAAACACGCAAATAATAGATTAGACACACAAAGTAGGCACAATCTTAGGGAAACCTATATTGATCCATCAAGCCACTCAAGGGAGAAACTTCACAATAGCCAAAGGTAAAGGCCTAATACAGATATAATTCTCGATCATGAGCTAGAAGGTCTTATGCCTTATTTATGCTCATGTTCATCTCCAAGGTCACCTTCATGTGACATTGGCAAATCCTCTAACAGCCTAACGGCTTCACCTAATAGCACCTAGATCCCCAATCTTCTAAATTTGACTTCAGAATGTGGTCTAGACTTAGCATTCCTCATGCTTGCTATTTCGTATCTTAACAATTGATCTTTTAAACCTTCTTTGTGGTTTGACTCCAGAATGTGGTCTACACTTAGCAATCTGCATGCTTAACTTTCAAACCTTCTTTGTGGTTTAGAACGTTTGCAGCCCAAATACCCATCCTCGGTTTCTTTGCTGATTTTGTTTAACTTTTTTGTTAGAACCAAAGATTTGTGTTAAATTTAGTTTCTTCGAAGAGAACCTCTTCTCTACCAATTACCTTGATTCTCTCAAAAATCCAACACTTTAATTATTAATTTGTTTATTATATGAGTAAAAAAACTCGGAGTATCTTTAGATGCAGATGCTCTTAAGGACCTCCGTTTGAATTGAAAAGTAAAATTTTGTCTTGGTCTTCAAAAAAGTTGACTCTTTCTTGGCATCTGTGGTGGACCATTCTCTGTTTCTTCCAAGAAAGAACCCATAACTTTTATCTTTTCTGCCCATTAAAAAATTCTTTAGCTTTAAATATGACTTTATCAATTACCAGTTATCACTCTTATCTCAATTAAAGTTTAGCCTACTATTGAAATTGATTGAATTCGATCTTGATTCTATGGGGAATATAGAACTGAATAAGGGAGTGTTTTCCATTTACTTGACTTATTATCACACTGTAATTATAGTAGTTATTCAATAAGATTTGAGTCTGTCATGTCAGCTGATTTGCAGCTGAGTTTTCAAACATTTGATTATGTGGCTTCAAATTGGACATTTAAAAATAAAAAAGCTAATGTATTAAACATTCAGCAATTCAAAAAAATTTACCATCTACCCAGGAGGCCAGAATCAGATAAAAACATATATATAGCGGGGAAACCTCTGCCATGGTTGATTCTCGTATAAAAGTGTCAAATGAATCCTATATACTAGCTCTAGTTGTAATCTTAAGTCGTTTGAATCATTTATTTAATGTGGGTGATCTGTCTTTGTGTATACCAGCTCTAGGGACAATATATTCTTGAAAGCACCTTGTTGCTTTGTTGAAATGGTAATGATCTTGTCTTCTTCTGCTCTTGTTCTTTTGGACCTGAATCACTCGTTTGGGTTCTTGTTAGGCTTTCCGAATCAGTTGAAAGGGCATGGTGAAAGTGAAACAATACTTCTAGAAATTCAAGCATCAAATTTATCAGCAAACTTGTACTTTGAGCAGTAATGTTAGCCATGTGACAAGAAATTACAGTGTATTTCTTGACAAGATTAAAGTCGAGACGTGCAAGGTGTATGTCTGTTTTCTGTCAAAGAGTATGTAAATTTGAAACCTTACAAAGTTTGGTCCTTTCTTGCTTGTTGTGTCATATGCGATGGAATCACATAGTAACTCTAATGGTAAAGGGTTTTAACGATTTCGTGCAGAATTTTGTGTTACAGGTACAGTAGGCTGAAACACATCACATAGTAACTCTTTACTATTAGAGTTACTATTCCTCTGATGCTGCAAAGTAACTCTTTACCAAATGTCATCCGATTGGCTTGGGTAATTATCTGTGATTCCCTCGCATAGTACTGATTACTCTTTACCATTAGAGTTACTAAGGCCTCGTTTCGTACGATTTCTGATGAAAGCATGGTGACACAAATTTTATATGTGTTACAGGTGCAAGGAACAGTGGTGATCATATATAAGGTGCAAGGAACAGTGGTGATCATATATAAGCTCAAAATTCATATATAGAGCCATAGAGGTAAGGGCTCGTTCCGTACGATTTCTGATGAAAGCATGGTGGCTCAAATTTTATGTGTTACGGGTGCAAGCAGTGGTGATCATATATAAGTTGTTAGTGTACTTTTTAGCTTGGAATTTGGGCTTAATATGTGGTTATTTACGTGATATTTTTTATTGTTAAAAGGGTTATTTGAAGTTGGTAGGGACCTTAAGCCGCCTTAAACCGATTCCAGTTAAAGAAGAGCCAAAACCGTGCAACACAAATAATTACCCAAGCCAATCGGATGACATTCATTTTTAGGAAGAAGTTGAAGAAGAAGAAGAACATGGGAAACTCCCGACCCCCAAGTTCTTGATCTTTTGAAACCACATTCGCAAGAGCAGAATACTAATCAGATTGAAACCACATTCGCAGGAGTAGAATACTAATCAGAAAACAAAAGAAAATGTTAGTACCCATGCAAACAATCTTCGACTTCTTGATGCATTGGAAGAGCAGTTTGAGTTCGATCTAGACTTGATAGATTCATGCTCGTTTCTGTTGGAAGATTGGAAGAGCATGCAAGATTCCGGAAGACACTGAGTGAGTAAAAGCCTATGATGAAAGCCATATGTTTTGTTTTGGATACTATTATAAAACTTCCTTGAACTCTTGCTTGTTTATAAGTATTCAGCAAAATGTATGGCTCCGGCGTAACATTGTTTATTTTGGCCGTAGTCCTATTTCCTTAGTATTTTTATTCGAATTTTGGACATAGACGACTACGCATGGTGTATGCGTAGTAGGACTACGCATGGTGTATGCGTAGTAGGACTACGCGTACACATGGCGTAGTCGTAGCCATTTTCTTATATTTTTTTGAACGAAATCAACTTATTACTACGCGTACGCCAGACGTGGCTGGACTACGGGTATGAATAACACGAAACATGTGGTACGAATAGCAATATCATAATGAGGGTTATAGTCACTGAAATTTCAACATATTTTTATTATTAGCAATTTTAAGTAGGTGCATTTCTTCGACGGACTCCAATCGAGAGACGCCACGCATCGAGAAGGGAGTCGGGGATCAAGTTCGCCACAAACCATTGGAGAGAGTGGGTCCAATAGGGGGTGCACCGCGGCTCATAGCCTATCCTAGCAACGGCTGCCTTGGCGTAGTCGCGCGGAGTTGGAGTGAACAAGGATGGGTTAGGCAATTTTTGGTCAGAGTTCGTCACCCTTGAGACCATTTTGGTGGCAACGTAGAGTGGTACTTGACACTGCACATCTATCCCGTAGCCTTTGTACTCCTTATTCAACCTTCTTGAAAACTCATCAATGTAACTACAAAGATAATTATAACCATCAAAATTGATGTAACATATAATCATAACATTTTGTACAATAAATTAAGATGAATATAATGTTATACTGTGCTTATTCTAGTAATTTAATAGGAAATATATAAATATTTATTCAAAATGAAAGTATATTTTCTCAAAATTTTCAAGAGGGTTACATTTAACATAATTTAAGTTTTTACTATTGCTAGGGAAAAAAAAAAAGATTATGACCTATAAATGTAAAAAAATACAACAAATTATGTAATATTTTGGATAATTTAATAGAAAATTTTGTGAAATAATTTATGTCGTTTAATCTCAAGATATTATAATTTATTTATTAAATAATTAGTTTTTTGTTTTAATATCAAAAAGAAACACGATACATGAAGAAATGCAGTTTGAGTTAGGCCATCTCCAATAAGAGAGTTATAATAGTTTTGGGTTAAAATTTAACCCTGAAAAAATATCTAATATTTATTATTACTTCAATGATCTCCAATAATAAAAGGGCTAATTTAGCCCTTTATTAATTAAGTATTACACGAGCTCGTTTTTCTCTCTCCTTCCCATTGGTTGTTGCATTATTTTTAAAAAAGGAAGGTGTAAGTGGGTTTAATATGGTGGTCCCACTTGAGGGTTATATGTAACCCTTTGCACCACCCTTTAGCCCTATGACTTTTTATTATTGAAAACCGTTTTATTAAAAAGTAGGGCTAAATGAGGCATATAACTCTCCTTATTGGAGATGGCCTTACGTAATCGTTTTTGGACCATATGGTATGTTATCGTTATTGGACCATGCAGCAATGTTGTTGAAGCTCTTAACTCTTTTGTAATAAAAGCCGTAGTAATTATCCACGTCTAGAATCTCAGTTTCTTTGTATGCAATTTTTAAAATAATAGACTTCATAAAAAAAATATAATAGAAAAATCTAATGATAGAATATCATGTGAAATTTCAGATACATAAATTCAACACATGAATTTAATGATTTTTATACTAAAATAGGAAGGGAAAAAAAAGTCTAGCTACCGAACCATATATAAGACGTTTACAATTATCTCTTTATGTTGAGATATACGGGTGAAGATAAGTCCGAAACCGAACCTAATGACGATAAATTGAATTGATCTAAATTTGAATTTTCAGAAATCTTGGACTGAAAACCGAACCTATAATAAGTATGTTTGCACCTAAAACCGAAAACTAGAATTATTAGAACCGAAAATCGCTATTAGGGTCAGTTTCGGTTCAGTTTAGCTTTTGAACCTAAATGGACCTAAAAACTAAAAGTAATAAACATTACAATAATTTTTAAAAAATAAAAACTGCAATGTAAAGATACAAATATAGTCACTCTCATCTATTCCGATAAAAATAACAAATATGAAATATTCAAATCTAAATTTATCTCAATAAAATAAAAAATATGAACTTGTCATTTTTTGAAAAAATAAAATCGGTTTTTCAGTTTAAACTATCGGTTTTGCGGTTATTACCCAAAACCGATCCGTAACCAATTTTCTGAAATATAGAAACCTACAGCCGAAACTAAATTGTCGGTTGACGGTTCGGTTTAAACCGAAATCACTCGGTTCGGTAAACCGAACCTAACATGCTCAACCCTATATACACGTTTAGTCCCAATTATTACACGTTAAGTCCCAGTAGAATTGTGGATAATCAATGTAAACCGCTACAACTTTGTTGGAGAAGTTGAGCGAAAATTGAGAGCGATAAAAACCCAAAACGATAAAGTCGTTAGTTATACTAAAATTGAGAACGCGATCAATAAACATAGAATCGACGAACTTACAATTTAATTATCGAAAATAATATTAAGTGTGAATAAAATAAAAAAATCCATGATTTCTAACAATACACTCAAACATAATATATTAAAATAATAAATCATAATTGTTCCCACCCAAGTCCCAAGGAATCATATCATAGGAATATTGGTATCTACCAAGTCAATCATGGTATTTTGCTCTTTGATTAACCCATGTAATTTCATAATATAAATATTTTATTGATACATTTAAAGTTAAAATTATAAAATAATAAAATAAAGTTATAACTACGGATTATGTACGTGTTGTTATTAATGAAAGAAGAGTATTAAAATATATGAGAGATATATATAAATAAAAAAAAAAACTCTAATAACATGGCAAATTTATATGAAATTGAAAACTTCTATAAACATAAACTAATTTGTTAAGTGATGTTAACTTTCATGCATATGCACTAAAAATAAGATCGTATAATAGAAAATAAACAAAGAATTAGGGTTTTTTTTTACTTGAAGAACTGGAAATTACGTACGCTTTAGTAGCCGCATAGACAGCAAAAAGAGGATGAGAAGGCACAACAATACCAGCACCAGAAGAAACATTAACAATGGCGCCTCTTCTTCTCTTCATCATCCCTTTCAGAACAGCAATCGTAACCCTAGTTGTACCTTCCAGATTAACCCTAACAATCCTCTTCCAAACCTCCTCTTCCACCTCATGAAAGTACATCGCCTTCGGATACGTCACTCCGACGTTATTCACCACCACCCCAACCTCCAACCCTTCGATAAACACCTCCAGAACTTTTCCGACGTCGGGAAATCTCTCCTCGTCGGAGAAATCGATCACCAGCGACTTCACAGACCGCCCGGGGACTCGCTCCTCGATTTCCTGAGTCACTTGAGCGAGTTTGACTGAGTCTCGACTCACTAAGATGAGGTTGAGGCCTTTTTGAGCTAGCTCGAAGGCGATAGCCTTTCCGATACCGTCTGTTGAGCCCGTGACGATGGCCCATGGGCCGTATAATACGGGGAGGTTCTTTGAGGGTCTGAGGAAGTAGACGAGTGTCCATCTTGTGAAGGATATGATGTGTTTGGTGATGGAGAGGAAGCCTAGTGATGAAATGAGTAAGATGATTATGGATTCTATGGGGTCTTTGCAATTGGTTATCATGGTTGAACTTTTGTGTTCTCCAAGTTAGTTATATGGTTATGTTGTGTGTATATATATATATATAGAGCGGGTCCTTGTTAGGGTCAAATCTATCACACAATTAAGTTCATCGACCTTTTTTTCTACCTTATTTCGAAGGCTCGTAATATATAAACTTTAGAGCTAACTTTATAGCTAGCTAGTCTCGGGTGCGGTTCTGAGAAACGAGCATGGGGGATGGATTCAGGGTGTTGATGCGAACCTGGGTGCATGCTCGGCCCCTGCTGCTGAGCTTTGGGGCCTGGCTTGTGGTCTCGAGCTCACTTGAAAAGGATGATAAATTTTTATGTAAGAAAGATTTGTTATATAATATTTATGATGTTATATTGTGGATCAGGAGTATTAAGTGTTGCTGCCTCACACGAATTTGGTATCATTAAATTGAGAAGGTGGGGGCCGAGAGTACAGATGAGTGGTCTAACTAAGAGTGTGGGGGTGTACTTGAAAATTGATATGAATGTGTTAAAGAGAGTGTGGTCTCATCCTGCTACTATTCATGACTACTTACTTTAGAATTTATGACAAAGGATGGGGGAGATCCAGCACCGCAAAATGATTAATTTCGTCGTGGAGAAGTAACGTCTTTAGGTGTAAGAGATGTGCGAAAACTAATTGCGTCTACAAGAAGTTTGATGAACTATTATTATTGTTGTTGTAAGACATTTTGGAGGGTACACTAGGGCAAACGGTGGTGGTGGAGGATTGCATTTTCTGATAAAAAAGCGTAGGAGTTTTAGAGAGGGTCAAATACCTTATTATATTAGATATCGATTATCAAAAGAGTCTCTCAACAACACTTCTTCGGTCTATAGGCGTCACACACAAGCAACTTATTAACCTATTGTACGACAATCAAGTTGCCCTTTACATCGCGGTCAATCCCATTTTTCACGAATGTACCAAACACATTGAGGTGGACTGCCACATTATCCGAGATCAAGTCCAGAATGGTACAATAAAAAGCACTCATACCAAATCCGTTAATCAATTGACAAATATCTTCACAAAAATATTAGGTCACCAACCCTTTCATTATCTACTTTTTAAATTGAACATTCGAAGCATGCATGCTCCAACTTAAGAAAAAATATTACGTTATATTATATTTTCTTTATTATCATCATGTATATCATATCTTAGAATCCTTCATTAAAATATCCAACAAAAAAACTATATATTTCTTCTTTATTTTAGACTATTCAGAACGTCCTATATATATATATGTTTGCAGACTTGAGAAGGAATAAGACACACAATTGCAGTATCATATTTTGTCTAACATGTTCTTGATTCAAACAATCTATATTGAATTCGATACCTTCTCCTCTTCTATTTTTTTTATTACTTGTAGTTGCATACATACAGCTACAACAAGTGCCCCCTCCCTCTCTAGAACTCAATAAGCAAAACCTAGGAAGTTGTCTGACATCTTGTTGTCCGTAAATTAGCTCTTAATGTTTCTATCTAACTTAATTAACCTTCCTATTTTATTAATCTTTTGTTCAAACAACTCTCAAATAGATAGAGATAGTCGCTTCCCTCAGTAATATTTTACTCTTAATTCTCAAGTATTGGCAAGGGATAGAGTTAGTTACTTGAATACACTTTATTTATGTCGGGATAGGACGTACTTGCCCTAAAATACCGAGAATTGTCGAGGTTTAGATTTTCTTTAAAGGGACAATGAGGATCTTCATTCAAAAGATCTGACAATACAAGTAAAGTTAAGGGTTTACCCTTTGTTCACATCAATATCAGATTCAAAAAATTCAAACGGACTCAAAACTTGTTTGGTATTATACGTACAAACCCAATTATTTTCTTAAAGCTACCTAATTCTGCACTTTGGGTGCGGGATAAAAAAAATCTTGGTCCGCGTATGACTCCGAAGTGGAAGCTCTGTTTGGAGCTAAAACGAGCCATTTAATTACGCTTTTGGTATCTCGAATAAAAACTGGACAATTCCACACTTGACTCTTGAAATGGAAACCAATGTAGTTCCGCGTTTGGCATGCAATATAGAAACTGTAAGACCTCAGTTTTCTCCTTCACCGCCCCCACGGTAAAGAAGGCTGCCCCAGCAGCAAGCATTGGATGTCACCGCCCCTGCGGCAGAGCGATCCGCCCCTACGGATTCGCCACATATCGCGTCCGATCTGTTTTCATTCGTTTTATCTTCCTTTCATAGATAGAAGATCCGATCTTTCATCTTATGGGCCGGCTTTCATATCTTATTACTAACCCTAGAACGCCCTTCCTTCTGTCTTTTCACCCCTTTTCTATATAAACCCGTCTTCTCTTCTTTTTCCCATTTCTTGCATACGTTTTCTTCACCCTCGAGAGCTGCAGCCTTGCTTCATGTGATCTTGTTGAACGTGTAAGTTCTTCCTCCCTTGTTCTTCATCACGCTCATATGTTGCTGCATGTCGTTCCCCTTCTGTTTCGTTTCCTTCTTCGTTCCTCCCTTTTCTTCTTCTTCTTCTCCAAGGATCAAGTTTGAGTCTTGGTTCTTGTAGATCGTTCCGTAGTTGATATGTTGACGTTCACAGGCTCCCTTGGCTAAGTTGTGAATTCAAGTGTTCGAGTGTTGAGAAAGCAAGCTTTGGTCTTGTTGAAGTTCTGCTGTCAAACAAGTAGCCGACATTAGCTTTTGCACCGTACCCGCCCCTACACAGGGCCGCCCTTGCGGATTTCCTTCTCTGCCACCCTGCGCCTCTGTCCTGCCGCCTCTGCGGTTTCTCTGGAGTCTTCCCGTCTTTGGTGAGCTGCTTTCCTTCTTTGCTTTCCTCGTTCCTTTCCTTGGCTCTTCTAGATGTTGTTGAACCTTGGTGATCTGTAAGACTAGGGGTTGTGACCCTAACTTTTGTAGATCTCTTAGAGATCATGGAGACTAGAAGTTATAGACTTCTAGCAATCGTTTCAGTTCCTAATTCGTGATGTCTTGTGTGAATAGGCTTTCCATTCTTCTTTCCTGAGGTAATCTGAGTTGTTTGTTGAGCTCTGAGTTGCCTTCGAGTGAGGCAAGTCCCTTGGACTTACTTAGCTACGTTCCGTATATTAGTTTGATTGTTTTGGCTTGGTTGTGCTGTTGTTTATGTTATAACTGATAGCCAGAACTAGGATTGACCTTTATAACCGTAATTGGCCCAAGTGTATTATAATCGGGCGGTTACCGTCTCTCCAGTTCAGAATGGGAAACTGGGAAGTGCTCTCGCGACTAGTCCAACATGTGACAGAAGGATGCATACGTTCTATTCCTTCTGGTGAAAGGGGACGGATGCGAGATCATAGCGACTCTCGTGTAACAACCATAAGTTGAATTAGTAATTGGATAGCATAATGAAAGATAATAACCGGCTGTTTGTGAGCATGTTGATGTGTTTACTTTACCTTATGGGTGTGTGTGCCTTTACCAGTATTTCTGATATCTAGAATGTTAGCTAACGGTTAATACCGATGTTGTAGATGTCTTGCAGGATGCAGGTGTTGCTGAGTGATCCGGACGATGTGGTCAGTCGGGGTTCCCGTACATTATAGGATGGGATCGGGTTTATATTTCTGTTGTTGGGTTCTCTTTTGTTTTGAACTCGGACGCGAGTCTTTACGCTTCCTTTTGTTTAAATTTTTGTTTTTATTATAAGTTTTGGTTTTCATTTGTTTGTGTCTTGTTGTAAGATCCGTTGTGTCATTGCTACTCTGAGAGTCGGGACCCATTGTGAAGTCCTAGCCCGTAACGTTTCGAGTTCCCAAAACTTGGGGTATTTGTAACACCCCAAGTTCTTGAAACTCGGGGAGCTACTGGTTAGGACCTCACAATGGGTCCCGACCTTGGTTAAACAACAACTTTACTAAGATCTTACAACAAGGCACAAATGTATTTAAAACAATTTCAAAACATAATATTTTATTGTATGAATGTACACATCTGACAGCCTTACAAAACACACACACACACACACACATATATATATATATATATGTTTACAACATGCATGCCGAAAGGAAGACTCCCCCATCCCCATCCCCATCTAATGAGTACGTGGACCCGGCTGACCATCCGTCCCGGATCCCTCTGCAACTGTTTACCTCTACAAAATCTACAACACGGATAAACCGTTAGCTAACAATGTAAATATAAGTAAAATAAAGATAGCACAAACACAAACAAGATAACATAAAACAAGCATCATGCTGGCACACAAACCGGTTATTATCTAGTAGTTAAGTGATTCACCTTATTCCTTTTTATAGTTGTGGCACGAGAAATCTTAAGAGTTCTCGCCTCCTTTCCTTATCCAACTTGGTGTAGGTCTAGCTTACCTCCGCCGGTAGCATCACTACAAACCAAGTGGACTAGTCCCTAAAGAAACCCCCAGCGCCCTCAGGCTAACTGAGCAGAATGCCACCGCCCGTTACTCTTAGGCCAATGTATAGGTCGGTGGATAATTACTACTAAGTACAATTATAAACATCTCATTCACACATCACTACCATTATTCACACTTATATCGAGAAGCTCGCTAAGTAAGTCCAAAGGACTTACCTGAATCAAATCATAATTATGTTCTCTCGACTCGGTCCGCAACCGCAGGAACTCAACCGCCTGTTATAAAAGGCAAGTAGATCAATAATGTATATCACTTTATTAGAAGTCTCCAACTATTAAGATATTTGACTCTATCCTCAGCTAATTACCAAAATACCCTTATAATGACAAATGACTATTTTGCCCCTAGGGTCCGAAACCCTAGAAGTATTATTAGAATATTTCTAAAACTTCATATGAAGCCCAAAACCATAATCTAACACTCACAAGAAAGATCTAACTAAGTTGGAAGATATTTTCCAACTTCTTAACTTCCATGAAAAAAAATATTCACTAACGATCTCACTTTGACCTAACTTAGAACGCCCATACAAAAATCTAAAAGTCTCACCCTGTAGTTCTCCGGAGGAGGGATCTACTATCTTTTTAAACTTACTATATTCTACTAAGGCTCAACTAACATATTGCTACTAAATCCCAAACATACCGATACATCTCACTTGTTCTAAACTAATAGATAACAACCCCACTAAGTCCGAACTTCAAATCGTCACCGATGTCATATAGTTCACTCCATCAATTAAATAAGATTACTATCTATACTCACCGTCTGATCATATATTTAACTCTTATACTTAGCTTCCCATATTGGCACGAAACTAATGTACGGTACCTTAAAATCTCCATAACTCACTTAATATACTTAGTCTTCTAATTATATCAAAACTCTAAATTGTCTATACAGGATTACACTTCTTACAGCATATACGTGCTTTGCTTTAAGTGAGATAGTGAGATCACTTAACCCCTTTTTAGTCATCTAATGTGCCTAAAGAAAACCTACAAAGACTACACAAATTGGTACTTCTCTAGCCATTCAACACAATTGCAAATTAATCACATTAACACCATAATTACATCACCAACTTAATTCATCCCTAATCAACTCACTACTATCATAGAACCTCAAACATGCACTGAGCATTCAACCCCTATATATTTTTCTTCCCTTCCTTCCAAAAACTAAACTACAAACATGCCTTTAACCCAATCTACTATAATATTGTAATTGTAACTCTTATCTTGATGTATACCAATCCCCTATGATCACCATTTCCGACTACTCTTTAAATTAATCAAAATAAAGATTAAATAATCCAACACCATAACTAGTCTCATTCAATTTTGAAGAAGGGGTGAATATCGAGTCTTACAATTTAAAGCATGATCTTGATGGCAGTCAAACGGTACATCGTTGGTGCTGCGTGACTAGGATTGTCAATGGTGGGACAAGGAAGTTGTTGGTGATCATCTTCTTACATTTACACTACTAGCTTGGAACACATCTCCATCTTAATGAAACGCCATGAGCAACTCCTTCCGAATAACTCTAGGGAAGAGACAAGCGAGCGGCGCGCCGGCGTTCACGAAATCCAGAAGTGCGACGAAACATGAGGGAGATTTAGAGGTCGGTTGATACGGTGCTGCGTGCAAAAGGTTGAAGACGGAGGTTCCCACGATAGCGTTTGAAGGAAGGCTAAAGCTTGATCCTTGGGTTAGACGTGACGACTGGGAACGGAAATGGGGAAGGAAGGTTACGTGAATTTAGGGATGTGGGTATTCTGTACGGTTTAGAAGGATCCAAATGAGCGTTTGTTAGGTTAGGGTACGGTATGCGGCATCATCGAATGGGGAAGGAAGGCAGCTCAAGAATGCCCTCCTCTATTGGGCCGGCTGGTGAGGGGGATAGTGGGCCGCCACTAGAGGAAGAGGGTTTATATTAGGCCCGTCAGGGTTAAGAGGGACCATAATGGGCCCGTCAACCATTCTCCTAAAATTCGCTAATATTAGATCGGTCCGATACATTAATAAATTTGGATCGAATCTCCGGAACTTTATTTATTTATTTATTTATTTATTTATTTATTTTTTGGGTTTTACAGTATTACAGAAATAAATTTCGCATATGAAATGCAGAATATAAATCGGTTCAACAGTCATATTTTTAGAAGTTTTACGACTTTGGGCCCATAATCCATAATCGTATTCTACTAAAATGTGAAACAATTTTGATTTCGGAGGCCAAGTGAAAAATTAATAAAAACCGAAACAATATCGGTTTTGGTGACCAAATACGGAATTCATTTGTTTCCATTTTTTGGTCCAACAACGCAATTAAGCATATATGTTGGTATCGGCTTGGAACCGACTACCATTACGTATGCCAAGTGCAGAATCATCAAAACCCTAATTCCGCACTTCAGATGGGTAATTAAAAAAGAAAAATATTTTATATGAACCGTCTAATACTGGAGGCCTTTGCAGTTGGGCTGGGTGGAAGGCAGGCCATTGGGCTGGATTCCAGTGGGCTGGCGAAGTGCTTGGGCCGGGTTGCACAGGGGTCCATCCGAATCCAGGGCGAAAGACGAACTGCGCCGTCTGCTGCTGCTGTGCGTTACCGTTCCGGCTACGCCCTTTCCGACCTTTGCTGCGGGGTCGTGATGCACCGTCCTGGTGGCCGGCGTTGGTGGCTTCACGGTCGCCGGTGGACTGTGATTTGGCCTGACCTCCAGCAGCCGCAGTTAAGGCTGTTGAGTCTTTTTCCAAAGCCTGCTGCTTAGCCATTCGAGTCTCTTCAAGTATAAGTTGCGAACGAGCTTTGTGAAACGGTTGACAGTAGGCGGATACGGAAGTAAAAGACGCCAATTTGCAGTTGGAAAATTCATGTTCCAGATAGACTGCGCGGGTGTGCTTATTATCTTGAAAAATATCCTGAATGCGACCCCAAGCTTTGAGGGCGGTGTCTTCAGGATCAAGAATTTGAAGAAAAATGTCTTTGGAGACCGTACTGTAAATCCATTGCAGAACGGTTGCATCAACTTGCATCCAAAGAGCATCATCAATGTCGGCCGGGCGAGGAACTTTGGCATCAATATGATCCAAGACATTGTGCGCCTTGGCGGTGACGCGAAAGAGAGTGACCCATGACGCATAGGGTGTATCATGATCAAGAACAAGCGCGATGTTGTTCTTGATGTTGGAGATCCCAAGTGCGGAATGAAACGTTTGCTTCTTATCGATAGACATTGAAAAAAAAAAGAGGGGCGGCGGAAACGTGAAAAATAGGTGAAGAGAGAATTATGGATCTGAACCCTCTGATACCATGTGAGAATGTCATCATACGGCTTGTATAAATAATAAACAGAGTTTACATAATTACAAAAGGCATCCCTATATTTACATATATTTACATAATCTATCAAATACGTATATCAACACTTAGATTTCCTCTTTGTTTGTTCTTGGACTTGTACTATGTAACTATGTTATAAGATGATCCCTCTCCAAAAACATACATTTTTAAAAGATTGGTCGGGATGATCCTTGACCAACTACGTACAAAAAGACCGGTCGACAGTCCTGGATTGCATTATTCTATACCTTTGCTTCAAGACAAACACCTTCTAATCATTGAAAAAGACACACAAATTTGTTGTTATATTGCCCCTCCATTTCTATATAGATCTCGTCGAAGACTTGGTTGCATGTGTGACGTATGTGAAAGCTTTGATGATACTATGTTTAATCGGCTATATATAAACTAATCTATGATAACGAGATGATATATTTATATGTGTATTATTCAATTGTTTTGATTGATCAAATGACAAACTTAATTGTCAATAATGAATATCAAATTTCAAAGCAAGAACTTACATAGTTTTTTCACCATTGTACGGACAAAGTACAATCACAAAAGAGTTACAATGTTTAGCTTGAAGAGTTGAAGATTGGTGATAATCTTATTATGATCAATCTTTCTGCATCCTTGCATTGACATTCTTGAACATTGTTGAACATGATCCAATTGCACTTGTATAAGTTTTACTAAAACCGGTTTGTGTCGCTATCCGAAGAGAGAAGAGATTCTAGGCAATCAATCCAGTTTTGTACATCTTCTTCTTGTATAGGTACACCCTTGGTTTCTTGTGAGCTTGCACTTGTTGAACATGATGCCTCCATTTCAAAGGATTGCCAAAGGATCTCACTTTCATGAGCAGTCGAATAACCGCTAGTTGATTGGTTTAACGAACCGGATTCACTTGTTTCCTCCGGTTCTTTCTTTTGATTAGCGGTTTCTATAGTGAGATTGTTCTTTGCCGAGCTTGATGGTTGAAGTTCCTCTTTTTGCTTGTGTGTGCGAGGATCTACACCTTGTAGTTTCAGTTTCTTCTTGATTCGGGTATTCCAGTAATTTTTGATCTCGTTATCAGTTCGTCCAGGAAAATGCGTTGCAATCTTTGACCACCTAAATAATATAGTCTATTAAGAAGAAAGATCTAAAATCACCTTATAAGTTTAAACGTCATGGATTTATATATGCATACCTATTGCCAAAGCGAGAATGCAGTTCTATAATTTGATCCTCTTCGGCCATAGACATAGCTTGTCTATTGAGATCCGGCCTCAAATAGTTGACCCATCTCAATCGACAACTTTTTCCGCATCTTTTTAAACCTTAATTCACAAACCCGCCCCAAATGAATGAACATGCATTACTATCTACTATAATATACGCATAAGAAGATGACGAATAATATAACTAAACAAAGAAAATCAAAATACATAGAGTTACATTTTTCACCAAAATTATTATATTGTAGACTTTCGGACAACAAATTTACATATTAAATCGATGCTCATATTAGATTGCAACTAAAATTATCCAAACAAACATGATGATCTATTAGGTTATATATGGAACAAGTCCTTGGTATGACTCTAAATCTAACAAAATAGAATAGAAAATGATAGAATCTTAGGGACCATTTCATTGTAACCCTAAAATTGGAATAGAAAATTATAGAATATTAAGCGTCTTTTGATTGTAACTCCAGAAACGAAAAATAAAATTATAAAATCATATGATCAATGAACACGATCCAATGCAGCAAAATAAGTCAAGAAGGGACGTTTGATTGTAGCCCTAAAATGGAATAGAAAATAATAGAATCTCAAGGGCTGCTGATTGTAACTCCAGAAACGGAAAATAAAGTTATGGAATCGTACGAATGAACACCTCCAATGCAGCAAAATAAGTCAAGAAGGGACCATATGATTGTAATTCTAATCACGGAATAGAAAATGATGGAACCCTAAAGACTGTTTGATTGCAACTCTAGAAACGGAATATGAAATGATAGAATCATATGAATGAACACCTCCAATGCAGCAAAAGAACTCAAGAAGGGAGTGCAAAAGATAAAGTTTATAACCTGCAAGCTTAGGAACAAGTCTCCAGCAATGGATTCCATGGATGAAGATGAAGTTGGTGAGCTTTTGATCTTCATCAATAGTCCATGGACCTCTATTAAGCCCTATCTTTTCACAGCATGGCTTTCTCCCCATCTAATATAAAACACAAATAAGCAAGATTATCATCAACCTAAGTGGACTAGCTAGCTATATATTCCCTAGCAGAAATTAAAGAAAATGATGACATAATCATTAGTTTATTCAATAACAAAAGCTAATGATTACTGAGTCTTTTATGAGAAGCTGACGGAATCAATGACACTGATCGACGTGAACCATTGTTTTGGAAGTCGTCGTCTTCTTCCTCTCCTCGATAGTTTATTAGGGTTTGACTGTATTTGATTAGTGGATTTGTATATGTTTATTCAGACTAGCTATTGGAAATGGCAGAAGAGTCCATTGCAGGCTATAGCTTCGTTAATTTTGAAAGATGCCGATTAGCTGTCACCTCTCGTGATGGAGATTCCTCGCCAACTCTTTAACACTTGATGTTGTGCATGCGTTCATATTACTAAACAAAAATGTTAATGTAAAATCGACCCAAACGAATTCAGGTTCAAGTATGTTAATGTAAAATCTAGTTGTGTATAAGACCATGCACAATGGTTGGTTTTTAAACCCCATTTCTTAACATTCTTTTTCCGCCACATGAGCATATAAAACTCTATCTACTTTTTCTCCACGTTCATGGTTTCTTAACTCTCATCTCTTAACTTCATATTTATTTACACAAACATATTTATATACTTTTAAAATTTTGATACTATTAATTTTATTTTCAAAAATTATATAATAAATGTATAAATAGTTAATAAAAATAAAATTTTTAATAAATACTTTATTAAAAATTACAAACACACAAAGACGTTAAAATAATAACTACAAAATTAAGATGCAAAACATAAAAATACAAATACACCAAAATATTAATTTTTATGTGTAATATACTAATTTCATGTGTCAAAGTTATTAATTTTATAATAAATATTAAATATCATCATTAATTAATACATTACTTATACTAATTATTTTTAGTTAAAATTATTATATATTTTAAATATAACTAATATTCTTTTTCATGTATGCCTTTTAATGTAGTAGTTTTATATTACTTATTTTTAATATAAAAAAATATTTTAAACATATCCAATATTATACTCTATGGATAGAGGAAACAAAATTATAAATATTAAAAATATAAAATTTATCAAAATATATTTATATTAATCATAATAGTTAATTATTACAAACTAACACTATACAAAAACAAAAAAAATGAGGATTAATGTATAGTTGACACATGGACCAATAAAAAACCATAGAGATTTCTCTCTTTTTGTATCCTACTTAGATATCTAATAGTTTTGGCCTTCTTTTGTTAGATATTTAATATAAACAATGGTTAGAAACCTCCATTGTGGAAGGTCTAAGTGTTATTTTGATTCAAGTGGTGGAATGAAAACGCAATAGAATCGGTTAACAGGAAGTAAACTGAGATGGTGTTAACATTCCGTTTCAATCACTAACAAAAATGATTTTTTTTTTTAATTCGGAATCATTGGTTTCCGGGGATGATTCTTAAAAAAAATCAAATTAACTTACAATCTTATGTGATACTGTGATAGGCAAGGACTTTGTAACAATTGAAATTATAAATTCATTATAAAGATAATGAGATATAACTTCTAGTGTAATTTATTATATATGACGAGGCGAAGTGATGATAAATTTTTTGCTTGTGCAAAAAATGTTGAGTGACGATAATTGTTTTTTTAAAATTTGCATATTTCAAGTCAAATTGAAAACAAACTTAGAGAGTCAAAATATTATAATAGACGGTTTAATATGAGAATGATATGTCAAAACCCAGTGTAATTTATTATATATGACGAGGCAAAGTGATAAAGGCCGACTTAACGTGAGTATGACAAAAGATTTATCGTATTTCAACGGATAGGTATTGTACTGAAGGAAGAAAACCATAGTTTAGGGAACAATTAAAAAAATTGATTAATTTTAATTATGAATATAATGATATATTATAAAAAGAATTATAATTTAATTTCGTATTTAGGTGGTCTTAAAAAGAAGTAAATTCAATCATTATTTATTTTATGCAAAGGGTTAGAGGTCTTTATCGTGAAAAGAAGTTTTCACTTGGTCATAGGGCTGAGCAGATTGCGGTTCGGTTCACCGAACCGCAACCGAACCGCAAATTGCGGTCCAAACCGCAACCGAACCGCACTTAATTGGTTCGGTTTGCGGTCCGCAAGTTTTTGTTTTGCGGTTTGCGGTTCAAACCGCAAACCGCAAAAAAAAACGCAAACCGTAAAAAAAAACCGCAAAAAAACCGCAAAACCGCAAGCAAGCCGAAAATTGCGGTTCATTTGCGGTTCGAACCGCAACCGTGCGGTCCATGTTTTTCAAGTTTGCGGTTCGGTTGCGGTTCGGTTTGCGATTTGCGGTTTTGAACGGATGCTCAACCCTACTTGGTCATATATTGATAAAATAGGTTAAATTATTAATGAATTCATACGATATAATAATAACATTAAACTAAAAATCTACCCATATATAATCTTTGTAATTTATTGAGTCAATGTACGTGGTCTAAATATATTACCTTACCTAATTTCTTGGGTAATTTAATATATTAAAATTTACATTCTCCTGGTGTATCATCCTTATGAACCGACAGTTGTGTTTTGCATTTTCCTATTCAAACTGTACAATATAATATTAACGGTAAGTAATGTTTAAAAATATTGACTAGATAGATAAGTTGATGGCTATTATGCACGGACATATATAGAGAGTGGAGTGTCCCGTGTCGTGTTATGTAGTACACGGGAATACGACGGGACAAGGTTCGAAAACGGTCAAATATGGCTCGATATGGTCAAGCCACGGTTTCAGAGGTAGGACACGGAGAAGAGACGGATTATGTCCGGTCATGACACGATCAATGAAAGTTCCCCTTATTTTTTAAGGCTTAAAAAAGAAAAAATAAATTTTTTAAAAATTAATAATAATTGATTTACCGTAATATTTCTTTTTTTTTTCTCCATTTTTTTTCCAACTAGACCTAGCCCCATATGATCACCTGCGAGATTGTGGTTGCCGGAAGCAGGAGACCGATCTTCTTCGGTTCGAATGTTGAAATGTTGTTGTTCCGCCGGTCGACACTTCTCTCCATTTTCTTCCATTCTTCTTATGATTTCGTAAATTGATTTTAAACTTTTGAATATTAATTTATTGTGTAATTTTTTTTATTGGACAATGTTAAGTGTGTTATTTCATTTCATTTACTTTTTTATATTTACAAATTTTATTATTGTTGTCCTTGGTTGATTATGTTGTTCGGTTGTTGTTACTTTGTAAAATGGATAATTCGTTCTTCAATTTTGAAACTAGGTATGTGTATTTGAGTTTGTGAGACTAAATATGTTTATTTATATGTTTTGTAAGACTGAAAATGTTTGTTTCCAAGTTTTTGTTTCGGTTATTTTATTATCATGTTAATGTTTTTCGTGTCCCCGTTTTCAATGCTTTTTAGAATTGTCGTTTTCCGTTTCTCGTTGTGTCTGTTTTCCAAGTACGTGCATCATAGGTGGAGGGTATCAGACTTTCTTTCGATTTTTTTGGAAAAGATTGTTTGTTTTTAAGAAAGAAAAAAAATACAATTCATGTAAGATCCCAGGTTTTGCCTTCACCGCCCCCACGGTGAAGAGGGCCGCACCTGCGGCCGGCCGCCCCCGTGGCCGAGGTGATCCGCCCTTGCGGATTTGCGATAGATCGCGCCGATCTGTTTTCGTTCTTACAGTGATGCATGCCTTTCCTTTTTACAGTGATGCATGCCTTTCCTTTTTGTTTTGGTTTCTTCCTTGCGTTCTTCTATTTTATTTTTCTCCAAGGATCAAGCATGAGCCTTGATTCTTATGTGTGTCCCGTTGTTGACCCTTCGTTGTTCTCAGGCTCTCTGGAATTGAGTCTTGACGTGTTGGAACCAAAGGTTCGAGTCTTGGTTGCCCCTGCTGTGAGATCTGTCGAAGAGGAGCCCGACAGTAGCTTCTGACGAAGATCCGCCCCTGCGCCTCTGTTCAGCCGCCCCTGCGGTTTCTCTGCAGTAACTCCCGTCTTTGGTGAGTTGCTTCCTTCCTTCCTTTTCTCGTTCCTTCCTTGGTTCTTTGTGGTTGTTCCTTGTCCCCTAAGTTGCTGTAAGACTAATGTTGAGCCCTTAGCTGGTGTAGATCTCTTAGAGATCGTTGAGAATAGAAGTTATAGACTTCTAGCAACCGTTTCGTTCCTGATCCGTGTTGCTTGTTTGTACAGGCTTTCCTTGCTCCTTTCTTGAGGGCAGCTGAGCTTTCTAGAGTTCTTCCTGAATTGTTGTTGTTGAGCTTTTGTGTTACCTTCGTGTGAGGTAAGTCCCTTAGACTTACTTAGCTTCATTCCGCGTATTGGTTTGAGTGTTCTGGCTTGTTTGTGTTGTTTATCATGTTATAACGGATAACCGGACTAGGATTCACCCTTTATAACCTTAATTGGTCCAAGTGTACTATAACCGGGCGGTGACCACTTGTTTAGTTCTACAGGAGACTAGAATGTGCTCTTGCAACCCAGGTGTAATAACCGAAAAATTTAAACTCCGTTTAATACCAGATCAAATCGGATTTCGATCCGCCAACCTCTATTTCTTTTAAATAAAATAAAACAATATTAAATTCTATCATTTTATGTGACATTGATTCACATAAAATGATAATTTATGTAACCGTAAATAATTCCGTACATCTTAAAAAAAACTCGAAGAACGATTCCGTATGAATAACGATTATTCTTTCAGCCCATTTGTTTTATTTGATGAGCTGACCCAATGGATCCGGCCCAAAGACAATTTCAGCCCAACCCAAAATCTACCCTAACCTTAAACCTAATTAGCTTCTAACCTAATCTAATCATCCTTAACCCTAAACTAAACGGCAACCTTATGCTGCTACGTACCTTTCCACATTTCATCTGTGAGATCGATATAGCAGCAGCAACCCCCTGCGCCGGAACTGAACTGAAGACACCGACCAGCGACCGCCCAGATGCTCTTCCTCTGCGCCGGACCTCGCCCATCTACGTCGCCCAGGTGAGTACCGGCTTTACCTCTCCCCCCTCCCGAGTCAGTGATCCTTGTTGACAACCTTCTTGCTGCACAGCGAAGAGAAACGGTCCTCGCAAGTCCACCACCGAAGAGCGCTTCTGTCGCCGCTGGAGTTGAGCTACAAGGACCATTGCTGCCGCCGCTGTAGAGGTTGCAACAGGGACGGACCTCTGATGCAGTCGTCGAGCCAACCTCTGCACAGCCCGGAACTACTACTGCTCTCCAACGACCTGCACAACACGGAACTGCTACACCTTCAATCTTCATCCACGTGAGCCTTCTCATCCTCCTCCCTTCTCACATCTTCACCTTAGTCTGAGTATGGTTCGATGGGCAGCAACAAAAGAGCCTCCCCAGTAGATGTGCACCACGGACCAGCTTGTCCCGATCGTCGCCACACCACCAAGAGCAGATCTTGCCTCGACTATGTCATACGGGGTAAGTCAGATCTTGTCTCTACAATTGAAAATCTAGAGTCATTGCTGAACCCAAACTGAACCACATTTAGTCCCATATCAGTACCCACTGCAAAGGCTGGACTCGAACCATCATCAGCGAGCCATCATACCGGGTCCTCCCTTTCTCGACCACCCACTGAGCCATCTAAGTAGGGATCGAACCTAGAACCTGTGGACTTTATGGGCTTTGATACAAACCCTGTAGGTGAGTCTCGAAGCTAAGACTTGTTGCACTTGCAGTTTTTGATTTCCAGTAACTGTGTTGAACAAGCATATTTGAGCCTCTTTTTCGATACCTTAGAAACATAATTTACCGTTCAATTTTTAGTATGACATAGAGGGTTATGCATAGTATGATGTACCAGAAATTGGGATCGATCCAATGGTCGGATCTGGAACAATAGGTGTGCAAAGTAGGCTGGTGGTGCTGTTTGTGAAAAGACTCAAATTTTGGCTAAGTATAGAATTTCTGGATTTTGGAACCAACTTCGGAGATCTGTGTAGGAGTTGTTGTTGAGTGTTTTTGAGAGATTATCGATCCTATGAGTAGCATGTATATGATAGATGACCTAAAGATTTATTTCGGAATTTTTATATTTTTGTTCGAACCTCGTATCTTAAGCCAAAGTCGGACCTTAGCGACTTTCTATGAAATTCTAGATTTATGTGCAACTCTTATAAATCTTTAACGAACTATTCCTTGAGAGCTAGATTATGGAAATAGGTTCCAAAGGAGAGTTTGGAATTAGGTTATAGAAATTCTGGAGTTTTCAAGATCGGGGGTAAAATAATCATTTTACCTTAAGAGGACATTTTAGTAATTTTCTCTTGATGAGTTTGTGCATCTTAGAAGTTATAGACTTCTAAGATTATGGGATGTATTTTGATCCACGTGCCTTGTATGACAGGCGTTTGAATTTCTACGGCTGCAGATCAAGTTGAGATTGTGAGAGTTGTGGTTTGATTCAGGTAAGTCCTTGCGACTTACTTAGCTGGTTTCTGGATATTAGTTGAGTGATAATAGTGGTGTGTGTACCATGTGTGTTATAATAACAACTTGTTAGGACGACCGTCGTTATTATGTGTTAAGGCCCAAGTGTATGTATAACGGGCCGTGACATCACTGCCCAGCTCTGCCAGGAAACTGGGAGGTTCTCTATACCCAGACCATACAGGTACAAGGTGAGATGCATCGGATCCATTCCTGATGGTTACACGGGGGCGGAGGCGAGGTTTGGGAATCCCTCGTGTCACAAAATAAGTATCATTAGTAAGAGTGAATGACTTAAATGAAGATAATAAATGGACTTGTTTGAAAGCATGATGGGTACGTGTTTATTCTTGCTATGTGTGTGTGCTATTATTATTCACCTAATGTTTAGATAACTAGCTAATGGTTGTTTTGTTGTGTTTTTAGATTTACCGCAGGTTAGAACAGCAGCTGAGTGATCCGGAAGTAGTGGTCAGCCGGGTCTTCGTACTCCTTAGAGTGGGGGTTTGGGTTGTTATTTTATCGTTCTTTCCTTTTGTTAAGACAGTTAGTCTTTTCCCTTTGTTTAAGAACTATAGGCTGCTAGACCTTGTTGCATTCATTCCTTTAAAAATACTATTTCATTAATTTCGGTTTTTCTTATTTGTGTCTTGTTGCAAGATCCTAGTAATATTGTTGTCAAACTGAGGTCGGGACCCGTTGTGAGGTCCTAACCAGTAATATCCCGGATTCCGAGAATTCGGGGTGTTACACCAGGCCTGTAGGTAACGAATAGTACTGATCTATTCCTATTGGTAGACGGAAGCGGAGACGAGTTTCGGGAGATTCTCGTGTGGAAAAAGAAATTGAATTAGTAATGGATAACCTTAATGAAAGATAATAACCGGTTGTGTGCAAGCATGCTATGTGTTTATGTTACCTTATGTGTGTTTGTGTCTTTACGCTCTTGCTTATACCTAGAATGTTAGCTAACGGTTTATTCTGTCGTTTTAGATGTTCTGCAGGTTCAGGATGTTGCTGAGTGATCCGGATGGTGTGGTCAGCCGGGGTTCCCGTACATTATAGGACGGGATCGGGTTTATGTTTCTTTTGTTGTTTCCCTTTTGTTTTGAACTCGGCTGCAAGTCTTTTCCGCTTTGTTTGGTTTAAACCTTTGGTTTTATATTGAATTTTTGGTTTTCATTCGTCTAGTGCCTTGTTGTAAGATCCGTTTGCTATTGCTACTCTGAGGGTCGGGACTATAATACCCCGCTAAATAAGGTACAATATTATTTTTTTTTACAAGTTTCGATATAAGTCTAATTTATATAGGCTTATACCGTGTAAATATTAATTATTTTACATAACTATTAGTAATTTAGTAAATAAGGGGGAAATCCTAGGTAGATATATATATTATGGGAAATTATTCTAATAAACTAAGATGAAAGGAATCTATTATGTAATAAATGAAAATGAATGCTATGTAGGAGTACTTGTTGTATAATCATGCATGCATCCACGTAAATATATGCATGATTGGCAAGGAGGTAGGAAGCCACCCATGCAAAGATAAAAAAAAGGGTTTAAGGAAAAAGGTAAATAAATGTCTTAGTGGGTAAGAAATGAGTACTATATAAAGAGGGAAGAATCATCAAATAAAAGACACACATTTGAAGAAGGATAAGTTATACGTAGCATCATCCACTCGATCAAAGAAAATTTACGAGTTAAGACCCGGCCCAGCAAGAGTCTCTATACGATAAGGCAAGTGGGTTATAGTTATTTTAAATAACTATCGTGAGCGGTAATGCTTATATATTTATATATGTATTAGAGAAGTAATAATTATAGGTATATTAATCGAGATATGTGAAGTTATATACATATATTTTTGTACTAGACGGACGTATATTTTATTAGTTCAGTAGTTACTGGGACGGTAAAGTGATAGTATACGTGTGTCGTTAAAGGATGCGGACATTATGGGTAAATAATAATGACGGCTCGACAGTATTATTAGAAATGTCCGTTGGGGCTTAGTGAACCCCGGGAATTAGGTCGTCTAATTCTGAGCTCGCTACCGGTAGGCGAATTTAGGAGTCATGGATTTACCAAGAGGTTCTCCAAGGCTTGTCTTTCGGCTGATTAATGGTTAAAATCAGACCCGGTATCCACGGTGAAATTGCTAGCGTAACGCTAATGCAATTAAGTGCTCTTCTTTTAAATTAATTAAGGATTGAATGTCTAGTAAGGTTGAAACTATGAATAGTATTTATTATAGGATTTTAAGTTATTTTAAAAACTAGGTTAATCCAGCTTGCCAGTTTATTCGATAAACTGACCCATGTTTCTATTTTTTTTTTTTGTACTTGTTTTACTGACAGGTTAAGGTGAGTAGGAGATGAAGTATGGGAAACACACCGGAGTTACACCTGATCACCTTTCACCTCCCTTGGAAGTTTGTATATATCTACACTTAAATCTACGTTTTAATATATGTAAATAACTCTAAGTTGATGCATAATAAATATGGTATTATATAATTCATTGAAGTCTTGTTAACTAGCCTGAAGCTGATTTCAGTAGTAATAAAGAAACCGCTGGCGTTGTAGCAGACCTAGTAAAATGTTAGTTTGGGGTGTTAAAGGGACCCATTGTGCGGTCCTAGCCCGTAGCGCTTCGAGTTCCCAGAACTTGGGATGTTACAATTCACTAGTCTTACTAGACTACTAACTAATCGAGATGTTACATGACATACATACTAACCATCATGTATTGACTGACCAACGTATATATATATTTTTTAAACATGGAGGAAAAAAAAGGTCAAACACAGTGCATCAATCCAAAAAATTTTGAAACACCGAACACCGGAAAAAAAAACAAATACAATCTCCGAGTAGATGAGCAATCTTTATAACTGTTACGTACGGTTCAAGTAGCTCATCTCATCTCGTATAGCATGCGTAGGACCATCTAACTCGCATTTACTTGGCATTGTGCTTGAGTTCATATTAAGGGAAAATAGGGTCGTTATTTGACCCCAACGAAGTCAGGTTCATTATGTTCATGTACAACTTATTTAGAATTGAAATTATAAATTTCTTTTGTGGTTCTCGGTTGGGGTTTTAATCGCCTCCAAATCAACTTTCGATTTGCTACTTGTTAAAGTTCTTTCTGTATGAAAATAAACAAGATTAAAGCATTGGATCAGTTGGGTGTTGATCGCAAGAGGTAGGTTCTTAATCTCACAACTTGTAGTGTTGTCTTTTAGAAAGAAAAGAAACATTGTTATTGAATCCGATTACTAGTACCTAATGCTCATGTTCCTGTTATGAAATTCAAATTGGTGCAAACCCATCAGAATGAGGATCATCCTTGTGTGCATAAGTGAAAGCCTCCTCCATCGAGCTTGTTCAAAGGGAGTCGAATTTATTAGATGGGTTCACAACGTGTTGTTTATATTGTTACAAAAATTGATAAAGTTTGGTGGTAAAACTAGTCTTAAAATTTGCTAGAATGGCAAAGTTGCAACCTGTTGAGTTTGTTTCAATTCTGAGCCACATACCAAAATTTCCTTTTATTGTAGCATCTGTCTCATGAAGTTGTTGCAACGTCGTTATAATTAAACATCTTCATATTATGTTTATTCAATTTTTCATTTATGCATCGAGTTCCCGAATTCTAACATTGCTTCAAGGATAGAGATGCGAGTTTTTGAAACCTGTGATGTAGAATTTAAACGCAAATTCACCCATGAAATTTTAAATGTGTTAAGATTTTCTATCAAATGCATTTACAACAGTCAGCAACATTCAATAGACAATGCTTTGAACATTGTAACTCTAAGAACTTGTTATCTGGTGTTACGCATGTGACACAACTGAATGGGGGCTTATTTAGAATCTTAACACATTTAAAATTCCATGGGTAAATCTGCGTTTAAATTCTACATCACAACTTACCAAAACTCGCATCTCTATCCTTGAAGCAATGTTAGAATTCAAGAGCTCGATGCATAAATAAAAAATTGAATAAACATTGTAACACCCCAAGTTCTCGGAACTCGGGGAGCTACTGGTTAGGACCTCACAATGGGTCCCGACCTTGGTTTAACAACAACATTACTTGGATCTTACAACAAGGCACAAATGTACTTAAACAATTTCGAAACATAATATTTTTGTTGTATGAATGTACACATGTGACAGCCTTACAAAACATAAACATATACATAACATGCATGATGTATGGGAGACTTCCCCGTCCCCATCTAATGAGTACGTGGACCCGGCTGACCATCCGTTATGGATCTCTCTGCAACTGTCTATCTCTACAAATCTACAACACGGATAAACCGTTAGCTAACAATCCAAATATAAGCAGAATAAGGATAGCACAAACACAAACAAGGTAATATAAACACCCATCATGCTGGCACACAATTTGGTTATTATCTGATATCTTAGGTGATTCACTTTAATCCGTTTTACAATTGTGGCACGAGAATTCTTAAGAGTTCTCGCCTCCGTTCCTTATCCAACTGGGTGTAGGTCTAGCTTACCTCCGCCGGTAGCATCACTACAAACCGAGTATGGACTAGTCCCTAAAGAAACTCCCAGCGCCCTCAGGCTAACTGAGCAGAATGCCACCGCCCGTTACCCTTAGGCCAAAGTATAGGTCGGTAGATAATTACTACTAAAATATAACTATAAACATATCATTCACACACCACCATCATTATCCACACTCATATCTAGAAGTCAGCTAAGTAAGCCCAAAGGACTTACCTGAATTCAAACATAATCTCGTTATCTCGACTCGGTCTGTAACCGCAGGAACTCAACCGCCTGTTATAAAAGGCAAGTGGATCAATAATATATCCCACTTAATTAGAAGTCTATGACTTCTAAGATATTTAACTCTATCATCAGCTAAATTACCAAAATACCCTTATACGGATAATTGACTGTTTTACCCCTGGTCCCAAAACTTTATAAAATTCCATAACAAAGTTCCAAACTATTCTTTGGAACTCAAAACCACACTCAAACTCTCAAAGGAAAGTTTGCTAAAGATTTAGAAGAGTTAACTACATTCTTGTCTTTCATAAAAAGTCGCCAAGGTCCGACTTTGGCTTAAGATATGAGAACCGAATAAAAATATAAAAAGTCTAACAAAAATCTCTAAGTCTTTTATGCTATGCACTCTATCCATAGTAGTCAGAATTTCCCAAAAATACATAATAATCACTTCTACACAAATTCTCAAAGTCAGTTCCAAAGCCAGAAATTCAGACTTAGCCAAAAACTGAGTATTTCTTAACTGCCCAGCCAGTCCACTTTGGACCTTCATAGATCTAAATCCAACCGTTGGATCAACCCCAACTTTTGATACACCACACTATGCATGACACTCTATAACATATTAAAAACTGAATGGTGAATTATGTTTCTAAGGTATCCAAACTTAAGCTCAAACCTGACTGCACAACACCAAAATTTCAGCACTTAACAATTTCAGCAACATCCAGAAAAATTGTTTAAGGTCTCAGCTTCGAAAAATCATAACTCCTAAACCACTTGCTGAATTCATCCCAAATTTTAATATGTTCTACCACAATATGCCAACTATATCATATCCAAAATTCAAGTCCAACAGAAGTCAATAATCCATCCAAATCTATTCTACAAAACTGAATCCCAAGTAGTTTTTTTTTCTCAAACTCAGCACACTTAGAAAATTGCATGAGAAGCCAACTTGATAAAATCATATCTCCTAAACTATAACTCCGAATAGGCTCAAATTTCAGTATGTTCTACACTGCAATACCGACAACAACATATCCAAAAACCAGGAGCAAAGAAAGAGTCTAGCTTACCCAGATCTATACTCGAAGTTGACTGTTCGTCAATGTCGGAAAACTGAGAGATGTAACAGCTCCTTGCAGCTGTTCCTTTGGCTGAATTATATGGACTTCTAGATGGTTTGACATCAGCTATAAGCACATATATGACTCAAGTAAAGCAAGGAAGAAGGAGGGAGTCTTACGCACCTACAAGGCTCATAAGATGAGGAGGACAACGAGATCGAACTGTAGAGCGGTGAAGACTTCCCCTGGGTGTTAATGTCTGTGGCGCGACTGGGCTGGCAAGGAGAAGGAAGAGGAGAGGTTAGCGAACAAGACGTGGGGAGCGCCGGCTGGGGTGTGCAGAAGAGGTAGGAACGCCGGCTGGAGTCGACAGGAGAGGAGAGGGCGCCGGCTGGAGTCGACAGGAGAGGAGAGGGCGCCGGATGGAGTCAACAGGGGGAAGAGGAGCGCCGGTTGGAGTCGATAGGAGGGCATTACAGCCTGTGTCGACGCAAGGAGAAGGCCCGTGGCGGCGGCCCTAACAATGTCTTCTCACGTCGGCACTGGAGCGGCGGTTGATGGGTGTTGCGTGCAGGAAGGAGAGCACACAGATCCCGTTTCCTTCAAGGTCCAAGGGGGAGGCGGATCCTCAAGATCTGGACGATGAAGAAGATCCCGTAGGAGGCGTGCATCTGGACGTCTATAGAGGCTGATACGCATGAGCGTTTAAGGAAGGAAGATCAGGGATAAGGCATGAAATTAGGGAGAAGAAAACGCTCAGCAACGCTGCATTTCTTGGGCCGGCTATCATGGACTTGTTTGGATGGCCCATGGCCTTGTCATGATCTTGTCACACACTTGTCAAATGGGCAATTTAATATTAGTCTTGCAAGGGTAAGTCTAAGAGGATAGATATATTTATGTGTGTAAAAATTCCACATAAAATGATGAAATGTTATGATTTATGATGATAGATATCAAGTAAGGAGATTTAAGCTTGTCGGAAATTAGGTTCGACTCGAAAATAAACGGATACAAAATTTCCGGATATTACATCAGTACCCCCTTAAAATAAGTTTCGTCCCGAAACTTAAAAGAAGACTCGTAACGTTAGAGTCCATACAAAAGAATTAAAGCGCTGGAAAGGGTCACAATCGGTCAAGATCTAATTTGTTTATGAGGAAGTCGGAAGAAATAGTTTTCGGGTATTACAAACATAATATGAAGATGCTTAATTATAACTATGTTGCAACAGCTTCATGAGACAAATGCTGCAATAAAAGAAAATTCTGGTATGTGGCTCTGAATTGAAACAAACTCAGCAGCTTGCAGCTTTGCCATTCTAGCAAATTTTAAGACTAGTTTTACTACCAAACTTTATCAATTTTTGTAACAATATAAACAACACGTTGTGAACCCATCTAATGAATTCGACTCCCTTTGAACAAGAGGCTTTCACTTCTGCATACAAGGATGGTCCTCGTTCTGATGGATTTATACTAATTTAAATTTCATAATAGGCACATAAGCATCAGGTTCTAGTAATCAGATGCAATAACAGAGTTTCTTTTCTTTCTAAAAGACATCACTACAAGTTGTGTAATTAAGAACATCTTGCGATCAACACCCAATTGATCCAATGTTTTAATCTTGTTTATTTTCATACCAAAAAAGGACTTCAACAAGTAGCAAATCGAAAGTTGATTTTGGAGGCGATTAAAACCCTAACTAGGAACCACAAAAGAAATTACATGTCCATGAAGATAAACTCATTGAGAAGAAAACATTGGCATGCTCGAACTGAAATATCTGTAAACCTATAGAGATGAAGAATTTACCCAAAATGAAAATACAAACGGAGATAAACAGATTCAAGATGAACGCCGATTGGAGGAACCTATAGCAGAGGATGATAACCTTGTCTATATATACTACTAAAGTAGACTACACTGATGTTGACATGGCGCCCCTACGTTTTTTCTCGGATTAAATCTTTTACCATATAAAAAATTAAGCCAAAAAATATTTTTTTACTAAAACAAAATCTAAAAAAAATATTTTTTACTAAAACAAAATCTAAAAAAATATATTTTTTTAACTAATCTTTTAAAAAAATAATTAAGAAATTTTATAAATAAATAAATCTAAAACACCTAATAATATCTACGGCTGCCGATCGATTTTATATCTGTATCTATATATCTATATCTATATATACTAAAGTAGACTACACTAAAGTTGATATGACGCTCCCACGCTTTTTCTCGGATTAAATTTTTTTTATCAAATAAAGAATTAAACCAATAAATCTTTTTTTACTAAAACAAAATCTAAAAAAAATCTTTTTTTTACTAATCTTTTAAAAAATTAATCAGATTAAGAAATTTATAAATAAAAAAATCTAAATAACCTAATAATATCTACGGCTGCCGATCGATTTTATATCTGTATCTATATATACTACTAAAGTATACTACATTAATGCTGAAGTGGCGCCCCCACAATTTTTTCGGATTAAATTTTTTACTAAATCACAAATTAAGCCAATAAATCTTTTTTTACGAAAATAAAATCTAATTCTAAATCTTTTTTTAACTAATCTTTTGAAAAATTAAGCCAAAATAAGTTAAGTATATCACGTTTTATACTTCTCCAGTACGTTTTATCAAAACAAATCTAAAAAAAATCTTTTTTTAACTAATCTTTTAAAAACTTAATCCGAAATAAGTTAAGTATATCACTTCTAGAATTCTTCGGTACCTTTTATAAAAAACAAATAAATATCAATATTTAAATATACCGTATAAGGTGCGAGATATGAACTAGTTTATTTTATTCCCCGAGACATACTCCATTTTCGGGACCTAAGAATCAAAATTCAAGACAATGAATTAGAGACTATACATGAAAGTTACACCTTAAACATCAGTAAGTATGAAAATACAAACTTGTGGTGTGGTATATATACTCCCAATAGATTGTAGGAACCTTCAAATAAACCATGTTTCGAATAGATCTGACATCAATGAAATTTTACCTTTTGGTCCCGAAAGGAACTAAAATATCGAAAGTTTCAAAAAAGATTCTACTAGAATTCGAGTCGTGACATCAAACCCTAAAAAGAAAGGACTATATGGATTGAAAGATTTCCCAACTTCCAAACTTCCGATCAATCTAATATAAGTCATATCTAGTCTCAAACCAAACATTCTACTACCTCCCCAAAATTTCGAGAAGGCTTAAACATACCATAACCTTTCGGATCAAACTCACCAAACATATATGTACTTGATAAAATAACAAGACATTTATTAGTGTAGACTATACTAACGTGTTAACCTAGAGAACATCTAAACCGTAAAACTCATTCTCATAAAAATATAAATTATATAAAAGGAGGTCAAGGCACTAATTAGAATCAACCTAATCTAATCATAGTCAAATAATATTAAAAATCCTTAAAAACTGAATTCACTCACGTACATTACCTGTGTATCCAAAAGTAAGCTATTATTACCTAAACATTTCCAATAATTAAAACAACGCCTTAGAAGCTTGTCTAAGCTTATATAAGACATGGGTCCGGTTTGAACCAAACCGCCAAACCGGCGGTTTGTGAACCGGCCCAAACCGATGGTTCGGCGGTTTAGGTTTGCCGGTTTGGCCAAACCGTGGGTTTACGGTTTAGCTTTAGCCAAACCTAAACCGCCGGTTTGGTCCCCTAAACCGGCGGTTAACCGCCGGTTTGGTCCAGATTTTCAATTATTTTTTTTAATAAACCAGCTAAACCGCCGGTTTGGATTTTGACGGTTTAGGTTTGCGACCCACCACTATCTCGATTCCCCTTTTTTCCTTTTGAATTATTTTAACTCATATTGTTGTTCCAACTCTGCAGAATCACGTCGTGTATTCAACCTCCTACTTAGAGTGGATCTGGTGTGAGCTAAACCGACGACAAACCGACAATTTTCAAACCAGTCCAAATCGACGGTCAACGGTTTAGGTTTATATTTAGCCTTCGAACCTAAACCGCCAATTTAGTTTTTTTTATTTAAGGACCCAGTTTGGTCCTCTAAACGGTAGGTCCGGTTTTTCATTTTTTATTTTTTTACAAACCTAAACCTAAACCGAAAGTCTAAATCGGCGATTGTTGCCGTTTAGGTTTAGTAGTCCTACTATGCTACTGAAACCAGCCGACCGGCCGTCTAAGCTACCAACGCTACCACACCGTACAAGCTTGCAAGGTTTAGGGACTCACTGTTCGACGACGTACCGATCGACACCCCCGATGACAGTCCGAGATCAAGAGAAGGAAAGGAGGCTTGGCTCAATGTCGGGACAGCAGCCGCGAGGAGTCCGGCCTAGCTTGCTGGGGCACTCGACTCGAAACCTTCACATCTGCGGTCGGAGATGTCGGCGACGGTGCAGGACGGCGCAGACTCATACTCGACTTGAAGATGCCCAACGTACCATTGTCGCCGGTGTGCAAGAGTCGGGAATGACAACCGGTGATTGTTCGCCTCTTGGGAAGACGGTTACCTCTGTCGGATCTGTTCGTGACTGGCCGTCGGGAGCGCGTGACGAGACCGGAACTAAAAGACAATCACGACGCCCAGGAGAGGAGGAATCGGAAAGCGTTCCTGGTGCCGCCGTCCGCGTGCAGAAGGTCTGCTGCTCGATTCCCATGTTAACGAACAAGGAAAGAGAGTAGCGTATAGGAAGGAAAGTGTATAAGGTGGTTAATAGTCAGAATTTTTTTTTTAATTATCTAATTAAATTTTACAAAATTATATCTATTAAACAACTATAATCTTTATGAGATCTTATCAGAAAAATCTTTATTATATATTTTTTAGTTTTAAAATCCTTTAACTACTGTTAAACAATATAATAAAATCAGTCAACCAATTTTTTTACAGCGGTTTTCTTTACCGAATTTTGTTACAATCTTTTTTTAATTATGTTAATTATAACTTATTTAGTTTTAAATATCAGCCAAACAAACAAAATATTCTTTGTTAAGTTAACGTTACAAACTTTTGTTTTATAAAAAAAATTATATTTATCTATATAGAATATCTCATGTAATATCTTTTAAAAAATAAATTTTATTTTTTATAATCTAATTAAGTCGAGATATCATATATGCTAATATAATTAAATTATTATTTTTAAATAAGATAAATCATATTTATCTAGATAGAATATCTCATATAATATCTTTTAGTAAATAAATCTTATCGTTTAGGAAATAAAAAAATAATTTATTTTAGTCAAGATATTATTCTAATATAATTAAGTTATTATTTTCAAATAAAATAAATCATATTTATCTAGATAGAATATTTTATATAATATATTTTAGAAAATAATCTTATATTTTAGGTAACTAAGATATAATTTAGTTATGTCAAGATATCATATTACCTAATATAATTAAGTTAAATTTTCAAATAAGATAAATCATATTTATCTAGATAGGATATCTTATATAATATCTTTTTATTTTTATGATATAATTTAACTAGATAGAATATCATATACAATATCTTTTGGAAACAAATATTATTATTTAGATAACTAACTAATTAAATTAGGTGATTAACAAAATAATAATCAAAAACCCTAAAATTACCCTAACCCTTGTCGTAACCCTACCTAAACCCTAGAAGGGTTCGGACCTGGCAGCACAGGCTATAGATGCGGCGGTTTTTCGTCGGTGTTCGCCGGAAACTTGTTTTCCGGTGGACTTTTTCGGTAGTATTTTTACCCAAATCAAAATCCGATTAAAATCTCATTTTTCTCCCACTAAAAAATTGCAATTTTTACAACTTCTAATGAGAAAAAAAAATCCAGAAATTTCAGCACCTTTAATTCATCAATTAAATATGAAAAAATCAATTTTTTACACTTTTATTCATTCCTTAGGTAACAGTTGCATGAACTAATCAATGAATTAAACCTATAACATATATTATACATGAAATTTCAAAAATTCCAGCAGCTATATCTTATGTTATATGCATGAAAAAATAGGGTTTTTTAATCCAATTTTACACCTTAATCATGCAAATTAATCTATACAAACAATCTCTTCGTAATTAAAACAAAACAATGCCTTTTTAATTTGATATAATTATGTTATACAAGAGGCTCTGATACCACTGTTGGGATTTTAGATTTGTAAAAACGGAATTTCACGAAACAATTTCCTAAACATCTAAACAAGGATCGCATGCACAATAGATTAGATAAGGGAGAAAAGGAATACACTTTGATGCGTGTTCAAAATTCTTCCAATGATATGTAGAGTGACAAGTGCTACTCCTTTAGTTGGTCCACCCGAGACAGAACAACGATCGCCTTAACCTTCGATTGCAGGATGAAGCTTTTTGAGAGAATGACGGAGAAGAAAACACGGCTGAATGTACTCTCCGATTCATACAACCTCCTTTATTATAAGATATATATTTTAGTAATTAATATATAAATAACTCTTTATCTATTATTAATTACCAACTCCATAATATATTATGTACCTCTACAAAATATATCATTTTCCACCATATATTCCTATATGCTAATTCCCTCATTAATTGATCTAATTCACATGCTCGTTATGGTGTGTCCTCGTAGGACCCGATAACATTAGCAATACGTTTATCATATAAACGTACCGATCATAGATATCTTCTAATAAAACGACATGACCCTAATATCATCGGATTATTATATCCCTATATTTAATGTCCTATCTCATCAGCAACATTGATCTAAAAGGGTGGTTCACGTTTTATTAATTTTTTACCACTTATTAATTGTTCACCACCTTTTTAGACCAATAAGTAACATTTTATTATAAAAAATATTTCAACAAAATAATTTTCAAAAATTATTCTCATAAATTTATCAATTTAATAACCTTTAAAACATAAACATATATTTAAATTTGATCAAATTAAGATGCTCGAAAATCATTTATTTATAAATCGGATGAAGTAAATAATAAATTTAGTTCAAATATAATTTAAATTTTTAACATTCCTTTGAGCTTTAACGTGGATCATACTCCTACACAATACTTAAAGTTATACAATGTTTTTAAAAATGATTTTTAAAATTAAATCAATGTAATTAATTTTTAAATAATATACTTTTGTTATTTGTAATTTTTAAGGTCAGGTTAGATAAAAAAAAAAAAAAAAAAAAAGGAGTAATTGATTCAACATATTATGTTATGTTTAGTTTAGTCATCTTATGTTGACAATCTTATTTTGACATCACTTAGGCTAATAGGTTGATCAAGAATTTAGATCATATATTTTTTTTTGAATGGTTAATTGTATTGAATGGAGAAAGGATATACAAGAGTGCTACATGAGAGAGTTTAACAAAGAGCAAGAAGCAACAGGATGTGGAGAGAGTTATGTGAGCGTAAGATTCAGCAATCTAGCCATATGAAGAGTAGGGGGATCTATCCTTCCAGTTGGATTCGAAATGAGTTTTAATGGTCTTGATGATCGAGCTTGCGCACTCCACAGCTCCAGTGAAGGTGTTGTTGAAGATCATTTGATTCCTAACCATCCAGAGTTGATAGATGAAAGATATGATGGTGGCAATCCGGATACTCTCGATCAACGTCGGATTGTGGTTGGTGCAAGTGCAAAGCCAGCTCCAAAGGTTATTGAGATAGGGGGCGGGGTAGGGAGTAATGGTACAGCGAGAAACTATGTCCAAGACAAGAGAACCATAGCTGCAGTGGGTCCAAAGATGATCGTCATCCTCAACGGAGTTGTTACAAAGCTTGCAGAGGTCATTAATGGATGGGTTCCAAGTCTTGATTCTATCCAGTGTGGGTAGTCTCTTGTGGGCGGCAAGCCAGGAGATGTAGCTGCACTTTGGGATGTTTGATCTAAGCCAAATAGCCTTGAAAGGAGTGGGATGACTTATGGGGGTAATTGGCTTGAAAATAGCGTAGACATTGCTGTGGGAGAAGGCACCATTAGCGTTAGCCAAAGCCGAATGGGGAATGGTGACTTCATCCCTAATCTTGAGGAGGGTCTTCCAAAAGTGGCTATGGTGTTGCTTAGGCCCGCAGTTCCAAATGCTTCTAGATCTCTTGATAAGATGAGTAGATGCCCATTGAGTCCAGATGTTACTATCTCCTTTATCAATCTCATAGATGAGACGGACAAGGGAAACTTTGTTGCGTGAATGGATGTCAGGAAACCCGAGACCACCCTCAGCTTTAGGGGAGCAGATCACGTTCCAGGCGACAAGTGACCTCTTGCTGTTCTCAATACCCGACCAGAAGTAAGAGCGGATGAGGGTGTTGATCATAGTGATGACTCTTGCGGGGAGCAAGAACATAGAGCTCCAGTAATGATTTATTGAGAAGAGAACCGACCTGATGAGCTGCGATCTCCTAGCGTAGGATAGAGTTTTTGTGCTCCAAGATTGGATGCGGCTAGTAACCTTATGGATCAGAGGGAGAAAGTCTCGGATCATGAGCCGGCTACTCCCAATAGGGACGCCAAGATATAGGAAAGGGAGTGTGCCAATGGTCATACCAGTAGCAGCGATAGCTCTATCAATTTCAGCGTCGGTCATGCCTCCAGTAAAGAGTAGTGACTTGGCAGGGTTAATCATGAGACCAGAAGCGAGACCAAAGGCATCAAGGGCTCCTTTAAGTATCTTGATGGACGGAGTGTCACCTCTGCATAGAAGGAGTAGATCGTCAGCAAAAGTCAGATGGGTGATGCTGGGGGATGAACATTTCGGATGGAAGTTGAACTCAGGGTTCGAGGTATCTCTCTTGATCATAGCAGTTAGGCATTCCATTACAATGACAAATAACGGCGGAGAAAGTGGGCAACCCTGCCGTAACCCACGTCGTCCCACGAAGTATCCAGAGAGAGATCCGTTGATGTTGACTGAGAAAGTGGCGGTGGATATACACTCTTTGATCAGCCCAACAAAATGCACAGGGAACCCCATTTTCAGCAGACAATGGATGATGAAAGAGTGATTAACCGAATCAAAGGCCTTTGATATATCAACCTTCATTGCAACCCTAGGAGATATGTGTTTTCTACCGTATTTGTGAAGCATCTCCTGACAGATTAACACGTTGTGTTTGATGGATCTTTTGGACACAAACGCGCTCTGATTGAAGCTGATGATCCCTGGAAGGATAGAGTTGATTCTAGCTGAGAGAGTTTTCGCAATTGTCTTGTAGATGGTAGAGCAGCAAGATATGGGTCTATAGTCAGATGGGGCAAGGGGGCAGTCATTCTTAGCAATCAGGGAGATAGAAGTGTGATTCACTTGGCGCAGTAGCCTCCCTTTAGAGAAGAAGTCCTGGATAGCATTGATGAAATCATCTTTAATGGTATCCCAAGCCGATTTGAAGAACATGGAGCTATAGCCATCCGGTCCAGGCGCTTTGTTGTCGCCTATACTGAAGAGAGCCATCTTGATTTCTTCAGGAGAGACCATCATGTTCAGGTATGCAGTATCCTCAGGGTTAATGATTGGTAGATTTACATCAGGAAAAGGGCCCTGAGAGTTAATACTTGATGAGTTAAGGGCATGCCTGAAGTGGTCAACAAGGGACTTGTCAATGACATCCGGATCATTAGTTAGGGTACCATTATAAGTGCGGATGGACTTGATGTGGTTGGAGCATCTGCGTGTTCGGATACTTTTGAAGAAGTAGGATGTACACTGGTCACCATGTTTTACCCAGTTTGCTTTGGAGAGATGCCCTAACATGATGTGTAAGTTGTTGTAGCATTCCTTCAATGAGCAGGAGAGATCTTTTTCCTCCTTCAGGAGAGTGGCATTATGAAGATCCGTTTGAATTCTCTTCTGGATGTCATGAAGAGATACTTGTTGGGTTTGGATTTTTGTATGGAGTTCTTCAATCTTGACACTGGGAAATCTCTTAAGGACTGGTTTGAGAAGTTTTAACTTCCTTGTGATCTTGAACATGTGGTTGCCACTGATCTCAGTATCCCAGACCTGCTTAACACAATTCTGAAAGTTCTTATGGTTGATCCATGTATTGTTGAATCTGAATGGGGCATTACGCTTAACATCCATAGCATCAGTGAAGAGTAAGGCCGGTGAGTGATCAGACATGTCCGCAAGGTCGAAGTGAGCCTTGGACTGGGGGAAAGTGGAGTGCCACGTCTTGTTGGTGATAATTCTATCAAGTTTGCTCCATATTCTGCAGTCGATCTGTTTATTGTTCCACGTAAACTTGCAACTAGAGGCGGGATGATCAGAGAGCTGATTTTGTTCGAAGTATGTTGCAAGCTTCTCAGAGGTCTGTGTGATAGCAGGTAAGTTGTTTGTTGTCCTCTCATCCGGTGAAAGAGTAACATTGAAATCTCCAAGTAGAGCCCATAGAATGCAATGGTTAAGCTGCTTTATAGTAGAGATGATATCCCAAAGACTGGATCTTTCATCCGGAGAGTTGTGGGCATAAATAAAGGATAGCTCGACCACAGTTGCTCGGTTTGGGTTGGATAGAAGAAATGAGACTTGACAATGTATGAGCTGGTCGGTTGTGATTAGGGTTGAAAGGTGGAGTTTTGCAGGATTCCACCAGACCCAAATGCGGCAGTTACGAGATGTGGAACCATTAGATACATGATTCCAAGAGGGAAAAAGGGATTTGGAGACTCGTTTCTCATTGCTAGACCGAAGCCTAGTTTCAAGGATAGCAAGGATGTCAAGGTTTTGCTTCTTAGCAAAGGATTGTATTTCTCTTTGTTTGGCAGGGTCATTTAATCCCCTGATGTTCCAGGAGCTTGATCTAATTATCATTAAGGGATTTTGTGGGCACCATGGTAGCACTTGCTATCAATGGGGGGTTAAAGAGGGGCAGATTGGATGAGTAGGGTGGGTAGAAGATATGGGGGAAGGAAAAGGGAGAGATTCGGTGTTGTGAGTTTGTCCATTCATCCGTGCATCTAACCCCATGATGGGATTAGGAGTACAATGGTCATTTGGGGGTGGAATAGGAGCCAAAGTTGGGTTGGGGTGGGCTTGGTTTATGTGATGATCATGTGAGGAAGTTATCACACCGGTTGGCTTTATCGGAGGGAGGGGTTGGCTTAGCTGGGCAGTCTTAGGTACTTGATGAATTTTCTGGGATGGGTGTAGTGTAGGTAGAATGGGGTTAGGGTCGGGGTTAGTGCATGGGACTCTCCTCTTGGTGAGTAGTTGCTGGTTAGGTTTTGTAGACTGAATATGATCAGGTTTGTCCTTCTTGACGCAGCAGTTATGACCAAATATCATGCATGTTGGACAATGGGGCGGGAGCCATTCATATGATATTTTCTGGGTAAAGGAGGTTCCGTCCGAGCCCTTCAGAGTGACCTCACGAAGAAGGGGACGCGAGGCCTGGATTTCGACCAAGATTCGAGCGAAGCCCAACCTATCATGGTTTGCAGAACAGGTATCGGTAAGAATGGGAGTGCCTAGAGCTGAGCCGATCTTTGCTAACATGTGCTGGGACCAAAATCTATAATCGAGATCATGCAAGGTAACCCAGATTGGTAGGGATCCAAGGCTAGAGTAGTCTAGGGGCAGGTCATTAGTCCATCGTTTGAGCAGCATGGTGGAGGATCCGTTTGTGACCCAAGGGTTGCCGGCCAAGATTGAGTTAAGGTCCTCTTCAGTAGTAAAGTGGAAAACAAATATCCCCTTCTCATTGCGCAGGAACTTTGGTTTAGGGATGGAGATCCAATTTTCAGAGACAAAACGATCCATGCGATGATAGGATATGGGGCTGCCCAGCGGGAACCCTACCAGGGTAAGCTGCCATTTTTTGATATTGTCGTCCATCTCATCATCAGTGAATGGGATGCATCCAGATTCGAGCCCAGGGATGAAAGGTAAAGGAACATGATTGCTTCCAACGTTACGCAGGAGAATGTCTTTGAAGTTAATGCGTGTGACGTTACAACTCTTGCTTTGCTCAACGCATGCGTTTTTTGGGGGCTGGGTGTCAGGAGTAAAGGTTGGGAGAGTTGAAAGGGCGCTCGTGCAGTTAGTGTCGGGAGAAGAGATATCAGGATTAATGACATCCTTGGGATCCGAAGGGTCTGATGTCGTCCCCAAGGGGGGTTCATCAGTTTGCATCGATATCCCACTCGGTCTAGCTTCACTAGTGCTAGCCGGACTTGTCACCAGGTTAGGTCCAGCCTGAGAAGGTTGCTCGTTAGGGTTCATAGTGGATGGCTCAGCAGAAGGTATGGTTTGCACCTGCAGGGTTTGTGTTAACGGTGGGAAGAGTATTGTTGAAGAGAGGGTTGGTGATTCGATGGGTTTTGGGTTGAGTCTTCTGTTGTTGGTGCGGATCAGATCATCTGGAATGGCCTCGACTGGTGTTTCCGGTGAGCTAGGGTTAGGGGAGCATGGGGTGGTTAAGGGTATATTTTTTGGTGGAGGGTTTTGGCTTGAGTTAGGTTGGTGTAGTTCAGAAAGCTAAATGGTTTGCCGGCGGGACCTCCTAGAGCCGGCCATGGGGACCAGCGAGGGAGTGGGCGGGGCACGGCCGGGCAGCCGCACGGTGGTGGCGCTAACGCCGGTTTATGAGGAGAGAGAAGAGAGCTCAAGAAGGGTTTTTTTTTTTGAAACGTCCTTCTTGTGTTTATATTTAGATCATATTTTGGCTAATGTGTTAATGCAACATAAGCGCTTGTCTGGTTGATCATGAATTTACGGCATATTTGGATGATTATAAATCAATATATTGTATTATTCTGGTCTCCTTCAATACGCTAATAGATTTATTTTACTATAATAATGTATATATACGTTACTTTATACACGTTATTTAATTATAATATTCAACACGTGTATATATATATATATATATATTCATCCTATGAGAACACCCCCTAACATGAGAACATGAGCACAGATTCGTAATTATTATTAGTTTTGTTACGAAAGTGTCATACCGTTTAATGTATTATTCGTAGTTATTGTTGGTTGAGTGGATTATTCGTAGTTATTGTTAGATTCCTAATTATTATTATTCGTAGTTATTATTAATTATTATATCTACTCTAAATCTCAACCCTTAATATTCACCATTCAACGGTGTACGATTGTTCTCATATTCTCACGTTAGGGGGTGTTCTCATGAAAACCACACCCTATATAAATATATATTCACTAATGGTGGCCCTGGGTTAATGGTGGCCCTGGGTGGACAGCTACCCCACCCTCCAGGGAAAAAAAAAATTTATTTGGCATTTTGAAATTCAATGATTTCACACGCCACATCCTCTTATCCTCTTGTAAAATGCTTAAAATTTGTCATACATAGTTTTCATAATTTGATTATTCAAATAATTTATACAGTGGTTGTAAACTTATAAACAAATGAAGGTGATTTAATTATACGACATTTTATCTTCCCTGAAATATTATTGATATAAATCATTGTATTAATGCCTATTATAGGGTAATGTATTTCCTTTTTTTCTGAAATTTAATAATGTATATATAACAATCACTATTAATGCTAGACAAAAAAAAATAGCATTATTTAGAAAATAAACAAGGAAAATTCCGGTTGATATCCTTTTGATATGGGATATTTCGAAATTTTCCCAACAGTTTTTCAAGTTCGAATTTTGTTCTTCTGTTTTGAAAATTTCTAAATTTTGTCCATTGCAGTCAATTTAAAAAATAAAGAACCTCTGTTTGACTTTGTTTTTATCTCTATTCTGTTTTTATAAATATTTTTATCGATAATTTATTTTTTCCCCCTTTTAAAATTCTTGCGGCCGCCACTGCCGAACACCCAAATAAAAAAATACAACCTTCGAGTAGATAAGTAACCTTACGGTTCGAGTAGCTCGTCTCGTATAACACACGTAGGAGCATCTACACTTATTGTGATGATGTGATCACATCTAACTCGCATTTAATTCCATGGCAGAATTTATTACATATACACTCACAAGTCACAACTTGTAAATCCCATAGAAAAAAGAGGAAACTACACAAAACCACCCTTAATAATCACTCTTTTGCAAAGAACCACCCTTTATAAATTTTTTAGCATAAAACCACCCTTAATATTAATATATTTGCAATAAACCACCCCATATAAATTGTTTGGCATAAAAGCACCTTTAATTTTACGGGTTTGCAACTAACCACCCTATATTGTTTTAAATTACATCAAATAATTTAAAATTGAAGTATTGACAAAATAAGTTTTCATTATTATATTCAATTAATATTAATATAATAATTAGTTTCAAACTTTCAATAGTTTAAAACCTTTTCATTTTAAAATTTTCATTACTATTTTGGAAATTTTTTAACCCATAATTTTTTTCAGTTTTTTTAAAATGAAAATAATGGTAACAACGTGATTATTAGTCAACTAAAACAAGTTAATTTTTTTAAAAAATAAATTAAATCCGGTAACAAGTCATCAATTTAGTCGGAATTGAGGTTGTAATAAAATTGATTTCGTATTTGTTAGTTTGTATGTAGTTTAACAATTTTTAAAATGAAATTATTTTTTGTATATAGGTAATAACTTATATTATTATTTTTGATTATTTTCTATTATAAATTGTAATATTTAACCAAATTATCAAACTATTAATGGTATTAATATTAGTAATGTATATATATCTTGTCTATGCTATAATTTTAAATTATTTGATTTAATTTCAAGTAGTATAGGGTGGTTAATTGCAAACGTTTAAAAATTAAGGGTGGTTTTATGTAAGAAAATATTATAAGGGTGGTTTATTGCACGTAGATGAATATGATAGGTGGTTTCATGCTAAATTTTTTATAAAGGGTGGTTCCTTGCAATATATTGATTATTGAGGGTGGTTTTGTGTACTTTTCTCTAATAAACCCAACCCAAATGGATGTGTCCAACTTTTCTATCCTCCTCCTCACCGCCGCCGTCGCCGTTGCGGCAGCCGCCTATGTCCGCCGTTGCAAACGACACCGGACATCCGCTGCCCCGCTGCCACCTTCGCCACCAGGCCGGCTTCCCATAATCGGCCATCTCCACCTCCTAACGGACATGCCACATCACACCTTCGCGGGCCTGGCCCATGACCTCGGCCCGATAATCTACCTTGATCTGGGCCGAGTTCCAACGGTGGTCATTTCTTCGGCCCAATTGGCCCGCGAAATCCTAAAAACCCACGACCACGTATTCTGCAACCGGCCGCAGCTGATCTCAGCACAGTACCTCTCATTCGGCTGCTCTGACGTCACCTTTTCCAAATACGGGCCTTACTGGCGGCAAGCGAGAAAGATCTGCGTCACTGAGTTGCTGAACGCAAAACGTGTCAGCTCATTTCAAATCATCCGAGCCGAGGAGACGACTCGGTTGCTTTCTACCTTGTCGAACCGGTCCGGGTCGTTGGTCGACCTGAGCGAGTTGGTGTTTGATTTAGCGAACGATGTACTTTGCAGGGTGGCGTTTGGGAGGAGATTTGAAGAGGAGAAGAAGAAAGGAGAGAAAGGTCTCGTAGACGTGTTGACTGAGACGCAATCGTTGTTCGCGGGTTTCTGTATAGGCGATTTTTATCCTGAGTGGGGATGGGTTAACTCAGTGAGTGGATATAAGAGAAGGCTTGAGAAGAATTTGGGGGATTTGAGAGCTGTTAGTGAGAAGATAATCAAAGAGCATTTGGAGAATAATGGAAGCAATCAGAGAGGTGAAGATTTTGTCGATGTTTTGCTTAGGGTTCAAAAGAGAGATGATTTGGAAGTTCCGATCTCCGATGACAACCTTAAAGCTCTCGTCCTGGTAAATTCTTTCTTCTTTTGTTATGCGTTTTTACGTCGACGGTGGATTTCTCTTGCAATCAATTTCTACATGCCAGCAATGGTAATTCAAAACTACTTCTAGATGGTGATCATAAATGTTCCTCATCCTTTCAACTTCCAACCATACCAAATCAATTAACTATACGGTTAACAGTGAATTCGGCTATAGTTCGGCCCGAACTCAAAACTGATCCAGAAACTGAAGAAATCCAAAAAATCCAGTTTGATTACGATGGAGATAATAAGTTCTCGTATCGAAATTTGTGTACAATCCGTGTATAAGGTCGGTCACTCCTCTTCCTATATTGTCGATTGGTTTTAGGACGGAAATAATTGGACTCTGGATGCTCTAATTGTGTATATATTTGGCTTCCTTTTGGATTAGTTTCTAATGCTATAGAACTTGTTTTGTGTGAGCAGGACATGTTTGTAGCAGGAACTGATACATCATCCTCGACATTAGAATGGACAATGACTGAACTAATCAGACACCCGGAAGTGATGAGGAAAGCACAAAAGGAAGTCCGAGGTGTTGCGTTTGGGAAAGCAACAGTTAACGAGTGTGATCTGTCACAGCTTCGGTACATGAAGGCCACCATAAAGGAAGCAATGAGGGTGCATCCCCCTGTTCCTTTGCTAGTGCCTCGAGAATCCATGGAGCAATGTGTACTTAATGGGTTCGAGATACCTGCTAAGACTAGGATCTTCATTAACACTTACGCGATTGGGAGGGATCCGGAATCATGGGATGATCCCTTGAGGTATGACCCTGAAAGGTTCTTGGTGGGTGAAGATGAGATTGATTTCAAGGGTCAAGATTTCAGGTTTCTGCCTTTTGGTGGCGGAAGGAGGGGCTGCCCTGGTTACTCGTTTGGGCTGGCTACGGTGGAGATTGCGTTGGCTCGGCTGTTGTTTCACTTTGACTGGGAGTTGCCACCGGGAGTAGAAGCTGATGAGGTGGATCTTTCGGAGATATTCGGGTTGGCTACAAGGAAGAAGTTGCCATTAGTGCTTGTTCCTACTGCAAACAAGGATCATCCTTTCAGGAGGGAGTGTTGAGTTCAGTAAATTCCTGGTCAGTAAGCAATTAAAAAAGTCTTTAATTTGGTTCATGATTTAGGTATCTGTCAATCTGAATCAATCTGATAGAAATTACCAAACTTGAGATTAGGTTTATGAAGAAATCTATGTCTTCTTTCTTTTACTTGGATTGGTGACACATTTTCATGCTTATAATAGATGATGCCAAAATGAATACATCCACTGATTAATGAACTCTTAGTTGAAGCACATTGAAGAAACTTGGCAGGAGCTTCAAGTGCAGCCATGATTTCGTGGTTGAGAGTGACATAAGCTTCGATACCCTCAACTGCTACATGTGTACTCATCAATCGCGTCTCTTGTAACCACTGAACTAGTTGAAGCATCCGATATTGTATTGTAGTCGCCCAAACTCATTAGATAGATTCCAAAGAGTTCAAGGGCTTTCAAAGCTCATTGGCCGGCCCTGCTGACAGCTGACAGCTAACAACGACCCCTTCTATGACCGTTCAAAATTTGGTTCGGTCCAATCCGGTTCAGATCGGATGAACAATCCTAGTTACTTCTCTGTTCTATTGGAGTGGCAGTTGATTCCCTCTTATCTCCTTCAACAATTCTATCTTTACATGGTTTGATTTTGGATTGATTTTGGATGACATAGAGATGTTCATATCCGGGTACGGGATGGTTTTTATAAAGTATCAAGCCCATTTAGCCGGGCCGAGTCCGGCTACTGGACCTGAAATGGTTTCCGTACTCGTCCGAGTCTGCGGCTACCCATTTTTCATTTTCTTAAAAAAATTATTTTTAATATGTTTTTTAGAAAAAGCTAAATTATATTTAATAAATTTTATATAAAATATATTAACGGGTCAGGCTTTTCGGTCCGGTCGGATCTAGGGTGGTGTCCGTATCCGGTCCGACGGGTTTGACGGGCTAGACGTTTTGACCCGTTCGGACTTCTTCCTCTATTTATACCCGTCCGTTTTTTCTGGTGGACGGATTACCCGAATATGAACATGTCTAATGAAGAGCTTATCTCATTTCTTACTAAATGTTCTTTTCAATTTGTAATAAGGTTGCAAATTTTCTTGTTGAAAATTTTGATGCAGTTATGAAGTTCATTGTCCATACCCTCAAAACATTGATTGATTGGCATGATTTGACATAGTTATAATACTTCATTAAAAAAAAGGTAATATTTTCTTATACTTGTTATTGTTCATGTAATTAGTGTGAAAAATATAGTTATCAAATAGCCTTAATCTAAGGGTATTATTCAAGTAAGGCCCATTATTCCGGTAAGGCCGTGCGGCCGTCTGTACGACCGACACGTGTCCCGGAAAAAAAAATATATTTTAAAAAACGAGTAAAAGTAATAGTTCAAAACTTATTATGGAATAGTTCATAACTTATAAAAGTATAGTTCATGAATTATAATAGAATAGTTCATAGTGTAAAATTTATAAAGGATTGAAAGTAATAGTTCAAAACTTATTAAGTAATAGTTCATAACTTCTAAAAGGATAGTTCATGAATTATAATAGAACTAGTGTATTACCCGCACTTTGTGCGGGTTGAGTTTTAATAAATATTTAATACTTAGAATTTATTTGTATATTTGTAAAATAAAAATCCGGAGAATGAAATTATAATTATTACTATGATTTTTCATTCTTTTTTAAGTATTTATCTCTTATAATTAATTATATTTTTAAATTGATTTGTTAAGATATGCTTGTTGTTAAAACAATCCGTAAAAGTTTAAAAACTATTTTTATAAAAATATTTATTTAAATATTTAAAAAAATTTAGAAATCAATTTTTAACTTTTAATAACATTTAGAAATCACTTATTAAAATAATTTTTTAGGCTTCGAGAAACATGGCGTTGACACGTGGCAATAGATGCTTCTCCTTTAATAGTTATAAAGATAGTTCATAGTGCAAAATTTATAAAGGAGTGAAAGTAATAGTTCAAAACTTATTATGGGATAGTTCATGAATTATAATAGAATAGTTCATGGATTATATTAAAAAGTAATAGTTCATGGATTATATAGGAATAGTTCAAAGTTTATAGGATAATAGTGCATAAATTATAACATGGTAGTTCAAATAAATTTTTCATTAGTTTCCGTAAAAAAAAAAAATCGTTTCAGAAAAGAGAAAAAAAAAAAAAAAAAAATTTTTTTTTTTTTTTCGGGACACGTGTCGCCCTGCGGTACGGCCGTACCGCAATAAAAGGGCCGTACCTGAACATTTACCCTTAATCTAAATAGCATTTTGTTATCGTGTTATTTTCATCAATATCTAAAATTTAATTAATTTTATATAATAATATCAAGGGAAATTCTGGATGACAACCTCGTGGTCTGGGGTTTTTCGAATTTTGTCCAAAATTTTTTTTCCAGTGCGGATAGTAACCTTAAGTTTTTGTTGTTTTTCGGATTTTGCCCTATTTTATTAAAATTTTTCAAATTCCATTAAAAACGTAAAAAAAAAATAAACTAAAATTAAAAATAAATTAAAGTAAAACAATAACTTTTTTTTAAAAAAATAAATATTTTATATTAATTTAAAAATAAATCAATTACATAATTTTTTTAAAATTCAAAAAAATCAGTGTTTTATTTTATTTTAAAAATAAATAAATTGGATTAGCATTTTTTTTTAACAATAAAAAATTAAAACAGTGATTTTTTCATAATAAATTAAAAAAAAAAATTTTAAGAATTTTTATTTTTATTTATTTTGTAAATAAAGTATAACACTTATGTTTTTAGATTTGTTAAAAAAATGGTAATCTAATTTAGTTATTTTTAAAATAAAATAAAACACTGATTTTTTTTAAATTATTAAAAAATTATCTAATTGGTTTATTTTTAAATTAATATAAAACATTTAATTTTAAAATAAAAGTTACTGATTTACTTTAATTTTAAAATAAATAAATCATTCTTTCTATTTTAAATTTATTTTTTAATTTTAGTTTAGTTTCTTTTGTATGTTTTTAACGGAATTTGAAAAGGTTTAATGAATTTGGGCAAAATCCGGAAAACAACAAAAATTTAAGGGTACCATCCGAACTGGAAAAAAATTGTAGGGCAAAATCCGGAAAATCTCAAACCACGAGGGTACCATCCGAAATTTCCATGATATAAATTTTATATACAGGCTTGCTATTGGGGTGGACATACGCCTTGACATAGGCGGAGTCCGTCCCCGCGCCAACACTCGCGGAGGCGCAGTCTGGATGCGCCCCAAGGTGGGGGCGGACTCGGATTTTGCAATGTGCCCCAGCTCGGGCGAAGTCGGACTCCGACTCCTCCGTGTCGTTTCCGCTTCCGAATAACATCACTCTTTTCTATATCGTAACAAAGCCGATATTTATTTTCTATATCTAAAAACTTTATAAGATATTTTTTTAATTTTCATAAAAAAATTATATAAAAGCATTTGAAGTTATATTATTCCAAACAAAATTCACAAACAATTACAATTTAAAACTAGCATTTTGCAATTATTTGACAAAATGACATGAAATAAAAATCAATCCCTTAACCTTTGATAACTTTGAGGTAGTTGATGGAAATTTTGGCAAAAATCATGCTTTATTTTCCTTTATTTAATTTTACCAAATTATATCATCTTAATCATAATTCGAGTTTTAATACAACTTGAAAATTTGGAAAATGAAAAAAAAGAAAAAAAAAAAACTTACAACTTCGCTTTCAAATGTTCTTTAAAATGTTTCACTGCGTGTTCAGTATCTCCATAAGCTGCGATACTCGGCCATGGCGATTTGCCAATCACTTCTTCTCTCTCGCCGGTTTTCTTCTTCTTCTTGCTCAAAGCTCTTTTCTTTGTTCCGTAGCATCAATTCCCATTCCCAAACTGCGGTTTCAAACTCCATTGCTCCTCATCCCAATCCTACACTTCCAACTTCCCGTCTCATTTCAATCCACTTTTCACATAACAATCTCATTCTAGCCCACCCATTTACCTCCACATCGGACCCTCCACAACCCATAAACCGTAATCCTAAGCTCGTCAACTTCTCTCTGCCAGAATCCGAGTCCGACTCCGAAGAAGAAACCCAGCAGAAGATTGTAACCGATCGAAAATCCAAGCTTCCGCCTCCGTACGACCCGTTCAACAAGAAGCCAGCAATCGAGGATCCAGATGACCCCAAAAACCTACAGGAAGTGTTCCACAGGATGCGGACTGAAGGGCTTATGAATCATGCAGTCAAGATGTTCGACGGATTGTCTAAGGACGGATTGACCCACGAAGCACTGGAACTTTTCAGAATCATCAAGGATAAGGGAACCATGCCCGATGTGGTGGCCCACACTGCCGTCATCGAGGCTTATGCAGATGCCGGCCAGCTTAAAGAGGCGCTCAAGGTGTTCCTTAGGATGCTGTCTTCTGGGGTTGCTCCAAATGCTTATACTTATACAGTGATTATCAAGGGTCTGGCCGGGGGAGATGAGAAGATGGTGCAGGAGGCTAATAAGTATCTGATAGAGATGGTTGGGAAGGGGATGAAGCCAAATGTTGGAACTTATGCGGCGGTTTTGGAGGCTTTGGTGAAGGAGGGGAAGGAAAAGGAGGCGAGGGAGACGGTGAAGGCGATGAAAGAGAAGGGATTCGAATTTGACAGGAAGAGTGTCATGGAAGTTCTTAAGGGAAAGAAGGGTCCTGCTAAGTTTGTACTGCACATTCTCTTTGGCAAATGAGTGAATGATTTGTGATTGTATGGTAAATGGGAATTTTGCATCTTTGACGGTGTAATTCACTCTTGAGTTACTTTGTTTCAAACAAGTTGTTTCTTTCTCAATTTTGTGCCAGTTATGAGATTATAAAACTAGCTGGTTATATATTCCTTGGCAGAAATTGAAGAAGATGATGACATAATCATTAGTGTAAAATACTGCAATTCCATACTTCAATGGCAGACTTGCAGTATTGTAAATGGCTTTGACAGTGTAATTCACTTTCGAGTTACCTTTACCATCTTTATTTCAAACAAGTTGTTTCTTGTTCAATTTTGTGCCAATTGTGGGGTTCTATGGAGTCTAAAATACTGTAACTCCATACTTTCAACTCTTGATAAGCTCTGAACAACTGGCATCAACTCCCCAAACGGACACTGTTAAATTCATTAGGCTAGACCCAAATCATTAAATAGAAAGAAGGAAAAGAAAATTAAGAGGAAGAAGGAAACTGAGGATCTTCAAATGAGCATGAGATTTTGACAGTTCCATTCATGCTCTGTTTTCAAATGAACATGAGATTTTGACATTTCCAGTTTCCCTAATGCATCAGTGTGCTTATTTTAATTGGGCTTCATTTAGTTGGCCTTTTTATTACAGTTGGGCTTTTCACCGCCTTTCATTTCCTCTCAAATGGCTCTGCAACTCCACCGCCTTCGTGATACCTTCTCTTTCGTTGATTTCATCTGATTAGCAGGAGAGGGAAAAAAAAAACAATGAAAATCTGCTCATAGAACTCAAGCGGCTCTCTCCTCCGCCACTGTTTTCCTAGTTGGAGACCTCAGGGTTCCTTTGGAATGTAAGCAAAGTCTTCGATTTACCTGCTTAATCTTCTTCACTGTGGATGCGTGTGCTTTCAATATCTTTCTTAATTGCATATTAATCATGCATTTTTCTAAATTGCGTGCCCATGGCTTCGGTTTCCTGATCGTTTACTTTTTCAATCTCGACTTCTTTACTTGAGTGATTTAGATTTGAATTTTAGGGATAGGTAGTGTTTTTGTTACTCATTGCTTCATGTGATTGATTTTTTCATCTGCAATTCATGAATCACTCAACAAGCTTAGTTCTTTCTTCCTGTTCTACTTTTGTCGATGTGTGAATTAGTTAGCCACTTATAGCACAGAAAATGAATGTTATCTGCGGTTTATTCTTATATAGCTCGATGGTAATGAGTAATGGCTTGTAGTATTTGTTATCTTTGATTTTAAAGAAATGTATTTTAAATTGATCTGCGTTTTGATTTGGTTTCCTGTAAGTTGGCAGTGTTTACAAATATAGAACCTTAAAAGAAGAAATCCTAAATGAAATTTTATTTTCAACCAATGCTGAAAATGGATGACATCAACTTGAGCACTTAGCAATGATCATCTGAACTTAATTTAGGACAACCTTGGAAATAATCAGTACGAGATTATATCTATGTTGTCTTTCATCCGCCATGGAGGTATTAGACCTTCAAACTAGCTTTGCAAGACTAAATGGCAAACATGCAGCTGTTTTAGTCCTCCGTAGTCATATAATAGCTTTATTTAGAAGCTGTTTTACTGTGTAAGACTGTTATCTTGCTTATTTGTTTTCGTTATTGATTAATGACAATTACAGTGTGTAATAGTGAGAAATACCAGTAAATATGATCCATAGTCCATAGATTACTTCTCCATTGATGCACGTTTTAATCTACTCAATGAATATGTGGATGCCATTGTAATGGTCACTGAAGTACATTTAAATTGATAATGATTCTATTAATGCAGGGAACGGTACACCAATACAGTCTTTGCTTGTATCTCTTGCTTTAGCATGTTTGGTGTTTCATCCTGCAAGAGAGTTAAGCAGGATTGATATTTGATAACCTTCCATTTTGAGTTGGGGTGGGTGTTGTTAGTGGCACACAAATTGGAGAATACGAGTGAACTGAGAAAATGCATGCTAGGAGGCAATCTTACAGTCTCAAATGCTTACTTTCTCTTGCTCAATTCACTTGTCAATCCCATGCCCCGTCTTTATCGCCTCATCTCCTGCTAGGAAAAGCATGTTCTCTAAACCCTAGTCTCAACTCCCCACTATTTTCATGCCTTACCCAAATGATGAAACACTTCTCCTCAATGTCTAACAAAATCCCGTTGACTGAATTCACCAGAGAAGGCAATTTTGATGAATTCCAATCCCAAACAAGGCAAGTCTGCCCTGGCTGTGGCGTTCATATGCAAGATGATGACTCTAAACAACCTGGGTTCTTTGTTAAACCTGCAACTAAAACCCTGGATTACAAATTACCCATTTCACAGACACCAGTTGCTGATGAACCTCAAATCTCAGATTCCCTTAAGAAAGGCTTTTTACCAAACATAGCAGAACCCCCAAAACCTCTATCAAACCCTATTATGGGAGAAAAGCCTGTAGTTTGTGCGAGGTGCCATTCTTTGAGGCATTATGGCAAGGTGAAAGATGAAACAGTAGAAAATTTGTTGCCTGATTTTGATTTTGATCATACCATTGGGAGGAAGTTCTCACATTCTACTGGAAGCAGGTCTGTAGTACTGATGGTGGTGGATGTAGCAGATTTTGATGGTTCGTTCCCTAAAAAGGTTGCTGAGTTGCTTTCTAGGACAATTGATGAACATTCAAGGGCGTGGAAGGAAGGGAAGTCTGGAAATGTACCAAGGGTGGTGCTGGTGTTGACCAAACTTGATTTGCTACCTAGCTCAATATCCCCAACTAGGCTAGAACATTGGGTTAGGCAAAGGGCTAGGGAAGGTGGGGCGAATAAGCTAACCAGCTTGCATATGATTAGTGCTGTGAAGGATTGGGGGGTGAAGAATTTGATAGATGATGTGATCAGCTTGGCAGGGCCGAGAGGAAATGTGTGGACAATAGGAGCACAAAATGCTGGCAAGTCTACACTGATCAATGCTATAGGGAAGCATGTGGTTGGAAAAGTCACCCATCTGACTGAAGCTCCTGTAGCCGGAACAACACTAGGGATAGTTCGAGTGGAGGGTATCCTTCCGGGAAATGCAAAGCTATTTGATACACCCGGACTTCTGCACCCTCACCAAATTACAACTGGGCTGACTAGGGATGAGCAGAAACTGTTGCACATTGGCAAGGAGTTGAAGCCGAGGACTTACAGGATCAAGGTTATTTTTTTTTATACATGATGTTAGTTGTTAATGTAAAATGGTTTTTCATATTTTGATTCGTGTTAAGATCTGTGGAATATTCTCCCACAATGACAATATAATAATGCCCGAACCTAACATATAAGAGCTAGGGCTACTCCTATTGCCAATTGGTTTTAGGATGGAACCGGCTTATGTGTAAGGTTCACTTTACATTCATCCCCTTCACATATTAGACCCGCCGGATATTAAAAAGATAAATTAACAATTCTTGAATAGTAAGCTTGAAATGGTTCTTGACTATTTTAAATCACTATACTGCTGACAGTTTTTGTAAAAAGCAATGGATTGGTTATCTGCTAGTTCTTGCATTTTGCATTTTCTGCTTCAGTTTTTATAAAAGATGTGTAAATTGGGTTCTTTTTCCTACTGCTTTTTTGTTGTGTACATCAATAGTGTTAAATATATTTGGATAAACAGACTGTTTGAATAAGCTCTCATGGTATTGCCTTTCCTCCACAGATCCAAATTTACAAAATGCCATAAGAATCCAATATCATACTTCATTATATGGTTACAAAAATATTTTCAAGTAATGGTTCTTGTAGCTTATCAATCTCTCTGTAGGGTGATGCGATATATTAACATTTAATGACGCCAATCGGCTTGACACTAGGTGAAGCCTTGTGACTAGCTTAGACATGAATTAATACTACAATCTATCTTTAGATGATAAATGTCATAACAGATATTTTTTTCCTTGCATGGATTTTGTCTCCTCTAATTAGAGAAATAGACAGCTGATTGAATCTTTAACTAGTTTATGTATTGATTGGTCTTGGTTGGCAGGCTGGTTACACAGTTCATATCGCTGGACTAATGAGGGTGGATGTTGAAGAACTATCAGTAGATACAGTCTATCTCACAGTATGGGCTTCTCCCCATCTTCCACTACACACGGGGAAAACAGATACCGCTAATCGAATGCTTGAAGATCATTTTGGCCGTCAATTACAGGTATTATGTTCTGTCCGATTAAGGATCTAATTTTTATGAAGTGAACTTTAGAATCTGATATAAACCATTGGTTTGGTTTCTGTGGTTAATCTGCAGCCTCCGATTGGGGATAAACGAGTTAAAGAGCTCGGCGAGTGGGTTAAAAAGGAATTCAATGTAAGTGGCAACAGTTGGGATTCAAGTTCAGTTGATATTGCTGTTGGTGGCGTTGGTTGGGTTGCAGTTGGACTCAAGGGTGAGGCGAGATTAGGCGTTTGGACGTACGAGGGTGTACAGGCGATCCTTCGAAACTCTTTGCTTCCTTACAGAAGCTGGGAATATGAGGAAGCTGGGTTTACAGTCTCAAAGATTGTTTCTCAGGCGGATCAGGCTTTGAACAAAACTAGAAGGCAAACAGAAAGCAGATAGAGATCAAACAAAGACCCTCAGCTTCATGCTCACTCTAAAACTAGTGTTTTGGTGTTCCATTAAACCTGTTTATGTCACTCTTAAGCCTTGTCTATCTACTTGTAAAATTACATTTTCTGACAGTATAAATGTAACTGTTTAGTTTTCAAATAAATGAAAATGTTAAAAATTCTTGATAGTATGTTACATGTGTATAGAAGCACATCTGTCACACAGCTCTGAGAAAATATATAATGTAGCCTAAATTTTTCAAAAACTTTAAAATACATCTAAAATACACTGTTTCAAGGTTTGTTTACATAAGTGAACGATTTCGAACCGAGTTGTTTTAGTTAAGTCCAGGTAGCTCGGCTAATATGATAACCATGTGGTGTTGTTTAGCTAATGGGTCGAGTTTTGGTCACATTCAACTTGTTTATAAAAGTTGAATTTTAAAATGTGTTCATATTCAACTCGAGTAGATACTAAATGAGCTTCCCCCCTCCCTACCGAGCCGAACCCAAGTAGATTAGATCATCAACGACACTTATATTTCCTCCCGAGATTTTTGTGTTCAAATACATGTCTGCCCTTAATGATACTAATTCGAAGGTAAATTTTTAAAAAGGAATAAACTTTGAATCGGTAAATTTTTGTGAGATTTAAGATTGTGTTTTTAGGTTTATCATTTGAAATTCAATGTTCGAATTTGACAAAATTGATTTTATTATATGTTAGAAGAGCGTAAATCAATGTTATTTTGTATTAAATCCGATTCATAAGTGATTGAAACTGTCAAATTCTACATGCTTACATGAAATGCTTCACGATGATAGGATGAATTTCATCACGCTAGGCTCGATTATGACAGTGTGATCGCGCATTGAGAATCATCGTGGTAATTGCGTTCTAGGGTTGGTTCAAGACGTGGGATCGACATTTCCATGCATAGGCCCTTTTGTTGTCAAACGTTGTCATTCTTGCTAAAGGTTACTTGACTGAACGCTGTGACCAACTTGAAGATCAACACTCTGACCAACTTGAGTTGATGAGCAGTTTCCAAAAGCTGTGGCTTTCAGAAAATAGTCACAAAATCTCCTCTTTAATGCTTAGGCAGAAATAGCCGGGGCAGTGCTACCTGCAATGCAGCTTCTTGCCACCAAGCCATGGCTCCCCAATCATTGAGAAAACTTGAAGTGATAATCATAAACCAATAGCGTTGACAGGTAACAATGGTGTTCCCCTCCTTGACAAGCTTGCATGAATATATAGGAGACAGCATGAATCAAACAACCTTGGACTTTCACCATAAGGTATTTACCAGAATTCTTAAGCTGGCTGCATCATTGCAAGGGAAAAGAAGCATAGTTCATGTGCAAATCAACGTGAATCGATGTACACAGGTCTACAAAAAAAAGTTTTATACCATAATATTTGCTACCCTGGATTTCGAAATTATGATAAAAAAAAAATAATACAATTATCCAGTTGGTTTGATGTTCCACATTGCCTGAATCTAGGAGCAAGACAATCAACAACAATATGAAGCACACAGCTCCTTGAAACTGCACCATCATTCATCAGTCATCATCTGACAAACCAACTCTCGCTTGAAAATTTTCAGGTCACTAGCAAGTAGCAACTACAAACTCGGAACTAACCTGAGGTTGTTCGAGCAAGAGCATTACGAGAGACAAGCACAGGTATGTTGCTTGAAGCTTTCTTTGCAGCTGCTTCTTCTAACCTTTTCCATGTGGTTTCCCTTCTTGTTCTAATTTCCTCTTTCTTTGAGTCGTCTTCTTGGAACTGTAGCATGCACTCCTCAAATAGTTCAGGATCAAGGTCAGAGAAAATCTTGCGAACGTTTAATGTCAAGCTATGGACAGCTTGATTCCAGTGACTCCTCTCATTCTTCTCCAGTGCGGGGAAGATAATAGGAAGAATGACTTTGACATTTTGTCTGATTAAAGTCTCTATATGATCATTATTCCACAGGAACAATGCTCTTTCTGCCACCTTGAAACGGAAAAAAAAAACATCACTTTAACGAAACGGAATATCAACCTATTAATGACTCATAGTCATTGATTTCAAATAATGACAGTAGAAGTACCACATCTCACAATATTGTTCTCCATGATTAAGAGAAAAAAATTGTTATCCTGAGAGTAAAATTGATTTACTAGTACAAAAATAGGTTAAGATTATACAAGTAATGAAGGATTAATAACGCCAAGCATGGCAGACTTCAAGGAGAATGAGTGGAAATGAGGAAACATGTTAGTATTCTTTATCAATCTCCGATTACAAGACTTCTCACTTCAGCAAGTATTTGTCCTCTGCGGTCAAGGGTTGTTACATATGGATAGGTAATTTATTTTATTTCTAGGTGTTGGTTTTGGTTGATTGGGTGATCAAGCTCTTACCTTTACAAGTTAGAGTTGCTCCTATGATATCTTGATTCAGTTATTTGTGCCCCTTGTCTATCAATCAACTGAATCTGTCGGTGATTTTACAAAGAAAAGAGGGTTTGATCTTTTCCTATGGATACATATCTTCCTAAACCTGTCCCTCTACCCAATAAGCTCGACATGGAAATTAAGGAAAAGTAGATGAAGTTACTACCTGAAAGTGCGGGCTATTCAAGCAACGGGCTATCTGTTGGAATAATGGAACCACACAACGTTGAAACTCAGGAGGCTGAGTAGCTTCTAGTACTTCTTCCAACTCACTGAGGAACATGACTTCCTTCGAGCTATTTGTGATTGGCCAATATTTCAGTAACCCCCTTATGACAATATCAGCAAGTTTGCAGTCTTTCTCAACAAATTGTACTATGCAGTAAGACAGCTGCTGATGGTACATTTGTAAGCACCTGGGTTTGTGCAGAGGAATCAATGCCCTAACAAGAAAGAGTTTGTGTTCCTCCTTTAGTGGCAAAGCAAATCCGTTGATGATGCTGCCTAAAATCTCCAGAAGTTCAGCTATTCCATTATGCTTCTCGGTCTCAAAAATAAACTGATAAAATATGTTGTTTATAGCCTTCCTAATATAAGGCCGATGTACCATAAACTTCCCATAGATACGATGCAAGATTGTCTTCAGGTATTCTCTTTCTCGAGGATCTTCTGAGTCAAAGAGATCTAGCAGCTTCAAAACAAACGAGTGATCAATATAACGTTTAGCCAATTTTGCATCTGTTTCTGGAGAGGCAACAAATCTCAAAAAGAGCTCATAGACAATCTGCAAATGGGGCCAGGCTGCGTCCATCAAAGGCTCGTCGTCTTCAACATCAAACCCTTCAATGACTTTGTTTTCTCGTGCTTGTGCAGAAAAAGACCTAAATAAGTTCAATGTAACCATTTTTACAAGTTCCTGCATTAGAGTCTCCGAAAACTTTGAGTTTGCTGAAGAAACATAATCCACCAGTTCTAACAACGTTTGACGCTTCACCTCTTTCTCTTTGAGATTCTTTGTTGGGTCAGTAAAGTCAAATATAACACCACACATTTGAAGCTTTCTAATGAACAAGTATTGCTTCTCTGAGCTTGGAACGTCTTTGAAACTTGGCAATGCCTCGTAAGATGTCATTGATATGCCATTCATCTTGGAGTCCTGACCTTTAGATGTTTTATTTGGCTGATTCTGATTTGTGTTAGGAATACCATGGGAGGCAGGATTAGATACATGATTGGGCTTCCCAGCCCTGTTACTAGCCAGGTCACCCTTTTTTACACTGGTCGATGCAATAGAACCTGCAGTATCACCTCCCCTATGATCTCGATGCTCAGACGACTTGGATGATTTCCGCGGAATTTTACTTAAAATTTGTTTAAACATTTTTCATAAAACAGAAGGGTTCAGTCCACTAAACTTTAGTATTCAGAAGATCGGGAGTTGTTCCAAAACAAAGTTCAGAAGGAGTAGCAACAAAACGAAACCCGAGTGCATCAAACGTATGCCAATTAGTCTTCCAACACGAACCTAATCATCCAGTAAATCCAAACAGAAGCTTCTTATATGTCTGTCATCCAGAATGCAGACTAGAACCACCAACTGCAAGGAAAAAACTCAACCTTTGCGCCTCTAAAATACAGACTAACCACTTGGCTAACCTGCTAACACCAACAAAGGAGAAAGAAATTTGAAACTTGAGGTTTGAATCAAACCCTAACAATTTGCATAATACCCTTCTTCAAACGCAAATTGGCAGGCACTATATTCGAACAATCGAGTTTATAACCTAAATTCCAGACCCTCATTATTTGCAAATGTACCGACAAATCACAGATCAAAACCGGGAAGAAAAAAAATGATATCTTTCGACAACCACGCATTCCCCCAAACAAATAAACAAACAGGAAGACGAACGCAAACAAGCAAGGAGTGTTTTCGCCACATTTTGGTGATCTAACAACTAATACAACCCAAAATTAAAACCATTCTGTACCAATCTGATGGGAAATCATGGGTACAAACACAGCCCAACAGAAATTAATCATCAAAAATCCAAAATCAAGGGGGCGAAGAGAAAAAAATGCCAAAATCGGTACATGCACAGGGATTAAGGGTTCCAAAGAGAGGCTATTTAAACATAAAAAGACGAAAAAAACAGAAAAATTAAGATGGCGAAGGAGAAAAAGAAAAGTGGGGGTAAGAGGAAACTTACAGGCGAGTAGAGGAGAAGGAGAAGGAGAAGGAAACGTTCTGGGATGTGGTTGTTGTTGAATGGTTTGTGGAGAATTCACTCAATTCATTCATTCATTCAAGCTAGTGGTTGTCTCTTGTGAGTCAGGAATTTCATCCCCCTTTCGATAATACGATTTCAAAGTTCCCAAAAATAAAAACCCTAGAATAAAACAAAAGGAAGTCTTATTTTTGTTTATTTTTTTAAATTCGGATCGATTTCATGTTATTGAAATAGGTCAACCGAATCTCTCTGGTGGTAATACAACCACCATAATAAGGAAAAAGTCAAACAAATAAAATTTTCTGAATGACATAGGCAAAGTATTAAAATAAGTTAAGTTTGGGTATTAGATTATGTAAATTATTCAAATTAGGAATCTGAATCAAATAAAAAAAAATAACTAAACTCAAAACAACACACACTTTAAAAATTATTGATAATAATATTATATACACAACGCTCAAATTCACAACGACCAATAAAACTCACAAGGTGTCGCGTCTATTTTGATGATGGCGTTGGTAGGGTTGTGCATAGACCGGACGAGACCGGAACGTAACGGTCCGGTTCCGGGTTGGACTGGTTTGTACATGAATTGTGCAATTTTGAATACTGCGGACCGGACTGGTTTGTACCTAAATTGTGCAATTATGATGAGGTTTTCCGGTCAAAAACCAGACCCGGAATGGACCGGATCGGACCGAACTGAACCGGACCGGACCAGAAATTCGTAGTTTACGGTCCAAAAACCGGACCGGACCGTAACCCGGATTTTCAAAAAAAAAAATGGACCGTATACCGGACCGTAAATTCCGGTCCGATTTTGCATAGCCCTAGGGCCCTAGGCGTCGGCGTCCAAAATATTTTTTATTTTAAATTTTTTCAAAAAAAACATTTTTGCTGGTTTCGGATTTTTTCCCTTTTTTCAAAATAAAAATAAACAAATTTGTAGTTAAAAATTCCAGAAAAATACATAAATTTTTATTGATTTTTGTAGGAAAAAAATTATTTTCAAATTTTTCAAAATAAAATCAAAATGAAGAACTAAAAAACAAATCGATTTTTTTAAAATAATCATATAAGATTAACTTAATTAGGTTTTTTAAAATATTAAAACAATTTTAATTTAATTATTTGATAAATAAAATTCATATCACAAACCTTTTTTAAATAAATTTTTCTCTACCAACCCTTTTTATTTTCATAATCTTGGATGTATGAACATCTGAACCACTTGTTTAGGTCAATTGATTATGTATTGTTTATCTAGAGTTTATGTCATCTATATTGTTGCAACAATGTCAATATCTTCATAATTGCTTAGAAAAAATTCAATCATCCTATTCATTTGGTGAGGTGAATCTTGCCACAAGATTTGCGTTCAACTACAATTTTAATTTCATTGACAAAATCATCTCTATCACTTAACATGTTAACTTATTTTGTAGTATAGGTTCATTGTTCAGTTTAAAATTTTAGGCCACGATTTCCCCCAATATCTTATATTTCTCAACCGATGTGCAATTGAATATCACCGGTTATAATTTTTGATGAAACTTCATTGTTTTATCTTCATAGTTTGATGTACTTCTCTCGATTTATCTCTTTATATTTTCACATGGATCTTTTGTAACTATTAAGGTAAGTGGATTGAGTGTACTAAAGACAAAAGGTTCTTCATATCGAAAGAAGAAAAAAAAATTGTTTGTGTTTGGCAGCAGCTTATTGAAGCTTACGGGAGTTGATGCTTTTGCTGTACAAAATTGAGCTAGCGTTTGGGAGTGCAAGATGAAGGAAGATGAACCAGCTTATCGCAACTTATGAAAGCTGAAGAAAGTGTTCTTCCATCAGCAACCTCAATCAAGCTTATAGTAGCTTAAGGTAGATGAACTATTTTTTTTTGCCGCAAAATTCCTTGGAAGGGCCTTACAATTTTATTTATATTTTGCTCAACAAAGGCACAAATCTGGACATTCATCCATTCAAGAAGAAAGATCGAGATGAAGAACAAACTCAAAAAATTGCCTTCAAACCAATTATGGTCATCCTCGAACTTGAGATATCCATTGCAACAATGGATAAATGGTCCAAGCAAATTCTCGAACTAGATTCCTCGCAGCCGCGAACATTGGGCAAATTTTTAAACCATATATTTTGGTCGGGTAGTTACACCCAAAATTCTTCGGATAGGATTCGGTCAAGATATATATATATATATATATATATATATATATATATATATATATATATATATATATATATATATATATATATATATATATATATCTATATATATATTAGTTTGCAATTGTGAAAAGTTTTCATAGTTTTTATAAGACTAGAAAAAAAATCCTATTGTGTTTGGAAACAAATATTTTATGATGACTATTTTGCAACAATATAAATATTGGTTTGTAGTTATAATTTACATGAGACTTCATGTGAGTGACAATGGAGATATTCGTTTGGAATAAGGTAAATATTTCTCTGCTAACAGTGAAATAAATTCAACATACAGTCACCAACTCGGATAAAGAGGAATGATTGAATAGAACATCAAACAACGTATCTTCATTCAAGGAAGCAAGCTCTTGAACAACTATCTAACTTACTAGCAGAGCTTTGTAATCCTTTGATTTAGCTAGGTTTCCGTTGCTGCCGCTGCCTCTTCTACGCGTTTCCATGTAGCCTCTTGCTTTGCTCTCACCTCCTGCTCCTTCGCTTCATCCTCCTCAAACTTACGCAAGCACTCCCCGAACAAATCTGCATCCACGTCTGCGAAAATCTTTCGCACGTTGATTGTCAAGTTCTTCACAGCTTGGTTCCAATGACCACGCATATTCCTCTCTAACGCAGGAAAGATTATGGGTAATATAACTTTCCGACTTTCTCTTATCAAGTTGTCAATGTGATCATTGTTCCACATATACAATGAACGCTCTGCTACCTGTAAAACCAAAGAAATAGAAGACATATATTTTTGCTGGTGTATGATACTTTAAAAGCTCAAGCACATGCTGGTTTGGAGTAATCATCAAACAACCAAAGAAAATGCAGTAAGGCCTTGTTTGAATTTCATGTTTTATAAAACAATCGTGCAGTATCAGGCTTTAAAACTATGCACTATTTGGTATAAAATGCAGTGTAAATAGTAACGTATAGTTTACAAGTGGTATGTCTGCATCCAAGCACCACTTTTACATGGCATGTATTATTCAGAGCTTGTTCACTAATAATTGTAGCTTGGTTATAACAGAAGAGCTTTTACTGAAACAATCATCTTATAAAAAAGGTTTCTTTCTGCATATTTGAGTTTTATATTTGCCCATAATTTATTCAGAGATTGGTCACTGATCCATGTAGCTTTCTTTTGAGTTTATATTTGCCCATAATCTTTTTCCTACAGTTTCCCTGCCCTTTTTCTGTTCAGTTCCAACTTCCAAGCTCTAATCCCTCAAGTTGATATCTATTCTCTACATCATAAAAGTATAAAACTACTAGATCAATCTTCTCTGAAACCAATGAAAACAATTAAAAGTAGCAACTGAAACCAGCTAAAGTAAGGCAAGGATGGGAACAAAATGCAGGTTGAAGATATTAAATATAATTATATTATCAACCATCTCGTTTTAGTTATATCACCAGGTCAAAGAAGGGATAGTGAGTAGAAATAAAATTTGAGTTGTGTGATGCAAAAGCACTCTAGCCATTAGATAATTAAGAGATGTGTAAGGCAATCACCTGGAAATGGGAACTGCTTATGCAGCGTGCAATACGGTGAAATAAGGGTACCATACACCTTTGAAACTCAGGCTGCTGAGTTGCTTCCAACACTTCTTCAAGCTCAGTGATAAACATAACCTCCTTAGAGCTATTTGTGATAGGCCAAAACTTGAGTAAACCTCTTATCATAGTATCGGCAAGCTTGGTATCTTTCTCTACAAACTGGGTGACACAGTATGACAACTGTTGATGGTACACAACTATGCACTTCGGTTTGTGAAGGGGAATTAGGACACGGACAAGGAATGATTTATGCTCCTCCTTGAGAGGTAGAGCAAACCCATTTATAATGCTGCCCAAAACCTCTAAAAGTTCAGCAATGCCATTAAACTTTTCAGTTTCATAAACAAAACCATAAAAGATGTTATTGATTGATTTCCTAATGAAGGGACGGTGTACCATAAACTTCCCATATATGCGATGGAGGATAGTCTTCAAGTATCCCCTCTCTCTAGGATCTTCTGAATCAAAAAGATCCAACAGCCTGATCAGAAAACTGTGATCGATGTATCTCTTAGCAAGTTTCGTATCCATCTCAGATGATGCCACAAACCTCAGAAATAACTCATACACTATCTGCAAATGAGGCCATGCAGGATCCATAGACGGTTCATCCTCTTCCACATCATAAGCTTCTGAAGCCTTGTTTTCCCGGGACTGGGAAGTAAGTGGTCTAAACAAGTTTGTTGACACCATTTTCAGGATCTCTTGCATTACAACTTCTGTGAATTTCCCTTTAGCAAAACTAAGATAATCCGCAAGTTCAAGTAATGTCTGCCGCTTCATCTCCTTCTCTTTCAAGTTCTTTGTGGTGTCGGAGAAATCAAAAACAATGCAACACATATTGAGCTTTTTTATGAACAAATTTTGCTTTTCCGAGTTTGGAACCTCCCGAAAAGTAGGTAGTGCCTCAAAGGAGTCCACATCGAAGCTCTTGCTAGATCTTTCCACCACTTGAGAAGCTTTATTCCCGTTGCTAAATCCAAGACCTGGCGATGAATTATGACCCATAAAGCCAGCATCCTTCCCATTATCCAACTTATAACTGCCTACATCATTGCTCCTTGAGCCATTGGAATTGCCCAATGAAGCAGCATCTTGACCATCAACAGAAGCCTTAGATGACTTCTTAGGAAGCCGACCAATAAATTGCTTTATCATTCAAACCAAAAAAACAACCCGGGACTTCAAAATTTTACACTAAGGACCCCATAACTCGTTCAGAATTGCACTCTAGCACTCTAGAACACCACAGACCTGAGCAACTCAACCAAACAAAGAAGCTTCCAATAACAATATCAAGCCTTTGTCATCAGCACGAGATCCAAAAACTAAAGCTTCACTTTTGGGATTAGACCATGAAACCAAAAACGTCACTCGTTTGAATTCGAAATAGCAGTCACACAGATCAGGCAAACATCAACTAGGCCGTTCTGGAGATTGATAATCAACTTTAAATTCCAAATTCCTCTTACATCCCGGATTCGGAAATAAGTGTCAAAACCAACATATTAACCCTTGCAAATCAACAACACCCAAAATTGGCGATCAATACACCTGAGTCAACTATCGACAAGATTCGGAAGTGATCTAAAACAACAAAAGAAGAACTTCTGTCACGAAATAATACCTTAATCAGAGAAAAAAAACATAACAGGACGAGGAACCGCAATAATACTCAAACAAAGGAAAGAGAACAACCTTTCCATAGCTAAAGAAGAGTGTGAGCTCGAGTTGATCCGAGGAAGATGAGTTGCTTTTATTCGATTCAGGTAGAGGAAGAGGACAGATAAACATGCAGAAGAAGGCCCCTTGGATGCTTCCGCGACGATCAGAAAATCCTCTCTCCCTCCTCTCTCCCTCTGGTGTGCAAAGAATAAAATATAGATCCCAGACGAGGAAGAATCATATTAGGATAAAAACAGTTTTTTTTCGGGGATTTTTTTTATTTTCTTTTATATTTTCAAAATTACTTCCCATAAAGGATAAACTTTACTTAGTATTTCTTTTTCCTTTCAAGAGATTACGGATTATTTTTGCTCAAAAGATGACACCAGTTTTGCCTTCACCGCCCCCGCGATGAAGAAGGCTGCCCCTACGGCTGAGGTAATCCGCCCCTGCGGATGAAGACAGATCGTTCCCGATCTTTCTTCCGTTCTTTTTATCTTACTTCCATAAATTGAATATCCGATATTCTCTCCTATGGGCCGGTTATCTAATCTTCTTTCTAAACCCTATACGCCTTTTCGTCTATCTTTCCAGCCCGTTCTTATATATTCCTTCATTTCCTCCTTTTTCCCGTTTCTTGCTATCGTCTTCAACCCTTGAGAGTTGCAGCATTTCCCTTGCTTCCTACGACCTTACTGAACGTGTAAGTTTATCCTTTCTGGTTTCTTCGTCACGTTCTTATAGTTGCTTCATGTCTTCTCCTTCCGTTTTGTTTTCTTCTTCGTTCTTCCCTTTTCTTCTTCTCCAAGAATCAAGTTTGATCCTTGATTCTTATGGAGTGTTCCGTTGTTGATCCCTTGATGTTCACAGGCTCCCTTGGTTGAATTGTGACGTGGTTGTGCTTTGAGAAGAGCAAACTTTGGCCTTTGTTGCGTTCCTTGCTGTCGAAGGAGTCGACAGTGCGTCTGCACTACAAACCACCCCTGCGCCTGCACCTACCTACGCCTGCGGCCATCCGCCCATGCGCCTCGTCCAGCCGCCCCTGCGGTTTCCTCTGCAGTAACTACCGTTCTTGTGAGTTACTTCCTTCCTTGCTTTCCTCGTTCCTTTCCTTACATCTTTTGGATGTTGTTTACCTCCTGTGAGTGCTATAAGACTAGAGTTGAGCCCTTAGCATGTGTAGATCTCTTAGAGACCTTTGAGACTAGAAGTTATAGACTTCTAGCAACCGTTTCGTTCCTGATTCGTGATACTTGTGTGAACAGGCTTTCCTTGCTCCGTTCCTAAGGAAAACTGAGCTATTCCTGAGTTGTTGTTGAGCTTTGAGTTACCTTTGAGTGAGGTAAGTTCCTTGGACTTACTTAGTTTCATTCCGCGTATTAGTTGGATTGTATTGGCTTGTTTGTGTTGTTTATCATGTTATAACGGATAACCGGACTAGGATTCACCCTTTATAACCTTAACTGGCCTAAGTGCATTATAACCGGGCGGTGACCACTTGTTTAGTTCTTCAAGAGACTAGAATGTGCTCTTGTAACCCAGACCCGTAGGTAACGGATAGTACTGATATATTCTTATTGGTAGACGGAAGCGGAGGCGAGTTTCGAAAGAATTCTCGTGTGACAAAAGAAGTTGAATTAGTAATGAATAACCTTAATGAAAGATAATAACCGGTTGAGTGAAAGCATGCTATATGTTTACGTTACCTTATGTGTGTTTGTGCCTTTACGCTCTTTCTTCTACCTATAATATTAGCTAACGGCTCATACCGTCGTTGTAGATGTTGTTACGCTAGAAAGGTATAGCACAAAAGTCTTACAATTTATAACTCGATATATTCTCCTAACTCCTAGTGAACCCACAATGTATGGGCCGTTTAATAGCAAAAATAGTATTCTGAGGTCGACCACGAACACTAAGGTGAAATCAAATTAAACAAGTGATCATGGATAGTGCAAATCTAGTCTAAGAAAAGAGAAAGAAATAAAGAAATGAAAATCATGATGTTTTTGGTTGGGTTTTTTTTGGTGATCAAGCAAAGATCATCAATCATGCAAGATTATAAATCAAACAAACAACTCAAACTAGCAACACAAACAAGCAACACAAGAACAATATATGTAATCAAAGAGAGAAAAGTTGATTCTAGGGATTCAGACTTCCGGTTATGGCATTGGACTCAAGCTTCTAATCAACCTTGGACAAGCTGCAGTATGTTGGGAAAGGGTGTTTCTCCAATGGGATCAGTCACCGGGTAGGTCTCATGGTCCACTAATCCCGCACCTAAGGTCCTATTACCTGTAAGTCTCTAGGAGCCTAAGGACAAGAATTCTACATGTTCACTCCAAACGGTGTGTGCAAGCTTTAAATTTATAACCCTAGATGTAAGCTTAAAACAAGGATGTGAACCCGCAGTGTACGGGTCAATCGTAGTAAAAAGTAAGGAATTCCAGGGGTCGATCACAGGGACTCAGTGAAACAAAGTCCAGTTACGGTATGCTTATGTAAATACTAACCACAAGAGCAATTAACACAATCAAAGATGAATAAGAAGTCAATAAAGGAAACATGCAATTCTAGGGATTAAAGCATCTGGTTGTGGTTCCAACTCAAGATCTAAAGATAAGCGGACAAAGCTGAGATTTTTGCATGGGGAAGGTGTTTCTAAAGTGGAATAGATCACCGGGTAAGTCTCACTACTCACTAATCCAAAACCGTAACTCCTATTACCGGGTAAGTCTCAAGGAATCAAGATAAAGAATTGTAACCTCAAACTAACACACCATCTAAGGGAATAGAATCAACCTTTACCGGGTAAGTCTCAGGCTAACTCACAAAGATGGGACGAAAGCACACTCAAACCCCAATAAAGGATAAACCTTTATTACCTACATTTATGATCGTTGGTACACAAACTAAGGAATCACCGGGTAAGTCTCATCCTAAGCTTTCATTGAACCAGGAAAGGTGTAATAAGAATAGGATTCGGCAAACTCTAACACTTAACTCTCAATTTCGGATCAGATAAGTCACCTCGGTCAGCCAAATTCCACCCCGGCCGAGATGTTCATCGACTGAGCGAGATGCTTAGGGTTAAGGTTAAAGGCTCGAACTTTCAGGGTCCTACTGAAATCTAAGATTATTCTATCATTGTTTTTCCCACAACTTTCAACCAATCACCCTAGAATCACACAAGGAAGTTAGCCACTCATCATCATCATGAAAGTATTAATCAAATATATGGTAAGAAGGTGAATATTTGAACAAGAAGAATTTAATGAAAAGACTTCAATAACTGAATCAAATATCACAACAAAGCGTTCCTTGGATATAAATCCAACAAGCAAGACAACAAGGAAGAGAATATAAGGTAATCTTACAAGAAAACCTTCCAAAAGTTATAAAAGCTACAATTTTCAATCTTCCTTCAACCTTCAAAAAGGTTCTTCAATTCTCCCAACTGGAGTATGGCTGCAGCGGTGTATAAACCCTGATCGGTGGTATAGCGTCCTCTTAGATTTGTGGAAATCCATCCCTTTTTATAGGAAAATTACTCTCCAAAGATAAGATATCTTAGAAAGATCTCTTCCCATAAAAATAGATAAAATATAAGATCTAGTATATCTTCTTCCTTCCAGGAGCCAAGCCCAAAAATATAAGATCTCTTTCCAAAGATAAAAGATCTCAGCCAAGAATAAAATATTCTCGCCGCGTCCTAGGTATTCGCCTCGGTCGAGTCGACTTCCCTGGATCACCTCGGTCGAGATGAATCTGTGGTCAACCGAGGTGAGTCACAACTGAATGTGAAATCTCTCAAAACTGGTCCAAAGTGAATCTTTAATCCATGGCTATGCTTCCTGGATGGTTCCTTACGTTCCTCAATGTAGCTCCAATGACTCCATAGCTCATTTTGCTCCTTTTTTATGCAAAACGCGCCATTTTACTTACGATTACAACAAAACTAGGTGTAGACCTCGATTCCCGCAAAGGTAGATAAAATGGTAATATAATCACATAATATACATACAAACATGCAGATTATGAAAGATAAAACCTCTCCTTACCGGGTAAGTCTCGGGAAGGTAAGTCCTAAGCAATAATCCTAGCACACTCGGTCCAATAGCGGCTTGTGAGGCTCACTACTACCTAGAGTTTGTCATCTTTGATGTCTAAGGTCGGGAATTACCGGGTGAGTCTCTCCCCTAACTTAAATTGATAGCATTAGGTCACCCTAAGCTAGATAAGGCTTAATAAACACTAGGATTTCAAAATTCTAACATCCTAACATTCAGATTTATCAATACAAGCAAAACAGAGCAAACCACGGGCTGATCATACTAAACCACGGCTGTGGTTCTTGAGGAACAAACCGTGATTTCTATCGGGGTTAGGTTTCGAGCAAGCAAGTCATCCAAATATACATTCAAGTCTATTCTATCATAGTCCAAGCCATAACCATCATTCCATCACCCTAGAATCACAACTACTTAGCCAACAAAAAGCATTTTAAGATCCAAACTCATCATACAAGCATTCATGACTTCCATAACAAGAAAATAAAATAAAAGTAAAGAGAAACAAGTAGTCTTAGCTGAATATGAGATTAAACAAGACTTACAACCCTTCAAACACAGCTCCAAAACGTTCCTTACAATCCTTCCAAATGTTCTCAACAAGAGTCACTCAAAAATCACTCAAAAGTTCACTCTAAATCTCCATCTTGATGTGTTGTTCTTCCTCCAAAAATGATAGTGTTTTTCTTCTCCTCCAAGAATTCCCAATATGGATAATGATGGATTGTGTGGGAGTCCTCTCAACAGCTGGCCTGCAGGACCACTTATATTCTCCACCAAGAGCAAGGGATGGACAAAGAGATCATGGGACACGTGTCAAAGCTGTCCAGACAAAATCACGGTCGAGAATTTCCTCTGGGCCATGGTTCTCATCAGAAACTCTCCTTAGATCACCAAGTCATGAGTTGGTGCAAGGCATGCACCATCAAGGTCCTATGTGTTCTCCTTTTCTCCTAGCTTGCTCCTTAATGAGTCCGGAAGTGTGCCATCACGAGGAATGATCCTCGAATGTGTCGATTAAGTCCAAGAGCTCCCCAAAATACCTACAAAACCGACAAAAGCCCGTGTAGACGTCTATTTCGATAATATGCATGAATTAAGCGTAAACGTCACGAACTAATGACAAACCATGCATGAATAACGGAAAAAACTATCTAAAAGAATGCCTAAACTAACGTCATAAATCGTGTCATCAGATGTTCCGCAGGTTCAAGATGATGCTGAGTGATCCGGATGGTGTGGTCAGCCAGGGTTCTCGTACATTATAGGACGGGATCGGATTTATGTTTCTTTTGTTGTTTCCCTTTTGTTTTGAACTCCGTTGCGAATCTTTTCCCCTTTGTTTTGTTTAAACCTTTGGTTTTATATTGAGTTTTGGTTTTCATTCGTCTGTGCCTTGTGTAAGATCCATTTGTTGTTGCTACTCTGAGGGTCGGGACCCATTGTGCGGTCCTAGCCCGTAGCGCTTCGAGTTCCCAGAACTTGGGGTGTTACAATATGGTATCAGAGCTCTAGGTTGGCAACAATGGCACTCGAAATCTTCTAAAGGTCGGATGGATAAATAAATAGAACTCGCAAGGTGTCTAACGTTTCCAAAAAGGGGTTTTGTTTTCAAACCGTTGGTCTGGGATAGATGTACGGGCGACCACCACTACTTCCGCGGATCTCAGCAGTGTACTTTCTTTTATGTTGGCCTTTATATGTGCTTTTCTTGGATTTGTGCTTTAGCTGTAGCGTGGCCTTATATCTATATATATATAGTCTTATATATCTATCCTTATAGCAGATGACGCGTACTAGAGCTACATCTGTTATGGGGCGATGAAGGGGTCGACCACCACTTCCACCTGTCGTCCGTAGACGAGGACGTGCAGGAAGACCTCCACTAGCTAGAGGTCGGGGCCAAGCCCCAGTTGTTGATCCGCCTATCGCTGAGGCGTTTGCTGAATGTTGAGCGCATGATAATAGAAAAGTGCCATCTTCTGTTCTCGTTGAAGATGGATGACAATATATCCAAAATAATTGAGGAAGATCGTGGCTGGAATTTCTTCCTTAACGGTTATTATAATCAATTAGCCCATTTAATTTTGGAAATTAATAATTGTAAATAGGAGAGAGAAATATCATGGGATCTTAATTTACTTTATTATTAAATCTTTTCTTTTCATAATTTAGGGGCCTAGTTTGTCAACTAAAACACATAAGTTTCTACTTTGTACACAATAATGCATAAACTACCTACTTAACCATTTTACCCTTCATAATATTGCTTTTGGATGTTGTTAAGTTCTAGTCTTGTATTTGTTTGTTCACTATCTGTTTGATATCATTAATTCCTTGATTATAACAAATGCATTGGTTTCTCATGTACCATATGTTCCACCATATGACGGTCAATGTTCTACACATGCATCAAAAGACGCTGAGCCCTCGGCAAAAGACATATTAGATGATGCAAAGGTGACTGAGTTAGCTGGTGACTCAAGTGAGGTATGTGATCAACTAACATGCTATTTTACTATACATTATATTAAATATTATGAATCATTGTATGCGTATTTTATTTAATAATGAATAAAATTTTTATGACATGAAAAATGTGCTCAACAAGTTGTTAAAGTTGATGAATCAGTTCGCAGGGTTTGTCTAAGGGTTCTAAGGGACAGTAAATACATGCGAACACCATACAGGAGAAATGTCAAACTCCCGAAATAACCTAATATGAGCATGCTGCAACCGAAAGAGCGACAAAAATTGTATAACTAGTTGAAGAACAAGGGTGATAAAGGATCGATTAGAGGATATGTGAACAACATATCTCGAGATTCAATCTAGGAAATTTTGCAACCCACTGGCTGGATTAAAGATAAGGTATGCATTTGAAGTCAATTATTTGAATTTGATACATAATGATAAATTATGTAGCACATATATTATTTATGTATTTGTATATTGCAGGCAATAGATGAATTAATGATGCATCTGCGCAAAGAAATTGTTCAGATACCGGATAGGTTCTCCAAAGTAGTTGTGATTTCCACTATTTGGTCGAGGGCGTACAACCGTACAACATACACCAAATATACGGAGACGTCTAATGGAAATCCAGAGTTCAACAAAGCAATGTATACTGTTATATCAGGGGACAGTCCACAGATGTTTCGGAAGCCTTTGTACGATGTTGATGCCATCTATTCCCCTTACAACATTATGGACTCACACTGGATTGCACTGGAAATCGATCTACGTCAATGATGTATTTATGTATATGATCCCATGGTCATGTACGTAAAAGATGATAAATTGCAAAGTCTATTGGAATCATTCGTTGTCATGTTTTCACATGTCCTTAGAGCACATGGTAAGCACTCACACCTTGGAGACAAATTGAAGACTGCATTTAAGGTGGTTCGGAAGACAGGACAGAACATTAATGCCGATGGGTATGTCAATTAAATTAAAAATAAGTACATACGCCTTATGTTGCATACTGTTACTTATATTCAATTTTTATGTACAGGGGCAGTTGTGGCATCTTCACTGTTAAGTACATACAATACTTAGCATCCGGCCATACTGACCTTAATGTTATATGTGACAACTTTGTTCAAGCATGTAGGGAGAAATTGACTAATGTTGTTTTCACAAAGGACTAGATTGGGTGGTTCGATGAGATGTGATCAACATTTACTGAATCAATGAATTATGTAATAGATACCTTTGGACATAATTTATGCTTTTGGTTTGTGTACTGAATGTAGATTTCGAATTGAATTTAAGTTGCATATGTATTAAAATTTGGATTATGAATTAACTATTAGTACAACAACTATATTCAGTGTCTAGTACATTTATTTTATAGTACATATGGATGAATACATAAAATTATATACACACACGACGGGTTAATAACTGTACCTATATTTCATATTTATGTACACAAATATAAGTTGAATATCTATGTGTACATACTTATAGACGACTACTTATAATTATGTGATATATGTGACGCCTTTGTTCAAGCATATAAGTCAAATTGTAATGCATTTTTAGATAATTTATACTGATAATTACAGCTATATGTATACAACTATATGTATGCACACATTATTAAATCATACTTATAGACGACTACTTATAATTATGTGCTACACTGATAATTACATCATAAACAAACTATTAGTACTACAGCTATGTGTGTACACACATTAACAACATATTTACATAAACATTTACACATATTTTATATTCAAATACCTATGTACACATAAATTAACAATATTGACCATAAAAGTATAGTACACATGTACATATTTACACTCATACATGACATAGCTATACAAACTTGGTACAATTGAATATATGTACCATTATGTAAACAAATAGGTATTCTGTAAGGATATTAGCATATGTTGAACTGATAAGTGATGATATCTTCATATGTATGCATGATGTATAAAATGCATAACACTATAAATATTATATATAGAGACAAATGTATGTATAATATATAAATATCATGTGCCAAAGGGTAAATATTAAGAGGTCCAAATACATTGAAAACGGATAAGCACTTGAATTGCATACATATACTACTTTGGCTGATTTAAACAAGTCTTCTTATTGTGTCCACTAAAGCCACAACAACTGCATTTCCTCCGATGTTTTTGTTCCCATGAAGCCCGTATTCTACATTTTGGAAATCTTCCACATCTCTTACACTTCAAGGGTGGCTCACATATAATATGTGACACGCATTTGGATATGTCCCATTCTGATTTGTTTGGTATGGTATAAATAATCTCTGAATATGCAGCACACCAACTTTTTGTGAAATAATACCTACTAACAAGAAAAGATGGCCTCATACCTACATGCTTTTCTGCAGCCACAACGTGTATGCACGGTATCTCTACAACATCAAATTCTTTACACGCACAAGTCATCATTTACAAGCTAACGATGACATTCTCATCCCCCTTTTTCACTTCGAAATCCAACTTGTATGCATCTAGGACATAAACAAAATAACATCCAACCTCATCAAACCTCTTTTGTACAACATCTTCAATATTTGGTGTCGATACATCTAAACAAGCTTGAGACTTCTGGCGGCGTTCAACAAACCACCTAGACATGAATTGTCTTATTTCATCTAGCATTGATAAAACTGGATATTCCCTTCCTTCTTTCATTACTGCATTTACACACTCGGCGGTGTTGCTCGTCATTATATTGTACCTCTTCACAGGATAGAGCGAACGTGCCTAAGTTGATATCCCATCTCAATAAGCATTTCTCCAACCTTTGGTTTCTCCTGTATTTGTACAAATGTTGCAATATGACAAAGTTAATGGACATTGGAAATACATTAGATTAATAACTTATGTAAAGCTATATAATTTACCAACGTTATTTGATTGAGTATCTCCATGCACTCAGCTTCCCTACATTTCTTGGCACCTTCAATAAATATCTGGAGAATTCTGTTTGATCTTGTTTTCTTCCTGAGATTGTCCTTCAAATGTCAAATGCAGTATCCATGGAATGTCAACTCATAGTTACTTGATATACCCTTCTTAATCGAAGTATGTCGATCAGACACAAATACAAGTTCATTGCTGTCTGGTACGATATGTCTCATATTTTTAAATAAAAAATCTCAAGATGCGTCGTTTTCACTATCAACAATTCCAAATGCAATGGGGTAAATTTGATGATTTGCATCATATGCTGTTGCAACAAGCATAACTCCTTCATATTTCCCACTGAGATGTGTGCCATCAATAGTTATAACCTAACAACAAATAAGACGGTAGACAATAAAACACTAAATTAAGGCTGTAATTAATGTATTCATGATGGACTTATGTACACAAATCAAACGAAATATGTATCATACCTTTCACATAGCATCAAATCCCCTAATGGATTGTCCAAAATCAACAAAAACATACTTGAAACGATTGTCATCGTCAAGTATTAGACCAACATATGTACCTTTGTTCACTTCTTCTAACATATACAAATACGCCGGAATTGAGCTGTAATTTCCTCCGATGTTCCTCTAATCATGTCTTTCACAGCTTCTTGCGCCTTCCAACATTTCCAATAACTAGCATCTATGCGGTGCAAACTTTTCATAACAGTGACAATTTGATTTACAAAAGGTAGTTTCTTTGAGCTAGCAAACCTACACAAACACGTAATAACATGTCAGTACACATTTTCATAAATTTGTACATAAATATAAATATACAGATGTGACATTTGAATTTGTACATTGATTTAACTTTCTCAACCATGACGTGATATGAAGCGCCCCTGTTTCCAGCCCTCCTTACGTGATAGGAACAAGTGTGCGTTAACATAAACCTTGTCGTCGTGAAGTAACTTGATTCACCAAGTCTAGTGAATCGAACCCTCCAATTACATGAATCATCAATACACAGGGCTGTTACAGCCTTCATCTTCGACTTAATAATCTTATATTATGAACATTCTGATATTGCATTGCAAGCACAATGCATTCTTCAACTCAACATTTGTACGATATGTTTTACCAACAAGTTGAAAATCATGTACATAAGGTACACAAGTATCTGAAAGAAGAACTATTGCAATATTATCATCAATTACGTCATCTTCATGCAAGGTTTCAAGATCATTTGATGCGGATATACATATTTCAAGATGAGAGCTACCAATGTCTTGACAATATGTATTATGTTCCAAATCAACATTCACTTGAAGCATAAACATTTTGTTACTTTTTTCAACATTATTTTCGCCCAACATAACCCCTAGTCCGACTATCGTAACGCATAACGGAACACTCCACATAAACTGTTGCATCCCATTTATTTGAACAAATGTGTCTAGATCTCCCCTTGTGTTAACATCAAATGGTTTCAACGAAGCATTGAACGAATTCCTGTATGCCAGTTTGATATCACACTCTGACATGCATATTCCAAATTGTAATGCAATCTTATGTATCAGACCCTCGTAAGTGCAATACTCATCAACAACTACTGGTTTGCTTGAGACTTCTCCATTATAATTCCAAATATCATTTTCAACTTCCCATTTCCCTCCGTAATAAACAGTGACGAACAAAGAAGACATTCCTATGACATAATGTACATACAAATTAGATAAACATCACATAGGCGTACCATAAATGTATAGATCAGTATGTACACATTTACAAAACAATTGTACATACAAAATTTTGTACATACTCAATGTGTACACATCATGTCATACACAATATGTAGCAGATGTATATAAATCACACACATGGTTCAAAACACATATGTACAATATTGTACCCAACAAAATGTACATATTAGTAAGACATGCATACATAATTTTATGTACATAACTAACTATCACAAACAAACAAACATAATATGTAATTCATCTATACATATTATTTAGTGGTTGAAAACACATACATATATTAATGTATCATCGAATGTGTACACAAGTTACTTTCTTCAACATGATACCGTCAATTACAAACAGTCGTCGTTTATCCAGAATATGGCTTACCATTTCGATTCAAGATTATAACTATCCACATACACATTTAAAACACTATAAGTAATTCACTCATCATATATGTACATTAATACTTTTTGAGATAACGCTTAATTTTAGAAGAATGATTCGTCCGCCATTGAAGCATATATTAGAATCTTCGAAAATCCAGAAAATATACTTACACACATAAGGCTTACCGAATTACGATAGACGATGATACTAAAACCAAAAAACAGATGCAGTAGAAGTTCACAATCGCACAAACGTTTACCCAATAAATGGCAATAACCTTCATCCTTTGATTTTGTTGAAAATGGAGAACCGTATCTCGTCCAAAATAGATCCTAATTATAAATGATCGTGGCTGATAATGTTTATTAAACAGTTATTTCCTTCAACTACCTACTTTGTACACAAGGATGCAAAATGTGCCTACTTAACCATTTTACCCTTTCAAAATCTATATGGTAACAACGACCGTCTTTGCTCCCTTCATTCCCCTTCTTTCTACTTCAAATTCTTGCCCTATTCTGGATAATTTCATACCATAAATATTTTAATACTCAACTCCTCTCAATTTGTCTATATTCTGTTTTGTTGGTTCCTCCTTCCAAATATAGTTGCATTCTTGTGATTCTTTGAAAAACCCTACGAAATTCATACATTCAGGTGAGTTATTTCGAAATTCTATCAAGAGTCCCCGATTCCAATCACCTCTGGGCCAACATGATGACGCATGCCGATATTAATCAGAATTGCGACAAGGTTTATGATTGTGATGATGTGATTGTGGTTGGGGAGGTTTTGCCTAATCCAAAACGAGTGAGGGAGTCTTTTGTTGCTTCTAAATTCGTTACTCAGGATCTTGAAGATGACGATGATTGTATAGTGTTGGATGGGGATCCGGATAAGCCTGCAGCAGTTGAGGATTTGAATAGTGAGTCTGATGATCTGGTCATTATTGCTGAGAAGGGTCAGGTAATAAATTCTTTTTGGATGTTTTTTTGTTTGTCGAAGTTTTAACAAATTAATTGATGTTACTTGATGATAGGATACTTAAAGGTTGGGTATAGTTCATGTTTTGATCTTGATTTGAAATTTGAATGGATTATTGTATCTTTTTCATCTTGCTTCATCAGCTTATTCGATGAAGTTGTTTGTGAATGTATTGTTTCTTAGCTTGTGTTTGATGTTGATCTTTAGTCCATTCTCCTCATCATGCTCAAATTTCCCTCTTTTATGTTTATATAGCTTTGGTTGATGTCCATTGATTGCTTAGCATTGGATCAAAAAGACTAGTTTCTGCTCGTACTGACAGCAGCATAAGTAATCAGGTCTAGTTCATGATGTATACTATCATTTGCAATTGTGGATACGTCTTTAAGTCTTGCGTAATGGAAACAATAAAGTTGTTTGTTCTTATATGGAGACCTGTTGTTGCTTGATTTATGGGCGGAATATCATGTTATCAACTGTTCTCTTCTCATGTGGCTAGGAAAATATGAAGTAATTATCCAATTATTTGATCACATCATCTGTGACTTTTTTCAGATTTGGTCTAACTACCATTATCCTCTTTTCCTCTTTTACATTGGATGATGATGCAACATTTGCTTGAAAATTGGTTCAATTCCATTTTTTTATTTTGTATATTTAATTTCCATATAAATTGGCACCTACATTTTCTTTTTTATTTTTTGGACCCGGCCGTTAAATTTGGCTTGTAAGTAAGCTGTACAGATTTATCAATTAAGTATGAATAACCACCATTGAATTAGGAGGTTCTTACTTACAGTTTCTCGGCTAGATTTTGTTTGTTTTGAAGGACAATGCCCTTTAATGTTGGTGCATCAGTATGCTTCACAGTTTCCATATGGTATGTATGGATATCCTTACATATTGGTGGTGTTTCTTACAATTTCTCTACAAGATTTCCATGAGACTTTTACCTCATCGTGGAATGCCATTGCCAAGTTGTTGTATATCTTGGCAAGTTGTTAGTGAGACTTTTGAGGGACGTGGATTTTGTTGATAACCTTATTCATAAAGTTTTCCCAATTACGACTCCTAACGTTTTGTCTTCATAAGTTGAATGCTTATACACCATCTTTTTGAATTGGGGAAGACAATATTGTATAATCTGAATCTCTATTCAGTTTTCTCCTCTCCATCTATCTCTCTATTCTAATCATGTTTTCATGTGAGTACAAAGTTTATAATCATTGTTTTCCCCATTTTGCAGGTTGCCTGTCGAGATTATCCTCATCCGCGACATCTATGTGTCAGGTTTCCATTTGGTTCCACATGGCATGAAGATCATTGCAATCTTGTATGATTTCACTTCGATATTTTTGAGAATGTGATTTTGTTCCTTTTTAATCAACAAGGCTATTACTTGGTTCATTCATATCTTTGCAAAATACTAACCAAAATAGTTTTCCTTGCAGTGCCACTATTACGTGTGTGATTCACCTGCTCCTTGCAGCAACTGGGGAAATGGCAATTTGTTGATTGATCATTGTCATGCATTTGAGAAAGCAGCGTTATGGAAAGCCGAGAGGAAAAGGGCAAAACTGGATAACAACGCTTCTTTCGTTAGCTCAACCGAAAAATCATTCTGGAGAGATGTACTTGACCAAGTTCCAGCACCTTTTCCACCATTGGCTCAAAGCCCTGGTTCTTTAGTCCCATTTCCCCAACAGGCCCCAGCTTTTAGCCGGCCAATGAATATTAGAAGAATAAGACCTTCTAGTGTCTCGGTAAGACATGGATACCATTTCAATCTGCCATCCCGACCCCAAATCAATCCATGTAACAACAATTTCGAAAGGGCCAGAGTTACAACCTCAATGCTTAAGAGGCCCCAGCCTCTAAGCAGACCAGTCAATAACTCACTCAACAACTCGAGACAGGCGCAAGCGAATCAATTGGCAGGTACCTATATTGGTGGTCACAATCAACAAAATGTGGGGCACTCGAGTGAGCCAAATGTGGTTACTATCAACTCAAATTCATTTCAGAATTCTTCAACAAGTGCAAGCCAAATACCGTCAGGCATCACCATGCCTTTTCAAGGCCAAGCTTACCAAATTAGTAACCCTACCGTTTCTGCAAGTAACAACACTTATATGGATCCAAACCAGAATGGAAATATGGCTGCTCAAGTAAGTTCTACTCCATCAAACTCTAATACATTGCAACAAGATAGCCAGGTTTTTGCAGGAACTTCATATGCTCAAAACAGACAACAACCGCCGCCCTTGGTAGACGACCAATCTGATTATGGCACGAATCCTGAATTTGGGAACTATTTTAAGTTCATCAAAAGTCTACTCGATTTGGATGTTGATATCGTTGATGGCTTGGGAAAGGATTAATTCATTTGGGGGCAACTGACGTACAGGATATATGCAGATTTTCTACATACCTCAGACAAGTAGTAGTAGAAGAAATTTTAGTGTTTTAGATGCTTTTTGTATAGTTGCATTATGCTCAACACTAGCGAAGACACTCATATAAGGTCATTTTGTACATAGTATTCTACTAGTAGGAAGTAGGAACTAGGTACACTTTGTAGTGACTGTTATGCTGACTATCATAAGGTGAAATCAGAATCAGGAGGCCCAGGTGGAGATTACGGTTGGTGCAAGCTAATTTGTTCATTATTTTTTTATTGTAAATTGAGTTAAAACGTCACTATTTACCGTTATTCATTAAAGTATAGTTTGCAAATTATAATGATGAATTTGGTGATATGAAAAACTTGCTCATGATGTTACATTACCATTCAATTATATTAAATACATATTTATTAGTATACATGTATTTTTGTGTCATATAAATTTTTTCAAATATTTTGTAACCATTCAATTATATTAAAGATGAAAAACACCCAAGTTTCCATACTTGCGCCTACGGAGATAAAAAACACACCCAAGTTTCAGCAAATCTTTTTTGTAGTATACGGTTATGAACAAAGATGACATTCCTGGCACATAAAAAACAAAAAATTAAGGTACAAGAAATATTGTTAATAAATACATAATTATGCCCAACACAATTTATACATATATCTTCTCGTATTACATATACATATGTATTAATAATCAACATGTAAAATGTACACAAAACACAATGTTTTAGGTACAACAAATGCACTAGTGGAATAAATCATATATTTTATGTACATAATATGCACAAGCGTTTACATATATCATACACACAAAACACAAAATATCATATACAAGAAATATTATATTTATGTACATAATATATACAAACGAAACATACAGATGCACCAGTGCAAGGTAAATTGAATGCATACTGTACATAACTGACAATAATCAACCATGTATAAGTACATAAGCATAAACTGAAGACATAAACACAAACAATGTGTAAAGAAAAAAAAATAGTATACGTACACAATCCTATATGCGTACATAAACTGAAACAACACCATTGAAATCTCATAATTAACTCGAAAAAAATCTGGACAGTTTTAAGGCTAATGAATCTAAATTGAAGATGTACACAAGGTCACCGTTATGTTTGTTATCAAAATCATTTATGTACACTATAAAAACGACAACCACACACCATCAAAGCAGTAAACTCCGAACACCATTGAAGCATCTCAAATCTACGAAACATCAGAAAACTCAATTTCATAAACAAAAATTTACTAAAACAAGCGAGTAGAACACAATTATCGATCCATTATCCTTGTCGGATTGCTGAATGTTGAACGCATGATAATAGAAAAAAACCGTCTTCTGTTCCCGTTGAAGTTGGACGATAATATCTCCAAAATAATTGAGGAAGATCATGGCTGGAAGTTCACGAATTGGACAACAGAAAGGAATATCGGTGTATGGATTAAAATCTCATACGAGATTTTTATAAGAACATGCCGAGATTATGTAAAACTCAAAATGTGGATTTATGGATGAAATTGAAAGATAAGAAGATGAATAAAGGAATGAATGTATGAAAATATAGGAAGAAAGACTTAGCGATTAGACTTGCAAATAAACTTGACCAAATGATCAAAACCCTCAACAAGTAATCACCTTAACACTTACTTTTTTAACCTTACACAAGCCTTCTAAATAAGACAAGCACAAGAATAGATTAGTTTGACTAGTAGCATCAATCTTCAATAAGATTAACACACAATAACAATCTAACAAGGACTCACAATGATTCAATCAAATGCTCTCTCTTTTGATTGAATATGAATGAATAAAACACAAAATTCATAAGCGAAGCAACGAGTATCTCACAATACTGTAGAAATAATAAACAAATCAATCTACCTATGAATCTCGTCCCTCTATGGCTATTTATAGGAGAGATTCCTAAAAAGATAAAATAATAAAATAAAAGATAATCCTAAAAGATAGGATCAAAAACCAACAAATACCTTTATAATATTTGAGAGTTAGAAGATTTTAAACTAATAAAGATAACTATCAGTATTTTAACTGATCTTGTCGAGATTTCACTCGAGTTATCATAATAGTAGGAATCTTGGGCTCGATATGCAAGGCCGAGATTTATCAAAGGGAACCGAGATTTGTCCTTGCCATGCAATTCTCGATTCTACGAGATCCTCCAATGCTTGACTCTTGCTAACCACCTCTTCTTGAGTGTCTTCTGCTCTTGGGCTAGTGATGGTTCCATGCAATGTAGGAGATGTTAAGGATGGTCTCACATTACATAGGGGTGTTGACACAAATTGCATTGCATAGGAACTGATACTTATTGTTTTTTTAAGTTTTCTTTTGTCGGTAGACCATCTAAGTTTCCACGTAAACCTTTTTATTTTTGGCATGACATTTAGCTTCCATATCTAGGAATTGTCGTAACGGCTATGACTTTTTTTTTGATAATCTAGTAGTTGGGATTACCCCGGTGCAACCCTCTAGATTGTGAAAAGGTAGATGTGGGAATCTCATCCATTAAGACCGAGAAAGAAACCGATGAGACACACTTCATAATCAGCTTTATCCATACATCATCAAACCCCATTTTTCCTCATGCTCACCTAGTCATATGCTTTGGTCAAATCCAACTTAATTATCATATACCATGTCATCCTCGTGCAACGCTTATTCATATAATGTAAGACTTTGAAAGCCGCCAAAACATTATCCGTAATAAGCCGCCCAAGAACAAAAGCGTTTGAATGTGAGCCACCACATTTCCTAGACATACCTTCATGCGATTGACAATCACTCACAATCTTATTTAACACATTGCATAGGCTAGTTGGTCTCAAATTCTTCATTCAGGAGCGGTTTTGTACCTTGTGAATAAGAGAAATAAATGTATGATTTAAGCCCTCGTGAATAGCATCACCATGAAGAATATCATGGACAAAGTTGGTGACCTCTACCCCGACAACCGGCCAGTTATGCTAAAGACTGCAACAAACATTACATCCGGTTTGGGAGCCTTCGTTGGATGCATACTAAACAAAGCCCCCTTAACTTCATCCTTAGAAAAAGGCTAGAGAAGAAGCCGGTTATCTTCCATAGAAATGGAACAAGGAGCCTCCTAAAGGGATTCATCGACACTCCTCCACTTCATACTAACATCATCGAAATACTCAACCGCCATCCTTTCCCGACTATCACCACTCCTCCATTCCATAACAACATTATCAACCAACCTAGTAATCTTATTACGATGGTGGGGCCCGTTGGCTTTCCCAAGAAAATGCAGTATTACGATCAACCCATTTAATCTCATTCGCTCACGACCGTTGAAACCAAATCAACTCCTCCTGCCTCATGAGTTCATACTCTTGTGACTCAAGGAACCGATGGTGAGCAATCATTCTTACTTTCGTACCTTACATAATTCCTCGCGCACACCTCTCAACTTAAAAAATACATTGTCAAACGTCACTCGGTTCCAATCTTTCAAAACATGCATACACTTTCCCACTTTTCCAGGAACAATACTCTCATTTTCCATTAACCTAGGGTTGTTCCAAGCATTGGCCACTACCGGACACTTTAAACTCATCATATTCCATCCGTAAAGATTCAAACCGAGAAGGAAGTACGTCAAAACGCTTCATTTCTACATCATCCTCACACTGTAGTGGGTGCACCATCATTGGGATATGATCAAAAACTTCTATATCTAAATGATGAACAATGGCACCCGGGAATTTCTCCAACCAAATATCGTTCCCGAGCGGAAAGTCAAGGCATTCCTGAATGAACTCATTGTCCGTGCAACCATTATCCCATGTAAATTGTGATCGTAATACAGCTCCCGCATACCATACTTATCCAATACCCCTCGGAAAGCAAGCATATTTGACAAATCCGGGAATGACTATGTACAAAGAAATATATAACCATTGGAAATAAAGGATCTGATGACACATGTACTTGTCCTATGCTAAATCACCCTTTACATCTGGAGGTGTATTTGTGCCGTTATCATTTTCTACCGTGTGTATATTTGTGCTAATTAGGACACAATTTGACAATAGAGAGGTAAACAATAGGGTCGTCCAATGAGTTTTGGAGGCCCTGTGCCAACGTTTTTTTATCAATTCAAAAAATTATTTTATTAAGAAAAAAATGGAAAAAAATATTAAAATTATTTTTTAATAAAAAATACATGAAATGATTGACAATAAAAAGTAAAATAAGATCGTTGTTAATTTAATTTATTTTTGGTGAAAAAAAGCAACAGAGGAGATAAAAAAAAAAAAAAAAAAAGCAAAAGAGGAGATAAAAAAAATTAAAAAAAAGGCAAAAGAGGAGATAAAAAAATAAGTAGAAAGAGATTTGAACTCTAGACCATTTATACCTAATATTGAGGTTTAACCAGACAAGCACTATTTTGTTTGATAGATTAACTAAAAATAAATCATTATGGGCCTCAAAAAAACTGGGGGTCTTGTGTTGTTGGGCCGAATGACTCCTTGTTGGACGGGCCTGATAGACAAATTGATATTTTATCAAACAAATGATGAGTCATACACAAAAATTACAAAAGAGAAGCGAACCTTTGTGATAACCATGTATAAATTCAGAACTCGGCGAGATAAAACTTTGATGCGTCTAATCAATAAGACGAATGCGAATACAGATTGGCGTTTGAACGGCTCAATGTATGTTGCGTTCGGGAAGGATGAATCCCTCCCGAAAAGGAATCTTTTTATTCTCTCCAACTTGGTTGGACCTTAAATGCGATGATTTACTTCACGGGCGAGGTCTCTGGTTCAAGTCCAAGATGACCCAATTGCGCCCAGGAAAAGAATAGAAGAAACATCTAACTCTTTCATGGATGTTCCACTTGGCTCGGAGATATAACTTATTTGGTAGAGTTCCGCTCTTGCAATTGGATCATTGCGATTATGGGTTGGATGTCTAATTGTCTAGGCGATAATGATAGTATATTGTACCTGAACCGGTGGCTCACTTTTTTCTAAGTAACGGGAAAGAGGACCAAAGTATACCACCGAAAGACTCAAATAACACAAAAATGAGTGGTTAATAACGTAAAAAATGTAGGATGACCATTTAATCAGATCTAGTATGAATCGTGTATGCACCGTAGTTGATGTTAGCGATTCTCAAGGTTGTTAACATGGGATCGTGGGGAAGGATAGATATAGAATGTGTATATTTCTAATGCTTTATTTAGATAATTTGTTTAATAATGTTAAAGCAGATCCTGGTCTCATAATGACTTATTAGGCATATTTTATGAGGAGAGGCCTTCCTTTACCCTTAGGTTGCACACGTAACGCAGCTCTGGGTTGAAGGTAGGCGAAGAAAAAAGAGGAAGCTCCCAACAATGGCGCCCAAGCCGAAAGATAAACTGAAAACTCCGCCAGCACAGCCTCCCATCGTCATCGAAGACTTGTTCACTTCTCTCAATCGCCACATCGAGCGCTTTGAGTATGAACAGGCCGTCAAAGTAGCAGATCAAGGTCTTCCCCCTCTTGTGGTCAATTTTTTTTTTCATTCCTATAGATTTCTGACAAATTCACTCTTCCGATTGATTCTTCAGTACTGGCAATTGCTCCGGGCGACGAGGATGCAATTCAGTGCAAGATTGTGGCTTTAATTAGGGCCGATAACATTGATGTGGCTCTAAAAGTGATTGAGTCATCGAAAAAGATCTCAATTGACCTAAGTTTCTTAAAGGTGAAAATTTGTTGAATTTTGAATTTGCTCGTTTGAAGTATCGTTTGAGTTTTTGTTTAATGTGCAATAGCTGGTAGATTTGATGATCTGGAGGTGATAGAATGAAGCTGATATATCTTATGTGAGTTTGCATGTGATGGGAATGCGCAATTTAGGTTCCTGCTGAGGGTTTTATTCTAGGCAGTAAGCACCGGAGCTGATTGGTAACTACATTTTGTTTGGCTACAAAAATGGATCTTGTAGGATCAATCAGTGTATTGTTCTGGAGTGCTAGAGGTGATATATTTAACCACTCAGTAATTCCCTTGAATAGAAACAAGATACAATTTACACATTTGGTCTTTTGGAGGTTTTTGTTGGCGATTGGCTGTATAGATTAGTGCTGTATTTTGCTATAGTTTATTTGATGTTGTTTACTTGGTCTGAACTTGTTCCCAAATTGTGATAATGTTGAAGTCATTAAGACAAAATGCATTGATATCTTAGGTTTAGCTGCAAAACTTACTGAGTTTATTTTTTTTGATGTTTTTCCATTAGGCATATTGTTTATACAGGCAAAACAAGTTAGATGAAGCTCTAGAATCCTTGAAAAGCCAAGAGAAGAATGATGAAAACATGCTGCTACAGTCCCAAATACTTTACCGCCTGGGAAAAATGGATGATAGTGTGGAAATTTATCAAGCACTTCAAAAATTAAAGATTGATTCCTTGGAGATCAACTTAATTGCTAGTTTGGTGTCTGCTGGGAAGTCTTCTGAAGTTCAAAAAGTTTTGGATGCACTTAGGATTAAAGCAACTAGTAGCTTTGAGTTGGCCTACAACACAGCTTGCTCTTTGATTGACAGAAATAAGTACAAAGATGCTGAACATATGTTACTCTCAGCTCGAAGGTAATCTACACATCTACTTGCTCTTTGATTAACAGTAGTATACTTACTAAGATGTGCTGAATACGTGGTATGATTTTCTGCATTTAGTTGCTGGTAAGCTATCGAAGAGTTGGGTAAGAAGTTATCCCATCATGTGCAAAAAGATCTGCCATAATTATAATAATTGGTGGATTGTTCTTCCATCTCCCTGGTTTCTGATAGATGCTTCAGTTGTTGTAAAGTTTGACATAGGCTTTTTATGGAACTAATCAATCTTTATGGACTGTTATTTTAGTTTTTTTAAATGCAGAATCTTGTAAAATATCTCATCAATATGTTTTTCCTTTCTTCTAGAGTGGGTCAGGAAACACTCATGGAAGACAACTTGGCTGATGATGAGATAGAGATGGAATTGGCTCCAATAGCTGTGCAATTGGCTTATGTCCAACAGGTAAGTTTTCACTTTCCACTTTTACTATCAAATGCAGTTGTCAGTGATGCTTAACGGTTTGTGATGCTTGTTGATTTTTCTTCTCCTTTCCAGATCCTTGGGCAGACATCAGAAGCGATTGAGGCTTATTTAGATATTGTGAAGCGTAATGTAGCTGATGATTCATCCCTTGCAGTTGCAATAAATAACCTTGTTGCTCTGAGAGGACCTAAGGATGTCTCTGATAGCTTAAAGAAGCTTGATCGGCTAGTAGAGAAGGTAGCTCCAGGTCAGTTCCAACTTGCACGTGGTATGGACTCAAAACTTTCAGCTAAACAGAAGGAGACAATTTATGCTAACCGGGTGCTACTCCTTCTCCATGCTAACAGAATAGAGCAGGTATATTTTCGTAAATGGTTGTACTTGATTATTACCCAAAAGAAGTTTTGTTTATCAAGTAAACAATATGCAATGGTTTTCAGGCTCGGGAGCTTGGTAGTGCGTTGCAAGTCATGTTCCCTGAAAGTCTGACGCCGGTGCTGCTTCAAGCAGCTGTCTTGGTCAGGGAAAACAAGGCTGGAAAAGCCGAAGAACTTTTGGGGCAATTTGCTGAGAAGCTACCTGAGAAATCTCGGCTATTGCTTCTTGCCAAGGCACAAGTAGCTGCTGCTGCTGGCCACCCTCAGATTGCAGCTGAATCACTATCCAGAATACCTGATATTCAGCACATGCCTGCCACTGTTGCCACCATCGTTGCTCTCAAAGAGCGGGCTGGGGATATTGAGGGTGCAAACTCTGTGTTTGATTCTGCAATTCAGTGGTGGTCTAATTCCATGACTGAAGAGAGCAAGCTTGGTATCATAATGCAAGAGGCTGCTGCCTTCAAGGTCAAGTATGGGAAAGAAAAGGAGGCTTTCAAACTGTACGAGGATTTAGTAAAATCTAGTAAGAGTGTTGATGTATTGGTGGGATTAGTGAAGACAGCTGCTCATGTGGATGTTGCCAAGGCAGAAACATACAAAAAACAGCTGGAGTCGCTTCCTGGTTTGAACAAAATTGATGTTGATAAGCTGGAGCAAGAGGGGACATCTGGTGCGAAGCTTGGTCAAAACACGGGTCGTGGGAAGGATGTTGAAGCTAATGAAGAGAACAAGTCTAAAGATAAAACAAAGAAAAAGAGGAAGAGAAAGCCAAGATATCCAAAGGGATTTGACCCTGCTAACCCGGGACCTCCACCAGACCCAGAGCGTTGGCTACCAAAGAGGGAGAGGTCGACTTACAGACCTAAGAGAAAGGATAAGAGATCAGTGAGAGGTTCCCAGGGTGCAGTTGTGAGGGAAAAGCATGATGCAAGTGCTGCTGATACTTCTTCACGGGCCAATGCTTCCGAAGCTAGTAGTTCAACTTCCAAATCGAATGTAGCAAGTAGCTCAAAAGGACCCTCACAAGGTGCAGCAGCATCAAAGTCTTCAAAAAAGAAGTCAAGGAGGAAGTAATCCATAAATTGGAACATCATCCTTCAAACAGGTTTGGTTTAGTGATTCAAATCCAGTACTTGCTCCCCATTTGGGGACTTTTTTCCGACTATTGTTAATTTCTTCTAGCTTTCTAGACCGAGTTGAGTTATTGAAGATTTTCAATGCTTCAAATATCCAGTGTGACCTTTGTGTACTGCTAACTGGATGGTTACATCTACATGATATTTGTTTTTGAAGGGATACTTATAATGTATGGATAGTAACTTGTCTGGAAAGGCCTCGCTAATGCAGCAATGTTTGTGATAAAACATTTGACTTCATTCTGTTTTCTGGCCTAAGGTTGCTTCGTGAATTGAAATTGAAAGCGGAAGGCCTTCGCCATTTTTGTTGCAGGTGGATCAAATATCTAAGCTTCTTCATCCTTACCGTAGTTTTTTAGGCGTTTCTTCTTCCAGAGATAGGGTTGTAATACGAGACAAGCTACTCGGGTTGGCTCGTCAAAAGTTTAACTCGTTCATTTTCTAAACGGGTTGAATATGAACACATTTTAAAGTTCGTGTAAAATTTAAGTTCGACTCGTTCGCGTAAAATAACTTTGTAGGAGCATTATTTAGTGGAGCTACTCGGCTCGGGATCGGCTCGAGTTCGTTTATTTTATGAACGAGCCGAATATAAACACATTTGAAAGATTGAAAATTTAGATTCGGCTCGTACTCACTCGTTTATAGACGAGCCGAGCTTGAACCTGTCAATGCTCGGCTCGTATAACACCCTTATCCAGGGAGCACGTTATTTGGAGCATGTGACATTAAAATCTTGGTACCATGTGAAAACAGTGAAAGTAACAAAATAAAATACACTTATTTTAGGCCAAGGATCATAAGATTCTTTTTAGTACATAAGCATATTGTGGCACATTGATTAACAAAAGTCTTTTGAAGATGTCAAGAACATTCATGAAACTGCAAAAAAAGAATTAAATGTTATTTTTAACAATCCAACTCTTTAATGACATGTCTACCATATTCATTCTGTTTACTATATTTTCAAAAAAGAAACGGGCGGTTCCATCACGAGTCGTAGGCTTGTAGCAATCACAGATGAATACTTTAGTCCTCCAAGCCGTTTCGTGCAGTTTCAGAAACGTGATACGCATCTCCAAAAACGTTTCAAGAGTCCACCCGCCAGAGGCCAACTGTTTTCTGTCCCTTTATAAATCCATTCTCAACCGATACCACTTTGTCTTTAACTCAGAGTCCTTTTCTCCATTTCCACAGTTCACGTTTGATCTTCAACCGACATGGGTATAGTCTCTCTCTGCTAAATTTTGCTGCTTTGTAGGTCTTCTACATGATTTCTAATTAGTTTTTGTTTTTGCCTTTTGGGTTTGATTGGTTCTCATCAGCTTCTGACAAGAAGATCAAGATTGGAATCAACGGTACGTCAGTACTCTCCTCCCAGTTTATGCTTGGTGGCTAGTGGCTACTGAATTCCCTTTTTGTTGAATGATTATCTTTCAGGGTTTGGAAGAATTGGTCGTCTGGTTGCAAGGATTGCTCTTCAGAGGGATGATATTGACCTTATTGCTGTTAATGATCCATTCATCAGCACTGAATACATGGTATCTCATACTCGAATATGGTATATTTTATTTAGTCCAATATCACTAATAGGAATAATAGTGGTAACTCAATTAGAGTGGTAAAACTCAGAGGTATACAAAAAAAAGCTTATAAAAAGAGCTATTTTACCAAATTATTTCTTTAATTAATGACTTTATGCTATGGGTACTCTTGATAGAGTAATAGTGGTAAAAGACCTAGTTAACCATTTTTTGTAGACGTATATGTTCAAGTATGATACTGTACACGGACAATGGAAGCATGGTGATGTGAAGGTCAAGGATGACAAGACTCTTCTCTTCGGAGAGAAGGATGTTGCTGTCTTTGGATATAGGTGAAGTTGTTCACTCATCATCTCCTGGATAAATCATCAAATTTCTTATAATCCTAACTTTAATTCATCAATTAATCAGGAACCCAGAAGAGATTCCATGGGGCGAGGTTGGTGCTGAATATGTTGTTGAATCCACTGGTGTGTTCACTGATAAGGCAAAGGCTGCTGCCCATTTGCAGGTATAAACTATCTACATTGTTGTAATTAGATATGGATTCACTAAGGTAACTCTGAACACCAAGAAGTGCAATTTTTTTATCAATCAGGGTGGTGCCAAGAAAGTGGTTATCTCTGCTCCAAGCAAAGATGCACCAATGTTTGTAGTGGGTGTCAATTAGAAGGACTATACATCTGATATCCACATTGTATCTAATGCTAGCTGCACTACAAATGGTCTTGCTCCTCTTGCCAAAGTGATCCATGATCGATTCGGCATTGTGGAGGGTCTAATGACCACTGTTCATGCCATCACTGGTAATTAACAACCTAAAATCAAATATAGATAAGCATTGCCAACCCCCTTTTGTAACTGCTGTTAACTGACATTGCTGTCTCAAAGATTCATGATTTTTCTTGAATCTTGACAAGGTTTGGTACTTTGGTGTTTGCATTTGCAACAGCTACACAGAAGACTGTGGATGGGCCATCAAAAAAGGATTGGCGGGGTGGAAGGGCTGCTTCCTTCAACATCATTCCTAGTAGCACTGGTGCCGCAAAGGTTTGTTGGCTAAAGTTTTGTTACATATACATTCCGTCTTTGGGCCCGTTTGATGACGTAAGATTATGGAGATGAAGATGAGGATGAAGAGAATTATTTAGATGTAGAATTAAGGAGATGTAATTTTACGAGGATAACTATGAAAATAAGCGAAATGAGTGTTTGGTAAAATGATTTTCATTGTGAGTAAATTTACAAAAAAGTATTTGTTAAAAATTTTTTTATAGATGAAAGAGATGAAAAAAAAGGAAGAGGTGTAAAATTAAGATTTTAGCCTCAATAATCCTTATACTCCTTATAATCGAAGTTTTATAGAATTACAAAATTTTCAATAATCTTTTATTCTAGCTCCATAATTTAATCTCCTTCATTCTCTTCCCAAACAAGATTGTGAGAATTATTTTTCCTTTTTAATTCTCATAATCTTAATCCCTTAATTTATGCATTTACCAAACGGAACCTTTTTTTGCTCATGCTGAATGTATTTTTGTATTTGGGTTAGGCTGTGGGGAAGGTTCTACCAGCTCTGAATGGGAAGCTGACTGGAATGTCATTCCGGGTTCCAACTGTGGATGTCTCAGTTGTAGATCTCACTGTCAGGCTTGAGAAGGCTGCCACCTATGATGAAATCAAAGCTGCTATTAAGTAAGGAGTCCGTTGATTCTTAATCTTGATCTCTATTCAGTTTAATTTGTTCTTTCTGATGTATATTACCAGGGAGGAATCTGAGACCAATCTGAAAGGTATCCTGGGTTACGTCGAAGAGGATTTGGTATCCACTGATTTCATTGGCGATAGCAGGTACATTTGTGTTTACTGTTTCCAAATCCTATCATCTCAAATTCTTCTTGAAACTTTGATCAGAGTCTTTGTATCATTGATTGATCTTGAAGGTCAAGCATCTTTGACGCCAAGGCTGGAATTGCACTGAATGGTAATTTTGTAAGCTGGTATCTTGGTACGATAATGAATGGGGTTACAGGTAACTTAACAATCGCCCGGAATTCTTGCTGTTCAAGCAATGTTATATCTGCATGATCTTATTATTCCATTTGGGTACATTTTGCAGTTCAAGGGTGATTGATTTGATTGCTCATATGGCCGCCACACAAGCTTGAAGATGCTGCTTTGCTACTGTATTGTTTGAAAATTTGATCTATATTGTGGAAGTTTGAAGTTCTCAGAAGCTGGTCAATAAAACAACTTGTGTGTTGTTTTGTCTAGTAACTGTTACAGAAACAAAAACATCATGTGTACAAACATGTTTATGAATGGGTGTGTTCTAAAACCAGTCAAACTTCGAGCTGTGAGACTAGCATGCAAATAACCCTAAACAGGTAAACATAGTTGGGATGATAGACAAGCTCAACAGCAGACTATACAGAAATTTTTATTTTTTTACAAAAATTGGAAAGCGGTTTGAATAACTCGACGGCAGACGGACTAAACGTCGTGAAGGAGCCACAACATGTGAGAAAAGAAATACACATAAATATATCAAAAAATTCGAAAGAAGTCTTTAAGTAAAAGTAGAAATAACTTTGAAAAATAACTGTGAGTGGATCAAATTTGGATGGACTGAGTCGATAACCAAATCTAAAAAAATCGAGAAAAAACATATAAAAACAGGATACACCATACAGATAGCTAAAAACCCTAATCACAAAGAGTGTCATCCATATTATTGAATATGAATACATGATGAATCTTTGGTGCCTCATGATTTAGATTTGTCTCCATCTTGGATGTGACCTCACGTGATGCCCTTTCAGTCTTTCACTGGTGTGGCCCAATGAAGATAAAGTTTAGTTATAAGAAAAATCAATTTGTAAACGTAAATATAATAAATAGGATGAAATTGGAGCTAGTGTTGGTAGTTAGCTCGTTATGGTCAAATCCTCACCCACTATGGCATCCATTTAATAAAGGCTATATAATAAAGAAGCTCTTTTCACTGACAGAAAACGAATCTTACTTTTCTGGGTGTTTTTTTACTTTGGGATCCAATTCTTGTTTATATTCTCAATCTCATTCTATACTCAATTCTAAATCTGTGTATGTTCAATCCAAATTCTTAGCTGCAAATCAGCAAAAATGTCACCTCTGTATTTCCCATTAAGGTGGGAGAGCACTGGGGAGCAATGGTGGTATGCTTCACCAATTGACTGTGCAGCTGCAAGTGGGCACTATGAGCTTGTCAAGGAGCTTCTGTGCATTGACACTAATCTTCTCATTAAGCTTACTTCTCTGCGGAGAATTCGCCGTCTCGAGACAGTCTGGGATGATGATGACAAGTTCAATGACGTGGCCAAATGTAGGGCTTATGTTGCCAAGAAGCTAGTATTGGAATGTGAAACCAAATGTGGAAGCAACTCCTTGATAAGAGCTGGATATGGTGGGTGGCTCCTCTACACTGCAGCTTCAGCTGGGGATGTGGGTTTTGTTCAAGATTTGCTAAAGAGGGATCCTTTGCTTGTCTTTGGAGAAGGCGAATACGGGATTACAGATATACTCTACGCTTCCGCGAGGAGCAACAGCTATGAGGTTTTCATGCTTCTGTTTCACTCTGCTGTTGGTATGAGGAGGAGCTTTAATGGCGATGTGGAGGAAGGAGATGAGTTTATGTTAGAGATGATCAATAGAGCTGTTCACTGTGCTGTTAGGGGAGGGAATTTGGAAGTCTTGAAACATCTTTTAGTTGATTGTTATGATGTTTTGGTTTATACAGATGCTCTAGGATCCACCATCTTGCATTCTGCTGCTGCTAGAGGCCAGGTTGAGGTGAGATTAGCTTTTCTATTTTACTTAGTGTCCACCAATCTCAATACAAAGTTCAGTCATTGCATTCTGGAAACGGAAACAGAATGGAAACGAATCTAGTCCTTGATGAAACTGAATGATTCCAAAAACATTCATGAACAAGTACACATATGAACTAGATTCATTTCCATTACGTTTCTGTTTCCGGAGTTACAACCAAACAGGGCTTATTTGAGGCCACTTCCAATATTCTGCCTTGAACAATACGTTTCAGGTAATGAAGCACCTAATTGCTTTATATGAAATCGTCGAGTCAACAGATGAACAAGGCAACACAGCACTGCATATAGCAGCATACAATGGCTTCTTGGCTGCAGTGGAGGCCTTACTAGCTGCATCCTCTTCACTGGCTGAATTGACAAACAAGCAAGGATACACATTCCTTCACATGGCAGTGGCTGGATTTCAAGTCCCTGGGTTTCATAGGATTGATCAACACTTGGAGCTCATGAAACAGCTAGTTAGTAGCAGTACTAACGTCGTCTATATACAACATCTTATAAATGCAAAAAACAATCAAGGAAGAACCGCGCTACACTTGGCTGTGTCTGAAAACATACAAGCCAATTTGGTGGAGCTTCTCATGACCATTCCTTGCATTGATCTGAATATTACTGATGTCAATGGCATGACTGCTCTAGACCTTATTAAACAACACCCTGAAAGTGCATCATCAAAGCTTCTGGTCAAGCAGATGATTGCTGCTGGTGCTACTGCCTCTTGCCGGAAAGACCGAAAATCAGCAAGTGCTGAGCCAAAATTGAATTTTTCAATTGGGAGTGTGCCTGGAACTTCATTCAAAGTAGCTGATTCTGAGATATTCTTGTATGTGGAAAATGAAGATAACTATAATGCAACCAGTTCATGTTCAAGCCACGGTTACAGCGCAGAATTAAGTGAAACCATGAACTCATCAGGTGGCAGTAAGAATTCAGCTTCAACAGTGTTGAAACAGCTTCTTCAACTGCCAAAGAAGAAAGACAAAAAATCTCTACAGGATTCATTGAGTTCAAATGAAACTCCAACCCCGCTTCGACAGAGATTCTCCGCAGGTTGTTCACTTCCAAACAACAAGAGGGTAATCCCTATCAAGTGTGAAATCCCAAGTTCTTCTGCAAAGAAAATTTTTACAGCAAGCCTAATGCAAGGTGTTGTCATTCAACAGCCAATGCCAAAATCAGTTATATCCTTGGCAAATTCGCCTTCTACCCCATTTTCAAGATCGTCGATTTCCTCCCCTTCTTTCAGTGGTGGGAAATCAACATCATTCAGAAATGATAAAAGCCCTTCCAAAGAAAAGTTGATGAATCACTACTTCTGCTTTGGAGCACAAGGCTTGGCTGTTCAGAATTTAGTCAGCTATGAAACTCCTCAGCATTTTCAATATAAGTGTGTGTAAATTTGTAATGTCATCTCTTTTTCATATCCACTTTGTTCCTCATCAATTTGAGCTTTGAAATGCCAGCTTTTTAAGGTCTGTTTCAGGGTTCAATCCTAATTGCAAAATGTTCAGACAGTACAGTTCATACCATAAGAACTTATCAGCATCAAATTCGGCAATTTTTTTTTTCTTTTGCCATACTCAAAAGTCATAATACTGAATAGATTTTCACAAATTCATAGATAACGTGCAAATACATCCGTTGTGGAAATTTCCACTAGTTTCCAGTTTACCAGAAAACTGAAGCAATAAGGAAGCATTTGGCAACAAGTAAAAAAAACAGAAGAAAGAGCTATACCTCAAAAAATAAAAGCCTAAAACACACATTTACATATATAGAGCACTATTGCACCTTAGAGAGCTTCTTCTTTTGCCTGGTTTTGTCACCAATCCAAACAATCCAAAGATTAGAAATCCACAAGAGGCTAACAATGATAGCAGCTGAGATGACAAGCAGCCAGCAAAACCAAACCCACATAGGCACCAAACCTTCTCCATCTCCACGCAAATAAAACTCCCACATCTTAAAAATCACAATTGGGCCAAACACGCCCCTAGCAAGCGTGTAAAACGAGTAGAAAACAGGGGATAAAGCTCCATAAACCCTAGAAGCTCCATAATGATCATTCTTCCTGAAAGCAGCAAGCGTCCATACGTTCTGACAAGCGCTGGTGATCTCAGCTATAAACAGAAGCACAAGCAGGGCAGCGCCGCCTCGTCCGACAAGAAATCGACTAGTGGTGAAGACGAACAAGGTTGCAAGATGGTGGGCAATAAAGAGAACTTCGCTTGGGAGGAAGAATAGGTAATTGACTGTGTCTGTTATGAAATACGCGATGCTGAAATCAAGGACTAGGTTTTGAAAAGGCGTGTTTTGTGAGGCGAAATTGGAGAGTGGGTAATGACGGGTGTCGTAAAGGAGAGCGTAAGCGGAGAGTATAACAGCTGGGGTTCCATGGAAGAGGGAGATTATACAGCTTGAAGCTTCTGGCTTTTGTTTAGGAGACCATGTCTTGAAGACTTTGGTATATGATATGAGGTAGATGACGAGGAAGGCTGTGAGAAATAGGGGAAGAGGAGGAACTGATGATTGAAACTCCATTGATGAAAACAAAGCTTGTGAATTTTTGTCTTTATACGATTATTACTTTGAGATTTGCGGAAGCTTTGAGAAGGCTTTTGGTTCGGTGGGGGTAGAAGAGACGTTCGTTGCAGTTAAACCTAAAAGGAGGCGTGTGGGAGGCGGAATTTATTATGAGGGAGAAAAGTATATAAACAATTTCGTAATATTGTGAAATATAATATGTAATATTTTATCTTTGTGGATGATGAGTCAAGAAATCTATCTAATCTATTCATCCATGTTTGGGTTTTTTTGGTATTGATTTTATTTTACATAATTGAAGAAAAAAATTTTCCAATGTTTATATATGATAAGAGTTTTTTTTGGGTAAAAAAGAGCTCAAAACTCCATACAAAAGAACATATAAACAAAACACTACATCCGAGTCATCCGAGAAATACTAACTCCTCTAACATCCTCTAAAAGAATTGTTCTAATGCCTGAAGGTGGCTCTTCTAACACATGAGTTCCTAAGTCACAGGAGAAAGCAAAACTCGCAACTGCATCCGCGACTCTATTCCCTTCACGAAACACATGACCAAACTTAACGAGCCAATCTCGTTTTAAGAAGCCATGACATCTAGATACTAAGCCATCCGCGACTATAACATCCTCTAAAATAAATCTCGTTTTATTCCCTCTAATATATTTTATATATGATAAGAGTTGATCAAACTAAAAATGTTTCTAACTATTATGAATAAATTTATTCAAAAAAAAAAAATTATACCTCAATTTAAAACATACATTATTCTGATAATAATCAAATATCGTGTATCATAATCAAATTATTTTATTTTTTAATATTGTTTGATAGACGAAGGTGAATAAATATCGATGGGTGATTTAGCGGATAAAATAAGTTAGAGAGGTATTTGTTAAGAATAAATGAATGATAGATATATCTAAAGTTATTAAATAGGATGTGACTATAAAATATATTAACGACGATTAAATTTAAGCAAATCACACCCTTTAATTTTTAAAGAGGGCAAGGATGGACAAAAAATAAAATAAAAAATCCTCCAAACACACTATTTTATGAATTAAAGTTTTAACAAAATATGCTCAAATAATCTTTCTCCATTGTCATCAAATCTATATTACTTACTAAAACAAAGGACACTAAGTCCACGTGTCAATCTAGGTATGCCACATAGGATTTTTTCTAAAATATTTACTAAAATGTCATTCTATTTAAATTTTGTGTTATTCATCTTATTAATTAAAATAAAAAAATTTGTTAACTAACTAGCTAAATTAATAAATTTAAAACAGACGTCAATAATGCTGACGTGGCGCCTCCTCGATTTTTCTCGAATTAAATTTTTAAATAACAAATTAAGCCAATAAATCTTTTTTTATTAAAGTATATAAATTTATAAAACTAACTGGTAAACACTAACGGCAAATGTTGAAACAAATCTTTGAAACAAATATTTAAAATTAAAAGATATTTTAGCAAATCTTTGAAACAAATATTTAAAAATAGAAGATATTTATCATAAGCGTATCTCATAAGTTGCGTATTCCGTAAGTTTAACTCATTCCTATTTACTATAAATACCTAAACAATTTAGTCAAACATTTATCTTTTTAGGTGTTTTGTTTTCAGGTTTCAATAACGTACTCGCCTGCCGCCTGCCTGCCTCTCATCCGGTATGTTACAAACTTTCAATTACTCCATTACGGTAATGCCTATTATGAAATCCGGTTGATTAGTAAATACCAAGGGACGCAAGCCAGAGGCACCAGAATATCCCATTCTGCGAGAGAGAAAGGCAAAGGAGCCACTGGGGCCATCTGAGTGGTCAAGTGAGCATTGGAAAACGAAGTGATTTGCGGTTGTAGAGTTGAGAACGACGGAGCCGGAGTCTGGAATCCAAACCCGCTGGTATTTGGCTGCTGAAATAGCGACGATTGCTGCTGCGGCTGAGAGAATGGGGTGGAGAAGAGAGAAGATCCGGTACCAAATCCTGGAGTCGAAGGAGTTCCAAAAGCGGGAGTATAAGCGGCCGCCGGCGTTCCGAATGCAGGAGTATTCGACGGCGTTCCGAACAACGAATTAGAGGAAGTAGGTGCCCCAAAGAGAGACGTAGAGGACGGCGTCGCTTCGAAGGCCGGAGTAGACGACGGTGTGCCGAACGTTGGAGTCGATGCCGGAGTTCCGAAAGCTGGAGTTGATGCCGGAGTTCCGAACGCAGGCGTCCATGACGGCGTTCCATTGCAGCAGCTTTACTTTTGTTTTATGTTGCTTTTATGATTATATTTAATTTATCATATCCCTTTTCTTATTATAATTTATTTGTTAGCCTTAACGTTAACAATCCTTTGAAGATCTCCATTGCAGCAAATTCCTTACTTTTATTTTATGTTCCTAATTCGTTTTTTTTAATAATATAAATTAGTCAGAAAATCAAATTGAGTATACTAATATATTATATATACATATTGCTGGCTAAATCCTTCTAACAATCTAACCATATGTAGTTATATTCGTTTTTATCTATAGGATCATCTTACCTGATTAGTAACTTTGGTATCTCGAATAGACATGGAACATTTAGATACTCAACACTTCCGTACAAAATACTAAATCATGAATTAAACAAATAAAATTTTTTTACTAAAGCAAAATCTTAAAAAAAAAAATTAACCAAGTCTATTCAACAATATCTAAGCATTTCATTTTTTATTTTTAACGTAATAATAAACTAACAATCTTCTCCTAGAAGTCACCAAATTGGTTACTAAATTATTCGGTCATATCTTTTTTACGTAAAACTTCTCACACAATCTTTTCAATTAGTTCCAATTTAAATCATTTACTAAATTAAAATCTAACTCAATAAAATCTTTTTCAATTAGTTCCAATTTAAATCATTTACTAAATTAAAATCTTTTTCAATTAGTTCCAATTTAAATCATTTACTAAATTGGTTACTAAATTTAAGTCACCAAATTGGTTACTAAATTATTCAGCCTTCTATTATTTTTTAAAAAGGCACAAATAGTAGTGAATCAAGATTTGTTTAGCCTAAAATCTTTTTCAATTAGTTCCAATTTAAATCATTTACTAAATTAAAATCTAACTCAATAAATCTTTTTTACTAAATAAATATCTAAAATTATAATTGCGGCGTATGTAAATCAAATCATAAACCGAAAAGATTTGACCTGTTAAATCACTAATTAACCAAATAAAGGTATTTTGTTGGACGAAACAATAAAATCTAAATTAATTCTACATACCACAATTGAAAAAAGCGTTATAATATTTTTTTAAACACAACTAAATAAGAAACTCAAATTGATTCTCCTAAATTATCGCTAACTAGAGCAATCTTCCTTGAAACTTGTGGAGGACATTTCATTTATTGCGATCAAATCGCTTGACTATATATCTCCTATTGACAATAGGAAGAGATGAAGTTGAGAGGAGAGTCTTCAGCTTACGTAATTTTTGATTAATTACTTGTGGAGAAGAAGATGACTTTGAAATTAAAAATAATAAGATAAAACATAATAAATTTTTGAAACAATCAAATATCTATTTTTATTTTTGTTACTAAAATTAAAATCTAAAATAAATTGTGTCGGTTTATATTTTTTATTAAAGCAAATCCGAATTTCAGTCACAAAATAAATCGTAACAAAATCCATCAATGAAATCAAATCGGAATAGTTATAATTCCAACAACAATCTTACGGGAGAAGATGTATTTTAACATAAAGTCTTAATTAAAAATAAGGATTTTTCCGTTTGGTACCCTTGAGTTTTTGGCTTTTCCGGATGGTGCCTAAAGTTTTTTACGTTTCCGCTTGGTACCCCTGAAGTTTCGGTTTTTCCGTTTGGTACCCTTATTTCTTTTTTTTTTTGGACTAAAATAACGTTTTTTTATATTAAAATTATTTTTAAAAAAGAGAAAAATATATAATAACAATTTATATTATAAATTTCGAAGCTAAATATATTTTAATTAAAATAAACTATGATTTTCTTAAATTATATAAGATTTTTACCTATTATTTTTATGAATTTTAATATATTTATTCTATTTGATATTTTATCATATTTTGCATCAAAACATGAGAAATTAATTATGTTTTATATATAATATAAGAAATTTAATTTATATTTATGTGATATTTTAATCAATTTTAAAATTAAAAATAATAAGATAAAACATAATAAAGTTTTGATTAAAATTGTAAAAAGTATAACACAGTAATATCAAGTATTCTAAAAATTTTATTTTATGCAAAACCTATAAAACTAAGAATGATTAAAATTGTAAGAAAATATTTTACATATTACGAATTTTCCGTTTCACGGAGTATACCAACAACGAAATATCATATAGTTATAGATTATATTTAATTTTAAAATTTTTGATTAAAATATCATATAAATATAAATTAAATTCTTACACTTTATAAAACATAATAAATTTCTCATGTTTTGATGCAAAATATGATAAAGTATATAAATATAATAAAACTCATAAAATAGTAGGTAAAAATCTTATATAATTTTAAGAAATATCTTAGTTATTTTAATTAAAATATATTTATCTTTGAAATTTATAATATAAAATTGTTATTATATATTTGTTCCTTTTTTTAAAATAATTTTAATATAAAAAAACGTTATTTTAGACAAAAAAAAAGAAATAAGGGTACCAAACGGAAAAACCGAAACCTCAGGGGTACCAAGCGAAAACGTGAAAAACTTTGGGCACCATCCAAAAAAGCCAAAAACTCAAGGGTACCAAACGGAAAAATCCTAAAAATAATTATAAAACGTGTGGGATAATCACAAAAAATCATAATTCCATCAACAATCTTACGGGAGAAGCTGCATTTGAACGTAATTGTTTTTTAAAATTCGGTATATATATATACCCACACAAGGTGCGGGTATATATATACCGAATTTTGGTTGTAAAAAATTTCGTCATTGTAGCAGAGGGTAGGGTTTCAAATTCCAATGACGGCTTGAAGACAACAAACTGGGTTAGCCCATTTAACACATGAATTTTTTTTGTTTTGTAATGTTGTTTGTTTAATTATAATAAATAATAAATTTTAATTTTAATTAAAGATTGTCTCTAAGTTATTATTAAAAAGTAAATTATAAATTATACCTAATAAAAATTAATGAATTTAAAAGAGTGACTATTTAACATTATTTGGAATAATAATTGGGGTTTCATGAGGATCTATAATTATTTATATTAAAAGTAATTCCTATGTATGTTAGTTAATATAGATATTTAAAAAAATTATATTTTGGCAAATTTTTATATGTTTCATTATTAATATTTTTTTACTTATTAGATATTGTGTATATTTTGTCATTAGTTATAAATTATTCATTAGAAAAATAAAAGATTTAATTTTTTTAAATATATAAATGACAACATTTTTACTTTTTAGTTATTGTGAATATTTTGTAATTATTTATAAGTTATTCATTAGAAAAAATAAGGGAGAATTTGACATACTAGGCTTTTTTGAGTTTTTGTTTAAGAAAGTGTACCCCAAATTTTTTACCCCTTTCATTTAATAGTAGGTAAAAATTATTAACCCTTCTATTTAGAAAGAAAGAATAAATGATGTTTGTTATTTGTTATATAAGTATAAGTTTTAATTTTTAATTACTGAATTTATTTTCTTTTATTATTTTTCTTGCCTTTTTTTATTTATTTTTTATTTTCTGGACTGAATTTCTCATACCAGAATTTTTCATACCAGAATTTCTCATACCAGAAATTTCATACCATAAATTTCATACCAGAAATTTCATACCAGAAATTCATACCAGAAATTTCATACGAAAATTAAATACCATAAATTATATACCATAAATTAAATACCATAAATTATATACCATAAATTAAATAGCAGAAATTTGATACCAGAAATTTTACAAGTTAAGTAAATTTCATACCAGAATTCCATACCAGAAATTAAATACCATAAATTATATACCAGAAATTAAATACCATAAATTATATACCATAAATTATCATAGACATGGATCTAGAAGATGACACTTATGGTATCAAATGTTGTTAGAGAGGCTGCAGGGATTGTGAAGGAGCCTATAATTGTATCCATGACTTTAATTTGCTCTACAAAGAATGGTTGAAATCTGGGCATAAACAGCTGCAAAACTATGTCTGTTGACCACAAATCAAGGTATCATACCAGAAATCTGGGCATAAACAGCTGCAAAACTATGTCTGTTGACCACAAATCAAGGTATCATACCAGAAATCTGGGCATAAACAGCTACAAACATGGTTGAAATCTGGGAAACCTGTGGGACTTGCTGCTGATGAGCACTAGAAGAAAAAATTTCCTATTATAATTTTCATACCATAAATTATCATACCAAAAGTTCATACCATAATTTCATATTATAATTTTTCATGCCAAAAATTATCATTCCAGAATTTATGATACCAGAATTATGATACCAGAAACAAAGACAAAAGGTCCATATAATCAAATATAGCTGTTTTTCATTCTTTGAATAAAAACTGAGGAAATAATCAATATCATGCATAAACCAAGCATACTAAAAGGGTGGTTTTAGTGACATTCTCATAATCAAAACTTCATCCTCATTTATCAGATCCTGCACAAAAGCCATAGATATCAAATACTGCACTACCAAAAAACTTTAAGCTTTAAAAGATCAGAGAATTAATGAGCGATTAGCCATTATAAATGTAATCAATTTCACTCACCAAGGATCCCACTGAAGCTCATACAGCAAGAAACTTAAAAAAGTCACCCTCAAAAACCCAATCAATAAACAATAGATTTGATAGACACGTTGATTTTTTTCAACAGCTTTTTTATCAAAGTCCCAGTTTTCTTATCTTACTAGCTTTAGCACCTTCATCTTCGAGAAGTCTCAGTATCTTGCATTTCTTCTCATACATGATATGAAGCTTCTCTTCATCCTAAAATCAACAAAATCAACACAAACTATAGTTGCTGTTTTGGTAAGTTTGCTGCAAAGAATATACACTGAAATATAAATGATGAAAGTAAGAGCATCGTTCAAGCAAGCTATGAATAAGCTACCAACTAGCTATATTAATCCATCAAATGCTCTGATTATATCACATATTTACTCAATCTTCTTTCTGTTTGATTTTCTAAAATGGCTCAAGGCTCCACCTGCAAACAACACAGAAAGAACATAAGTACATACCTAGATTCATTGACCATTACCTTCAAGCTTCGTTTAATTATGCACATACTTCATTGACCATTACCTTCAAGCTTCCTTCTCCGTCCTCGACAGCGACGACCTCACTGGAATCAACTGCTGCTCCTTCTCCGTCGCCGACCCCGTAGACTGGACCTACGGCTGCAACCACTGCTCTCCTTCTCCGTCCCCGTAGACTGGACCTACGGCCAGACCTAGATCTAGATCTAGATCTAAATCTAGATCTCAAATTGATTCTTCAAGCCCGGAAGAACAACCTTGAACACGAGCTTTCGGGGTCTCTTTCCAGATTGTGATGCTGAGTTAGGAAGCCTTCAAATGGATCATTAAAATCGACTGAAAAGGGGTCGAAGAACAAAGGGGTCGAAGAACAAATCACTTACCGTAATCATCCCTTCTTCATTTCTAGTGAAAAGGTTTCTTTGTGTTTGTATGCTTTGGAACTTGGAAGTTTAGATTTGTTCTGACGAGGAACAAATCACATACCAGAAGGTTGAAGGAGAGAGGGAGATGTGGTTTTGAAGGAGAGAATGGTGAGGAGATGGAGTAGCGGCTAGGGTTTGAAAGAACGGTAAAAATATGATTGGGGTACATTTACTAACAAAAAATATGGGATAAACTTAATTCATAGGCTAAAATAAAAAAAAGCCTACTTACCTAATTTGCCCAAAAAATAAAAGATTTATTTTTTTAAATATATAAATAACAACATTTTTACTTATATTACTATTTCTAAAATTTATTAATTGTAAAGAGAAATAATTTTTTATTTGGTCTATATAACTAAATTAGATGCATGTCACGAAAAAAGTTTATATTAATGGTTGATTAAGTATGATGTAATTATAATATATATTTTTATTTATTAAAAAACAAATGAAATAAAAAACATACAATTCACGAAAAATTTTCATTTTATTAATTAATTAATTAAATTTTAATTATAAGATATATTATTATTTATTAAAAAAAATAAAACAAAACCCGTGCTTGGCACGGGCACTGAACTAGTATAACTAAACACAAGCCCTTAATGATTCATGATTATATTGTGCCCTTAATGGTTCATGATTGTAGGTTACTGTTTGAGTACGGTTCACTATTTCGGTATAGTTGTGCGGCTGACACGTGTCCTTTTTTTTCAGAAACAAATAAAAATGATGGTTCAAAACTTGTAAAGGGATAGTTCATAACTTATAAAAGGATCGTTCATGAATTATAATAGAATAGTTTATACTGCAAAACTTATAAAGGATAGTGCATAACTTATAAAATGATAATTCATGAATTATAATTGAATAGTTCATAACATATAAACGATTAATTTATAAATAGTTTGATATAATATATTAAAAAGTAATAGTTCATGAATTATATGAGAATAGTTCAAAGTTTATAAGAGGTAGTGCAAAATTTATAACATGGTAGTTCAAAAAAAATTTAATTCGTTTCTGAAAAAAAAAATCAATCATTTTTGGAAAAAAAAATAAATAAAAATAAATTGACACGTGTCAGTCACACACGCAGCCGCACAACCGTACCGGAAAAAGTAAACCGTACCCGAACATTAACCCATGATTATATTGTGCGTTAGTGTTAAATCTTGAATTATGGATAGAAAAATTCTTCAAAAATGTGATATTTGGTAAAAAAAAAAAAAAACTATAACATTGACGTTGACGTGTAATAAAACTGTGTAACCAGGGACAAAGTTTTGGGAATTTCAAATCCAACGAACTGACTCGTTGTGTGTTAGTTTTCCGTTTAACATCTTCCGATTTAACAAGATCAGCTCAAATAGTCCCATCACAAGCCCGAAAAGGTTCGTACAAGATTTTTAACAATTGTTACCGGTTAATCAGCTATGATTAAAGCTTTTATGTACCTATCTATATCCATTTTTGGCTGTATATACATCCTGATCACTACAAAGGTATATTCGCAATCTATTTTAGAATATGACATGCTATGAATTCCATTCCAATCACCCAAAATATATAAATACACACTAGAAGATGTCAAAAATATAATTTATTTCTTTTCTTGGTAAGAAAACTACAATTTTGCTCAAATAATAATTAATGAGATGATTACGAAATTAGTATAAGAAAATGGTAAATAACAATAATCTACGTCACAACATATCTACCAAAAGCTAACCAAGTTTTCGTGTCTCGTGTGACTTTGTGAGAGAGATCCGTACGGTACGAGGGCGGCATTGACCATTTGACCTGAACATTGGGCCTCTGCTATTGGGCTGGGCTGAAACTGGCCCATGTTCCGGCCCAAAACTAATTGGGTGATATTAAACGAGGTATTCAAGGAGGTTTGTATTTGCTATGGTCTTCTTTGAAGCTTGATCTTGCATTTTTTCAGAGTCTATTAATGTTCTACTCAAATCCTAAGACATCAGAAAACACCTTTTCCATCTCTATATAATGATCTCCAAAGATCTCGGACCTCGAGCACCAAGCAATGTGTTCGTCGGGTCTCACGAGAATCGCGCCTTTGTTGCTCATCTTGCATATATCCCACCATGACGGAGAAGTCGGCGAGTGCTTGTCTTCTATTATGTCTATGCAGTTTTCCAAGGACAGTGATGCTGAATTAGTGTGATTGTTGTAGTTCGGCCACACAGTGCACACCTTGAGAAGAATTTTCAACTTCTTCGCCACCTCCATTGCTGCGCGAGCTAGGTTGTAAGATTCTTCGATTGGTGCTATGATCAGGAGGAACTCTACCTTGTCGCCTGACACGAGATCTAGTGTTGACAATGGCTCCTAGAAAGACATTCTACAAATGTCAACATTATATATTGAACTAAGAAGCATAAATCTTAGGGCCCGTTTGGTTTTAACTCCGGAAACGGAATGAAAACGAACTAGTTCATATGTATACCCTTATTCATGAAAACGGAATGAAAGCAAATGCATTTTGCATGATTCCGAAAGAAATCATGAACAAGAGTACATATGGACTAAATACATTTTCATTCAGTTTCCGTTTCTATTTCCGGAGTTGCAACCAAACGGGGGGTATTTTACCATGGGGGTGGAATTTGATAGGAATCTCATTTTCATATGAGGGAGCCGGGAGCCTGGTTCAGCTGACGGAATATAGGCCCTTCGACGACCAGTAGGTGCTTCTGGTGGAACGCGAGAGTCATTGCTGTTATGTGCAATAGATCCTTCTAGGTATCTGAGGAAAATATGTTTTATTTGTCCGAAAATTTATATATTTTCTTCATTTGGACAGCCGGAAAGAAAGGAATGACCTGCAGGAAAAAACTACCTGAACCCGAGATCCTCTGCAGGAAACTGGAGTTGAAGGCTTTTTCCTTCTTCAAAGATATTCTTCACTCGGGCCAGTCTTGAAGACCCAAGTGGATTTTTCTCGTTCAAAATGGCATCTGCGAGCTGTGACCGGCCTATGGAGAATACTCCGTCTAGAATTAATCTCTGGAATCTAGATGGCAGAATCGAACCAAGGCCGTCAGATATAACACGATGTACTGCCAAAGCAATAGGGTAAAACAATAAATAGCCAAAGGAGCTTAGTATTTCCATTGAAAAGGTGTAATCTAAATCCTTGTGCCACACTGAAATGTAGAACGCGGCACCAGGATTTCACTTCTTTAGATGTACTACGGTGTAAGGTATCTGGGAAATTACCTGTATTTGCTACAGTTGGGTCAAGCCCGAGTGCGGCAGGGACAGCCATGGCTGCTTTGAAGTTTTCAATGCTGAGCTCCGTGTTATAAGTTGCAATCTGAAACCATTAAAAGATCAATCACTGACATTGAACAAAGTTCTGAAGGTACTAGAAAAAGGGTTATAGGTAAATAAAAGAGCAAATGTGATACCGGCTTCCGTTCTGTTTCATAAGTTTTAAGAATTGTGGATGGGGCAATACCATTGACTACAGATGCCAACTTCCATGCAAGATTATGAGCATCCTGAATGCCAGTATTCATTCCTAACATAAAGAGCAATTATGTCACTTCACTTCCCTATATACTAAAAGATTATTATATGCTTCAACAACTTTCCACAAGAAATAAAGCTGTAAACAACGACGACGAAAGAGGGGGAAAATTGTCATTCCTCCACTAAAGTCTAAGTTAACAGAGTGTGCATATATATATCCAAAATAAATTACATAAAAATGTGCATATTACCAAAACCACCAGCTGGAGGAAAACGATGAGCTGCATCTCCCACAAGCATAACTCGGTTGTCGTGAGATAAATAGTTTTCTGCAACTTCAGCATGCATGACCCATGGTCTAACATCAAGCACGTTGATGTCTCCAAGCTCTCGACCAACCAGATTCAAGATTAATTCCTCACACATCTGAAACAAGTTTAATGCTTCAAAGAATCTGATAGGTTGATAAAAAGTACTTTAAAGTATTACAATTGCGCCATACTAGCCAACCAAGAAACCAAGAATGCCATGCAATGGTCTTCTAGCTTTAACTAGCCAAGAAGTTTACCAAGCAAGAGAAAATACCATTTTAGCAAAATAATATAGGTTCCCATACCTCTGGTTTGAAGTCTTCAAGGGTTTGCTGTGGAGGGTAGTAGGGTACCTATAAGAAGGTCGATGATCATTATAAACAACAATCTTCAATACATGTAGTAGATTTTGGTATAATTTATATCATTCAATACCTGCAGAACAAATTCCCCGTCGCGAAGATCATGAGCTACAAGAACACCTATAGCTTCGGTATTGAAAATGAAAAACAGCATACCCGGTCTCTCCTTCAATAAGTAGTTTCCCAGGTCCTTGCTTAGAAAATGAATGCTGACGAGCTTTTGTAGGTCTGTCTTGCCTACCGTATCACTCCCAATTAGCCTTCTCACAGTGCTCCCTGCACCATCAGCACCAACAACAAAGCTACATCGGATGTTTTTCTCAATATACTTCCCTTCCATTTGAAAAGATGCAGTGACATTCAAACAATGGTCAGAGGCATCGATGGAAACCAACTCATGTCCCATTAGTATTTCCTTCTCTCCGATAGGCCTAAGATCTCCTTCCCTGTCATAATTGCAGAGATGAAAGCCATGTTTTTCGGCTCTTTTAAGCAGTAACCGTATTAATTTATATTGAGAAAAATGTGCAACAGAGACAGGGCTGACAACATGCTCCAAATCTGCATACAAGAAAGAACCATGATGAGCCGCATAAGCTAACGACCCAGCGGCACACAGAGCTCACTGTTAAAAAGTATCATATCATTCAGGCAAGCAAATCACTCTAACTATAGGACACAGAGATCCTAGTCCAAGCATGCGAGGTTTAATAGAAGTGCTCCAACAAATAACCTTCCAAGAGCAATGGAGCATTGTAGCATTTAAAATATACCTTGTGGTTGAATATGATCAACTGAACCAAGAATTGAGCCAGAGAGTGATGTACAATAGACAAACTTTCTCCATAAATCAACTGGTGGTTGAGACTGTTCTATCTCTTGAGCCAAGCCATCCAACTTCCGGAAAATCTGAGAAAGAAATCCTGATCATGTAAGATCTCAAACAACAGGATATGCACAAGATGGATTCATTCCTAATGAATTTACCGAAGTCATCTTGCAAAAACTGAAGTATACCTCCATTGTCCGGTTATTAATGAAGTGTGCCTGAGGATGCTTTGAGAAAGCTTTGCCCTTCTCTATAATAGCACATTTAACCCCTGAAATAAACCACTGTAGAGCGGTGAACCAGCAGATAGAAACTCAAGAATCTCAAGTTTTAGACGAGACAAATTTCTTGTTTCCTTGAGTTTCCAATGACGGCATAAATTCAAGTTGCATCATAAGCGAAAACAATATCAAAGTACCAAGAGAAGCAATAATAGAAAAAGAAGCAATTCCAACAGAAATTGCATGGACGGGTAAATAAAACAGCTTAAGCGCAAACTGATGCATCAAAATGCAAACAGAAACCAACACTTTCTAGCAGCTCAGCGGCATTGATGGCATGATATTTCAACAAAATAAAGGTCCCGGGAAAAGAAACAAACCTAATTTGGTGAGGAGGATAGAGAGAACCAAGCCGACAGGACCAGCACCGACAATGAGAACCGGCAAGTTCGTAATCTTCTCATTGACTTGGCAGGCACTGGAACACGATCTCCTTGCAATCCATAGAAAGCGATGGTCTCCGATAATGGAGCTGGAATAATTGGAGAAGAAGCTCCCGATAACAAGTCTGAGAGCCTTCATTCTCAAAACTGCAGAGCTTACCGACGCCGACACAATACATACGATTCTGAAAAGGAAAAACTGGTGATCGGTAATTTAGCACGTCGCATAGCGTAGATGCGGTTGCCGCCGTTGCACGGGATCCACTGGTCCTAACTGAAGCATTGTTGGCAGCCGTCACAATGCACACGACAGAAATGAAACCAGCAGAAACTGAAAAAGGAATAGTGGGCTTAGTTTTTGGGCTGAACTAGGCCCAATTCATATTTTGGGCTGAAATAGGCCCAAATCATATTTTGGGCCGAGTCCGGTAGGTGGAACCAGAAAGATTAGGTTGGAGTGGCAGCTGTATAGGCACGAGTAATAAAAAAGTATTCGTACGAGTATGAAACGACAAACAAGGAGACAGAAGTATTGAAGTGAGGATGAGAAACTGTGGGTGGCACTGGCAATTTGGTAATTAAACGGGACTTTCAAGTTTCATCTGTCGGCATTTAATTCACTCACACAGTACCCCTACTGTGTTCTCTTCAGTTACAAGGACGTACTTGTTCCAACTATAAGTCATCCCTATCTAAATATCAATATATCGTTTAATGTATTTTCTTGCAATTCTTTTCTCCTTTGTTGTGTAGTTATTATGGCGGTTAGTCCTCCGCCTAATCTTTTTCGATCTTTCGATTCATTAGACGGCGCGTCATCTATTGGATCGAACTGCTTTCCGTATTTAAAAAAAATGTATCCTTTAATATAGGTATAAAAATATACGTTAGATGTTCATCTTTTCTATTTTTGTTTGATAAATTTTAGTATATAAACGATAACATAATGGATAAACGATAACATAATGGAAGATGAATTTTATAAAAGTTTTTCTATAGAGGAAAGTTTGGATGGGATAATGGGAGATGGATGAAAAATATAACACTTAGGCCCTGTTTGGTACTAGTTACATAGAGATTCATTTAGATTCTTTTTCGGTGTATTCTTCGGGATACAAAAATTGTGCACGTTTGGTATCGGTTTTAGTTTTTGTATTGTATTCTTTTTCGGTATTCTTTTGCCAAAAGAAACCCGAAAAAAGAAGCTCGGGGAGTCCAGCTTCTTCGAGATTCTTTAAGTTAGATTTTTTGTTTTACACCTCCTACAACCCTTCACTCTCCCATACTCGTTTTTATTTCCCCAATCTCGATAGAACTCCAGTCGTTCGAAAGAGGAGAACTCTATTCTCCACAGTTCGGTTTTGTGCAGATCCTCTCGTTTCTCCATCAGATCCTCTCATTTCTCCTTCAGGTTCTTCTCATTCCTCATGTTTTGCTTTTGTTCTCAGATCGCAGTTTCCTGTTTTGCTTTCCATCATTTTTCAGTTTTGTTTTATGCAGATTATCGAGTATGGGACCAGATGACAAGCCAGTGGGAAGAAGAGTGAAGCAAACTCCGATTCGTCCCATCAAAAGGTAAGGTTTCTCTTCAATTTTTTTGATGTTTTTCGATTAGGGTTTCGTTTTGCCATGTACTGATTTATCGATTAGGTAGGTTAGGGTTTTCGATTAGGGTTTCAAATACCACTAGCAGATACTGTAACGAAGTTGAAAGCAAGGTGTGACTTGTGTGGAAATCGTGCTTTCTTCACCTTGAGGAAGACCGGGGCAACTGAGACTGAGCTGATTGGTGGGAAGGATGTTTACATGCATGTGTGCCGAGATCACTATGTGAAAGATCAAGCTGTGATGGAGATTCCAAAGGCTACTTTAGTTGCAGGTGCTTGTAGTTCCCAAATTGATGATCCTATCCTTGAGTCATCTGTGTTGATCTGATCGACATTGAGCCTGCGGTGTTGATCAAATTGGGCTGCTAAGTTATATGTAGTTAAAAGGATCATCTATAGTTGTTTTTGGGCATACACATATTAAAAGGATCATCTATAGCTTTCTATATGGCATATAACAAGCAAGTTATTGTAGTGTTTGTTCTTCTGTCAACCTCTATCTCGGAATTATTTATGGCTAACATTAGGATTTCTTAGGTAGTGTTTGTTCTTGTGTTAATCGTTGAGTGATCAGTAATTGCTAACTTCTCAACCTTGGTTTTCTTGACTCTTTTCATAAAGTCATCATCATCTTCCTCTTCTAGATTAGGTTCCTCTTCCAGATTAGGTTCATCATTATATTCCTCATAATTAGACTCTCCCCATACATTTATATGAACCCCTTTTTAGAACCCTTTTTTAGTTTGTGGCGCACTGGACACCCTGTTCTGATCAAGTGTTGCCGTTTATTTGTGAATTAAATGCAGTGAATTCACTTATAACATCATATTGTGTTACTCATTCTGAGAAGCCATTCTATTTTCATAAATGGTAATACTTCTTTGAATCATAACAGGACTGAAGTGACAATTGAGGAGCCACAGCGATTGGTAGAAGTTCCCGGGACCAAAAGATTACGTGCAGTCCCGCTGGTAAGAGGATTCATCACCTTGATGGGAACGTTAATATGTTATAAATTTGACATTTTTTTATTGTTGTGTTGTTGTTTTAGTTCCCAAAAACACCACTTCATGTGAAGGAAGATGATTAATCACGTGAGGATGAAGAGAATCTTCATCATCGGTTTGAGGATTGTTGCTTCGTGCAAAGGCTAGTTGTCATCAACAAGCGCAATAAGGCGCAATATGATAAGGTGAAGGCCATAAATGAAGTACTTCGGGCTCAATGTGAAGCGATGAACGAGAAGCTTCTAAAGAACGTGGAAAATGAGATGAACAACCACTGTGAGAAGTACGAGATCGCCAACCTTCTAGCAAGGCACAACAAGCATTATTTAGACGCAAGATCTATAATACATAAACTGTGGATCGTGGTCTTCGCTGTGTGTTTCACCAACCTTGTAGCAAGGCGCAACAAGCATTATTTAGACGCAAGATCTCCACCAGGTACGAATCCATGTTTATCGTGGTCTTCGCTGTAGTAACGTTCCATTACGTAGAAGGACATGTAACTCTTCATCCTTCAAAAAGCATAACTCTTAAGTTGGAGCCCATAACATTGCGGCAATGTCATCTCGTATCTTCCTAGTTTCTCCACCGTTTGTTGGATAGTTTCTTTCAATATCTTCTCCATCGGACTCACTGTCATATTCATCATCGAACTCCTCTTCATCCGTGTCATCTTCATCCAATTCATCTTCAACATTGACCGTAGTAAACATGTCATCCTCCGTACCCTTTGTTGTACTACGAGACTTTCTCACAAAGTTATGCAATGAAAAACACGCCAAGATAATGTCAACCTGTGTATCCACACTATAACTTGGCATAACTTTGAGTATCGTCCAACATCCTTTCAAAACGTCGAAGGACCGCTCAATGTAACATCACAATGATGAATGTTTTCTGTTGAAAGCCTCCTTAGCATTACCCGGGGGTACATTCTCAAACTGTGACAGATGATATCGTGTCTTTGGATAAGGAACCATGTACCCCTCTTTGTCTGGGTAACCCTTGTCCACCAAATAGTAGCGGCCTATTTTTTCAAACGTTGAAGACTTAATAGCTGACTTCTAATGAGTTTAGTAAAGTAGACATTGAATTGACGTGATTAATTCGTACATGGTGGAGGGTGTGGAAAACTCATAGCCGGAGTACTAACTGCTTGTTCAAATACTTTTGCATCGTGTGCAGATCCCTCCCAACCGGCTGAGACAAATGTGAAACACATGTCAAAGTCACAAACAACCATCACATTGAACATGCATATCCCTTTCCGACCTCTGTATGGAATTTGATCCGCCTCTGATATACATGCATTGATATGTGTACCGTCTATACATCCAATTGCACCATTAAAGTACTCTGAATATCTTGGATCATTCTTGATTTGATTTGGCACTTCAAAAAAAGAAGGATCCATAGGTTTTATTATGTCGCTTGACATGCCATCAAACCCTTTACGACGACCGACAATGGCGTCCAGTACATCGTGCACAACACTCGATATAGTTGATGTAGACCGTTGGAACCTTTCCGATGCATTTCTGTAGTTTAGTCCCTGTGCCATTATGTATACAAATATGCCTACCTTTTCCACATGCCGCATATTTTTAGAGCCACATAGTCCATACTTGTTCACCAAAAGACTACATAGCTCTTGAAACATTTGCTTCTCCATTCGGAACACATTGAAGCATCTTGTCTCCGTACTTGAGTTTAGTATTTCATCCATCCACCGCGAACCGTTGAACTTTGTATCGTACACACGTTCCTTGCAAACATGTGTAAAGTAATATTTTGCTATTAGATCATTTGCAGGTTGTAAAACACAAAGTTGTTGGATACGTCGCAAACGTTTAAGTCTTCCGTTTGACGGCATTTTCCTAAACCACAAACTTGTAAAGCTGAAAAAAAGTTTTATGTAGTTAGACATAGTAACTGAAAATTCAAACAATGACATTACAATGAGTCATGAAGTTCTTACACACAAACACTTAACAAAGATAGTTATTACACATAAACACACACATAAGGTTCAACCATAACAAGGTCAGAAAAACACATAACAAAGAAATGTTTCACATAAACAAACAAATTCAACACAATTACTCTTTTGGCAAAGTACCCTTAAAAATCTCCTTCTTGTGCTCGAAGTCTAGCCAATGCAATCTTTCCTCGTTTGTAGGAAGCCACATAAATTGGTTAGTCACAGCTTCAGACATCAAAAACGTCACAGAAGCCCCAAAGCAATGAAAACCTCGGTAACAGTCCTTCCATAACCATATCAGACAGGACACCCAATGAACTACATTGTGCAGGAACGGTTGTTTCTGAAGTTTTTTCTGCAAGAGACCTTGCCTACTCAACAATGGACCTCGCCTCCTCAGCATCACATAACACAATTACCCTCTTGTTGGCATCACTAGATAAATTCATATACGCTAGGTAATTTGATTTCCCACTAGACTTCTTAACATTGCGCTTGTTCACATACGTTTTTTTTTGTCTTTCCATGGGACTTGAGGGGACTTTGAGATGTCTGATTCTCTTCATCGGGGTAATTCACGTGATCCGCTTCTTGATCGTTAGCTAGATCAGCTGCAATGTTCAAACCATCCTAGTCAATTGGTTCTTCATCATCAAAACATGGCTCAACAATAGGGTTAATCGGTGGGGGGTCCATTGATGGAGCAACACAATGAACGTCAGTCGTTACCGTGCCCTCAAACAACATCTCCATCATAACTTGAACCTCCGGATGAAGACCATTTTTCCTGAATACACGGTACTCATTGTTTTCCTGCACATATAACATTTGTAAATGTTATAAGTGATAAGTAAGAACAAACACTTGAAATTTATAAATATTAACTAAATTACATACCTGCAACTTCTTTGTCCACCATTCGTCAGTCACTTCAATACAGTTTCTTTCATAGTCCCATCCTAGACCAGTATCACTGTGCTTAAGCTTGATCCATAATCTCTATAATGATTTTAAAGAATTGTACTTGTTCTTTAAAGTGTTTTTTAAACATTTAGTAGAGGTCTTCAACTCAAATTGTTCGGTCAAAGTTATCCAACTAAAACCATTCTTCTGTCCATTTTGTTTTTGAAAATCACACAAAATTTCAAGAAAGGTTCTCATCAACAGATCATTCCACGCATAGTAACCCTTTTCCTTAGATTGTTGTGTCAATTTCTCATTATGGTCAGTCATTCTGCTGAATTAAAATTAATTAAATCTCAAACAGCAATACAATACACTCAAAAGATCGAGCATATTGAAAAACAAATACACAACAATACGCAACAAGGTTCTCATCAATTCTAGTTCAGCCTACACACCCGATTGCAATAATTAGCAAAACATGAAAGCAAATCGAACTGAGGGAAATATGCAGCATTAATCACCAATTAAAATTGTATACAAAATGAGAGAAATTGAACAAATGAGAGAAATAGACACATAAATTTTACGCATAAGAGAATAAGGAGAAGAACAAAGAAGTCAGCCTATACACACATTGCATTCTGCAAAAGCAAATCGAACAGAAGAGGATGAAACACAACAGAGAAAGCAATTCAAACACCCGATTGCACACGAAATAGAGAAAGCAAATCGAACACCAAGCATTACAAAAAGGAAAGGTTAAACATGAAGCCTTTGACTTCCCTCGTGAAGCTTAAGGCATTCTTTTGGTGCATCATTTGTAAAAACAAAAAACCAAGCATTACAAAAATTGTTCATATTCCACCCTTATCTGAAGAAAAAAATGGATTACACTACACTATAGGAAGATCCTATTACCCTTAATATCTTTTGAGCTAAAAAATTTATAAGCCAAACAAGATTAGATGAGAATCAGAAAGAGCGTGCAGTTTTTTTTTGTTTACATCATTTCGTTGACCTTAATCCATCTCTCTGAATTTTCTTGTTTTGTAGATGCAGAGAAAGTTGTTGGTTGGGCCAGAAACCATTATATCATCGTGTTTACTACCTTCCATAATCAGGGAAAGACTTGTTATTCCTAGAGAGAGGTAAGGCTTCATTTTTGCACCCTCAAGTCACTCCATCAATTTACTGCCTCCTAAAAGTCCTCATTATTTCATAGCTCTATACATACAGCCCTAATCAGACATCTCAAGCAGACATCTCAATCGAACACATAAGAAGCACGACAAAAATGAGGGAAATACGCAGCTTTATGAAGTTTTTTTTTGCACACGAAATTACCATACAAACAACCCTAATCAGACATCTCAATCGAACACCCGATTGCACATACGAACAACCCTAATGGATGTGAATTCAATTATTAAACATATACCCGATTTCACACCAAACAGAGAAACGAAGAGGATGAAACGAAGGAGAAGAGGATGAAACACGAGATAGAGAATGACCATACTCAGAAGAGAGAAACGAAGGAGAAGAAGCACGAAACACGAGAGAGAGAATGACCTTACCTGCAGCAGCAACTCGGCAATGTCTCCAGTAGAACCCGATAGGCAAGAAGCACGACAGAGAAACGAAGGAGAAGGGAAGAAGCACAAAATTTGGGATGCTCATCAATTAAAATTGAAGGGCATTTTGGTCAATTAAACATAAATAATCTATATCTATAATCTTATACCAAACACAAAAATTTTACGTAAAAAATAATCTATAAGAATACCCATCTACAACAATCCTCAAGAATCTCAACAATCTCCATCTCGAAAAATCTAAAAAAAGAATCCCCATCTAATACCAAACAGGGCCTTAGTTATGAACATCTTGAGGGATTGTTTCAAGTAAGAGTGTTTTTATGGTAATATTTTAAGGAGTAATCTGGATGATTCATTTGATCACAATTATTCACATTATTTAACGAATAAGGAGAGGTGCCGTGACATTTTGTAATTTTCAAAAACAAATTGTGACAGTTGTTATCTCAATTTATAGTTTTTGTTCAATTCGTTCAAAATTATATATTGTAAGTTTTAATATTTTCTATAGTTACTTCACGTATTATTTTTTTAATTTAGTAGTTATGTTTTATGTACTTTTTTGTTGAACTAATAGAACACAATTTATGTCCGATCACGCGACCTATTGATACCGTTCTCGGCCTAACAACACCTATAACACCCAAAATCGAGTATTAAAAAATAATAATAAATAAATACCATAAACAAAAAATATTCACGACCGGAAAAAACTAGAAAATCGGAAATTTTGGTTTCTCTCGTCATTGAAATTAATGATCAAAGAAAATACAAATTTTACAATTATCAATTTGTTATCCAAATATCTTATAATAATTTCCTCCTTACTAATCATTAATCTTTTAAACCTTCAACTTTTACACGATTATATATCATGATACCCGTTCTCAGCAGTTTCGTCTTCCGATGTATGATGTAATCTTTTGACGACGGTTCGAGCTTTTGTCGAGAAGGGGGCGTGGATTTGTGATCGACTCTTGAAGACTCTGTTGCAGTCAAAATCTGATGTGTCTACAGTTTTTCCCTAGACTTCGCACCCGTGTACTTCTTTCAAAGATGAACGTATATGCTCGTTGCCTCTTGTTGGCTGGATCATCATGATTTCCCATGAAGACCTTTTTGCTTTCGGGTTCCTTTTTAAGTATTTTTGTGTATTTCTTTTCTCATTTGTTGTGTGTCCCTTCATGACGGTCAGTCCATTTGCCGAGATTTTTCGGCATTTCGACCCACTAGATGGCGCACCGTCTAATGGTTCAAACCGCTTCCCGTTTTTCAAAAAAAAACATACAATTTATGAACTAACAGTACACAATATTCAAATCTGGGAAAAAAAATCCCTCGCAACCCTTTGAGATAAAATCCTCGCCACCCGTTGTCCAAGCCTTGTGCTTAGACTTCGCCGCCACTGAGGTCGACCACCTCCCTTCCACCGCTCAAGGTTCGATGCTCGGTGACCCTACCAAAATGCAAGACCCATTCTTCCCGTCTGCTTTACTGTTCAGGTGAACTCGACCACAATCGATGCCATGAGTTGGGGTTATCCGCCGTCCATTGTGCCTCCAAGCACTTCCACCACCGTCTCTTGTTCGGTGAGTCAATTTACAAGTTTTCTTATCAATTTCTAAGGCTTTATGTTGTCCTCGCCGTTGGCTTCTCCTCCTGTGGAAGGACGAGACCCCGGATCTGTTTTCCTCAGCATCTCGTAGATTTGGCAAGATCTTTCGTTGGCTTTTTTATCGGTTTGTTACGAAGATGTTTTGTGGCTCTTGCTCGGATCTTCTGCCAGTGTGGTCCTTCTTCTATTTTCGGGGAGGAGCAGACTTCAATGGTGGGCTTTACTTTTGTGGAGGTTGTTATTGATTATGGCTTCTTTTCTCTCTTGTTGCTTGATTTTGGTCTAAACACTTGTATAACTTTTATTGATTAATTTGAACTATTGCAGTTCAATTTTTGAATATCTCGATTTCTATAAACTTGACAATGATGACGATGTTTGCTACATAATTTCGGGTTTTACAAATTTTGGTTTGGGTTACAACCCAATGTACCCCATGTTTACAAATGGTCCCTCATGTTTAACAACAAGAAAATTGGCTTACAACCTACACAATCAAACAAGAAAATTGGCTTACAGCCTACCCAATCAAATCGGCATGATCAAGCTTCCAAACTACCGACAGCGTTGTAAATCTCATGATTTTGGTTTTCTCGAGACTCATTACACCAACAAAACCCTCTGGCTAAACCCATTTCTTATCAACGTTAGGTACAAAAATGTCTCTTTACAATTTTAAGTTGTTGCTTTAATTTAGTTTTCCTTAAACGAATTTCTGCCACCTACACTCTTTTTTGGCTACTGTTGGTGAACTGATTGCTTATGTTCCATGGATGCTAAAATGTTGTTTTACAACCTTATGATCAGCTACTGCTGCGGTTTTCAGTTACTGTTTGGGCCTTCTCTTTCCCGAACTTACAAATCATCAGGAAATTGCTTACAAAAAACAATGTGGCTGGCATTAAAGCTTTTCTACATGCTTAGGCTCAAACTATCCAAATCTGACTAGTCAATGTACCTAAATGATTACCTGAAAAGTTTTACAAGTATCAAAACCCAACAAATGTCGTTGATAATAAGGCTTTTTCTAAGGATACTAATCTTGCGGCCTAACGGCTCCGATCTCGGCCTAACAACCCTAAATGCACCAAAACTGAAAATAATTAATAAAAATCAAGATCGGGTGAGTTAATACTCAATTTCACAAAAACACAAAAAATCACAGTTACCAAATTGTTATTCAACCCTCGGTTAACAATTTCCATTGATCATTAACAATGTCCTCCCTTAACAATGTCATCTCTATTGCATACAAAGCCCAAAAACAATCACTCCCGACAACATAAATCAACCCTCTATGAGCAATATTCTCCCTATAAATCATCTTTCTCTTATTCATCAAGTTTCTACACCCTTATTCATCAAGATAATCGTGTTCAACAATCTCGTCTTGTGAGGTTTGATGTAGTCATTTGCTGGCATTTTCGTGCGTTTGTCGAGAAGGGGGTATGGATTTGTGATCGACTCCTGATGACTCTGTTGCAGTCCAAATATGAGGTGTCTGTAACGCCCAGTTTTAGCCTTCACCGCCCCCGCGGTGAAGGGGCCCGCACCGCCCCCGCGGTGAAGGGGCCCGCACCTGCGGCCAGCCGCGGTCGCGGCCGGGTCAGTCTCCCCTGTAACTAACTCTAGATCGCGCCCGATCTGTTTTTGTTCCGTTTTTATTTCCTTCCTTTCTTAGAAAATTTGATCTTATAAGATATGAGCCGACTTTCCTTCCACACTCTAACCCTAAAAACGACCTTCCTTTATCTTTTCCAACCGTTCTATATATATTCTCGCCGTCTTTCTCTTTTTCCTTCTTGCTTACGTCTACTTCAACCTTGAGCAAAGTTGCGACCTTTCCCTTGTGATCTTCTACAGAACGTGTAACTCTTCATCCCCTTGATTCTTCTACACGTTCATGTATACAACAAAATGCTTCTTCCTTCTGTTCTCTTTCTCTTCCTCGTTTCTTCTCCTTCTTCTTCACAAGAATCAAGATCGAGTTTTGATTTTTGTTTGTCTTCCGTTGTTGATGCATTCATGTTTCCAGGCTTCCTTGGTTGAGCTTTGACATGTGTAGATCAAAGGTTCAAGCTATGGTTCCCTTGTTGTCTCGTGCTGTCAAAGGAAGTTCCGACAGCAGCTTATGTCAAGCCACCGCCCTTGCGCCGGGATTGTCCCGCCCCGCGGCTACAACCTAGTGTTGTCCCTGCGGTTATGTCCGCCGCCTTGCGGTTTGTCTGCATTACCTCCCGTCTTTGGTGAGCTGCTTCCTTTTCAGGATTCCTCCTTCCTTTTCGTGAGTTATGTTGATGTTGTTACCTCTTGAGAGTCTGTAAGACTAGAGATCATGTCCCTAACTTGTGGAGATATCTTAGAGATCATGGAGATTAGAAGTTATAGACTTCTAGCATTCGTTCGTTTCTGATTCAAGATGCCTTGTATGAACAGGCTTTCCCTCCTTCTTTCATTTGGGAAATTGTGCAATAGCTGACCCTTGTGTTACCTTCGAGTGAGGTAAGTCTCTTGGACTTACTTAGTTGCGTTTCGTATATTGGTTTGACCGTATTGGTTGTGTTTGTTTACTTAATCGTTATAACGGAAAACCGGACTAGGATGACATTATACCCTTAACTGGCCCAAGTGTATTATAACCGAGCGGTGACCACTTGTCTAGTTCTACAAGAGACTATGAGGTGCTCTTGCAACCCAGACCCAGAGGTAACGGATAGTACTGATCTATTCATGTCGGCAGACGGAAGCAGAGGCGAGTTTCGGGAGATATTCGTGTGACAAAAGAAGTTGAATAGTAATGGATAACTTAACAAAACATAATAACCGGTTGAGTGCGAGCATTCTATATGTTTATGTTCTTACATGTGTTCGTGTCTTTATATGTCTTTATGATATCTAGAATGTTAGATAACGGTTTATACCGGTGTTGTAGATGCACTACATGTTAGAGATATCGTTGAGTGCTCCGGACGGTGTGATCAGTCGGGGTTCCCGTACATTATAGGACGGGATCCGGTTTTATATTTCTGTTGTTGTTCTTTCCCTTTTTGTTTTGAACTCGGCTGCGAGTCTTTACTCTTCCCTTGTTGTTACGCTTGGTTTTAATACAGTTTTGGTTTTTAATTTATTTGTGCCTTGTTCAAGATCCGATGTTATCGTTGTTACTTTGAGGGTCGGGACCATTGTGAGTTCCTAGCCCGTAACGCTTCGAGTTTCTAAAACTTGGGGTGTTACAGTGTCCACAATTGTTCCCCAAGCTTCCTCCCCGTGTACTTCCTACGAAGATTAACGTTTATGCTCGTTGCCTCTTACTTGCTGGATCATCATACTTTCCCTTGAAGACATTTTTTACTTTCGGTTTCAATATGATGTATTTTTGTGTATTCATTTTTTCCTATTATTGTGGTCCTTCATGACGGTTTGACCGTCTGCCGATTTTTTCGGCCTTTCGACACACGTACTAGACGGCGCGTCGTCTAATGGTTTCGAACCGCTTTCCATTTTCAAAAAAAAAAACACAATATTCAAATTAATGATACCTAATTTTTGAACTAATATTATAAAAATTCATAATTTTAGTTCAAAATTCGTTAAAAAATTATACATTGTTAGTTATGATATTTTCTATAATTAGTTCACGTGTTATTTTGGTAATTTTGTAGTTATGTTTTTATGTTATTTGTTACTTTTACATGTTTGAATTAATAAAACACAATGCTTGAACTATCAGTACATACTATTCAAATTAATTATATCCAAATTTTGAACTAATATTATAAATAGTTGAACTAAGTGTTAAAAAATAAGAACTATTGGAACAAATAATTTGAACTAATTGAACAAAAATAGGAACCATTAGAACAAACAGTTTGAATAAGAGAAGAAATTGGGGGAAACTTGAATAAAAAAGTTCAAAATTTTACACTATTAATTTAAAAAATTTTTTTAACGAAAATGTATAAAAATTTTGAATGAAAAAGTGTTAAAAATAAGAAATACTAGAACAAATAGTTGAAACTAATTGAACAAAAATATGAACCATTATATCAAACAGTTTTAATTAAGAGAATAAAGTGGGAAACTAGAGTAAAAAACTTCAAATTTTTTATACTATTATTTTTTTAAAATGAACGAAAATGTATAAAATTTCGAACAAAAAAGTGTCACAAAAAATAAGAACAGATAGTTAGAACTAATTGAATAAAAATATGAATCATTAGAACAAACAATTTGAACTATTTGAACTAAACTCGTAAATTGAGATAATAACTATTAAAATTTACTCATAAAAATTACAAAACTGTCACCACGTCTCCCTCTTTAAAAAAACTAGATTTTCTAAAGGACAAAATGTCGGTTAAACTTCTTATAATTATAAAAATATCACCGCGCTTCCCATAATTCATTAAATGACGTTGACAAATCTGGACAATTGGATCAAATAGATCAACGGTGCATATCATTCCGTACGGTTGTATCCGTATTTTGCTCCGTACTTGAATGGGATCCACCTTTTTTTTATTGATATTAATATTCGATATTTATGTATGGATATCAAACAAGCCTTTAAAACTTACCCGATATATATTTTTTTCATAAATTTGACGGCCTAAATGCCTAATCAAAATTTCTTATATTTATATTAAAAAAAGGATTAATTATACTAGCTTTTCCTAGTAATTTTGAATGAAAAAATTATTTATTTTATATTTTCAAGTGAAATACATATGATATAAATACTTTTTTTTTTTTTATCGTTGATTATTTTTTTTAAACATGATATTATAGCCTTATTTACATAAAGAGATTTTTCGGATGGTGCCCCTGTGGTTTGATGTTTTTCGGATTTTGCCCATGAGTTTTTTTATTGTTCGAATGGTACCCTTAAACTTCACTCTTTTCCGGATTTTCTAATGTTCCCTTAACTAGTGGGAGAAAAAAAAGAAGAAGGGAGGATCCTGAATCATTCGAACGTACCTCTTTCCTGTTATTTTCTTCCAATAACGATGGAACCCAGAAACTGGTGCCGGCGACTAGTGTTCTCATTGTCGAGAAATAAAATTAGAAGACCGGTGGTCCGGTGCCGCCGCCGCCTAGTCTTAGCTTTGAGTTTTCAATCCATCTCTTCTTCTCTAAGTTCATAACTTCAAACCTTAATCTTTTCGGGTTGAATTTAAAAGAATTATAATTTGGACTGTTGTTTTCATCGATTGTTTCAATTTTACTTTGTTTTATTTATTTATTTTCTTTCTTTCTCTTTTATATTTTTAATTTTTTATTTCTTCGTACGACTGATTTTTGTTTTTATTATTTATAATCACCTTGGGTCCTGGGGGGACGATAACTAAGGGACAATAAGTGTAGGGCCCACTTCTGTGTGCTCCACGTGTCAGTCGTCTGAAGTTCACATGCACGTCCAGTCCATGTATTCTCCCTCTCCATCTTAGCTCTGCGTTTCCAGAGAACAATCATGGCCGCATCTTCAAGGTTACACTCCTCACTAAATACAGTAATCGGTAAATCTTTTAAATTTACCGCATCTATCAAATTTACTGCTCCTATGGCAGCTGCGGTTACTGCTATTCGTATCACCATATACATGCTATACATACCACATGTACGCCTATGCATTGCGTATGTGTAGTAAGTTTTCCTTCATTTTTCGAACCAAATATATATTATGGACTACTACGCGTACGCCATGCGTAGTCGTAACTATTTTCCTTTATTTTTTGAACGAAATGAGCTTCTTGCTACGACTACGCGCATTGCGTACACATAGTCAGGGTAATAGGTATAAATAGCATGTTTCAGGTGGTACGAATAGCAATCTCGGGCAGTTGCTGTGTACATTTTTACTGCCTAGTTAAAAAAAAAATATTCCTTACAAACCTTCGAAGTTAGTGAAGAAGAAAGAGTTCACTTTTCCCCTCACTCTAAGCAATTTTAATACTAAAAAAATTACACTTTCTCCCATGTCCAATCTATATTTTATCACCCAATAGCAATTTTAGCCGTTGCAATATTATTCTTTTTTTCCCTCTTTGACCATGCAAACACTTCAGTCCTTCAATCTCATTAATTTTAAATAGATGTTCAGTGTTCACCGGATCTGAACTTCATTTCCCATGGTAAATTACACTATAAATTAAAAAAAAAAAGATAATACGCCCAAATTATATGGTATCTTGAAAGGCTCTGCTGCGCACCAGAACACTCTGCAACCTGCAAAAACCCCATCTTCCTTTATCTTGGCTGGCTACTGATGTAGTGATGTCTGTACAAGGCTAAGAAGTAAGAAATACCCCTTTCAAGATTTAATGGTGATTGGTTACACAGGTAGCTTTCAATTTCTCACTGTTCCATTTATTTTAGTGGGTTCGCCATTTTTATTGGGCTCAGATGCTTTTGATTGAAAGCTGTTAGATTTTGACTACTTTGGAACTTACTCCAAAATATCATCGCCATTGGAGGCCAAGGTATGATTTCTCTTCACTAATCTCTTTCTGGGTTTTGGTTGATTCGAAATCTTTCTTCCTGTTTAGTTTGATTATCTTAGATTGGTTGAATATTGAGTAGTTAGGAAGAAGAAAGAAAATGAGATCTGTAGAGGAGAAAGAGATTTCTACAACTAGCACCATCAATTTCGAGTTTCATAAAGGCGGCGGCGGATCGACCCGTGCCGGCGGTGCTGGTGGTGCGGCATCTTCGCATCAGCAGAGAGCAGCATTAGGGAAAACGAAACCAACACCTTCAAAATGGGATGATGCTCAAAAATGGCTGGTTGGTTTATCAAGAGATAAAAACTCAGCAAACAAAACCTCAAAGCCCAGAAACTCAAACGCCGACGATACAAGACTGATAGCTCCGGTCCCACATCGGGAAAACGGATATTCAAGCGGAGAAGATGAAATGAGAAAAGAAGAAAACGACATTATCCCTGGCTCGATTTCATATCCATATGAAGTAGAGACAAAAAACGTGGATTGTGAAGAATCATACTGGCGAAGCAATAAGAGTACTTCAATGGTGGATAAATCAAATTTGGGAGTTAGATCAGTTTGTGTTAGGGATATGGGAACAGAGATGACTCCGATTGCTAGTCAAGAGCCTTCCCGGACTGCAACTCCGATTCGAGCTACGACTCCGGTGAGGAGAAGCCCTATTGCTTCAGGGGCGTCTACTCCTATAAGATTTCAACAGCATAACCAAACGGATACCTCAACGGCTACTGATAATGTTAGAGGACAGTCGGATGCCGACGAGGCGAGTAACGGTAATATTGAGAGTAATGGGAATTTGGATTTGGCTAAGAAGATGAATCCTTTGGAAACTCGAGCTTTGGCTTGGGATGAAGCTGAACGTGCTAAGTATATGGCAAGGTGCTGTCATTTTTGCCTAGGGTTTGTCTTTGTTTAGCTCTGTAATGGGTCTTGTGTAATTTGTGTTTGTGTGTTTTAGGTTTAAGCGTGAGGAGGTGAAGATTCAAGCTTGGGAAAATCATGAGAAAAGAAAGGCTGAAATGGAGATGAAGAAAATGGAGGTATTCTGTCGTAACTTATAACTGAGCCGAGTTTTGGCATGCTCATGTTAAAAGAGCTCATACTCGGTTTATTTAGTCAATTTTTTTTTTTCTAGTCGACCCAAATTGGGTTTGAGTTGTGTGAAGCTCATGTTAAGAGCTCGTACTCGGTTTGTTTAGTCAAGTTTTTCTAGCCGACCTGATTGGGTTTTAGTGTGAAGCTCATGTTAAAGAGCTCATACTCGGTTTGTTTAGATAATTTTTTTTTTCTAGCCGAGCCTAATTGGGTTTGAGTTGTGTGAAGGTGAAAGCGGAGAGATTGAAGGCGAGAGCGCAAGAGAAGTACACGAACAAGCTAGCGGCGACGAGGAGAATAGCGGAAGAGAAACGGGCGAATGCAGAGGCGAAGTTGAACGAGAAGGCGGTGAAGACGTCGGAGAAGGCGGATTACATAAGGAGAACGGGTCATTTGCCATCTACCTTCTTCAAGTTGCCTTCAATTTGTTGGTGAAGGATGTATGGTGACTGTCAAAATGTACTTTGATCACACTTGTTGCACACCCTAAACAACTCAAAAGAATGTTATAGCTCTTGTGTTGTTAGATTTGGACCACCTTGGTTGAGGAGGAATTCATAGTATATGGGGTGCATTAAATGGATCATTTGATTGGATCAATAATGTCATATCTTTGTTCTCTATATGGTAGTTTTATGCTTATCTAATTGAGTGTCAAGAATTTATCTAATTGAGTGTCAAGAATTTATTTTGAATGTAAAAAAAGGACAAAAAAAAATCAGTAGAGTAACGAGGACTATGAGTCATAAGATCTTAATAGATCCGAAAATTGTGATTGATCCTAGAAAAATAACTCAAACACGTGTTCTTAATTACTCCAACGCTTCTTTTTTCCATACATGACATTCATCGACACTCACTACCCCTTAGTTCTTGTTGGAAACTCTAACAATAAATTCTTCTTCTTCTTCTTTTTTCTTGTTTTTGCTCATTCATTCCACTTGATAGAACCATAGAAGATCACAAACTTATTCTTAATATTTATTAAGTTTCTTTTCAAAATTATTTTCATAAACTATAATTGAAACCTAAGTCACGTGGTTGAATTTTTACATGAATTTTCAATGACAGATTCATAATGCATTTGACTTCTTCATAATTGATAAAAAGAGATGCATGATATATGCTCAAGAAAGTATCCCAATGAAACTGTGACTTCAAAATATCATATTATATGCAAATGAACATAGCACATATGAAAAATGAACATAAATATGTTTCGAATGAATTCGATGTAATTAAAAGACGAACCGGATTAAACTAATTTCTAAAATAATTTATGTTCCATGTGAGATTAGTTGCATGTTCTTGGCTACAATGGAAGATGAATATCTATTTACAAGAAAATTTCAACAAAAGAGGTTTGGACCCTTCGTTCCTTACCCTTGGAAGATTCTTGGGCTGCTGACCCTTTGTTTTTCCCAAAAGGATGAGCAACCTTTCTCTCTCCCTTTCTCCACTCTTTCACGCCATTCACTTTTCTTCCCCTCCTTGTTTTCTCTCTTCTCTCCCTTCTACCTTTATTCTTGCTTGTGAGTTATCCAACAAAGGGAAGAGATCTGCATCTGTAAATGCAATCTCTCATAACCTTTTCTTCTTCTTCTTGGTCCCTTTCTCTTTTCCTTCTCTTCTCCACCTTCCTCCATTGTTGTGGATGGAGCTTTGGATGAAGGTTCTTTGATAGCTTTTTTTGGCTGCATGTGTTCCTAGCAAGCTTATGACGTGGAGGAGGGTTTTGATCTTGTGGATGAAGTTTTGAGAAAACCCAGCCAGAGAAGGAAGCCATAGAAGCTTAAGTGCGCAGTTGAAGACCGAAGAAAATGATGTTTCTGGAGTTCAACCGCGGGGGCGGACTTTGTAAGCCGCGGGGGCGGATTTAGTAAACCGTCGGGCAGTGAACAGTGATGCGGGGGCGGTGACCTTTAGCACGCAGTCGCGCCTTTTGTTTCCGCGGTTGCGTATCTTCAACAATAGGCTCTTCTTCTCCCTTCTTCTTCTTTCCTTCCTTTGTTGTGAGGTTGATCCATGTTAGTAGCATGCCTAGGGTGAACCTAGGATAGTTGTGAATGCCATCTAGTGGTTGTGGATCTTAGGAGACCTTAGAGTGTCGGTTGTTGCTTAGGATGACTCGAGTGTGATGATATTTTATACCTCCTATACTAGTTGTGTTCTAGCTTGGTGTTGAGTTATCCTTGTATGAGAGTGGGCTGTTGTAGTGCCTTTACATATGCTTGAGGATTTATGGTCCCTTGGAGCCTAGGAACGTTTCCTAGTTTGTGAGTTGTAGGACCTTGTGTTCGTTTGCTAGATTGCGAAGTCTAAGGAATTCTAGCCTATGAGAGTGTTGTTGATGTGTGCCTCGTTTTGATCAAGCCTTGGTTGTATTCCTACGGGAAGTTGAGATCGGCTATACTTGGTTAGCTTTGAGACGAGGTAAGTCCCCGGACTTACTTAGCTCGCTTTTATGCATTATTTGAATGTGTGACGGTGGTGTGTACTTTAGCTTTGTTGATAATCATGAAACTGGATTAGGATGACTTGGATATATGGTTGGCCCATTTGTATATTTTTATCGGGCGGTGGCATCATTGTCCAGCTCCCGAGGGAGACTAGGAGGTTCTCTACGATCAGACCATACATGGTATACGAGCGGGCTACTTCACCACTCCACATGATATACGAGGAGAGCGCCGTACCACTCATGTTGATTACACGGGGATAAGGGCGAGAATTATAAGACTTCTCGTGTCACACTATGAACGAATGAAACTAGTAGTGGAATGACTTAAAGAGAAGATAAGAATCGAATTGTATGTATATGAGCATGATGTGTGATATATTTACCTATGTGTGTGTGTGCCCTTTCTATCTATATAATGCATAGAATGTGAGCTAATGATTTTATACCGATTGTTGTAGATGTCCTGCAGGTTAAGGATGCCGCCAAATGACTCGGAAGATTGGACAACCGGGGTCTCCGTACATTATAGGACGGGGATGGATTATGATATTATGTTGTTATGTTGTGGATTTATGTTTTTCGTTGGAGTTATGTCGTTTTGAGAACTCGGCTGAGTTTCCACCTTGTACTGTTATTTCCGTACTTTCACACTTGCATGAAAAACGATTTCGGTTTTGCCTTTATTTTTTTCTTGTTGGAAAAATCCGGTGAAATTGTTGTCAGGTGTGAGGTCTTTGCCCGTAGCATTCCGAGTCCCGTGGGTTCGGGGTGTTACATGAGAAGAGTAGGTTCGACAAAAGAACTCGGTATTTGAATTCATTGAATCCATTAAACTAAAAAGATGTGCAATATGAGTCTGAATATGACTTCGAAAGATGTAGGTTGACCCAAAATGCATGTTGGCGTATCCGCAAGTAAACCTCTTTTATTTAGAACAATCTCAATGTATTGTATATATCACTGTTTTCTTCTACACATTGCTTCTAGTTATGTGTTTTCGTGCTTCTATTTGTGTTTTTTTTTTCAGTCGATGTTCATCCCACAACCCTAATTTTATCATAAACAATCAAACAAAAAAAATGAATTAAAAATATAATCATGTATAAATTTAATATTAATAGGTTATAAATTATAACTTTCAGTTTCTTACAATTAGTGATTTGAGGAGTTGACTAGAGGTTAATTAGATGATTTATTTATAACTATCAAATTAAAACAATTAGTATTTTGAGGAGTTCATTAGATGTTATTATTAGAAAATCACCCGTTAAATAGGTCATATTGCAACTAACCACCCGCTCTATCACTATTTACCGGAAACCACCCGTAAAACGTACTCCGTTACCAAAACACCACCACGTGTCAGTTTTCCGTCAAAAATCCGTCTTGTGGGCCTCATTTTATAATAAAATAACATTTTTCTTTTTTTCTTTTTTTTAAAAAAATTTGAATGCATTTTGCTTTTTTAGTTTGTATTATTGTTTTTATTTTTTTCAAGTTTAGGTAAAAAAATTTTTCTCAAAGGTATCTCTCTTCCTCTTCCTCCTCACATTTTTCTCTCTCCCCGTGTTTCCCTAACCCTAACCCCTTTCCTGATTTTTCCCTCTCCTGGTTTCCCCTAAACTTCTTGACGGCAAGGAGGACCACCCGCCGGCATCACACCGCCGCACCTAGCCGGCCACCACTTGCTTCCAGACCGCACCTCTCTACCCTCACAGTCTCTCTTCGAAGTCCCTCACCCGTATCCCTTCGTTGTTGCTGTGACCCACCTATTTCATTTCTAGTTGATTACCAATTAATTAACCCTGTTTAAAACAATAAGCAGAAAAGCGGAAAACGTAAAATTTTAAAACTTTATCTTGCAGCCATTTTCACAACATATACACATACTAACATACGTCATAAAACTCCGTTTAACCAAAACACAACTGTTTTAAAACCATGCAAAATATCCTAGGCGGTAGCATCCCATAACAGCCCACCTGATATGATCTCAAATCCAGGTGTTGGGTCCAACGTCCTTGCCTTGATCAGGCTGAGTCTGAGTAGCTGAAAAATATGTGGATATAACAACAATGAGCCACACGCTCAGTAAGGGTATACAAATCGCACTCTCCCAATATATATAAGTATCTAATATCCCGTCCCCAAAGGACACTTTATACCCTTCCTCAATTCCAAAGTCGATCAATGCATACATATCCACATTCACATATAATTCCACAACCATTCACATCACATAAACATAAACATTCAAGCATGTTATCACACATCACATATAAACATATCATCTCATATAAACATCTCATATCATCTCAACACATATAAATAATCATAACATAACATATAACATGCTAGACTCGATCGCATCGATGCATAGGTGATAATTAACTAACTAGCCCCAACTGATCGTACGATATATTTTCTCATGTGCTTTCGTATTTCTTTTCTTTCTTTCTTTTTTTTTTCTTTCGGTTGGCCAACCCGATAGCGTCATAGGCCCCCTGTAGATCAGGTAGCGACCTCGGCCATCTTGTCCTAAGACCCCCTGTAGATCAGGTTGCGATCTTGGACTATTTTTCTTATCTTGAGGCCCCTGTAGATCAGGTAGCGACCCCTGGCTGTTTTTCTTATCTCGAGGCCCCCTGTAGATCAGGTAGCGACCTTTGAGGCCCCTGTAGAACAGGTAGCGACCTCGTCCCCCGGAAACCCGTGCGGGACCCAGTTGGACTAATTAATCAATTACCATCCTATATTATCACTTTCATATCATAACTCAATTTCATGCTTTCATCATATTCTTTCATCATATTCTTTCCACTATCATCTCATGTACCTCATGCATGCTTTCATAAGGAATATCAAGTCATCATCATCGTCTCACTCATATACATATAAGCATGCATACAATCATAACAAACATATATATACACTCAAGCATGCATAAAATCATAGCATATTAAATACATAACATATATTAAGCAAGTGTAATTCATATACACTTACCTCGCAGGTAAGAACAATAAAAACCTCGCAACCCAACTATTGAGTTCGTTTCCCACTCGGACTATCCTCCTTTATCGTGCTTGGATACGCTCACAAAGAACTAAGTTATAGTTAACCAAAACCTTCAACAACACCTGTTGAGAATATCATATTCCTCGTATTAAACTTCTCGCTTCAAACACCAGTTAAATTCATTCCTTTGAATTTAATTAGCTTATAGCATTTTCTAGAATCCCAATTTAATTAATTAACCTTCAATTAATTAATTAAATTTTGCCAGAATAACGTTTTGCCCGCAGACAATTTCTGAACCCACCTGTCATCGAATCTCATCAAACAAACAACCCATAATCACCAGAATAAAGTAACGAGCATAATGGAATTTTCAATTATCCATTTTGACAAGCCTAAGGTCAATTTAGGCTAAATCGCAATACGGAAAACGAATAAATTCATAACTTATTCGTTACTAACCCGATTGACGATCCGAAAGAAGATTCGGAATCACAACGACGCAGGCTACGCTCGGACACCGTCAAATTCACCGGAATCTGAGCGACGGAACCTCCCTAGTATCATATATGCTCGACCAGGCCTTCTCTTGCGCGGAAATATAGAAACTCGGTACCAAAATGAAGAGAATGAAGAGAGGAATCCAAAAACTCAAACGGATTTGAAATCGGATTAGAAACGAAGAGTAGATCTGAGTTTGAAGGTTGAGAGAAATCAGAGCTTTTACGAGGAAACGTGAAAGAAAATGAATTAATAAACGATATTTCAGCTATTTATAGCGAAGACGATTATTATCCTTTAGCGGAGTCGATAATCATCCTTTTACCGATCCGAAAGCGGTTTAAGCCCCCTTCTCCAAACTTCTCGAAATTGGAATAATAAATTTGGAATATTGTATGGATAATTATTCCGCAATTGTTTCGAAAAACGCGTATTCCTAAGCCGTCTTTCTTAGCCGCTAAGAAACGAAATAGCGACTCTTTTGGCCGTTTTGCCTTTCTATGTTTTTTCATATCTAGGACATGTCCGATGTCCTGATCATTTTTCTCAACTGCATTTTTATTAATTGAAGCTCCCAAATGCTCCAAATAACACCGGGTTTATATCATCTAGGTATCGATCTCTTGTTAAGATGGTTTTGATTCCGTTAAACCCGTTTAACTTCCTAAAATTTCCGATTAGGCCATATTTGATTTTTGACTGTTACAAATATCTCCCACTTTAAGAAATTTCGTCCCGAAATTTAAGAAAGGACGTAGAACCAAACCCGTAGATATATCAAAAGGATGCACAACCAGATCACACTTTCTCGAGGTTTTTACTCAAAAAAATAGGGGTATCTAGCTCTCATATCTCGCTCGGTTTCCCATGTAGCCTCTCGAGCTGAATGATGTTCCCATCTGACCTTCACCATCGGAATCTCCTTGTTTCTCAATCTTTGAACTTGCCTGCCTAAAACCTCAACTGGTTCTTCTGGGTAGGACAAGTTCTCAGATACTTCTATCTCAGGTTCGGGAATGATATGACTCGGATCTGACCTATACCTCCGTAGCACCGATACGTGAAAGACGTCATGCAATCTTGATAACTCTGGTGGTAACGCCAACCTATACGCAAGTGGTCCGATCTTTTCTAAGATCTCATATGGACCAATGTATCTCGGTGCTAACTTCCCATGCCTACCAAATCTCTTAACTCCCCTCCAAGGAGATACCTTCAAAAACACTCTATCGCCTATCTCATATGTCATCTCTCGTCTATGGCGATCAAAGTAGCTCTTCTGACGATCTTGTGCTGCCTTCAAGCACTACTTTACTACATGTACTTTCTCTATTGTCTGTTGTACAAGTTCAGGACCCTCTATCTGTCGCATGCCCTCAAAATCCCAACATACAGGTGTGCGATACTTCCATCCATACAAGGCCTCGTAAGGGGCCATACCAATACTCGAATGGAAACTGTTATTATACGCAAATTCAAGCAATGGCAGGTTAGAATCCCAGTTACCTTTAAGCTCCAAAACACAAGATCTCAACATCTCCTCCAAGGTCTGAATCGTTCTCTCTGATTGTCCGTCTGCTTGAGGATGAAATGCCGTACTGAAATGCAATCTTGTACCTAAGGCAGTTTGTAGACTTCCCCAGAAATGCGAGGTAAACCTCGGATCTCTATCGGATACAATTGATACAGGGACTCCGTGCAGTCGAACAATCTCTCTCACATACAACTCTGCCAGCTCATCCAAGGAGTTATCTTGTCTCATCGGTAAGAAGTGGGCATATTTCGTCAATCTGTCTACAATCACCCATACCGTGTCATTCTTTCTGAAAGTCCTAGGAAGTCCAACAACAAAATCCATTGTAATCCGCTCCCACTTCCACTCAGGAACTGATAAAGATTGTAATGTTCCTGCTGGTGCTTGGTGTTCAGCCTTCACTTGCTGACACACTAGACATCGAGCCACAAAATCAGCTACCTCTCGTCTCATCCTGGGCCACCAATAGATCTTCCTCAGGTCATTAAACATCTTCGTACTCCCAAGATGCATGGAATACCTCGAGGAATGTGCCTCTTCAAGTAGCTTCTTCTTTAACTCCTCAGTGTTTGGCACGCATATCCGTGCACCTCTGTATAACACTCCCTGATCAGACAACTGGAAGTGTGTAGTGGTAGCATCTCCCACTTTAGCTTTCAACTTCTTCAGTGTATCATCCTCATCTTGTCTAATTGAAATCTCATCAAGAATCAACGGTCTTACCTGAATGTTCGCTATCAACTCAGATCCTCTTACATCCATCTCTACTCTCATAACTTTGAGAGCTAATAGATGCTCAACTTTGTAGTTTACCTTACCGCCTTAGTCACTGCTCTTTCTGCTAAGAGCGTCAGCTACCACATTCGCCTTTCCTGGATGGTACTCGATAGTGCAATCATAATCCTTGAGTAACTCCATCCATCTTCTCTGCCTCAGATTCAGATCCCTCTGAGTTGGAATATACTTCAAGCTTTTATGGTCTGTAAACACCGGAAATGTATCACCATGAAGATAGTGCCTCCAGGTCTTAAAAAAAAAACTATAGCAACAAGCTCTTGGTCGTGTGTAGGATAGTTCTGCTCATGAGGTCTCAACTGTCTAGATGTATATGCTATTACCTTTCCTTCCTTGCATTAGAACTCCTCCTAAGCCACTCCCAGATGCGTTGGTGTAAACCACAAAGTTACCCTTATCCGAGGGTACAACCAAAATAGGGAACGTAGTCAATCTTTTCTTAAGTTCTTCAAAGCTCTCTTGACAACTGTTGTCCCATACAAACTGCTGATTCTTCTTTAGCAAGTTAGTCAATGGACGCGCGATAATCAAGAATTTCTTTACAAACCTCCTGTAATAACCCGCAAGTCCTAAGAAGCTGCGAATCTCCGTAATGCTCTTCGGAATTTCCCATTCTGTAATAGCCTTGATCTTGGATGGATCAGGTTGTATACCATCTCGTGATATCACATGCCCTAGAAAGGCAATCTGATCCGTCCAAAACTCGCACTTGCTGAACTTCGCGTACAACTGTCTCTCCCTCAGAATCCCTAAGATACGTCTCAAATGTTCTCTATGAGTATCTGCATTTCGGGAATATATCAAGATATCATCAATGAAGATCATGACGAACTTATCTAGATAAGGTTGGAAGATCGATTTCATCAACGCCATGAATGCTGTAGGTGCATTCATCAACCCAAAAGGTATATCTGTAAACTCATGGTATCCATACCGAGTACGAAAAGCTGTTTTCGGTATTGAATTCTCTGCTATCCTCAACTGCCAGTATCTTGATCGATGGTCAATCTTTGAAAACACTGTAGTACCCCTTAACTGATCAAGCAAGTCCTCTATCCTTGGTAAGGGATACTTGTTCTTGATTGTGATTTTGTTCAGCTGACGGTAGTCTATGCACAATCGTAAACTACCGTCCTTCTTCTTCACAAAAAGCACTGGTGCGTCCCAAGGAGAAATACTCGGACGTATAAAACCTTTCTCGAGTAAATCCTCCAGCTGTTTCCTTAACTCCTTCAGCTCTAGCGGAGCCATGCTGTAAGGAGCAATTGATATAGGTGTTGCACCTGGTAATGCTTCAATCTCGAAGTCTACCTCTCTACTCGGAGGTAAACTAGGTAAATCATCAAGGAAAACGTCAGGAAATTCTCTGACAACATCCACCTCAGATACTCCGGGGCTAACAATAGCAGAATCTGACACACTAGCCAGATAAGCCTGACACCCTTCCCGAAGTAATCTAAAAGTTGTTATTGTAGATATGAGGCAAGTAGGAATCATATTCCTCTCACATGTCATAATCACCTCTCTCACCCCATCTATCTCCATGGGGACTTCCTTTGTATAACAATCAATCAATGCTCTATGAGTGGATAACAATGCATACTTAATATCACATCAAACTCTCTCAAGAAATCATCCAATGTCAGCACAAGTGGTATACTACGGCCATTAGGGACCGTGTCCCGTCAATTTCTAGTTGCTTCTTCAAGCAAGGATATAACATATTGTACACATCTCTCATTAGCATAGATAAATCCATCTAGAATGACACAGTGTTCCTCAATCACTCATCCAATACTAATGGATCAGTAGTCTCCTCAAACGACTTTGCCCCTTGGCGACGAATCTTCTCGAAATTCTTGTCCATCTTTACTAGAATAATACCCGCTTGAGACACTAGTGTGTCTATGGTGGTATAACTTCTCTCAAATATATCACTAAATCAGATATACCAACCATATCCAATGGTGGTAGTAGTATTGGACAAACAAGCACCTTAGGGTGCTCCTGGTCATTTCTACCTTGAGCATGTACACACTCAGTCGACCCTTTGGCTGTGCTCCGCCTTCTAAAAGAAAAAGAAACTTTCAAAAGCTTTTCAGAAAACTTCCCACAACCCAAGCCTAGGAATCATATCCCTGCTCTGATACCAACCAAATGTGACCCACCTATTTCATTTCTAGTTGATTACCAATTAATTAACCCTGTTTAAAACAATAAGCAGAAAAGCGGAAAACGTAAAATTTTAAAACTTTATCTTGCAGTCATTTTCACAACATATACACATACTAACATACGTCATAAAACTCCGTTTAACCAAAACACAACTGTTTTAAAACCATGCAAAACATCCTAGGCGGTAGCATCCCATAACAGCCCACCTGATATGATCTCAAATCCAAGTGTTGGGTCCAACGTCCTTGCCTTGATTAGGCTGAGTCTGAGTAGCTGAAAAATATGTGGATATAACAACAATGAGCCACACGCTCAGTAAGGGTATACAAATCGCACTCTCCCAATATATATAAGTATCTAATATCCCGTCCCCAAAGGACACTTTATACCCTTCCTCACATTCCAAAGTCGATCAATGCATACATATCCACATTCACATATAATTCCACAACCATTCACATCACATAAACATAAACATTCAAGCATGTTATCACACATCACATATAAACACATCATCTCATATAAACATCTCATATCATCTCAACACATATAAATAATCATAACATAACATATAACATGCTAGACTCGATCGCATCGATGTATAGGTGATAATTAACTAATTAGCCCCAACTGATCGTACGATATATTTTCTCATGTGCTTTCGTATTTCTTTTCTTTCTTTATTTTTTTTTCTTTCGGTTGGCCAACCCGATAGCGTCATAGGCCCCCTGTAGATCAGGTAGCGACCTCGGCCATCTTGTCCTAAGACCCCCTGTAGATCAGGTTGCGATCTTGGACTATTTTTCTTATCTTGAGGCCCCCTGTAGATCAGGTAGCGACCCTTGGCTATTTTTCTTATCTCGAGGCCCCCTGTAGATCAGGTAGCGACCTCTGAGACCCCCTGTAGATCAGGTAGCGACCTCGTCCCCCGGAAACCCGTGCGGGACCCAGTTGGGCTAATTAATCAATTACCATCCTATATTATCACTTTCATATCATAACTCAATTTCATGCTTTCATCATATTCTTTCCACTATCATCTCATGTACCTCATGCATGCTTTCATAAGGAATATCAAGTCATCATCATCGTCTCACTCATATACATATAAGCATGCATACAATCATAACAAACATATATATACACTCAAGCATGCATAAAATCATAGCATATTAAATACATAACATATATTAAGCAAGTGTAATTCATATACACTTACCTCGCAGGTAAGAACAATAAAAACCTCGCAACCCAACTATTGAGTCCGTTTCCCACTCGGACTATCCTCCTTTATCGTGCTTGGATACGCTCACAAAGAACTAAGCTATAGTTAACCAAAATCTTCAACAACACCTGTTAAGAATATCATATTCCTCGTATTAAACTTCTCGCTTCAAACACCAGTTAAATTCATTCCTTTGATTTTTAATTAGCTTATAGCATTTTCTAGAATCCCAATTTAATTAATTAATTAAATTTTGCCAGAATAAAGTTTTGCCCGCAGACAATTTCTGAACCCACCTGTCATCGAATCTCATCAAACAAACAACCCATAATCACCAGAATAAAGTAACGAGCATAATGGAATTTTCAATTATCCATTTTGACAAGCCTAAGGTCAATTTAGGCTAAATCGCAATACGGAAAACGAATAAATTCATAACTTATTCGTAACTAACCCGATTGACGATCCGAAAGAAGATTCGGAATCACAACGACGCAGGCTACGCTCGGACAACGTCAAATTCACCGGAATCTGAGCGACGGAACCTCCCTAGTATCATATATGCTCGACCAGGCCTTCTCTTGCGCGGAAATATAGAAACTCGGTACCAAAATGAAGAGAATGAAGAGAGGAATCCAAAAACTCAAACGGATTTGAAATCGGATTAGAAACGAAGAGTAGATCTGAGTTTGAAGGTTGAGAGAAATCAGAGCTTTTACGAGGAAACGTGAAAGAAAATGAATTAATAAACGATATTTCAGCTATTTATAGCGAAGAGGATAATTATCCTTTAACGGAGTCGATAATTATCCTTTAACGGAGTCGATAATTATCATTTTACCGATCCGAAAGCGGTTTAAGCCCCCTTCTCCAAACTTCTCGAAATTGGAATAATAAATTTGGAATATTGTATGGATAATTATTCCGCAATTGTTTCGAAAAACGCGTATTCCTAAGCCGTCTTTCTTAGCCGCTAAGAAACGAAATAGCGACTCTTTTGGCCGTTTTGCCTTTCTATGTTTTTTCATATCTAGGACATGTCCGATGTCCTGATCATTTTTCTCAACTGCATTTTTATTAATTGAAGCTCCCAAATGCTCCAAATAACACCGGGTTTATATCATCTAGGTATCGATCTCTTGTTAAGACGGTTTTGATTCCGTTAAACCCGTTTAACTTCCTAAAATTCCCGATTAGGCCATATTTGATTTTTGACTGTTACAGTTGCCATCGCTTGCGGCCGCCTGGAACGACCCAACGCCACCAGCCAGATCCGGCGACAACCACCCCAGGAATGTGCGCCACCATCCGCTCCACTGCCTTTGAGCCGCTCAAGAGTCGCTGTCGGGTTGTTTGTCGCGAAGATCCTTCGCAAATAGATGTTGTGCCGCTGTTGTTGCTCCGCCTCTGACGCCGCCGGTGTTCCGCCACCACACACACCAGTCCGCTGCTGCAACCCTCTGTACCACCAACAACATACCTCTTTGTGAGGATTGGATCGATTTTGGGTGAGATTGGACTGCATTAACCCTAATTTGTGGAATTGGGGGTTTTTGCTAATTGAATCTGAATATGTAATTGGGGGAGATTGAATTGGGGGTTTTTGTTAATTGAATCTGATTATGTAATTGGTGATATTAGATTGTGTCGTAAGTTAAGTTTGGATTGAAAAGCTAGAATTTAGAAATTTTAATGGGTTTTTAAGTTATAATTAAAATTAAAATTAAAAATACTGTTATCAAAAAAATATTTAAAATACAAATAAAAAAAACAAAATAAATTAAAAAATAAAAAAAACAAAAAACAAGGAAAATTATTATTTTAGTATAAAGTGGGCCCACAAGACGGATTTTTGACCGAAAACTGACACGTGGTGGCGTTTTGGTAACGGAGTACGTTTTACGGGTGGTTTTCGGTAAATAGTGATAGAGCGGGTGGTTATTTGCAATATGACCTATTTAACGGGTGATTTCCGGTAATTTCCTCTTAAAAATATGAAAAATCATTATTCTTCAATAGTTAAATATAGAATTTTAATAAAAATCAATCAATGTCCTCAAATACTAAAAATATGAAATTTTAAAAGTCTTTTTTTATTTATCATAAACATTAAATAAAAAAATATAAATTTAATATTAATAGATTATACATTTGTCAATACATAAAGTGTATACTTTAATAAAATACACTTTTATTTTTATGAAGATAAAAAAATAAGAAGCATAAAAAAAATTGAAGAGTTAATTGGATAGTACGTGGCAAAATAAGATCTTAATAGTAATCATTTAATGTCCCTCAAAAGCTAAAAATATAGGATAATACCTAAAAAACTAAAAATACTGAATTTCAAAAATTTTATTGTTATATAAACATCATTTTAAAAAAGTGAATTAAATATATAATCATGTAAAAATTTAATATTAATAGACTATACATTACTAATACACAAAGGGTATACTTTTAATTAAATATATATTTTTTTTTTATAGTAATAAAAAAATATAAAGTATAAAAAATGAGAGAGTTAATTAAATAGTATATAACAATATAAGGTTTTAATATAAATAATTTAATGTACCTCAAAAGTTAAAAATTGTAGTAGGATAAGATAAAGATAATTTAAATTTATCAAATATATTAAAATAACAATTTTAATTAATTAAATTCTAATAAATTATTATAAATAGTAAAATAACGGAGAAGAGTAAGAGAAAAAGGCTCGAAAACGCATCGTCCAAATTTCTGCGGTGGCGTCTTAACTTTCGGGGATTTGGGATTTCTTTTGCAATTCTTCGTTCTCCTTCGGAGTAGCGTCGCCGCCCTCTCTCTCGACTCTCGACTCTCGACTCTCGACTCTCGCTATCTTCTCCTGATACGAGTTCTCCGCCGGTAAGCATCTCCAATTTATTCGTCGTAACTTTCTCCTCTTCGCTATCACTCTCCCTGTGCAAGTCGAGAGTTTCAACTTCTGTGTGAGTTGTACAATGTCTCTATTTGCCTTCTAGGGTTTGAATCTTCATCTTATTTTCTCGTGCTATAACCCTAATTGTGCTAAACAATCGGATATTGAAGATTCAGAGCACCTATGGATAGCTTCACCCTTCATAAGTTCTACTGTAGTTTCAATCATAGGGTTTTGTCAATAATCCACAGCACAGAATAGTCTATTCTGTCTCCTTTGATTGCTTTGAAAATAGAGCTAAAGTTTACAGTGACAGTAGCTGGAGGGAATTTATTCTGGTGAAATTGGGGTTCTGCTATTGTTTTTGTTGGGCTTGATTGAACTTTCTGCGTGGTTAAACCTTTTTCTCTCTCGATATATATGGCGGGAAGAAGCTATGGAGGTCATCCGGGGGCTGAATTTGGGGAGCGGAAGTCCAGTAATGGGTTTCCCAAACGGGATCTTGCTAGGGTTGCAGATGATCGGATCAGGAATGGTAGCAGGATATATGACCGTGATATTAGAGATAGGGGTAGGGTTAGAAGAAGAGTGCTAAAGGAGATGGAGGCACGGAACGGTGATCACCGTTCTTCTGCAACTGGAAGTGATTCTGGTGCTAGTGAAGGCGGTGGCCCAAGGAGATGTGGGCAGTCTGCGAGGATTGTAGACCGTGAACCAGGTGAGCTGTCAAGTGAAAGCGGTTCTGACTGTGCTGTCGAATCTGATTCACAGGTAAAGGATGATGCTGCTTTAAAGTTGGATAATGGGACACAATCCTCTCCCTTTAGGAAAAGGAAGTTCTCTCCCATTGTTTGGGATGTAGATGATCGAGAAGCAAGAGGCTTGAAGGTTAAAACAGTGTCCACAACCAGTAGTCCTGCTCCACCGTTGTTGCCTGAGACAAATAATCCATCATCTGATGCTCTCCCTCATCCTAATGACAATTCACATGTATCACCTGTTAACCATCAAGGTTTTGATGAGCACCAGACAATGGATAATGCTTTGTCAGAGGATACTGGAAACTTGCTCGATCAATCCTCATACGACCAGGGGTTGGGAAACCACAAGGAAATAGAGCGGCTTGAAGACGAGGACTATATCACCACCAGGAACATATCATCCTCTCGATGGGCAGGTGATGCCAATTCTCCCGCTGATGAAGGTGAGATCTTTGCTGATGAAGACATGCCTAGAGGGATGAGAATTCCAGCATCCAAGTCATTGGAGGCTAGATTGAGCAAAAGATCTTCCGCTCCCGGACTTGTGGAGGTTAAGAACGAACCTGTTAATAGGGATAATGTAAGATCACTTGATCCGGAAAGTGGTACATTCAGCAGGCCATCAAGTGCGGATGGTGGAAATGGAAATAAATTGGGCGGGGATGATGCTATGGAGATGGATGAGGAGCCCAATAAAAGTGCTACTAGTCCTAGCAGGTCAGACACAGATTCAGAAGATAGGATTAGTTTCCCTGAAACACCTGATACTCCAGTACCTCCACAACGAACAGTAAATATGCTTCAGGGTTGTAGAAGTGTGGATGAGTTTGAAAGGTTGAATAAAATCGACGAAGGTACATACGGAGTTGTATATAGAGCTAGAGATAAGAAAACCGGGGAGGTTGTAGCACTGAAAAAGGTAAAGATGGAGAAAGAAAGAGAAGGTTTTCCCCTGACTTCTTTGAGGGAAATAAACATACTTCTCTCATTTCATCACCCATCAATTGTTGATGTTAAAGAAGTAGTCATTGGGAGCAGCCTTGATAGTATTTTCATGGTGATGGAATATATGGAGCATGATCTTAAAGCATTGATGGAGACCATGAAACAACCATTCAGTCAGAGTGAGGTCAAATGTCTCATGCTGCAATTGTTGGACGGTATTAGCTACCTTCACGATAATTGGGTGCTTCATCGTGATCTGAAGACATCTAATCTGCTTCTGAACAACCGGGGTGAGTTGAAGATCTGTGACTTTGGGCTAGCTCGTCAGTATGGAAGTCCCCTAAAACCATACACCCATTTGGTCGTGACTCTTTGGTACAGGTGAGGTGCATGACAAGTTTCTGTTGTTTGTCTTGTTGGTATAATAGCGATCTTTTAATCGTCTTATAACTTTCACATGTATGATTGTTGATCGGCTTTCTGAAGCAAGAACCTGATAACATTACAACTTTTTTATTCTTTTAGGGCACCTGAGCTTCTGTTGGGAGCAAAACAGTATTCAACAGCTATTGATATGTGGTCACTCGGTTGCATTATGGCCGAGCTGTTGTCAAAAGAGCCATTGTTCAATGGGAAATCAGAGTTTGACCAGCTCGACAAGGTATATTCATGTCAAAAAGGGCAATCGAGTATAGACTGACTGAGTTTTGCTGGCCTACATCATCATGCATCGAATTCACGAATGGCCTTCCTCTGTATATTTTTGGTCCCTTTCTTGCTTCTCTCTTTTTTGCTAATTTCTCTGTAATTGGATTAATGCAGATCTTTCGAATCCTTGGAACACCCAGTGAAGCTATTTGGCCTGGATTTTCCAAACTGCCAGGTGTGAAGGTCAATTTTGTTAAGCACCAGTAAGTATTTTCGTTTGTGATTACATTAAGTTAAATTTCTTTTGGCATCAAGGTTATCTTATTCTTTTGCATTCTTTTCCCAGGCTTCCAGCTTTGGGTGATTCTGGTGTGGCTTTCTTGCCTCATTGGTGAAGCTTTTAGTAACAAGAGTTATTCTTTGTTATTATTAATTCCTCCTATCTGTTCTTTTCAGGTATAACCAACTACGCAAGAAGTTTCCTGCCACGTCATTCACTGGATCTCCTGTTCTCTCTGATGCTGGATTCGATTTGTTGAATAAACTCCTTACTTATGACCCTGAAAAGGTGCTCTGCATGTAAATCAAGATTCTTTAGTTGTATGACTCTGGCTTTTCCTGATAAGTGTTTTTAAATTGCTGATGGTTGTTCATGACTGTCATGCAGCGTATAACTGCTGAACAGGCTTTGCGCCATGAGTGGTTTCATGAAGTTCCTCTTCCCAAGTCCAAAGAGTTTATGCCCACCTTTCCAGCACAGCATGCTCAGGACAGGTAATGAAGTCCATGGGCTAACTTGTTGTGCTTCTTTTTTCTGTTCTTCTACTGTCTTTTGATTTATAATGGGACTTGCTTCATGTCAGGCGCATGCGAAGAGTTTTGAAGAGCCCCGATCCCTTGGAAGAGCAACGTAAGAGGGAATTACATCAAGCAGAATTTGGAACTGGGGGCTTGTTTGGTTAGCTGGAACTTAATAGTAGCTAGAATGAATCGACCATTCTTTGACTAACATAATGACGATGCTAGCTACTCCTGTTGGCAGTGGAAATTCATCCTTGATCTTCACTCCATCCAGATTCATTGCAGGCTACCTGTGTATTTGAGCTTTCATGATTAGCTAAGACACACTTGAACAGTGTCTGCAATGCAAGGTGTGGCATATTGATGTTTCTTTTTTGAAATATCACATTAGAACCTTTGTAACATATTTGATATTTGGAATGGGTACACTATGAACTGTTCCTCTCACAAGTTGTTTTTTATTACCAATCGACAAATTATGAATTATCACTTAATACCAGCTTTATGTTCTCTTAATTTCCAAATTGTGTTTGCAAGAGGAGCTCGATGTAAGGCGGAGTGGACATCTTTGCTTTTCATTGACGTCAAGCAGATTACATCCACTCAAAGGTAATACTTGGATCTAGTGTGTGGAATATAGCCGGAAAAAAGGAATTTTCTTTTCTTGAAAATTGTTAGTGCTGATGGATGTAGGTTTGTCCTTCACTTAGACTGATATGTATCAGCATTACAGCTTAATATAGAGGTGGCAAGTTGTTTGGAACTTGAGTAAGGTGTGTTTTGCAGCTCATTTATAAAGAGTTTTTAGGCCCAAGAAGTATATACTGTATAGTCAGAGGATCATAAAAGCACTCCCGAACAAACCCTAAAATTACATTTTGCTGTCTTTGTTGTAATGGAGTTAACTAGCGGCAAAAAATGGTTTTCCTGGCATAAAGTTGTCCTAAATTTCCTTCACATACAAACCATTATCAGGCGTTTTGCTCTTAAATTAATGTTTTTTTTCTTTTTGTTTTCCATTTAGTGGCTGCCACTTTAGTTGCTGCACTTCTGGGATCAAAGTTTTACCCTTATCCTTTTGACCAGCAGTTAGTTGGAATAGTACAGTGCTGGTTTTCTATTTGACTGAACCATGGAAGTTGGGTTCGTGGTTCGGTGCTGCGAACCACGAACCGAAATCGTCGAACCCAATCGTGGTTCGTTCGCGAACCGGAACGATGGGGTTCGCGACCTGGATCGAAATATCTAACGAACCCATTTAAAGATGAAGAACTGGAAGTTGCAGTTCATTGAACAGGCATGCAATATAGGGAGGAGAAGATCTTGGAAGTTGTAGTTCATTAAAGATGAAGAATTGGAAGTTGTTCTTCATTAAAGATGAAGAATTGGAAGTTGTAGTTCATTATAGATGAAAAATTGGAAGTTGCATTGAATTGAAGAAGAAAAGTCTGATTTCACGGCACATCAATTTAATTTAAATTTAAATTTTATTTTAATTTTGAACATTTTTAGATCTAATTTGCCTTGTTTATTAAGAATTTATTTTTTTAAAAAAAAAAAGAAAAATACTTAATCGAACCCATCGTACCCGATTCGGTAGAGGTAGCGAATCACGTATCCGTTTTCGAACCTCGTTCCGAATCGAACCACGTACCATGTAACACTGGACTGAACTGGTTCATTAGTTTGAGGTCTCAGTTTGTGACCTTTATTTCTTCATATTAATTAATGTTTAGCTACCTATGATGAGTTTTCCACAATATTCATGTCAGTACTCATAGCCTCACACTTGTGCTTCATGTATAGATTCCTTGTCGTTTGATCATTTCATGTTGGCATGACGAAGTTCAGATTGTTTTAGATTATAACCTTGTATGACCCTTTTCTGCAACTGTCAGTGCAGTATAAAAGCAAGCAGGTTGAGGTGGTCACCTATTTCTTCTGGAATTTCTTGAACTCTCCATTGTGTTTTCCATTCTTCACAAACTGTTTTTGTCTATTCAGGCACAGTAAAGGTACAATACAACCCCATGCTTCAATTATACTACTAAATTACAGTTGATGAAATGTCTGCTGTCGTGACTCGCCAACGTCCCTGTAGAGACTATGAGCTAAAAGCATAGCAGTTGCTTGTTAGTCATTCTTAGTTCTATTGCATCACGAGTATTATTGGATTGCTTAGCTTGTTTGACTTGTTATCTCCATTAGATGTGAGAATGTTAGAAGTGGTAGCTTGAGATAGGTCCTTGTAGAACAGTAAACTGATAGGAACCAGAAATAAAAGTAAATGTGAGAGTAAGAAACACACAATCAGCCAAGGGATTTTGAGGAATCCTCTTTGTATTCAATACAATTCCCTACATCTGAATCCATACATTGCTGATGTCCGCTATTATAATAAGAAATAAATAACCTGTTCCTAAATTCAAGCAACTAAGGAAAATAATGTACTCCTACAATCAAGCAACAAATTAATTAGGATAAATACTAACAAGGCTTGTGGGCTGCAGTTAGGAAATAGGAAAATGAACTAATAACTATTAAGGTTTAAAAACTAAATCTTAAAAGTTAAAACTGGAAAAAGAATCCAGGAACTTATCATAAACCATGGTGAAACTATTTCAATTATTTTCTACACTTCGGTAAATCACCAGACAATTATGTCTTGTTCCGGAAGTCAAGTGAATGCCAATATCTTGAAGTTAATACCGGCCATTTAGGTCAATTTAGTATGAACCTATTAATGCTTCTGTGAAATCCATTTAGTAGCAAAAATTTTAAAAATAAATTCACTAAAATAAGCAGACTGGTCATTAAAGTTGTTGTTAAGATAGTGTACATCAGTTTAACTCTGTTCAAGAGTTTGATTTAAGTTATTAGGAGTGTGCATACTGCATTTAGGCTTTTGGCCATGTTCATAAAAAAATTGTTTGCGTTTTTAGCTGTATTTTCTGTTGGGTTTATAGACATCCCTAAAATGATTCGGTACAACAAGCACACTCTGCGTATGGAAGATGCTATTTTGTGATCCAACTCGTTTACTTTATTAAACAATGTATGGCTTTTTTGAATATTTAACTTGGTAGATTGAATTGGATGAGTGGTAGCGGCACATAGCGTGGAATAGAGGAAGAAATTAGAATGAATTCTTGCATTCTTTTCTTCTCTTTTCAGCTGAGTTTTCCCAGTTGAAGATTAGCCGCATTGTCATATCAATGGGCGACCTCCCAGGATTGGGTATGCTACAAAATCCGGGAAACTAGAATGAAATATGCTTCAGTTAATTAGTATGCTACTAAATTGTGATAGGAACCAGAAACTGTATCTACAACTGTCCACAGTTCTTACAAATACAGCTGGTTCAATCCTGGCTGAAAGGAACAAGATCCAGGATGATTACTCTTCTTTGTTTCTATGATTTCCAGGTTGGTTCTGTAGCAGCTGATCATATACTATAACGTATAGACAAATTGCAGTTAAAACTGATACTGATTTGGACAATAGTTTTGTTCCAGATGAGATTGATCTTCAGATGGAGATACTGTTTGGAATCCCTCGTCCTGTTACTCCTGGATAAGACGTTGGCAGGAGTTCATAGGGTGGAATACCAGCGCCGCATATGTTCTTGTTCCGGAAATCCCGGTTGCCTTTATTTATGATGATTTCAATCTCCTGGATTCTGCTTGAGAATTTTGTGAGCATGTCTTGTGCTTGCTGGTCATTTATCCAATGTTTATGGTAGACATCAGCCTTCCCTAAGTACTCTTCATCAGCAGCATGTGTGGTCAGTGACTCTTGAGTTGACAATGCTGAGAGGAAAGTCTGTTGAGGGTTCATTAGGACTTTCATACTCGGGTCTTCCTCTTGAGTCTTGAGGGATCAGCTTCCTTATTAGGGTAGGGCGGTTGGGTACGCAACTTCCAAACCGGTATTGCCCAAAGTTGATGGCTGCGTGCTGCCCTGATGCTATCCTCTTTGAATTCTCATATTTCAAGTTCTCATCATTCACCCAATTTTGAAATTAACGTGCAGATGTTTCAATAGTTTAAGGACCCAAATGGACCAACTTGACAGTTTACTACCAACAAGTAAAAAGATGCAAACTTGAATCTCTTTAAAAAGATGCAAACTTGAATCTCTTTATATTTTGCCACTAACCGCACATTGTATGAGTATTTTGTAATTTGTTACATGGAATCACCATTCTTCAAGAATTCAACAATAATACTTTAGTGATTCAGCTAGACCGCTGCCAAATTATCATTCAAGTTTGCATCTTTTTTTTGTTGGTCGTAAACTGTCAAGTTGAATCTCTTTATTTTTTGCCACTAACTGCACATTGTATATGAGTAAAAATTTTGTAATTTGTTACATGGAATCACCATTCTTCAAGAATTCAACAATAATCCTTGTGATTCAGCTAGACCGCTCCCCAATTATTATTTGAATATGAGAGGTTCACAATTGTTTCTCAAGACTTTCTACATGTGTATCATCTTCAAAGATGAACGTTTATGCTCGTTGTCTCCTCTTAACTAGATCATTTTGCTTTCCCTTTAAGACATTTTTGCTTTCGGTATTTTCTGAAGTATTTGTGCATCTCTTTTTTCCTTTATTTGTGTCTCTTCATGACGGTTGGTCCGTCTGTCGATTTTTTCGGCCTTTCGACCCACTAGACAGCAGACCTTCTAATAGTTTGAACCGCTTTCCGCTTTAAAAAAAATCATCCCGCTCCATTGTTATTCCCAACATATGCAGTCATTCATATTCTTACTCTTACACCAAAATTCTCATATTCCGTTATAATTCGATATGTGCTAAAACTCTCGGTTGATCACTCCACCTGATCGCTTTGCAATCCTCCTATTCTGCAAGACATCAACAAAACGGTATAAACTGTTAGTTAACTATTCATATATAAGATTATGCATGAGCACATACACACATCATAATAACAATATACACCAATCATACCATCACATCTTTCCCGTTTAATTATCTTTATAAAGTTTTACACTCATAATTCTTTTAAAGGTGTGACATAATTCTTTTAAAGGTGTGACATGAGAAGTATATCATTCTCGCTTATGTTTCCCTCACCATCTGGAGTGGCTTGGAACACACCACCATAAGGTATGTCTCGTTACCCTCACCTTATACCAGATCTAGCATAGTCCCAAAGAACCCTCCAGCCTCCCTCGAGAGTACTAGAAAAGTAATACCACCCAACAATCGTGGGTCAATACAACGTCGGTAATAATCAATATCGCATGCTATAAAGCACATAACAAACACCACTCATGTATATATCAAATATAGGAATGCAGCTAAGTAAGTCCTACAGCCTTACTTGTATCCAAATAACCTCAACAACGATCAACCTCTCAATTTCCCTTTAGGATAGGACATCGTCACATAAACAAGGCATAAAAACATCAAACATCGCATCATCAAACTTGAAGACTCACTCCTAGTCCCAGAGGTGTCATAAGGATCATAACATTGTAATCAACCTCGAACAACCTTTCAAAACCTCAAAGCTTCTTTAAGACATACACTATCATAAAACCATCATCAATGTCAACATCATCTATCCTAGCATGCTTCTAACACAAGGATTAAGAAGGAAGAATGAACTTAACAAAGAACTTGGTAAGTTCTGAAGAAGGCGCGGGCGTGGTGGCAAGGATCCGACGCCGCGACTGTGGCTGAACGCATGCGCGGGGCGGCGACACGCCTGAAGGCGCGGGGCGGCTCAGAAAAGGCGCGGGTGCGGTTTCCTCAACAGTTTACAACTCTAATGTGCTCTTTGACAAATTCCTCGCTCCATACTCTTCACTCCTCGACTAGAAGTAACCAAGACAACCAACCATTATTCGTACATGTACACAAAACATACACCATCACCAAACAACAACAAGATCAACTTGTTGAATCTATAATAAAGAAGGAAAGGGTGAAGAATCAAAGGAAGAGAAGATAGGAAGTGGCTTATCACTCTTCTCCAGCAATTAAGGGAATAATCACAATCTGTTACACCACGCAAGGAAAGAAAGGAAGAAGAGAAAGAAGAAAGAACGTGAGGAAAGAGATGAAAGAAGTTCTGGAAGAAGTCACAAACCCTCACACGAAGGAGGAGAGGGTTAAGGAAGAAGGAAAAGAAAGGTGGTCGGCTAAAAAGTCACCCGCCTACAATGTTAACCCGCGATCGCGAGGTTTTCATCTAGACATGGTTGTTACAGTTTCCATGCTTCAAATTCACCAACCCTCAACCTTCTTCCGGGGAAAAGCATGCGCAAAAGATGTGCAACAACACTAATGTTGTATTTCATTATTTTAGTTTGTGTATATGTTATTGTCTATTTCACACTTGAATTATATGTACAATATTCCAGTTGATAGCTAATGACATGGTATGTAGTCATAATGAGTCCATGTGATGTTATTTGACAAATTGGTGATGAACACTAATATTGGATTTTACAAATTACCTTCTTATTGTTTGAGAATCAATGTGATGTTTTTTTATTTATCGAAGATCTTTGCTTATTTATCTCTATATATTAATGACGTGTATGCTACAACTTTATACTCAATCCACCAATCCCCTATTTAATGTTCCGTTTATTCAGTTTACGACAACAAACACACGTTCTTCATTTACGATGCGTGTGCGAATATTTCGTATTAACCCGCATTAGTTAAGAGGAAAATCAATACCTCGAGAGGGTACGAGAAGAAATTACTATTAATAATTTAGGTTTATCAAACATATTTAAAACAACAATTTTAATTAAATAAATTCTAATAAGTTATTATAAATACTAAAAGAAACTTTTCTCTTGGTACCGTCAAATTTGGACTTTTCCTCTTGACATCCCTAAGATTTTAAATTTCGTTTTGAAATAGTTTCTTTCCCATTTTTACCCTTTCTTAATATATTTCATGAAAGTTTTAATTATAAAAAAATAAAATCTTAAAAAAATTCAAAACTAATTATTGATTAAAAAAATCAACTTACTTTTAATTTTCTATTTTTAAAATAAAAAAAATACTTTTTAAAAAAAGTATTATAATAACATTTAATTTTAAACTAAATAACTTTATAATAAAATAAATGACTTACTTTTTATTTTCTAGTTTTTGAAATTATAAAAAAAACTAGTTATGTTCATGTTAAATTTTAAACATTAACTTTATAAATACTAAGTAATGGCAAACAAGTATTTTTATATATTTTTCAAATTAAAAAAATTAAAATTAAATTTAGGCCTAAATTTTTTATTCTTAATTAAAAAATAGCAAAATTTTTATGTTGATATTCGAATTAAAGTATATATAAAATTAAAACTAGGTAAATGTTCAGGTACGACCCTTTTCTTGCGGTACGGTCGTACGGCCGTACGACAGGGCGACACGTGTCCCGAATTTATTTATTTTTTTTATTTTTTTTATTTTTTTTTTTCCGGAAACTAATGAAAATTTATTTGAACTACCATGTTATAATTTATGCACTATTATCCTATAAACTTTGAACTATTCGCATATAATCCATGAACTATTACTTTTTAATATAATCCATGAACTATTCTATTATAATTCATGAACTATCCCATAATAAGTTTTGAACTATTACTTTCACTCCTTTATAAATTTTGCACTATGAACTATTCTATTATAATTCATGAACTATCCTTTTAGAAGTTATGAACTATTACTTAATAAGTTTTGAACTATTACTTTCAATCCTTTATAAATTTTACACTATGAACTATTCTATTATAATTCATGAACTATCCTTTTATAAGTTATGAACTATTCCATAATAAGTTTTGAACTATTACTTTTACTCGTTTTAAAAAAAAAAAAAAAACTCGTTCAGAAAAAAAAAAAAAAAAAACTCGTTCAGGAATTTTTTTTTTTTTTTTTTTTTTGGGACACGTGTCGGCCGTACAGATGGCCGCACAGCCGTACCGGAATAATGTGCCTTACTTGAACACTTCCCATTAAAACTAAACCTAAATCGAAAAACTATAAATATATTTTAGAAAATATAGAAACATACATGTAGACCTACTTTTTAAACTTTTTATTTTATAATTCAAGAGAAAATTTTTAATGAAACATATTTAATAATTTTATTAATTTCTGTATTTATTATTTTGGAATAAATAATTTTTTTATTTAGTTTTAGTTTTAATATCTATATTTTATTTTAATTCAAATCTTTTTGAAAAAAATTTCAATATTTTTAATTACAAAATATTCTAAAATTATTTTTTTAGATTTTTAAAACTATAAAATTAATTATTTATCTTTATTTAGTTAGTTTAGCGTGTATATAATTTGTTTTAATATAATTTATTTTTTATATTAAAAACAAAATATAAAAGTTAAATTTGTTGTTTAAAATTAATTTTTTATTTTTATTCACGTATATTTTTATTTTACAATTAAAATTTAATTAAATATATTAAGAATGAGCATAAGAATGAGACGCGTAAGAGAAAAAGGCTCGCAAACGCATCGTCCCAATTTCTGCGGTGGCGTCTTTACTTTCGGCGATTTGGGATTTCTTTTGCAATTCTTCGTTTTCCTTCGGAGAAGCGTCGCCGCCCTCTCTCTCTCGACTCTCGCTATCTTCTCCTGATACGAGTTCTCCGCCGGTAAGCATCTCCAATTTATTCTTCGCAATCACTCTCCCTGTGCAAGTCGAGAGTTTCAACTTCTGTGTGAGTCACTGAGTCGTACAATGTCTCTATTTGCCTTCTAGGGTTTGACTCTTCATCTTATTTTCTCGTGCTGTAACCCTAATTGTGCTCAACAATCGAATATTGAAGATTCGGAGCACCTTTGGATAGCTTCACCCTTCATAAGTTCTACCGTAGTTTCAATCATAGGGTTTTATCAATAATCCACATAGCAAAGAATCGTCTTTTCTGTCTCATTTGATTGCTTTGAAAATAGAGCTAAAGTTTGCATTGACAGTAGCTGGAGGGATTTATTCTGGTGAAATTGGGGTTCTTCCTTTGTTTTGTTGGGCTTGATTGAACTTTGTGCGTGGTTAAACCTTTTTTTCTCTCAATATATATGGCGGGAAGAAGCTATGGCGGTCATCAGGGGGCTGAATTTGGGGAGCGGAAGTCCAGTAATGGGTTTCCCAAACGGGATCTTGCTAGGGTTGCAGATGATCGGATCAGGAATGGTAGCAGGTTATATGACCGTGATATTAGAGATAGGGGTAGGGTTAGAAGAAGAGTAATAAAGGAGATGGAGGCACGGAACGGTGATCACCGTTCTTCTGCAACTGGAAGTGATTCTGGTGCTAGTGAAGACAGTGGCCCAAGGAGATGTGGGCAGTCTGCGAGGATTGTAGACCGTGAACCAGGTGAGCTGTCAAGTGAAAGCGGTTCTGATTGTGCTGTCGAATCTGATTCACAGGTAAAGGATGTTGCTGCTGTAAAGTTGGATATTGGGACACAATCCTCTCCCTTTAGGAAAAGGAAGTTCTCTCCCATTGTTTGGGATGTAGATGATCGAGAAGCGAGAGGCTTGAAGGTTAAAACAGTGTCCACAACCAGTAGTCCTGCTCCACAGCTGTTGCCTGAGACAAATAACCCATCATCTGATGCTCTTTCTCATCCTAATGACAATTCACATGTATCACCTGTTAACCATCAAGATTCTGGTGGGCACCAGAAAATGGATAATGCTTTGTCAGATGATACTGGAAACTTGCTCGATCAATCCTCATATGACCAGAGGTTGGGAAACCACGAGGAAATAGAGCGGCTAGAAGACGAGGACTATATCACCACCAGGAACATATCATCCTCTCGATGGGCAGGTGATGCCAATTCTCCTGCTGATGAAGGTGAGATCTTCGCTGATGAAGACATGCCCAGAGGGATGAAAATTCCAGCATCCAAGTCATTGGAGGCTAGATTGAGCAAAAGATCTTCCGCTCCCGGAGTTGTGGAGGTTAAGAACGAACCTGTTAATAGGGATAATGTAAGATCACTTGATCCGGAAAGTGGTACATTCAGCAGGCCATCAAGTGGGGATGGTGGTAGTGAAAATAAATTGGGTGGGGATGATGTTATGGAGATGGATGAGGAGCCCAATAAAAGTGCTACTAGTCCTAGCAGGTCAGACACAGATTCAGAAGATAGGATTAGTTCCCCTGGAACACCTGAAACTCCAGTACCTCCACAACGAACAGTAAATATGCTTCAGGGTTGTAGAAGTGTGGATGAGTTTGAAAGGTTGAATAAAATCGACGAAGGTACATACGGAGTTGTATATAGAGCTAGAGATAAGAAAACTGGGGAGGTTGTAGCACTGAAAAAGGTAAAGATGGAGAAAGAAAGAGAAGGTTTTCCCCTGACTTCTTTGAGGGAAATAAACATACTTCTGTCATTTCATCACCCATCAATTGTTGATGTTAAAGAAGTAGTCATTGGGAGCAGCCTTGATAGTATTTTCATGGTGATGGAATATATGGAGCATGATCTTAAAGCATTGATGGAGACCATGAAACAACCATTCAGTCAGAGTGAGGTCAAATGTCTCATGCTGCAATTGTTGGACGGTATTAGCTACCTTCACGATAATTGGGTGCTTCATCGTGATCTGAAGACATCTAATCTGCTTCTGAACAACCGGGGTGAGTTGAAGATCTGTGACTTTGGGCTAGCTCGTCAATATGGAAGTCCCCTAAAACCATACACCCATTTGGTCGTGACTCTTTGGTACAGGTGAGGTGCATGACAAGTTGCTCCATGTTTTTACTTGTTGATTAAGATAACTGTCTACATGTAAGCTCTATTCTGCATTTGACGATGTTGAGTAAAGTTGGATCCAGCTTATGTTCTTTACTGTTTCAGTCTCAAATTATCAATTTGCAGGTCGTTACATTTTCTAGTGTTGGTCTGAATATGCTTTAGCTGGATTGTTTCCTTGCAGAATAGTTTTAATTGTTTGTCTTCTTGGTATAGTAGCGATCTTTCAATCGTCTTATAACTTTCACATGTATGATTGTTATTCGGCTTTCTGAAGCAATAACCTGATAACATTAAGACTGTTTTATTCTTTTAGGGCACCTGAGCTTCTGTTGGGAGCAAAACAGTATTCAACAGCTATTGATATGTGGTCACTCGGTTGCATTATGGCCGAGCTGTTGTCAAAAGAGCCATTGTTCAATGGGAAATCAGAGTTTGACCAGCTCGACAAGGTATATTCATGTCAAAAAGGGCAATCGAGTATAGACTGATTGAGTTTTTGCTGGCCTACATCATCATGCATCGAATTCACGAATGACCTTCCTCTGTGTATATTTTTGGTCCCTTTCTTGCTTATCTCTTTTTTGCTAATTTCTTTGTAATTGGATTAATGCAGATCTTTCGAATCCTTGGAACACCCAGTGAAGCTATTTGGCCTGGATTTTCCAAACTGCCAGGTGTGAAGGTCAATTTTGTCAAGCACCAGTAAGTATTTTCGTTTGTGATTACAATAAGTTAAATTTCTTTTGGCATCAAGGTTATCTTATTCCTTTGCATTCTTTTCCCAGGCTTCCAGCTTTGGGTGATTCTGGTGTGGCTTTCTTGCCTCATTGGTGAAGCTTTTAGTAACAAGAGTTATTCTTTGTTATTATTAATTCGTCCTATTTGTTCTTTTCAGGTATAACCAACTACGCAAGAAGTTTCCTGCCACGTCATTCACCGGATCTCCTGTTCTTTCTGATGCTGGATTCGATTTGTTGAATAAACTCCTTACTTATGACCCTGAAAAGGTGCTCTTCATGTAATTCAAGATTCTTTTGTTGTATGACTCTGTCTTTTCCTGGTAAGTGTTTTTAAATTGCTGATGATTGTTCATGACTGTCATGCAGCGTATAACTGCTGAACAGGCTTTGCGCCATGAGTGGTTTCATGAAGTTCCTCTTCCCAAGTCTAAAGAGTTTATGCCCACCTTTCCAGCACAGCATGCTCAGGACAGGTAATGAAGTCCGTGGGTTAACTTGTTGCGCTTCACTTTTCTGTTCTTCTACTGTCTTTTGATTTATAATGGGACTTGCTTTATGTCAGGCGCATGCGAAGAGTTTTGAAGAGCCCCGATCCTTTGGAAGAGCAACGTAAGAGGGAATTGCATCAAGCAGAATTTGGAACTGGGGGCTTGTTTGGTTAGCTGGAACTTAATACAAGCAAGAATGAATCGACCATTCTTTGACAAACATAATGACGTTGCTAGCTACTCCTGTTGGCAGTGGATATTCATCCTTGATCTTCACTCCATCCAGATTCATTGCAGGCTACCTGTGTATTTGAGCTTTCTGATTAGCTAAGTCAGACTTGAACAGTGTCTGCAGTGCAAGGTGTGGCATATTGATGTTTCTTTTTTGAAATATCACATTAGCTGGACCTTTGTAACATATTTGATATTTGCAATGGGTACACTAGGAACTGTTCCTCTCGCAAGTTGTTTTTTTTATTACCAATCGACAAATTATGAATTATCACATAATACCAGCTATATGCTCTCTTAATTTCCAAATTGTTAGTGCAGATGGATGTAGGTTTGTCCTTCACTTAGACTGATATGTATCAGCATTACAGCTTAATATAGAGGTGGCAAGTTGTTTGGAACTTGAGTAAGGGTGTGTTTGGCAGTGCATTTATAAACAGTTTTTAGGCCCAAGAAGTATATAGACTGTAGTCAGAGGATCATAAAAGCACAGCCGAACAAACCCTAAATTACATTTTGCTGTCTTTGTTGTAAAGGAGTTAACTAGTGGCAAAAAATTGGTTTGCCTGGCATAAAGTTGTCCTAAATTTCCTTCTCTTACAAACCATTATTAGGCGTTTTGCTCTTAAATTAATGTTTTTTCGTTTTGTTTTCCATTTAGTGGTTGCCACTTTACTTGCTGCACTTCTGGGATCAAAGTTCTACCATTATCCTTTTGACCAGCAATTAGTTGGAATAGTACAGTGCTGGTTTTCTATTTGACTGAACTGGTTTATTAGTTTGAGGTCTCAGTTTATGACCTTTATTTCTTCATATTAACTAAATTTAGCTACCTATGATGAGTTTTCCAAAATCTTCATGTCAGTACTCATAGCCTCACACTTGTGCTTCATATATATATATTCCTTGCCGTTTGATCATTTCATGTTGGCATGCCGGAGTTCAGATTGTTTTAGATTATAACCTTGTATGACCCTTTTCTGGAACTGTCAGTGCAGTACAAAGCAAGCAGGTTGAGGTGGTCACCTGTGTCTTCTGGAATTTCTTGAACTCTCCATTGTGTTTTCCATTCTTCACAAACTGTTTTTGTCTCTTCAGGCACAATAAAGGTACAATACAACCCCATGCTTCAGTTATACTACTAAATGATTTTTACAGTTGATGAAATGTCTGCTGTCGGTGACTCGTCAAAGTCCCTGAAGAGACTATGAGCTATAAGCATAGTAGTTGCTTGTTAGTCATTCTTAGTTCTATTGCATCATGAGTATTATTGTACTGCTTAGCTTGTTTGACTAGTTATCTCCATTAGATGTGAGAATGTTAGAAGTGGTAGCTTGACATACGTCCTTGTAGAACAGTAAACTGATAGGAACCAGAAATAAAAGTAAATATGAGAGTAAGAAACTCACAATCAGCCAAGGGATTTTGAGGAATCCTTTTTGTATTCAATACAATTCTCTACATCTGAATCCATACATTGCTGATGTACTGCTATTATAATAAGAAATAAACAACCTGTTCCTAAATTCAAACAACTAAGGAAAATAACGTACTTCTAAACTCAAGCAACCAATTAAAACGGATGAATACTAACAGGGCTTGTGGGCTGCAGTTAGGAATTAGGGAAATAAACTAATAACTATTAAGGATTAAAAACTAAATCTTGAAACTGGAAACAGAATCCAGGAACTTATCATAAACCATGGTGAAATTATTTCAACTATTTTCTACACTTTGGTAAATCACCAGACAATTATGTCTTGTTCTGGAAGTCAAGTTAATGCCAATGTCTTGAAGTTAATACTGGTCATTTAGGTCAATTTTATATAACCTATTAATGCTTCTGTGAAATCCTCAAATCCATTTAGTAGCAAAAAGTTGAAAAAAGATTCACTAAAATAAGCAGACTGGTCATTAAAGTTGTTGTTAGGATAGTGTACATCGGTTTAACTCTGTTCAAGAGTTTGATTTAAGTTATTAGGAGTGTGCGTACTGCATTTAGGCTTTTGTCTATGTTGATAAAAAAATGGTTTGCGTTTTTAGCTGTACTTTCTGTTGGGTTTATAGACATCCCTGAAATGATTCGGTACAACGAGCACACTCTGCGTATGGAAGAAGCTATTTTGTGATCCAACTCGTTTATATTATTAAACAATGTATGGCTTTTTTGGAGATTTAATTTGGTAGATTGAATTGGATGAGTGGTAGGCTAGTAGCGGCTTATGGCATGGAATAGAGGAAGAAATTAGAATGAATTCTTGCATTCTTTTCTTCTCTTTTCAGCTGAGTGTTCCCAGTTGAAGAATAGCCGCTTTGTCATATCAATGGGCGAACTCCCAGGATTGGGTATGCTACAAAATCCGGGGAACTAGAGTGAAATATGCTTCAGTTAATTATTATGCTACTAAATGAGATTGGTGCTGCAGCACAAATTCTTTGCACACTCTCTTTTCAGATGAGTTCTCTGGTGAAGAATAGCTTGCATTTTCATGTCAGACGGGTGAACTCCTAGGATCATTATGCCGCAAACTTCGGACAATGTGAATGTAATATGCTTGAGCTATTGGTATGCTACAAAATGAGAATGGTGTTGCTGCACATGTTTTGCGCATGCTTTCCCTGGAAGAAGCCCGAGAGTTGGTGAATTTGAAGCATGGGAACGATCAAATTATAGCGGAAAATGAGAATTATGGTGTAAAGAGAAGAATATGAAGGACTGCATATATTGGGAACACAATGGAGCGGATTGATCTTGAATGTGTTATTCATTTGATTCGTGTCTCCTACCTACAAGAGGTCGTGTTAATCCCTACTCGATCCAGCTTGGAATGTTGAGCAAATCAAATGACTAATTAGGGAGCGCTCTAGCTGAATCACTAAAGTATTTTTGTTGAATTCTCTATGAATGGTGATTCCATGTAACAACTTGGAATGTTGCATCTTTTTACTTGTTGCTTGTAAACTTTCAAGTTGGTCCATTTGGGTCCTTAAACTATTGAAACATCTGCACGTTAATTCCAAAATTGGGTGAATGATGAGAACTTGAAATATGAGGATTCAAAGAGGAAAAAGCATCAGGGCAGCAGGCAGATATCAACTTCGTGCAATACCCGTTTGGAGGTTACGTATCCAACCGCCCTACCCTAATAAGGAATAGGGGTGGGCATTTCCGGATATCCTATCCGATCTGGCAATCTTAAAAATGTCCAATCCGAGAACACCTGGATATCCGATAGTTTTATCCGGACGAATATTCGATCAGGATATCCGATCGATCTGGGCATTTATTCTTAGACTAGTCGGATAGATCCGATCCGTTCTCATCCAACCTTTTCCTCTAAATCCTGATCCGTGTCCGATCCCATGATTCGAAAAATATGCCCGGATCAGATCGGACTCGTATCACCAATTGTCGGATATTTTCGGATGCAGATTTTTTCGGATAGGATATTTTTGCTCACACCAAGGAAGCTGATCCCTAAGAGGATCCTAATATCGATGGTGTAATTTTAAGCCCTAGTGTTGCATAATTACGTTATCATGGCATTCAACCCGTTATTTCAATCACTGAACCCTTTTCGTTCTTCGTACCAACTTGGACTTTATTGAGATAGGTAACCAGAAACTGTATCCACAACTGTCCACAGTTCTTACAAATACGGCTGATTTCAATCCTGGCTAAAAGGAACAAGATCCAGGACAATTACTCTTCTATGTTTCTATGATATCCAGGTTGGTTCTGTAGCAGCTGATCATATACTACAATAACTAACAGAATAACTGCAGTTGAAACTGATACTGATTTGGACAATACTTTTGTACCAGATGAGATTGATCTTCAGATGGAGATACTGTTCGGAATCCCTTGTCCCGTTACTCCAGGATCAGACGTTGGCAAGAGGAGCTCATAGGGTGGTATACCAGCGCCACATCTGTTCTTGTTCCTGAAATCCCGGTTGCGTTTATTTATGATCATTTCAATCTCCTGCATTCTGCTAGAGAATTTTGTGAACATGTCTTGTACTTGCTGATCATTTATCCAATGTTTATGGTAGACATCATCCTGCCCTAAGTACTCTTCATCAGCAGCATGTGTGGACAGTGACTCTTGAACTGCCATTATCTTAGTGGCTTGAAGTTGAGTTGGCAATGCTGAGAGGAAAGTCTGTTGTGGGTTCATTAGGAATTTTTCATACTCAGGGTCATCCTCTTGAGGTATCAGCTTCCTCATTAGGGTAGGGCGGTTGGGTACGTAGCCTCCAAACGGGTATTGCCCGAAGTTAATGGCCGCGTGTTGCCCTGATGCTATCCAGATCATGATGGTCAGAATGCCTGCTAAATCTTCCTTTGTCTTGAGTTTCGGCCACCATGGTTCGTGTTTCTTGTCTGGATGGCCTTTGTTCTTGATCTCCTTCCACCATTCTTGCAGCTCAATGTCTGAGGTCACTGAATTCGGGCTTGAGTAGAAATGGGATACGTACGATTCAACGTATTCTTTGATGGCGGACCACACGAGTAACCCATCTGCAGCATAAGGATAGTCTTCTATCAAAAGCTTTATGCCACAAGGTGATGAAGGGTCTTCCTCTGCCATCCCCCTGAATAGAGCCCACACAATGAGTTAGACGACTTTCTACAAGTAGGGCGTATATATATGAGCTGAGCTACTCGAGTTTGTTTATTTTAACTAAAGGCTGATCTTGAGCTCGAGAAAAGCTTGGTTCAGGCTCGTCCACTTTACTAAAGGAGCCAATTATGAACACATTTTTTAGCTTAAGTTTGGCTTGAGCTCAGATTGATTCTAAACGAGTCAAACATGAGTATATATAAAAACCCTAGCCGTAAGAAGTCATGTTTTCTGTGCTTTGAGGTGTGATAATCAATGAGCAGGAAGCTATACCTGCGTAGCAAATCTGCAGGCAAAGCCTCCATGTCGAATTGCCAGCTCTTGTAGGCAGCTGAGCTGATTTCCAGAGCATACTTCCCTGGGGTGAAGCAATCCTCAATAATCCCACCTCCGTTGATCAAGCTTTGCCTTGCAAGGGCATTGATTTCCATAGTGTAGCGCATATGTGGATGCAATAGCTTGAAAACAGGATGCATTGAACTCAGTTGTCTATGTGCAGCTATGATGTAAGGCTCCATGCATGCGTGAGTCCTCATCCTGAAATCACATGTACAAGATTCACACTCGATTTGAATTGATAGTCAATGTTAAAGAAGACAATATAGGGCGACAGAATGGAGAGGCACCGTCTACCGGCTATTATATTTATGTATTTTGCCCTAAAATGCATGAAAATAAGCTAGGTTACCACAACTAACAAGAGTCACAACCTTGAACATTCAGAATTTAAAAAATGAAAACTAATTTGTTTAGAATTTGGTTTTAGAAATTAAGGCTTTGAACCGTCTGGACAGTATTGAAACCGTCTAAACCCGAATTTTTCTGTCTTGAACCGTTCAGTGTTTGAACCGTCCAGGAAGGGCCGTCTAAGAAAAGTTGGGACGGCTGGTGGCCGTCTACCCTCTAGACGCGGTCTAGACGGCCGTCTTTTAGAACACTGTTGATAGTGAAGTGGCTCAGTTTCTTACTAACCAGTGGTTAACAAGTTGATGTACACCGCCATCGACTGCACAGACGTGAGCTTTGGCTAGGTTCCAGAACCAGTGGGTCGTGGCATCATGGCCATGAGTGTAAACACGCTTGAAACCGGGTGAAGATTCAGTCGGAGGGAGTGAAAACTCGATAGCAATTGGTTTAAGTACATTAGAACCTGTGAGGAAGAAGATAGTCCTGGAGGCATAGGCTTTTCTACCCTTTAAGTAGTTGATCTTGTTCACAAAAGGAAGGAGCAAGTCATGATAATCCATTATGAATAACTGTTTTCTCTTAATAGCCTGCAAGCAGATGCCATAGCTCAAGTCAGAGACTGTACTCAAATGAATGACTTAAAGACCATAGGATCACCTCATCAACGCTCATTCCATTCATCTCTTGCTCGAGTATTTCCTTAGTGAGTGCCGATTCTGGTGAGCCGTACGTCTCAGAATCCAGCTTGCTGACTATGGGGAATTCCTGTCGACAGAAAATATGATAATTTTCAGATGAACCCTCTCTATTCAAGTTATGGGCGGGCATAAATCCCGGTTAATCCCGTCCCGATTCCGGCGGGACTTGAAAAAATTGTGTATCCCGCCCAGTGAAAAATTTGCGGGACGGAAATTTCTTCATTCCGCTTAATCCCGTCCCGTCCCGCACATATATAAATAATAATTTTATATTTTTTAAAATTATTATATAGATAAATAATAATTTTATATTAATAAGAATTATAAAAGTAATAAAATACTAAAAGAGTTGTAAACACTAATTGTCTTATACACTTATACGCAATGACGTACAATAATGGTAATCACCGGATGATTCACTGCATAATTTTTGCGGGATTAGGCCCGTTCGGGGTTAGGCCCGTTCGGGGCAAAGAATGTACTTACTACTGATGTAGGCCTCTTCAATCGGTATTAAGTTTTCTTTTTTTTTATATCATTTGTGTCTTTAAACTTCAGTGCATAATTTTTAAGGGATTAGGCTCATCCCGTCCCATTCCACGTGGGACGGGACCTGCACGGGACGAAAAAAAAAAATTGAAAATTTCGTCTTGTCCCGCTTATAATTTGCGGGAGGGGATGCGGACGACCTCAATTCCCGTCCCGTCCCATGCCCCGCCCTCATTCTAGTACTGTAGGAAGAGAAGACTGTCAATATTGAAATGTTACCTTCAAAAGCTCAATGCTTACTGGATTGACCCCAGCTAATGCCTGTCGAGAAAACTCATTATCACGCAGCCACGCAAATCTATCCCCTGAGATACAAAGTTTTATGTCAGGAACCGAAATTTCAAGTAAGTTGTTCATTTTGGCTAATGGTTTGATAATCAATTTACTTACTCTTAATGATAGCTGGGATATCATACTTGAACATCTTGTTTCTCATGCTGAAAGCTTTATCCATAATCCCTTGAAGAATAGGAAGCTTTTGTGTTCCTAATTGATCTTCATCTTTTAAGAGAAACCCATCATTATACAGCTTGTCTATATCTGAAAAACAAGTGAAAGAGACATCTGAAGTTGACAAAGAAGCTGCAATTTGTGGTATCAGATTATGCAACACTCCTCTCAGTCTCCCAGCAGAAAATGTCTGTTGCTTGATCTCTTCGAAAGCTTCGTCACGAGGAACATAGATAGGAGCTGGCTTCTCAACTCTGCTTTCACATTCTGGATCTGCTCCAAAACAATATTGATAGTAAATGAGTAAAACAAAATCATTTTTTCTTCATAAGAACTGATTTTTTGTGGTTGATTGTTTACCAGACTTTGCCGGGGGCCTTCCAGTGCGACAGCGCCTAGGATAAGGCCTCTCCTTGCCAGCCAACACAGGTCTGTACAATTCACCTTTGCCCGGATTACCCAAGTCGTTATAAGGTGCATAGTCGTAAACCCTGTCATGTAGCTTTCTCTCGCCCTTTCCGTTTCCCCTAACGTTTGCAAGGTCCTCATGTCTAAGATCTTTGATACCAGGTGGTGTTTGTGATGGTAAGTATGCCTTTACAATTGCAAAAAGAATCATGTTATCAGTTGGATATCTTTTGAACATAACAGCAGGTATGTACATGTCTACGACCTGTGGTATACAGCCCAAAACAACACACATAGTATTCCAGACAGACATGCAATCATCCTAAACATACCAACTACCTGATAGCAATAGCCATAAAAGTACATGAAAATTGCACAACTCATGAGGCTCGTCCACCTTCAGCAAACACAGACACTCACAAGCGAAACAAGTACATGGATCCATATATAGGATATCTTGATATCATGCAAAACTGAAGCATACTCTTACCTGGTTCTTGAAGATAATTCTGCTTTCATGATTAAGATCTCGCGGTTGGATCCATGTATTTGCCGGGAAATACAAGGGATCTCCATCAAAGCCGCGTAAAATGATCTCAGCCAAGTAGAACTCAGTGCTGTGGTAATTAGTAATGAGGATTGCTCCTGGCTTTCCAAAGTCCTTTGGGACTATGAAACTGGCACTATACTCAACAACATGAGGGTTTTCTGTTGAAATTGGTACCCAATCTCTCACATAAGACTGTATACTCTTTCCTGCCTTAGTTTCTGTGTATGAATGCCATTGATTTCATTTTCAGGTTATCTTCTCCAAATAGATCAGTAAATTTACAGCAAAGAAAGATTATAGATTGAAAACAAACCAGAGTCAACATCTTCACTGATGAGCTGAATCAAAATGCCTTGTCCAAGACCATTAGTAAAAGATCTCTGTATGTTTTGAATCTTATCAACCATAGATTCTTTGATCTTGTTTCTGATAAAGACGGCTGCCGTCACCTGAATCCCATTCGGAGAAGAAGAGATTAAAAGAGCACCATTCTTACTCCCATCTACATAGCCGTTGACTCCTGCTTGCTTAGTTGCTGGTGCAGGATACTCTGCTGCTCTGTCACTGTTGCTGATCGCAGCCCTCACCACACTCCTCCTTCTCCAGTTACTAACCCGGGTTCCTCCATCACAGCCGGAGATTCTTGCTCCGGCAAAGAAACTCCGGTGACCCTGGAGTGGTGTTTTCAGATTTGGCTTTATTTGAACGGTTGCTAACCGGCCTGAGATCATTTTTCTCTTTAAGAGAGTGTGGTGATGATAGAAGAAGACAGACAGATGAGTTTGGTGAATTTGGTCTCTGTAATGGAGCTGCTCAATTTGTAGTGTTAAGAGGAAGATAGCAAACAAAATTCAGCAATAAAAAAATGGTCATTCATTGCTCACGAATCTAGTTGACCTTTTAAAAAAGTAATCAAAATGTGAATTAGACAAGTAATGATCCGTGTGAATGATCAAATTAAGCTTAATCCAATCTAAATTGGTAATCTCAAACTATAAAGTGAGTTATGTAGGCTCCCACCTGTCATTAGAAGGGCTAGCAAAAGTATTTGATCCGGTATCCGATCCAATAACCCGGTTTTATGTACACAAATTTGAAATTACTTGGTACGGAATATAAACTCTTTGAATTGACACTCAACGTGGACGACACCAGAGGCTGCCGGCGCCCATTTTTATTATTTATTTTTTTATTTGGGCAAAACCCTATTTTTATCGATTTTTTGCCCCACTTTTTTTTTTAACCAAAACCCTTTTTGGTTGAGCGTCATTGGAATACGTTTGTTTTTTTTTTCCTGGTAGTAAAACAAACCTCGTTCTTTTAGCTTTTTCAAAAACAATTGAATTCGAAATAATTTGGTTACGGTGATCTCAATTGATGAACTGAATCTAAATTGTCAACCATAAATATCGGATATCCGTATAATATTTACTGGTCTTGAATATCCGGTTATTTTTGTTTGATCCGGTTGCACATAAAATATGTTGGTCATAATTAATTTTTTACGCGATAAGATAAGATCTACAAGATCAGCAATTCTGCTATCTAATTGTTTGGATTAGGGTTAATCTCAATTGAAATACATTTTAACAAATACTTGTTGACCCAACAACCTAATTAATTAAGCCTACATGTTTAATTTTTCATATATTCAAGTTTGCCTATTATTTTATGACAGTTGAAATTACGTTGTAGTGTCATTAAAATTGTTATATAAATCGAGTTACTAGAACTCACTTATCTAAATAAAATTGAATATAAATATATTTTTAATTTTTAATTTAAAAATAAATATGTTGAACACAAGAACATTCTTGCTCACCTCAAAAATTAAATTTCCAAAATTATTAGGTGAGCTAAATAATTATCGTGCTATAAGCTGATTAAGCCTGTACGGATAACAATAAAAAAGAGTTGTTCAGGTAAGACCCCTTTCTTCCGGTAAGGTCGTAACTCGTAAGGTGGGCTAGGAAGATGACACATGTCCTTCTTTTTCTTTTTTTTTTTCCGAAACAAATGAAAATGATGGTGTTACTTATAAAGGGATAGTGCATAACTTATAAAAGGATAGTTCATGAATTATAATAGAATAGTTCATAACGGTAAGACGATAAACCGTCAAGGTAGACTAAGAAGGTGACACTGTCCAATTTCCCCCCTTATTCTATCCAACAACGAATTAAAATGATAATGCAAAACTTATAGAGGATGGTGCATAACTTATAAAAATATAGTTCATAAATCATTATAATATATTAAAAAATGAAGTATTGAAAGTATTAGTTTATGAACTTTATAAGAGTAGTTAATTGGAGATATAATATTTATTTATGAATAGATTATCATGAAGTACCACTTCATGAATTACATGAGAATACTCAATGTAGTATATAAAAGAGTAGTTTATTAATAGTATATCGTGATGATTTATATTCTAAGAGAATAATTTATAAATTATATATGAATAGTTAATATTATAAAAAACTAATCCATGAATAATATAAAGTAATAGTTCATAGATTATATGTGAATAGTTCAAAGTTTATAAGAGAATAGTGCAGAACTTATAACATCAAAGTTCATTATAGTTAAAAGTATTCAGAATATATTTTCTTTAAAGAAATTTTTTTTAACACATACAACCTCTTATACGACCGCACAGTCTTACCACAAGTAATAGCCTTATCTGGCATCATCCAACAATCCTATTATATGAACATAATTATAATTTTTATTAAAAAAAATGTATACAAATCATTGAAGCAACAATTCTATAATAATGACATACGGAAGACTGAAGAAAATGGAAGGATTAATTACTCCAAATGTACATACATCTAAATTTGTCCAATACAGAGCAATTCACGTGCAAAAGCACGTTACTGTTATTTCATCATATAAACCAATTATGGCTACTTTTAAAACATGAGTTTACTGGTACAAAAATCCTATTAATAGATTAAAGATGTTTAAACTTATGAGCAACTGACTGAATGTGTTATTTATTTAGGGCTCGTTTGGAAGCATCGAGAATGATTTTCGGTAACGGATTGATTCTGAATCAATTAAAAACTACGTTTGGTTGGAGGTCTTTTACCACATAAAAGTAATCTCATCCATTTCATTTCCTTTCTCTACCCTTATTCGATTCCATTCCGTTTCCATTCCACCACTCCAACCAAACGGACACTTATTTTATTTATAAGTTTAATGGGTGTTTTAGAGTATAACATTTTTTAGAATGCGTAAAAGTATATATAAAAGAAATAATTGTGTTTTTCATTTAAATTAATAAAGATAAGGTTGCACGTATTATTTGTAATACAGATAAAATTCCTTAAACAATATCCCATCATTTAGACTTACTAAACTTTAGTACTGCATCGTTTAAATTATCAGAACGGTACCTCACCTATTGAGCCCGACCAAAGATTAGTATTTGGATTACCGTTCACATGTTAAGTTAACATATCGATGTTAAATATCATGGGCAAAATTGTCCACCTACCTTAGACATAAAGTGCCCGTTTGGTTGGAGCGGTGGAATGGAAACGGAATGGAATCGAATAAGGGTTGAGAAAGGAAATGGAATAGATGAGATTACTTTTATGTGTTAAAAAACTCTAACCAAACATAGTTTTTGATTGATTCGGAATCATTCCGTTACCGGGAATGATTCCCGGTGCTTCCAAACGAGCCCAAAGTTTAGTCAGACCTTGATATTTAACACCGATATGTTAATCTTTGGTTGAACTCAATAGATGAGGTACCGTTTTAATAGTTTAAACAAAGGGGTACTAAAGTTTAGTCAGTCTAAAATATGATGTATTGTTTAGGTAACTTTCTCTTGTAATAATATATGATCAATAAACTATAGTAAGTTTAGTAAATTTCTTATTGCAACTTATGAAATAAGAATAGTGTAAGGTTCCATAAACTAACATAATTTTTCTTTGATCTTTGAGATAATCTTAATATTTTTCTTTCATAATTTCTAAAAAGAATTTAGTAAACTAGGATTTTTTTTATGGATTTTTATTTTATAAATTTTTTTAATTTTTATATTTATACTATTATTCTATTAAATATATATTTACTAAATAAAATTATGTTATGAACCTATTTAATAGAATAATATTATTAAAAAATTTAATTATTAATATTGACCTAATATTTACATAAATTATGGTCATTTATGTTGGTTAAAACTAAGGGAATAAGTGCAAATTATCGATTTAAATGAAAATTATTAAAAAATCAAATTCCTAATAAATTAGGAGAATTAAGGGGCTATATGAAATATAAATTAAGAATTTATTTTAATTCAACCGGTGGTTTATTCCGGCCATACGGGACAAAATAGCACAAAAACAAAAACATATAATCCAATATTATGAATCGAGCTAGATAAGAGATAATATTATTTTTGATATAAAATAATTGATAAAACAATATTAAAAAATAGCGCATAAAACGGCGTCGTCCAAGTTCCAACACGGGGGTTCACCCTTCACGTGGAGGTCTATCTTCTGAATCATGCATGCCAATTTTTAATTGTTGTTTTTCGGAAATAAAATCATAACTTGGAGATACGAGACGAGATGAGACAGAACTGAGATTTTATCACGTTCCGTCTCAACTATTATTCATTGAATTAAATTAGAAGGTTTTTGTATTTTTAGATAAATTTTTCACACCATATTTCGGTTGACCTATAATTGTTCATAACGTTTAAACTTTAAGATATAATGCACAAATATATATATATATATATATATATATATATATATATATATATATATATATATATATATATATATATATATATATATATATATATATATATATATATATATATATATACACACACGTAACAATTACAAATTTATACTGATCATTTAAGCTAAATTTTTATTTTGAACCTGCATAATTTTATTTTTAAATTTATATAACTTCCGTTTTGAATTTAGAGATACAACTTATTTATATTTTAGATTAAATATTTTATTATATACGGGAAAATATGCCTAACAGGATGAAGACTTTAAGACGAGTATCTGTCCCGAATATTTTTGGCGGGTTGAGTTCAAAATTGTTATTTTTGGATGATCCCACTTTACGGGATTCGGGAGGTCGGGATTGAACCGAACAAATTGTATTTGCATTTAATATTAATGTAATAACCGAAAATTTTAAGTTTCCGACGAATGGAAATTAACCAAATTCCGATACGACAATCATAATTAAATAAATAAATAAACTAAATAAAGCGAGTTTAAATGTTATCATTTTATGTGACCTTAAATCACATAAAATGATAACACAATAAAAAAAAAATTAATAAAATAAATATAAATATATATATAATAAAAATAAAGATAATACAGAATTAATTCCGTATTATATATTCTTTTTCCGTACCTAACTAGAACCCGAACGAGAAACGGATTCCTTTACCGTGCTAATATGAAAGCGGGCCGGATGTGGGCCGCTGCGAGGCCCAATCAGCAGCCCACCTTCTAATTAAACCTAACCCTAATTTCTCCTAATCAACTCTCTAATTAACCCTCTAATCTCCTGCCGCACTAATCTCTCGCATTTCACTCGCACGTAACAACTGCTGCCCACCTCTCTTCTGGATCGACGATCGACGGCTTCTGGAGTTCTCCCTCTCGCGCGACTGGATCAGCAGCAGGCCGCAGCCACCGGTACGCCACCGAGCCGCGCCGCTCCCCGCCGACCGTCGCAGCAGGTTCGGTAAGTGCGTGCCTCCCTTCGCTTCACCCGTCTTTCTCTCGTTTCCGGATCGTTAACCGCGCCTCCTCCTAGCCTGCAGTAGCGCTGCCACTGGACCACCGTCCCCTCCAACGCCGGAGCCAGGGTCGCCGCAGGAGCCGCCTCGCATCACCCTAATCCCGGTAAGTCGCCGCCATTCCTTCTCCTCGCCTTCTGTCGACTTCAAGGACCTAACCGCTGCCTTTTCGATCGTTCCGCAACAGCAGCCAGTCGACCACCAGGGAGGGGCTGCCGGAACACCAGTGCTGCTGCCGGAACACCAGTGCGCCGCCCAGCTGGACTGCAGCCCGGTAAGCCGGCTTCTCCGACCCTCTTCGACACCTGCAGTACATATATATATATAGTTTAGAGATGTTTCTTACCCGTAAATATATGTATGGATTGATAGGTATAAAAGACGTAAGTGTGTGTATAATATACGAGTACGGTGTTAATATAGGGTGAGGAACGTGTGTGGATGCAAGTTGTGTATGAATAACCGGATTCGGAATATATATATATATAGGATACATATATGTACTTATGTACTTTCGAGTACGGAAGATTAGTAAGAGCGGTTTGGTGAACATATATATAGGAGTTATGAATGTCGAGTATACACATATACGGATACATGTATATATATATATATATATATATATATATATATATATATATATATATATATATATATATATTTAATATGAAATAATATAAGTATTTTAAAGTCTATTAACGTTTATAGAAGCTTGGAATTTAATGGGTATATAATTTTTATATAAAAGTATACTTATAAACATAATATATAGAATATATAAAAATGCGAATATCTACACATAAATACGAGTTTGGATTAAGGAAAACTATATAAAAGAGATAAGTATATAGAAATAAGTTGGGATTTCGAGTTTATATACATAACATAAGAATATATATATATATATATACTCAGGACGTAAGTGTACCCAACTCCGTACAAGATGAGAAATTAAATATGTAGATATATATATGAGTACCGAATAATTACACAATTAAATAAGTAGGTGATAAGAAAGTTTAAGAATAAATTTGAGAAGCCTTCGGCTGAGGGTAAAATGGTCTTCTACCGTAAGAACTTGTTCCGTAATTCCTTAGCATGAGGTTGGACATCGGAATGTGATTTTGATACACATGCCTTATTTGACAGGCATCTGAGTTACCACGAGTACGGACTTTTGAGACGTGTTAGAGTGTATCTTGACTCAGGTAAGTCCTTGCGACTTACTTAGCCGGTTTCTGAGTGTTAGTTGAGTGATAGTAGTGGTGTGTGCTATTGCTTGATTTAATAATAATAACTTGCTAGGACGACTGTTATTATTTACGTAAGGCCCAAGTGTATGTATAACGGGCCGTGACATCACTGCCCAGCTCTGACAGGAGACTGGGAGGTTCTCTATACCCAGACCATACAGGTACAAGGTGAGATGCATCGGATCCATTCCTGATGGTTACACGGGGGCGGAGGCGAGGTTTGGGAATCCCTCGTGTCACAAAATAAGTATCATTAGAGTGAATGAGTAATTTAAAGAAAGATAATAAAACGGACTTGTTTGAAAGCATGTTGAGTGTTTATGTTTACCTGAGTGTGTTTGTGCTACTATTACTCTGCTAATATTTAGATAACTAGCTAACGGTTCTTGTTGTTGTTGTTTTAGATTTACCGCAGGTTAGATCAGCAGCTGAGTGATCCGGAAGTAGTGGTCAGCCGGGTCTCCGTACTCCTTAGAGTGGGGTTGGGGTTGTTTGTCTTTCCTTTCATTTGGTTAAGACAGTTGTTCCTTTCTTTTGTTTAAGTACCGTAGGCTGCTAGACAGTGTTGCATTCATTACTATAAAAAACAAGGTTTTATGAATTTCGGTTTCTTTATTTGTGTCTTGTTGCAAGGTCCTAGTAATGTTGTTGTCAAACTGAGGTCGGGACCCATTGTGAGGTCCTAACCAGTAATACTCCGAGTTCCGAGAATTCGGGGTGTTACAACATGGTATCAGAGCAGGTTGGCAACAATGGCACTTGAAATCTTCTGAAAGACCGAATAAATTTTAAGCAGAACCCGAAAAGGGATCTGAGTTTTAAAAAGAAAATTTTTGGTTTTAAATGCATGCATAGTCTGGTTGGGAATAGAAAAGTACGGCTGACCACCACTACTACCGCGGATCTCAGTGTGCTTAGTTGGACTTTAGGTTACTGTAGTTGGACTTTTGGACTTTCAGCTAGTAGTAATTATAGTTTGTGTTCTTGCACAGATGGCACGTACTAGAGCTACGCTAGCTACTGGTCGAGGCAGAGGTCGTCCACCTCTCCCTCCAGCTGGACCAGGTAGGGGAGATAGGGCCCCTACAGTTAGAGGACGCGGCCGTGGAGGTAGACCCCCACTAGCCCGAGGTCGAGGTCGAGCTCCACGAGAGGATCCCCCAGCAGTGATCATGCCAGAGGCTGGAGTGGAGGAAGTAGCTGAGAGTGTTGGTCCTGAGGTCAGGAAGGAGACCGTTGCTAGGTCTGGAGCACAGAGAGCACGTTCGACAGAGTCAGGGCGTGTTTCCATTGGAGCGACTGAGTACAAAGAGTACCGAGCCTACGTTGAGCGTAGGGAGGAGGCTGCCAGGACAGAGAGACTTACCCAGGTACCAACCGTACAGGTTAGATCTGTCCAGGTGACACAGGAAGCGCCTCAGGTGCCAGCTGTACCTGAGAGGAGAGTTGTGGCTGATAGAGCGCCTACTGGGACTAGAGCACCGAGGCCAGATGAGTGGTTGAAGGCTTTCAACTCTCAGAAGGTCCCCTCATATAATGGAGAGATAGGATTAGAGGTGGAGCACTGGATTGGGCAGGTAGAGACTGCGTTAGAAGCAATACACTGCCCAGAGGATCGGCAGGTAGACTTAGTGCAGACCTGCTTCACTGGAGATGCTCATTCCTGGTGGCGGACCATGCGTAGTCGATGTAACACCCCAAATTTTACAACTTAGGGAGTTACTGGTTAGGACCGCACAGTGGGTCCCGACCTTAGTTTGACAACAACTTAACATGATCTTACAACAAGGCACCGATAAGGAAAAGCTAAAAATCATAAAATAGTTTTTATCAATGCATGAATGTGACCAGATCAACTACAGCCGGAAAAGCGATATATAACAAAGTACGGAAGGAAACGATGTTCAACTGAAAACCCACAAAAGCAAAACTGCAAAACGTCCTAAAGTACGACACCCCGGCTGACCACTACCATCTGGATCACTCGGCATCTGCTCTAACCTGTGTCAAATCTAAACAACATATCAACCGTTAGCTAACTAACCAAATATAAGCAAAAATGATAACAACACAAACACACGCAGAACAAAAATAAACAAACATCATGCTGGCACTCAACAAATTATTATCTGTTCTTTAAGTGATTCACATTATTCAATTTAAGTTGTGGCACGAGAACTATTTTTAGTTCTCGCCTCCGTTCCTTATCCAACTGGTGTAGGTATAGCTGACTTCCTTTGGTAGCGTCACTACAAACCATGTGTGGACTAGTCCCGAAAGAAACCCCCAGCGCCCGGCGAGCTACTGAGCGGAATGCCACCGCCCGTTACTCTTAGGCCAAAAATACAGATCGGTATTTATATATCACAACCTATCTCTCTAACATGTCAATCACACACCACCATCATCATTTATACTCATATTTAGCAGTCAGCTAAGTAAGCCCAAAGGACTTACCTGTTATAATGCTCGACTCTTTAGTAATCACTTGCACTGTAACTGTACCCACTCAGTTGCCTGTTAAAGGCGATAAGTGTATTAGCACACTTTCACGTAGATAGAAGTCTAAAACTTCTGAGATTAAATAAGTATTAAGACGTACTAGCTACATTGTTAGTGTTAGGGTAAAATGACCATTTTACCCTTCGTTCCGATTTTCTCGAAGACCCTAAAATTCATGTCCAAACTCCTATTTGAAGTTCTAAAATATATCCTAACTCTTAGAATTTTATTAGGTGCGAAACGGACATTTTTCTTATGTTTCAATTTTCCGGAAGAACCGAAAAAGGTTTAACTTCGGCTCTAAAAATAAAATTCTTAACGGCTTATAAAATTTCCGAATTTATTATCTAGATCATCTATGAGGTTCTATCTAGCCTTAGAAGAAAGAATTTCACTAAACTGTTCAGCCGATATTTTTATAATAATTCCCAAAGTCGGTTCCTCACTCTACTTTCTTATACTTAGCCAATTTTATAAGTTCAATAAAACTGCTCAACTACCTAACTTCGGGAGCTCGTAACTTTCAATCCGACCGTTCATTTCTCACCAAATTTTAATATGATAAACTACTTATATCCGTCTACAACATATCCAAAATTCAACGGTGGATCTTTATCCAAACATTTTATAATTGTTCGACAAGGTGGGCTGTTCGAAACCTAAAAGCTGAAGAATTGAAATTAATTTACAGCAGCCCTTCCATTCATTTATGCACATACTCAGCAGCTCATTTACGTTATTTATGCTTAGGCTCAACAACAGCAGTTCACAAACACATGGGTGACAGTGAAATCGAAGAGAGGAGGAGCAAGCTTACGGAATCTGCAATCCGGCGTTAAGGGTTGGCGGGTTCCGGCGTCTCCTTCGGCTGTAGAGGAATGGCTCGTATACTCCCTTGTTGCACCGTTCTGCTGGCCGGCTATCACTGCAGGATCCGTGAGGGACCGATCTAGTCGATTAGTCATACGGAATAGGAGACAATGAAGGGGTATGCGCTGCACCTTACCTACGATCGAAGGCTGCGGAGTCGGCTGAATCGATCACAACAGAAGGCACCGGAGGAGGACTGCAGGCTCGGTGGTGGCTGGCGGCGCACTGGGCGGACGACGGAAAGCAGTAGCCGAGGACGGTGGCGGACTGCGGTGCAAATTCCTGGGAGTGAACCGCACCGCTGTGAGTTCCGAACAGATTCGCATCAAGGAAACTTAGCGGAGAAGGGAATCGGTTCGACTTACCGACGACAGGGCGGCGCGGTGGTGTGACTGGCGTGGCAGCAGCGGCGGTCCTTCCTTCCCCAGGCGTCGGCGAGGCGGATTCCCTTGGCGGCGGTTGTTGCGATCACCTCTTCTCAGCGGCAAGGAAGACGATGTGTTGCAGAGGGTGAGTTCAATTAAGCGGTAGGTTTAACGTAGGATTAGGATTAGGTTTAATTAATTAGGTTAATTAGATTAGTCATTAGGAATGGGCTGGCTGGGCTGGGCCGGAAATTTGGGCCTAGTAGCGGGTTAACTCCAATCTCGCTCTTTTTAGAACAGGATCCGGAACTCGTTAAAGTGCGGGAATTTATATAATACGGAATTAGTTTCCGTATTTATAAATTATAATTGATTTTATTTTAAAGGCGTAATTTATTCCCGGGAATTTAATTTATCATTTTATGTGAATCTAGGTCACATAAAATGATAAAACTAAACTCGTTTAATTTTACGGATTTATTTATTTACCATGATCTCATCGGACTTGTTAAATTTCCCTTTACCGGAACTTAAAATTTTTGGTTATTACATCAGTGCCCCCTTAAAAGAAGTTTCGTCCCGAAACTTAAATTTTTGGTATATTTTAGTTTTCTCAACACCTTTGTTTTCTACCACGCAGTTACTCAGGCAGCAATCAAACAAGTATCATAAAAGAGAAACAGAAACACTCAAAACAATCATGAAAACCTGAAAGGTCAAACAACACAACAACCGAGTACTAACCCGTCAAACAAGAGTAACCTCTAACCCCGCAAAGAACTCGGGGTAGTTACGTCTAACACTCTCCTCAGTCTCCCAAGTGGCCTCATCAGCTCCTCTCCTAGACCACTGGATCCTCAGCATAGGTATCTCCTTGGATCGCAGACGTCTGGTACTGCGTTCCAAGACAGCTACGGGGTACTCCACAAATGTATGGTCAGGCTCCACTATCAGATCCTCATGACTGATGACGTGTCTCGGATCCGGAATGTACTCTCGCAGCTGAGATACATGAAAAACTGGATGTACTCCCACAAATCTCGGTGGCAGTGCTAGTCGGTAGGCAACCTCTCCAACTCTCTCTACGATCTCAAATGGTCCGACATACCGGGGACTCAGCTTCCCCTTAATGCCAAAACGTCTAACTCCCCTCGTAGGTGACACTCTCAACCACACCTGTGCACCTACTCTAAACTCCAAAGGTCGACGCCTCTTATCAGCGTAGGACTTCTGACGACTCTGAGCTGCTAACATCCGCTCTCGGACTAGGGCAATCCGAGCGATGTCGTCCTGTATCTGATCTGGTACCACTCCATCAGCCTTGCTAGGCTCATCCCAACATAGCGGTGTACGACATCTCCGGCCGTACAAAGCCTCATAAGGTGCCATCCCAATAGACGCATGCCAGCTGTTATTATATGAAAACTCTACTAGTGGGAGGTGATCTGGCCATACCTGTCCCCAATCTAGCACACATGCCCGCAACATGTCCTCCAGAGTCTGGATGGTCCTCTCTGACTGACCATCTGTCTGTGGGTGGTAGGCAGTGGTAAAGTGAAGACTCGTACCCAGAGCGGTATGTACCTGCTGCCAGAACCTCGAGGTAAAACGCCCATCCCTGTCGGATACGATAGTCCTCGGTACTCCATGGAGTCTCACAATATGTCTGGTGAACTCTTCTGCTAGACGACTTACCGGCCACGTCTCCTTAATCGGAATGAAACGTGCGGTCTTCGTCAGACGGTCTACTACCACCCAAATGGCATCAAAGCCTCTGCTGAGCCTCAATCCAGTGACGAAATCCATAGAAATGTCTTCCCACTTCCAGTGTGGTACTGGCAGTGGGTGTAGCTCTCCTCCGGATCTACGGTGCTCAATCTTGACCTGCTGACAGGTCGCACACTGAGCTACATAACGGGCCACATCAGGCTTCAAACCACCCCACCAGAAGGAACGTCTCAAGTCCCTATACATCTTACTCGCTCCTGGATGTACGGAGTAAGGGGTAGTGTGAGCCTCACCTAGTATCCTCTGCCTCAGCTCACGGTCTGATGGCACACAAACACGGTCCTGTCGTCTCATCACTCCATCGGCACCAATAGTGAACTGAGGTGCCTCATCTCGTGCCATCCGGTCTCGGATCCGGGTCAACATCGGACAGGCCTCCTGCTTCTGTCGGATCTCACCCAACAGGTCAGGGAGTAACTCTATGGTGGCTAACTGATGAGCTGTATCCGGGAACTGGATCTCAATCTCTAACCAAGCTAAGTCTCTCTGCAACTGTGGCTGTACTGTCAACCGGGCTATCGCCTTCTCCTGAGGCGTCTTCCGACTCAAAGCGTCGGCAACTACATTCGCCTTTCCAGGGTGGTAAAGAATCTCAAGGTCAAAATCCTTGATCAACTCTAGCCACCGCCTCTGGCGGTTATTCAACTCCCGCTGAGTGAATATGTACTTCAGACTCTTATGGTCTGTGAAGATCTGACAGGTCGCTCCATAGAGATAATGACGCCAGATCTTAAGAGCATGCACTACTGCTGCTAACTCTAGGTCATGAGTGGGGTAGTTCTCTTCATACGTCTTCAGCTGTCGAGACGCATATGCTATAACCTTACCCCTCTGCATCAAGACACACCCCAAGCCCAGCTTGGATGCATCACTGTACACTACGAAGTCCTCTGTACCCTCAGGCTGTGCTAAGATCGGAGCAGACGTCAATCTCCTCTTCAGCTCATCAAAACTCTGCTGACACGGCTCAGACCAGACGAATCGAGTAGTCTTCCTTAGGAGGGAAGTAAGTGGTCGGGCGATCAGGGAAAACCCTTCCACAAACCGACGGTAATACCCTGCCAATCCAAGGAAACTGCGAACCTCCTTCACATTCTTCGGAGGTTGCCAAGAAGACACTGACTCAATCTTCGCCGGGTTGACCTTAATTCCCTCGGCAGTCACTACATGGCCAAGGAATGCCACCTCTGACATCCAGAACTCACACTTGGATAGTTTAGCATATAGCTGACTATCCTGTAGAATCTGCAGCACTGTCCTCAAGTGTCCGGCATGCTCCTCACGACTTCTAGAGTAAACTAGAATGTCGTCGATGAAGACCACTACAAACTGATCTAAGAAGTCGATGAAAATCCCATTCATCAACTCCATAAATACTGCTGGCGCATTAGTGAGCCCGAATGGCATCACTACAAACTCATAATGACCATACCTAGTCCGGAATGCCGTCTTAGGTATGTCCTGATCTCTCACCCTCAGCTGGTGATAACCCGATCTCAAATCTATCCTCGAGAATACTGACGCTCCATGCAGCTGGTCAAGCAGATCATCTATGCGAGGCAGTGGATACTTATTCTTGATGGTGACCTTGTTCAACTCCCTGTAGTCGATACACAGTCTCATCGATCCATCCTTCTTCCTCACAAACAATACTGGTACGCCCCAGGGAGAAACACTAAGGCGTATGAAGCCCTTCTCTGCTGACTCCTCTAATTGCTTCTTCAACTCAAGCAGCTCTATTTGTGTGGAATGCTAAGTAACCTCTATCTGGTCTGACGTAGGATCTGATCAAAATTATCTACTTCTTCTTACTCCTCTCGTGCTTCTAATACGACTTCATATGTACTAACTATGATTTGTACCCTTCCTTAGCCTGTAAGTGAACAACTGCTCGCAACCATTCTCTTATATCATTAATGATATAAGGGGTCATTTTTTTTTTTTTTTTTTTTTGACCGTCAGTTCTTCCTTTACCATTTTAATTAGATTTACTGACTTGACTTATTCGGTGTTACTTGTACTTGTACCGATTTGACATTACAATTGTTGTATTTGATCTCTTTAAGGACTTCTCCACATGTCGATAAAATTCATTTGTAACCATGTGGTCATTCTCCTTATATGCCAACACGTCACTACTAATTAACCCGCACATGTAAAGGCTCCGTTGTTACCATTTAGTCTATAGTTGACCTTCTACAATATCATAGACTTACCTTTCTTCTATCTCTTTGCAGTTTGATTTACTTGATGGAATCTACCTCCTCCAGTTTCTACGTTTATACTCCTTTAGCTTCTTCCATAATCTACACTTCTATTTCTCACTATAAGGCCACTATATTCTTTCCTAGTTTAGCTGCATCATTCATCTGTCGTCAATGGACTCATCAGATTTTCCATGATAGCTCGTAAGTACATCTTCGCGATTCCTTTTACCTTGGTCATCAGCTGCTTGCGAGGTTCCGGTGTGAGTTGTTGGTGTTGGTAACTTAAGTCCCTTTGAGAGAGGGAAGTTATTCCGGCCCTTGGGTATGCCACGATCATTTTCACACACTCTTGTTCCTGAGTTGGTGCTAGATTATAATGTTGCCTTTATAGTGATCCTTTAACTCCGCTTTCAAGATTCTATCATTTGGATATTTGTGTCACAATCTTTCTTGTAACTCACTTGCCTTATAGAAAGTCACTATGCCTCCATGGTTATGAAATCTACCCTCCACTTTCTGGCTAATCCGTAAGCTTCAGTTGTGTGGCTCTTTAAGTCTTCATAGTTGGTTTGACGACATATCTCTTCTTAACTCTTAGGTTATGGGTGTCTAGGTGGACCCGCTTGATTAGGATGCCGACTTCATTTGCCAATAGTGGTCATATTCCGCCCTGCTTCTAACAACAATCTTCATATTTTGGTCTGTCGGTAAGCTTAAATTTAATATTTCTTGTTTGGATTGGTCCTAAACCTTACTTTGACTTTCATTACTATGACTGTTTTTGACGGTATCTACGTGGTTCGTATCGTCATTTTACACCACACTTGAAAGAACCTCTATGATGTCGCTCCAAATCTGCATCATTGTCGACCATCCAATGCTTTTCCGGAACTACTCTCATGTATAATCTTCATTTGATCCCATTAAGTTAACTCGGGATCCCCTTCATGCCATGGTCGTTGGTGTTGTCCTCCAGCCTTCACTTTTCCATCTCGACGTTCCTCAACCAATCGGAGGAGTTGTCTGCCATTCGTCTACCCTAATGCACATAAGATGTGCATACTAATCCTCACGTTGACACCCTTCAAAATCTACTTAGATGTGCCAACGGAGTGAGAAACTCATTAATCTCTATTAAGGACATAATATATTATTATGCTACTAACCTTCGACATAAGATATCTATTGTACATATCTTTATAAACAGCTACTACATCAATATAACATTTCTAAATGTACTAAGCTGCCGAGATCCGCAGAGGTAGTGGTGGTCATCCGTACTTTCTATCCCAACCCGACTCTGTATGCATTTCAAAACCAAAATCTTCTTTGGAAAACTCAGACTCCTTTCGGGTTCTGTTTATTTACTTATATGACCTTTTTAGCAGATTCAAGTGCCATTGTTGCCAACCTAGAGCTCTGATACCATGTTGTAACACCCCAAATTTTACAACTTAGGGAGTTACTGGTTAGGACCGCACAGTGGGTCCCGACCTTAGTTTGACAACAACTTAACATGATCTTACAACAAGGCACCGATAAGGAAAAGCTAAAAATCATAAAATAGTTTTTATCAATGCATGAATGTGACCAGATCAACTACAGCCGGAAAAGCGATATATAACAAAGTACGGAAGGAAACGATGTTCAACTGAAAACCCACAAAAGCAAAACTGCAAAACGTCCTAAAGTACGACACCCCGGCTGACCACTACCATCTGGATCACTCGGCATCTGCTCTAACCTGTGTCAAATCTAAACAACATATCAACCGTTAGCTAACTAACCAAATATAAGCAAAAATGATAACAGCACAAACACACGCAGAACAAAAATAAACAAACATCATGCTGGCACTCAACAAATTATTATCTGTTCTTTAAGTGATTCACATTATTCAATTTAAGTTGTGGCACGAGAACTATTTTTAGTTCTCGCCTCCGTTCCTTATCCAACTGGTGTAGGTATAGCTGACTTCCTTTGGTAGCGTCACTACAAACCATGTGTGGACTAGTCCCGAAAGAAACCCCCAGCGCCCGGCGAGCTACTGAGCGGAATGCCACCGCCCGTTACTCTTAGGCCAAAAATACAGATCGGTATTTATATATCACAACCTATCTCTCTAACATGTCAATCACACACCACCATCATCATTTATACTCATATTTAGCAGTCAGCTAAGTGAGCCCAAAGGACTTACCTGTTATAATGCTCGACTCTTTAGTAATCACTTGCACTGTAACTGTACCCACTCAGTTGCCTGTTAAAGGCGATAAGTGTATTAGCACACTTTCACGTAGATAGAAGTCTAAAACTTCTGAGATTAAATAAGTATTAAGACGTACTAGCTACATTGTTAGTGTTAGGGTAAAATGACCATTTTACCCTTCGTTCCGATTTTCTCGAAGACCCTAAAATTCATGTCCAAACTCCTATTTGAAGTTCTAAAATATATCCTAACTCTTAGAATTTTATTAGGTGCGAAACGGACATTTTTCTTATGTTTCAATTTTCCGGAAGAACCGAAAAAGGTTTAACTTCGGCTCTAAAAATAAAATTCTTAACGGCTTATAAAATTTCCGAATTTATTATCTAGATCATCTATGAGGTTCTATCTAGCCTTAGAAGAAAGAATTTCACTAAACTGTTCAGCCGATATTTTTATAATAATTCCCAAAGTCGGTTCCTCACTCTACTTTCTTATACTTAGCCAATTTTATAAGTTCAATAAAACTGCTCAACTACCTAACTTCGGGAGCTCGTAACTTTCAATCCGACCGTTCATTTCTCACCAAATTTTAATATGATAAACTACTTATATCCGTCTACAACATATCCAAAATTCAACGGTGGATCTTTATCCAAACATTTTATAATTGTTCGACAAGGTGGGCTGTTCGAAACCTAAAAGCTGAAGAATTGAAATTAATTTACAGCAGCCCTTCCATTCATTTATGCACATACTCAGCAGCTCATTTACGTTATTTATGCTTAGGCTCAACAACAGCAGTTCACAAACACATGGGTGACAGTGAAATCGAAGAGAGGAGGAGCAAGCTTACGGAATCTGCAATCCGGCGTTAAGGGTTGGCGGGTTCCGGCGTCTCCTTCGGCTGCAGAGGAATGGCTCGTATACTCCCTTGTTGCACCGTTCTGCTGGCCGGCTATCACTGCAGGATCCGTGAGGGACCGATCTAGTCGATTAGTCATACGGAATAGGAGACAATGAAGGGGTATGCGCTGCACCTTACCTACGATCGAAGGCTGCGGAGTCGGCTGAATCGATCACAACAGAAGGCACCGGAGGAGGACTGCAGGCTCGGTGGTGGCTGGCGGCGCACTGGGCGGACGACGGAAAGCAGTAGCCGAGGACGGTGGCGGACTGCGGTGCAAATTCCTGGGAGTGAACCGCACCGCTGTGAGTTCCGAACAGATTCGCATCAAGGAAACTTAGCGGAGAAGGGAATCGGTTCGACTTACCGACGACAGGGCGGCGCGGTGGTGTGACTGGCGTGGCAGCAGCGGCGGTCCTTCCTTCCCCAGGCGTCGGCGAGGCGGATTCCCTTGGCGGCGGTTGTTGCGATCACCTCTTCTCAGCGGCAAGGAAGACGATGTGTTGCAGAGGGTGAGTTCAATTAAGCGGTAGGTTTAACGTAGGATTAGGATTAGGTTTAATTAATTAGGTTAATTAGATTAGTCATTAGGAATGGGCTGGCTGGGCTGGGCCGGAAATTTGGGCCTAGTAGCGGGTTAACTCCAATCTCGCTCTTTTTAGAACAGGATCCGGAACTCGTTAAAGTGCGGGAATTTATATAATACGGAATTAGTTTCCGTATTTATAAATTATAATTGATTTTATTTTAAAGGCGTAATTTATTCCCGGGAATTTAATTTATCATTTTATGTGAATCTAGGTCACATAAAATGATAAAACTAAACTCGTTTAATTTTACGGATTTATTTATTTACCATGATCTCATCGGACTTGTTAAATTTCCCTTTACCGGAACTTAAAATTTTTGGTTATTACAGTCGAGTCACCAGTTGGGAGCAGATGAGGAGCATTGTTAGAGACAGATACTGCCCTGTTTCGTTGAGGAGAGAGAGATTCCAGGACTTCATTGAGGCTGGATTTGAGGACGTTCCGATCGCTGCTGCCATCAAGAAGTTCCAGAAGGAGCTGACACTGCTTGGACCAGCTGCACCTCCTGAGGAACAGCATGTCTATCTCTTTTCCCGGAGATTGAGAGAGAGCACTCGGTCTTATCTGGCAGGATTTTGCTGTGAGACTCTGTCAGACTATCAGGATAGAGCATCTGCGTATGAGAGAGACAGACCAGGGTCTAGGAGAGCTGCTCAGTCTGACAGGCCGGATAAGCGGCAGAGGACAGGTTATGCCAGTGGTAGTTCAGGAGTAGCTGCTTTTGGACGGGGACAGACTCAGGGGCGACAGAGCCATACAACTACTGGTCAGACTTCAGCTGGTAGCTTGCAGTGCCACAACTGCAATAGTTATGGACATATCCGATCGAACTGCACGAAGCCAGCAGTGACTTGCTTCCAGTGTGGCAAGGTTGGACATAGAGCTGCATTCTGCCGTCAGGGCAAGGCTCCATCTCAGCAGGGTTCTTCTCCTGCAGGCTTATCAGGGAGTGTACAGAGACCGCCACAGTACCGGACTCCGAGTCAGCAGCAGCAGTACAGAGCTCCTAGTCAGCAGCAGTCTTACAGAGCTCCAGGACACACACCACCACAGAGTTCTATGCAGGGATCAGGTCGGGGTAGAGGACGTGGTAGTGTGGCTGATACTAGAGGAGCTCAGGCACGAGTGTTTGAGTTGAGAGATGCTGATCAGCCAGATGCACCTACTGCCACAGGTACGATACAGATTCATGACTTACCTGTACGAATTTTATTTGATATGGGTGCTACACATTCCTTCATATCTGATGCATGCGTAGATAGGTTGTCCTTAGCTACTGTAGAGGGGATACCTTTTACGATAGGCTTACCTGATGGGAGTAAGGTAAGAGGGACTAGAGAGATCTTTGGATGTCCTGTTCGCATGGGAGATCGAGACTGGCTAGTTAATTTTCTAGTCATGCCCTTAGCTCATGAGGATGTCATTTTAGGGATAGACTGGATGAGGAAACACGGAGCAGTCTTAGACATTGGTAAGAGGACAGTGACCGTTGCCACGGAGGAGGGCCATAGGGTAATATTCCGAGGTTGGGACCTCGGAAAGTCAGGTACAGTTATCAGTGCAGTGAGAGCAGCGAGACTGATAGCCCAGGGTTGCGAAGCCTTCTGGTGTTATGCCATGAAGGAAAGCAAGAGCCTGACTATAGAGGAGATACCTGTTGCATGCGAGTTTGCAGAGGTATTCAGTGACGACCTGCCAGGGCTACCCCCACAGAGGAGCGTTGATTTCAGCATTGACTTGGAGCCGGGCACGAGACCTATCTCGAAGGCCCCGTACCGTATGGCACCTATAGAGCTGCTTGAGCTGAAGAAGCAGTTAGAGGAGCTGGCAGAGAAGGGTTTTATACGCCCCAGTGTGTCTCCTTGGGGTGCGCCAGTGTTGTTTGTAAAGAAGAAGGACGGATCGATGAGGCTGTGCATAGACTACAGAGAGCTGAACAAAGTAACCATCAAGAACAAATATCCACTGCCACGCATAGATGATCTGTTGGACCAGTTGCATGGAGCGTCCGTGTTCTCGAGGATAGACTTGAGGTCAGGTTACCACCAGTTGAGGGTGAGAGATCAGGACATACCTAAGACGGCATTCCGGACTAGGTATGGTCATTATGAGTTCGTAGTGATGCCATTCGGGCTCACTAATGCACCAGCGGTGTTCATGGAGTTGATGAATGGGATATTCATTGACTTCTTAGACCAGTTTGTAGTGGTCTTCATTGACGACATCCTAGTCTACTCTAGGAGTCGGGAGGAGCATGCCGGACACTTGAGGACAGTACTGCAGATTCTACAGGATAGCCAGCTATATGCTAAGCTATCCAAGTGTGAGTTTTGGATGTCAGAGGTGGCTTTCTTAGGTCACGTGGTGACTGCTGAGGGTATTAAGGTCAATCCGGCGAAGATCGAGTCAGTGTCTTCCTGGCAACCTCCTAAGAATGTTAAGGAGGTTCGCAGCTTTTTGGGTTTAGCAGGTTACTACCGCCGGTTTGTGGAAGGGTTCTCTTTGATTGCCCGACCACTTACTTGTCTTCTGAGGAAGACCACTCGGTTTGTCTGGTCTGAGCCGTGTCAGCAGAGTTTTGAGGAGCTGAAGAGGAGATTGACGTCCGCTCCGATTTTAGCACAGCCTGAGGGTATTGATGACTTTGTGGTATACAGTGATGCATCCAAGCTGGGCTTGGGGTGTGTTTTGATGCAGAGGGGTAAGGTCATAGCCTATGCGTCTCGACAGTTGAAGACGTATGAGGAGAACTACCCCACACATGATCTAGAGTTGGCTGCAGTAGTCCATGCTCTTAAGATCTGGCGTCACTATCTCTATGGAGCGACATGTCAGATCTTTACAGACCACAAGAGTTTGAAGTACATATTCACTCAGAGGGAGTTGAATAACCGCCAGAGGCGGTGGTTAGAGCTGATCAAGGACTTCGACCTTGAGATCCTTTACCACCCCGGAAAGGCGAATGTGGTAGCTGATGCTTTGAGCCGTAAGACGCCTAGAGAGAGGGCGATAGCCCGGTTGACAGTACAGCCTCAGTTGCAGAGGGACTTAGCTTGGTTGGAGATAGAGGTTCAGTTTCCCGATACGAATGGTCAGCTGTCTACCATGGAGTTACTCCCTGATCTGTTGGAGGAGATCCGACAGAAGCAGGGGACTTGCCCTACTTTGACCAGGATCCGAGACAGGATGTCTCGAGATGAGGCCCCACAGTTTACTATTGGTGCAGATGGAGTGATGAGACGTCAGGATCGCGTTTGTGTACCGTCAGACAGTGAGTTGAGACAGAGGATACTAGGTGAGGCTCATGCTACCCCATACTCAGTACATCCTGGAGCTAGTAAGATGTACAAGGATGTGAGACGGTCCTTCTGGTGGGGTGGTTTAAAGCCCGATGTGACTCGATATGTAGCTCAGTGCGCGACCTGCCAACAGGTCAAGATTGAGCACCGTAGGTCTGGAGGAGAGCTTCACCCACTTCCAGTACCACAGTGGAAGTGGGAGGACATATCTATGGATTTTGTCACTGGTTTGAGGCTCAGTAGAGGTTTTGATGCTATTTGGGTAGTGGTAGATCGCCTGACGAAGACCGCACGTTTCATTCCGATTAAGGAAACGTGGCCGGTGAGTCGTCTGGCTGAGGAGTTCACCAGGCACATTGTGAGACTCCATGGAGTACCGAGGACTATCGTCTCTGACAGAGATGGACGTTTTACCTCGAGATTTTGGCAGCAGGTACATACTGCCTTGGGGACGAGTCTCCACTTCACTACCGCCTATCATCCACAGACAGACGGGCAGTCTGAGAGGACCATTCAGACCTTAGAGGACATACTTCGGGCGTGTGTACTTGATTGGGGACAGGTATGGCCAGATCATCTTCCACTGGTAGAGTTTTCGTATAACAATAGCTGGCACGCATCTATTGGGATGGCTCCTTATAAGGCTTTGTACGGGCGGAGATGTCGCACACCCTTATGTTGGGATGAGCCTAGCAGAGTTGATGGAGTAGCTCCAGATCAGGTACAGGATGACATCGCTCGGATTGCCCTAGTCCGAGAGCGGATGTTAGCAGCCCAGAGTCGTCAGAAGTCCTACGCCGACAAGAGGCGTCGACCTTTGGAGTTTAGAGTGGGTGCTCAGGTGTGGTTGAGAGTATCACCTACGAGAGGAGTCAGGCGTTTCGGCATTAAGGGAAAGCTGAGTCCCCGATATGTCGGACCTTTTGAGATCCTGGAGAGAGTTGGGGAGGTGGCCTACCGACTAGCACTACCACCGAGACTAGAGAGTATCCATCCGGTCTTTCATGTATCTCAGTTGAGAGAGTACATTCCGGATCCGAGACACGTCATCAGCCATGAGGATCTGACAGTTGAGCCTGACCATACATTTGTAGAGTACCCAGTGGCTGTCTTGGAACGCAGTACCAGACGTCTGCGATCCAAGGAGATACCTATGCTGAGGATCCAGTGGTCTAGGAGAGGAGCTGATGAGGCCACTTGGGAGACTGAGGAGAGTATTAGGCGTAACTATCCCGAGTTCTTAGCGGGGTTAGAGGTTACTTCTGTTTGACGAGTTAGTACTCGGATGTTGTGTTGTTTGACCTTTCAGGTTTTCATATTGTTTTGAGTGTTTCTGTTTCTCTTTGTGATACTTGTTTGTTTGATGCCTGAGTAGCTGCTTGGTAGAAAACGAAGATGTCGAGAAAACTAAATATACCGAAAGAAATGTGTGAGTAAGGGAAATAATCTAAGTTTCGGGACGAAACTTCTTTTAAGGGGGCACTGATGTAATAACCGAAAATTTTAAGTTTCCGACGAATGGAAATTAACCAAATTCCGATACGACAATCATAATTAAATAAATAAATAAACTAAATAAAGCGAGTTTAAATGTTATCATTTTATGTGACCTTAAATCACATAAAATGATAACACAATAAAAAAAAAATTAATAAAATAAATATAAATATATATATAATAAAAATAAAGATAATACAGAATTAATTCCGTATTATATATTCTTTTTCCGTACCTAACTAGAACCCGAACGAGAAACGGATTCCTTTACCGTGCTAATATGAAAGCGGGCCGGATGTGGGCCGCTGCGAGGCCCAATCAGCAGCCCACCTTCTAATTAAACCTAACCCTAATTTCTCCTAATCAACTCTCTAATTAACCCTCTAATCTCCTGCCGCACTAATCTCTCGCATTTCACTCGCACGTAACAACTGCTGCCCACCTCTCTTCTGGATCGACGATCAACGGCTTCCGGAGTTCTCCCTCTCGCGCGACTGGATCAGCAGCAGGCCGCAGCCACCGGTACGCCACCGAGCCGCCACCGAGCCGCGCCGCTCCCCGCCGACCGTCGCAGCAGGTTCGGTAAGTGCGTGCCTCCCTTCGCTTCACCCGTCTTTCTCTCGTTTCCGGATCGTTAACCGCGCCTCCTCCTGGCCTGCAGTAGCGCTGCCACCGGACGACCGTCCCCTCCAACGCCGGAGCCAGGGTCGCCGCAGGAGCCGCCTCGCATCACCCTAATCCCGGTAAGTCGCCGCCATTCCTTCTCCTCGCCTTCTGTCGACTTCAAGGACCTAACCGCTGCCTTTTCGATCGTTCCGCAACAGCAGCCAGTCGACCACCAGGGAGGGGCTGCCGGAACACCAGTGCTGCTGCCGGAACACCAGTGCGCCGCCCAGCTGGACTGCAGCCCGGTAAGCCGGCTTCTCCGACCCTCTTCCACACCTGCAGTACATATATATATATAGTTTAGAGATGTTTCTTACCCGTAAATATATGTATGGATTGATAGGTATAAAAGACGTAAGTGTGTGTATAATATACGAGTACGGTGTTAATATAGGGTGAGGAACGTGTGTGGATGCAAGTTGTGTATGAATAACCGGATTCGGAATATATATATATATAGGATACATATATGTACTTATGTACTTTCGAGTACGGAAGATTAGTAAGAGCGGTTTGGTGAACATATATATAGGAGTTATGAATGTCGAGTATACACATATACGGATACATGTATATATATATATATATATATTTAATATGAAATAAAAGAGTACATATAAGTATTTTAAAGTCTATTAACGTTTATAGAAGCTTGAAATTTAATGGGTATATAATTTTTATATAAAAGTATACTTATAAACATAATATATAGAATATATAAAAATGCGAATATCTACACATAAATACGAGTTTGGATTAAGGAAAACTATATAAAAGAGATAAGTATATAGAAATAAGTTGGGATTTCGAGTTTATATACATAACATAAGAATATATATATATATATATATATACTCAGGACGTAAGTGTACCCAACTCCGTACAAGATGAGAAATTAAATATGTAGATATATATATGAGTACCGAATAATTACACAATTAAATAAGTAGGTGATAAGAAAGTTTAAGAATAAATTTGAGAAGCCTTCGGCTGAGGGTAAAATGGTCTTCTACCGTAAGAACTTGTTCCGTAATTCCTTAGCATGAGGTTGGACATCGGAATGTGATTTTGATGCACATGCCTTATTTGACAGGCATCTGAGTTACCACGAGTACGGACTTTTGAGACGTGTTAGAGTGTATCTTGACTCAGGTAAGTCCTTGCGACTTACTTAGCCGGTTTCTGAGTGTTAGTTGAGTGATAGTAGTGGTGTGTGCTATTGCTTGATTTAATAATAATAACTTGCTAGGACGACTGTTATTATTTACGTAAGGCCCAAGTGTATGTATAACGGGCCGTGACATCACTGCCCAGCTCTGACAGGAGACTGGGAGGTTCTCTATACCCAGACCATACAGGTACAAGGTGAGATGCATCGGATCCATTCCTGATGGTTACACGGGGGCGGAGGCGAGGTTTGGGAATCCCTCGTGTCACAAAATAAGTATCATTAGAGTGAATGAGTAATTTAAAGAAAGATAATAAAACGGACTTGTTTGAAAGCATGTTGAGTGTTTATGTTTACCTGAGTGTGTTTGTGCTACTATTACTCTGCTAATATTTAGATAACTAGCTAACGGTTCTTGTTGTTGTTGTTTTAGATTTACCGTAGGTTAGATCAGCAGCTGAGTGATCCGGAAGTAGTGGTCAGTCGGGTCTCCGTACTCCTTAGAGTGGGGTTGGGGTTGTTTGTCTTTCCTTTCATTTGGTTAAGACAGTTGTTCCTTTCTTTTGTTTAAGTACCGTAGGCTGCTAGACAGTGTTGCATTCATTACTATAAAAAACAGGGTTTTATGAATTTCGGTTTCTTTATTTGTGTCTTGTTGCAAGGTCCTAGTAATGTTGTTGTCAAACTGAGGTCGGGACCCATTGTGAGGTCCTAACCAGTAATACTCCGAGTTCCGAGAATTCGGGGTGTTACAATTAATATATATAATTATTTGAAATTAGAAACAAATTATTTACAAGAAAAAAAGATAAAAAAGACTAATTCATCAATAAGTACACGAGGATTTTTAAAATTTTTATTAGTATGTAAAAGTGATCGAGAGTTATGAAAACTTTCAACTTTTAATACAGAGAAATTCGAAAATATTTGTTAATTGATGAATCTGGTCCGATTCGAAATAACTTTTCAGATTAGGATTTCGATGATAAAGCCAAATATATCCAACTAATTCGGTAATAAATACTTCGATCAAAACAGATAATCGGGTCAAATTTCGAATCAATATGAATAAATATACGAATTATCCAATACTATTGAATTATGATAAGACTTTTATAGAATTATCGAATAGGATGGATGAAAGAATACAACCCCACTAATTAAGTATAAATATGAAAATTATGAATTTACTTTAACCTTCCCTCAACTGAACGACTCGATCTTTACCCGATGGTGGTTTATTCCGGTCATGGACAATCCGATGATCCATATTGGACAAAATAACTTAAAAATAAAAACATTATAATCCAATATAATAAATTTAGGTAGCTAAGAGATAATATTTGTTTATATCAAATAATTGATAAAACAATACTAAAATAGCGTTCAAGTTCCAACACGATGTTGTGAATCATGCATGCATTTTTAATTGGGGTTTATGACGGGCTTTTCGGTAAATAAAATATATACTCAAATTTCAACAATTATATATATATATATATATATATATATATATATATATATATATCTATATTCACTCATACATAAACAGCTCTTATCATCGTGTGAACGTGTAAACACCGAATATACGTGACTATATGACCGAATATATAGATTCATGTCCGGCGAATCTTCTTCCATTAATAACACAATTTTTTTTATTCTTTAATATCGTCTAATCTCAAACATCTATTTAACGATCTAACGGATACAGTTTGTTCTCATTTTACATGTTAAGACTTGTTTACATGGGAGTCAACCTCTCTCTCTCTATTTATATATATAGGGTTAGGATAACGTGAGAACAAGTGTTACGGTAAGAAATAAGAACGTATTTTATACGTTTGATTAAATAATAAACGTTCATGATTTAACGTTCATAAATGATAAGCGTACATTTTATTTCATATGATATTTAATGAAGGCTAGCATATATTTTATTTAAGAAAATAGAATATATGAAGTTTGTAAATAAACGACACATTCATAATATAGCACAAGTAGTCATTGAGAGAAGGAGAGCAAAAATGTATAAATAGAATGCACAAATGTGCAACTTGAATCAACATGCATTCATGCACGAGTAATGAACGGGAGGAACGGGCCAAGCAAAAAAGGTACACATTCTATTTGCAAATGTACGAGCACGAATTCAAGATAACGAGTGTCATAAGCACTAGTACATAAACATATTTCCACAAACACGCTAGTACATCCACTCTAATATACAAATATGCACGAGTACAAAGTAATGAGCATGACTAGTACAATTCTATAAGTACGCTAGTAATTGTCATATGCACAAGTACAAAACCGCACTGATAAGCACACACATACAAGAGTGTGTGTGCATTATGCAAACCGTATGTGTGAATCATAAGCACGAGTACAATTAAAGAATGATGTATAATTTAAACCGTATTAACACAAGCATATAATGTGCGCAATTATGTGCAATTGTGAAAGCCACCATATGTCATACATGCACGACAAAAACAGGTTTTATAGACGAATACAATTAAATATGAGCACTAGTAATGTCCAATGCATGCACGAGTGAGAATAGTTTCTCCGGACGATGGAACGAAAAGACGATAAACACAAGTATCTTGCTATTTAGGTAAACATGTATATTTTAATTATGAAAATTGATTATTCCTTTCTTGTTAAGAAATATATTAATTATTATCCATAAATATTAGTGTATCATAACCGTTAATTTTATTTAATCATGTGGTTGAGATGTGTTTATATTTCTTACCGTAAAACTTGTTATTGATCTTAACCCTATATATATAATTTACTAAAATTGTATACGTTGACGTGACTCGTTGTGGAACCAATATTTCGAAATGGAGCTATCCAAATTAACGCCATAAAACAAATATTTGGTTTAATTTAGTTTTGTTTTTATTGTTATGTAATTTAACAAAATCAAATAATAAATTTTCCATAAAATATATAATATCATTTATGTAATTGTGCAACTGAAATTTTATTTTTTGAACGAATTTCCTTAATTTGTTGGTATCCCACATTGGTTATAAAGTAACACTAATAAAATAAAATCATAATATACTATGAAGAGCTAAAATTAACACCATCGATTTAAGATTTGCAAGCGAGTGTACCATCTTATTCCCTTTTCATGGTACATGATAAAACCCATGACTCGTCAATTGTTTCAATATTAACATATTTTAATTAAACTAAAAAACCTATTTATTGCATAAAAAATTCTAAAAAGACATTCATTGATAAGTTTATTAGCATTTTTTAAATTTCAATCAATATTAATATACTAAAGTAGAGTTCTGACCTGCTGACGTGGCGTTCTCAGAATTCAGAAATTTAAAATCCAGTTCCCTATTTAAAGCTATAAAAAACTTTTTTCTTTGAATTATTATTTCATTAAATTAAATATAAAAACATCAATAAATCTATAAATCCTAACTAAAAACTAAATATACAATTTTATTTTTTTCCTATACACACAAAATCTCGATTCTCACAAATCAAAGTCTACAATTTTTTTTTTCTGTACACACCAAATCTCGATTCCAATAACTCAAAATCTTCATGATAAGATTTGTATGCTGAGATTTGTTTATCATCTATCTATATATACATACCTATTTCGTCTCTTCCTTCTCCCTAATAAACTGCAGGCATCTTCGTCTCTTCATTCTCCGGCTATTAGGTTGGAATGCTTCTCCTGTTCATGATCCGTAATATATACACATATATTACTTTGCTCCTTCTAATGCGTATGATGTTCATCCTTATCAGCTTAACTGAAGCGGTACATTCCTGCAAGAATTGAAGCAATTCAATATCTTCCGTGTTCAGCCACAACTTTCAATCGCAGCTTGTATGTCCAGGTTCCTATATTATGTAATATTGTTGTTTAGATTTGAATGCTTCTACTGTTTATATTCAGATTATTTAGATGGGCTCCAACAATCCTTCTCTTTCCTCCAACTTTCATCGTCCACTTTGGTTGAGTTGCTGATTTATGTATTGTTTTTGTATGTACTGTGTTTTTTTTAACCTACTGCTGATTTCTGTTTCCATTTTTCATGAGTTTTAGTTATTTAAATCTTATTTTCTGTTTTAATCAAAACAAAGTTTTTGGTTCATCATACAACAAAGTTTTGTAGAAATTATTTTGGAAATAAAAATCCGATTTTCTGATTTTGAAAGCTACTGGTTTGAAAATAAATACACTATTTTTTAAAGCTGTTTTGATTTAAAATTTAAAATTATGATTTGGATCAATCTTTTGCTGATTTCCATAACTTACTGTTTGATTTCTAATGTTGAAAAAATAATAAAAGAGGATTTATGTTTTTATTTATAATTCCCAATTTGTATTTTTTTTAAAAATTTCGAGCTGCTTGAAAATCTTTTTGTTTTGATTTTGAAATTCCTTTTTTTTTTTCTGATCTGCTTGAAAATCTGGATGTCTAGTTTGATTTGTTTTATAATTCAAGTTTGAATAAAATCAGATTTTCTGTTTTGATATTGCATTTTTTAATAAGAAATTAATGTTTATTAATGTTTAAACAAAAAAATAAAAGAGAATTTATGTTTTTATCTATAATTGCCAATTTATATTTTTTAATATTTATTTGAGCTTCTTGAAAGTCTTTCTGTTTTGCTTGAAAATCTGAATGTTTGTTTTGATTTGTTTTTGTAAACTCAAGGTTCTGTATACAAATCATAATTTCCATTTTCATTTATTGTTTCTAAAACTTTTTCAATCATACAGAAGGTTTCAAAATCCGATTTGTATTTTATATTTTTTCAAGAGCTGCTTGAAAATTATAAATTTTGTTTTATATTATTTCAAATTTTACTATTTTGAATACAAATTAGATTTTCCTGTTTTGATTATGATTTTTTTTAAAAATAAATTACTGTTTGATTTCTTATTTTTTTTAATGAAACTAAAGTGAATTTATGTTTTAATATTGATTCCCTATCTTTTTTTACATCTTTCGAGTTCCTTGAAAAAAAAAATTCGATATCAATAATATTCAGATTTGAACTGAATACGAAAAGTTACTTTTTTGAATAAAAAACAAAATTTCTGTTTTATTTCTTTTTTTTTAAAAAAACTAAAGTGAAATTTTGTTTTTTTTAAGCATTTTTGTTTTCTTATTTTAAATATTTATCCATTAAATAAAAGTATTGTGGTCGAATCAAGGAATAAAATTTTAAAATAAAATTTTACTAAATGTTGCACGTATTTAATAAAAATCTTCATTCTTAATAAATTTTCATTTGATTAATTTATTAACCATTTTTTAAAAACCGTTCAAAGAAGATTTTGATATTATATTCATTTTTTTAAATCAATATATTGATCATATTCTAATTATTATATGATTTTTTTACTTATAGTTATTTCGTTTTATATTATGTAAAATAAAATGTACCAATTATAGTTATTTCATTTAATATTTTCCTTCTTAGAAATTAACTTTCAGTTTGTATGTAGAATATCTATTTTTACATTTTTTTCGATCAAATTAACTTTCAATTTGTATGTAGAATTATGTTTATCAAATTAAAAATCAGATTTTTTAAATTTTTTCAACAAACAGAAGGTTTTAAAAGTTCTTTTTTCGATTACAAATCAGATTTTCGGATTTAATAACATATTATAAATTTTTTAAATTTTTTTGAAAATAATACAAAAAAGTCAAGGGCAATCGCTTGCACACGTTGGATTATATTTGCCTAGACCGGACAATTTTATGTGGCTGTTTCAAGGGTTACAAGTAGGGACGGATTGAGGATTATGATATGTGACGATACAGGCAAATTGGAGCAAACTACAAATAATGTGGTCTATAACGAAGTGTTCCGTAACATTGATTGAGGTACTTATTTTATAACTATTTTTACATATTAAATCGAATAATTTCAATTTATCTGTATATTGGATATAGTTATATATGTATGGTTAAAGTTATAAAAAATAGCATTAAATATTTGAGGTTGATTATAATTTTTTTTTCAAAGCAGGTGATTCAAGAATGCTCACGGCCTACATCTGTTTGATCTGTTGCGAAATACTCATTGCATTGTATATGCATTATTATTATGATTATGATTATTTACTTTTTTTGGGATATTTTCATATTTTTGAGTTATTTTGAATATGTAGTTTGACTTATAAAAACTATAACAATAATAAATTGAAAACTCCTCGGTCAACAATTAAGTGAGTTTTTTATTTGCTTTAATTACAAGTCGGCATTACATGAAACATTGTATTCATATATTATTAACAAATAAAATAATCTTATATAAAACAATGTCCACGTATAAACATATATATTTTTTTCAAAACCCGTGCAAGGCACGGGTCCTAAACTAGTTAGTATGTAAAAGTGTGAGGTACAAAAACTTCTTAAAAGTTTATTAGCATTTTTTAAATTTCAATTAGTATGTAAAAGTGTGAGTACAAAAACTTCTTAAAATTTCTGCAACTGTAATAATATATTGGGCAAATTAGTTAAGTAAGTTTTTTTAAAGATTTCTCTCTAATAATTAGGTCTATGGTATAAATATGTTTAGTAAATGTATCTTTAATCAAACCCCTTATCTTCCAACTATAATTTAATGAAAGTGATAAAAATTGAAGGGGTATACAAACCTAATAAAAATAGACAATGGTCCATTTGACCAAATTCTTTCTAACATATTTTGAGAATATATTAAATAAATAATATGATAAACTTAAGATGAAGAAGAGATAAAAATATAACAATAATACTGAATTTATCATCACATGTATAATCTAATAATATAATAACTCAAATTATAATATATTATATTTAAGTACAAATGCATACATCTTATTAAAAAAGGAGAAGATTCTGTAGAAGGTAGGACTCGAACTCTGGACAAGTTTTCCACCCCTCCCATCTTTATACCAATTGGACTAATTAAACTTTATGTATTATTTAGATGATACAATATTAATACAAAATTTCAATTACACAATATTTATACATAATTTCAAATACACAATATTAATAAATAAAAGACTTGTGTAACCAAAACCTTGTGTACGAAATTCCTTTCACTGAATTTCTTTCTTGAATAATATGTATGTACATTATGTATACTCGAGTCATTTTATATCCCTAGAGTATTTCGTACACAAGGTTTTTGGTAACACAAGTCTTTTATTTATTAACATCATGTAACACCCCGAATTCTCAGAACTCGGAACGTTACTGGTTAGGACCTCACAATGGGTCCCGACCTCAGTTTGACAACAATATTACTAGGATCTTGCAACAAGACACAAATAAGACAAACCGAAATTCCTAAAAATACATTTGTAAAAGGATGAATGCAACAAAGTCTAACAGCCTATCGTACTTAAACAACAGAAAAGACTAACTGTCTTAACAAAAGGAAAAGACAACCAAGCAACAACCCAAACCCCCACTCTAAGGAGTACGGAGACCCGGCTGACCACTACTTCCGGATCACTCAACTGCTGTTCTAACCTGCTGTAAAACTAAAACCACAACAAAACAACCATTAGCTAGTTATCTAAACATTAGAAGAATAATAATAGCACACACACACATAAAATAAGAAACACTCATCATGCTTTCAAACAATCTATTTATTATCTTCATTTAAGTCATTCACTCTAATGATACTTATTTTGTGACACGAGGGATTCCCAAACCTCGCCTCCGCCCCCGTGTACCCATCAGGAGTGGATCCGATGCATCTCACCGTGTACCTGTATGGTCTGGGTATAGAGAACCTCCCAGTCTCCTGGCAGAGCTGGGCAGTGATGTCGCGGCCCGTTATACATACACTTGGGCCTTAACACATAACAACAACGGTCGTCCTAACAAGTTGTTATTATAAACACACATCGCACACACCACCATTATCATTCAACTAACATCCAGAAAACGGCTAAGTAAGTCGCATGGACTTACCTTGATCAAAAATCGCTTTCTCAAATCTCAACTCGGTCCGAACTCGTGGTAACTCAAACGCCTGTCAAATAAGGCATGTGGATCAAAATTCCATCCAGATGTCCAACCTCATTCGAAGGAATTACGGAAAAAGCTCTCTTACGGTAAAAGACCATTTTACCCTTAGTGCCGAAAATTCTCAAAGTCTATCAATTAGTTCTAATATTTTCTTTTAGAACCTATGTCCATAATCTAGTTCTCATTGAAAAGTTTGGTAAGGATTCAGTAAGGTTTTATAAGGGTTATCCAACATTCTTAATTTATACCATAGTCGTTAAAGCCTGATTTTGGTTCATAAACGCCGCTTGGATAAGGTTATAAAAATTCCAAAGTAAAATCTAAGATCCTGTATGATATGCATACAAAATATAGGGGTAAATATCTCCCACAAATACTCAGTCATAACTCTCCCATAAATCTCCAAAGTGGGAAATAAAGCTAGAAAATTCCATACTTAGTCAATTTTCCTCTGCTGTAAAAACAGCCCAACTGTACTACTTTGAGTCCTTATAAAACCTAATCCAACCGTTAATTCGTTCTCAAAATTTAATCCATTACTCTACATATATCAGTCTATCACGTATCAGAATTTCAACGGTTGATGTTTAACCTAGAGCATTAAAAAATAGTCCTTAAAGTCAGCAGCTTACACCAAGATTTTTCTGGAACAGGAAAGCTATTGGCTGGTCCCAATTTGACCCCTACTGGCTACAAAGGATAAACTACATCTAACTTATCCTCCCTAGTTGAGAACTCACTAAATCACGCATATCTCCACCCTATACTCACATGCCCCTTGCTTATAAACAAAGATCAGGAAGGTCCGTTTCATCTCACGTTATAATGAAAACAGGAGGCGGCTTGAGTTACCTGTGCAGCAAAGAAGAAGGTGAATGCTACAAGGACTCTCGCGATGAGGGTAGCAGCGAAGCAGACGGAGGTACGGTATCGCCGGCAGCAGCGAGATTCTTCCTTTTCGTAAGGGAGGGCGGTTGGCCAAGGACCGTATGGTTGTGTACGGGTCTGTAATCCCCGTGGACGGCTCGCCCTTCCATAGCCTGTGTCTGATGTAAGTTCCAAGGTTCAGCGGCAATGATGGTGAAGAAGACGACTCGAGGGGGAGAAGAGGCGTTACCTGCGCTGCTGTCCGGGAAGGCTCGTTGCAGTGACGATTCCTCTGTCGAAGACGAAGGTGTCCGACGGTGTCCCGGGTTCCCTTGTTCCACCAGTGTTGGCGAGGGTTTGTCGAGATGTAGAAGGACGCTCTCCCTTTTTTTTTTGTTTTTCTGAAGCGTGATCGCCGGTTGAATACTGGTAGGTTATAATGAGGTTGGCACTAATCATATCCAGGTAATTAGGGTTAAATTAGGCTGAGTTTAATTAGGTTAAGGGAGTGGTTAAGAAGGTGATGGCTGGCTAGTGGAATCGGATCCAGCAGGCCACTCTCCTCTCTACTGGGCCGATCCATCAGGAAAAGAAGACCAGTTTTGGGCCGGCTGCAAGGGGAAGAAATGGGCCTGCCCTCACTTAGTTACAAAAAAAAAAGAAAAAGGCTGAGAGGATGCGTCGTTACTCGTACGAAACCGCTCTTCGAGTTTTAAATTATACGAAATTCTAATCGGGTGTCATAATTATTATTTTATGTGAATTTAGGTCACATAAAATAATAGAAGTTGGGTTTATTTTATTTTGTTTAAACTTAAGAAAGGTTAGCGGATCGAAATCCGATTCGATCGGTTTTAAAAGGAACAAAAAAAGGAAAGAAATTTTTTTTTTTTTTCCGGGTATTACATCAGTGCCCTCTTAAAAGAAGTTTCGTCCCGAAACTTAGGATAATATACCTAATCACATGATTTTCTTGGTATAACTTAGTTTTCAAAATTTCCGTTTTCTACCATGTAACTACTCAATCATCATACTCAGACACACATCTCATAAAACATAATTACTCATTCCAAAACAAAACATGAATGGTCAAACAACACAATAACCGAGTACTAACCCGGTGGTACAGAAGTAATATCTATCCTCGCAAAGAACTCGGGGTAACTACGTCTAATACTCTCCTTAGAACGCAGACGTCTAGTATTGTGCTCTAGGACGGCTACTGGGTACTCCACAAAAGTGTAGTCTGGCTCAACTATCGATTCTGAAATAATGATCTTAAACTTCTGTCGGCACTTTACTGTGTGCCTAAAGCTCTTTGTAATACATACCGCTTGGCCCGGTTTCCTCAATGTGATCTAATCGGATCGTTCCTTAATTAATGGGTTTCACCTACTTCTTGTCAAGCTTTCAAATTTATATAACTCCAAACAAATCACACACCCATGTGGACCTTTTCATATAGATCTCTAATTCTTTAACTTGAAAACATAGTTAACCTAACATTGATTTTCTTCATCTGTGGGTTATGGGCCTACCACACTTCTGGTGTAACACCCATTAGTCGCAATGGCGTCTTCTTGAGGGTTAACATGATTTACCCAACTCCCGCCTATACTTTCCTTCTAATACTAGCAAGATTCTCTTCAAACAGACCCTTACTCTTTTACTCACCCATAGACTGTTCTTTACCAACTAGTAAGCAACCTCTAACCGATTCTCTCTATATCTTTAGATCACCCCAAAAAGTTGTCGTTGCCTACTTGGGGATTCCTCCAAGTCATCAGTAAAATTATCTCTTAAATTCGCAGTCACTAATCTCTCTTCTCAACGGTATCTGCTCGTCAATACCAATCAACACTTGTACGTCCTCAGTTGATGTCAGTCACTCTATAATTGACTTATCTCAATATTCCGGACCTGCTCTTCTCATACCTATACTGGCGTTAAATTCTTGGTGAGCATCATCTGCTCGATTAATCCTTCCATGCTTCACTAATTCGTTTTCTATTCCACACTTTTGTTTCCTTAGGCTAACTCTACTTCTCGAGCTCAACTGGGTCATTCATCTTGACCTAAATAATCATTCCAAGTCTTCAACAATAGCTGGTAAGTGTCTTTGTAGTTCTGATGATTTTAGTTATCATCCCCTTGCAGTTCCCCTTACACGGACCGTCGGTTTTGATGACTTAGGTCCCGTGATAATTGGGGTCACCTTGGACTTTCGAGTCCACCAAGGCCGTTCTCATATATACATTCCTTCGCTGGTGTTACCAGCAATATAGCCTTCATGCAACACCGTTGTTCCCGCTACAGGTTTCAACTCTTTGGTACCGGAATTGCGATTTCTTTCAAATTCCTAAATTTTTGAGGAGGTTAAAACCTCTTCACACTTGTAAAGTCTACATTTGCATCTACGCTCCATAGTAGGTATCCCTTCCATGCACCTTAGACCCTCATATCCGGGTCGACATTTTATCTCTTTTGGCTTTACAAGCTTGTCTTGTGAACTCTTCTACTAGGTGACTCGTCTTATACATTTTTCTTCTCTGCATCGGTCTCTAACTGTCTATTGATCATTACTACCCATTTTGTGTTGGAACTTTAGTTGCTTTGTACTCTTGCATAGATTTCCTAAGGACATCCTCATCTCAAAACTTTATTTAAAATTTATCATAACCCGCAATTTGATACATGATTTTCCTTCTCGCTGGTTAAGTTATGCGCTTGGTTTACACTTAATCTATCATAGTGTCATCAGTTTGATAGTATGATTTTTATAAAACATCTAATGGTATCATTTGTATACGACACATCAGATGCATATGATTTTTTCTCAAATCAAATTTTTCGCATCGCATTTATTATGTTTTCCTTATACTCATGTCGCTTTACCTTCTTTAATCTTTACTCCCCGTAAGTTAGTTAAATTCCTTTGAGTTTTCTCGTACACTCTTTACGGATCACGTTGGTTGGTCTTATTGCTTTCATCAACTCTTAGGTCATCAGTCCAGCTTGAATTTTCAATGGAGTATTTCCATTTCTCATCAAACTTTTATATATACACTTTTCGGTATTCATCTTATTGGGGTAATACCGGATCCCTATAACAACCTTTAGTCATTCAACTTTACTCCTTCTCATGTCTTTTCTAGCCAACATGTAGATTCCATTTGCAATCACCTCCCAACTCAACCACACATTTCATCAAGGCTTTAAATCATACTCTCTATGTTTGTTCCGCCTTTGTAATTCCAATTATCCTGTGTTACATCTTAAATCACAAGGGTTTTCCCTGTCCATCTAGACAGTCTGACCCTACCTTTTCTCGAAGGAGCACCATCAGTCTTACTTGTGTGGAATGCTAAGACATAGGGCATGTTTCCAATCATCTACTTCCTCTTAGCCTTCTAGTTCTTCTTACAGGGATCCCTTCATTCTAACTCTGATATGTATCTTTCGTAGTCAGTAGTAAGTAACTACTCCCAACAATTCCCTTTTCACCATTACTATCATCAAGGGTCTACCGATCGTCAAGAGTTGCTCTTAAGTTTCTTTATTAGAGTTATCATATTGGACTCATTTAACGTTACCATCCAGGCTACTAGTACTTGTATTGATTTAACTTCACCATTTTCGTCGTGGATCTCCGAAAGAAATTCACTAGATGTCGATAATTTTTTATTTATTTTTTTTTTTTTTATAACCTTGTGGTTATTCTTCTTATCGGTTAACTAACCATCACTAGTTAACCCGCACAAGTAACTTTTAAGTTGTCCAAGTAGGATGTAGTTGACCTTCTACAACATCATAGACTTACTTTTCTTCCATCTCTTTTGAGGCTTGATATACTTGGTGAAATATATTTCCTCCAGTCTCTCTGTTTATTCTTCTTTAGCTCCTCCTACAATCTACACTTTTGTAAGATTATTATACTCTTACGAGTCTAGTTGTATCATTCTTCTTCCATCAACAGACTTTTCAATCCTTCTAGGGTAGCTTGTAGGTACATCTCCGTGATTCTTTTACCTGAGTTGTCGTCTATTTGCGGTTCTCTATTATGAACTTGTAGTGTTGTTAGCTTAAATTCCTTTTGAATGGGAAGTTATTGGGGTCCCTCGGGTTCACCAGTACTCTTCTCACACACTCTTCTTCCTTGGTTGTTGCTTGTAATGATGCCTTTACAGAAGCTGGTTATTGTTGTATCACGGTCTATGTCACAATTCTCCTATGTTCTATGAGATCACTCCACTTCCACGTTGGTGAAATCCACCTTTCCCTTTCTAGCAATGCGTAAGCTTCCAAGTTGCAACTCTTTAATTCTTTCTATTTGGATGGATAATGTATCTCGTGTTGACTTCCATACTTTTGACTGTCTCGGTTATCAATCTGGATTGCGGTGGCAATTAGCTTGTTGAGAGTGATCATATTTCGCCTTGCTTTTGGCATCAACTTTCACTTCCTAGTCTGTCAGTGAGCTTAAATTATATGTCCCTTTTCTTGATCGCTACTATATCTCTCTTTTGACTTTCATGTCTATGGCAAATTTTCGACGTCATCCTCTTTGTCTATGAAGTCACTTTACACAACTTGAAATAGCCTCTCCGTTGTCTTTCTCAATTCCCTAGTTGGCGATCATCTGTTGTTTCTCCGAAACTACTCTCTTGTATATCCTTCATTTGATCCCGTTGAGTTGATTCGGAATTCTCTTCTTATCATCGTAATTGGTGTTGTCTTTGAGTCTTCACTTTTCCGTCTCGACGTTCCTCAACAAGCTCGAAGGAGTTGTCCGACGTTCGTCTACCCTAATGCACATAAGATGTACATACTAATCCTCACGTTGACACTCTTAAAAAACTTAGGTGTTATCTCTATTAAGAGCGTAATGTAACTATAAATTCTACTAATCTTCGGCATATACCTATCTATATAACATATCTTTATAAACAAGCTAAAAGTCCAACTACAGTAAAACCTAAAGTCCATACTAAGCAAACTGAGATCCGCGGTAGTAGTGGTGGTCAGCCGTACTTTTCTATCCCCAACCAGACTATGCATGCATTTGAAAACCAAAAATTCTCTTTTTAAAACTCAGACCCCTTTTCGGGTTCTGCTTAAAACTTATTCGGTCTTTCAGAAGATTTCAAGTGCCATTGTTGCCAACCTCGCTCTGATACCATGTTGTAACACCCCGAATTCTCAAAACTCGGAACGTTACTGGTTAGGACCTCACAATGGGTCCCGACCTCAGTTTGACAACAATATTACTAGGATCTTGCAACAAGACACAAATAAGACAAACCGAAATTCCTAAAAATACATTTGTAAAAGGATGAATGCAACAAAGTCTAACAGCCTATCGTACTTAAACAACGGAAAAGACTAACTGTCTTAACAAAAGGAAAAGACAACCAAGCAACAACCCAAACCCCCACTCTAAGGAGTACGGAGACCCGGCTGACCACTACTTCCGGATCACTCAGCTGCTGTTCTAACCTGCTGTAAAACTAAAACCACAACAAAACAACCATTAGCTAGTTATCTAAACATTAGAAAAATAATAATAGCACACACACACATAAAATAAGAAACACTCATCATGCTTTCAAACAATCTATTTATTATCTTCATTTAAGTCATTCACTCTAATGATACTTATTTTGTGACACGAGGGATTCCCAAACCTCGCCTCCGCCCCCGTGTACCCATCAGGAGTGGATCCGATGCATCTCACCGTGTACCTGTATGGTCTGGGTATAGAGAACCTCCCAGTCTCCTGGCAGAGCTGGGCAGTGATGTCACGGCCCGTTATACATACACTTGGGCCTTAACACATAACAACAACGGTCGTCCTAACAAGTTGTTATTATAAACACACATCGCACACACCACCATTATCATTCAACTAACATCCAGAAAACGGCTAAGTAAGTCGCATGGACTTACCTTGATCAAAAATCGCTTTCTCAAATCTCAACTCGGTCCGAACCCGTGGTAACTCAAACGCCTGTCAAATAAGGCATGTGGATCAAAATTCCATCCAGATGTCCAACCTCATTCGAAGGAATTACGGAAAAAGCTCTCTTACGGTAAAAGACCATTTTACCCTTAGTGCCGAAAATTCTCAAAGTCTATCAATTAGTTCTAATATTTTCTTTTAGAACCTATGTCCATAATCTAGTTCTCATTGAAAAGTTTGGTAAGGATTTAGTAAGGTTTTATAAGGGTTATCCAACATTCTTAATTTATACCATAGTCGTTAAAGCCTGATTTTGGTTCATAAACGCCGCTTGGATAAGGTTATAAAAATTCCAAAGTAAAATCTAAGATCCTGTATGATATGCATACAAAATATAGGGGTAAATATCTCCCACAAATACTCAGTCATAACTCTCCCATAAATCTCCAAAGTGGGAAATAAAGCTAGAAAATTCCATACTTAGTCAATTTTTCTCTGCTGTAAAAACAGCCCAACTGTACTACTTTGAGTCCTTATAAAACCTAATCCAACCGTTAATTCGTTCTCAAAATTTAATCCATTACTCTACATATATCAGTCTATCACGTATCAGAATTTCAACGGTTGATGTTTAACCTAGGGCATTAAAAAATAGTCCTTAAAGTCAGCAGCTTACACCAATATTTTTTTGGAACAGGAAAGTTATTGGCTGGTCCCAATTTGACCCCTACTGGCTACAAAGGATAAACTACATCTAACTTATCCTCCCTAGTTGAGAACTCACTAAATCACGCATATCTCCACCCTATACTCACATGCCCCTTGCTTATAAACAAAGATCAGGAAGGTCCGTTTCATCTCACGTTATAATGAAAACAGGAGGCGGCTTGAGTTACCTGTGCAGCAAAGAAGAAGGTGAATGCTACAAGGACTCTCGCGATGAGGGTAGCAGCGAAGCAGACGGAGGTACGGTATCGCCGGCAGCAGCGAGATTCTTCCTTTTCGTAAGGGAGGGCGGTTGGCCAAGGACCGTATGGTTGTGTACGGGTCTGTAATCCCCGTGGACGGCTCGCCCTTCCATAGCCTGTGTCTGATGTAAGTTCCAAGGTTCAGCGGCAATGATGGTGAAGAAGACGACTCGAGGGGGAGAAGAGGCGTTACCTGCGCTGCTGTCCGGGAAGGCTCGTTGCAGTGACGATTCCTCTGTCGAAGACGAAGGTGTCCGACGGTGTCCCGGGTTCCCTTGTTCCACCAGTGTTGGCGAGGGTTTGTCGAGATGTAGAAGGACGCTCTCCCTTTTTTTTTTGTTTTTCTGAAGCGTGATCGCCGGTTGAATACTGGTAGGTTATAATGAGGTTGGCACTAATCATATCCAGGTAATTAGGGTTAAATTAGGCTGAGTTTAATTAGGTTAAGGGAGTGGTTAAGAAGGTGATGGCTGGCTAGTGGAATCGGATCCAGCAGGCCACTCTCCTCTCTACTGGGCCGATCCATCAGGAAAAGAAGACCAGTTTTGGGCCGGCTGCAAGGGGAAGAAATGGGCCTGCCCTCACTTAGTTACAAAAAAAAAAGAAAAAGGCTGAGAGGATGCGTCGTTACTCGTACGAAACCGCTCTTCGAGTTTTAAATTATACGAAATTCTAATCGGGTGTCATAATTATTATTTTATGTGAATTTAGGTCACATAAAATAATAGAAGTTGGGTTTATTTTATTTTGTTTAAACTTAAGAAAGGTTAGCGGATCGAAATCCGATTCGATCGGTTTTAAAAGGAACAAAAAAAGGAAAGAAATTTTTTTTTTTTTTTCCGGGTATTACACATCATGTATTTGAAATTATGTATCACTATTGTGTAATTGAAATTGTGTATGCTTGAGTCATTTCATATCGCTCGAGTATTTCGTACACAAGGTTTTTGGTTACACAAGTCTCTTATTTATTAACATTATGTATTTGAAATTATGTATCACTATTGGGTAATTGAAATTGTGTATTAATATTGTGTATCATCAAAATAATATAAAAGTTTAATTAGTCCAACTGATATAAGGGTGGGAGGAAGGGGCAACTGGTATAAGGAAAGATTGTAGGAAAATTTTAATTACTATTTCCTATTTTAACATATCAGCAAATCGGTTTACATAATTAATTAGGAATCTTTTATCTTATCTTATCTTATATATATTAAAGCAGAAGCCTCTATTGCCACATGTCGCCCCCACGATTAACCTCAGCCCAACGAAATTTTAATGCCACGTGTCGCTCACAGAATTAACGTCAGACAAAAAAAATTATAAGAAAAGTTTTTACAAATTTTGTTTTTAAAATAAATGATAATTTCTCTCAAAGTTGTTAACAAATTTGTTTTCATTTATATTAAAAAAAAATTTATTTATGATATTATATCTCAAAGTTGTTAGCAAATCTACATTTAAATTTTGTTTTTACTTAAATAAAAAAAATTATAAGAAAAGTTGTTAGGAAAATTTGTTTTCATTTATATTATAAAAAAATAGAAATTGTGATATTATCCGTCAAATTCAATTTTATAAGAAAAATTTTAACAAATTTTGTTTTTAAAAGAAATATTAATATCTCAAAGTTGTTAGCAAATCGTTAAAAAAGTTTGCTAACACAATTAGTTATAATCTAATGATTAACATTAGTTATAATTAAAAAAACACACGTACTTTTTTAAAATTCATCATATATTTATAATTAAAAAAAAGAGAGAAAAAAAATATTAATTAACATTAATAATAGATTTAATTAACTTATTTTACATCGAAAATTATACTAATAAATTTAAATTCGTCATTCAGAATTTGAAAAGAATAATTTTGATTGACGAGATTTATATCTTTATTTAAATTAAAATAAGAATAAAAATCAAATCAAATAAATTTAAATTAATCATTAAAAATTAAAAAAAGAATTGATCTACATAGATCCAGTCAAGTACGTTGGCAACCAATAAAACGGTGAAGTTAGTGATTATTTTAAATTAGTTATAAAAAAAAGGTTAAAAGAGATAGTCATTTAAACTGATAAGAAGATTGTTTTGCTAAGAAACTAGATTTGACTATATTTTTTTTGTTAACGGTATTTGATTCAGTTTAGATTTGAATTCATTAAGATACAAAGAAACCTTTTTGTTAAAACTAACTATTAATCCTAATATCAACAATTAATTATTCCCAACCGAATACACACTAAATCATTCAATTAAAATATTTCATAATCAATCGAAATTTAAATCATTATAATTCAATCAATGATCTCTATCCTAACTAATTGCTGTTACAATTATTTTTAATTTGGTAATTTAAAATTTAAAAAAGATAATTCTCACACAATACTAAACCACGACCCCATTATAAATACAAATCATTCTTCACCCTTCACCCTTCACCCGTCATATGTTCTCTCTCATCAACTCATCCGTTGTTCTATGGTTTCTTCTTACATTACTCCACATTCCGGAGGAAATTCTTCCTCGCACTGTATTCATTTGCTATTTGTATGTCCGTATTTCAACTTTTTATTTTTTCGTTGTATTGATTCCAATAACCAGCAAGAATTTTATTTTTCAATTTAAAGCATATGCTTTTCGGCTTCGGTTTTTTGCAGAGTTCTCTTTTATTTGGTTTGATGTAAACTTTGGTTGCTTTCGTTGTATTGCTTTATGTTGCATTTCTCTCGGTTTGAAACCTTCTGTTGTATTGCTTTCGTTTGATTTTTTATGAAAATAGTGATTTTTTGTTGCTTTCGATCTATTTGGTTCGTTCGTTTTATTTATTTTTTTAAAGAAAATTATTGTTTTCCGGTTTGAAACCCTCTGTGCAACAATGTTTCCACAAAAATTATGTTTCATCGATGAATCATCCACAACCACAGAGAAGCTTTCTATTTGATTTGAAAATATTGTGGTGATTAAAAATATTGTTTTTTAAATCACTGTTTGATTTCAATTTGCTTTGGAAATCAGATTTTCTGATTTAAGAAAAAATTATAAATTATTAAAAAATTTCCGGTTTCAATATATTTTACATTCATTTCTCATTAAAAAATTTATAAAAAAACGTTTCGAGCTGTTTAAAATTATATTTTCTGTTTTCTCTCTTTTTTTAATTTTTTTATCATACAAAAGGTTTTCAAAATTTTGTGTATTATTATATCTTACGTTTAATTGAAAAGGTAATAACTACCCGTGCACTGCTTAATTTTTATTAAATAAAAAACTTTTCGAACTGTTTAATTTTTTATTAAATAAAAAATATTTTCAAAATATTGTTTGAATTAAAAATTTTATTATTTTTTTGAGCAGATTAAAAATCAGATTTTTTAGTATAAGTACGTATATTATTAATATTTTCATCATACAACAGGTTTTCAAAACATTGATTTTTTTTTCTCGAGAAATATCTTATTTTTTGTTTTTATTTATTATTTTTCTAAAAATATCATCATATAGTAGGTTTTCAAAATATTGTGTTGATTATAAATATTGTTTTTTATATGACTGTTTAATTTCTATTTGATTTGAAAATTACAATTTTGCTTGAAATATAGATTTTTTATTTTCAATTTTTTTTTTTTATAAATTTTTTGCAACAAACGTGGACTAAAAACCATATTTAATGATTTAAAAAAAAATATTAATTATTAAAATTTTAGATTAGTATAAGTTTGTTTCCAAAACCATACTAATCTTTATTATTAAGTTTTATAAATTCGTTCAACTTTTTCAGAAGGTAATCGTCCAACCTTTCTTCTTCTCATCCCTCTTGATTATTTCTTTATTTTAGTTTCATCTATTCCATTCGATTCTTTGTTGATGTTTAAATTTATTTTATTTTTTCTAATGTCGGGAAGATGAAGGAAGAAAGATTATCGAAGAGATTTTATGGATGGATGCTAACAAAAATAGAAAGAAGGAAGGTCATGAGTGATGTTGATCGTCAATCTATGATGAGCTATCCCCGCTCGATAACCTTCTCTATCGTAAATTTTTTTGATCTAACAAAATCCATTTAGATATAGAATTTGTTGAATTTTTAATTGTAAATAATTTGAAATAAGTTTTATTCTCTAATATAAAATCTAGATTTAGGTGTAATTGTCAAAACAATATCTATTATATAAGTAAAAATATCTCTATTGATATTTATTATCCAACAAATTAACTCTTAGTATAATAATAAATGTAATTTTATTCTCCGCAAATTATTTGTAATAAAGTATAAATATTTACAATATATTAAAACGCAATCCCGCACAAGGTGCGGGTAATATACTAGTATCTATTAAAACAGAAGCATTTACTGCCACGTGTCAACATCATACTTCTCGAAGCCTAAAAACTTATTATTATAAAAAGTGATTTCTAAATGTTAATATAAATTAGAAATTGATTTTTAAATTTTTTAAAAATATTTAAATAAATAGTTTTTAAACTTTTAAGGATTTTTTTAACCAACGAGCATATCTTAACAAATCAGTTTAAGTATATAATTAATTAGAAGAGATAAATATTTAAAAGAGAATTAAAAGTCATAATAATAATAATAATTATAATTTCATTCTCCAGATTTTTATTTTACAAAAATATACATATAAATTTCTAAGCATTAAGCATTTATTAAAACTCAACCCGCGGGTAATACACTAGTATCTATTAAAGCAGAAGCCTCTATTGTCACTTGTCAACGCCATGTTTCTCGAAGCCTAAAAAATTATTTTAAAAGGTGATTTTTAAATGTTAATATAAATTGGAAATTAATTTCTAATTTTTTTAAAAACATTTAAATTAATATTTTTATAAAAATAGTTTTTAAACTTTTACTGATTTTGTTTTCCAACAAACATATCTTAACAAATTAATTTAAAAATATAATTAACTAGAAGATATAAATACTTAAAAGATAATTAAAAATCATAATAATGATTATAATTTTATTATTCGAATTTTTATTTTATAAAAATATATACATATAAATTTTTAAGCATTAAATTTTTATTAAAACTCAGCCCGCACAAAGTGTGGGTAATACACTAGTTTAATATAAGAGAGAATATCTCCAAATTAGGTAATATCTGTTTTTGTTTTCTCATTAATCTTTTTTTACATAATTTAAGTACCTACTTTATCTACACATCACAAAACATACCTATTATATACACAAAAATAGATTATGTACCTATTTAACCAACTCACCCTTAAAAAAAACTCTTTTCTTATAAATACAGTACACTTTAACATAAAGTATTTAGATTGATCTTTTTCTTGATTTTGTCATTTTTTTATATGTTGAAAATACCTATTTACCTTTTTAAAAACTTATACAATACTTTTCTTATCCATATCTTTTTATTTAAAAAATATTTAGAAGAATTTTGTTATAGACGAAAACGGTCCACTTTAGAGTCAAGTATAAAAATTTCAATTTAATAACACGTTTATCGCGAGTCGCAGACTATGTTGATACAAAATTAGTTGGTCTACTTTGACTTTCATCATGTGTTAAACCACTTTTGCATTTCACACGACTACACATTTTTAGGATAAAAAAGATCAATTAATAAATATTATATTGGTATAAGATTTTTAAGAAACTAATAAAATAATATTAGTATAAGAACATGTTGGTTATAAGTATGTTTATATTCGCATCGTTTATAAATGAAGTGAATGAGTTTAAGCTGTCATTTTTTTCTAAACTGAGATCTCTAACATGTTGGTTTTTGGGGTCCGATTTTGTGTCAAAGTTATTGTAATCTCTAAAATGGAGTAGGCTAACAACTTACAAGTTGTTGTAATCTACAATAGGAGTAGACAAACAACTTAATTAATTAAAGATACCGTAATCTCATAAGTGAGTAGACAAACGACTTACAAGTTGTTGTAATCTCTATTAAGGAGTAGATTAACAACTTAGTGTTGTAATCTCCCAAGTGAGTAGACAAGCATCCTTAAATTAGCATACTAGAATTATATATATGCTTTATTTCAATGTCCGGAATTAAATCCAAGGAGTTGTAGTATCCAAAAGGAGTAGACAAACATCCTTATATAGTTACATTCAATTGCATGCAAAATCGGTTATCAGATATTGTATGTACTTGGCTTGGATAATGTTGAAATCACTCAAATATAGAGTTTTCCTTCTAAATACCTTAGTGGGATAAGACCAACAAGTCACAAACACTAAAGTATAGAAACATACCTTGTTTTAAGTTTGTAAAAAAGTTCTTTAAGATCTTGTCGAAACTTGGTCCTTCTAGAATGGATGTCTATCTTTCTTCAATATTAATGAAATATTTTGGTCTTCCAAGTTGCACAAAGCAGACAAAGAGAGAATTCATATCCCTTGTTAAAACTTGGGAACTAATGACTTAATTTTTCATGCAAAATGAATTTTTTTTTCCAAGTGGAAATGACTCTCCCTTTTATAGGCAAATGGGGGCACGTTTTTTAGGAGAATAACCGTTACCAAGGCGGTTGAGAGTGGTTACAAACGGTCAATGGTGGTTGAGAGAAGTTAGGGTTTCATAACCACTTTTTGGCTCAAGCCCAACTCAATTGGGCCATCAAAAAGCCCAAGGTCAACAAAATGGCCCAAGCCCAAGGTCAACAAATTCGCATGAGCTTAGCTCAAACTAGCTTAGTTCGTCAAGCTGATCACTAGCTAGCTTCTTGGAGCTCAATGAACATTTGTGTTTGGATTTCTCTCAAACTTTGTAACAACTTTTTTGAGCTAGTATAATGAAGAATTTTCGAAAAAACGCTCACAAAATATGTCCTAAAAGCACAAAACACCGGACTCTCAATTTCTGCCGCAAAATAGCTTAGGCGTTGGCAAGACCAATAATGCTCGTGCCAAGTCATGACTGTACATTGTCATGACAAAGTCAAGACAATGTCCCATGACACTCATGAGGCTCAACTAAACCAACTTTCAACATAACCGTGATAGCCATGTCCCTTGGTTTAGTTCAGTTTAATTAGCTTCCATACTTTCACCCCGTAATCACTAGTTACTCTAAGTGCCGGTCACTTGGCTTGCCTCCCGCAACCCATACCATCGTGACACACATGTTAGTAACTTATTGCACCTTGTCTCGACAACAAGCTTAATGGTTCCGTTGAGACTTAACACAAATCCCCAACATAACATGACTCACGTAACAAGCCTATTGTTATTTGAGTCGGACGAACCAAGATTTGACAAGATCGTGCTAACTTCGTTTAGAGACACGCCTAAATGTTAAAATAACTTAAAACCTGCACATATTTCGCTTTTTATAAAGTGATGAGTTTAAACCAAACTTTTTTCGAGCCGAATTTGAGTATCTCGTTTTGTATAAAAGAAGTTTATTATATAAATATTTTTTAATTGAAATTATGAAAAATAAAGTAATGCAGAATTTAAGCTTAATCCAGTCTAAACTAATAGTTATAAGCTATAAAGTGATTTATGTACGCTCTCATTGACATCAAAATAGCCATCAAAGTTACGTTCAAAAAAAAAATCATTTTCGTTCAAAAGTAAAATTCTTTCAAGACCCGAGCGACAATAATTCCACACAAGATAGGGTTGTTATTGAAAATGGCTTTCCGATGCTCCCGGAGAGCGAGAAAGCGGCCCTTCTAAAAGACGTTAGCCATGAGGAAGTGTGGAAGGCCACCAAGAGCATGGGAGCTTATAAGTCGCCGGGCATAGACGGGTTTCAACCCGTTTTCTACCAGAAATGTTGGAGCATTGTAGGACCGTCGGTGATCAGAGAAGTCAAGAAATTCTTTGAGAGTAGGAAACTCCCGGAGAATATTAATGAAACCATCCTCTGTCTTATAGCCAAAGTGGGAACCCCAGAGATGATAACCCAGTTCATACCGATCGCATTATGTAATGTTCTTTACAAAATTATGACGAAGGTGATGGTACATCGTCTACAAAGTGTTATTGGCACTATGGTGGGACCTACTCAGGGAAGCTTCATCCCGGGTAGATACATCCAAGACAACATTGTGCTCATGCAGGAAATCATTCACTCTACAAAGATGAAGAAAACAAGGAAAAAATGGATGATCCTTAAGTTGGACTTAGAGAAGGCCTATGATCGAGTGAGATGGGATTTTGTAGAGGAAACTATTGAAGCTGCGGGTCTCCCATCAGAATGGAAAGAGATGATTAAAGAATGTATATCCACCACCAGAATGCAAGTAAACCTCAATGGAGAACTCACTAGAAAGTTTACCCCGAATAGAGGACTTAGACAAGGGGATCCATTGTCTCCGTATTTGTTTGTATTGTGTGTGGAGAGGCTTAGTCACCTTATACTAAATGAGGTGACAAACGGAAGATGGAAACCGATTAGGCTCTCAAGGGACGGTCCTCAGTTGTCACACCTATTTTTTGCGGATGACCTCACACTGTTTGCTGAGGCGTCTCATGATCAAATGAGGGTGATTTTAAGCTGCTTGGACCTCTTTTGCGAGGGTTCTGGACAAAGGGTCAGCACCTTGAAATCCAAGATCTATGCTTCCCCTAATGCAAACAAGGAGTTGAGGGATTGCCTTCAGGAGATGAGCGGTTTTGAAGTTACACGTAATCTAGGAAGGTATCTAGGTATACCACTGCCTCATGATAGAGTGTCAAAGACCACATACTCTTACTTGTTGGATAAGATCAACTCGAAACTGTGCGGTTGGAGGGGCAGGAACTTGAGTTTCGCAGGAAGGGTGAATCTTACCAAGGCTGTTCTAAACACCCTACCTATCTATGTCATGTCGTCGACGTTACTACCGAAGAGCTTATGTGAAGAAATTGAAAAAAGAAGTAGAGAGTTTATTTGGGGACATAGAGAGGGAAACCGGAGACTGCACACAGTCAGTTGGAAGACCATATGTAACTCAAAAGAAAATGGAGGGCTAGGAGTGAATAATATGGTAGACCTTAACCTTGCCCTAGTTGGCAAGCTTGGATGGAGACTGTTGAGAGACGACAACAACTTGTGGGCCAAGGTAATCAAAGCAAAATATATAAGACAAAATGGTACCGAGCACTTTGAGCCATCTCATGTGTGGAAGAGTATTCAGAGAGGGATTAGAGATGTCGTATACCCGGGGCATAGGTGAATAGTGGGCAAAAGCAGAAATACGAGTTTATGGGAGGACTGTTGGCTACTCGACACCCCTCTTCTCGAGTTAACCACTGCTGTAGTAGGTCCGGAACTTTTGAACAGGAAGGTGATCGAGTTCTGGACCGAAGGGGAAGGCTGGAGATGGAGTGTTATTGGGGACCTGCTCCCTGCGAGAGTTACGTTAACTCTTGCGGCGACAGTCTTGCGAGCTGATACGGAAGGAGCATATGGAGAAGGCGAGTCATGCACTGACGAGATGGCGTGGAGGTGGAGCAAAGATGGAAGCTTCTCAGTGGCTTCAGCCTACAACATGATCAAGAAGGAGATTTTTGTATGCCAAATTGATAGAGTGGTGTTCCAGAGGGTATGGAGTTTCAAGGTACAGGAGAGAGTGCGCAACTTCAGTTGGAGAGTTCTTCAGGGAGGAATCCTAACAAACGACGAGAGGAAAAGGCGGCACTTAAGTAGATCGGATGACTGTGGGACATGCACCAACTGGCCAAAAACGCTTGAACATCTCTTTAGAGATTGCAAAATCGCAAAGGAGATTTGGTCAAGATTAGAAGGCAACCGTCACGTTATTGGATTCAACAACCTACCTTTTGCAACGTGGTTTAGAGTTATCTCCTACTAGTTATAACTTTACCATCGATTGGGGTGTTATCTTTGTAGTATGTCTATGGTGGCTTTGGAGATGGAGGAATGAGAGAATATTCGAGGGCAAACATACATGACCGGATGGACATGCTTTCATCATCGAGAAACCGCAAAGTATTAGAGAGCTTGGAGGAAGAATCACAAGGGAAGAGAAGAGCAGATTAGGAGAATCATTCAAGTCAAGTGGGACCCACCTCCGGATAATGTGTTGAAGATTAATTCAGATGGAGCGGTACGAAGCGATGGTCATGCCACTGCGGAAGGGGTCATTAGAAATAATGTAGGAGAGTGGTATCGTGGGTATGTTGTGAACCTTGGTATTTGCACGGTTCCCATGGCGGAACTATGGGGTATTTACTATGGTCTTAAAATTGTATGGGAAAGTGGTTGTAGGGATGTGATTTTGGAAATGGACTCACAACTTGCTATCACTCTCTTAGGCAAAACATTGCCCCGGTACCACACTCTTGTCAGTTTGGTCACTAAGTGCCATGACTTTACTAGAAGGAACTTGAATATCCAGCTCCGACATGCCTTCCGTGAGGCAAATAATGTCGCGGATTGTCTTGCTACTCTAGCCTTTGGTTTTCCTGTTGGATTAAGTGTATTGAGTGACCCTCTTGTGGGTGTAGTTGACCTTTTACGTTGCGATGTAAGGGGCCGGGCTATCCCGCGTGAGTACTACTTAGCTCTTTTTTCATATATAATAAGCGCGACTAGATGCGTCGGAGACAAATGACTCTCCTTCCCACAAAAAAAAAAAAAAAAAAAAAAAGCATCCAATACTAACCGATGATTTGAAATATTTTGTTCCGAGAGAACTTTATTTTTGAACGCAAATGATTTTTTTTGTTTATAAACTATGAATTTTCTTTATTTTCTACAATTCGCTAAATTGAATACACTGTCATTGGGTCCAGCCCAATTAGGCCCAGCCCAATTAGGTGCAGCCCAATTTGGCCCAATAAGAAACCGTCGGCTCCTATAGGCTATACTAGAGGCCACGGACGCATTACGTGTTCTGAGTCTTTCCCCTACACCATTATGTGAGGCCGTGAATCTCCCACCGGGCCACCGCCCATCATCTCAACCGCCAAGCTGATTTCAGATTCCTTTATAAATTTGATAGTCACTAGTGATCCTGTTACTTGCATTGCGTCCTGGGGATTGCTACACAGTTCGAGTCTGCAATTGATGCTATGGTACGTCTTCGAGTTTTCCAATTATCTTTCTATTCCTACCTGGAATTTTCATTTGGCATTTTTATGTATTGATTTCTTGTCCTTATGCTCATCTAGGCCACAATTCACGCCATCTATCTGGCATGTAATGGATCTGGACTTTCCATTTTCCGCCATTTGTTTCACATTAGGTTGTCTGATACTGAGAGCTATTGATTTGTTATTTTGTATGCAACACAATTGGACCGTTCTGTATTTCGTAGGGTTCCGGGACCGGGAATGCGTTGAGAATGGAGATGTTATTTGCTTAGAATTGTAAACCATCAAAGCATTATCATTCGTGTAATTGTGTTAAAATTAAACCAGAAACCCTGCCTCTCTGTCACTTAATCTGATAAGCACTCAGAATTGTTTTTTAGTTTTCATGACTTCGGGATGGTGATTTTGCACTCTGTACTCAATTGAGTGAGAGACATATTTCCGATGCTGAAGTTGCAGTTTGGTATCTAGTGAACACACGTAATATCTTTGTTTCTAGTTTTGTGACTTAAGATAGACTTTGGAACGCACACTAATATAAGTATTTGATCATGTGATGTGCACTTTGAACAGGCACCTATTAAAACTATGCTCAATATGCAAAGAACGCTAGTACAACGTCTAAATGTACGCTGCATTGTAGGCTGTGGAAGGTCATTTAACACCGAAGCTGCTTCTACTTCCAGCACCGCACAACCTGCTCCCCCTCCCCCTCCTCCAGAGAAAACTCACTTTGGCGGCCTTAAAGACGAAGATCGAATTTTTACCAATTTGTATGGGCTGCATGATCCTTTTCTCAAAGGTGCCATGAAGCGCGGTGATTGGTATAGAACTAAGGACTTGGTTTTGAAGGGTACTGATTGGATTGTCAATGAAATGAAGAAATCTGGCCTTCGTGGACGTGGTGGTGCTGGTTTCCCATCTGGGCTTAAATGGTCATTCATGCCTAAAGTGTCTGATGGTCGTCCTTCCTACCTTGTTGTTAATGCTGATGAAAGTGAGCCTGGAACTTGTAAAGACAGGGAAATAATGCGCCATGATCCACACAAGCTACTTGAGGGATGCCTCATTGCTGGAGTGGGAATGAGAGCTTCTGCAGCTTATATTTACATAAGAGGTGAATATGTTAACGAACGTCTAGCCCTGGAAAAGGCCAGGAAGGAAGCTTATGAAGCTGGATTATTGGGTAAGAATGCTTGTGGATCTGGATATGATTTTGATGTTCACATTCACTATGGTGCTGGTGCCTACATCTGTGGTGAAGAGACAGCACTTTTAGAGAGTCTTGAAGGGAAACAAGGAAAGCCTAGATTGAAGCCTCCTTTCCCGGCCAATGCAGGTCTATATGGCTGCCCTACAACTGTTACAAATGTGGAAACAGTTGCCGTCTCTCCCACCATTTTGCGGCGTGGCCCTGAATGGTTTGCCAGTTTCGGTAGGAAGAATAATTCCGGAACAAAGTTATACTGTATCTCAGGGCATGTCAACAAGCCGTGCACGGTTGAGGAGGAAATGAGCATCCCGTTGAAGGAGCTGATAGAGAGGCACTGTGGCGGGGTTAGAGGTGGTTGGGACAATTTACTTGCTGTGATCCCTGGTGGATCTTCTGTACCTTTGCTCCCTAAACATATCTGTGATGATGTGCTCATGGACTATGATGCTCTCAAGGCTGTGCAGTCAGGTTTGGGGACTGCAGCTGTTATGGTGATGGATAAATCTACTGATGTTGTAGATGCAATTGCAAGGCTCTCATACTTCTACAAGCATGAGAGTTGTGGACAATGTACACCTTGTAGGGAAGGAACTGGATGGTTGTGGATGATTATGGAGAGACTCAAGATAGGAAATGCCAAGCTAGAGGAGATTGACATGCTTCAAGAATTGACAAAGCAGATTGAAGGGCACACTATATGTGCGTTGGGAGATGCTGCGGCATGGCCTGTTCAGGGTCTTATTAGACACTTCAGGCCAGAGCTTGAGAGACGGATCAAGGAGTATGCTCAAAGAGAGTTGCTGCAAGCTACTGCTTAAATTGCGTTGCAGGTTGGTTTTCATTGTTAGTGTTTCTCATCCATATAACTGTGTATCAAATTTCCACTGTACCAGAACCTGATGGGTTGTGTATCAACCTAGCATTTACTTAGCTTCAAGACGCAGCAGATCTACGACTGTAATAGCGGTCCATAGAAACATGTTATTTATTCCTGTAATGAAGTTAAATGGTACCTAAATTACCTTTTGCTTCGAAGCAATTTGCCGAAGCGCTGTGCATAACTTTCTCATACATTCTTCTTTGCATATTTGCCTTATGTTAGATACTTGATATGTAAATTATTAATAATGGTAGAAAGGGTACTGCATATAACTGCAAGAGCATTAAACTCGACGTGGGTACTTCAACCTTGCAACAATTCCTAGCCGACCCTTTTCCCCCTTTAAAAATTGCTGGAAATCATGCAATTTTTTATGTGACAAATCAACTTTAAAGTGAAAGTCAAAATTAATAAAATATTGAGAAAGTAGCCCATACATTACGGCTACAACATCTTTTGAGATTAAGTGGAGATCAATTGATAAGCGTGCTGCATGAATGTCAGGGAATTGGAAAGCACAATCAATTGCGTAGATAACGCCCCCTTCAATCACCTTTTTGGGTGCTTTGACTTACATTTAAGAGAAACTGGACATCTTTTCATTCTGCAAGTTGGTTCTACTGAAAGGTAAACTTACTTTTGCATCTTGTTTTTGCTTCTGTGTTTGGGCATATTGTGTTTTCATGCAAATTAGATTTCATATTTTTTGAATCCTTTATCGTCTTTGTTGTTCTGTAGGATAATCTGCAAAAGTATCATCCCTTTCATATTTCTGTTAATAAGTGATGGTGCTCCGTTTGAAGAAGAAAAAGGGAATAACTGTACAGGTAGATTACATAGTGAGTGTGTTAGAGATAAAGCCATGGCCACCTTCGATACCATTGTGTTCTGTACAGACTGTGCTAATCCAATGGGATAATGGCGAGCACAACTCTGGGTTTCTACCACCTGGAGTGCCTTCTCTTAACGGCTTCGAAGGCGGAAAAATCGAGTACAATGAATTCTTCAAGCTACCTGTTACTCTGTGCACATCCGGGAAGAACAAAGCTAATGAAAGCTTTCATAAGAACTACTTGGAATTCCATATGTATGAACCTCGCAAGGATAAGGCTGTCAAAGGACAGCTTCTTGGAACTGCAACAATCAATCTTGCTGAGTATGGGATAATCAAGGAGGGTGAGACTATCAGTGCTCCCATCACCATGAAGAAGATGACCAAGGGTATGACTCAGACTTTTTTGTCTGTCAAGATCCAACCTTTTGACAATGAGGGTATTGAATCTGTCTTGAGGTTGATGAGTGAGCAGTGTGAAGATGACTCTGAACTTCTCTCAGATGATGATGAAGGTACTTCAAATTCTTCCAAGACCCCTTCTGTTTCTGATGCTTCAAGGAATTCACAATTTCAGATTGAAGAAGTGCTCAATTTTGTTGCGGTATGTACATTTCATGTAAAATTCAAAAGTGCTTAAACATTTTCATCTTTTACTGAGACAATTCAACATGTAAAATTGATAGGTGGGTCTCAATTCGGAAATCCCAAGCCCAAGATATTCACAATCCAGTAGTACAGATGACAATCAAAGAAAGCAGGATCAAGTTGTCCAGAAGGATGTTATCAGTGGCGGTTCAAATGTTCCTGTTGACACACAAGTGAAGATTGATCATGTAGAAAACGGAAACGATGACTGGAATAGCGGTAGACCAAGCGCTGCTTCTGCCCACGAAAGAGATGTGTTTAGTAAATTCTCAGAGATGGCTACAAAACAGAAATCCACCTCAAGAAGTAGCACCCTTAAGTTTGGCCGAAGAGGGATTGATTTACACGGTTTAAAGCATATGAAGTCTGTTAAGCTTCCTTCTGATTCTCTCAAGATTAGTGCGCCAATTAGTGTGAACCATCAGCCGTTGATAGCGAACTTAACGTTAAGCAACCCTGTCAAGGAGGAGCCTCCTGTGGAAACTAAAGCTCAGGAGAAAAGTGAGATTAAGAAAGAAAAGAAGAATGGAAAAGGTGAGAAGAAAATTGAGTTGGAAGCAAAAATTAAGACACTTGAGGAAGAACTCAAGGAATCAGCTGCTATTGAAGTCTCACTTTATTCTGCTGTTGTGGAACATGTCAATTCCACAAGGAAAGTTCACTCCCCAGCTCGTCGTCTTTCTAGATTTTACCAGCATGCATGCAAATCCGGGTCCCCTGCAAAGAGGGCCAGTGCAGCTAGAACAATCATATCTGGGTTAGTATTGGTCTCCAAGGCATGTGGGAACGACGTTTCAAGGTAAGATCACCATTCAACATTTCAAGTGAAGAAGTTTGTAGTAACTCTCATTTCTCAAATGTTTTGTGTTTTGGATCAGGCTCACATTTTGGCTGTCAAATTCAATCATGCTAAGAGCAATTGTCAGCCAGATGAACAAGGAAATTGTCCCTCCTTCCGAGACTTCCATTGAATCCAAGGGAAAGGGGAAGAATAAAACCGAAAAGAAGTCTCAACAGAATAACTCAAAAGAATCCCAAACTGAAGATGATTGGGAGGAACCTCAAACATTAATTATGGCTTTGGAGAAGTTAGAAGCTTGGATTTTCTCGCGAATGATAGAATCACTTTGGTGGCAGGTCAGTTTAAGAATCAATATTTTACCTCTTCATAGTTGATTTAAGATATCTTCTTTCTGAAACTCAGGTTTTCATCTTTTTGGCAGAGTTTTACTCCTCATATGCAGACGATACCCACAAAGAAGAAGGGAAGACGAGCAGCAAGGAAAACTCCAACATGGAGATATAGTTTGGGTAATCAAGAGCAAGGAAATTTCTCTATAGATCTTTGGAAGAAGGCCTTTCAGGATGCGTGGGAAAGATTATGTCCCCTACGAGCATCTGGACATGATTGTGGCTGCTTGCCAATGCTTTCCAAATCGGTAATGCTGAACTGCAATTTTCATCTACTTAAGAACATTTTTGTATTTCATTTTATGTTCATTGGATGTGTAATTGTATCATGTTTTGACTGTTTCTATATACTTGATAACTTTGTGTAGGTAATGGAGCAGTTGGTAAATAGACTGGATGTTGCAATGTTCAATGCAGTTCTTCGTGATTCAGACGAGGAAATGCCAACAGATCCCATGTCTGACCCCATTACAGATCCTAAAGTTCTTCCCATTCCTTCTGGAAAATCAAGTTTTGGAGCTGGAGCTCAACTGAAAAATGCTGTAAGTGATATATACATTTCTCTCCGATCTGGATATCCAATACATCCAAATTCCTTAGTGATCTAATGAGGATTTCTTGTGAAAACCAGGTGGGAAGCTGGTCAAGCTGGCTTAGTGATTTCTTTGGCGAGTCATCAGACGAGAATGAATCAGGCGAGAACAATACAAAGGAAGAAGAGGGATCATTCAAGGCGTTTCGCCTCCTTAATGCTTTAAGTGATCTAATGATGCTTCCTCTCGGAATGCTTTCAGATGAGTCAACTAGAAAAGAGGTAATGACTGTTTAGTCAGTTTCAAGGAGAGATATTGACTCCGTTCGGTAAGGGGATAAATTAAGGGATTAAGATTATGAGAATTAAAAGAGAAATAATTTTCGTAATCTCGTTTGGTAAGGGAATTAAAGAGAGATTAAAGGGGTTAGATTATGGAGATTAAGAAAATTAGATTATGAGAATTTTGTAATTCATTATAGGGATTATTGAGGTTAACCCTGTTTTTTTTTTCAACTCTTTCATCTATAAAATTTTTTTGACACGTATTTCTTCGTAATTTTACCCACAATTATATTCATTTTACCAAACACTCATTTCACTTATTTTCATACTCATCCTCTTAAACAACTTCATCTCCTTAATTTTCATCTAAATAATTCTCTTTCTCGTCATTTTTATCGACGTAATCTTATGTTACCAAATAGACCCATTATCAATTGTTTCTGATCTGGACTTGCCTTTGCATTGAAGGTATGTCCTCTACTGGGAGCCACAATAATCAAAAGGGTTCTCGACAATTTCATACCGGATGACTTCTCCCCGGACCCAGTCCCGGAATCACTTCTTGAAGCCTTGGATTCTGAGGTTCTATCTCAAATATAGAAGCCATTAAATTGCTTCTTACTGACCATAAAACCTATGATCTTGTACTTGATTGATTTCATGTAAATTGCAGGAGCAAGTTGAGGATTCAAAAGAAGCCATTAATATTTTCCCTTGTACAGCAAATCATGTGTACTATTCGCCTGTCTCAATTGCTCAGCTCTCAAACATGATAGGAGAACCAGGAAAACAGGACAAGGAAAAAGATAAGTCATCTATACTTAGAAAATCATACAACAGTGATGATGATCTGGAGAAGATGAACTCGCCTTTGGCTTTGATCAAGGTGGAGAATATTCAGATTTGTCGAGCTTCCTCGGAACCAAACTGGATGCCGCAGGGAAAGGGAGGAAGAAATGTTGTTAGATACCAACTGCTGCAACAAGTATGGAAGAATGGAGCATGAAATTACAGATTAATAGCTTCCATTATGGTTCTTAATTGAAGATATTAGGAACAATGAGCATCGATCTTGTACAGATGCTTATGTATTCTTTGGCATGATACTTGACAAGATGAATTAATCTATTTTATTTGAAATTTTTTTGTTATAGAAATGATTTCTCTCTCTTTTTTTTTTTTTGTTTTGCTATAGTAATATTTACTATACATGATTTTTAATGACAATAGACTTAATGGGTCATTTGGTATTAAATCCACGGAATTAGGAACAATATTATGTTGTACAGGAGGATTAAAGTATTCCGCCTTATAGAAAGATATATAAGATAAATATTAAATGTATTATTTAAAATAAGTTCGATTCGGGACTTCAACCTCGATTAAATCTACATTTACCACCGATTTATTGGTGGTCATATCGATATAATGTTGTCACCGATCTTCTGGTGGTCATATCGATTTTACAAGTGGTGTTCGTGTTACCGCTCATTATTGATCGAAGTGCTTTCTTTGCTCATTGTCAATGAAATGGTTCAGTTTTTCGCGTTTGTTTGTGTACGCACGTTTTGACGATGGGAGCGTATTGAAAGATATGCTAGATATATATTTGAATATATTGCTTAAAATAATAAGCATATTATCTATGTATTTTAGGTTAATTTCTATTTTAGTTTATGCCCAATATTTTTATTATTCTCTTTTGATTTCCTTTTAATCTTTTGAATATATTGTGGTTCTACCTCCATGCCTTAAAAGTCTTATGGACGATCTATTTTTGTAACTGAAATTATTACGCTTTGGGTAAATCATATTTTTCCATATGGTATAAAATATATAAAAAAATCTACTCTTAACCCAAAGAATAAAGATATTACAATGCATAGAAATTAAAAAATATATAACACGATAATAATACAACTTTTTTTATCCAATACATTGACACAACATTACTGTAAGAATTTTTCTAAGTAAGAAGAATTCTACCAATAAAATAAGTCAAACTTTATCCATTGTTCATGTATAATGTTGATCATTGACCCATCATAGTTAACCGTTAAAAATATATTAGTTAAATAGAAAAAAAATTCAAATACATAGAATTTTTATTCAAAATATAAATAATTTGTACGTTCCATTTAAACAGTTATTATTTTAATATATTAAAAAAATATTAAAATATAAATCATCTCGGGTGGATGGGTCAAGATCATCACCCGCGGACCCGCACCCGTCACTCGAAGTAGCCGTTAAATTGGCAAAGGTTTGCAGCAACCGACCATTATCCGAAGATGGCGCAAATTCTTTGATTTCCATTTCAGTTCCTCTATCCCCGCCCAGTTTTAACGCAATCATTGCCCTCAACTTTCTCGATCGCTCTCTCTTTCCATGTCTCAATCAAATCTACTATGATTGATTCATCTTAGAGAGAGATCGCGTGTTCGTGTTTATGATTTTTGGCTTTGAAGAAAACCTGCACATCAGGAGTTGAAGGTATTTCATCCGTCTCTTTCAATCCATCGTAACAATAGCATTCGTGTTACTAATTGAAAGAAATTGATTCCGAATTGCCAGGATTAACGCAAATGGAAGACGCTACATATACAATGGGGTCAACGGCATACACCATGAGACGCCGTCCTCTGCACACCTGTGGTGTTGCGGTGTTAGCTATTACTCAAAGCATCTTCGCAAGAACCCTAAAATTCGATGGACCCCTTGGTTCTCTAAATAGAACCCTAGCCAAAAGGGGCTCTTTTTTGAAGCCTGCGATTTTTGCAGTGATGTATTATTGGCTTGCTTTCCTCTCACTTATAGACGATCATGCTCTCGATGCTGCTATGATCATAAGTTTGCGATATCCATCTTCTAATCATTTCTTCAATCAAGTAGATAATGCGGTTTTTCTTGTGGAAAAATTGCCTGAAAAATTTGATGATCTGATGAACAAGCTCCCTGGGATACTTGAACGATTTCCATTGATGAATCGTGCAGTATTGTGTGTGATTAAGTGGGTTAATTCACTTATTGATGTGTTAACAATGGGAGCATTTAAAACTTCAGATGAAAAGGAAACTAGGGCTACTTTCAACTCCACTGCAGAAAGAGAAGAGTTTTGTACAGACAGTAAATTGGGAGCAGATGAAGATAATAAACACCCGAGGAGGAGCAGAAGAAAAAGAGCAACAAGAAGAGACAGCTTTGTTAGCGAAGATCGTCGCCGGATAGAACAGCAAGAGAGGACTGTGGGGAGGAGCATAGACACTGAGGATCCAATACAGCAGCTATTCGTCGGATGGCAGGTTCCCAGGACTGGTCAAACCTTTATAATGCGTTCTAAATCGAGTTCATTATAGATGATCATCATCAAATACTCTTCCAAGTTTTTACCAAATTTAAAAGCTTTTTGTACATCTGATTGCAGTTTGGGGCCATTAGTCATATCTTGATCATGATTTAGGGTTCATCTTTTGCATTTTGTCTTCGATGTAAGTAAAACCTTCTTCGTGTCTTCTTGAATTTGGAGATGGAAATAAATCAATGTCATATTGCTGTGTTTTCTTTCATTTCCTCAAGAGATGTTAATACTGCATCTTGTTTGTAGGGCTCACTCTGTTTCTATCGGTTTTGGATCGGGTTTGTTACTACAGTTATTTCTGTTATCTTCTGTCACTGCAAGATTGCTATTCGTACCGCATGAAACGTGTCATTCATACCCGGACTACGGCTACGCATTGCGGAGCCGTAGCAACAAGCTCATTACGCTCGAAAAAATATAGGAAAGCTCATTTCGCTCGAAAAAATAAAGGAAAATGGCAACGTCTGCGCGGATCTGTAGCCATACTACGCATACTCCATGCATAGTGGTCCATATCAAACATTTCGTCCGAAAAATTAAGGAAAAATGACTACGGCTACGCAGTTCGTACCGTGGTCGGGGTATTAAAAGCGCGTTTCCGTGGTACGAATATCACGTTACCGTGGTACGAATAGCAATAACCCAAGATGTATCATCTTTACTACAGTTATTTCTGTTACAACAAAGGGTAGATAACTGTCAACTGTACATGTTCTATAGCAACAAAAATGGATAAGAACAGGACAAACAAGGAAGAAGAGAGATTAAAGCACAAACGAAGATACACATACAAAATGTTATTTACAGTGTTCTGGATCTAGGGATCACTTGCGATTGGCGTAGTGCCTATTTTTTCTAAAGAAACTGAGTGCCCTCCCAAGCTTCCTTGTAGAAGCTGATTTACTAATGGACTGTGGTTCTGGATCTGCTTCTGGTTCTCGCTGGCCCATTATGGGCTTTACGGGTTCTGGTGCGGGCTGCTGGGGTGGAGGCTCCGGCTGCCGATGCTGTCGGAAAAGCATCAGAAGCTTCTGAGACTTGTCTCTACCTCGGGGGGTCCCGTTCACAGATAGGCATACCAATGAAGGGATAACCCCTTCTTGTAGGATCATCTCAGTGCAACTATCATTCCCAATGCAAAGAATTAAGAGACATGCTGCAGCTTGTTCTTGTTCTATAGGCTCCCCAACGTCCAGTATTGTTGCCAGCTCACTAATCACTCTCTGGTTCGAAATAATAGCTTCTTTCCCGGCACTGCTGGCGGCTAAGTTAATCAATACAGCAATTGACTTCTCAGTCCAGGTGTGATCACGGGGTTCTGTTAGATGGAAATTAAGTCCAGTGAAGATTCCACAGCGAAGAAGGTTTGGGATGTTGGAAGGGTAAGTGGATATGTTAAACACAGCATGAAGGGCGTCGAGTTTGGATTGTGGGTCGGCTTCACCTTGCAGAAGATTGATCAGAAACGACATAACCTTGCTTGATGAGCCTATGATTGGCTTGGCTTTTTCGAGACATGACATATTCAGGGAGAGTGCAGCTATCAATGATTGTGAATCAGGTTCAGGAATCATCTCCTCTAACAATGGAACAAGCCCAGCTGATAGCATTAATTCCTTGTTTCTGTTCACGAGAAAAATCTGTCATCACCCCCACAATATATACCAACTTGCATAATAAAACAAATAATAAGCTTGTGGATAAAATTTGTCACAGCTGGATGATTCACTTTGAAGACAAGCATGCTGTTTCAATAAATGACAGTAATTGCTAAAAAACATAAAGTGGTAGGGTAAAGTGAATTCTGTTTAAACTGAAGTTTCAATACTGTGAAAAAATTGCTGAGCTCTTAGCTAGCTTACAGCAACGGGACTAACAAATCAGATCATCAAAACGATATCATACCGAATACTAAAACCTTTATATGAAATTAATCTAACTGCAAGGAAAAGAAATCACCAAAGGATAAGCAGAGACAAGTAAGGGTAATGATTAATGAAAGTAACCTGTTGTTATTAACAGCAATGTTAAATAGAGCCATAGCACCGACTTCCTGAGCTAATCCGTTCCTATCATGAACAGCTGACTTGAGAAACTGCACAAGTGCTTCAACAAATCCGTGTGAGCCCATATATATTCGGGCCTCCTCGTCATCCTTTAGCAAGCACCTAATCTTCTCAACTACCACACATTTTTTTCTCAAGTTGTCTTCACTCTTCAACACGGTCAAAAATTTATCACATGTTCCAAAGTCATTGCCTTCACTTTCTTCATCCTCTTCAATAGTATTTTCAGCTTCATTATCATGCAACTCATCAACAGCTTCACTCTCCTGTAACGGGACCACTTTTATGGCCTTTAGTTTGCAGGAGTTATTGTTGTCAATTGAGTGGGACTGTGTGGATTCACTATCAGACAAAACAAGCCTCCAGTAATTAAGATCAAGAGACTCTGGCGGGCATTCCGGCACCTGAATACCGTGCTGTTCACACCAACTAGCAATTAGACCTTTGATACAGTAGTTTGGAGTCAAGCAAAGGTGGCATAATTGCTGCTGCGTTTTCGGGCATGTATTGTGTCCATCACTGAACCATTTTTCAATGCAAACCCTTTCATATGTTTGCCCTGAAGATATAATAACTGGATCGTACATGAGCTGCAACGAAATTGGGCACCTCAGTTCTTCAGGTGGAATGGGTATGTGTCCCAGTCTCCTATCACTTGGTCTAAAACTAAAAGAAGGCTTGAAGTTAAAAGAGCTAAGCTTAGACAGCTGTCGGTCAAAGGCTCGATAATTGCTTGTAGGGTCACTTCCATACTCGCAAGAGCCTTGGACAGTCGGTGAACAAGGTGCAGAACCCTGGGAATCATTATCATCTGTTAAGTCAGTCCTAAATAACTTGGAATACTTCCTCATAAGATGTACGAGATAAGCCACAATTGACTCTTTACGCTTATCTTCCTCCATACGTGCTCTTTCTATTAGCTTTCTTAGAGCTCTTCTTTCCACAAGGGCAGCTCGTGAGGAATTAATCCCAAGTTTAGAAGCAGCCTGGTGAAAAGATTCCAATTCATTGTAGTCGGTGCAACTCTCATCAAATCTTTTCCCTTGCTGGAGGAGGGCAATAATGTCATCACCAACTTGCTTCTCTGATGGATCTAGAGCGAAAACAGATCCTTCAAGCTCACTTACTATGTCTAAGATCTGCAATAGACAAATCCGGATATTTGAATTACTTGATGACAAGCCCATGGACAAAACAAATTCATAAAGTTCAGGAATGATGCAGGATTTGAAACTACTGCTAATGTGTCCCAGATAATAAACTCATTACTCAAACGAAGGCATGTAAATTCAGTTGAAACATTACAAAAACCAAACTAAAATTTGATAGGTTCTTCATGATTGTTCAAGCAATATTAGCAAAATATTAAAACCACAATCGCATGCTGTTAAATTAAAGACATTAAAACTGGGTAAATCCAAAACACAATAAGGAGTACCTGACAGCCAATAGACTGTGGAACGATGTCTTCAACACTCCTAAGACTTTCTACTAGTGAACCTTTTGCTCTCTCAAACTTTAAAAGCACGGAATCTCCGGTAATGGCCTGCAAGATAGAAATGAATTAGAATAGAGACCATACATAAAGAAACATGTACTTGACCAAAATCAAGACCCCAGCAAGAGATTCATTTTGTGATTATAGAATGTCCATTTTAGAGCAATTAAAAAGCACAAAAAAATTCCAAAAGAGTATTCATTACCAAGTAAAGTTTACTACATTCAGAGCAATGTTGTAAGGTATTCTTGGCTTTTTCAAGTGCTAAGTGAAGAGAGCACAAAGCCTGGATTCCAGTTCTACTCCTGGGGCGTGCTGCTTCAATAGCAGGAAAAATGTTCATTACTTTGCCGTATACATCCGATAGGATCTTGCACATCCCTCCATGTAACTGTACAGCCAAAAAGTGTCAAATTAACTAGACAGATCATGAAAAAGATGTCAACTTTAATGATCAGAAAACAACAAAATCAACAAAGGAGATTATTGAAACTGTACCTTGGCATCGCTGACTGAGAACAAATTCTCTTCACCATCTGCCATGTCCATATTTCAATGTTTGCGCTGACTACTATTTTACAATCTTATATCTACAGTTTCAGCATCCAAAATGGAAGATTAGAAAGGTAAAACGAGATCACAACAAAGTAAAACACTAAATCGTTAATTTAACCAGAAGGTCTGATTTAACGAAGTCAAATCCACTTAAAAATCAAATCAAAACCTCACCAGAATCCAGTATTGTTCAACAGAGAATTCCAAATAGCACCAAAGAAGGTCGAAAATATTTGAAAACGAAAAAAGAGGCAAGCATAAAATCATACACATCTCTAGCGAGATGCTAAAAATCATAAACCTCGGGTTTCCACATCAACCAGGAATCTAGAAAACTTGAACAACCAGGATTCCATTTTCAAAAAAAAACAAGAAAATCATGCCTTTACTTATTCAGATACCGCAACACGGAATCCAGAAACAGAGTAGCTAATCCAAAGAGGGAAATTTCAATTGATTGCAAAGGACGCATACCGAACTGAAGTATGACAGTCCGGGGGGCTTCATAAACGAGATAGAACAACGAACACAAAAGATATTATTATTACTACGATGTGCCGGAGAGTGAATCGCAATTGTATTCCTCAGTTTGCTGTAGAAATCGTGGAGAGAGATTCAGAGAAGAAAAATGGGGAGAGGAGAGAGATGATTTCGTTTGGTTTTGGGTTGAGGGTGAAGGCGCAAATTTTATTCCCTGCAGTCGCAAGTGAACAAACAGCAAAGAATATCTCTGCAATTTTTAAATCTATTATAAATCCAACGCAAATCCTATTTCCTTTATTTTTCTTACACCAATTCCCAAATATATTATAAAACGCACCGTTTCACTTTCGATGGAATATAAAAAATATTATGAAATTTTTTATTATGATATTTGTTGTGGAACACTCTAATGTTATTAAAATGAAATTATTTAATATATTTTAAAAAATTGTATCTGAGTTTTTAGCATTAACGGAGATAGTGAGGTTGTGATGTCCAAACTTCCCTCCACCAAAAGGCAAAGGTCCAATCCAACACCCACCGTCACCACTCACCATAACTATTTCAATGAGGGTATTTCTGTCATTTTCAAAAGCCTTAATTTAAAGTGAAGTGTATATATATATATATATATATATATATATATATATATATATATATATATATATATATATATATATATATATTTCAACAAGTCATAAACTTTAGATTCACTTTTGATTTTACTAATTTGTTATGAATTTGTGGCTATATTTAAAAAATTTTATATATAAATAAGAGAAAATTATATAGACAGTACCCCATCTTTTGTGCGGACTAAACTTTAGTACCCATTCTTTTAACTATCAGAACGGTATCTCATCTACTCCCCGACCGAAGATTAGTATCTACGGCACTGTTCACACGTTAAACTCTGAGAACGGTATTAAGAGTGAGGGGTATTGTTGTCCATGAACCTTTAATTCTTTTTACAATATAAAAATTGTTACTTAGTTTATTTGTACAATTTATTATAAAATATTTAAATAGATAACATATCTTGCTTTTATTTCCTTATAAATTTACATAAATTTTAAATTTTAACCACACTAAATCACTAATTATACCATTTCACATCCACTGATATATTCCTTCACCCATTAAAAACCTCAAATCAAAACACAAAAATGAAAGAACAAAAATCTACAAACAAAGCCTACAAGATCATATAAATAATATGTTCAAATATCTTAAGCATAATTAATATATATATATATTAGGTTAAAAATAAATTTAACTCGTTAAATACACCTCATTATTTAGTTTTATTGACTCGTTTATTTTAAACTGTCAGTGTTATTCTCCGTTAAACGTCGTGTGTTGTTAGACCAACCGATTGAACTCTATAGCCTAATATCATTTTGGAATTTGGTAGAGATGTAGTCAAATGGAGATTTTCGCAACTTATCACTCCACGACACCATTCATAACTAAACCAAACTTGTGCTAATTGTCTCATATCAACAAATTTGTCACCTTTTCCTGAAAATCGGTTAAATAAATAAAATAAATATTAAAAAAATACTGACAAATTTGTCCTCATATAATTGTATGCTTTATGCTGAAGAAGAATTTAGCGAACCGTGTTTCTGTGTGTGTACAACTTATCCGTACGTCAGTTAAACGTATACGAAAAATATAAAAAAATTAAAAGAAAAAAGAATGGGTTTGGTCTCCCCGGTTAGCCGGCCGACAATTGCCGACCACCACCTCGATTGTCGCATAGCTGACCTGTCATAAATGTGAGAGTATAATTACAAAAATGCCCTCCATCAATCACTCAAATTCAGATGACAAATCCTGGATCCTTTGCTTTCAAGGGGTCGTTGCAAAGATTTGCTTTTTGCTTCTTTCTGTATTGAAACCTCACTTTCTTCCTTCGCTTTATCATTTGCTACCGCCAAAATTATCTCACTAATCACTTGGCTTCAGGCATTGACTCTTTTCGTTATGTAATCATGCTTTTTGGCTTAATTACTTGATTAATCATGATTAATATGGTGCTCTATAATGAGCAATGAACAATATTCTCGATGGATTTCAATGTCATCATCTAACCATATTCTCCTCTATCCACTTCGCCACAAATGGATATATATATAGAGAGAGTGTGGTTCCCATGAGAACACCCCTAACGTGAGAACATGAGAACAATCGTACACTGTTGGATGTGAGTTTTAAGGGTTGAGATTTAGAGTAGATATCAAAAATAATAATAACTACGAATAATAATTAGAAATCCAACAATAATTACGAATAATCCACTCAACCAACAATAACTACGAATAATACATTAAACGATGTGGCACATTCGTAACAAAACTAATAATAATTACGAATTTGTTTTCATGTTCTCACGTTAGGGGGTGTTCTCATAGGATCTATACTCTATATATATATATATATATAGAACAGGTCTTATTGTGTAATAATGAAAACATGAATATACTATTCGTAGTTAATTTTAGTTTTGTTACAAATGTGGCATATCGTTTAATTTATTATTCGTAGTTATTGTTGGTCGAATGGGTTATTCTTAGTTATTGTGGTTGAATGGATTATTCGTAGTTATTATTAATTGTGATATCTACCCTAATAATACTCACAATCCGACGGTCTAAGATTGTTCTCATGATACATAATAATCGGGGTGGGCATAAATCCCGCTTAATCCCGTCCCGATCCCGGCGGGATTTGAAAAAAAAAAATGTGTATCCCGTCCTGTCCCGTGAAAAATTTGCGGAACGGGACAGAGACTTCTCATCCCGGTTAATCCCGTTCCGTCCCGCATATATATAAAAATAATATTTTTATACTTTTATTTATATTATATAGATAAATATCATACATAAATTATAATTTTAAAAGATATTATTTTAAAAAATATTTTATATTTTCCAAATTATTAGTTCGATAATTTTTTATCAGTCATTCACTCATTCTTTACGACTCATTTGGTTGGATCTAAAATACTAGAGGTTCTTATATCCCTTGATTTAGTTCGTTCGCCGCCTTACTCTGGTCCGTTACATCGCCGCCCTTGCTCTAGTCCGTTCCATCGCCCTTATATTTGTGAATTCCCACAATTGTAATCGATAGTTAAATAAATATAATTTTCTGTAAATTATTTGTTGTTATTTTATGAATGTAAATCAATAAGACACTTTGATATAACTTGAATTTATTTTCAAGTATAACTACTAATGTAGGCATCATGAAACAATAATTAGATATCGAGTTTTTTTTCCGATCATTTGTGTCTTTAAACATGAGAGAAAACAAGCATACATATTGAATATAATCGGTGCATAATTTGCGCGGGATTTGTCCCGTCCCACTTGGGACAAGGCCCGCGCGGGACGAAGAAAAAAAAGTCATAAATCCCGTCCCGTCCCATGCCCACCCCTACATAATAAGATTGTTCTCATGAGAACCACACCGTACATATATGTAACACATTATCGATGTATAGATGCAGTTATGCGAGTGTACAAATATGTTAGAGTAGAATGCATTTTGTGAGTAGGATGAACATATAAGTGGTAGTAGAGTGTATTTATGTGCGAGAGTATATAAACATGTATACTAGTAGAGTGCACAAAAAAAACACATATTTGAGTGTAGCCTACATCTATGTATTTTATAATAATGTGTGATTGTGATGGTATAGAAAACATATGTGTTAGGGTATAATTCACATGTATGGGAGAGTAGAGTGAACGTGTGTGAGAGTAAATCGTGCTCGTGTATTGGAGTAGAGTGGATGTGTGAGAGAGTAGATTGTACCTATATATGTATGAGAGTAGAATGAACGTGAGTGTGATTGCATAGTGAACTTATATATGTTATAGTAGAGTGCATGTGTGTGTCTGAGTAAGAGTTATGTATGTCATAGTAAACTGTACATGTGTGAGAGTAGAGTGCACCTATGTGTGAGTATGTATATATAGTACACGTGTTGGTGCACGTGAGTGTATGAGTAGAGTCATGTATGTGATAGTTAGGATCATCTAATGATTTATGAGGATATGTGTGAGTATGTATATATAGTACACGTGTCAGAATATGATACACATATGTACGAGTACAAAGTGCACGTGTGTGAAAGTGTAGTGTGCGTCTAAGTGTGAAGTGAAGTACATTAATGTGTCATTTAATCTTTTGAATTTTGATACAAAACTTTTTTGCAAAATTAATGTATAATGCACATGTATGTGCGAGAATAATGTACATTTGCATGAGTGTAGAGTGCACCTATGTGCAGTGTGATAATATTATGCATCCACTTGTCAGAATACGATACACATATGTATGAGTACAAAGTGCACGTGTGTGAGAGTGTAGTGTGCGTCTAAGTGTGAAGTGAAGTGCATTAATGTGTCATTTAATCTTTTGAATTTTGATGCATGAGACAAACCTAATGGAAGAGGTCATAAAAGTGGTGGATGGGTTACCTTTCATGCTTTAAAAATAGAATATGAAGAAAAGAACCAAGCATGAGAGCATGAGAGAACATGAGACACAAGAACCCGGTTCAAGCGCGTCGCAAAAGGAAAATGAAGGAAATCGGAGCAAAGGAATGTGGTGAGAACTCGTCAACAATTAAAAAATCGCACATGAAATTCTTGGAGTGCAATTGTGAAACGCTTATGTTGTGATTTTCAACGAGTTACTTAGGGAATAGAGAGAACAAAACGTTTTGTGGCTTTGTTGCACAAACCTTGCAGCTAGGGTTTTCAATATACTTTCACTCGTCTCGCTCGGTCATTGACCCATCGTATCAGTACACCTAGATTTATTGTCTTATTATAACACCTTATATGTTGACTTAATCATAAACTATCAGGTTTAGGTCACACATCCACAAACCCTCTCAAAAGATAAACTCGTCTAATGAATATTTCAATATCACCGAATATATAGAACTCAAAATGAGAATACAAAAGCGCAACAAGAGATCTCAAATGATGCCAAAATTTGTCATTTGTTTGGGAAAAAGTTGAATACAGCCCCAACTATATTATTTTTTTACACTTTTTTATTTCTGAAACATTTCTTTAACCGACAATTCGAAATTCCGTCGAACGACAGGTTCATTAGACCAATGGTAACAACATAAGTGTCAAATCAGTTGGTTTACATCTCTTATCATACGTCTTAATCACTTTCATAGTTATTCATCTCAAGTTCTCAACATCTATCCCTAACGTGTCGTAACGTTATTTTATGCAGTGCGTAAATATGTTTGTTGCTTTGAAATCTTAAACACAGACCAAATCTAAACAAGAGATCAAAACCCTTGCAGTAGTAGGATACCACTAAGTAAAAATAAAACCTACCAGCAATGTATGAGCTGTAGCCTCACACTCATTCCTCATAACTTGGGGTGATAAATACATGCTTAATTACTATATTAATTTACAAATTAGGACCATTCTCTACTTATTTCATTTTATTTAGTAAGACAAGTGTAAGATTTCTGACAATTACGGTCCATGTTGATTATTTTCGATTTATCTTTTAATCAACAATATTATCTGTTCAAACCCGGATTCGGTAGCCGGTTTGGCGTCCATCTTGATAGTCCTAATTCAGAAAGCTAAAAAAATTAGAAATTATGAAAAAAAAATAAAAATTATGAAGGTTATAAATAAATATATATACTTAATATTTTACGGTATCGATTTCTTTTATTTTTTATAAAAAAATTAGAAAAGAAAACTTTATAGGATGTGGGTAAATTGGGTCCGTTGTGAAGGCTAGATAGTTAATACATAGCCACAATAGCCACAAAAACATGAGCCCTGTTTGGTATACCGTGACTGAAACTGAAATTTAATGGGACTGAAACTGAAGCTGAAAAATGTGATAGAAACTGAATGAAATTGAATCGATTAAATTTATTTCTATGTTCGTTTACGATATGAATGAAAGGGTTGAATGAGGTACAAATTGACCAAAATACCCTCACTAAACGCCCCTACAAAATTATTTAAATTGTTTTAAATGGCAAAGTAGGATTGAACATTTTGTTCAATCGATTAAACCTCCCTCCCTCAACTTAATGAATCTTACGATTCAACTCTTTTTTCAACCTCTTCAATCGCGTGTATGAATGGTGAAAAGAGTGTACCGAACACTCGTGAAAAGCATTAATACGATTGATTCATTTTCAACCGGTTAAAACTGAGCTACCGAACGGACCCGGAGATTTGGAGGTACGTACCTAGAATGAATAAAATGATCGATTAACTTGTCAACTTTCAATTTAGGTCACATTAACTATGTTGTAGATGTATAAAGCAATCTGTTTTTTCATGTTTCCATTCATGGGGTCCGTTTGGTGAACATATTAGATTATTTGGAAGATTAAAATTTCACAATAATCCTCAATAATCTTGATAATTCATGTTGAAGTTGATGAAAAAAATGGGCAGAATAATCTTCCAAAATAATCTCCCGAGATTATAATCTCAATAATCCCGATAATCTCTGGCTCACCGAACGCACCTATAAATGTGCATTGTACGATTAAACCAGTTTTTTTTTAATGCGATATACCTATTTGTTTTCTTTTTAAAAACAATACCCCTTAAAGAAATTTATATATTGGAATAACCCTAAAAATCATTTAAAATTAAATGTATAGATATTAGTATACGTGGTTTCAAACCTTTTTTTATTTGTCCAATCATTTGTTTTTCTGATATTTTTGTTGCAAATCTGATGAGATTGGACTCTTCTAGATAATAATAATTATTATTATATCTCATTTCTTATACGAATATTATTTACAGTATAAAATATAACTTAGAGTAAGTTCATCCGTAGTGTGAAAATATTAAAAATTATTAATTTAAATGTTATTGGGTCAAATATTATTCATTGTCAATGCGATTTTATTTATTTATTATTTTTATTGTTATAATTACCTTATTTATTTATTTTTTATAACAATAAATAATTATACTATAAAAAAAATTAAAACTTAAAATGAGGTGTCTATTCAAATATTTTTTATATACTAAAATAAAATCATAATAAGAATTTTTTTTTTAAAATGATAAATTTTCTTTATTTTTAAATTGGTTAAGTAGGGATATTATTTAAAACCTTTTTTTAAAAAACCTATTTCTTAAACTTGTTAGTAACTGGTTAAGAAATGTCAAAACAAATGTTAAAATTCTAACCTTTGCAATTTCTAAGGTCACCAAATGTCAAATGAACCCGATTAACCGTATTGACATCACTTTTTTAACATGTCACGACATCACTATCTCCGTGGCAACCGGTTAAAGCCGAACCGATAAACTTGCTCTTACAAATATAATAAGTCAATAAACCACGAGTAATAGGTCAACGAGCGACCTACGAGAAATAGGTCAATAAACGTAGTAGAGAGAGAAAGAGCCAAAGAGGTAACGTGGAGGAGGCGAATCTAATAAGCGGATGCCGCCAGAGAGGAAACCTTTTCACAGAGTCATTGATGCACACGAGTGTCTCTGCCGGCATATCCGCATCTCTGTAATGCGCCATTCACGGCGTACCTCTATATATGCACACCCTTGGCTTTAATAACCAATCACGTATTTCTATATTTTTTCTTTCTCTTCTCTCATTGTGAGCGTGACCTGTAATATTTACTCAAAACACATTAAATATCCTTCAGCTGCACACCTTATTGAGATCAAAGACAACAATTAAACATTTGGTGTTCTCACCAATCTCCTATGTGCTTCATAATATAGGGTACAATAACAAGTTACAACACAATTGCACCATAATTTATAATTCATTTTGGGTCAAGACTATGCAATTCAATATCTTTTAAGGATTTCGAACAGACTTACTCCAATCTGTAATTTTGCCAAGCCCGAGCATTAGTCTTCGCTTACTGAATTTGCACCCATGGATCTGTGTCGAGGCCAAAGAACACGAGTCAATATACTACAAACCAAGTTTCTTTGGTCTGAGGTAAGTAGAAGCGCCTTTACGGACACCCGGCATGGAAACCTGCTGTTGCTGCTTGGCCCTTTTCTTCTTCTCCGCCTCCTTGTTCAACCTCTCTGCCTCAGCTTGCTCTTTTCTCAGCAAATCCATCTCCTCTTCCATGGCTGTTTTTTCTTCCTTCTGTTTCTTCTTATGCTCCAACAAGGATGTATCGGAATCCTTGATGGAGAAGAACATGGGTCCCAACTCCGCTAGCCACTGAGCCTCCACTGCTGTTACACACTGCATGTACTCTTTTGAAGTCAAAAGGAGTTCATGGTATACAACATAATCCGGGGTGTATCCCAAGCCGTACAAAGCGCTGCTAGCATGAAGGTGGCAAGGCATTCCACTCCTGCAATTGACATACTCTCCTATTCCCTTTAGTCTAGCTGAGTTGTGGAAGTAAGCAGAGCAGATTGCTTGTCTGACAACATCCCAGTCGGGCCCACAAGTTGTCAGTGGGATCCTCAGCTGTTTTAGAATATCAAGGAGCTGGGATCTCACCTCCCTTGCTTTTCTCAGTCCCTTGACGTGCAGGAAATGGTCGTTACACCAGTCTCCTCGATACTGGTTGGCTTTCCACTGCTGATAGACGTTAAGAAGTGTCAAGTGATCTGATTCAGGTACAAAGAACTTCTCTCGGGCAGCATCACTCTCTTCCTCTCTGTCCTTGGGTCTAAAGAACACAGACGGGACTGAAAGCATCGACACTATAGTCAACACCTCGCTCAAGCACTCCAGCTGCTCACCTATCAGAAGCATCTTAGCAAGTGGCGGGTCTAGTGGGAACTCAACCATCTTCCATCCGAGATCTGTCAGACCACCAACATTGTTAAGGGCCCCCAAGACCCACAGCTGGTACATTGAGTTCAGTATGTTCTCCTGTGGAGGTGGGTCCATGAAATCAAAATCCAACAAGTTCTCTATTTTAAGAGATTTGAGAAGCAGAACCACATTCCCCAGATTTGTCCTTTGTATCTCTGGAACGGGGCTGGGAAGCATTTCATTCAGGTAAGCATTCTCAGTATAGAGTCGGTAGCAAGTGCCGGGACCAGTCCTACCAGCACGCCCAGCACGCTGGCTAGCAGCAGCTTGGCTTACAGGGAACACTTGGAGAGAATCCATACCCATCCTCGGGTTATATACCTTCATTTTACCATAACCAGTGTCGATAACATAGAAGATACCGTCAACAGTCAAAGACGTCTCTGCAATGTTGGTTGCAACAATGCATTTGCGGGCCCCATCTTCAGCCTTCTGGAATATTTTGGCTTGCAAGTCAGCAGGAAGTTGGGAATATATTGGAAGTATCAAGAGGTTTGGAAGTGCTTTCTTGGATGAAGTAGCCAACTGTTCCATGCGCTCAGCAAGAGCATAGCAGGCTGCTTCAATCTCATCTTGGCCGGTCATGAAAATGAGGATATCACCAGGGGGGCTAGTTATGTGTATCTGCATAGCCTGCTTCACTGCTCCCTCAACATAATCTTCACAAGGTGTTTTACTGAACAGAATATTCACCGGAAATGTTCTTCCTGGGATATGGAATATTGGAACACTGAAAAAAATAAAAACAGAAAATCAAATCAACAAATTTAGAAGTGCATAATTCACTGCAGAACTTTTTGGAAAAATACAAGAGAGATATGCGAAGCCATTACCTTCCAAAGAAGTTTGAAAACTTCTCAGCATTCAAGGTTGCTGAAGTCACAATCAGCTTAAAGTCACGGCGTTGAGCAACTACCTTTTTCAATATTCCAAAAAGAACATCTGTGTTCAGTGATCTCTCGTGTGCTTCATCCATCACCACCACACTGAATATTTCAAAAACGCACATTAGCCTTGTGTGAGACAAAATTATCTGCATTCCATGAAACATCATATTTCAAGTGCTTTTTCTTATAAAACCATTTTTTTCTATGTATTTATATTGCAAAGAATCAAGGTCATACCGATATTTCTCAAGTTCAGGATCTTTTAGGGTTTCACGCAAAAGTACTCCATCTGTCATATACTGTAACAAGGCAAAATATATAACCAAATTTCAGTATGTAAATACACATACAAAATTGATAATTTGCCAATCAGGTCTAGCCAACATGAATAACCTTGATAAAGGTATTTGGGCCAGTAACATCCTCAAAACGGATAGCATAGCCAACTTTATCCCCTAGCTCAGTTTCCATCTCTTCACTGACTCTTTTAGCTACACTCATGGCAGCTACACGTCGCGGCTGTGTACACCCAACAATGCCATTCGAAGTATACCCATCCTCGTGCAGATACTGTCAACAAGTTCGAAAAATTAGAGTTAAGCCACAAACACAACATATAGAAAGTTTTCAGTCTAATAGGTTAAGCGTCCCCTGATGTTGATTCGTAATATAAAAGCTGGTCCAACACCAATCCTAGGACAAGAAGTTTGAGCTTGCTTCCTAGAAATAATAACTGAAACTCTAGTTCTAGCCACTAAAGTGAATGACACAGGATTTGTCTTTTATTAATGAGATACCTGTGTAAGTTGAGTTGTTTTTCCTGAACCAGTTTCTCCTACCACCACCACAACTTGATTCTCCCGAACAACCTGCCAACGCGAAGAGGTTGAATGTGCATACATTAAATCATAAGTCAAAACAACTGGAAAAATTAAAGAATGTCTCTGTCTGGGAAAAAGCTTTGACCCACTTGGTCATTCTAATAAGTATTTATAGTTATTACAAGAGAGATCTTATTAGGCAAATAAGATTAATTACTCAATTGATGCATAAATAACATTACATACATGTATATCATAAGTCGTGTAACAGATGAGGATTAATAGGGAAAAAGAGTTGCCCCTCTTGGTCATTTTATTAAGTAGTTATAGTTATTACAAGAGATAAGGCAAATAAGGCTAATTATTGGACGATACATATATATATATATATATGGCATCAAGACTTGTAATGCATCGAAATTGTCAAGGGCTTGACAATATTGCACCTTAAAAAATGGGTGAAAGAGCATAAGGAATACAGTCAAGCTGCACAATTACACCATCTAGAAGAACTCCACGTTGTGTCAGGACTCGGTGAATAATTAATTGGGCAGTAGATCTAATGATCGGAATTACCCAACCACTTTCCCCAAGGTGAGGCAGGAGATAGAAACTTATGATTGGTCATTCATTGTTAACTAGCCTGACAATCAAGAAACAAGATGCATAACCAGAGAGGGAACTCAGGGAAGGATATATAAAAATAGTGCCGAGTATACCAGTAAAAGCAATGAAATTCGAGTCTAAGATGTAAAATCAAACCTGTAACAACTCATCTCGTACAGAAAATATAGGAAGATACTGCCTCTGCTCCGCTAGTGTTTTTGTCTTTGCAAAATCACTGACTGCTTCATCCTTCTTCAAGTGCTGAGCAAACTTGGCCTCTTCCTTGAAATCAACTTCACCTTCTTCACCCACTGTAGCTTTATCTGCATCAACCTAGGATGAAATTCATGAACAAAGTAAGAGGACTGAAATGAGAGTAAATATACACTAATCCTCCTGATATGGATAAGATACTAAGATGCAAAACCTGCTCCGCTGATTTTTCAACACCAAGGATATCCCCAAGTTTAGAGCCAGCAAGCTCCCAAAAGCGCTGTCTCGATTTGCTCGAGCTTTGCTTTTCACGAACTTCCCTAACTAAATTGGATCCTTTACGAGATATAATGGCCATATCTGAGGTTGGATCTTTTACAGGCATTACAGGTTCAGCTTGTTTAGTAAAAACAACACGGCCATCCAAGAAAGGAGGTTTGGTATCTGAGTAGAAAGATAAGAGAATTTGATGTTATCAAAATGCTCAATTAGGTCAATAAATAAATTATAAATAACAATTCCTTTCCCAGCTGCTGTAGTAAAAGATGACCTATTCACTTTACTCACCATGAACTAAAAGAATTATCCTTTGCTCTTCATCTTCGTCAAAGTCAGTCTGCACTTCTTTATTTCTAACAGCACCAGATCGTAAAAGTTGTCGATCTTCCCACTGTGCATTATCAGCACTTAACTGTGATAGCTTCTTACTCTGAGCAAGGGACATAAGAGTTCCATCCCTCTTAACCTGCAAATGAGAAATTCAAAAAAAAAAAAAATTTAAAAAAAGGCATTATGAACAAGAAACAGAGCACGCTAAAATATCATAAACTTCTAACATATTCCATACATACCAGTCTCTTAGCCAACTGGGTTTCTTTTTTCTGGTATGAAGCTTCGTCATAAAATGTATCTGTGTCAAATGTCGTACTTCCTTCCTCTCTATCATACCTTCAATTTAAAATATCAGAGATTAGTATACTCAAACTACAAATCATATAAATAAAGTTTTAGGTTGGTGATTCTGGCCCCCTAGCACATGTAAATTAATAAATTTATCAACATAGAATATGGTTGATATGGATACGTATAACTGATCATAAATAGAAGTACTTACCATGCACGGTCAGATTTGTACTCCATCTCTAGCCGCATGCTTTCAGTGATCTCTGGATTTTGTTCCGCTGTAGAATGGTCTCTATCAGCTTCCTCGTCCTAATATGGTGCATAACAAAGGAGTATATAAGCACCGTCTCTCTAGTCAACAGTGATAGCTGATAGGAAAACTGGACTGGAACAGAAAAGTTAAAAAGCATACTTCCACTACTTGAGAATTCTGTGCAGAAAACCTCATTTGGTCAGATCGTCCTCCATTTCGAGAAGTTGAGGATCGCATAGAGGATCCAGATGCACGTATTGGAACTGGAGAAGGAGCGATGTTGTCCCAGGGAGAAGCAGCGGCACCTATACCAACAATACAATCAAATCAACAGATTGAAAATGAAGTTACCAGTTATCACTAAAGCAAACCATACTCCATGGCAAAGAAATTGTTAATTGACATACCTGTAGAACGTGGCGTCCATGGGGAAGGCAACCTAGCATCTGGTGATGCCCCAATGAACATTGGAGATGGAGAAGGCTGATGCCGCCTGCTAGAGCTAGTGTGACTTTCACGGCGTGGGGTATCTTCCCATTCCCACCTTCCATCGTCCCAATCAGATCTACCTGAAAGTTTGCACTTCAACTTGTTACTTCAGCATTTATAGAATCGCTGATTCAATCTATCACATGATTAGAATCAAAATTTCATTAAAGAAGATGGCACCCATGTAAAGTGAAAACTCTTGCTCGACACTTGGACAAAAGGGTTCAAAGAAAGATAGCCACTAGGTGGATTGTATTTAAGCTTCATTTTTTCCCTTTTTGAGCCTGTCAAGTCACACTTCCGTTTAGTTTAGTTTCTTCCAGTTCAAATCCAACTGTCTTCTGTCTCTCTCTCCTGTTTTGAGTGGGGTCTAAAATGCATAAATGCTTGATGAAGCAATCATGTTCCAAGGCCATTATTGTTTCAGAATCTCGGTTTGCCCTCATATTGCCAAATCACATTGAAAGAAGACTCACCTGGTGTCCCCCGTCCCTCATATCTATTTCTTTTTCTCCTGTATTCTGCATCATCATCTCTATCAGAGTGACTATGCTCCCTTCTGCTCCGCTCTCTATTATCATCACTGTATCTGTGTCTTGAGCTCCTGCTATCACTTCTATAATCATCCTTGGAGTCCCTCCTTCGACTGTGATGATGATCTGTATGGTGTGAGCTTACTTCACTACGCACACTCACACTTGAACGACTCATTTCTGGCTTATCATATGGATACGCTTCACGATTCACGTTACTTTCTGAAGATGGAAAAAAGGCATTTTCAGGAGATATTACTATGTGATCACTAAAAGAAGATGTAGCAGATACTCATACTACACAGGTCATTTTAAATACAGGTCTACAAAAATTAGTAACAATATAACAACTACCACACAAAAAACAACTGTGGAAATTGGAAAGTAATATTGATCTGTAGGCGTAGGCATTTGTATACGAGTATGATGGCAACATTAAGGTATTATGTATAATGTATGTGAACAGGATCGCCTACTTAAATTGACTCTAATGCCTTGGCGTATTTTTTTTAACAAAATTTGTACTTACAAACTAGGCCTTGCACAAAGGATAGAATAGAACATAAAAAAGAATCAAAAGCGCTTCCTTTATTTTTTTTTTTTCTGGCCACACATCTCCCAGAAATTCAGTTTGAACAAAAAACTCAAGGAAACTAGAACTTTAAAGTAAAGCTTACACGGAAACAGCTGCAAACATCCTATGATAATCAGATAATGTTAAGTGACCAGTCCTTAAGCCAAAACAGAAATATATGAACCCAAATCAATGTACATGAATAGCATCAAAATTTCTAATGAAGTACTTCGATGTTTCTTCTAATCCTTAACAGTGACAAATTAGCTCCTAAGTCCTAAGTCTTAACTGAATTCCAGTCCCACTTCATCATTGTATCCGTTCAAAGAAATATATAATTCATATCAAAACATACTTGCACTTATAATTAATGGACGTCAGAATGAATGTGAGATAGGAATCAATGGAATAAAATGAATAAGCAAGAGATACAGTCTAACCTTCTTGTGCAGTCCCACGAGCACCTGCATCTCGGTATCTCCTATATTGGCTTCCTGTGCTTCTATTTACAGTGTTTCCATCCTCATTTGTCTCCGTTAAAGATGACTTATCCTCCTCATCTAGTGATGCTACTATAGAAGTGGCACCCTCTCGTGGAACCTTAAATTTACCCTCAGAATTGGAGGCGTTCCTTTTAGCAATAGCAAGAGCGTCCAACCCTAATTTGGAAAAGGGAAGAGGGGTGAATGTCCACTTTGCAAATAGTTACATGTTGAAGATGTGGTGTTGCCACATATTGATCAGTATCGGTATATTGATCACTAAAATAATCATGAGCACTGCAAATAACATCGAAATAAAGCAGCATAACCTACCAAGACGGGATTTCTCAGGTTGTCGGAAAACAACACGACTATTGCCAGGAACATACAATCCCCCGCCTGTAGGTTGATCAGGCTCCATGGTGTCAGTCATTTTATTGATGTCTATTGGGACGCTATCACGCTTCTACAAAACACGGCAACAGTTAATATCAAGTCCTCGTACCATGTAGCACGGAAAGGGCTATATGAGCTCTCTCGCAATTCCTAAAACATTTGGGAGATGAGAGAAATTTTTCAAATGAAGTGTTCTGTATGATTTGGAACAAACAAACTACGGATCTGAGCAAATTTCGACCGACAAACAAGAGAAAGAGTAACCGAAGGAAGTAAAGAGAAAGAAGACGAACTGAAGCATAGAACTCACATGTTTCGAGCCTTCAACCATCGAGCCCCTGCCATCCTCGCCGGCGAAATCAGACGCCGCATCGACAGTCGTCATCGTCGCCGTCTCTCGAGTTATCAGGGTCGCCAAATCCGCCACAAGCCCCCCAACTACGGAGAATTCATACCCCCCTTTGTCGCCGGATAAACTAACTAAAGGCGGTGAAGATTAATGGGGCCTTGATTAAACGAAGCCCAACTACAGTATTCATTGCACTAAAAATTTGTTATTGAAAAGGTTACACTAAAAATTTGTTCAAAATTAACCATTTTGTTAGGTATTAATATATCCTCAAAAAATGTGGAAAATTGGTAGATATCTTATCTTATATCTTATATATATTAAAGCAGGAGTCTCTATTGTCACGTGTCAAGTCACGGATCTCCCAGTCCCCAAATTTTTTTAAAAAGTGGTTTTTAAAATTTAAAATCTATAAAAAATATTTCATTAAAGTCGTTTATTAAAGTTAAAATATATTTAAAATATCTTTGAATTTTGTTATAGTAAATATCAGTAAAACAATTAAATTTTAATTTTAGAAAATATCTTCTCTTATCTTATCAATATCAATATCTATCTATCTATATACTAAAGCAGCCCGTGAACTTACACATGACGCAATCTGATGAATTCACGCCATTAAATTTACACGTGGCAAAGTTCGGTAAATCCACGTCATTAAATTTACACATGTCAAATTTTTGTTGATCCAGGTCCCACCATGTTAAACCAAATTATTTTAAGTATTAAATTTATGAATTATTTAAATATTTTACTAACTAATATTGATATTTTTCTCTCATATTATTAATTGATCTTTAATTATTTATAACTTAAAAATCAAAATAGTTAAGATTTGCAATCTAATTTTAAAGATATTAATATTTTATCAACTGATACTTTTTAATTTAAAATTGAACTTTATACTATCTTAAACTTATAAATTTTATTTTATTTTGTTTAATTATATTTTTCAATTGAACTTATAAACTTTATTTTAAATTTTTTATTTTATTTTATTTACTTATATTTTTCAATTGAATTTATAAACTTTATTTTTTATATAAAATTATAAAGATCATAAAAAAATTATATTTTTAATTTTCAATTTGAATTTCATTTTTTCTAAACTTTAAAACTTTTTTTTCTAAAACCATTTTTTAAACAATTAACAAAAATAATTCTTCATTTGTTTTACAATAAAGAAAATTTTATAATTAAAAGAATTCGTTTTTTGGATAGTGTTTTTTCATTTAAAAAAATCAATTTTTAATATTTTTTGAAAACAATTTCAGATATTTTTAAAATAATTTGTATAAAAACTAATAATTTCATATTAAAAATATATGAGAGAAAAATCGAAAAACTTTTTCCAAAAAAGTTAAATTCAATTATTTCTAAAAAACAATCGGCTTTTTAAAAATAAATCAAATATTTTTTAGAAAGTTTTTGTCTTTTACAAAAAGTATTTTTAAAAAATCATAAAAAATGTTTCAAAAAAATTTTTTTAATTGAAAATATTTTACTTAATTTATGATTTTTAACATATTAATTTATTTTTTAGCAAAAAATAATTCAAAAAAGTATTTAAACATCAGGAAAAAAAACTCCGGAAAAAGCAAGAAAGTTTCTTTTTTTTTGACAAAAAAAATAATTTACTTAATTTAAGACTTTTAACATATTAATTTATTTTTAAACAAAAAGAATCCAGATTTCAGTCATAATCCTAAATTTTTATTGAGGTGTAATTAAAAAATTATCGAATTATTACCGGAGTTAGAATATTTTTTCTGAAAAAGTAAGTTATATTATTTTTTATAAATACGTTGATAGCATGTATCATTTTCTATAATTTTTAAAGTTTGTATTATTTTAAGTTTAATGATAGTTGTTATTATTTTGAACTTAAAAATAATAATTTTAGTAATATTTATTATTTTAACAACTTGACATATGTTATTAGTTTTATTAATGGTTAGGTAATTCACTATTTAAGTTTAACTACTTGATATTGTAAATTTTGACTTAGACATGCTACTTATATTATATAAACTTCTTTTCATTTACATTTTAATATATTATTATTTAATATTGTTAATTTAAATTTTATGATTTGTTTTACCCTTCATTTTCTGTTAGTATATGTTTTACACATTACTTCTCATCTATCTTATATAATAAAATAACCCGCAAACCGATACTTGGCCTAATTTTGTGCGGTCACCTTATCAATGTTTCAATGTCGTCTATTCGTTAACCTAAATCACGTACTCTAACATTTAATTTCATAAACCCGATTTTTTTCTAGGATTGATATTAACTTTGGCATTCGAGTATCTTTAAGGATATTGTCCCGAAATTCTCTTTCCCGATTGTTGTTGTAGGATTTGAATTTTTGCTTGACTTCCATTCATATTGTGAAAACTACAGTCTTACAACATCACATAACAATTAAGACAATTCTCAACATAGTGAATCATCATACATTTTTTTGACACACAATTATCATCTAACCCGTGCAGGGCACGGGTATTAAAACTAGTATACTACTAAAGTAGAGTTCACCTAAGTTGACGTGGCGCTCCCTGGTACGAAAATTTAAAATCGAAGATCTCTCATTAAAGTTAAAAATACCTGAACTTTTTGAATTACTAATCCACTAAAATTATTTTTTTAAAAAAATTATAACAAATTGAAATTGAAATTGCAGTGACTTCGTAGCAAATCGTAACAAGTTTCAAGCATTTTCTTTTTTAAAATAATCCAAAATTTTTCTTTTTGAATTATTAATCCATTAAAATTAATTTTTTAAATCATAACAAATTGAATTGCAGCGACTTCCGTAACAAATCATATCAATTTTCAAACATTTTCTTTTTAAAATAATCCAATTTCTTTTTTTTGAAAAATCACTAATCCATTAAAATTTTTTTTTTTTCAAAAATTACGGGTACCGTAATTGTGACGGTTACGGGTACCGTAACCGTAATGATTTTCTTCACTTTGATCACATGTTCCATAAATGTTGTGCCTTTATGAAATCTTGACCCGTGCGTTTACGACTTCCAAAAACTAATCCTCAACCAACCTTGCATGACCGAGTACCCGTATGAATTTAACTTACATGCATTGGATCCAACACATAATTTTGGGGCGATAATAAGAGTATAGCTGGCCAAATTTATACTTATATATTAAACCCGTTATCTGTTTATTATCGATGTGGGAACATTTCATTCTCCACGTGCCCCTTCAAGTACAATCGTGCTTCGTAAACCCTTGACGACATGCCTTAAAGCCGACAATAAACCACTATCCGAGAGATTGAAAAGCTAACGTGACATTGATTTCATTTTAACCTTAATTTATATTAGGTCCGTTATGCTCTGTTAATCCTACTATAGACATAGAAACATTTCGTTCTCCGCACTACAAAATGAAATTTGTTACATTTGAGGGTGGTTTCACAATTTTTGTAAAAAAAAAATGCATTTAAAAAGGGTAGGAAATGGGTAAAAAAAAATGTATTGGACGCGATACCACTATTTCAAGAGAAACTAAAATTGAAAACACTCTCCCCTGTTAACATTCAACGCGCCAGACGCGCCCCCCTTTTCCGACCTAGATGAAAGTATACGAGCGAAATCCCTAAATCACCTCTTCTTCCGACAAGTCTCCCTTCGTCTCCAAATCCAAAGCAAACACAATGAACATCCTCCTCAAAGTAGGAAGCAAGATGATCGAAGCTTTGACAGGATCCTGCTGGCCCCTCTCTCCCTCGACAACTCAGAAAAGCAAAATAATCGCAAAAGCGGCTCGAGGCGAGAAGAAATCCATGAAGAAATCAGAAGAGGGGTTTGGCTTCTAAATCGGGTGAGACAAGGCTGGAAAAGAAGAAGAAAGGAAAGGGATAAAGGTGTGTTGATCTGGGGAAGATCTTGGTTTCAAAAGAGTTGTCCGATTCTTGTTGCAAGGATGCGAAGGTCTCCAAATCGAGTTGATATTGTATGGCGTAAAAGATCTCCTTGTTGGGATCTTAGCTCTGAACTTCTTGAGTCTGCGCACCACACAATGAACCCTAAAACCCGAACGAAATCTCATGAACTTGATTTGGCAGTAACTTGTGATGACGAAATGATTCTGGCTCCGACAAGCCCTGGGAGAATGAAGAGCTCTGCGATGCCCAAGGCTACACAGTCAGAAAATCTCCTGAACTCCGGCGGTAACAGGTGCGCCTTATCCTTCTATCTGTCTCTCTTTTTTGTCCTGCGGATTGCTTCCCTGTTTGTCTTGATTTTCCCTGCTGTTGTGTTCTGGATTGATATTGAACTTGACTCTAGGCATAAAGCCCTGCTAGAAGAATATCTTCACTCTAACCTGAACAAATCTCAAGTTTTCTGGAATGAAAGTGGCGTTTGCTTAAGCAAACACTGCTATAAAATGAACCCAGCTCCCACACCAAAAACCCAAACTAAACACATATACATTGCTAAGGTAATTTCTGATTTAAGTATGAACGAAAAAATCAAATCATTCAAAGAGAAAGTATGTGAGATCCCTAAGAATCTGTACCAAGAGAAACCAGAGGAGAACAGCCCTGCTAAGAAAGATGATCCAGCTGAAGCCAAGAATGAGAACCCTGCTGCAGCTAACCCAGGAGAAGATAATGCAGAGAACAAGCCAAGGAAGTCCAAATCTAAGAAGGGCAAGAAAATCCTGGAAGATGAGGTAAACCTCGATGAATACCTTAAATTGCTGTCAAAAGTGAAATCTGATTTTACTAAAATCAGAGAGTCCTCACTGATGGGCAGAATCTTTGGCAACCCAATTGAATTTAGCAAAGTAAGAACTAAACTTCTGTCTGAATGGAGAAATATTAAGGGTGAAGTCCAACTCATTCCGAAACTCAATCATTGGTTTGAAATCAATTTCTCTAACCCCTATGACAAAACCATGATTTGGGAGAAGAGACCTTTTCACATTTTGGTCACATTCTCATTCTCCGTCCCTGGAAGCCTAACTTTAATGTGTTCACTGAGAATGTTTCGGCTGTTGATGTGTGGGTTAGGATCCCTATGATCCCTCCTGAATATATCAATAAGGAAGCCATTAGAACCATCATCGAGGCAAATAAGATTGGAAAATTCATCCGCCTTGACCCCTTTTCTGAAAAGGGCATGGGAGTGAATTATGCTCGTATTTGCATCAACTATGATCTTGAGTTGAATTTCCAGAAAGAGAAGGAAGTTCCCATTCCGGATGAAGATGGAGTGACTAAAATGTTTAAAATCTGGTTTGAAGACTTCTCCAAAGGCTGCGGTTTTTGTGCTAAGAAGGACCATGGCTTTGAGCAATATCCCATGAGAATGATAAGTGCTAAGAAAACAAGCTATTCTTTCAGGAATGGAAAAAAATGGGAATCTGGTGCAAACAAAAAGGGGAAAGAAGATGAGAAAGATGCTGACTGAACGCCTGTGATGAATCACAAGAAGAAAAAAAGAACTCCAGTGTTTGTAAGTGGAGTCAAGCCCTACCTCTCGGGGTCCACTGGTATCACAGTTGCCTTCAATGATATCTCTTCCCAGAGTTCGAAAAGTAGCTCTTTGGGCCCTTGTGAAAGCAAGGAGCCAAAGGCTAATCCAAGCTCCAATGAGGAAATTATTGAGGGGCAACCCCCTAAGGATGACAGCAATGAGATCTTTGGCAACGTCCTAGTGCAACCCACCTTCCTGGAGCAAGAAAAGGACATTCCCCAACCTGAGGATGAGTTGTTTGCTATGAATATGATCAATGATCATGAGACTGGAATGAATCTGAGTGTAACTGAAAATGGTGTTGTCTTGGCCAACCTGCTGCATAAAACCCCAGCACCGATTGATGAAGAAATGCTGATCTTTGAAGGCTTCTTCCACTCCTTCCACACTAACAACACAATGCATAGGCAGCTGGAGGAGCTGGAGGTCAAAACTGAGGGGTCTAAGTCTACTTCAAGCAAGAGGAAGGTGAAGGAAGGCACTAGTGACACTGCCACCTCAACTCTGAAGGGGGTGAAGAAAGCCAGAACCTGAATTCCCTAATATATTTTAGAATGATAAATAAATGATGTCTTTTGAATAGGGTATGTGAGCCTCCCTTGAAAAAATTGGCCTTACTGTTTATGCTTAGAATAAAGGTGCGTGTGAATAGGCTTCTATGCCTTGAACTTTCTTCCGGAAAGTCTATCCCTGTTGAAACCCTTCATATGCCCCTTTGGAATAGATGTGATACTTGTTTCTATTCCTGCACTCATGTTGTTTTTCTCTATTTAATTGTCTTCTGGTCTATGAACTGGCTGTACCGATACTCCTTGTCTTTTTTCTGTCGGTTTGCTTGCTGCTGTTGTGCCTTGTCTTTGCTGTGCAGGCCCTCGTCGAACAAACTCCACTGGAGTCTCTTGATGATGCGAGGCCTCTACCCTTGTGAACGACCACACCTCTGGAACGCAATGACCCTCTATCCCACAGCTCTTTCACTGCGGGATTACAAGCAACTTAACGTGAGTGATGAACTCGGAGAAGAATATGAAAACTATAGAAAATTTGTTTTATGTTATGCTCTATACCCCATAAATTGTAAGGATTCGGAGAACTCTATAATTCTTGAAACTGTTGTAAATTATATGGACTCCTGGTGTCTCCTTTGCTTGGAATTTGTTTGCCAAATTGATTCATGCCCTTTAATAGGAAGAAACCGGAACGAGGATAGCCCCTGCATACAACGTAAACCCAAAAGGTTGGACCGAAAATGTAATGTCATGGAAATTGTTTTCATAACTGACGAACTGAATTTTACGCACCAAAGACGCGTTTTTAATAAAATGACTATTTTCACCAAATTTACTAAACGAAAGGGGAAGATAAACATACACCCAACCTGCAGGAGGACTAAAAGTACTAAATAGGTGCATTACAGTCCAAAAACGAAAATAACAATTGATCAGCTCAGAAGGAACCATGGGCTTTCCACCCAAAATCCTAAACGGTGTTAATGAAAGTTGCTTTTGGAATTGCAGAGGTATGAGGAAGAAGAATTTTTAGACCGACCTCAATATAACCTGCAAGAATGACAAAATTCAGATGATCATGTTGGCAGAATTAAAAACGAGTATGGAACCCGATGAAAAATGTTGGAGAGGTGCAGGATTCGATAACATCTGTTTTGTCCCGGCTGACGGACTTTCAGGAGGTCTATGCCTCTTATGGAAAAGCTATCAAATGACTAACGAGAAAATTGAGATTATCACAAAGGAAAAAAGATTTATAACAATTAATCACAAGAATCTCACTTCAAAATGTAGCATAAACATTACGTTTCTCTATGCACCCCCAACTGAGCATCAGAAAGGAGAATTCTGGTCAAGAATGAAAGATCATATTAATGGAAGCAACTTTCCCTCCCTGATGATGGGTGATTTCAATGATCTGCTGCAACTTTCTGATAAGAAAGGAGGAGCGGACATCAATCTTAACAAAACCAGGAGACTCTATGAATTTACCCAACAGTGTAATATGATTGATCTAACTACAAAAGGAAATGACTTTACTTGGAGGAAACGCAGAGACGGTGATAATAATACCTTTGAAAAACTCGACAGGGCATTAGCACAGCAAGAAGTTATTCAAGCATACCCGAATATTTTTACTTTGAACCATGCATTTACCACCTCTGACCACTGCAGGATCTCAGTCAATCTACAGAACACCAACCAACTAACTAGGAATAAACCGTTTAGGTTTGAATTAATGTGGACACAAAGGAAAGAGTGTGAGAATCTCATTAAACAAACGTGGAGAACCCAATTCTATGGATCACGTATGTTTAATGTTGTCAAGAAACTGTACCTTCTTAAGAATAAACTTAAATCATGGAGCAAAGTCCACTTTGGAAATATCAATAGACAAGTTAGTGAGGTTGAAAACACAATCGAGAAGCTGCAAGGAGAAATTATTTCTTCTTACTCCGTACATAAAGAAAATAAGCAAAATAGATTATACAGAAAAAGAGAATGTCTTATTGACTACCAACATAAATACTGGACTCAACGGGCTAAATCCAACTACCTCAGTCTTGGGGATAGAAACTCCAAATTTCACCACAGGCGAGCAACAGGGAGAAGAAACCATAAAAATATAGCAGTCATTGTCAATAATGACGGGAGGGTGCTGACCTCGGAAGTAGAAATTGAGGAAGAGTTCTGCACGGAATATGAAGCTAGATTCAAGGCCTCACACATTGACACAACGGAACTTCATAAACAACTAGAAATTATGCAGAAAGAAATCACAGAAGAGGACAACTTGATGTTAACTAGGCCATTCACAAATGAAGATATTAAAAATGCAACCTTTGAGATCGGGGGTGATAAATCCCCGGGACCAGATGGCTTCCCAGCTGGTTTCTTTCACAAATACTGGCATATCGTAGGCCCCTCAGTTATTTGCGCGGTAAAAAGTTTCTATAGATCCGAAAAAATTCTTAAACAAATTAATCACACTTTCATTGCACTAATCCCGAAAATTGATAACCCATCGTCAACGACTCACTATAGGCCTATCAGCCTTTGCTCAACAGTTTACAAGGTTATTGCAAAAATCTTAACGAATAAATTAAAGAATCTCCTCCCAAAACTAATCCACCCCTTACAAGGAGCCTTTACCCTAAATAGATCAATCCATGATAACATACTGATAGCACATGAAATATTCCATGGTTTCAAAACAAAGAAAGGTAAAGAAGGCTATGTTGCAATTAAGCTTGACATGGAAAAAGCGTATGACAGGGTTGAATGGCCTTGCATCCTTGCTATTCTTGAAAAACTTGGCTTTACGGGAAAATTTATTGGATGGATTAACGAGTGCATATCTACAGCCTCCTACTCCATCCTAATCAATGACAACCCAACGAAGATCATCCATCCTACTAGAGGGTTGAGACAAGGGGACCCCCTATCCCCACTCCTTTTTAACCTTGTTGCAGAAGTTCTGGCTAAAAATCTTCAAAAATTAAGCAATGAAAATAATAAAAGTATTGGATTCCCAATTACTAGAACTGGAACTATCATTCCCTTCGTGGCATTCGCCGATGACATCATTATCTTTGCAAAAGGAACTAACCCAGCTTGTAACAAAGTTCTAGAGGTTTTATCCAACTATTGCCAAGTCTCAGGCCAAAAAGTAAACTATCATAAATCGGCTTTCCAAGTCTCAAGAAACTTAGACAACCAAACAAAGAGAATGATACAACAAAATATAGGCATATCGCCAAGTACAAACTTAGAAACGTACCTTGGCTGCCCGATAATTAACGGTAGAGTGAATAAATCTGTCTTCAAAGATGTTATTGAGAACGCTAGGAAGCAACTTACTAAATGGAAAGCTTCTTCCCTTTCTCAGGAAGGACGTGTAGTCCTCATTAAGGCCAATCTTAATGCTAAACCTTACTATCTAATGCAAAGTTTCATGCTCCCATCTTCCATACATACAGAACTAGACCAAATTAGTAGACAATTCTATTGGAATAAAGGCCCAAATTATCACCCACTCATTAGCTGGGACAAGATCTGCAAACCGAAGGAAAAAGGAGGAGTTGGAATTAGGAAAGCTGAGGATATGAATAAAGCTTTACAAATGAAACTACTATGGAAAATTATGGCAGAACCGGATAATATCTGGGTCAAGGTGGTTGAGGAAAAATACTTAAAAGGAAACCGGCTTTGGAACTACAAAACTGGTAAAAATACGTCTTGGCAGTGGAAGAGACTAATGAACTTAAGGCAAGATTTTGACCAAGGAATTAGATGGAATGTTGGGGATGGGAAAACTATCAGAGTTTGGAAGGATCGATGGATTGACGACTGCCCCCTAGAACAATATGCAATCGACAAGGAACTAATCTCTAATAATGACGAAACTGTTTGTTCCCTCATCACAAACAAGAAATGGGACCAAGAGAAGCTAAAACTTTTAGAAAGTCAACTCACCACCCCTAACATGATCAATCGGATTAAAAACCATCCAATCCCGATTTGTGATATTCGGGATAGACTCTACTGGGCTCCGAGTGCAGATGGCTGGTTCCATACAAAAGATGCCTTCACTCTTCTTCATAAGAATATCTGCTCCCCCAAATTAACAACTCATGGATCTGGGATATCGTTATCATGCCAAAAATAAAAAACTTCATTTGGAAACTGTCTATAAATGGACTCCCAACGAAAAAAAACCTGAAAAAACAAAAAGTACCAGTTCCAATGAGCTGTGTACTTTGTCAGCACCCTTTCGAGAGTGCTTGCCATATCTTCCTCAAATGTCCATTCACTTTGGACAACATTACCGACCTTAAAACTCGAGAATGCATACAAAATTTGGACACGACAAGTAAAGATCTAAGGGAGGCAATCTCCATTATCAGATCCAACCTTGATGACTCAGCTATTATCTCTCTGTTTGTCACCTGGTGGAATATTTGGTTTGTGAGAAACAAGAACATCTTTAACAATAGCAAAATAACAAATGTCTCACACATCGTTCAATCCCATATTAGGGATTGGAAAAGTGAGAAGAAGAAGGAAGATGTTACAAAAGTAGCCAAAAACGGTAGAAAACAAAAGAAAATTAAGTGGCTGCCCCCTAAATTTGGAACAATTAAACTTAACTTTGACGGGTCAAAAAGATCTAATGGACAGAGCTCATTTGGATACATTCTAAGAGACCATAAGGCCTCAGTAGTCGGCTTTGAATTCGGTCAGTGTGGCCACATTTCTGCCCCCAGACTGAAGCTTACGCTTTGAAAATGGGTCTTATCAAAGCAAAACAACTGGGAATTAGAAACATTGAAATTGAAGGAGATAACCTCATGATTATTAACTCAGTCAAAACCATTTGGAAACCACCATGGGAAATGGATATTTGTATTACAGACATTTCTCTCCTAATCGCAGATTTTCATCAAGTTCAAATCAACCACATCTACAGAGAGATTAATGGTGCGGCCGACAAGCTGGCTAACCTCGGCCATGACAATCCTGCTGCTGTCGCTTCTCGTCAAGATATCTCCGCTTGGTACCCTTGTATTCCGGCATCCATTGATGCTATCATCCGCAAGGATGCCTTAGGCTGGTCAACCAATAGGTGTTGACTTGCCTAAATTACTTACCTCATTACTCAAAAAAAAAAAAAAAAAATGAATTGGACGCTCCAGCAGCAAGACGAAGTAAGTCACTTTACTAATCAACAAAACTCAAAACCCTTCTCTCAAAACCTCCCAGGCGCGCTCTTCCGTCGTTACCTCGTCTTCGCATCGAATATTCGCCGGCGATGATGTTCGGAGCTTCGTCGCCTTTTGGAACGCCGTCATCGACGCCTGCGTTCGGAACTCCGGCATCGACTCCAGCGTTCGGAACTCCGGCATCGACTCCAGCGTTCGGCACACCGTCGTCTACTCCGGCCTTCGGAGCGACACCGTCCTCTGCGTCTCTCTTCGGGGCACCTACTTCGTCTAATTCGTTGTTCGGAACGCCGTCGAATACTCCTGCATTCGGAACGCCGGCGGCCGCTTCTACTCCCGCTTTTGGTACTCCTTCGACTCCAGCATTTGGTACCGGATCTTCTCTCTTCTCCACCCCATTCTCTCAGCCGCAGCAGCAATCGTCGCTATTTCAGCAGCCAAATACCAGTGGGTTTGGATTCCAGACTCCGGCTCCGTCGTTCTCAACTCCACAGCCGCAAATCACTTCGTTTCCCAATGCTCAGTTGACCACTCAGATGGCCCCAGTGGCTCCTTTGCCTTTCTCTCTCGCAGAACGCGATATTCAGGTTCACGCTTCTCAACATTTGAACCCTAGAATTGTAAATGTCTTCTTATGTATGATTTCTGAACTTTGTTCATTGCATATGCGTTAATGTTGTCAGGCGATTGTTGATGCGTATAAGGACGAGCCTGGAAACCCCAAGTATGCTTTTAAGGTAGTTTCTGCGATGATTTTCACCCCTGAAATCACTTGAGATTATGCTTCGTACTTAGAAACTTCAATTTTACGAATTTCCTTGTAGTTTACTAGAGCGGCATTCTAATTGTAGATTTGAAATTATCGTTTAGTAATCATCCTACTTGAATTGCACTGGAATGTTGCTAACTCTGTCATTGCTGGTTCAAAAAATTTAGACAGAGAATGCCAATACGTTTGCTATGATGCATACATTTCACTGTGCATTGTACTGAAAGTGTTTTTTTTTTGTTGCAGCATTTGTTGTTTAGTGTGACAGAACCACAATATCGTGCAAAGCCAGCTGGTGTCTCGGATGTGAGTTACTTTCTGCGTTCCCTTTATCTGCTCTCTTCCTTGTAAGTTGGAGTTTGCCGCTCGGCCCACACCATCATATGTTATATTTAAATTTTCCTGCTGAGCTTTTTATTAGTTTGTGGTTGCTAGATTATGTGGGCAGAGGCTTTAGGTAAGCTTGAGGGAATGGACAGTTCTAATCGTGAGAAGTTATGGCCACAACTTGTCCAGGGCTTCAAGGATCTTTCACAACGGCTAAAGGTAACTGTTTTAGCCAGAAACTGAGAAACTGTGATGCATTGTCCTGTGGCGTTCCTCTAAAACATGTACACTTTTTTCTGTTACAGAAGATTTGTACAAGGGGGATTGTATTATCTAACAGTAACAACATTGGGTGCATCTGAACATTCTGATGCAAAGCTTACAAGCTAATGTGTTTATCGGTCACAACAAAATTATTTATACCTTTGTCATTGCCCAATTTTTTAGGAAGTTGGTTATCCACTCTCTAGTTTAAACAGCTGCAGTTCAAATAGTCTCCCTGCGGGTAGATCCAACGCCAAGAAGTGGTTAAGCGGTGTTTTTTCAGGATGGATTATCTTTAACTGAACTTAGAAACGTTTGCTTCATTCTGCTGAATTGAGATTCTTGCTCCAGTCTCTGTGTAAAATATAGTCAGTGGCCTCATTCTCTCATCTCTTTGATCTTTTTACTAACATAAAAAAATGCTTTAAAATCAGGTCTCATCTCTTTCCAAGATTTTGATAATCACATATGCTTTTTAACTCTGTTGCTAACATAATTATAGTATCAATGAATCACTATCAAATCCGATGTGTTTTATGTTACTAGATATGCATGCCCTCACACTTATTTGATCATTCTTTTCTCATTTAAACCAACCACTTAGCTTTTCTATACATCTCCCTGCTGATCCTTGGAGCTGCAGCTGTCAAAGGAGAAGCATTTAGCAGTTGTAGTTTTGCTAGTTCATTGCTCAAAGACACTACTTTGCATCACTGATATAGGCCTGGAATTTATCTTGATCTGATATTTTTTGTGTTTAACTGTTTTGGTCTCATAGTCTTCTTAAGCCCTTTCATTCTCCTACGCTAATATAGGAAGACGTACTTGGCCTGTGTTAGAGGGCCTCAAAATGAGGCCAAGTGCCAAACTTTGCATTCTCCCTTATGTTGTGCAACCTGTTGCCACTAATTTACGTGTTAATGACTTGTGATGTATAACATGATTTTTTCTCATGTATATTTAATCCACAGCTTCAAGATGATGTAATCATTTCGGACAGTGAGAGACTAAGGATGACTCAGAGTAATGTCAAGATGGTATCAATTTCCCCTCGCTCTATCTGCTTCTAAGCTCAGATTAGAAGGGCCTATGCTATGCGGTGTGTGCATTTCCTTTGTTTTAATTAGAAATCTTACTTTGGCGCCAGCTTCAAAGCCACTTTCAGGCTGACACTTTACCTCGGATTGAAAGAATAAGGCAGAAGGAGCAGGGTCTTCAAAGGCGCTTGTTGAGGGTATGGTTCAGTAATTTTAGTCTTTAGTATTTCTTCTGCTCTTGGGGTGCTATTTTTTTTTTCTTTAGCAATCAAAGTGCTGTAACTTGAAACTCTATTTACTACTTGAGCCATGACAGATGATATATTAGTAAGGAATTGCTTGTCAGGTTAGGTTTTGGGGGGCTAATTAATGAGCATCAACCTTTTTTTAATATGTATGTGGTGCTTATGGAAAACACAACAGGTGATGAGAATAGTTGAGGCACTGGAAGGAAAAGGCTGCAGGTTGCCCCTCACAAAGGGTGAGGTTGAGGTAGCTCAGAAGCTGGCTGCTGTAACTCAGCAGGTTTATTCGCTTGCTTCTTTCGGTCCTTTTGGTTTCCGGTTACATGAATGTGTTGTCTTTTTTGAGTAATTATACCTTTACTCTGACAAATTGTACATCTACCAGCTGAAAGGATCCGGAGCAGAACTGTCAAGGAGAGTTCAAAACCTACTCAATATATCACGCATGCAATCAAATGGCAATGGTGTTAGCTTGTCGTTTTGTCTCCCGGGCTCAACTAAAATACAAGAGCGAAGTCTTGCAGACATGCAGGAGGTGAGGGTTGAGGTTTCCTCTGCATATTTGCAATTTTGCCTTGCTAGCCTTTTGAATTATGTTGTGTTAATGCTTTCTGCTGGTATTTTTTTACCCTGCAGGTATTACAACATCAAACAGGGGCCATTGCAAAGCTCGGAAATGTTTTGAAACGAGATATTAGAGATATGGAGATCATAATGGCCGAGGACACCGAAATGATTGATGAACGTGTGGATTAAGGAAGCTCTTCACTTAAGTTAAATGGCATTCGTCACCGTTTTTTGAAATTTCTTGTAGGAAAATTCCTTTCAACTTCAATAGGAGAGGTATTAAACAAGTGAATTGTTGAACCTTTTCCTATAAGCAAATACAAAGCTGACTCAAACCCCATTCTCAAGTCTGTTGATGTGTAACATGGATTCATGTGTCTACTACAATGGTATTATGTGATTCCTATTCACCAAAACCTGTCCTGTTAGCTTCATAAATATAAGGTTCTACAAAATTTTCTCAAAAAGATTATAACAACAGTACATGTGGAGGATTTACTAAGATCTGTTTCTCTTAGTCCTAGAATGTCAAAGAAGTACCCCAAGTGCTGCTATAGTCTTCTGCCATGATTAATACCACGAGTGATGTCCAACCTGTAAACGGTCGTGTTCCCTTACCTTTGCCTGCCTTCTGATCATACTGCTCCCACAGATACCCGCTGCTCTGATAGTTGCCGACGATGTTTCTGTGACAAAGTGGTGTGCTTCAGACTTACTGTTCAATAATGGATGTGCTAAAATTGCCCCAAATAATACTGACTAATAGTAAGTACCTTATAAGGTTCTTTCTCAGTTTATCATAAATGGATCCGGCTTTCTGTTTATATGGACCATCAACTGTAGAATGCCAAATGGGTAATGTAGGTAAGAAAATTACATGCAGTTTATATACAGATGGATGTATGTGTACCTTTAGAATAATGATCAAGTGCAGAGAGGATCATGTAATTCATGTTAATCCATATGGGGCCTCTCCAGTATGGCGGGTCGTGCTCTGTGTTGCGTTTCATGTATATTGAACTGCACCATTTCAAAAATGAAACTGTCAAACCAGAAACTCTCTAACAAGTTGAAAACCCGTGATAAGAATCAAGTCACATCATTAGCATGAAGATAATAATTTGTAATCGTAGCGAGGATGGATGAGTTATAATACAAGTACCCAAACTCACCTTGTTTTAGCAAGGGAGCGAATCCCAAATTCTGTCCACAGGATGCTCTTGTTTGAAATAAGGTCAAGCTGTTTCTCCAAGATCCATGAATCCTGCAATAATCAGCTCATAGACACCAGGGTTAATCAATTTCAACATCTTGTATTCATTTCCTAGTTGCTTTTGGGCATGAAAATTATTGAAACTAGGATTTCAATGTAGTCATCTTTTGCTTTAATGACTTACAGCAGGAATGATTCTTCCCATAAACGGGAAAAGGCTCACATAACCAACTTGAGGAACCAGCTGCAGCTTGGGCTTCTCTAGAACTTCTCGCACAAACTCCTTAGTTGCATAATTCCCATTCATCTTTACTTGCCAGTGCAAGCGAACCTGGATGTAGCATCAAATACTCAATAATAGTTACCTAAATGTCGCGTCAACACATCCCTTCAGGTATTACAACATCCTCAACTTTGTAAGGAGTACACAGAAGATGTGTACCTTCTCTGTGTGATTCCCAAAATCGAAGTATGCTCCATATTTTTCATCGAAATGCATCTGGGAGAGAACGGTATATCAGAGAATATGCCACAGGTACAAACAAGAAATATACTGCTATTGCAGTCAAAAGTTTTTAACGGGAGAAATGCAAAGAGGGAAATACTGAGAAAGAAAGAATGAAAGAAGACCAACCCTATTGAGAGTCTCAAAATCAGCTAGCAGTTTGGCAGTAAAACCATATTCCTGCATAGTTCATACATTATGCTTCATTAACCAACACATTGACTAATCTTTACTTTGCACCTTATTTCACCTTTAATAGTTCTTTGTTGTCAGGCAAAACCCCGCCTATGCTATGCATACAGTCAGCTGCAAGAAGCATCCAACATCTAAGATCCAAGTGACGCTCATCTTCATTAGGATGTGAAGCACGCGGATAGTCATCCAATCCGGAGGAAAGTGTCTACAGAGACCGAAAACGAAATCAATTTGTAACGGCCAGGAAAGTCCCTCAACTTGAACTATCAAGTCTCTAGGAGGTATATCAAACTAACACAACTTTAGTAATCAATGTAACAGTCCTGGACCATTTGAGAGAACAACTGAGAGTCAGATATATTCCTATAACTTCTATATTAAGGTTACATCAGCCAAGAAAATCATCATGCTCCTTTCTAACCACAATCTCTCTTCCAAATGGATCACTTTTACGTTAATCTGTTTACTGATTATAGAGGATAATCTGTTTTATGCTGTTACTGGTAGAGCTTGTAGGACTTTCAGCTGAGCAGTATAAGCATGCATACATATATGTAATGCAAATTGTACAAATATTTATTTAAACATGTTTGAAATAGAAAATTTAAAGTTGAAATCATGCAAAGTGTCTCAGATGTTCCACCTTTGGATTTAGTTCACGAATTGTTGTGTCATCTCTTCCATGCCAATAGTAGCTGCCAGGATCTTTTCCTATGAACAAAGGTGGGTAAATAACAATCGAACACGGCACATCAGTAGACAGAAACAACAATTATGCAGACCAAGTAAATGCATTTCAGCATCTTTGATAATCTGCTACATTTATTCAAGAACAGATTTTGTTCATATCTCTTTCAAAGTGATTATTTTAAAAAAGCAGCATTAACCCGTTGAATCCAAAACTTCTGCAGTGTTTACTTACTATATTAACTGACATGCATAAGAACAGGATGCTTTTGCCAAACAACAAGAGAAACAATTGCATTATATTTTTTCTTATCTTTTTTTGGGTAATCAGAAGAAGTAATTCAACAGAGATAGCTGTTTACAAGTTGAAGTCAGATTACAATGAAGTAAGAAAGCTCCTTCAGAAGGTGTAATATTATATCATGCTCAAAAGGCTTCATCAGTGCAGATGCTAGACTTGTTTATACTCGTGGATAATATGTACTTGACTACTTAAGAATGCAAAATAGCTTAGAAAAAAAGAAGCATATAAGGGATCATAATTACACGCCCTAACACTTTTTAGAGGAGTGTAAAAAACACATCACTCCTTTGTGCTGGGGGTAGGGGCAAATTGTTAAGGCAATACTCCTCTCAGCAGCATGATCTTCACCTCAAAGGTTACATCTTGTATGAAAATGTATGAAAGTAGGCATATAATGTGTGTTATATATGTGAAACTTTACCAACTTAAGGGCCTAAATATACACTTATAGACTATAAAGAATGATACTGTAAGTTAATAGAAATTTCACTTATAAAAGTCCTACACAACTTTTTATCCAAAAAGAAGAAAAAAGAAGAGGTCCTACACCTGATTGTGAAGTATTGAACCATTTGAACCATGCATCAAGACGGACAGAAGCACGTTGCAGGAAGGCAGCAATCTCAGTTTTCTCTCTGGCTGTGAACTTGTCACTCTTTAGGCCAGACAGTATATCTGAATGACAAAATTTGGCGCTCTATTAAACATTTGTCACATGAACCTTTTGCACTAGAGAAGTTTCAATTGAAATGATCAAAGAGAATGACATCACATTGATGCATTGAATAACCAAACATTAAATTATACCACCAAACATAAAGACTACTACACTAATTTCCATTTTCAACGACAATGAAGATGCATTAAAAACTCGCTAGTCGCAATATATATCCGATAAAATTGATGTCTCGTTGATTTACTGATGTATAGTGTGAAAAGTGTGTACGCTATCAATAAAACAAGAGGAAAATGGGCAGGATTTTATTCTGACAAAAGAACAATTAGGATATAAATATAAATAGCAAAACAAATATTCTGACAGGTATTATGTAATCCAAAACTTAAGAATGACCCCCAAAGAGAAAAACTATTACCATGTAAAACAAGAAATAGGGTAGGTGGATTTCCATTTGTTGGATACTGGAGGACAAACTCCTCAGGGACTTTACTGGAGATTTGAGATATCTTAGTAAGTAGAGGTCCAAATGGGGTAAAACGCTAAGTAAAGAAGCAGACGGCAATATAACCTCAAAGCTTCAGCACCCAATATTTGCTCACGAGGAATCCATCCATCAATGTTCATCAGATCTAACCAGTGTCCAAGGATGTCCAAACAGATATGAATATCCCAACGCCTATTTTTTTCCAATAAAACCATGTCAGAATGATACTATTATAAGAAAAATCAACAGAGTTACAAGAAAATGACATCAGAGCAAACTCAAAAAAAACATGTGGGTTGAAGCTAACCATACGAGAAGCTGATGAAAACCTTCATCCCACAGAAAGCCTCTTGGGAAATAGGATCGGCTAGGAACTGCTGTGTAAAGCTCAGCAGGCCAGTAGGAGATATAATTTTGACCTTTTATCTGCAAGCAAGACAAGTCCTTATGAAAGAAAGCGCCAATAACAGAAGGCGGATAAAGGGGTTGGTTACTTCCACTTAAGTTCCTACACCAGTTTCCTATGCTGTTAAGTTCCAGACTCATGATGCCAATTTTATTGTTCTGACAATAAAGCCTTTTTTTCTCTAATGAAGCTCAATAAACATAATATATTTGTAATTACTCCTCCTACTCACAGAATAAATGTTGAGATTCACAAATTCTACTAACAAGGCAAGAACTAGTATTGAAACTTCTGATAATCTTTAAAATTGTATGGTAAACCTACATTTGATCCAGGAAGAGAAATCTTTGACTGGCCGTAAAAATAGCCAATACCACCTAGCAAATTTGCAAATGCAGCCTTACCAACCAGCATATCTTTAGAGTCAACCTGGGAATACAATTAAAAAACATCAGCAACTAGTTAAAGAAGAAGAAATTTATAGATTAGACCATTAGTACATAAATCCTGAAATCTCAATCATGCCTTCTCTCATTTATTTGAACTAATGCCTAGTAAAGTAGTAGGTTCACTAGGATTTTTCACTGATATCAGCAGACTGTAAAGATTATTTTACACAGTATTTCAAAGATGAAAGACGGAAAAAGAGCCACCAATGATTAAAGTTTAATAGTAACTCACTATTAATAGCAAGTCCAGAAGTTGCACTATGAGAAATCTCTAAATTGCACCAGTGAACATATATTTAACTGATTACCTTGCCAGATAGATTGAAACATCTTTCAAATTTGTCATCAAATTCATCATGCTTTTCTACAAGTCGATTAGTGAGAGATTGACCTGAATAATACAGTAAATCATAGTTACGCTTGTAATGACAAACAGCAATATACACCTTATAAGCTTGATCAGATTAGAAGAATAATGCAATTTCAAATTACAAAAAGCAAAATGGATGGATTCAAGATGAATACTGCAGGGACAAATGCTCATATACACATGGCCTACATTCACCTTTTCCAAAGCATAGATTCAATCTATAAGCGAGCAAAAATTCATGCAAACCAAGAGAATATAAGTTCATGTATGATGCACAAGAAAACATCAACATGTCACCATAGCAGAAGGAAGGAGAAAACCTGTGAGTCTGCTAACTCGTTCTTTGACTCCTGAGCTCTTCAAATTGGTTCCCGAGAAATAAGCTACATCTGCCTTTAAGGGAATCTTCCCTACAATCTGGACAGAAATGAGTTCAGTGGGGAGGCAAAAAGGTATGAAGTAATTAATATCAATCCCTCAGTCACATAAAAGACAAATGAAGTTCCAAACCAGTAACATGATCCATAAACACATACCTGAAAAACTAAGACGTTTGGAGAATTCATAGAGCTGTCAGGTAGCTCTAGATGACTATGCCTCCTTACCTGGATACATATGAAACAGCATGCTAAGCAACATGAAGTTCAAATTGAACAATATTTCATCATGTCATACAAACACAGATTAACAGCAAATGGCTGTTACCTAACGTTGCAGTTCCGAAAGCAGAACATAATATATTTTTATATATCAAAACCGATATCTTCCACAAAATTGAGCAGATTCGGAGAACAGGATGATGCAGGAAACGTTTTACTCCACTCATTGATGTTATAAATCAGAAGGCGAGTTTTTTGAAATATCAAATGTGACGAATATAGTTAGTACAACAGATGTGACCTTAGCTTAAAAATAAAATCTATCTAAGCGATCAGATCTCCTGATCAACAATTCCACTGACAAAATTGTAACAAAATTGCACTTAACAGTTCAAATGACCCACCATATTCGAACACGATCCTTCAATAATAGTAAAAACTGAAAACAAGGAAATGTCTGTATTGTAAACATCCGATGTGTTGAATACCGCACTCTTCCTTAGGATTGGAAAGTTGACAGGGTATAAAAGAGGAATTTTAACGCAGGAAAAGTTAAATTCCTGCAGAGAGGTTCTTTTTGCATTGTTTTTCAATTAATAAGATTGCTTCAGATCTGCAATTTGTTTTCTTCTTTTCAAAACCATACTAGAGATATGTTGAAACTAAGAGATAGAGCTTCAATATGCATCCTTTTCTGCAAAAAAATACAACTATTAATGAGCACGTGATAACCTACTTGATCAGCTAGAGTTGTCTGGAGTAGATCAGAAATATTGTGAAAATGTGGTGTCCTAAAGCCAGCATAGTGAACTTGTAGATTGTCCTGCATATTGTGAAGTTAAAAGAAATTACAGTTAGATGGGTGAATACAAACACCTAAGATGATCATAGGATTGTAATATAAACTGCAGTTGCTGAGTTGCAAAGAATAGATGTGTCCCATTGAAGATAACAAGATACATACAGCAAGGCCACAGTACAGCAGAATGAAAATGACAAGCTACTTAATAATAATCTAATAACTTGAATCGACATAACTAAATAATAGCTAAAAATTAAAAAAAGTTGCAAAACTATAGGATAATCCTGTAGTACAGATATACACAAATTCGGACAATGCTGCTCAGAGATACAACTTACCCAGTACCCACAACAAATACTATTGGGGAAAGAAAAAATTGGGAGGGGGGCGGCCTAAAGCAACATTGTTAACATTAATATACCTGTGACTCTAAATGCAACTGCCAGTCTCCAACATCAGTTCGTGATCCAAATGCAAGCAGAGAATTCTTGTGAATGTCCAAATAGTCAGCACTTGAGTGGATGACATTGCCTTCTTCATCACCCACGTAAAAGAAAAGGTGTGCATTCCCCCATAACCCAACATTTTCACTTAAGCTGTGAATCAATCATGGTAAAATTAACAACTGAAATTATCCATCAAACTCAAACAAAACACAGAAAGGGGAAATCGAATAATCTAAATCCATCAATTCCATTAAATAATTCCTCACAGCTAGAACTAGTGTAAGGAAAACTGGAATGCACTTGATATGTGCACTGGAAAGTATAGCGAATGAGCTGTTATAGATAACAAATGCCATGAAACTCTTGAAGATCATACAGTAACAGTTTAGATATTTACTTATTGCTTTTGACATCAACTCGTACAGCCCAGTCTCCTCCATATCCACTGTCCCTGTCCTTAGATTTTATAAAACTAGTCTCCAACATCAAATCATTGTCAACTATCTGCTGACGGCCATAATCCCTACCGTTATGATGAGTCCAACCATATGTCCTAAGTCCATCACTGTCTTGACAGACATGTCTGACAAAAAATTGTCCATCCTTGACAGCAATCCACATCAAACCAGCAACTAAAGATCGCGATGTCCTGCCAATAGAAATTTATAAGCAACTACAACTTATAGTAATTCACAAGAAGATGGAAAGAGGAAAAGAACATAAGGATAGGGCAACTATTCTTCACAGAGATCTGCAACCAAATTCACATTCCTTAGCCATCATCTCCTATATGAACTTGACACTTGTCTTTTTTTTGTGTTTTACAATGTCAACTGATGCTTCAACTTTGTTATCACAAGGGTCTAATTGGTACAAAAGGATCTCTTGTGTCTTACTTTCTTTCTCTTATGTATCCTTTTCTGCTATCATTTAAGCATTTATCAGATTAATCTCTCATTGACAAGTCATTTTATTACCGAACAATATTTACAAATATAATGAAAATATCTCCAAACAAATATTTGCTGTCTTCATATTCTCGTATCCCATTTCGAGGTATCAACATCGCAGCATAGCTGCATAGATAGCTTCATACAGAATTTACTTCTTTATTCTTACTAGAACGTCAATTATGCAATGAGATTCCCAGAAAACATAGATAGTCAGGTTTTTATCGGTTGCCAAGTATCATTCAGCTGCAGGCAAAAGAAAACAAGTTCATATAGGAGGAGATAGGATATTTAGACCAGTAATTTACGGAACTTTAAAGAATGATGAAGAAATTACGAACCTCGCGCGAATTCCGAGATACACCTGAGGCCTGTATGCACCCCAATACAAGCTCTCCTTATGCTCACCTTGAAACTAGAACAAGCAAAAACACAGCCCATTCAGTCGAGCGCTGATAGACTACGCGAACAAGATAGAAAGAGAGATCATAAGAGAAATGCCAGTTCCGGAGCGAACAAATTGAAATTACAACCTGAGGAAGATCCATTAGCTTCGGTGCCGGAAATGGAGTCACGACCCGAGGTATTCCATCACCATCAGTTGGATTCGTAAAGTACCTGTACGCGAACACCGACGAAATCGCGAATACGAAAATGGCAATTCCGACCAGAGTTTTGACTCCCGTAGAACCGAGAGCTCTGCTTTGCTCTCTTCGGGGTTTGGCAATACGCTTCCTTTTGTCATCGTGATCATCGTCGTCGCCATCGTTGGATGATTTAGGTCTAGTGCGAGTGTTCCTCCTGGTACTGCCAGCCATTTTGCGATCAAACAAGAGAGCTTCAAGGGAAGACTCGGAAAGACCCTGTAACTAACCACCCGAAAAATTAGCAAGAATGGTAAATCCACACCCCTTTCGGGTTTCTACTTTCTATAGTCCGCTCCATTTCTTTTCGCTGAACTCTCACTCCGACGGTCCGACTCATGGTCACATTTTTGGGCATCGGTTCCACCTTATATTCTTTGGCATATAAAAATCGGTTTAGTCGGTTAATGTTTATAAAAAAAAATTATGGTGGACATATTTATATATTTTATTTATAAAATTATTTATTTTTGTATTTTGGATGTAAAATCAAATTGGTTACTAATTTATTTTTATTTTTTTTGAGAGGTAAATTTAATTTTATTTATCTTTGATTGGATAACTATTTACGTAGAAGTTAAGCGAGCAAGTTGCACCGCTATCCCTTTTTGATTGGATAACTATTACTAAATTTACTTTTATTTTGGGTTTGGTTTCACGTACGGAGCTTATTAAACTCAATTTCGGTTTCGCATTCCGAAAATAGAATTAATTGGATTAAACCCAATTTCAGGGGGTTAAGTTTGGAAACAATGGAAATTAATTATGGATTTACACCCGAAATGCGAAATTAGGTAGGTGATTAAAGAAAAATATGGGTTTGTTTATGTTACACGTATAAGGATGACCTTGTTATATATGAGTTACTTAGGGCTGTGCAAAATCAGACCGTACCGGAATTTACAGTCCGGTCCGGTATACGGTCCAGGTTTTTTTGAAAATCCGGGTTACGGTCCGGTTCAGGTTTTGGACCGTATAAAATCGTAACCCGGGTTGAACCGTAAACTAGGAATTTTCGGTCTAGTTCGGTCTGATCCGGTCCATTCCGGTGAATTTTCGGTCCAGTCCGATCCGGGTCCGGTTTTGGACCGGAAAACTTCATCAAAATTGCACAATTTATGTTCAAATCGGTACAACCTGAAACCGGACCGTTACGGTCCGGTCCCAGTCCGGTCAACGGTCCAAGGTTTTATCAATTTACGGTCCATTGGTCCGGACCGTATGCACAACCCTACAGTTACTCAAGTTCAATCATTTGAGTATTCACGATGTACACTGCCTAAACAAACGCAATTAAAAATCTTTTTATATTAGTACTTTGTTATACTATGTGTTAATAATAAATGAAACAATTTGGTTTACTAAATTTTTTATAGTTTTGTGTATAGGAAATATACCCCTGAGAGAAGAGTGTGTAGAGTTTGAGAATAAATACAAAAGTTTGGTGTATATTTACTTAATCGAAACATTAAAAAGTCTAGTTACTACTGTAGTTTTTTAAAAGAGCCTAGTTACCAAAACTATAGTAGTAACTAGAATTTATTAATATGATTTTTAAAATTAAAAATTTAAATTATACTCTTATAGTTTAGTTGGTTGGAGTTATAGAAACAAAAATGGACGAACCTAGTCTACTTTTATATCATTGTTCATTTACTTTTAAATTCTAGTATAATTTGTCTTGGTTTTTCCTTCTTATTTTCTTATACTTTTTAAAATTTATTGTATATTATTTCATGAAATAAATTGGTTTACTATGTTTTTTCTAGTTTTATATTTAGTAAATGTACCCCTTGAGAGAAGAGAGTGTAGAGTTTGAGAATAAATACAAAAGATTGGGATATATTTACTTAATTGAAACATTAAAAAGTCTAGTTACTACTATAATTTTTTAAAAAGGTCTAGTTACCAAAATTGCCCTTATATCATTCAATTGACAGTTGACAGTTGACACCATAAACTAAAAGTATTAATCAATAATAATACTTGATCGTATTTTTTTCGTTTCATTTTTTCCCTCACACATAACCCCTTAAAATATATATTAGAGAAATGTTTATATTATATCATAAAATGAATACTTTCTGAAGCTAATTATTATGGCGATTCAACTATTATGATAATGTAGAGATAATTTGACATTCACATCATACCACATCATACAAGAGTTTATGATAGAGTTACATTGTGATTTGGAGATTTTTTTTCAATATATATATTAATGAGAAAAATAACGAGAGTAAATAAGTACAAGACATTAACCAGTCTAATAGTTTTTGGGCTAATTAGGTAATTAGATTTATTTTATTTTATTGTATACTAACTAAGCCTTTTTTTAGTTTTCTATTAAGTAAATATACCCTAACCTTTTGTATTTTCTCTCAAAATCTAAAGTAACACTCTTCTATCAAAGGGTACATTTCCTAAAACTAAAACTCAAAAAAATGTAGTAAACCAAATTGTTTCATATTTTTTTATATAAATGAGATAATTTATAAATATATTAAAACAAATTGTAAACATGACATTAACATTTTAATTTCTTGTTGAGATCATCACATTTATTTTAAAAAATATTAATGAAATAACTATTGTCAACTTTATTACTCATTATTGTTCGTAAATGATTTTTTAAAATTATGAAATTGTTTATGCAAAAGAGAAAGAAAAAGGAAAAAAAAAGGGGCAATTTTAGTAACTAGGCTTTTTGAGCAACTAGAATAGTAACTAGGCTTTTTAATGTTTTAATTAAGTAAATATACCCCAACCTTTTGTATTTATTTTCAAACTCTAAACACTCTTCTCTCAAGGGGTAGATTACTGAACACAAAACTAGAAAAAGTCTAATAAACCAAATTATTAAAAAAAAAAAAAAAAAAAAAAAAAAGACAGGAGAGAGAACTGGAACGAGCCAGCTTAGGTACTTTGGTGAGATCCGTAGAACCGAAACACGCAACCCCTTATTGCGGAGTTCAATTCTTCTTCCTCAATCCCAACCAGCTTGCCATTTTCAGTCTTCTCCATGCTCTCCTATTCTCGCCACCCAACACTATGATTGGCAAATGCAATGGCAAATCACTTATAATTCTAATATTCCTCTTTGGATTCCTCGTTACCTTCTCCTTATTCGTCCGCTCGCTCGATTTCCGGAACCATGTTTTCCAGTTCCTCCAGCAGCAATCCCCGCCGGAGACTCCTCTTTTGGATTCTCCCCCACCTTGCCGGAGCTTGACTCCGCTTATGGTGTACATGTACGATCTCCCTCGCCGATTCAATGTCGGGATGCTGACTAGCTGGAGCTCCGACGAGGCTTACGAAAGTCCGGTGACTGCCAAGACGCTTCCTCCTTGGCCCAAGAGATCGGGTCTCAGGAGTCAGCATAGCGTTGAGTATTGGATGATGGCTTCCTTGCTATACGAGCCAAATGGTGGTGCTGCTAGTGAGGATGTGCTGCAGAGAGAGGCGGTTAGGGTTTCTGATCCGAATTTTGCACATGTGTTTTTTGTTCCCTTCTTTTCGTCTTTGAGCTTCAATAAGCACGGCCATAATATGACGGATCCGGCCACGGAAGTGGACAGACAATTGCAGGTAACACTTCGGCTATGCCTTCCTCACCTTGTTATTGCAGAATTCAATTTTACAAGCTATGGAGAAATCCGAAGAAATGCAAATAAGGAATGTCGAAATTTCATCTGTTTCTTCTTGATTTGTAACAATGCAATGCTCTTGCTTGTGTACTTCCATGGTTGTTCAGTACTCGTTTGTTTTCCACTTTGAACTACTGACCAAAATAAATGATTTTGCAGTACTCGTTTGTTTATTATTGCTGAAATTTGCATATTCATCTTGTTTAGGCTTGCTTAGATTATGCTTTCTATCCTATTTTAGGTAGATATACTTGATTTCATAAGGAAATCCAAGTACTGGCAGAGATCAGGGGGCAAAGATCACGTTATTCCTATGCACCACCCTAATGCATTTAGGTTCTTGCGACAAGAGGTGAATGCATCCATTCTTATTGTAGCTGATTTTGGCCGTTATCCGAAAAGCATGTCCAACTTGAGGAAGGATGTAGTTGCTCCATACGTGCACGTAGTGGATTCATATACAGATGATGAAGCTGAAGATCCCTTTGAATCTCGGCCAACACTGCTATTTTTCCGTGGAAGGACAGTCAGGAAAGATGTAAGCTTTATTATGCCAACAAATTTCTCGCCATTGTCATGTCCTTCATAAAAGTAGTTTTGTTGATACAGGAGGGGTTAATTCGTGCTAAATTGGAAAAGATCTTATCTGGATACAATGATGTTCGCTACGAGAGCAGTGTTGCATCAGAGGAAAGCATAAAGCTGGTATGTGCATTTTGTGTTCGTAATCTTCGTAAGCACTAGTCTTCCAACAAGAGTACTGATCAGATGAATCAGCTGTCAATAATATGATTTTGCTTGTTATCCTGTGTTATAATCAGTCAACAGATGGAATGAGATCATCAAAGTTCTGCTTGCACCTGGCAGGAGACACCCCATCATCTTGTCGCTTATTCGATGCTATCGTGAGCCATTGTGTTCCCGTTATCATCAGTGACAAAATTGAGCTTCCATACGAAGATGAACTCGACTATACACAGTTTGCAATTTTCTTCTCTGATAAAGAGGCGCTCAAACCCGGTTACATTATAGACCAGCTCAGGCAAGTATCGAAAAAAAAGTGGCTTCAGATGTGGAAGCAACTCAAGGCAATCTCACACCATTATGAATTTCAATATCCTCCAAAGAAGGATGATGCTGTTAATTTGCTGTGGAGACAGGTTAGACATAAAGTCGCAGCGGCCAAACTTGATATACATAGAAGTCGAAGGTTAAAAATACCTGATTGGTGGGGTAGCAAGAGATAATATTGTTTCACTTTGTTGTAATTTTATTTTTACCTTATATTTTTGTGACAAGATGTTGTATAGTTGGTAGTTTACTGGGAGAGTCCTCGAAAGAAAGGATAGTTATGGGTGTAATTCGAAAGAGAGGATTGTTGTGGGTGTCTGGGTGTAATTACATTATTGGAATACTGAGTGAGCTTTAGCTTACATACGGCTATTCCTTAAAGGTATTTTTATTGGTTCAATTCCATAATTGTATTGATAGACCCTTGTATCACATGCTGGGGTTTGTGGCGTTTCGGCCTGGTTACTGGTTCGGCCCTCCGAACAGAAAGGCGTATCCGTCATCAGCAACATACAGTTTATTATTAGTTTGGATATTTGAGTTCGAATCATCCGGGGAGCATGTATTGAAAAAACTGATATTGGGAGGGTATCCCCAGCAATGGGTCACGATTTACTACCCAATCTGGATGTAGGTCGGCAAAGCCGATCGAATGGGGTGTTCTAATTACCTCTTCAAAAAAAAACATACAGTTTATCAGGCTGTTGCAATGAGTATCCAACATACCATTCTAATGACTAAACCACAAACAAAGCCGATCCGATAACAACCCGTTTCAATCTACAGGTGATCAAGCTTCCTGCTCAGAGCTGAGGTAGCCTATTTTATACCAGTCAGTTTATTTGTGCTTGGGAATTTATGACAACAGATATTCTTGCACAATGAAAATTCATGCCAAAAGCTGGATTTGGTGTCTTTGCGTTTCAATTACTAGCCTTTGTTTGACAGCAGATACGTTCAATTCAGAGAGCAATAAAACAACTGCTTAATTGCTGAGCACCATCGAAAGAACTGCAGACAACGCAAACAGCAGGGCACAACGGTACATAAAATTCCCCTGCAACAATTCCTTCCTTTGCTCTTGAAAACTGTTGACTGCCTTTGTTGTGATTATGATGCTAGGTTGATTTAGCTGTGAAAAACTAAAAATATGTAGTTTCATAACTTATGAAATGTAGGGTATAAATCAGTTTCAAGATGCCCTCAAGTTGTTCGTTCAAATGTCTATGAGAATTATGCCTTATGGTTATCAAACCGCTACAAGCTACTTACATGTGTTTGTTTGTACTAAATGCGCCTAAGTTTGGTTATCTACTGCATATATATCTTGCTACTCCTGCATTTGTTTAGCCCATAATTTGTTTGGATCATGTGTATCAGTCAACTTTTACTAACTTCTGTCTTAAGGGAAGCCATTTCCTCTGTAGTCTCCTTTTCTCTTCCTCATCTTTGCCTACTATTGCTTACAGTTTTCTCAAACCTTTGATTGTAGTGCCCTCACTTGCAAAGTATCATAGCTCATCTTTGCATCTTGTCGGCATGGAACTCTTTGCATCTTGTCGGCATGTTCCATGTGAAAAATGTTGTTGCTTAGGGCAATTAAGCACTTGAATTTGCATCTTTTGAACTATCACCTTATTAATACAATAACACCTATTTTTTGGGTTCTGTAGGCATCGATTTAGGCAATTGATAGTCGAATTGTATAGACTATGTATTGCCGCCATTGATAGACGAATTTATCTCCTCTGTCAGGCCTCTTAGTGATTGTTAGGGGGAATAGGAAAGGTGAAATTAATATAGCGTAGCGAATTCAAAACACATCATCGGATATTAATGTAAAACATTTTGTCGAACACCTTGAGGGCATCACTACCTAACACGGAATTCCTTATTTTAGGACTTCCAATTCAGCAGTAGGCAAGTTCATGAAACAACATCGTGTTATCCGTCTTGCATATGGGCTTCCTACACTCCGGTTCCCTTCACTTCCGATTCATCGGCGAGATAGGATTTTGCCACCAACATTTGAAAAGTTAGGATACCATCTGAGTTGAAAAAAACTGTTAGACAAAATCCGAAAAATATTCAAACTAGAGGGTACCATCCGGAATTTAAAAAAAAAAAATATGAGATTTTTTATTTTTGCAGCAGGGTAAATGGTCAAGTTCCGGTCCAGGACTGTAGTTTTACGAACCGAACCGGGATGGTATGTACCTTTTTCCGTTTTATGATGAACCGGTGAAGTAGTGTAGACTGTGTAGTGAACCCAATAACCTTAAATCATTGTACCAGTTTCGTTCTTGTCTGTTTTTCTTTCTCCCCGACGCCAGTCAACTCCGACTCAGGTTGTTATCCGCTGCGCCGCCATCCCAATCCCACTGCCATCAGAAATATCATCCTCCGTCGTCTAATCGTCTCCGAACCTACTGGCGGGGTGCTGACTGTTGAGGACGGATCTCAGGTAAGCTCATAATATAGTATTGCTCTGGAAGGTTGAAATGAGACGAGGTTGAATTGTTGCGGTTAATGATATATATTTCAACTGCTGCTCGAAATTATGCATTGTTCTCTACGTAATTGTCCAATTCAGGTCATTAATTGCTTTCAATAAGAAGGATTATGATCGCGCGGTCAAGCAATCGTCTACTTGACTCAAAATTGAACCCTGATTTTCAATTTTCCTACGGTTCAGAGGATGCATTTTGTAGAAATTGTTATTCATTTGACATCTTATGTTGTTTCTGACATCTTCAGAGGCTTCATTTGTTTGAATAGCTCTATCGCATGACATAATTGATAAATCCAGAGTCTTTTAGTTTGATGCTTCAAATTAGCACGAATATGTGAAAGTACCAAAACCCTAGTTCTGGAATAAAAAACAAGAGATCCATTCCAACTTTATGATTCTTTGTTTGGAATTTCCTTTTGTCTTCACCTGTTCGATTCACTGACTAGCACTGCTCGACCCGTCTCTTTGACATGTAGGGAAGGCGATTACCATAAAGGAATCAGAACAAGAGAAGTATATTATCACTTTATCAGCAATAGAATGGGGTTGGAAGCTTTGCATGCTGTGAAAAATTATCGTCATCTTCTGAAGTCTGTTAAGAAACACATTGGGACTGAAGACTACAAGAGGCACTTTACTGACTTCATAAAAGATGAGTTCAAGAAAAGTCGTGGCTTGTCAGATCCGGCATCTGTTCAAAACAAATTGAAGCTTGCGCGTGATTATGCTTTCTTGCTAAACAACATCCACAATCAGAAGGTGATTCCTTGTTGACTTATTCTATGTGATCTCTTTTGGTAAAGTTATTGTCACTTTGAAACTGGCTGATGGATTGAAGGGTTTTTATAAGTGAATATCCTCATAGTTTTTACTGTGTGATGTTTATGAATGATATTCTCCTTCTTGTGGAATTGGAGGAAAATATTATCATTCATGTTCATGAAATTGTTCAACATCCACAATCAGAAGGTGATTCCTTGCTGACTTATTTTATCATTGCTATGATCTCTTTTGGTAAAGTTATTGTCCCTTTGAAACTGTCTGATGGATTGAAGGGTTTTTATAAGTGAATATCCTCATAGTTTTTACTCTGTGATGTTTATGAAATTGTTCAACGAATCTGTACAATTTGTTTCAAAGCCTGTATCTCATGTTCCTGAATATTGACCGATTTTACATAATTGTCTATGCTACAGTTCTGAGTTTGTGCCTTTTCGTGCTGGTTTTGCAGGAGTTGCTCTTCTCTTACAACATTGCAGTAGACAGATCTGAGGAGATGAAAAGGATACTCGGCAAGTCTGCTTCCAGCGTAGGACTTCAGCTTCCTGAAGTTTACCAACCTTGAGGATCATCGAGGGTTTCAACAAAGAACCATGTAAGCTGATTTGGAAAAAATAAGGAGATTGCATATAGCCAAACAAATGGTTGTAAGTGCTGAGTTAGGAGTGTTTATTCAGATACACATCCTTGCGTATACATCCATAATTTGCATCTTTTAATTGGCTATGTAACTCGGTTTTTGGGTTTCAGTTTACCAATCGTTGACGTATAATGTTTATCATGTGTTATTGTGGGAATTTGTGGGTTTGTGCTCCTTGATAGTTTGCATATTTACATTTCCTCACAACCGTGTCTTGACCATGTCGGATCATATTTGATTGTGTCCCCGTGTCTAACACGGCAAGATACGGGACACTCCGCTCTTTAGAGGTGTCCGTGCATCATATGTCGACTTGAAAAGGTTAGATTGAAGAATGATGTCACAAATCGGTAACGATTTACAAAGGTTTAAACACCATGCGTAGAGTTTGTACATTATCAACTAATCTTGTTCTGCAATTATACTTTCTTGTTTTTCTTTTACATCGTAAGGTTTCGTATACATTATGTTGAACTTTTTGAAATTTCATGAACTATTGTCAATTCATAAATATATCTTCAACCGTAAGAATTTCACTCAATGTATGAGTCAGTTCCCTAAAACAAGAATGATTGTAAATGAATTTGAAGATGAAAATGAGAATAGTGATGAAATAGATATAATTTTGTTGAGTGTATGGTAGAAAATAATTATTGTTTTAAATTATAAAAAAGAGTACATCAATCGATCGCGCGAGTACACATCCAGTCAGCACATAGTGAACTAAAAAAACATTCGGACGTCTGAGAGGCCTCAATACAAGTGCTTATCAATTGATTCCTATTCATTCGGTCAAAGTATCTACGGCCTTTTCACGCCCTTCTAGCTTAACACAAAGGATGAAAAAGAAATAATAGTAACTTGGTCTCGGGCATCTACCATTATCCCCACAATGATTGGTCATGCTATTGCTATCCATAATGGCAGAGAACATTTACCAGTTTATATAACGGATCGGGTGATAGGCCACAAATTGGGAGAATGCAAAACACGACAATATATCTCGTCGTTAATAATTAATAAATAGAGATCCTTATCCTACATTAATGTAGAGGTAAAACTTATGAGGAAAAAAAAAAGTCGTTCACTGAAGTATCTGCTTTAGGTCAATATAAACCTATGTAAGCATGTCCACGGGTCACGGGTCACCCGTGACCCGGCGGGAACCCGGCGGGTCGGTGACCCAGCGGTTCCGGGTTCCCCCGGGTCACGGTAAGGGTCGTCAGATCCTTACCCGTGACCCGCCGGGTCGAGGCGGTTCGACCCGTAACGGTCACAAATTCAAAAAAAAAAAATCCCAACGGCTATATAGCCGTTGGGTAGCCGTTGTAATGGCTATATTGATTAAAAAAAATACTTTAATAAATCTAACCCAAAAACAATTTCATAAATACTCCAAACCCAATTCATTTCATCTCACACCAATTCTCATTCAATCAATTATCATCTATTCACTCTCTCAATCTCTCCATAATTTCCAACTCTTACATTCAATTACTCTCCTAATCTCATATTCTCATTCTCTTATTTTTCATTTTACCACTCTTACTACTACATTCTAATTCTATTATTCAAAAAAAAAAATGTCTAGCCGAGGAAGACGTTCCGTTAGCGGTGCCGGTCCTTCATCCGGCGAAGGTTTTACCCGAGGACGGCATTCCGTTAGTGGTCCTCCAACCGGTTCGGATTTAAGGCGAGACTTATTAAGTGGAGATCACGAGATCTTCGAGGAGGAGGATATCACGGAATCACCTACTTTCCCCAACACCCAAGGATCCGAGACCGAATTCACGGAGGAGCCGGAGGAGCTGCCGTTGAACAACACTCAACTAACGGCAGCGGTCTTCCGATTTTGGTTTACAAAAGGTGCTCCCGATGCCAACGGAGTTTACTATGCCAAATGCAATTTTTGTGCGGCACAATACAAGCACAAAAAGGGAGAAGGCTACGGGAATTACAAGAGGCATATCCGGAACAAGCATCCAAAAAAATGGGATTAGCACGAGGGCAAACACAACTTACCAGGTACACATCTACTTCTAACCAACCTCCTTCTTTATTTACATATGATCATTCTTCTTCTATGGATGCATTTTCGGAAATGTTAGCCGTACATTCTTTAGCATTTAGTTTTGCACAAAATGTTGGTTTTAATGATTGGATGCAAAATCATGCTCAACCGGCATATAATTAAACCGATTTTTCGCCAAACCGCTAAAAGAAAAATGATGCATAAATATAAAATTCGTAAAGAAGAATTGATTAAATATTTTATGGAAAACGGTGATATTCAAGTTTCTATTTGTAGTGTTATTTGAACCGACGGTTTTCAAAAAAAATCATATATGGGTATTACTTGTCATTTTGTTGATAAATTTTGGATTCTAAACAAAAGAGTTTTAGCATTACGAGTTTTCAACGAACAACACACCGCCCAAAACATTGCCCGTTTGATTGCAAATGTTTTGGAAGAATATAGATTACTTTCACGAGTTTTTTCAATCGGTTTTGACAACGTCTCCGCTAACACGGCTTCCATTAGAGATTTAACCAACTATTGTAAGCCGACGGTTGGAGGTAAATTTTTTCACATTAGGTGTGCCGCTCATATTTTAAACTTGTGTGTTCAAGACGGTTTAGCATACGTTGGAGATTTAGTACAACCTATTCGAAAAATTCTTAATGAACTTTGGTCTAAAAAAATGTACGTACTAAATGGTATGCATATTGTAAACAAAATGACGTTTATCCTAAAAAAATTTCAAAAGATGTTTGTACAAGATGGAACTCTACTTACAAAATGATTTACGAATCATATGAATATCGAGAACTTTTAAGTGGTTTTGCCGCACAATATATTGACGGTGATTTTATTTTTGGTGAATCTTGGATTTTAGCAAAAGATGTAATGGAGGTTTTTAAATATTTTTATGATGCTACTAACACTTTTAGTTATGTTTATACATCAACTTCAAACATATTTTGTTATGTGGCAATTAATATTGCATTTGCAATTCAACAAGGTCTTTTAATTGAAAATATTTCACAAGCTATTTATTCAATGCGAAGTAAATGGTTAGATTATTATACAACCATTCCCGATGTTTTTCTTGTTGCATTTGTGTTAGACCCTAGACGTAAAATGGATGGTTTAAAACAATTTTTAGAAAGTTATTATGAATTTTTAGGTTTAGAACAACTTCCCGATTGTCATGATTCTACCATAATTGCTAAAGTTAGAAAATTATTTAATGAATTTTTGGTTCAATATCGTGTTTCCGATCGAGGTCAATCTTCTCAACCCCCTCCTCGTCCTTCATCTTCAAGTTCATCTAAATTTAAATCAATTGCTAGACATTTGTTTGGCCCGAAAAGGGCAAAAACTACGTCGAGTTCCAACTCGAAACTCGACGAATGTCTAACCATTTCTTTTGAGTTTGTCAATGATGAAGAAGAGGAGGATTTCAACATATTAGAATGGTGGAGCCGACCGGAGAGAACGAGGTTCCCTACCCTCTCAAGGATCGCGGCACAAATTCTCGCCGTTCCCGCCTCAACGGTAGCGGTTGAGCAAACCTTTAGCCGGAGTGGAAAGGTGCTCGATCCGACGAGATCAAACATGTTGCCCGAGACGTTGAAGGCACAAGTCCTCCTAGCCGATTGGAGGAAAGCGGAAATGCGAACACAAAAGAACAACCTCTCGGCGGAGGAAGGCGACGAAGATGACGACGAGCGACAACAAACGCCATCGGATGTATCGGCGGGAGAGTCCGACTAAGGTAAGGGTCAATCGGGGATATAAACAAAGATAAGAGAACTACGTGGGCTTTGATTCCTCCTCCCCGAGAGGATACGTAGGCTACCGGGATTCCGGTTCAAGCCCAATTCTTCCCTTTTTTTTTTTAAAGTTTAATACTTAAACTTAAAAAAGAAGAAAATAAACTAATAAAAAGATGACTTAAACTTAAAAAAATTGGACTTAAACTTTAAGTCCAGTTTTTTTTAAGTTTAAGTCATCTTTTTATTAGTTTATTTTGTTCTTTTTTAAGTTTAAGTCCAATTTTTCTCTTCTATTTATTTATTTTTTTTTTTTTAAGTTTATTTTCATTTTTTTTTATGGTGAGGTGGCCGACCCGTCGACCCAGCGGGTCGGCCACATATACGGGTCCGGGTCACCCTCCCCGGACCCCTGACCCGGCGGGTCCGACCCGTGGACATGCTTAAACCTATGTCGGTTCACAAAGGGAGACGCATAATTGATCAAATCAGTGGACGTTCCTATAATGAAACACTTATGATACTCGAACTCATGTCTTATCGAGCATGTTATCCCATTTTTAAAATTATTTATTCCGCCGCAGCAAACGTCAAACACAATAAAGGTTTCGAAAAAGAAGATTTACTTGTCTGGAAACCGGAAGTCAACAAAGGACCTACCCGAAAGAAATTGAAGCCTCGAGCTCGAGGGAGTAGTTATCTGATAAAAAACCCTACTTGTCATAAGTGTTGTATTGAAAGATATGTCCTACTATGAAGCATGAAACATTATATAATCGAGAAAAGTATTTACCTAACAATTTAAATCTAGTGGGATAATATGGGACAAAAAAGACTTGGTACAAGCCAAAGTCGTTATTCCATTTGGTTGTAGTAACTAGGTCTTTTTGAAAAACTAGAGTCTTAATTAAAATTTTTAATGTTTTAATGAAGTGAATATACCCCAACCTAGTAAACCAAATTGTTTCATTTTATTTTTTTTAATCTAAAAAGTGTGAGAGGGAGCAAAGGGTAAGTTTGTGAAAATTGATTACAACTATGCGTCGTGTCATCTCTTTTCTGCATTCTCATTTTGAAAGTTTATTAAAACAAAATATGAAGCACACATCTTTCTTTTATGGATTTTTTAAAAGCTTTCTGTGAATTATTAATTTCCATAATTGATGTTGTCATTTTAACACATTTTACATTTATCTTCTTTATATTTTCACTACATCTCTACTAAATTAGTTTTATAAACAAATATATCATATATGTATCTTGTATCATTTTTAATAATAGTAATTAGAAAAATTAAATTTATTATCAAAGTGTTTTAAATAGAAATTCGATTACATCACATCCTATCATAGCAAGAGCACTACTCTAATTATTTCATTATATATGTACCTATTAAATGAATGGAATTTGATGGAGTTTGTATTGAACTGTAAAGATGGAGTTGAGATATGAGATGTACAGTCCTTTCTCAAACTCTTTGTGCCTGTAAATTATTTTCTGCTATCTGAGATCTGTCAATGATACCACTATGAAACTTATACATCATGATAGACCTGTACAAAAGTGGGTTCGGGCTGGGTTTGGGCCGGACCATACCTAAAAACTTTACCCGGAATGTGCGATGGCTAGGCTTATCCGGGCCACAAACGTCAAACGCTGTCCATGTCCACCCATGTAAAAAAGCGGGTGGGCTGTCGGGCCGGCCCGAATGGCCCGTATGTGTTTTTTTTCCCAAAATTTATCATTCAAAATAAGTGATATAATGTATTTAACACACTTTCAATCCCATTATACTTGCATAGTGTACTAATAACAAGTTTTAACAACATCAACACACAAAAATGAATAAATCCAAATATCTAAACAACAAGTACCGTTACAGTCAAGTTAGCCCTACAATCTTATATTACAAACGTGTATAACTCGTCAAAATACTCCAATGAAAAATCATAATATGTGACATTTAATATAATATAAATTATATATACATATATAAAAAACAGTTATATGTAAAAAATTATATATGGGACGGGACGGGCGTAGGCCCGCGGGCCAAAATGTTTACCCATGCCGTCCCACCAAAATACGGACCGGGCCAGGCCACACCCGAACGGACAACTAGTTGCCTATACCCGTATTTTTTCCCGGGCGGGCGGGCTGGACGGGCCGACCCGGATTTGTACAGGTGTAATCACGGAGATATCAGAAATTGAAAGACTGCAATCAAGCGGTAGACTAGACCAAAGCAAATTCATTGTCATTGAAAGGGCAACAAGTAATAGACACAACACTGGTTTTCGATCTCTTTTCATCTTGCGAACTAGCCTATCTAAGAGTTTGCTGTCAAAACTACACTTACAGATCCATTGTCATTGAAAGCAGGAATTAGCGGATGTAAATCTTTGTTGACTTCGAATTCCATTCAGAGTACATACTGGAGTAATGCAAGAAAGGTCAAAGAAGAGAACACATAAACACCAACCATATTAGTATCACTTCTGTTACCGTACAAGACATTCCGGCGATTCACTCTCGCTGTTCCGATTCTTCAATTTCCTTATCAGTATCATCAAGTCGCTGTTCCGATTCTTCATTTTCCTTCTCAACATCATTAAGTCGTTGTTCCGATTCTTGATTTTCCTTCTCAGTATCATTAACTCGCTGTTCCGATTCTTGATTTTCCTTCTCAGTGTCATTGATCGGGTCACTGTTGTCTGATTTACGGAAGAAGCTATCAATTCGACGGACATTTGACGGGGCAGGCTTTCCAGTGCTGGTGCGAGAACGAGGCTGGGGCTTGGAAGGGCGATCGGGATCTGGCTCCGGATCAGAAGGTATAGGGAGAGAATCCAGCAAGAAGTCGCTGGTAGGGCGATGCCTTTTCACAGCGACTCTGACGTGTTCGAGTTTCACCGTCTTTCGCTTCTTCTCCGTAGCAACCTCCGCCGATCGCTCGGCGAGGAATTGGAGAAAGAGCTCGGCAGAAGCTGATATTAGAAACAGAGCTTCGGACGTGAGTTTGTTGATCTCCTTGTCGATCTTTACGATTCTCTTCACGCGGCCGGTTGGGAACGATGGTTGAATGCACTTCGCAGTCTCTTCTTCCTCTTCTTCTACCATTGTCGCTCTGATTATCGTGGAAGGTGGACTGAATGAGAGGGTTAGGGTTTTGAATTAGGGAGACTAGGGGAGAATTGGTGTTCCACGTGAAATGACGTTCAAGCACCCCGAAGGGATCTGTATTTGGTATTGTTGAGGGTATTTTGGTATAATGAAATTGGTTTCCCGCTTTCCTTGTCTAACTTGGCGCCAAATAGTTTGGGTTATTCACTCAAAAAAACCATTCCTAGTTTTCATAAAATCACTTTGTGCTGATACAGCACACGTTTGGTCAAATTCTTTCATGAAAATTTCATAATTTTCGTAATTTTCATACTCCATAAATCCCGTAATTTGCCTTTACTGGACACACCCCTAATCTATTTTTGCGAGGTTGAAAAACAATTTCATATTTTTTCATAATTTTCATTCCTAATAATTCTCATAATACGCTTTTACCTTTTACCGTACGCACCCATAAAGACAAGTTTTCACAAAAGTGTCTAACAATCATTACTTGAGAAGTTGAGAGGAAGGGAATTGAAATGGAACCGAAAATGATATAATCCGATTCTCAAGTTTTGGTATTTCGTTAAAATTACAAGTAGAAATATTCGGGTTACATTAATTTTATCAAAATAATAGTTAATATTGTAATTTATTCATCGTAACTCCATAACATAAAACATTATACGGGTCGTTCGGTTCATCGACTTTTGGGATGAGATTGAAATTTATTGGAAAAGTTCACTTTCGCCCCTTTATTTGCATGTTGGGTACATCGGTTGAAGTTGTGCATTACAGGGATGAGGATGGTGATTTTTGTTCAACCGTCTGTCTCTAGATTACGAGAAGAAATCGAGAATAAAAATGTCTTATCTCATTACTATTCTTCAAATGCATTTAATTTAACCATTTTTCCTTCTTCATCATACTTCTTTTTACTCTCAATGCCTCACATACCAACCAGCACAACACAAACAATCGATGGAGAAAATTAAATTGACATAGATTTTATATCCATTTTTCTTAGGAGTTCAATTGCAAATCCATTGTAATAGAATATTGAAACAAATAAAAGAGGGAGACTATGAGTTGAAGGCTAAAGGGCAATCGATGGAGAAAAAAGTGTGACAATCATCTATGAACATCCCACAACAACCATCCATGAACAAGCAGTAGAATTCAATTACAAATTCTAAAAGCTCGAATTGTAGAAAGAAAGACCAAGAGTTGAAGGGTTCAACTACAAATTCATAGTAAGTGAAGAGTGAAGACAAAGTAAAGAGGGGAAAAAAAGTCGAAGGCTAAAGGGGATTAGAAAACCATATGTTTCATTAATGATCAAAATAACATGGACAAGGATAATATAAACGAAGATCGATCTAATTTGAGACTTCTTTTATTTAGTAATGTGAGATAGATTTATTTTATTTGTTACATCTTTATTTCATCTTTTACATTTTCATTCTCATTTATCATCTTTAACTTCATATTCAGCATCAACTACGAATATTCTCGTTTCACCTAACAAAACCTTTTGAAAATATAGGTTGGAGTGACTTAAATCCAAAAAAAAGAGATAGTTGAGGTAAAAATAACTTTTTTAAATGTGATATACAAACTATGTCCCTCACCCCCTAATCCATTATGTATATATATATTTTTTTAAAATACCTCTATTTTTCGAATTAATTAGGAAAATAGGACCTCTTAAAATTATCTTTTTATAAAGTAGGCTTCTACATAAAAGAAAGAAAAAGTAGGTATGAAAACTAGAAAATAGGGACAACAATTGCTTTAATTGAATGATGGTGATTAGATGTTTACTTTTAGTTTAAGTATATTTTTTACATGTTTACCTTTTACCTTTTATTTTTTTGTTAATGTAGCTAGTTTGATGAAATTTTCAAATCCATGAATGTTTAATTTTTTTGGGTGACATTGTTTTCGTTACCCAAATATGAATTGTAGTATTTTTCTCATTATTGGGTATATGTTTATTGTTTTTGTGGGATGTTTCTTATTGTTGAGTATGCTTAAAGTGGTATTTTTGGGTATGTTTTATGGTTATCCAAACCGTGTTACAAGAACCAAATGTCATTTGGTATTGATGTTTGTGTATAATATCGATTTGTGTAAATTTTGGTTATGACAAATTCAAATTGGGTAAGTTTTTATACGTGTATTGACTTTGTAGTATATTTCTTATTATTAAGTATATTTAAAGTGATATCGTGGGTATGTTTTATGGTTACCCAAAATGTGTTATAATGATCAAATATCAAGCGAATGTTTGGGTAATGACCAAATGTCATTTGATATTGTGTTTGTGTACAATATCGAGTTTTGAAAATTTTGGGTATGACAAATTTAAATTGGGTATGGATTTTGTATTAAGTGATGTTTAAATTGGGTATAAATATAAAATATTATCCAATTTATGGATATTGTTTTATTTTGATATTTGATTTATTGGGTATGTTGTTTTCGAGTATGTTTATGTACTTTGACAAATTTATTTTTGGGTATGATTGTGACATTATTTGGGTAAGCGGAGGGCTGCGTTTTTTTGCCCCAAATTCCCTCCAAATGTCAATCAAAAGTGTCACAGTTAGCACTCACATCAGCCATCATCACTTTTGTCAACTTTTTGTCCTATTTATGAATTAGTCTAGTAAAGTAAGAGCCCTATTTCTCAATTTGTAATTGGTAGGGCCTAAATTTCAACTCTATAATGTAAAAGACCCTAAATGCCAATTCATCCCTATTTTTCCAACTATCATTGACCCTCTCTTCCTCAAGTATCGATAAAACAAATCATGAAAATTTGAAATGGTTAGATCCCTTCCCCCTATTATATTCAATGTCGGGTATGAACTCACTTTCTATTCATCATTTTTTTTTTATTTTCACAGGAAACTGAATAACTATTTTGCAACACCGAGAATTATAATATTGTGTAGGTTTCAAGCCAGCAATAAATAGTTCTTCCACAACTCCACAGGACGCGGGAACCAATTGTCAAAGGGTCCGTGCCGATCCAATCATTGGGATCGTGTGAATCTAAACTACAAATCAAATAGTTGCAAAAGGCCATCAGAACCAATTTCCACAAGGGGTCGTGCAGAGTCCTCCGTTGTGGCCGCTCCAGATCCCACTACAAAATTGGCGCTCGCTCCTCCTCACCTGATTGTCGTTGCTCCTCCCACAACCATTGTTGCTCCTCCCCATGGTTGTCCCCGCTCCAGAACTAACCTGCACCTTTGTGACATGGATTATCGAAGAAGATAAATTCTCGTCTTTCCGATCGAGTTTTTGGGTATTAACAAATTATACCCACTATTTTGATAAATAGTGGGTATAATCTGTAAATTGCGACATGTTAATTTTATGAATACAGAATCATTACGGATCATGATAGAAAATTTTAATATTACTTTGAATATACTAGGGTTTTTTTTTCCAACTTTTACTCTACTAACTAGGTTCATACCATTTTCTCATCTACTAATCACTTCACCGTCACTCTCTCCATTAGCGTTGTCGCAATAGCTGTCTTCACCCTCTTTCTCTACTTCCGAGGTCGGCGCCGTCGTTACGAGGAGGATGAGGTGTTTCACGATAAGCCTCATGTATCGAGATCTAAGGATGTGGCTCCTCCTTCGGTACCGCCTGGTGGTCCGCCTAGGATCCAGAGGAATAGTGTTAATAATAGCTCGGAGTTTCTCTACCTTGGTACAATGGTGAACTCTAGAGCTGCTAATGGACAAGTTCCGGTGAGACCTGGATTTGACGTGAGGAAGACTGATTCGCCGGACTTTCGGTTGCTTCCTCCTCTATCAAAGCAGAATCTCCGTCTGGATATAGTGGGAAACTCCGTCACCGTACAGGAAGATGAGGAGGAGTCGTTTTACTCTCCCAAAGGATCCGCTAGTGGCAAATGGCAAGGAGAGATCTCTCGGAGTCGGATTCGGGTCCAGGAGATTCTTCATCACCCTTCAAAACAATGTGAATTCTTTGCCGGATTCTTCTTCCTCGGGACAAAATCTCCAACGATATCAACGTCATTGAGTATCTCACCTCCAGTGACCGACAACACCCAAAGCTCCAAGCTCAAATCTCCTCCTCATCTTGCGGCATACTTACTCTTCGCTATAAATTTCCAAATGTTTTGATAGTGTTTGTGATATTTTGGTTAATTTAGGGTTGACTTGTAAGTATGAGAGTGAAGTAATTGTGTTTGGAAGTGGAATTGGTAGATTTTGACGTGCAGTGTTGCTAGCTGCTAAGTATGGAGAAGACGTTCTTTTATTAGAAATCCACGATCGACTGGGGGAGTTGCTCATTCATTTGACATTAAGGGGTTTAAGTTTGATTATTGTCCATATAATCTGTTGGTATGAATTTTCTAGTATGAAAATTTATAGTATGAGAATTTCTGGTATAAATTTCTAGTATAAATTTCATACCAGAAATAAAAAATAAAATAAAAAAGGACAAAAAAATAAAACAAAAGAAAAATAAAGTCATGAATTATTTGTACGTAAAAATTATATATATATATATATATATATATATATATATATTTTTTTTAAAGTAGAGAGGTCAATAATTTTTACCTACCATTAATGAAAGTGGTAAAAAATAAAAGGGTACACAAAACAAAATGAAATATAAATGAGCCTCCTTGGCCAAATTCTTTCATATTATATTGAGTAATTAAACAAGTTTATTGTTAATATGTAATTAAGGTAGGACAATTAAATTGGTTATTTTAAATTGGATATTAAATTTAAAAATACTAGAACTAGTCGTTGAAATGGCTTATTCCGAGACATTTTTACTGCCAAACACGAAAATTGATTAGAATGATTATAAAACAGATTTATGATTACATGAGAATCATACCAAACGAGTCATAAAAATTGTGTTCGCCTATACACAAGTTGGTTTGGCTTCATAAAATTTGTGTTCGCCTATACACAAGTTGGGTTGGTTTCAGAATGATATTTGTATTTGCAACAATTTGATTGTATTGGCTATTTATGATATTCCTATTATAGTTTTTATAAAATAAATCAATTTATCTAATATGTATCATTAAAAATTAAATATAGAACCATTAAGATATCCGATTAGACTTATTTCGTGAAAAAAGATCATATACACACAAACACAATAATATATCATTTAGGGTTTATTTGGTTAATAAGGAATCAGTTTAGAATAAAAAATTACAGTATAATAAGAATGTTATAATCTAGTTCTTATTATATTTTGATATGTTATTGGAATAATCTAATCATTTTGATATGTTCATTTCAAATTTAAATACTAAATATAAATATAAATCATTCGTCCTCAAATATTCTATGCGAAGAATTTTCTGATACTCACATTAAACTAGTCTTCATGTGTACAACATCCCGAAAGCGCGTTCGGTATACGCACAGTGAGAGAGCGTAGACAAATTTATTTTCAATAGTCGTCGATTTGTCGTTCATCAGTCGTCGACACTCACCTTTGCAACTCTGTACAATTTTCATCTTTCCTGGAGGGAACACAATTTGCATTTCATCTCCCGTTCATTCACCTCTTTAAGCGCATTTTTTAGGGTTTATCATCTCTCTCCTCCCCTTTCCCTCCCATCTCACAACGCTTTTGATTTCGGATCAAAAGGCAACAACTACAGTGCTTTGGGAATATCTGCTCTATATGCTTGATTCCCTGTCTCAGCTGCAATGCTTTGGAGAAGATGTTCTTCTATTAGAAATCTATGATCGACTGGGGGAGCTACTCATTCATTTGACATTAAGGGGTTTAAGTTTGATTATTGTCCATATCACTTTATGATATGAGTTTCTAGTATGAAAATTCTTGTATGAAAATTTATAGTATGAAAATTTATGGTATGAAAATTTATAATATGAATTTCATAGCAGAAATAAAAAAAGAAAATAAAAAGGGCAAAAAAAACAAATTAAAAGAAAAATAAAGTCATGAATTTTTTATATATTTTTTTTTTATATATTTTTTTTTTTGAAAATGGAAAGCGGTTCGAAACAACTAGGCGGCGCGCCGTCTAGTGGATCGAAAGGCCGAAAAAATCGGCAGACGGTCTAACCGTCATGACACAAATAAGAGAGAAAAGAACTACACAAATATACATCAAAATGAAACCGAAAGCAAAAAAGTCTTCAAGTGGAAAGCAAGATGATCCAGCCGGCAGGAGGCAACGAGCATAAAAGTTCATCTTCGAAGGAAGTACACAGGGGAAGCCTGGGGAACAACTGTGGACACCTCAGATTTGGACTGCAACAGAGTCATCAGGAGTCGATCACACATCCACGCCTCCTTCTCGATAAACGCACGAAACCGCCAGCAAATGACTGCATCAAACCTCAGAAGACGAGATTGCAGAGCACGGGAATCTTGATGGATAAAGATGTAGAACTTGATGGATAAAAGAAGTTGATTTGTAGGGAGAAGATTGTTCAAAATGGGTTGATTTGTAGACATAAGTCTTACATTGACCGCCCATAATTTTTACTTTTACATTTCATTTTTAAAATTTTGTATTTATATTGGGTGTATTTGGTACCGTTAGACTCAAGGTTTTTGTTTTATCATAGAGAGTAGATTAGATTGATTTGATTTTTTTAACTAGCTCAATTCTTTTAACAAGGATGACCACATACGTTGAGTATTGTCTTTAACCGGAAACTCCGGATTATAACACAGATTTTGTGGGTGAGCCCGTCATTTCTTAAAGGGTTATCAAGGTGGTGAGAAAGCACTCTACTATAATCCGGAAACTCCGGATTATAACAAAAGATTTTGTTGTTAGAGCTGTTAGCTGATTGCTAATTAAATTTATAATTATCAAAAAATTGATAATTATTTTTCAATAATTAAAGTCATTCAGGCTTTTTTTTGTTTTGTCTTTGAAAATAAAATAATAATTAAATTTTCTAATTGAGGCTAAACACTTTAACGCTTCTTCTCACGAGTGTAAAGTTCGAGTGAATAATAAGGGTTTTCTTAGACAGGATACCAAAGTATACAAGTGGAACCCCTAATTTATAAAACAAAACGGATTGATAGAACAGACGGATCTTGCCAAAGGAGTTGGAGTTTCAAAATTCCGTCATTGAGGACAGTTAAAATGTTGTACAGAACCACAGGTCCACAAGCGATTAGCCCATTTGAGGCGGAGATAGGAGGGGTTTCCTCAAGAAAGAGCAATTTGCCCATTGACCTGAGTTTTTAGTAAGCGATTAGTCCATTTGAGGCGGAGATAGCAAGGGTTTCCTCAAGAAAGAGCAATTTGCCCATTGACCTGAGTTATTAGTAAGCGATTAGCCCATCTGAGGCGGAGATAAGAGGGGTTTCCTCAAGAAAGAGCAATTTTCCCATTGACCTGAGTTAACTCAGTCACCAATTCAACACAGATCTGGAACCATCTACAACACCAGCACCGATGCAAGTGGTAAGAAAATAGAAGGTACATAAAACAAAATGAAATATAAAAAGGGCCTACTTGACCAAATTCTTTCATATTATCTTCAGTAATTAAACAAGTTTATTATCAATATGTAATTAAGGTTGGGTAATTAAATTGGATATTAAATTTGAAAATACTAGAATCAGTCATTGAAATGGCTTATTCCCAGACATTTTTACTGCCAAAGACGAAAATTGATTAGAATGATTATAAAATTGATTTATGGTTACATGAGAATCATACCAAACGAATCATAAAAATTGTGTTCCTCTATACACAAGTTGGTTTGGTTTCATAAAAATTGTGTTCCTCTATACACAAGTTGGTTTGGTTTCAAAATGATATTTGTATTTGCAACAATTTGCTTGTGTTGGCTATTTATGATATTTCTATTATAGTTTTTGATAAAATAAATAAATTTATCTAATATGTATCAATAAAAATTATATAGAACCATTAATATATCCAATTAGACTTATTTCGTGAAAAAAAAAATCATATACACACAAACACAATAATATATCCAAGAAATTTAGGGTTTGTTTGGTTAATAAGGAATTGGTTTAGAATAAAAAATTACAATATAATAAGATTGTTATAATCTAATTCTTATTATATTTTGATATGTTATTGGAATAGTCTAATTATTTGAATAACTCAAACACCATACTTATATAGAAATTAAAAATTAATCAATAAACATAAAATCTCTTGTACTTAAAAATATTTTAATGTTCATTTCAAATTTAAATATAAATCATTTGTCCTCAAATATTCTATCGGAAGAATTTTGAGATACTCATATTAACTTATCCAAATCTCCAATAAAAATAAATCAGCCTTCATGTGTACAATACCCCGAAAGCGCAAACTTCTCCATATACATATAGTAGTCACTAGTCACGAATTCCATCGTAAAAAGGTCCGTAAAGGAAAAAAATTAGGGGTAGGCATGGGACGAGACGAGACGGAATAGGAGTCGTCTGCGTCCCGTCCCGTCCCGTCCCGCGCGGGCCTTGTCCCATGTGGGCCGGGACGAAACGGGACAAATCCCGCACAAATATATTATTTATATATATATGCGGGACGAAACGGAATGAGATTAACCGGATGGGAAGTCTCCGTCCCACAAATTTTTACGGGACGAGATACACATTTTTTTTTTCCAAATACCGCCAGAATCGGAACGGAACCGGGACGATTAAGCGGAATTTATGCCCACCCCTATTAAAAAAAAAAATCGTTCCTCAAATTTATTCACTAGTCGTTGATTTGTCGTTCGTCAGTCGTCGCCACTGACCTTTGCAGCTCTGTACATTTCTCATCTTTCCAGGAGGATTTGCATTTCATCTCCCGTTCATTCACCTCTTTAGGGTTTATCATCTCTCTCCTCCCCTTTCCCTCCCATCTCACAGTGCTTTTGATTTCGGATCGAAGGAAGCAGGCAGCAGCTACAGTGCTTTGGGAATATCTGCTCTATATGCTTGAGCTATATGCTTGATTCCCTGTCTCAGGTAGTGTTGCATGAGCTAATTCCGAGCTATTTAATCCTTAATGTCTTCATGCAGGTTCTAATTTGTAATTTTACTTCGTATTTTGTGTGTGGTTACTGACAATTTGGGGTTTGTTTTGGGGTTTGTTTGGGGTTTTCGCTTATCGTGTGTCTTTGTTAAGATTAAAGTGGGATATTGGAACAGTTAGAAAATTTAATCCACTATACCATTCTTCAGTGCATGAACTAGTCATTGTACAGAATTGGACAATTGAGCACAGATCTTTGGTATTCCGTATACTACCGTGCCATTATTTTGGATGCTGGGCTGTCTGTAATAAACTTGGTGATTAATTGATTATAAGAGGATAACGAGTCTGGTGTTTTTATTGATCCAAGAAGGCTACATGCATGCTTGAAGAAGAGTTATAGTAATGTATTCAAACAAAATACTAGTGACATAGTCACATAGAAGCCTCTCTAAAACACTTCCTAAATGAGATATTATCTTTTTGACCCCTTCTGTCATTGCTTTGTGAGGTGGCTGAGCCGCTAAGGGTTGCCTAGTAACGTTTTCCTATGTAGTCAGATGTACAATCATTTTCATGATTTGATAACTAGTTTTTTGTTCATAGGTTGGTAAATGATCTCCATTCATTCTTTCTGAAGTGGGATTGTTTGCTGGACTAGAGAGTGGTGTAATCATAACATATCAAAATTTCTTCTGGATGATAGAATAAGTTTTGTTTGTATTTTGAAGGTGAATTAGGTATTGGAGTTGGTTATTATTTCTAAGTAGTAAAATTAATTATTACTTTTTATTACAAATTGAGAATGGTTAACTTGGTTATCAACATAACAAATTGACAACGGTGAACTTGGTTGATAACTTTGAAAGTGCATGTGTTCTTATCTTTATGATCTAAGGGAGTTTGAAATTGGCCAATCTGTATTATCTTTTACATCTTAATTGAGGGGGATATCACATTGGATCTATATTCTGGTCCAGTACATTTAGGTAATAAACTAGAATGTGATCCACTGATTTTCAAATACACTATGCTATTGCTTGACGAGTTTGTTCTCGAACGTGATGTCTTCCCCAATAGGAAGCAGTTATCTCTGAGTAATGCTGTAAGCCAAAATCTCCGGGAATGCAGTCAAAGAAGAAACCATTGTCTAAGACGTCTGCCCAAGAGGCTGTAAGCGCAAGGTTATTGAAATCCAAGAAGAAGCAATCTGGACACGCAGGAGCTGTAGAAAGTAAAGATGTGAATATAATCACGTCATCAGCTCGAAAGCCAAAATCTGGTAAGTGAAGTAAACATTTCTGCCATTTATTTGCTGAAGCAAGCAGAACTTTGTGGTTATCTTATCTACCTTTTACTTTGCAAATTCAGCTGCAAGCCTTGCAAAGAAAAGTGAAGGATCTGCTGCCACAGATTTGAAGGTTGAACAAAATATGTTGCAGGATGTCACTTATAATGTTGCTTCTGGTCCAGAATCTGACGCAGTTATTGATGGTTCCTTTACCTTAAAGGTAACCATTCTACTTTTAAATTAAATCCTCACTGCTGGTATTTACCTTAAAGTTAGTTTTCAATCCACATTAAGCTCAACTCTTTGTTTCCACTTGATAAACCAGGTGTGCATATTAGTATTAATGTCTTGGACGTGATATTTGCAGGAAAATAACCGAGCTGTTCATTCTGAATCTGAAACCATATTTTCCCCAAATTTTCATCTGTCAAGAAATATTGGAGATAATGGAACCGAAGGTCTGTGATACACTGAATCTTCTCATCCTTGGTTAATTGCTCATTCCATGTTTATATTTCGATAATTGATTGTATAGCACATGTAGATGTTAATAGGTGACGATCCCAAAGATATAGCTGAAATTGCATACATGGTATTTTCTGAGAGGCATATATCTCTCACATGAATTTGGACAAAAGCTTATTGCCCAATTATGTTAACATGCAGATGTCATTGCTTATTTTGTCCTTTCACGCAGATATAGAAGGAGCTGTCTTGCCTTCCGAGGTCTCCACCATATACCTCACTGTGAAAAACTCAAAGTTGGAATGTTTAGATGAGTGCGGCCAAGACTCTATGTCAACTGATTCATGTGTGGATGAAGAAGAGCAATACGAGGAGTTTGATGACTTTGATCCATATCTATTTATAAAGAACCTGCCAGAATTATCAAACGTTGTACCGACTTTTAGGAACATGTTGCTCCCCAAACAGACTCGGAGTTGCCCTCCAACTACTTTGGTCCTGGACTTGGATGGTAATAACATCTTTGCAAATATGAAAAATAAATTGCGGATACTTGTCAACTATGATGTTGGTTGTAGTGAAGCCTCATATGAATGGATTCTTGCTATTTCATTTTTATTGTTGCACTTTAGAATCTGACCAAGAATAATTCTTATATTGACAGAGACACTTGTCCACTCGTCTCTAGAACCTTGTGATGATGCAGACTTCAGCTTTTCTGTTAACTTTAATCAAAAGGAGCATACAGTGTATGTTCGTTGTCGTCCTCATCTTCATGATTTTATGGGAAGGGTGGCTGGCCTCTTTGAAATTATTATTTTTACCGCCAGCCAAAGTATTTATGCTGAACAACTTCTCAAAGTCTTAGACCCCAAAAGGAAGATCTTCCGTCATCGTGTTTATCGGGAATCATGTGTTTATGTGGAAGGAAATTATCTTAAAGATTTGTCCATCTTGGGTCGTGATCTAGCTCGAGTAATAATAATAGACAATTCTCCTCAGGTATTATTCTAAATGACTTGTCTATTTTCATGTTGTGAGTTGTTTTAAGCAATTGTTACTTGCTTGTAGAATTGTTCATTTCTTCAGTCTTCACAGTTTGTCTGCATATGAGCTTGTTGAATGCAACATTATACATTACCCATATTCCTTTCCTTTTTCTTTTCCTTCACTGGGGGCTAAAATGGATGATTTTTTGTTTATGTGATAAGCTGATCTAACTTTTAAGGATTTCATTCGGGATTCGGACACACTCATAAATTATGGTAATTTGTTGAAGGAACAAATAGTAGCATGGACTGTTTGGCTTAGGAGGTTTTCTCCTTTGAGATTGGCTCTTGTGGAGTTTCTAAGATTGCATCGGCTGAGTGGATTCCTTTGGTTTTTCTAAGATTGCATCTACTTTGTGTGTAATTAATCGACTTTTGAGTGTTTTTGTGTTATTTCCCAATTTACACTCTCTCATGGACATGTTGAGTGTTTGAGGTGTTGCAATTTCATATAATGCAGGCCTTTGGTTTTCAAGTAGACAATGGAATACCGATAGAAAGCTGGTTTGAAGACCGTTCGGACCAAGAACTGCTCTCTATTCTCCCATTCTTGGAGAGCTTGGTTGATGTTGAAGATGTGCGGCCTCTAATCGCACAAAGATACAAGCTCAGGCAGAGGATAGCCGCAGCTGATTTTCCGTCATCACATCAAAACAAAGGAGACCCTTTTGAGAGGTCTTGAGTCAGGGACCTGGGGTGTGTTGTGTGTGATATTTCTCACGTAGTTCTGATTTTGTCCCTTTGTATAAGTTAGTCTCCTTGGGAAAATGTTAAAAACCTGTGAACTGATTGTAGTGCCTTATTAGGGAAACTGATGATCTCACTTAGGGTGATGGTAGTATAAGGCTATCATCTTGTGATGTTAAAATCATGATAGGTTCCCATTACACACATATATATATATATATCATGATAGTGTTTTTGGATTTTGATTGGGAACATGAGTACTCATCATCCATGGAACTTGATGTAATGTTTGTAGTAGCAAGGCTACGAAGGGATGCTGAGAAAGTTTGTATGAAAACCATGGGTGGTGATTAATGAGAAGTGACTTTTCTCAGGACCTATAATACATTTTTTTTTTGCTTATGTCATTGTATATTTGTATGTAGGTCCGATTGAAAATCTAGATCTGTATTTTGTGGAATGGTTTATCAAGCTTATGAACAAATTAGTATAATTTGATATTCATAAAGAAATTAATCTAAGTTTGACGAGTGCTTGAGGTTTCAAGTTTAAAAGAGCTTACGCTAGCTCATTTAAATCTGAACTATTTTCATTTTATAAACTACTTGAAGTCTTGAACTCCTTGGAAAATACTTCTCCTATAGGCAAGGTTTTGTATCCTTACCATCATTTATCATATTAAAAAAAAAAAAAAAAAAAAAAATCTCCATCGACATGGCTACTCCATCTGATGCGAAGAAGGTCGTCCGTGGAAAGCTCACTCCAACTCAACCGCCGACAAAGAGGTATGACTCTCATCTATGATTTTGATTCATTCTAGGCTTCCATGTTATTCTCCTTGTTTCCCGTTCTTGATAGAGTTTTTTTTGATTCAAAATTCGTTGATAAGACCTCAGTATCTTCACTCTACATATAGTCAACTGAGTTAGCTCACAACAACGTATTCATCGCACGTTCATTTACTGAATACACTTATTTACGCAGACAGCGATGCCGGCAGCGCTCCGCCTCCGGTGGTGAGTGGTGTCATCCTCCACTTGAATTATTTAACCTTTACTTTCATCTTCCCTAGGCGCCGAACATGGTCCAAAGAGTTACTACACCAAAGGCTCAACAACTCAACAAATGTTGAACATGCAGATTGCGAGTATTGCACGAAATCTGTATCGTCATTAAAACTCAACCGTCAGATGAGTTATTTATCCCTACGACTTCTCCCTTGATTGTATCGCCCACTCACACTCCCTTCAATTCATAAATACTCAGTCATAGCTTCGCCAACTCAATTCAACAGGAACAAGCCCAATCTTCACGGTACGATTGAATCTACTCTCAATCTCGATTTGTTATCTGTTTTTGAGTATCGAATTTCGTTTTGAGGAATTTGAATTTGTAGATGGACGCTGTGAATAACGATGGACGATTGAAGCAGTTAGGGTTTGTCAGGGAAGCTGCGATCGCAGCGCTGCTTTGTCTGTCGAGTCTCTACAACTACGTCAAACACCGCTCCGGCCCGGTCAAGCCCGCCGTTGGTGCCGTTGAAGGGATTGTTATTGCGGTGGCGAAACCTGTCTACAGCTACCTCAACACCTTACCTGACAAGCTTCTCATCCGTCTTGATCATAAGGTTCGTGCCACTCCCTGAGATGCCAGAAAACAGGGGAAATTATCTAACCCTAATTATACGTTTCCAACAACCGTCTCTATATAATATATATACTTTATTATTATATGTAAATACATATTTTTGAAATAAATTATGAACCAATTTTTTCCCCACTATCTTACATCATTTAATTCATTATTTTTATAAAAATGAGTTTTCTATTATTTATTTCATATTTACAAGATCTTTAGTTAAACAAAAATTTGGTTGATTTTCTCGTGCTTCGGTGCCTATTTCGGCTCCTATGTTTTGGTGCTTCTTTTTGCATGCTTCATTTTCTTTATATGTTTTAGGACGGTTACCCTATCGTTTTCGTGCCTCGAGCCACCAAATTTGTCCGGTTAAGTCTCATAAATGAGACAAGTTACTGGATTTGGCTCGCGTTTGAGTCGTTAAAAGTTCAGTTCGGGTTCAGCTCGTCCGACTAAGATAACACTATGAGCATAATTATTTTAGATGAGCTATTCGGGCCGGGCTAGGCTCGGCTTTTCAAAAACTCGGTCGGACTCGGTCGAGTTTAAACATGTTAAGACTCGACTCGTTCGACTCGGTCCAATGGTCCATTTCCAAAATTTGTTCCCCATATTTTTTTTTTTTGTTCAATCCGTTTATTTTTTAAAATTCGGTCCAGATCTGTGGATAACGGTCTACGACCAGACTGGATAATCTGTTATGCTGTCAGTCGCACCAAATCATGTGATTTGTTGCTAGCTTAGTTAGATAATCAAGATGCCAAATTATTCAGGTTGATCGTGCAGTTAGAATGTTTGAGAAGTATGCACCACCAGTGTGGAAGCAGGCGGCAAGCAATGTGAAGAGCATAATGAAGAAGGCAACAGAGACAGTCGAGGAGACGATGCAGAAAGGGCAAGTGGATGGTCCAATGGCTGCAGTTCAATATGCTGCTTCTGAGTCAAAGGAGTTCGCGTTGACCCAAATAGTGGGACTGTGGACCAAACTTGACCGCATAACTCCCTTCCATGTGGTTGCAGAGACTGTGGTTCCTACAGCGGCACACATAGCACAGAGATACAACGAAGTGGTAACTGGGGCTAGGAGAATTGGGTTCCCTGTAATTGGTTACTTGCCTTTGATACCTCTGGAGGAGATAGCTATGGCTTTCAAACAGTCTGCTGAATCGAATGCTCAGGGTCAAGGCGTCACTGCAAACTGAGGCTCAGCTGCTTTTGTCATCTTGTTATAAACTGCTGTCAAACTAAACTGTGTAATGGAATTTGACAGTTGTTAACTACGTCTGTCTTGGTTTGGAAGTGTAAGCTTTTAGATAAAGTGTATATTTTGGACACACGTTTGGTTTTGCGTCTCATTTCCTTTTTAGCTAGTCTCAAATGGAACCAAATCGGACCTAAATGTTATTTTTTCCTTATATCTGACGGGTCATTAATGTGGAAGGCGTATGTCTCGTGAACCACACGCAAAAGATGACAAAGTTTCGTATTAAAACCAATTGACAATGAGATTAAACCATGGGGTTTATATGCTAGTCTCATAACATCGCCTGTTTTCGACTGAGACAACCCAATCATCTCAACATCAAGCTTGGTTTGAGCTTTTCAAAGCAAGTACACAACACATTACCCGTTTTTATTTTTTAAAAAACATTCAGGGGCCGTTTGGTTGTAACTTCGAAAACGGAATGTAAACGAATATAGTCCATACATATATACTTGTTGATGATATTTTTTGGAATCATTCCTTATAATTTGAGGTAATTCTAATAAAATTTGATTAGCTTTGATACCTTATAGGAAATAAAATGAAGGAAAGCAAGTGCATTTTGCAGGAAACCACAAAGAATGATTACAAAAAAATTTAATAAACAAGGTACACATGGACTAGATTCGTTTCCATTCCGTTTCCGTTTCAAGAGTTACACCCAAACCGGAGATCAGTGTGTATAGAGTAACACTGTTCGAATTTAATGGTAATGATCTGCTAGAAAATTAACTCATGACATGCAAAATCCTACTTACAACTACACAAATCTTACAACAGATACATCTTAACACAAACTTTGATAAGGTAGCTGGAAAATCCCTCTTTCAATCTATTCATAGATTTTGGTGTGCTATTCCTGTCTTCCCGATCCATTTCAATTTGTCATCACAGCAATCTTCCTTGTATTTGAAGCATATTAATGGTGACCGGAGAACTCGACAGTCTTCAAAATGCAAAAGCTCATCATATTCAGAAATTTAAAACCAGCAATTCCCACTGCACAAAACAGATCTCCCACCTCAAGATTAGTTAAGATGTTCATGTATATCAGATTCAATAAACTTGTCTAATGTTAATGTTGATCCTTGATGTCCTGATGTACTCCAAGAAGCACCTATATTCCTCAGCTGAATATAGTGTTTCAAGAGGGGAAATTTCAGCATTTGTGCCGTCACTGAAAATCCGTGGCACTCCTGTAAAAGCAAACGTATGTTGCTATAAAGGTGAAATCCTGGAAACACTTGTACTGCAACACATATATGGAAAATGATAGGGAAGAAGCATATCCATATCACTTACCATGAAAGCATTCCCTTGCCTCCCCAGCCATTAATACTGCATCACCGCTTCTAAGGAACATAGCTATGGGTTCATCATCCCTGGATTTTCCTCCAAGTAGAAAAATTGCCTTGCATCCCAAGCTGCACAAGAAGAATCCATTCAACAAGTATTAGGTTCACTAATGGAAACAATTTCTCATGAGTGAACTTTAACCAAACAATTACAATGTATCACAACACCTCAAGCTTACTATAGGCTTACTCCAATCAGCTTCCATGTCATCTAAGTGTCCTCCCAGAGTATCACCTGGAATCAGAAGCTGGCAATAAATGCAAAAGACCCATATGATTTATATTAGATATATTTGCGAGTACCTGATGCAAAGTAGTTCACAATTGCAGCTTCAGGCTTGAACTCCTCCCCTGCTGGCATAGCAGCAGCTGCCAAACTTTGTGCTAGCCTAGAAAGTCTTTCGGGAATCTTCTTATGTGGAAGAGAAACATCATAATTACGCTGCACCAAAACATCAGTATATGTACACAGTCATCATGGGAAGGTTAGAAAGTACTATTAACCAAAATTCATATACTTGTGGCGAGGACAATGGTGCGATAGCTATACTGTATAAAAAATCGTATAATTAAGTAGGCTCGGGGTTGTAACAACCTTGGACCAATCAAATTGTAGGCCAAGTGTACTCCATCTTAACTTCCTCAATAAAATGGTGGCCGAAACGGTTTTACCACAAGTTTTCTTGGCAGGCACATCAGCTGCATCGTAGAATTTCCAACTCTGAACCCCTTGGTGATCACTTGATTCTTTAGGTGAAGCTTCCTCTTCCACAAGAACTTTTCTCTCGTTAGCTGCAGAGAATAAATCGTCTATGGGACCATAGAATGGATTATGATTGGTCCTGTTGGGTGGCTGTGGGAAGCTGGTCAAGCTCTCCCTGACCCACAAGGATTGTTCATCAACATTCAATGCACCAGGAATGAAATAGAAACCTGCATCATTCAATAGCAATGTAAAAAGCCACAATCTGCATCATCAATGACACAATAGCCTTCTGCGTTGCAGTACTTGTAAATTTAGATTAGTTCTAGTTCATTACACATTCAAGAGCAAGCCAATGAAAGGAAGAGTCTCCCTAAAGGTGCGTTACCCAATACAGTTTTGTTAATGAACTATCTTGAGCTAGCATGAGCACTAGTAATCGAACTAATTTTTAAGATTACCATTGAAATGTACATTTTAGTAGAGCAAACTAAGTATCTTGTGCCAGATGGTAGTTGGAATTTCACAATACCAGGGCGATTTTGGAGACAGAAAACAGGATGATCGAATCCATCTCTATGAAATTTGTAGACACCAGCAGGAGGATTTTCGCCCGTTTGATCACAAGAATTTAAAATGGATCTGAAATCTATAACCTCTGATAAGTCCACAGCCCTAGCTTGTTTCTTCCTGTTAAACACTCAAAACGTCAACTGCAACGCCTAATCAGAAGCAATTCGGAGAGTGTAGAGGGTGTTACTTTTTGGAGTTTTGATCATAGTAAAGCTTGTACTTCTTCTCCGCTCGCCGGAATGCTGTCCTCTCGGCGTCTTCCACCGCGCCACCGTCGTTTCCGTACATCTGATCTGGCGGTGCGTTTGTTAGGGCTTCGGCGGGGCGGAGAATTGGATTGTCTAACGTCGATCAGAATATTTCTCCTGTGATTAAAAGGGCTGGATGTAGCCCAACTATCTGGTTTGAAATTTGTACTTTTTAAGGGCCCAACAGTTACGGCCCATCCAGGCATGTTAGCGCTAAGATGCGCCACCCATGGAAGGGTATGGATAATTTGGATGGCCACGGAACACGGCTACATACTTGGCATTGCAGGATATTGTTCTTCAACTTCTTCTACCTCCCACGTTTCAGTTCCAAACTCATTGGAATCAAATTTCATTTCATAAAGGAAAGGCCGACCTGGCGAGAGGAAGAAATAGCAGTTTACAGTTTATATAAACAAAACAACGCTAAAAATCACTGGAAAAAATGGCGTCCAGAACGGCGTTAAGATCGGTGTGTTTAGCAGAGACATGGGGACCGTTTCTGTGCAACCCAGGCACCAGCAGGCCTCTCTCCGTCCGTGTATCCGTTGCTGCAATTCCATTCAGAAGATGTGTTGCTCTCAAGCTCGATGCTCTGAGATATGGTTGTCGAAACCTTAGGGTTCCGAATCACCACCGTCTGTTTCTGGTCAATTGCTCTTACAGTTCGACGACTTCTTCTTCCGATGACGATCAGGATCCCCCACAAGAAGCTGTACTGAAGGCTATTTCAGGTTAAGGTTTTCACTTTGCTTTTTATTTTGGTGACGCTGTGCTGGGATTTGGAGTTGGATGATTAAAATTTGAAATAGGATTCTTTAGGGCTTCAAGTTGAAGCAGGTCTCCTAGATACTCGGAACTTGTTAAAATTTGGCACTTCATTGAATCGTGGATAAAAATCAAGAGGAGGTTAGATGCCCACAAATGTATTCTTGCTGAAATTTTGAAACAAAATCAACAGTATTTGGGGCTTTGATCCAATGGGGACATATCAGTGTGATTAAATCCAGAATTATACTTCTTCAGTACTTCTCCCCTTCATATGGCCGTTCATAAAGGAGTCTGCGGTTTCTTTCATACTCCAATGCATTTGATTGCTGCTCAAACCCACGTCCTACTTTGTTGTATTGTACAACAAAGTAGGATGCGGGTTCGAGCAGCAATGTATGCTCTGAACCCCTGATCAAAGGGGCTGCGTCTGTGGCAATGTAGGTGCTGAACCCTGGCAACTGGTTAGGCACGCCTTTTAGAACACTGGCTGTACCTAAAGCGGTGCATTTATACTTAATCAATGTATCAGCCAAATCAATTATTTCTTGAATCCCTTGTTTTGAGCAAGTAGGTGCATACTTAGTGCACGCTTGGTTGGAGTGGTGGAATGAAATTGGATAAGGGTAACGAAAGGAAATCGAAATGATGGGATAACTTTCATGTGTTACAAGACCTCTAAACAAACATAGTTTTTGATTGATTCGGAATCAGTCCGTTACTGAGAATGATTCTTAGTTGATTATTTCATATGCCAAGAATTTTCATTGGATACTTGTCTATCGAAGTCGAACATCCTAATTTTTTTCTGGTAGCCATTCATCACTTATGAGGCTAATATCGTTCACTATGGCGCCTTTCAATCAATCAAAGTTACCTTACCCTGGATATTAACTTTAAATAGCATGTTCTGATGGATAGAAATCCGTTATATTGTGGATCAATATTCAGTCATGATTTTAGTGGCATACTTACCAGGTCTTTGATGCTAAGAGCAGCAGTGATTTTTGGTGTAACTATGGCAAACAACTTGTTATCTCCGTATTGATGTTTTAATATTGTTCTTTTTCTCTTTTTCTGTTTCAGAAGTCTCAAAAACAGAAGGAAGAGTTGGGCAAACCACAAATGTTGTCATTGGTGGGACAGTGACAGATGATTCTACAGATGAGTGGCTTGCTTTGGATCAAAAGGTATGTTGCATAAAGATTCTCATGCTTGAGTTCTGAAGAGAAGTTTAATTGAGAATATAGATAGAGAAGTGCAAGTGGTGGAATGAATGCTTTTTCTTTTTATTGAATTTGAACATGTTATATCTGACCGATTGTGAAATCGTTTATTTCGCAGGTGCATACATACCCAACTGTTAGAGGATTTACAGCTATAGGAACTGGTGGTGATGATTTTGTGCAATCTATGATTGTGGCTGTTGAATCTGTTATTCAGCAACCAATCCCTGAGGTGAGCTTCCTCTTCCTGATCTACTGATCAACGTTTTTTATGGAACAATAAACTAAGATCATGTTCATTGTTACTGTATCAACCGGATATTTGACATGAGCTACATTTTATCCAAAAATAACAGTATGCATTCGAATGACAATCTTAGGGATGAACTATCTCCTTGCATACTTGCACAGTTTCTTAAGTTGACATTTTAGTATTTTACTTCATCCCTTTAACCGCAACTGCAAGGGTCGGGGATTATTGTGCATTCTCACTGATCGACATGTAAGATGCTTTTCAAATTTGATGTAGGGTCGTGTGAGACAAAAGCTATCATCAAGAGGAAAGTATGTATCGGTGAACATCGGACCAGTGCAAGTCATTTCTAGTGAGCAGGTCTGTTTACTGACATATTTATCACTAGCCTTTGGTCTGCAGAAGTGAAAAGAGTGTTACAGTTGGTAATATTCATGTGAAGTGCCATTGATGTATTGAGAGTGATTATCCTGTTGCAGGTGCAAGCTGTGTACAATGCCATGAGAAGAGATGACAGGATGAAATATTTCCTGTAAGCCTCCTTTCCCTGGATTGCTAAATTTTGTTTGGTGCTCTCTTGTGGGTGAAAATTGCATGTAATGTAAACAAGTTGTACTATATAATTCTATATATACATACTTTTTTAACTTGTCTGTTGAGCCAAATTCTATGCCCCTTATAGTTCTTCTATCAAACTTAAAACATTGGAATTTCCTGAATCCAGGACAAACCCTTCTTCTTTGACTGATTATATTCATTATCGCTAACCGTACTATATATTGACGGATTATATGTGTGTATCCGCTCTCTAGCCTCTCTTCATCCCTTCTTCTTTGAGTTATCCACTTAGCCTCACACTTTAGTCTGTGTGTTCCTGGTGTGGTTCTCCGGCACTTGCTACCGCAATAATGCAGGTAAGCAATGGTCATTGAAAGCTGGTCTGAATATAGTCTATATATGGACCGGAATGGACCGTAACGGTCTAGTCTCTAATGTTGACTTGTTGTAATTTGTTTAATGTGAATCTTTCTTTGTTAATAAGGTTGTTCTTGAACTTGATATTATGTATAATCTTATGTTTTCTTTTAAGTTGGGTTTAAGTATATTTTTTAAAATAGATTGTTTATTTATTTTATATTTACAAACAACGTATAAAACACTCAAAATTTCAACTAGTTCATCCGTTTTATCCGTCGGATACGGGTGAGAATCCTGGTGGTGAATCTGGTGGGGCGAATGGTTTTAGGCGATAAATCGAGTGGTGGTTAGGGTCATCCACTTGATATCCGGTATATTGACATTCCTACCCAAGGTTTGAGGCATCTTTGCATCCCAGTAGCAAAATATACATTAATAATATTCATATTTTTTTATCACTCAGCTGATGAACTTGATCTGCCCAATCACTCAACGAGTAGTAGATGAATCTGGGGCCACTTTGTAGCCAATGTAACCCGTTCTTATGAATAAGACCTCAAAATTTCCGGGGTCCATTATGAAGAAATTAGACAATTAGTACTGATGGATTAATTAATAGATCAACTAGTCAACCGGTAAAAAAAATAAAGCGTTTGTTAAGTTGGAGGCTCCAAATCAACATTTTTTTCAATATATCTTGTGAAACTTTTGGGTTTTTTTTTTACTATTAATAGTTTTTTTTGTCATTGGACCTAAAAAATTTACTAGCTCCGAGATGAAAGCACCCAATAAGATTAATGGTTAGGTAATAGAAGTGATTCTACGTTGTAGAAGTACACCTGGTTGGTCAAATTGTCTAGTGCAAACACGAATGCATGCAAGGGAGCAGTTCGGCTCTCTGCCGTAAGTATGCATCAGCCAGCCGGCCTCCTGAACTTTGGTGCTCTACTTATCACATTGACACAGTTAAAGGAGATAATTAATGGTCTTCAAACCAAAATACAGTGAAATACTAAAGTCGCTTAGCTTAGAACACACACCATACAGTTTAAACGACGGGTACCAAAGTTTAGTCAGCCTGAAAGATGGGGTATTGTTTAGACAATTTTCTCTATGGTGTTTACAAAACGCCATAAAGTTCACCGCGCTTATCAAAACGCAGTAGATATAAGATTTCTTGACTTTTTCAAACGCGTGCCATGGAAAGCACATTTCATACTTTCGGAAAAACTATGAAATATGCAATGCATCGATGACGTCATTAAAGACGGCGTTATGGGATGGCGTTAAAGGCCTTCCATAACGTTTTTTAAACGACGAAAAAGAGTATACTTGTACTAGCTAGTGGTGTGCATACGAGCATACATTTACGTTCATCTCAAGTCTCAATAGGGTTTTATCTTAGGCACTAGGAGGATAATCCATCGACTTTATATACTAGTCCCAGTATATTATGCACGAAGAATATATTATACACATCTAAACAACTCGTTGTTCACATCAATGTACGAGTCATTTTATACAACATTTTACTAACACTAGTTTGAAGTTACAACAAATAGGGTCCTAACACGAAGGCCAATATCAGCACGGCAAGAGCTGCAGTAGTAGTTGACTTCTGTAAGGAAGCAATAGAGGAGAGCTGTATGCATTCAATTATCAGTTCCTGAGCTCCCAATACAACAATAACTTGACCTTCTTCCCAACCACCTACTTCTGATAGAACATTGAATCCACCTGCACTCCACTCCTACCAAAATCCAATACTTATATGACATGACTTGCTGCATACGTTTCAGAATGCATCCTATGTTGTTGCTGTCTTCCCCACTTATGTACGTACATTGTAGATAAGATCAATCAACACGTTAGGTTACTTATTGTTATCTAACTTCAAAGAACTTAGATGCTTTTACATCGCCTCAGTGCAGAAGTAAATTTACAGCCAATTCCAATTGGCAACCACCTCCAGACTGAGTTGTCTCTGTAAGATCTAGATGATCGTATATGACTCTAAACTGAATTTTCGCTTCCGTGAAGAAGTCAAGGTCAGACATGTTTTCAGAAAAATTAATTGTGTTGCTTATCGATTAACCCATTTGAGAATTTCGACCCCCAACACATCATTTTCTGACGATCCCGAACTTCGTGTTTTTATCCGCAAGTATGCTTTACAATGGACTACCCGAAAGATAGTATTTTTGTAACTGCTTTCCGTTTTCATAAAAAATTAAAAAAAAAATGGCAACCACCTTGAGGCTCATTCAATGCTAGCTAGCTATTATATAGCTAGCTGGGTTTCTCTTGTTCGTCAAAACTCTTAATTTGTAATAGCAAAGAAAAGATGAGAACTTCAGCTGGTGGGCTAGTGGCGGCGGCGGCGGTAATGGTTGTGATGATGAGTTTGGGGTTAGGGGCCGAGCAGGAATCAACTGCGGTCGAGTGCACGAACACGATAACAGGAATGACAGGCTGCTTACCATACGCAACGGGAAAAGCCGGGGAGCCGACGGCGGATTGCTGCAAGGTTGTGAAAACAACCGTGCAGCATAACAAAGATTGTCTATGTACCTTCATCGGAATGGTCCATCATGGAAGCGCCGAGGTGACAAGCCTCGGCATCCAGGAAGCTAAGCTTATACAGCTCCCGTCTGCTTGCAGGCTCGCCAACGTTAGCGCCAGCAATTGCCCTAGTATGTCTTCTGACTTTCTTCCATTTCATGAAAATACTTAAGGGGCTGTTTGGTTTTCATACTTGATATTTTGCAGAACTTGCTCAAACTCCAAGTTCGTCTCCAATCCTAAGTAATGGGAAGGCAACTGTAAATGCTGGTGGTGGATACAAGCTGCAGGCTGAGCTCTTCCTTGAAGCTATCATCTTGGTTGCAATTATGGGCTTTTTAGTCGTCTGATTTTAGATGTAGTTAGTTATTGTCAGTTTGAACTTTGAAGCATCAGTAGTAAGATTATGTCTGTTTGCATTAGTTTAGATCTGTTTTGTATTTCTACAAGTTTTCAATTCGGATTCGACTTATTTGCCCGGCAGCGAGACACCATGTTAGTTCATCTACAATCCGTCATTCTTGATTGTTCCTCACCTTCATTTTCTTTGAGATTATTGCAACAAGAACAGTATTAGCTAAAAGAAGTAAACTTCTTAAATTGAGTTTAGTGAATCACAAACTTGCTATTGAAGATCATTCTGCAACACAAATTCTGCATCTTGATTTGAAAAAATTGTCAGAGTTGATAAAGTGAGAGGCCTTCAAGGTTTTTCATAAGCTGTCTATATTGCACACTCTGAAGGGGAATTACAAAGAGGAAACCAGAGAAGAGACAAAGGGTCCAAAAGGAAGGTGTTCATACAAATTTGCTGTTTTTGCCTAAATTTTCAATCATCTGGTTAAGCCATTCCTCCACTGGTTGCAGTCCTGATTATCTGAAACAAAGCTGCCAGAACCAACCATAAATCAATAAGAATGATGTCAAAGTGTCCCATTCAGATTACAAAGATTAACCATAGATATGAAAGCAATATATGAATTATAATGATAAAGTTAAAATGAAGGAGAAGGGAGATTGAGAACTTACAAGAGCCAACCACAACGAATATGAAAAACCCTAGAAGCAGAGGACCGACTGGATAGTCATTTCCCTTCTTGATGTTTGTCTCAGGAACAGCGCCTCTCTTCGTGACATTCTTCTCAAATTTGTGAATCTTTCTTTCAGCAAGACGTTTTGATGCTGTCTGTGGAATTGAGAAAGGAAGTTAGTGTTATATCTCATCAATTATGATCATTGGAGAAAGATTTTCGCTATCAGCAAATCATAGAATGTTGAAGCTGGAACCCTAATTTATTCAAACAAATCTCATTCGCTAATGTGAAACTACGACTTCAGAAGTGAAAACAGACATGGAATTCGATTCGTAAAACAAATTTCGCAATCAGATTTATCTAATTGTCAGCACCAGCCAGAGATTCGCGTCAAAAAGAACGCATTTTTGTTAGAGATAAATCGAAATTATGTCAATTGCTAAAAAGATCAGACGAACTACTGGTGATCAGATTCAAATGCAACAATCAATAGAAGCGCACAACAATGTCAAAGACGAAGAAGAGATCTGAGTTACCATTTTCGGTATAGAAATCTGGATAAGAGATGATGCGAGAAGAAAATCACCGATCTCTGAATCTCTGTTCCGTTTGATCGCCAAGGTAGATCCGTTTTCCTTTTTATATCGCATACGTTCAATAGTGAGGGTTGAATTACGACGTCAGAATTCCACGTGGTGCAATACTATTGGGTAACAAAAAGCCACGTAGGTTGACACGTTCTTCCTTATACGCGTGTGGACCCACCGTTCAAACGTGACGGCGACTATTTATTCACTAACGTGGAATTTAATTTAACTTTAGTTAAAGCGCTTAACATCATTATTATTGGGCATGGTTAGGTGTAAGCCCATTTATATTGATAGACTATCATAATGAAGCCCATTTATACGAATGGGCTAGCATTGATGAAGCCCATTTATATGAATTGAGTAGCAAAATGAAACCCATTTATAGATATAGGCCAACATAATGAAGCCCAAGTGAATAGAAAGGACTCGGAGAAGTCGTATCAAATCTGCACAACCTAAACCTTATGGTGGGTTTGGCATTAAAGAAACACTAGTGATTTTGAGGGTTTTACGATTTGGCACCAAAGAAACACTAGTAATTTTATGGTAAATGAACTTGTTATGTTTTTGCAAAGCAGGATTGCATTGGTTGTCTGAACGGTACTCATATTAGTGCATGCATTGAAGAAGTTTCACAAGTTCCGTTCGTCGGTCGGAAACATACGGTGATTTTCAACGTCCTCGTCGTATGTGATTTTAATATGTTGTTCACTTTTGTCTTGTCTGGATGGGAAGGGTCGGCTCATGACGTGAAGGTTCTCGACAAGGGTTATGCAGATAGTCCGGGGTTTCTACTTCCATATTCAAAGACCCGGTATCACTTAAATTAGTTTGAAAATGAGCCTCCAAGCAACAAAAAGGAAGTGTTTAACAGGGCACACTCTTCTTTTAGAAGTTGTATTGAACGTTGTTTTGGAATCCTAAAGAAGAGAAGGAAGTTGTTATTTGATATGCCTTGTTACCCGGACTACACCCAAGTTGACATCCATCTTGCTTGCTTTTCGTTACACAACTTTATTCGTCTATACTCGATCAGGGTATGATGATTTGTCAGAAGATGAGGATGAGTTGCCAACGACAAGCCAAGACGAGGTAGAAGACGTGGAGGAGAACAATGACAATGGAAGAGGAATGTATCATATTTGTGATCGTATTGCTACAATAATTTGGAATGCGAGAAGGAATATGTAATATATGTTTGATTTATTAGTGACATTGTGTCCGACTATTATATGTACACTTTTATGATGTAGATGACATATTAATGTATCCCACTATTATTATGAACTTATGTTTGAGTGTGTAAGCTTATAATTTAGAAACGTTGTTTAAACTTACGTTCTTGTATGGTGAAATTGCAAATGTGATATGAAAGCAAAAGCAAAGGATCGACAATAACATTTATAACAAAACTGATTGATTCATTTGATAGAACCCTATTAGTATATTACATACGCAACAAGTATCACCCCAGTAACTAACCTCCAAGCAAACACAGTTAAACAATTTTTCGTTTTAATCCAATATTCTCCTTTCTTCACGTAATCCTTGCACGAAGTCCCTTAAGCTTGAATGAGCATCCACTATCATCGAAGGCGTACATTAGCATCTCATCTTCGATGGGATCATCCTCTGCCATCCATATCCCCTCTCACCAATTGTAGTACTCAGAATCTCCGCTGTCATAACTAGAGTCGTCGTCCATTGGTACCTAACACACAAGATTACATTGTCAAGCATAAACTGTCAAGCACAAATTGTCAACAACTTATCATTAAACTCAGCTTGCAATATGGAACCAACTCACCAACTTATATATGTAGCATACACTGTCAACAACTTATCATGCAACTCAAAGGTCAAGCATACAATGTCAAAGATCAAGCATACACTTTCAAGCGTACACTGTCAAGGGTCAATCAAACACTGTCAAGGGTCAAGCATACACTATGAATCATACACTGTCAAGGATCTAGTCACCAACTTATCATTAAACTCAACTTGTAAATTATCATTAAACTCAAGGGTCAAGCATACACTATCAAGCATACAATGTCAAGGGTCAAACATACACTTTCAATAGCAGTAGGCATCGATCAACTTGCAAATTATCATTACTTGTTTGCAAATTATCAATAAACTGAATCATGGATTATTAGCAGTAGAGACAAAACTATAAACACCATATAGTGCAATAGTAGTACACAAAACTAAATCATGGATTATTAGCGTACACTTTCAAGGGTCAATCATACACTTTCAATAGCAGTAGGCATCCTCTGTCATCCATAGCAATAGGCATCGATTGAAAAGTTACGAGTTTTCTCATACATACAGAAGACAGAGGTAGGGAAATGAGACTGTAAACACCATTGTTCAATATCATTACACAAAACTATAAACACCATAGTCTCGGCTTGCAACCCAAATAATACAATAATGTGGAGATGGCCCAATCACTTCTCATACAGACAGAGAATTTTGGAGACCATCGAAAGTACACAAAACTATAAACACCATAGTCTCAGACAGAAGTTTGGAGACCATCGATCATAAACACAGGAATTGACAAATATGAGACTAGCCTTTGATGTTCACAAGAGACTAACCTTTGATGTTCACAAGAGACTAACCTTTGATGTTCACCAACAGTGGGACGCCGGATCAACACTATTGTGGTGGTGGTTGAAGCGTCGTCTTTCTCCCCCTAATCGCTCAAAATTGCCAACAAATAGCTCACTGCAAAGCCCTAATGCGAGAGAAAGAAATGTCGATTTGCAACACAACACCCCCTACAATAATCACATGAAATGTTGATTTGTATTTTTCAAACAATTTTTCTTCTATTCTCGTATAATTCTCTACATTCTACCATATTTAAAAAAAATTTACTCCCAATTTATTTTGATATTAGTTGAGCGAAAACCTGTAATACCCCGAATTTTAGGAACTCGAGATGCTACGTGTTAGGACCTCACAATGGGTCATGACCCTTAGCTTGACAACAATTTCACCAGATCTTACAACAAGACACAAACAAATGTAAAACTCCAAAATAAATTAAAATGTCAATTGTTAACATAAAAGGAAAAACAGACTCTCAGCCGAGTACTACAACCATAATGTCATGCAACATAAATAAGAAAGCCCACCACCCGTCCTACAATGTACGGGAACCCCGGCTGACCACTCCGACCGGATCACTCGACAACATCCCTAACCTGCAAGACATCTACTCAACGGATAAACCATTAGCTAACATTCTATGAATCAAAATAACCATAACAACACAAACACACGTCAAGTATATAAACACATAAACATGCTCACACTCAAGCCGGTTATTATCTTTCATTAAGTGATACACTTTTACTAATTCAGCTTCTTTTGTGACATGAGAATCTCCCGAAACTCGCCTATATCCCCTTATACCAACGAAACTTGATCTGATACATCTCACCTAGGCCAATCAACATAAAAGGTCGTCCTAGCATGTTCTTAATATTAACATCTAGCACACGTACACCACTATCACAGCTAAACTAACACACATAAGTCAGATAAGTAAGCCCAAGAGACTTACCTATTTCAAAGATAATCCCAACTCGAAGATCACGCTCAACTTCCCGCGGGAAAGTACTCTATGCCTGATCAGACAAGACATCCAAATCAGAAACTATCCGACATGCTAGAAGTCCTGAACTTCTAGTCTCATTGATCTCTACAAGGTCATACAACATCATGCTAGAAGGTTCCAACTTATATTCTCCATGATCTCTGAAAGATCATACAATAATATGCTAAGATACTCCAAATCCTAGTCTCCAGATCTCAAGAGATCAACAACTACAACCACAAGCCTTATGTCATCAACCAACTCTCACAACACCTATGAATCCACAAGCCACTAACTGACATTCTCACTAGTTATGCTAGAGTCCAACCTAGTATGATTCTACTACTAGGCTAACTAAAACAAGCGAGGAAGCAATGTACCAAGAAAGTTGGTACACACTGGAGACAAGGTGCGACCGCAGGGAAAGAGAGGCGCGGGCGCGATGACAGACTCCGAGATGCCGCGACCCAGTGACAGACTAATAAAACTTACTAAATCTAACATGAATAATTTCAAACGTTAAATCAATTTGTTTTTTGATTAATAATAATAACTTATTTGTTATGGAATTCACAAATACATGCTAGACATATATTCTACAAGTATAAGTTACAAATACTTGTATGTCTACTAATATGATTGCTAGGAGAATTCTAAAGTGAATTGTTGCTAGATATTTTGTGGTAAATTATACAAGGTGAATTGTTCACCTTATTTACCTCCCTAATTTTCTATTAGGAAATCCACCTTCACTTTGCCTATAAATATAGGCATTCACCCATTATAACAAGTGCACCAAGAGCAAGTAAGAAATTTACCCCTCTTATTCACTCCTCTCTTCTAGCATAATTCTAAGTGTTCTTAAACACAACCCACAAAATTTTAAGTAATCAAGGAATACAAAAGCAATCAAATCACAACACGTTATCATCACGAGGTTCTAACTTCCAACCGAGCTTTGATCATTTTTCAAGAGTTCAAGGTACTAATACTAAACTCTTCTTAAGTCCTTCTTTAAAATGTAAGAGTTCTAATAATCAAAATCTATTTAAAGATTATGCTCTGTAGTCGCCCATTATGAGATCTTCTACATCATAAACTCAAGATTTTCATAAGCTAAATATATTTAAGAAACACAGCTTATAATTATCTAAATTTGAGACTTTATACATTATAATCTAGGTCAATCTTTCCTAGATCTAAAGAACTTTTGACAAAATAAAATCATGGTTTTTGGATTTATGCTAAGATACAAACAAAATTGAGATTTGCTTACCTTTTTTGAAAAAATCCCACATTAAAATTCTTGTATTCACCACTTGGATTATAAACGAAGTTCCCACCAAAATAATAATTATGATAATGATGATGATGTAAATAAGAATAAGGCAAATGAAAAGCTCAATTAAAAATCGGTTGTTATTAGCAACAAGCCGATGAGTAATATCATCACCGGCCATGAATTTTTTTCTTTGAGCTTGTATAATGAAAATGGAGTTAAGGAAGAAGGAGATAAGGATGGTGAAAATGAAAGTGAAAGTAAAATGAATGGATGGAGATTAAAGGGGATAAAAAGAATCGGTTTTTACAACTATTCCCACTAGACTAATTTAACCATATGATCACAATTTATGACACATAATTAACCATCTTTCATACTATTGATATGATTACATGACTACTCTTGATGGACTATTAATGACTATTGTCAGACTATTACTATGACTTACACGACATTCCTATCAAACCATTGACTATGACTTACATGATTGTACTTGACGGACAATAACACATAGGCTACACGTGCAGACTACTAACACAAATGACTATTGACTATTTAGTTGCTTATGTTTATGTCTAACATATTACTAACACATGACTAACATATGACTAACACGTACTAACAATTTTATAATTATATCATCTTTCACTTACTTTATATATTTGATTTACATTGTTATGTAGTAACCAATGACAAACATTGCAAAAAGAGACTTTTACATTCTTGACTTATCGGGCCAAAAATACCTTGAATGGAAGGTAGATGCGGTGACCCATCTTAAGGCGAATGGCCTTGAAAGTATAATTGAGGATAACAATGATGTCACTCCACATGAGAAGGCAAAAGCAATTGTATACCTCCTCCACCACATTCATTAAAGCCTCAAGACCGAATACTTATTTGTGGAGGATCCTAAAGAGTTGTGGGAAAGTTTGAATGAAAGATATGAATACCAAAAGGAAGTCCTTTTCCCACAAGCTTTGTATGAATGGAATAACTTAAGGTTCCAAGACTTTAAGTCCATATCTGATTACAACAGTGATATCCACAAGATCACCTCCCAATTGAGGTTGTATGGTCATATGATCACTCAAGAAGAAATGCTAGAGAGAACATTCTCTATTAAGCATGCCACAAATGTATTGTTACAACAACAATACCGAGAAAGAGGCTTCAAGAGGTACTCAGACCTCTTGAAAGTATTATTAGTGGTTGAAAAGAATAATGAGCTCTTAATGAGAAACCACAACCTCAGACCCACTGGATCAGTAGCAGCTCCGGATGTCAATGTCACTGAAAAGGCATCCGATGACAAAAACAAGAATAACAAAGAACGTGGGCAACACTCACGAAACTATGATAGATGTGGCTGAGGTCGTGGTGGCCGTGATGGCCGTGGTGGTCGTGATGGTCGCGGTCGTGGCCGTTGGCAAGGCTATAATGATGTTCGCCATGATAATCGAGGTAACTATGGTTACAAAGGGAATGACAAGCAAAAGGTCTAGACGGGTCAAAAGGGGCCCTCTCATAAGCCAAGACCTGTCTACTATAAATGTGGCATAGCTGGTCATTGGGAAAAAATATGCCGTACCGCTTCACATTTGGCGGATGCTTACCAAGCTGAAAGAAACAAAGAAAAGGCTAATGAAACCAACTTCGTTGAAAACGAAGGTGTTGGTAGTTCACCCATAGTCAGCCTAGATGTCTCTCACTTTCTAAACTTGGAGAATGATGATGCATGTGCCTTGGATTAGCATTGGTTTAAAAACTTATGAGATCATCCTTATTGTATAATAATGTATAATATGCCATATAATATTTTCTTTTAAGATCTAGAAGGACTATGTAAAATATGCTTATCTTAATGTAAAATATGAAGTTTTTATTAATGGCTTGGCTTATCTATGTTTCCTCCTTTATAGATGTAACATCCGAAATTTTTATTCCAGTTGTTGAGCAGTTTATCGACCTTCTCGCAAGCGCAACTCAGGCTTTCTGCAGGCATGATGTGTTGAGTGACGGGATTTTATCCCAATTCCGTTATGACCCTTCGTTTTCCCGCTACCCACTTTTGACCCCTTGTTCCTTACCCAAAAGAAAGTCTTGTGGGTTGCTGACGCCTTGTTCCCCCAAAAGGAAGAGCAGTTTTTCCCTCCTCCCTTCTCTACTCTTTCATGTTACTTCAATTCTCACACTTCCTCTTCTTGGCTTGTTTCTCTCTTCTCTTCTCCCTTGAATATTCTTGGGTGTGGCCAGCAGTGGAGAAGTTGTAGATCCATCTTGGTAAGTCTCTTCCTCCTCCTTTCCTTCTTCTTTCTTGCTCCATTTCCCTTCTCTTCTTCTCCTTCCTCCATTGTTATGGTTGGAGCTTTAGAAGAAGGTTGTTCTTGATTCCTTTGCATGCTTATATTCCTAGCACGATTAGGTCGTGGAGGAGAGCCTAGATATTGTTGTTGAAGTTTTGAGAAGACCCAATCAGAGAAGGAAACCATATAAGCTCAAGTGCACGGTTGAAGATCGAAGAAATCGTTGTTTTTGGAGTTATACCGCGGGGGCGGCATCAGGCATCGCGGGGGCGGATTTTAGCCAGCCGCAGGGGCGGTGAGTGGCACCCGTGGGGCCGGCGTCAGGATTGCCAGGCACCGCAGGGGCTGTGACATTCAACATGCGGTCGCACCTTTTGTTTTCGCGGTAGTGTTTCTTCAACAATAGACTCTTCTTTTTCCTTCTTCTTCATTTCTTCCTTAGTTGTGAAGTTGTTTCATGTTAGTAGCATGCATAGGGTAGACCTAGGATAGTTGTGAATGTCATCTAGTGGTTGTGGACCTTAAGAGACCTTAGAGTCTCGGTTGTTGCTTAGGATGACTCGAGTGTGATGATCAATTTATACCTCTTAGACTAGTTGTGTTCTAGCTTGGTGATGAGTTATCCTTGTAGGAGAGTAGGTTGTTGTAGTGCCTTTATATATGTTTGATGAGTTATGGTCCCTTGGAGCCTAGGAACGTTCCCTAACTTATGAGTTGTAGGACCTTGTGTTCGTTTGCTAGATTGTGAAGTCTAAGGACCTCTAGCCTTTGAGAGTATTGTTGATGTGTGCCTCATTTTGATCAGGCCTTGGTTGTATTCCTACGGGAAGTTGAGATCGGTTTTGGTTAGCTTTAAGACGAGGTAAGTCCTCGGACTTACTTAGCCGTTTTTATGCATTATTTGGATATGTGGTGGTGGTGTGTATTTAATTGCTTACAATCATGAAACCGGATTAGGACAACTTGGTTATATATATTGTTGGCCTATTGTGATTTGTTTATCGGGCAGTGACATCACTGCCCAACTCCCGAGGGAGACTGGGGGATCTCTGCGACCAGACCATACATGGTATACGGGCGGGCTTCTTCGCCACTCCACATGGTATACGGGTTGAGCTCCGCATCACTCCTGTTGGCTACACGGGGACAGAGGCAAAAATTATAAGACTCTTGTGTCACACTTTGGAACAAATGGAAATAGTAACGAAACGACTTAAAAAGAGGATAAGAATCGGATATGTATGTGTATGAGCATGATGTGTGTTATGTGTACTTATGTGTGTGTTTGTGCCCTTGCTATTTTTATAATGCCTAGAATGAGCTAACGGTTTTATACCGATTGTTGTAGTTGTTGTGTAGGTTAAGTGTGGCCGAGTGATCCGGAGGAGTGGACAGCCGGGGTTCCGTACATCACAGGTCGAGTTTGGGGGTTGAGTTTGTGTATTGTTGTTGTATATTGTGTATTGTTGGTGTTGTTGTATAGACGGTTGATGTCTTTCCTTTCTTGATGTATTCGGGAATCATATCATATCATTGCATTAAATTTATTTTTGTTTTTGATCTTTATTTGTACCTTGTTGGAAAGGTCCGGTGAAAATTGTTGTCATGCTAAGGGTCGGGGCCCATTATGAGGTCTCACCCATAGCATCTCGAGTCCAGCGGATTCGGAGTGTTACAATAGAACACATGGAACCTTCTAAGGAAAGACTCGATGAGAAGGAGAAATGTCTTGTAGACAGTGTCACCACCCATACCATCTTGAGAAATAAAGAGTATTTCACACTATTGAAACCCTTTAAGGGAAATGTGAATACCATATCCAGTGTGACTAAACTCATCTAAGGCTCGGGAAGAGCTCTTGATCTACACCCAAAAGGAACAAAAATAGTAATAAATGACACATTATATTCGAGTAAATCTCGAAGAAATTTATTGAGCTTTAAGGATGTGCATCAAAATGGGTTTCATATGGAAACCATGAATGAAAATGGGAGAGAATATCACAACACATGAATATGATAAGAAATAGATCATTGAGAAAATGTCAGGACAAGCCTCCGGATTATATGAGACATATATTTATCCGGTTGAGGCTAATGTGATATCCAAGAAAAGGTCGGATGACCGAGATATATATACACTTTGGCATGACCGATTGGGTCACCCAGGATCAACGATGATGCACAAAATTATAAAGGGTTCACTTGGACACCTACTAAAGAACATGAAGTTTTGCATCCAAGTCATATTAATTGTGCGGCTTACTCACTTGGAAAGCCTATAATTCGACCTTCTAAAAGTAAGGTTACAAGTTTTGCAGCCAAGTCATATATATGTGGACCAATTGCTCTACCGTGTGGCCCATTTTGATACTTTATGGTGTTAATTGATGCATCTATAATATGGTCACATGTAAGTCTATTATCGACTAGAAATGCGACATTTGCTAAATTTCTTGCTCAAATAATCCGATTGAGAGCTCAATTTCCGGATTGTACAATAAAGAAAATTCTGCTTGACAATGCAGGAGAATTTACATCCCAAACATTCAATGACTTTTGCATGTCAATTGAGATTGATGTGGAACATCCAATAGCTCATGTTCACACACAAAATGGTCTTGCTGAATCATTGAAGAGATTGTAAATAATTGCTAGACCATTATTGATGAAATCTGAATTACCACCATCTATTTGGGGACATGTGATATTGCATGTTGCAGTCTTGGTCCGATTAAGATCATGTGCAAACCATGAACAATCCCCACTAAAATTAGTGTTTGGTAAGGAGCCTAATATATCACATCTAAAAATATTTGGATGTGTAGTTTATGTTCCTATTGCTCCACCACAACGTACAAAGATGGGTCCACAAAGAAGATTGAGAATATATGTTGGTTTTGAATCCCCCTCGATCATTAGATATCTTGAACCAACGACGGGTGATTTGTTTACAGCAAGATTTGTTGATTGTCATTTTGATGAAAATATATTCCCAATCTTAGGGGGAGAAAAGAAGAAAGTGGACTCAAGTATGAAAGAAATTACATGGAATGCAACATTGTTATCACACCTTGATCCAAGAGTAAAAATGTGTGAACAAGAAGTTGAACGAATAATTCACCTACAAGGTGTTGCTAATCAATTACCAGATGTATTTACAAATACTAAGAAGGTGGTAAAGTCACATGTTCCTGCGGCAAATGCCCCTGCAAAAATTGATGTGCCCATTGGATAACCAAATGTGTCCATTGCAAATGAATCTACGACACGTCGAAAACATGGTAGACCACTTGGTTCAAAGGATTTGAAACCGAGAAAAACAAGGAACCAAAAGTGTATAGTAGGAGAGGCCATAGTGAATGAATCAAATGAGGAACATGAGAAAGACAAAGGAAATGAGAATGAGAACATCCCAAATGAAGATAATATCTTTGATGGTGATGAGAGAATCGACAATTTTGAAATTTCTATAAATTATGTTGATACAAGGATACAATGAAATAGAAAAGATATCATTGTTGATGATATATTTGCCTATTTTGTGGCTAATGATATTGCAATTGAAGATGTCGACATTGAGCCCAAATCAGTTGATGAATGTTGTCAAAAGGATTGGCCAAGATGGAAAGAAGCAATTCAAACAAAATTGAAATCACTTGAAAAACGTGAAGTTTTTGGGCTTGTAGTCCATACACCAAAGGGTGTAAAACTAGTCGGATATAAATGGGTTTTCGTAAGAAAACGAAATGAGAAAAACGAAATTGTGATATATAAGGCGAGAAGTAGCCCAAGGTTTTTCTCAAATTTCAGGAATCGATTATGATGAAACATACTCGTCAGGCATTGATGCGACCACATTTAGATTCCTAATTGGCCTGATTGTTTTTGAAAAACTACAGATACGCCTTATGGATGTTGTGACTGCATATTTATACGGGTCACTTGATAACGACATCTACATGAAAGTCCAATAAGGACTAAAATTTCCTGAGGTCAACTCCTCAAAGTCACGAGAAATGTTTTTCATAAAATTGGAAAGATCCTTGTATGGATTAAAACAATCAGGACGAATGTGATACAATCGTCTTAGTGAATATCTTCTCAAAGAGGGATATAAGAACAACATTTTATGTCCATGTGCTTTCATCAAGCGATCCAAAAGTGGATTTGCTATAATTGCTGTGTATGTTGACGATTTGAATATCGTCGGAACTTCCAACGAGCTTGAAGAAACTGCAAAGTATTTGATGAAAGAATTCGAGATGAAAGATCTCGGAAAGAACAAGCTTTGTCTTGACCTACAAATTGAGCACTTAAGGGATGAAATCTTTATCCATCAATCTAATTACACAGAGAAAATACTAAAGAAATTCTACATGGACAAAGCACACCCTTTAAGCTCACCCATGGTTGTTTGATCCCTTAATGTGGAAAACGATGAGTTCCGTTCCCGGAAAGAGGATGGAGAAATCCTTGGCCCAAAAGTGCCATATTTAAGTGCAATTGGTGTTTTAATGTATTTGACTAACAATACAAGATCATATATTGCTTTTATTGTAAATTTGTTGTCCAGGTATAGTTGTGCACCTACAAGAAGACATTGGAATAAAATCAAATGTATACTCCGCTACCTTTGAGGTACGCATGACCTTGGTCTATTTTATCAAAACAAAGGAAATGCCACTTTGGTTGGATATGCAGATGCAGGATATTTGTCCAACCCACACAAGGTCAAATCCTAAAACAGATATGTCTTCACATATGGAGGCACGACAACTTCATGGAGGTCAACAAAGCAAACAATTACCGCCACTTCCTCAAATCACGCAAAGTTGATCGCTCTATACGAGGCTGGAAGAGAATGTGTGTCCCTACGATCGATGATCGAGTTCATACAGAAAGGTGCGGGATGAAACCTATCTCCACCCATGAGTTGGAGGAAACCGGGGAAGCTGATATTCAACAAATTCGCTCTAATGACAATCTTGCTGACTTGTTCACAAAATCATTGAGCCCCAAAAAATTTAAAGAGCTTGTGCGCAAGATTGGAATGAATAGACTCCGAGACATATGTTGAAATCAGAGGAAGCATTATACGCGCTGCACTCTTTTTCCCTTCGATCAGGTTTTTATCCCATTGAGTTTTTCCTGACAAGGTTTTTAATGAGGCAGCTTCACCCAAGCGTATAATAAGTATGGAGTCAACAACAACCGCTCAAGTTTGATAGTGGAAGAAGGTGAACATTCAAGGGGGAGTGTTATGGAATATCACAAGTACATGTTAGACATATATTCTACAAGTATAAGTTACAAATATTTGTATGTCTACTAACATGATTGCTAGGAGAATTCTAGAGTGAGTTATTACTTGATATTTTGTGGTGAATTGTAAAAGGTGAATTGTTCACTTTCTTTACCTCCCTAATTTTCTATTAGGAAATTCACCTTCATTTTGCCTATAAATAGAGGCATTCACCCATTGTAAGTTTATAACAAGTGCACCAAGAGCAAGTAAGAAATTTACTCCTCTTATTCACTCCTCTCTTCTAGCATCATTTTAAGTGTTCTTAAACACAACCCACAAAAGTTTAAGTAATCAAGGAATCCAAAAACAATCAAATCACAACACTAATAAAACTTATGTTCATAATAAAATGAATATAGTAGGTTTTGTCTAAATAAAAATTCAAGTGGAATAAACTAAACATATACATGTATAAATATAAATTATGTATATACACACATTAAAGACAATGTATTTCGTGCCAAGTCGTGTACAACATCCGTAAATTGGTGGTTTGTTGATACAAATTTAAAATCGTGAATATCCGTAAAAACAATTTAAAAGAAATCCAACAACTATATGTTTCTATCTCGCGCAATCTCACCTAAATAACCCAACCATGGAGACATACACCTCATCTAAGAAACGGAATTCCGTTTTAAATCATTCATGTGACTTATTTTTCTAGTTGTAATGGAAATTAATTTCGAACTTGTGGTACAATTTATAACTTTTTAAGTTTATGTCTTAGAAGTTTGATATCACACAACTCTAATGATAAATTGCTCAAAGCAAACAAGTAGTTTAGTCCTTACAATTAAATAGATTAGATACAAATTGATCCACTTGACACACGATTTAACTGAATATCACGATGAATTAAAACGTTAAATGTTATGTTACATTAATTATATTGATGGCCAATCTAATTAGACGTTTAACCGAATTAATTTTACATTTTTGATTCGTAATGCTTTATATTATAATTAAACGTTATATATCGTTTATTTGATTTCGTAAAACAACATTCATTATAATTAATAATAGTTTTGTTGATTTTTTTATATTTCAATAAAAATGGCTTAGTCGTTACCCAAAAACTATGGGCTTAACGATTATTTCATTAGACAATGAATGGGTAAAAATATTAAGCCCCTTCCAGGATCTAATGATTTTGCCATCATTCACGTTATATTGGAAGCCTTTTTTAAAGTCTTGTCTCAGGTTTCATTAGTTGGTTTAATTTTGGCGAAGTATTATTCTCTAGTTTAGGCATATATCTTGGGTGAGCTAAGGTTTGCTCTATCCCACATCAATATTTAAGACCCATGTATTTCTAAAATGGCTAATATTAACTAAAGTTCACTTCCATAATGGTTCTTTGATATGTTCAGTTGGTTTCTTGATGGCTTGTCGGTTTGCCCTTTTACGGCCTCGATACGTTAGATATATATATGACGTAGTCGAATCGCTTAACTTTTATCATAATAAAAATATGTGGGAGATACAAATGGTTTAGGGTTCAAATTCTCTACGTATAACATTTGCTCTTTTCCGCTTTCATAATCCAAGTTCTTCCTAATAGTACGTGGTAACAAAATTGTTTCGCTTGATAAAAACGGTTCCAGTTAATGTTCTGAAGTCGCAATACTTGAAACAACGAAAAGTTTGGGTTGGTTACTCCACTTTGCCGGTGCGTTTGTTTTTTTCTCCGATGGTGGCAACTCCGTCTTCTTTATTGTTTATTGACACGAGAAAATTAATTTCAAGATATAAAAATAAGATGGAGAATGAGATGGTGAAAGATGCAGTTATGGATTACAACATTAGACACAAAAAGTTATGACTAAAGACACAATAAAAATAAGTGCACAACAATCTCATGGACAAAAAACAAATCTTAAGAAACAGAAAGGGGGAGTTACAAATTTCCGGTGAAGAGATTTGAATAATCATGCCGTGTGAGAAGGAAAATCATCGAACTCTAATTATCTTTATAGATCGTTCCGTATGAACATGTAACACAAATCCTTTTCTCTTTTTATATTGGGTAAGTTCAATAGTAAATGTTCAAGAATGAATTAACCACGTCACGTGGCGTAATAGTAATGGTAATTATAACGCTCATAGGTTGACACGTTCTACCCATATGCGCGTGTGGACCCACAAGCCTTGAACGAATGTAATGTGACGACCACTATTCAGTTTCATTAATGCAAAATTTAAATACACTTTAATTAAATAGCCTAATCTATATTTTTATTAAAGCAAAAACCCTTGATGTCACGTGTTCTTCTTTCATACGATAACGCAATATTTTCTCACACATTCACAATTTACTGATTATTATTGTTATTATAATACCTCTTTTATATGAATAATTTTATCTATCTCTTTCTTAATCAAATTAGGATGGATGAGTTGGTTAAGTAAGCAAGTTATGTACTAAGTGTATAAAATAGGCGCATTTGTTTATATGTTAATAAACTAGACCCCGCTATATTTTACTAAAAAGATTTATAATAAATAAAATTAAAAATTATCCATAAATCATGATCTTTCTCTATCCTATTTATCTTTATTAATTAAGTTAGACGGTAATTATTATTGAAACCGTTAATTTAGGAAGTAATTACTATCAATCCCCTTTAATCGGGAAATATCATATAAACGTCCATTAGTCTGGAAAACGAAACTCCATTGTTTCTGCTCCTGCGCTCTTCATTATATTGTTCGTTGGTAGATGTTGACCCGATACATAATTATGTGACAATCAAATGTTGAACGAGTTTTGCATATTGTTTCTTGCGTATGTATCAGTTAAGTATTAATTGAAAATTGTTTATTATTTTTTTTTCCGGAAATATACATAGTTTTGTGTGAATCTGGTTGCGAACTGCGTTAATGGTGTATGAGAGTTGAAGATCCTACATACATAAATCCATTAATAACAACATGACGGTGATATTGTTTGCATCAACATAACCAATATATATCGTTCAAATTGTGATGTTTGTGTACGGATTTAGCAATCAATTGTAAGTGTGTTGTTAAAGTTGTGTAATCTATGATGATTGCGTACAGTTTTTATTTGTTTTACACAATTTGGTAGTTATGTTGGGTATAATAGTTGTTTATATAGTGTAAACAGTTCGATATGTGGTTGATGTATGGAAGAATTGTTTATTATGTAAGTGCGATATTAATTAGGGTGTAATGAATAATTTGTGTACATATAACTATGTTTGTGGGTTGAAATTCCACTAACTTATGTTTAAGATACCTTATGTACACTTACATATATACCATTTACTGTATGTGGTTATGTAATTGATTGATCGTATTTTCTGTCATAAGGAAGACTAATATGAATCGAAGAAGACTATTAACATGGAAGAAACCTTAAATCTCCTCCAATGGAGACGGAGAGAGAAGAAGAAAATTATATTGGTATCACTATTGTTGTGCATGGTTAGGTCTAAGTTCATTTTTTTTTGGGACTAGCATAGTGAAGCCCATTTATAAAAATGCCCTAGAATAATGAAGCCCATTCATATAAAAGGGCTAGCAAAATTGAGCCCAAGCCAGTAACCCGAAATCGGGCGGTTTTTTTTTCTAAAAGAAACTTTGTCCATACATGTTCTAGTCGGATTTTGGGCGGGACGGATCGACCTGAATTTATGTTGATGAAAAAAATTCTTATTAAACAAAAATCGAATACGAGTAGGCTATTAGTTGCTATCATATAAGTCCGTAATATGAGACAAACTATTCGGACTCGGCTCGAGTTCGTTCACTTTCTAAACGAACCAAGCTTGAGCACATTTTTAAATCTCATATAAGTTTTAGGCTCGCCTCGTTTATATGGCATGCACAAGCTCGTTCGGGTAAAGCTCGGTTCGTTCGACTATAATAACATTATAAGAGCATTATTTTAGCCGAGCTACTCGGGCTCGGTTGGGACTCGGCTCGTCAAAAGCTCGGCTCGAGCTTGTTCACTTTCTAAACAAGTAAAACTTGAGCACATTTTAAACCTCGTATAAATTTTAGTAACGGCTCAGGCTCGACTCGTTTATATACCAGCCAAACTTGAACACGCCGATGCTCGGATCGTATTACCCCCTACTATCATCCACCCTTTTTAACGTGTTGTATTAATTCATTATCTTGTAAATAACTATTTTTATCTGGTCGGACTCCGACCGCCGGAGAATAGAAGGTAACTTGATCCACACACAACAACGCAAGTGCAGCCACGTTATATTCAAACCTAAACCCTGCTTTCCTTGTGTTAATGTTCTTTACTTGCGAACAAAGAATTCAACTCAATCCCCTTTACGTACATATATATAACATTGCCTAGCTAATTCTTAATCAGAACAAACTATATATCCACGCAAAGAACGATCGAGATTAACTGAGATATATCCGATGGGGAATCACAGCCACGACTGGGGGCCGGTGTTCGTGGCGACGGTGCTGTTCGTGTTGCTGACTCCGGGGCTGCTGTTCCAGCTGCCGGGGAACCGTCGCTGCATAGAGTTCGGGACGTTTCACACGAGCCCACCTGCGATCCTCATCCATGCTCTCCTCTACTTTGGTCTCATTTGCATCTTTCTCATTGCCATCGGCGTTCACGTCTACTCCGGCTAGCTAACTGGATTTCTCACCGGCCGGTTTCGTTTTGAGCTGATTAATGAACTTTTGATTCCTCAAATCAACACTTGTGTTTGATGCATTAGTATTTTGTGTAACCTGCAACTTCGCATTTACGCCTTCCATATAAATGTAACGTGTTTTAGAGTAAGCTTCAATTAAGAATATGAGTCGGTTTCCATTTTAAAATAAAAATTTAGAGTAAAATTATCCATGCGAGGGGAAGGAAGAGTAAGTAAGAAAGCACATGCACGTAGGACTCATAAAAAAAATCAGAAACGCCTAATCTGACCCGTGAATCCGAAGATTCGATCCGAAAATTTTCAAATCCGAAAATATCCGGTATTTAGTGATTTGAGTCCGATCCAGGAGTATTTTCGGATCATCGAATCGGATACAAATCGAGATTTTCGGAAAAATGTCGGGTCAGATCGGATATATCCGACTAGTTTAGTAATAAATACTAGGACTGGATATCCGGATTAGATTTCTGATTGGATATACGATCCGGATAAATTGTTGGATATCCGGGTACTCTCAGATCGGACTTTTATAGAATTATCGGATCGAACATCTAGAAATGCTCGCCCCTACATGCACGTCCTCACATAAACTAAACTCGGCAAAGCTTGCTCAAATTTGCTTGTTCGGATGGTTAAAAGCATATTTTTTCAAGGGCAATTTTGGTAACTAGGCCTTTTTAAAAAACTAGAGTATAACTAGGTTTTTTAATGTTTCAATTAAGTAAATATACCCCAACCTTTTGTATTTATTCTCAAACTCTACACACTCTTCTATTAAGGGGTACATTTACTAAACACAAAAGTAGAAAAATCCTCGTAAACCAAATTGTTTTTTTTTCTGGTGGCGATAGCATTTTGAGTCTAGTATATAATACGGTGAACTACTTCTCCCGTTAGCAATTAGCAATTGATTTTATGAAAGGTTTATATGGGCTCAAGGCTCCTAGCCGGAAGTTTTAGTTTTGGATTCTTGTTGAAGGAGTTGAACTTCTTGATGGACGTTTTTGATTGGATTGGCCGAACTTGTCCCCTAACTACTAGTGATGACTCTCTTCCATCTCATCAGCTTCCCAACTTGTCTTAGATATGGGTTCGGTTTGAACCAAACCACCAAACTGGCGGTTAAACCGCCAGTTTGGGTTTTTTTTTTTTTTTTTTTTTAAAAAAAAAATGGACCAAACTGGCGGTTTGGAGATCAAACCGTCGGTTAACCACCTTCCATTTTCAAAAAAAAAAAAAAAAAAAAACGTCGGTTAACCACCGGTTTAGTCCTCAAAACCGGCGGTTAACCGCCGGTTTGGTCCACTTTTTCAATTTTTTTTTTTTTAATAAACCCGCTAAACCGCCGACCAAACCGGCGGTTTAGGTTTGCGACCCACCACTAACTTGTCCCCTACTATTGCTAATTTTTCTAAGAATACTTGTACAAGGGGGTACCGGCTGAACAAATAGTATTAGCTTAACAAATAAAGTAGACAAATGTTATTCTTTAATGACGAATCTACTTGATCACAATAAAAGAAGCATGGACAATGCCCCTCTTGTACTCCATCTGTGTTTGGAGATTCACCAAAGAAGTTTCATAAACCAAAACAACGGGATCTAAAGTAATATTGTTTAAAATTAGAACAAAACTTCAATACAAAAATATCAGCGACGTTGTTCGACTTTACCCTACTTTGTGGGATTTCAACGGAAAATTCGTCTCATTTCACTAAGCAAAGCTTCCAAAAACACCTTTGCTTGCATTTTGCCTTCATCTAAGAACACACAAGCATTCGTTTTTCGCTTCTTTCTCGCAACCAATATAATTCGGTCCTTATGAATTAGCTCATACTTAAGAATGTTTATCCTTACATATATGTTGATCAAGGTGATGAAACTAAATCGAGATGAAGTTTTGCATAACTTACTTTCAGTTGACCTTGGTAATTGAGTTGAAGGTCAAATATTATTGTCGGATAAGGGTTGATGGTGAAGAAGATAATAATTGCATGCGATCTGTCTCCAAGTGAGAGATTGGTGGTTGTGAAATCCGATATTCTATTTTTGAGGTTATTTTGGACTAGTTATTCTGGCGTTGATTATTGTAATAATTATGACAAAATATAGTGCAAAATCATTAATTGTGTATGTACTTGGTCACACATTTGTGGGTACTCATGTGTGTTATTTTCTCTTTTGATTGCAATTTAATTCTAACATTATATTTTCTTTTTTGATTGCCCTTTTGTGTCTGAGATTCCCTTCTATGTCTGTGAACAGGCAACAACCCTGTGGTTCAAGGGGCTGCACTTACCCAAAAAGTCTTACTACTTACTAGGTATATTAGAGCATCCTTTTGATTGACATTTGGGTTTCTACAGTTTTGTTAGATAGTAGTACTTCACTGTTGTTGAGCTTGAAATGGAACATCATCTAAGGTTTAAATTCCCTCAAAATTTCTAATAACTACATTTAGATTACTATATGAAACTATTCGGTTATCCGATTCGAGGACTCCCAATTAACTCATTCCTAAGTTCTAGAACATGTTTGTGATGTTGATGGTCGATGAAGAAGTCAAGAAAACTGACTTAGATCGGACATGCTCTGATACCTACCTGTCAGGTTCAAATGACACAGAGCACGCACGTTTACACACACGAGTCCGCTAAAATGATCAAGTTCATGTGACAACTTTATTTATTTTTATTTATAATTTTGAATTTTCTTTTATTAGTCATTGCGATGCCCTAATAAACACTTTCTGCCATATATATATAAAGGTGGTAATTAAAGTTAATGATTCACATGAGCCCTTGTCCCTAAGAGAAGAGTACATAAAGGGGGTTTGTCACCCTGGCAAAGGGCTCACTTTTGAAGCAGTAAGTGAAGCATGTGAATGATGAGGCCTTGAAGGGACATCCATGGGTGGTCAGTGGTCACTGACAGCGAAAGCTGGCCAAGACAAAACAAAGAGGAGGTAGCAAAGTCAGGGTATATATTGTGTAGCTAGTTGACCGTTGGAGAGCGAGAGTCTGAGTATGAGTCTGAAACTCAGCAGAAGAGATTCTCTACGTGTTTCTGGTAAGGGCCCCCTACCTAAGCTATCGAGGGTGAGAGCACAGTGGTGGGATCGAGACTTTGAATTTATCCTTCATTGGTCACACAACTATTAGATAGATGCTCCAACAAATCTTGGATGTGAGGTACTGAGGTTTATTATAAGCTCTGCTTGGATTACTCCAACTATTGAAAATGTTAGACTTGTTCAAACGCGCATGCACCCTCGGATACACACGATCTTTGCTTTACGGTCGTCTGTATCGGACTTTGACACTTAATATATGCGCTTCCGGACCGGACATTACAGTATGAATTATAGGAACGTCTTTTTCAAAGACTTCTTCTGTGGCCAACCCAACACTATTGAAAATGGGTAGAAACCCAAAGATCACAACCTTAAAATGTTTTTTCTCCTTTTATGGGATAGCCACATTTATATTCATTTTCCCACGTTTTGTGTTCGCGGAGACGAAGTCAATGCTTCCGTTTTCCAGCACTGATGATGGCCGGAGCCACCGGAAATTTGCACGGGAAACTCGCCAAACTACTTATTTAAAACATCGGTTCCAACATGAATAAACACAAATTCAGCTGGTTTTCTATAGTGGTCTTATCCTAGACTGTAATATTACGGTCCGATCTAATATGTTCTTGGAACAAAACATATTTAGGGATGTCCACGGACCTTGTTTATGTAAATTTCGGTTTCCGGTCCAGTCTAGAACCGGAAACAATTGATGGACCGAAAATATATTTGTAATTTGTAAAAAACCCTAAAAACGAATATTACGCATAACCATACAAAACAACGCAAGTAGTCAAACCGTAACAGTCAAGTCCCGAGTCAGTCTACGATGTAGTTTTGTGAAAGCCGACCCGGAATGTTCAATCCAGATGCACAACCCTAACAACCCGGAGAGTAAATTCTGGTGCAGACAGATTACACAACCCTAAAGAAGGAAGGTTATGATCAAATTGCTAGGTTAACTAAAGAAAAAGAAGTGTGATCTCATCTTGCATCTCTCGTCTATGTTTCTGGGCTCCACAAATCAGAAATCCACAGCAAGGCACAAGCTAGGGTGATATGATATCAGGTAACGTATATGTATAAGTCTGTAATGTAGTGCAGGAGGACCATTCTTATGAAGTTAGTATAATGTATGATGGATAGGACAGGAAATTAGGAATAGCGGAATAAGAATCTTTTGAATTTGTAGCAGGCTTTGCAGCACCTCTCTCTGTTATCACCATCATGCCCTCTCTTCCTTCCATTATGCATCCATTTTTGTTTTCTTCTTCATCCTTCTCTCTACCTTTTCTTATTTCTCTCGCTTTGATATCTCAACTCACTTGCTGCACATTTTCACATTATTTTTACTTTTCTGTTCAAATTTTATAGCTAGGGTTTGGGTTCTTGGACATTAATGGAAGTAAAAGGAAATGTAGATTGAATGCCCAAGCGGGAGAGAAAACCAGCAAATAATTCAGTATCAGACTAATTGAAGCACGCACACCATGATTGAGCCATCTCCAAGGCAGAGATGCAGGATTTATGAAAAAACATATATATATAGCAGAAAGTTCAGTTTAGCCCTAATTCAATTTCTTCCTGGTACCTTTTAATGGCTGGCGTCGTGGTCATCGTCATCAAAGTGAAGAAGGTGACGCGTACATTTAGGACAGTAGTTAACGTGTTTGGGAACCATGTAGTACATCAGACAACCATTGCAGCCGGCAACCACCAACACGTCATCTCCTTTCCAAGCTTCGATGGAGGATTCCGACGAGCACGAGCCTTGACTGTCATACGAATGTTCTTCTTCATCGTCGTCTCCATCATCGGAGTAGTTGTTGTAGGCTGATGTGGTCTTAGTTTCCAGCCTAGGATCTTCCATTACCTTCTTTCCACTCCTCCAATCTACGTAATAAATTTCTCCGGTCTGGACACAATAAATCATCAATCATTAAAAAATGCAGAAAACTGAAGATCAATTAATAGAAGTTAATAAACCTAACCTTCAAATCGAGGCATTGTTCCCAATTGTATGGGAGAGAAATATGGGAGTTGAGGTCCACAAGCGTCGATGTGGTACTGTCAGAAGAAGAGGAAGATAAGTGATCTTTCTGATAGCGGCGGCGAGCGGAGTCGTCGGCGGTGAGGCTGCGGTGGTTGAGAGAGCAGTTCCGTAGGGATCTCTCGAGGGATGCAGTTAGAGTCGCCATCTCTCTCTTGTTCATTCGCCCGGGGTCTTCGCCTTTTGATTCTCCTTATCAAATCTCTATCTGCTTCGATTCTTTGAAGAAGATATGTATATATATGGAAAGTTACATTTGACGCCCTAAATAAAAACACTAGAAGACTATTGTAAAGATCTTTTTCTCTGCACCTCTCTTATAAGGAAAGAGAAAGGCTTGAAGGAAAGTATCATGGGGTGAGGAGGAAGACAAAGTTTGTCCTTTTTGGGTGAATCATACTAATATTTTGAATCCAGAAATTTCGAATGGTGTTTCTGTTATTTATTTTTTTTAAATTATGGACAAATAATCTTACGATTTTTTTTTTTTGAAACCGAGGGGGTTTACGTGTTAAGGAGTGAAGGAGAATTACAAGTGAAGGAGACAGCGTGATGTTAAAGGCAGTACAAGGGACTCAATACAAGGGACTCAAAATAAGAGAGAGGCAATTTTACACACAAGTAAGATCAGGAGAGAGGAGCAGTTCACGAGGTCTGGAGAAATGTCATCCAATTGGAGCTAGTAGGGGAGATCTTGGTCCATTTTGTAGCAGCAATGCTCTTAATGTGGTTCATAATTTTGTGAGCAGTGAAGATTGGGTTGGGGGTGATGTTGTTGAAAATAAGGTCGTTTCGGCTTTTCCACACATGATAGATGAATGAGGTAAAAGAGGTAGCATAGAGTTGGGTCTTGAAGCACTGTCTTCTGGATGAACGGAGCCATTCAAGCCAGTCAAGGATGGAGTGGTGTCTCGGCGTGATAAGTAACCATCGGAGGACGATGTCCAGGGTGGCTTTGGAAGTTGGGCAGTGGAGGAAGATATGGTCCTCCGTTTCCTGGTGGAGGTGGCACATGGGGCACGCCGCAGAGGTGGAGCTTCCCCACAGGAGACGTTTAGAGTTAGTGGGCAGCTTTCCCAGTGCGGCCAGCCAGGTGATGAAGCTGCAACGGGGGGAGTTCAGGCTGCCCCAGATGGAGACGTTCCAAGGGAGATGAGGGCCGGGGCTTCGGAGCAGGTTGTAGATAGATTTGTTGTGGTATTTCTGATTTGCGCCCATCATAAGAGACTTGAGCTGAGAAGGAGTACCAAGAGTTGTGAGCTTGTCCCGAACCATGAGGATAGTACGCCAGGACGCACTGTGAGAAGGTGAGGCAGGAGCAGTCCAGATGGAAGCATGCTTGAGGGTGTTGGCGTTGGTCCACTGGCACCACAGGTTGGGGCTGCTGTCATTGTACGTGTCCAATTCGAAGATGATCTTAGCGATGCTTGTGATGTTCCAGGCGCTCATATCCAACAGGCCAAGACCACCTTCGCAAAGAGGCTTGCAAACGTTGTTCCACGCGACAGGGCTTTTCTTTGAGTTGGAGGAACCCGACCAAAGGAATGAACGGAGGAGAGACTTTATTGTACCTGCAATAGAGAGAGGGAGGAGAAGAACATTGCACCAATAGTTTTGCATACCGAAGAGAATAGATTTGATTACTTGGAGGCGACCAGCATAGGAGAGCTGAATGGAGTTCCAAGAGGAAATTTTTGATGTGATTTTGTGGATGAGAGGGTAGTAGTCCGCCTTTCTAAGCTTGCTTGATCCAAGGGGAAGACCAAGGTAGGTAACCGGAAGCTTTCCAATAGAGAACCCGGTGGCATTGGCGATGGAGTTTTGAGCAGTAGGCGGGATGCCCCCAAAGAAGATAGCCGATTTGTCCCAGTTGGTTTCAAGGCCGGAAGTGGAGGAGAAGGTATTGATTCCCTCCTTGAGAATGCTAACCGAAATAGGGTCAGCTCTACAGAAGAGGAGCAGGTCATCGGCAAAGATGAGGTGGGTGGTGCGGGTTTTGTAGCATCTTGGTGGTAGTTGAAGTCTGGATTAGAGGTTTTGTTTAGGATGGTTCGCGAAAGGTATTCCATGGCAATTGTGAACAGATAGGGGGATAAAGGGCAACCCTGCCTAAGGCCTTTGGAGCCTTTGAAGAATCCTTCATAAATGCCGTTAACGTTAACAGAGAATGAGGTAGTGGTAATACATGCTTCGATCCAGGAAATGAAGGTGTCCTTGAATCCAAGCATTCGGAGGGCATCAATAATGAACTTATGATCAACGTTGTCGAATGCCTTACGAAGGTCGATCTTAATAGTACACCTGGGAGAGATTGAAGCCCGATTGTAGTCCTTGAGGAGCTCATGGCTGAGAAGCGAGTTATGTCTGATGGAACGACCTTTGATGAAGGCTCCTTGTTGGGTACCAATGATTTGCGGAAGTACCTCCTTAAGTCTGTTGGCTATGATCTTAGCAATCACTTTGTAGATCGTGTTGCAGCATGAAATGGGTCTGAAGTCACTAGCTCTGGTAGGGTTAGGGATATTTGGTATGAGAGAGATAGTGGTGCGGTTAACTTGTCTAAGCAGACGTTTGTAAGCGAAGAAATCTTTGACCGCTTTGATGAAGCATGGGCCGACAATATCCCATGCCATTTTGAAGAAGTGGGCATTGAATCCGTCCGGCCCAGGGGCCTTGTTGTCCCCTATACTGAAGAGCACCTCCTTTATTTCAATATTAGTGACTCTCCCACAGAGATTGAGAGCATTATCATGGTCAAGCAGAGGCCCAGAGTTAATGACAGATTGGCTAATGGACATGGGCGCTGGGGAGGGGTTGTGAGCTTTTTTGAAGTGGGAAATGAGTTCACCCGCAATGTCCCGGTGAGCAGTGAGAACAACTCCCAGGTCATTAGTGATAGAGCAGATTCTTGCTTTGCTACGGTTGCCTTTGATTTTCCTGAAGAAGTAAGAGTTGCAGATGTCTTCGAATTTGATCCATTCGGCTTTAGCAAGCTGGGCGGAGAGAGTCTTCTGATTGGCGAGGAGTGAGGTGAGTTGGTGTATAGCAGCATTTTCTTGCTGCAGGAGGGGGAGATCGTTTGGTTATGAGCGCAAGTCAGTCTGAACTTGGTCGAGGCGTGCAGTAAGGCTATCAATCTCAAGGCAGAGATTTTCAAAGGATAAGTTCCGGAATTTCTTGAGCTTGTTCTTCAGGGTTTTAAGGTTATGCACTAGGTTGAACATGTGGTGATTAGGGAGATCATTGCACCAAGAATTTTTTACAGTGCTGAGGAAGGATTCATGGAGGCACCAAACGTTGCTAAATCGGAAGGGTTTGTTTAGGACAGGCTTCGGTGACGTGGTGTAAAGGATGGATGGGGAGTGATCAGAAATGCCAGGGTTGGGAAAAGTGGCATGAGTGCGGGGAAAAGCAGCATCCCAGTCAGCATTGTGAATAATGCGATCAAGCTTACACCAAGTTCGATTGCCATCCTTCCTTTTATTGTTCCAAGTGAAGAAGCACCCAGAGGAGCCATGATCATACAGAGAAGCCCTGGACATGAACTCGTTTAATTCGGAGGCACGTGGGAAGGGAATCCAGAGAGCTCATTAAATTTTTCATCGGGATAGCGAACGACGTTGAAATCACCCATGATGACCCAAGGGGATGGAGCAGGAGGGGAGCAAGTAAGAATTGAGTTCCAAAGGGCAACTCTCTGATCCTCGAAGTTGGAGGCGTATACAAACGTAGCATAGAAGGCGGTGTGATGGTTAACGTTGGTGACGTGTGTATGGATGTGCTGGTCAGAGGAGGAAATGGTATTGATGCTGACGGTGGAGGGGTTCCACCAGAGCCAAATGCGGCAGTTGTGGTGATGGATAATGTTGGAAGAGTGGTTCCAAGTCGGGATGAGAGAGGAACCAAGGGTAAGGAAGCTTGATTGGGAGAGTCGGGTTTCAAGAATGGCAATGAGATCGAGATTGAAGTTTTTTACAAGAGATCTTATTGAGGCATGCTTGGGGGCAGATCCCAGGCCTCGGATATTCCAGGCAGCAATGGTTATGCTATTCATTGGACAAAGATTTGGAGGGAAATTTTGGACACTTGTCCTGGCAAGGGAGAGGGTTTTTGGTTGGATTATGAATGGAGGGGGGTATTAGGGTTTGCATGAGTCTCTCCGAGAGAGGAGGGATCGGAGAGGAGGGAGATTCTCCCAGATAACATTGGGTTGGGATTTTCTCCGTGATTGACGGCAGGGCCGTTAGGCCTGGGGGCTGGGTTGGTTGGGATTGGATTAGGATTTGGATCGGCGTGTTGAGTGGGATCTACGTTAGGTGAGATAGGGCAGATGAAGGGTTGGGGGTTAGGGATAATTTTTTGGGAATGTGGGGGGTGGGAAGCAATGGTTGGTGGTTTATTGTGGGTTGGCGGTTACGTGAGTGGAATGTGGGCGTGGGCGTGGGCCCAGGAGCATTTATGAATGCTTCTTTCGTCAGAGCTTCAGGATTGGGTGGGGGGATTTTATTTTGGGGGCACGCTTGACCGAATTTATTACAGCTGGGGCAGTGAACCGGCAGCCAAGGATAGACGAGGACCTGACGGATGGATTCGCCATTGCTTCCCCGGAGCGTGATTTCCCGGCGAAGAGCGTCACCGGCGGAGATTTCCACAAGGATCCTTGCATAAGAAAGTCGATCTTGGCAAGCTGAGAGAGCATCGGTAAGGATTGGTTTGCCGATAGCGGAGGCAATACGGCTCAGCATAGTTTCCGACCAAAATCTGACATCAAGGTCGGGGAGATGAATCCAGACCGGGATACTCTCAATGCATTTCAAATTCAGGATCATGCCTTGGGACCATCGTTTAAGGATGAGAGGAGTGGTGTTGTTGATCATCCAGGGCCCTGATTTGAGAATGAGGGACAGGTCAGCTTCATTGTGGAACTGGAAGGCAAATATCCCATGGTCATTCAGAAGGATCTTAGGGGGCTGAATATTGGTCCAATGTTTGCAAATGAAACGTTCCATGGCTTTAAACGGCATTTTGCATCCAAGCGGAGAGCCAACCAGAGAGAGGTTCCAGACGTCAACCAAGCCCGAGATGTCGTGGTCGGAGAACGGGACTTCGCCATCAGTAAGTCCAGGCATGAATTTGAGTGGAATAGTGTTTGTGGAGGAGGGTCTCGAGTTAAGGATATCCTTATAGGTGGTGGATGGAGGAGAGAGGAGCACGTTTTCCCCCCCAGGCGTTGGCAGTAAGGAGGGACGATTCTCAGCAGCATCATCAATGCAGGGAGAAACACCCGTAGGCGTTTCGAGAGGGTGAACGGATAAGGGTACTTCGGTGACAGTAGCTAGGTCAGGGGGCAAGTCCATTTTTTTAATGGTAAGAAAATGATTACTATCTACTTATTATTATTAATCATCATTTAGATTTCATCTTATAAATTATTTATATAGATTAAGTAGTGATCACCCGTATCTGACTGATATCCGGCCACCTGATCCATCGAAAAAGGGTGAAAACTCGTTAACAAACGGGTGAAAGTGGATGATGGGTGAAGCGGGTAGTGGATCGGGTAGGATCCGGGTGAACGTTTCATCCACCCATTCCTCCGACCCATCATCCACCCATTCATCCAAAACGTGTTCACCCGCTTAAATTATATTTTTTTTAAATATTTGTAGTTTTTTATATCGTAAATTTTTTACCTTTATTTCCTTATTATATAATTTTATTGAAGTAAACTTTATATTTTCTTTCCTAGTTTATTTTCTTTTGATTCTTCCTATATTTTGGTTCTTGTTAGTTGTTATTGATTCGTTATGATTTGTTTATTTTCGATATTTCTTTGCTATAGTGTTGTACTTGATATTATGTACAATCTTATATTATTTTTTAGTTTGGTTTTCATATGCTCTTGATCTCTTACAAAAATTGATTTTTTTTTTTACAAATTTATAAATAAAGTGCAGAACACTCAAAATCTCACCGATTCACCCGTTTCATCCGTTGTATGCGGGTGAATTGGATGCGGGTGAGACCCTTAGCGGGTGGTGGGCAGGGGCGGAGCCAGGAATTTTAGACGGATGGGCGAAAATTAAAAAAAATTAATAATTTTAAATTCTAATAATAATTTTAAATCATTAAATACTTAATCACTAATACATAAAAAATTTAAATAAAATACAAAAAAATGGATAAAATTATTCATTATCAAAAATTTAATGTATAAATGTAAATAAAGTTTTATATTAATACAAATTTTGATACAAGAATAATTATTAATCTAGTCTAAAAATGGGTTGATTTGTAAAAAAAATAAAATAAAAAATAATTTAAGTTGGGGTGGGCCATGGCCCATGGCCAGCCATCTCACCCCTTGGATCCACTCCTAATGGTGGGTCCGGTGAAGCTGGATAATTTTGGGTGATGGATCGGTTGGCGCCTTGGCGGTCAAGGTCATCGACCCGTCATCCGATCCATTGTCATCCCTAGATAAAGGCTATATTCCAAAAAGTGGTGGCAAAATATGAAACCGAAAATTCCTTGTACATGATGCGAAAAAAATCTGAAGTAGAGGGACATTATCCAGAATTCGCTAAATGATCACTATGTTAATATTTCTATTTGATAATTTGGAACTCTTTCAAGAAAGGATTAATTATAGAAAATATTTAACTAGTAATGCACTTTTTTTTTATTGAGATACTAAGTATGTATTTTTTTTAATCTTGTGGAGAAAATATGAACTTTTTATTTTAGTTATTAGAAAAAATAAATCTTATGTTATGGGTCTTATTATCCTACGAAGAAGAAAATAAATAATTAAAATATTATCTAATTATCTTATAAAGAGTGAAAAGGAAAAGAGATAATCTTAGGAAGAAAAAAAATAGATAATTAAGATATTTCGAAAAATTCTAGGAAGAGATAATTGAAATATTAGTTAATTACATATTGCGTATTATGTTATTACGTTCAATATTAACAATATTGAGTATTACGCTTGAGTGTTAACATATTGGGAATAACGGTTGAGTATTGACATATTAAGTATCACATTTGGATATTAAGAAACGTTAAGTATTAACATATCGGTTATTACGTTGGGTTTTAAATTATTTTGTATCAGACTTGGGTATTACGTCGGATATTAAATTGGGTATTACATTGGGTATTAACATATTTTGTATCAAACTTAGGTATTATGTTGGATATTAAAATATTGGGTATTACGTTGGCTCCCAGACGTCGCGCCCACGGTTGTCCAACAGTCATAATAAACTCGACGGTTTAAACTCTCACGTTATGAAATTAAGGTGACGGTTTAGATTGTTTCTTTACTACAATTTAGTATCTAGAGTAGTATAAATAGAAGTGCTAGGATTGTGTTAGAATCATCTCTTTCATATCCAAAATCATCTCTTTAGTTATTTGCTCTCAAAGTCTTGTATGGAGTGCTAAAGTCTTTTAGCTACATTTGGTTGATTGAAGCTTTAATACAAAGCTAGTTGCAAATTTTCTTCGGGAATTTTAGACGTACCGGCAGAAAACGCTATTTGTAGCCCCAACTATGCAGGTGAAGCGCGTAGTTTCGCATTTGGGTTCAAACTACGCGTTTGACAAGCGTAGTTGGAGAGCTGTCCTGAGCCGGTGGGAACCGATGAAGATTTTTTTAAAAAAAAATAACTACAACTTCGGTAATGACAAGCGTAGTTGGGCTTTTTTTTAAAAGAAAAACTCCAACTACGCTTATCAAAAGCGTAATTGAAGTTCTTTTTTTTTTAATCAACTTTGGTAATGGGAATCAAAGTTGAAGTTTTTTTTTTTTAAATTCACCACTTCAACTAGGCATGCCACAAGCGTAGATAGACTCCGAAGCTGAAAAACGAAACAACGTGTTTCGCGTGCGTAGTTTAGGTTACTAATAGCGATTTTCGCCGGTACATTTATCATCTAATCGAAGTTTATATTCAAGTTAGTTTGTGTTATATTCCTTGCATCTAACGTTGTTTGTGTTTTGCTTTCTACCTACCTTGATAATCTAAGTAGTTTAGTTCCATACAAAGTGCTAAGGTTTGTTGGTTCCGGGTTCTAGTCACTAATCCACTAGCAAACATAATAGGCATAATTGGGTTGCAAGTGTCTTTGTGAAAGAAATATAACCATAAAATAAGACTAACGGGTTGTTTGTCTTCTTTATGCCTTTTTATCCTTGTTTGAATGCTAACGTTATATTTGATCTTCTAGGTTTACGGATTGAATAGCTTGTTAACTTATATTAAGGCTGTTTGAATTAATACACACACACACACATATATATATATATACTAGGGTAGACGCGCGTGCTACGCACGCGCGCCGGGACTTTCGATCGTTACTTATGTTGATAAAAAAAATTTGGAGGACAAAATTGGAGTATCGAGTATTTTTTTCATTACATGATCGAGATAAGTAAATATTAAATATAAAAGAGCTTGCTATTACACATAAATGAAGCGTTTACAGTACGGATAAATTATTAGCAAGAGTACGAAACGGGGAAACACAATAATAGTCGATTCAATAGTTGAGTCAGTTAAACCTAATGGCAGAGGAATCAACATTTGAAACGTATGAGTTATAGAAGAAATTATCAAGTTTTGAAATGATATCAGGGAACATAAATACAAGAACATGAAAAATGCGTCAACTGAAAATGCAAATGTTCGAAGGTTAAAAACTGAAAGCATAAGTCAGTTAAAACTTGACTTTTTTTGAGTGAAATATCAATTTTCAATAGCAATTCATACATCAATGTGAAAGATAGAAAAAGGGGTAACCGATCATCTTATGCGACTGGTGGATCGTTGTTATTGGAGGATAATAGCCTTATTGTAACACCCATAACAATATAACGGAAAAGGAAAACATGATACTCTCCTGAATTTGAACAAAGACCAAAACTGAAAACTAAGTATCACCAAAAATCATATCTTCTCACAACATAATTGAAGCTAAGAACAAAACTTCATACTAATGCTTAATGCAAGTATGCAGTTACAACCAAAATCTGAAGTCTACACTCCATGGCATTATCACCTGTCAAAGAAACAATTCCATTACAAATCCGAGGTTTGTGGGGGTGTCGGGGCTCCACGATGCATCCTGTTAGTAGAGATTAACCACCATGAACTCATTTCCTTGACAAGCCAATCAAACAAGTGTTTTCATCATTTGAAACCATAATAAAATCTAAAAATTCTAGGTATCACAACCAAGTTTACCATAAAACTGAAAGCATAAGCATACATCAAAATTTTTTGTGACTGACCTCAGCATATTATGTATCAATTCCAAAGTAGTTACAAGCCAAAATGGTAAAAACAAAAATCAGAATATGAAGAAAAATTTTTAGCTGAGAAGTCAAAAACATTTCAAGTTTAAATTAGATATGAAATGGAAAATATAAGAGATAGTTACAAAAGTCGTTAGGACATTGTCTTTCAGTCAACATTATTTAGTTCAACAGTCAAGGAGACAAGAAGTTTACGAGTCTCGTCAACTGATGTTGGCAATTCCTGGCTGCATTTCCATTCTCATAGATCAACTATTGAATTATGAACCATATGACTTGTATATTGAAGTATATATTTTTTTACTTACTGATAAGTGCTCCAGAGCAAGACAACGCATTGTAGATACACTCATACACGATATTGGACTGTGGTACTTCATTTAAGCTTCAGAATAATCCATTTTTGCAGAATACTTACCTCAGTGACTCCATTCAACAGAATTCCTTGTGTTTTACTCTCCTTCATTTGCATTTTGTCCTTTGACAAATCAAAAAGGTCTATGCTGAGGAAGACAAATATATTTGTTAATTTTAGAAGAAAGAATAGAAATGTCACCCAAAATTCTCCTAGTACTAACCTTATCTTTCCATATATATCTCAACCTGCCAACATAAAAATCAATCAGCCACAAACGAAGTGCACACTTGATTACAAATATATCAAAGTATGATTCAATACCACTGAAAGCTTGATTGAGCATGCATTGGCTCCAAAAGAAGACTTTGCTTTATCAAGAAGCCATTCTACAACTCTTGTAAGCAGCCCTTTCTGTTCACTGCAATTAAGGACACATGGTCCCTGTGATACGAGATGCTTGAACTTAAACTATTGACCCCCTGCTCAAAAATGAATGCCATCTCAGGTACGAAATATGATATTCATGTAAGCGTCGGTAATTGAATATAGACTTCTAATTAATTATTCTTTTAATAGAAACAAGATAGTTGAAATGTTGTGAAATTTGAAGACATAGAAGAATGGTGAAACAGAAACTAACAAGGATATTGATGGGGGGCAATTTGACGAGATATGAGATGTAATGGTGAGAGAATTAGTGTCTTAACGACAATGTTTAAGGATCTTGAGGTTTTTGAATTCGACGACAAGAAGTTGTTTGTATTGCTGGCCTCGAACGCATTCCTGGTAGGCTTTGCAAAACTTCATATTGGATGAATCATTCTTTTCAAACCCTAATAATGATAAATAAAGAGTATCATCTTCCAATTCTTTGATTAGGATAAAACATAGAAAAATGGAAGCAGAAGCGGAAGTTTGAAGAATTAGGGTGCCAATAAAATTTAAATCAGTTATCAACATCCAATAGATCTATAGTTAGATAGAGGAAATTAAAATCGAAATTCATCTAGATAGAGAAAATAAAAATAAAAAAGGGATACCTGAGAATCTCGCAAGCTAGATATTATAGTTTCTTGAAGAAAATTATAAGGCAAACGCAGGAAACAGATCAATGAACTAATAATTATGAATAAGAACTCATTACTCTTCAGAGGAGAGCAAAATGCCGTGAACTACTGATTTCAAGGCTTTGGCAGTTGTTGCACCTATACACATTATGAATAAGAACTCATATAGATTTTGTAGAGCAGTGTAAGGGACACCGCAGACGACATCGAAAGGGACGGGAGGAAAAGCCTCCGATCCCCAATTCAGAGATATGGATTGAGAAAATTTGGGGGAGAGAATAGAAGAGAAATTGTTTGATAGAGATGAGAAAAAAAAATTAGGAACCGACATGATATAAAAAATAGGTGGCTTTTAGAAGAAGCCACAACTGTGCTTGGAGAAGAAGACACTTTCAGAAGAAGCCACAACACTGCTTTCAGAAGAAGCCACAACGCTGCTTGAAGAAGAAGACACGTGAAATAAGGAAAGATGAGTCATCAAAAATAAGGGCAAAAAAGGAATTTATAAAAATAACCAAGGGCGAAATAAGAAAATAAAAAATCATAAGGGCAATGTGGGAATTCCCCTATTCATTTGGGGAACTCCCACATTTAGAATAGTAAGGATATATATGTATGTATGATCGGGATGAGGACAAATGCTGGAATGTTTCAAAAAGGACTAGGATAAACCAATTTGTATTAAAAGTGGATAACCTACCAAGTATAGTGTTTTCTCTACTTTGATATCATCATCATCATATTTGCATGCTTTTGTTAACAATAATTCCCTTAGTTACGTATAATTAATAATTTGATCACAATTATTCTTTATTACTCTTTTCTCTCCTGTGTTCGACCCTTACTTATTTGTTATACTCGTTTTAGTATTTGATTTTGGATTTAACTTTGATATAAGATTAACGATCTAAAAAAAAACTTCATTGTCAATAGACATGACATAAATATCCGGTCCAAATCTAGTATAACAAGGAATTTCCGTCTAACGTTGTATGGAAGAACCGCCCTAGGCGCAATTGTGTCTAATTATCAATTTAAGATCTCGATGTTCTATGATTTTTGTAATTATGAATCACACGTTTATGTCAAAAGAAATCACCCGAATCTTTAATGTTCTTTAATATAAAGAAAAGGCTTAGTTGACTTGGGCTCTTTTTGTTCCTTAAAATAAAGTCACATTCCTATTTAAGGAAATGCCTAACAAAATCAAAAAAGAAAAATCGGGAAAGTTTCTAAAAGTAAAAGGATATGAGAACCGACGAAAAACTGCACGTGAGCCTATCAACGGTGACTATTAGCTTGATAAAGTGAGACGTGCATCGCATGTCAGAAGAGACGGAAACACAATCAAGCACAAACGATAGGTTCTTATTTTTTTAGCGTAATCTTCTTTGTTAGTGCTTTCCGTTTTGTTTGAGTGAAAAAATTCATAAGATCGAAGATGACCGTAACAAAGGATGAAACAGTGGTAGGGATCCCATACGCCGGTGGAGAGAAGGCGGTGAAGGCAGCGGCCGAAGGGGTGTACGTGGAAGAGATGCCGTATAAGGCAAGAGGCTTGCCTCCTTACGCAATAGTAGGAGATCCTAAAGGCATACCTATACACCAGACTTTCTTCAGAGACACGCCTGCCCCTTTCCTTTGCCTCTATTGTAACAATGCCGCCCTAACCAATGTACGGTATGTAACCGATATCCTTTCGTTTCACATTGTCGATCGAGAAGTTCCGGTATCGGATCTTTGAGATGATATTGAATAGAATAGAGGTAAACCGGTAAATACTTTCATTTCTTTGCTTCAAGTCAGCTAGAAGAGAATGAAATGCAAAACTCGTTCAAATAGGCTTAAGTATTAACCGCTTCAAGCAACTGTATGACCGTTGGAAGTTTGAAGCTTAGTTCAAGTGTTTCAATCATGGGTTCATTTAACATTTAAAGGAGAGTTGATCATTCATCCCCATAGAATAAACCCATTATCACAAAGTCATACCAAAAAATTGTAGTTATTTACATTATAAGACCTTTATACTCATAGAAGTTGAATATAATATAAGAATAGGAGAACCCCTATATACATAAGTTCGTTTGAGTTTTTATTATAGACGGTGAATCTGAATCCGAACTTATATAATTAATTAGCTTATAATTTCATTATCAATCGATTTTAATATGAAATTTCGTTAAACTAGTACTAACACACATAGCATGGTTAGCTGGTTGCTTTCCAACACCCCTAAATGCTCCTATATAGCATGGTTAGCTGCCCTTAAACGCCTCCCTACTCTTGTGAAAATTAGAGCTTGGAACATGGTTAGTCATGACACATGTAAACTATGTAATAGCGCCCCTGAGAGTGATGACCACTTATGGTGCCACTGAAGTTATGGCTCTCTTGTGCTGGACGTTGTCTCCCGATGGACCAAGATACCTTACCCTGCTCTCTATATCAACAACATCTGGACATGGCTCGAGTCCTGGACTTGTTTGCCACCTTCCCCAATGGATAGAGTCAGGATTGTCTCTATCATCTCCTTCCTCTACCATGTGTGGACTGCAAGAAACAACATGGTTTTCAACCATACTTTCACTAGAGCTATTGACTGTGCTAATGAGATCATACGATCCGTCAAGCTTCATTTTGAGCACAATTGGAGGGACGGGTCGTCCTCCTCTCTCAATATGGCCCGCGTGCTGAACATCAACCTCACTTGATGACTATCCCTCTCCCCTCTTGTCTGTTTTGGTCCTTGTTTTCTGCTTATGTTTTTGCCCATGCTTGAACTTGTAATCTTGTAAATTCTCTCTCTTTCTTAATACAATTAACCTTTTAAAAAAATACAATTAACCTTTTAAAAAAAAACACACATATGTGTTCAAATGTGTAACAAAATATCTCATGTTATATTAATTTACCGGAATTTAACATATAACTACCTATATCTTTTTATCTCTCTATCAATTAATCAAATTTTACGTGCATGCATGCATTTTGCTGATCACAGGTCGAAGCCAAGCTTGGCAGCTGTAATAGGCTGCATGGCGCCTTTGTTCATGGGAATTTGTTTTCTTTCCCCTACAATGGATTGTCTATGGCACAAATACCACTATTGTCCGAACTGTGGTCAAAAGGTTGACTTTGTTCTTCATTCTTTACTCAATCCATTTTACTGTCTTCTACTTGTTGAGTAAACTTGCATTCATTTTCTTTCAGGTTGCTGACTATGAGAAAGTAGACCCTTGTCTTGTGATGGATCCTCCACATTGGACACAAAAGAGCTTTGCATTGCCTGCCTGAGATTCATTCTTTCTCAACTCTCTTTGCCTCTTTTTGACCCATGTAACATGTGATTTGTGTATGGTGTTGGGCTTGTTGGTTTATATGCGGTTTAACACACTAAGGGTTCGTTTGATATGGTCCGGAAATCGGGTTGGATTTAAGAATCGCAATGTAATCTAGAATGACATACCCCGATTCCCTATCGGAAGTGTTTGGTACGTTGTTGGAGCAATGTAGGCATTGTAATAACTCGAACACTCATGTTTATATGGAAATCAATTTTGTTACTTAAGTTGCAATCATTCATTGCTTAAACATTTTGATTCTCGGGGCGAGCTTTAACAAATATGAGATATAAATGTGACTCATTTCAATATGAGAATCGTATCAAATTAGCCCTAAATATGTCCATACAACTATGATAGTATTGAAGATTGAAAGACTATTAGACCCCGTATCAAGCCAATAGAAAGGAGATATATAATGTTCATTTCGCGGTTTTGTATGGGTTCAACTACAACTTACCTATTTATCCTAGGGCTGTACAGATATGGACCGGGTTTGAACCGAACCGAACCGTTTTTGAACCCATACAAAACCTTTTTTTATTTTTGACGGACTGGACCGTTGCACAACCATGTCAAAAAAACGAGTGATTTTATCCGGCGCCGGCGTAGAGGCCGGCGCCGGCGCATTGCGAGTGCGCGCAAGGGCTCGCGCAGCGCGCATGCGCAAGGCGCCTGCGCGCAGGCTCGCGCATTGGGCCTGCGCGAGGCCCATGCGCGCGCCCAGCCCGCCTCCGCGCCTATTTAAGAAGGCGCGGAGGCCAGCCTCTCTTGCCCTTTTCTTCCCCGCTTCCGCTCCACGTTCTTTGCCCTCGTCGCGCACTTCCGTTGCCCTAGATTTTTTTTCGCTTGTTTTCATCCATTTCTTTTTTTTTTTGATACGTCCAACAATGGAGGAAGATTCAGCTATCGAGAGATTGGAGGAAGATTCAGCTATCGAGAGATCTAGGAGTAGACCACTTGTGAATCGATTCCAGGTTAGTTAATATTGTTTTTTTATTGTTTATTTATTTTTTGCATTATACTTGAAACTAGTTAGTTTAGTTAGGTTCGGTTAGTTAGGAATAATTGAAATTGGATTAATTTCGATAGTTAGTAGTATTGAAACTATTTAGTTTAGTTAGGTTTGACTAGTTAGGAATAATTGTAATTGGACTATTATCGATAGTTAGTATTATTGAAACTACTTAGTTTAGTTAGATTCGGCTAGTTAGGAATAATTGTATGATAGTTAATGTAATATATATATATATATATATATATATATATATATATATATATATATATATATATATTTACAATATATATGTATATGATTATAATAATAACACAATTTTATATATAAATATATATATACATTTATAATATATGTATATAATAGAAAAATAAAAATTTGAGTTAAAAAAATATACAGCATATGTTGAGGACTGTCAGTGAGAAGAGGAAGAGGGCGAGTAGATTAGTCACAACTTCTGCCCGTCGAGAGGCTGTAGCTCGACGAGTTAGACTTGCATCGGCATCCGTTCAGGCACCTGTAGATGCAGCTGTAGAGGCATCCATTGAGGCACCTGTGGATGTACCTGTGGATGCACCTACAGATGCAGAGGTTCATGCACCTGTAGATGCAGCTGGCGAGGAGGATGTCGTACCTATTTCACTTACTGCTGATTACGACACGGAGGATTCTGCGCACGATATGTCTCATTTAGATGATATACTAGAGGATGAGCATGAGGAGATACGAGTTGAGGTAGAGCAGCAGCAGCAAGACATACCACAGCCGGGGGAGCCGGACGACTTACCTGAGCATGTACGTGATGAGGAGCAGGTAGAGGAGGACATACCTCCTCCTTTATTGACATGCTATGCTGACCACAGAGCCAGCGTTATATGGGACGGTATGGCTTCTCCCGTGATTAAAGTTGTTCGGAGGCTCGACGCATTCAGTAGATTACGTGAGTGGCGACGAGATGTAGATGACGCATTTTCATGGTTTGGATTAGCTAGACGTAGTGGACTGACAGATTTGGAGGACGTACAGTTTGGCGGCGTCGATCATTGTCTGATTACGGCGTTTGTCGAGAGGTGGCACCCAGAGACAAACACATTTCACATGCCATGGGGGGAGATGGGAATAGCGCTACACGATGTTCAGATCATTATAGGACTACCAGTTGATGGAGATGCATTGGTGACTTCCGTCGATGATAGTGTACGACTTGATTGGCTAGTTCAGCGTCTTGGCTTATCACCAGCAGAGGCTAGACGTCAGACTTCACAGCTATTCTGCGATACTATTAGGCGTAGAGCCGCTGAGATGTTGGCCCTTCCAGAGCCTCCACATGACACTATTGCATCTGCATATCTGTTATTGTCCATATCGTCGACTTTGGTAGTCGACAAGTCTACCAACAGGATGCGAGGATGGCTTATTGATCTAGTACGAGATCATTTGAGGACAGACGCGTATGCTTGGGGCACCGGGACCCTTGCTTATCTTTACAGATGTTTGGGGGACGCCACCAGGAAGAGGGTGACGACGATGGCAGGATGTACTTCCCTGTTACAGGTGTGTTGTCGTAAATATTTCCTTAATATAACGTCACTTTATTAATAAGTTATTATTAATTAATAAAAGAATTTGTATAGTTTTGGATTTACGCACATTTCCCGTCATTGGGATGTGCCACTGTGGAGGATCCGGATATGCTAGGTCATGCACGGTGGTGTTCGAGACTTTCTGTCCCGAAGACTCCGTCTATTACCGTAGAGAGGTTACACTCCTTACGAGCTCAGTTGGACCAGATGAGGGCGGAGGATGTGTGCTTTACCCCGTATGATGAGCGGGTGCTTGATTTTGGCGTAGAGCATGGTGTTTCTCGGTATCGGGGTATCATACGGATATCCGACATAGATGAGGCGTATATGCCGGACCGTTTCTTGCGACAGTTTGGATACGTACAGACAGTGCCTCTACCCCGTATTCCTCCCATTCACGAGATTCGTCCGACGACCGGACGTGGATCTAGGCTTTCATATCCTCTCTCATACGATCGTTGGGCATCCCGCCATCTGGAGGAGTCCAGAGTTTCACTAGTTGGATCGATACCAGCTACCTCTCCTTGGCTCGTCGATGATGCGTACATGTCTTGGTATACGGTCCATTGCCATCCGTACGTCTTGCCGACGTCCATTGCACTCTAGTTACCTATAGACCGTCCCCCACCTGTTCCGGTTTCACATCAAAGAGTACGTTTGTTTTTAACATTTAAATTACTCTTTATTTTAATTTTCAATTATATTAAAATTTTATTTTCTGTATTGCAGCATCTTCACATTCTTATAGAAAATTTACGAGAGATGCAGGCTCGCGGTCTTCCGTATTCTGCAGAGGATATAGATCACATGATAGCGGAGGCAGTTAGACGTACGCCTCCTGTGGCTCCATCTCAGGTCCGGGCTACACAGCATCCTCCAGCTCCAGCACATTTGTAGTTGTAGTTTAAAACACATTCCGATTCTATATTTTTTATGGATATTACACTTGAGCGTATATTTTTTTTTATACTGTTATGTTTATTTTGGATGGATAATATGTATTGTTTTTTACTTTTGATGTTTTCCTAAGTTTTTTTAGCGATTTTATTTTCCTTAAGTGTCAGTCAACTATTTCAAACTACTAAAACACAATGAGAACCATATATGAAACCGACTAAATCAATGTTGTCAACAAGTACAATAAAAACGTCTAAAACACGATTTCAAGTAAGGTCAGTCCATGCTCGAACGATTGCCTCCTTGTACGGGTCAAGCCAAGTCGTCTCTAGATAGGTCATTAACATCGGAGATGATTGCCAATAGTCTCTCATTTCCAACAAACGGCGTTGGTAGCTTCCAGGGGATCTTGACTCGAACAAGGCATGACAATGGGATATGAAGAGTGCTTCCGCTTCCTTATTGCGCAAAACAAGTGCCGCTCTATTAACTATATTGCACTTTATGTGAAACGTGCACAATATATGCTTCACCTCGGGAAATACTACACCCAATGCGCTTATAAGACCAAGCTCACGATCAGTGGCAATCACCTCTGGCGTCTTTCCGTATAACAAATGTCGGACCCTCCTCAAAGCCCACTCGTAATGATCTCTATTCTCCTGTGCCATGAACACAAAAGCAATTGCGAATGTCTTCTTGGTGCTAGTGATGCCTACGATCTCCAACAATGGCATATTGTACCTAAAAGTAATACGAAATAAAGACTGAGTTACAATTTCTGAGGAAAATAAGAATGAGAGTATGAAATAAAATAAAAATGTGGCTTGAATTGAAGCTTACTTGTTGGTCTTATATGTCGAGTCCATCACAATAACATAAGGAAACATGTTGAGCAAATGCCTCGAGTCGGGATGTGAGATAAAGAAATCAATCACTTCATCGGAATCTTGACTTCTCCGAGTGTTTATATAGTATCCACGTTCCGTCAACGTGTGAAGTGCTTGTTGTAATGGAGATCTTCCTTCGGCTTGTTCCATTCTAATCTTCAAACCGGTGTTGTAAACTTGACGGATGGAGGTGACATTGTCGGGATCCTCTAATTGTACGGATTTTAATATATGTCTCGGTTTTAAGCCAGAATTCAATTCACGCTCCACCTTTCGGGTCTGCTTCGGAGTCATACGTCCAACATATGCATGACCTCTTAACACCGAAGGAATGATATGGTTGTGGATTCCACATACAACCCTCACCATCCACTTTTCCTCTTCAATTTGGGTTCCTACAAGCTCAAACAAACACATACACTTCTTCGAGTTTTTTTTCCGACTAGAACTTGGAACATGATCGGGATCTACGTCTTTTTCTTTTCTCGGTCCTCCGTGTCTATCACAACTCAATTGTAGGATACGAAAACCCCTTCTATCCAACCATGATTTTTTAATGACCAACACCATATTCATAGCGTTGGCCACATACCGAGCCCATCCCAAAAAGTTCTCTCTATCCGCAAAATATCCATGAAGCTCAAATTTTGAAGAATAATTGGTACCGAGAGCACGAGAGTAATCCATAAGAACCTAAATAAAAATAACATAGAATATTATTTTACAAAAACACATCATTTTATTCTTGCATTGCTAATTCTATGATTTCGATTCGCTATTCTAACATTGCTAATTCTATGATTCCGATTTTCTATTCTTGCATTGCTAATTCTATAATTCCGATTCTCTATTCTAAAATTGCTAATTCTATGATTTCGATTCTCTATTGTAACATTGCTAATTCTATAATTCCGATTCTCTATTGTAACATTGCTAATTCTATAATTCCGATTCTCTATTCTAACATTGCAAATTCTATAATTCCGACAAAATAAAACGACATAACGGTAAAGTATAAAATTGAGTTTGTACACTTACTTCAAGTTTTGCGAGAATTTCTTCCGGATCACTATATTTTTCAATATCGAACGGCATCATCGAGCTTTCACCATCGGATTCTACATCAACTTCATCGGAATACGACGACATTTTAACGACTTTTTTCTTTACGTTTTCTAACGTGTGGATGAAGGTGAATGAGTCTCATATGTAATTATATAGGCTCGAAAAATGCCCAACGGCTATATTCCCCCAACGGCTACAAACCCAACGGCTACATCCACTCGATTTTCGAAAGTGTAACGGGCAAGAGACGCGCATGCGCGTCCTCTTGCGGGCGGGCGGACTCCGCCTCTATGAAGGCGCGAGTCCGCCCGAATAGTAGCCCTGAAAAAAACCTACGTGTCGCTCTTAAAAAAGGTGGAGGAAAGAACAGGGGCAGTATGGGAACAAAAATAAAAAAGCAGAAGTGCTCGTCTGCAACTGTGCCTAAACAAGGACCGAAGTGGAGGTTTTAGGGGGCAATGGAACATAGATGGCAGATGCTTTGATGGGCTCCATACATTGGCCAACACAAAGCTAAAAATAGGGAATCTTTCCTCTGCTTTTTCAACTCCATAACTACTCAAAACACAAATTCGAAGTGAAACCCTAAATAAACTGTTGTACTGGTTGTTGATTTTGCTAATCCGGAAGTGAAACCCTAAATTAAAAGCGATTTGATTCGTTAGTCAGTCCAGCTGTGGATAATGGAGATCTGGTCAGTTTTCTGTTTCGTTGTAGTGGTTGCAACAACGTTAACGGTTCCGTCGCAAGCAAATTTGGAAGGTAAAGCATTCTATTATCTAGGGTTGAGTTGAGATTTTTGATTATTTTCATGAATTTGTTTGGTTTATGGGGGCTGTGATACACGCAGGAGATGCGCTGTACGCGTTGAGGAAGGCGGTGAATGATCCCGCAAATGTGTTGCAAAGCTGGGATCCGACGCTTGTAGATCCTTGCACTTGGTTTCATGTCACCTGCGATCATGATAATCGGGTTACTCGCCTGTAAGTAATTGCTTCCGTTGTTCACTACTACTAAACGACTTGGTGATTTCATCTAATTTATGTAAATTGCAGAGATTTGGGGAATGCAGGGCTGTCCGGGAAGCTAGTTCCTGAGCTTGGAAAACTAGAACGCCTTCAGTATCTGTAAGATGTTAAAAACTGCAATTAATTTCTTGCTGTTACTTGCTTTAATCGCATCCAGTTGAATGATTTGATTATCTTTCAGTATCTGTAAGATGTTGTTAAAAACTGCAATTAATTTCTTAGTGTTACTTGCTTTAATCGCATCCAGTTGAATGATTTGATTATCCTTCAGTATCTGTAAGATGTTGTTAAAAACTGCAATTAATTTCTTACTGTTACTTGCTTTAATCGCATCCAGTTGAATGATTTGATTATCCTTCAGTATCTGTAAGATGTTGTTAAAAACTGCAATTAATTTCTTACTGTTACTTGCTTTAATCGCATCAGTATCTGTAAGATGTTAAAAACTGCAATTAAATTCTTACTGCTACTCGCTGTAATCGCATCCAGTTGAATGGTTTGATTATCCTTGCTGTTTGCTGGTATAGTGAACTCTACATGAACAATTTGGAAGGGCATATACCACAAGAAGTTGGTAAACTCAAGAGCCTTGTGAGTTTGGACTTGTTCCACAACAATCTTTCAGCTTCAATTCCTGCATCTCTCGCCAAACTATCCAATCTCAAGTTTCTGTAAGCGACCTCTTTGTTTCTCATCTGGATTACTGAATGACTGAGACTGAGAAAGTTGAACATGTGATTGATCATGATTCATGGCAGGCGACTGAATGACAACAGCTTGAGTGGAGTTATCCCCAGAGAACTCACCCAGCTGCAAAACCTGAAGATCCTGTAAGCAAAACAACATATGATTCTCCTCCTTCCAGTTTACACTCCTGTCTTTCTCATTGTTAAGTTTGATTATGTGCAGGAATGTTTCCAACAATAACCTGTGTGGTTTCATTCCCATTTCGGGCTCCTTCGCCAAGTTCTCTGAAGAAAGGTGAATACTAATGTGCTTTTGTATACATAATTGTTCGTACGCTGATGTTCGTTTATAATTAAACAGTTTCGTGAATAATCCAAGGCTGGAAGGACCAGAATTGCTAGGATTTGTTCGGTATGAATCAGGAAGAGACTGCAACTGAAGCTGCATGACAAGGTCTGTGTTGCTATTTACTGAATACTATAGTTAGAAAATCCTGATATGGTACAACTAGTAATATAGTATAGTTTGGGCGAGTGTTTCACAGTGAGTTTGAGAGAGGCTCCTGATGTGATACATTTCCTAATGACTGTTGTCTTAAGTTGACATGAACTCCTAACAATGTAGATGTGTTGCGGGTTTTAACACGAAGTTGCTGTCAAGGACTGTTCTTCACATACAGCCCTTGCAGTCCGAACTTAGTTTGCGCAATTGTCTGTTCTGTGAAGTATAAACTAGTACTGTTCTTCACATAACATTGAATGCAGGAATTGTACAGGTCTGTCCTGTGAGGGATTCGATTATGATAGTTTGTATACGAGTCAGTAATTTTACATTACAAAATAAACGGATACAACTAGGTTGCTAGGGTATAGAAGAACAAGTCATTATGTGAAATTCAATTCTACCGGCATGGCCAACGAGACTCCGTTTGTCTGATTCTGAGGCATATCAACAATCTTCAAGCTGGATGATCGAAAACTAAGGCCAAGTCAAAACGACATTGCAGCTTTTACCCTCACCGAGAGCGAATGCCTCTCGGGTATGACATTGGAGTATGGTTATTCTTGAAGCTCTTCTTAACAACAGCAGCTGCGCACTGTGAAGTGCCAAACCATCTTGGGAGCCTTCTTCATTTTTGCACTATTTTCAACATATCAGAAGTATTTTTTACAGCCCATTCGCTTGCTATGCTAACTCAAACAGCAAATAAGACTTACTTAGAGACTTACAGTGCATTTCTTCGGGTAGACATGGATCATATCACGTGGTCTGCCGGTTCCAGAACAGCCGGTTTCAACTCGAACTGGACTGGATAGAGGTGTCAATCGGTTCGGGTCTTTTCGGGCTAGAGATAGTCGGGTCGAGTTGGTTTCAAGCCAACCTGTCTTTCGGGTTTGTTCGGGATTTCAGGTTAATACGTTTCGGGTTCATGCATGCTGCTGGGGTTTTCGACTTTTAGTAAAGTTGGTTGCGTGTTTTTTTGATTTTGTCTAACATAGAAGACCAAGTTTATTCGAATTTTGTAGTAACTCGTATCATGTTTGTTTTGGTGGGAGCCGTTAGGTTGTTAAATAATTTTATAAATTTAAATATTACAATCTTGTCAAATAATTTGTTTTATTATAAAGTAAAATATTGCAATCTTGAAAGATAAATTTTTTTTTTTATAAAGTAAAACATTACAATATTGTCAGAATAATTTTGTAGTAAATCTGTATCATGTTTGTTTTAATATTCACAAATTTTTAAGTTTTTTCTTTGTACCTTCAGGGTTTAATTTGTTCCTTCTTATACCCTTTCTTAATATATTTTATTAATAATTTAATAATGAAATAAAGAATTTCGAAAAATAGATTAAAAAGCTAGATATAATCACATTAAATAATAATTTCATAATTAAATACTAAGTAATGTATATTAGTATTATTTATTTTTTTAATTTAAAAAGGTAAATTTAAAGCTACTTTTTTTGAATTAAAATAAAAAAATATAGTACTTTTTTATTTATTTTCAAATTAAAATAAAAATATAAAAATTAAATTTAAAACTAATTCAAAAATAAAAAAAATTATTATATTTTTATTTTAAATAAGGGTACATAATCAATCTTTAATATAATTTACTAGACTATTAAAATTTTAAAAATAAAAAATACTTCTATACCATTAATTATATTTTTATTAAATTAATAAGTTTTAAAACTTGTGTACCCTTACTTAAAATAAAAATCTAGTAAATTTTTATTTATTATTGAATTAGTTTTAAATTTGATTGTCAATATTGTATTTTAATTTGAAAATATAAAAAAAAAAACATTTTTATTTTAATTATAAAATAAAAATAGCTTAAATTTCACTATTCTAGATTTTTGAAATTAAAGATATATTTTAAAAAAACTTCTATTATAAAATTAATTAGTTTAAATTTTAATGAGTCATAATTAGTTTTAAATTTATTTGTTTGTTTATTAATTTTTTATAATTGAATTTTGTAATATATATAAGAATGGATATAAGTGATATATATTAAACCTTAAAGGGCACGAATAGAAAAAATCTAAAAAAAATTATAAGTTAGATCTTTACCATATGTCTATATTTTCAGTTTTCACACATACGTAGTCCCAACGATGACATTATTAGTATATAAAAGCAACTGAAATAATTTGTAATTGTAGAGATAAATTACCTTACATCAATAATAAACATATATGTTGTCTATTTTGTCGGGGTTCCTATTGTAAATCTGTTTTGGTCCTTTTGGATGGAATATCGACAATTTATGTGTTGGGTTCAAGTCAACGAGCATGAAAGACTGTACATCCGGTCCGAATTAAAGGACCAAAATTTTCAAAACCTTGTATCATGAATTAGACTGTTTCAGTATGTTTTATTCCGGATCAGATTCGAAAAGGAATAAAAAATATATAATTTTGTGAAAACTAAAAAATATTTTCAATATCCGTCAAAGATATGTATATAATTAAATATGTAAAAAAAATAAAAATACAAATAAAGGTTCGGCAGTCTTTTCCGATCCTAAACTAGAATTCTGAAAATAGGGGATCGTAAACCGGACCGATTTTTCAATTCTGAATTGGACAGGTTTTTTCTGTTCCGGATCACCGTATTATTAGTTATGGAGAAAAAAAAAAGTTTGAATTTTTAAATAGAAGTGATAATATATTACAAGATATTAAAAATTAATAAACAGATAGACCGACAGTCAAAAAAAAAAAAAAAAAAAAGTCAAACAAACAGAAACACTAACTGTACAAAATATGAATCACGAGGTCCGGTCAACTGAAAGAACAAGAGTAAAGACAATTGAAACCAAAAAAAAACTGTGAAAACAATTATAATTAAATTTTAAAAAATAAATATAAATAATTTCAAATAAAATAGTATAGTCATGCATACGTAATCATCCAGTTGTCCAAAACCAGAGAATGAATGGGTGTGTACTGTGTACGTACCTGTAGACGACCGGCAGATGTTCGGCGAACAAGCTAACGGAAGGAGATATAAAGAGTAGAATGATTTGAGACGCACGCAGCGTGGCACCACGGCGCGAACCTCGGCGGTCGTCGATGTGGTACCGCTGCTACGTGCGGCCCAAACGCTACTCCGTCAGCCTTCCGCCTTCATTTTCATCAACATGGCTATATCGATCGATCGAATTTACTCGATCTCTGTCGCCGGAGATCGAAGATTGTGTTTGAGTTTCGGGAGAGGTAATTTGAATTGAGGTACCGAGTTTTCAAAGTGCCGGTACGGTCCTTTTATAGATGCGTAATAGGACCAAGAACAGAAATGTGCCAGGGCTTCTTCACCTGTGGAATTGCCAATCTTTGGCGGTTTCTCTTTCTTCTTGTCATTCTTTATTAATTTAATCATTTTTTTGAAAAAAAATAAAAATAAAATAAGACTTTTAATATTATTATTATTATTATTATTATTATTATAAGATATATCATGTTATATGGAGCCCTTATTCCAATATGGAGCGTTGTTGATCCGACACGTATTCTTGGAGAAAATGAAAGAACAAACCGGAATTACACGCTCACCTCCTCGTACCATTGTCGCATATATATTTAGCTAAATAACACTACACAAAGACCAAAGAAAAAACCTTTTTGATTTGAGCTATGTGGACACAAGATGACGATTGTGAAATATCATTAAACAAACATCAAGAACACATTATCACGGATCCTATATATATAATTTTGTGCGGAAAATCACCTTGTTAAAAACTAAATTGAAAACCTGGAACAAAAATTTTTCGGAAAGAGCACCATAAGGAAGAAATCACATGAATATAGAATCGGTTATCACAAATGATGGGGAGTGTTATTTAGAGAGGAACAAATCGAGAAAGTATTTCTAGATGTTTATAAAAAAAAAAAAAAGATTCACAACAACACATATCATTGATCATTCCTAACGAAATTGAGAATTAGTAGGAGATTTTCCACCCATGAATTTCAAATGTGGACAATTTGGACATCGCTATACACTTCACAACCCAAGAAATCAAATTTGTTGCGTTTGATATTGGTTACGATAAATCACCGGGTTCTGATGGGATGGGATGCCAAATGTTTTTTCCCCATAAATATTGGCATATAGGCCAAACAGTAACCCGAGCATTGACGAGCTTCTATAGGTCGGGAAAAATACTGAAAATACTAAAGCAAGTTAATTATACTTTTATCACGTTAATCCCAAATAATGATAATCCCTCACTAACGGCCCAATATAGTCCCATAAATTTATGATCTACGATTTATATAATTACTGCAAATTTTGTCAAATACACTGAATAGAGTCCTTCCAAAACTAATGCACAATCATCAAGGGCTTTTACCAAAGATAGATCAATATATGATACTATCCTAATTACTCAAAGAAATCTTTCATGGGTTCAAAGGAAAAAAAAAGAAGAAAAAGATGGTTTTGTGGCTATCAAACTAGGTATGAAAAAGGCATATATGATAGAATAAAATGGTCATTTATCAAAGCAGTTCTACAAAAATTCGGTTCACACCAAAATTCGTTGGGTGCATTAAAGAGTGCAAATTTACGGTGTCATATTCCATGCTTAGAAACGACAACCCTACTAGTATATTTTGTCCCAGGAGGGGACCCTCTAACCCCGCTCCTTTTCAACTTGGGAGCAGAGGTCCTTGCCGGAAACATCCAAAAAATACAACGAAAAGGGAAAAGCTATGAGTTTCCCAATATCTCGAGCATGATCAACTATCCCCTTTTTGGTATTTGTAGATGACCTTATGGTTTTCGCAAGAGCGACCACTACATCGTGCAACATAGTTATCAAAATTCTGCAAAGTCTAAGACTCTCAGGACAGCATTCCAACTATCATAAATCAGTCTTCCAAACTACCAAGAATGTAGATAGTCAAAATAGAAGAAATCTACAACAAAGTCAGAGAATCTCGGCATGTACTAGTTTGGAAAAATACCTAGGATAACCTATTACTAACATCAAAGTTAACAAATGCACTTTTGAAGATGTCATTACAAAATCAAGGCAATAACTCCCAAAATAAAAAGCTTCATTCATGTCCCAGGAAGGTAGAACAATTTTGATCAACGCAAATCTGAACACTAAGACAAAGTTTATTATGCAAAACTTCATGCTCCCTGGTGCAATTCACAAAGAAATAGACCAAATTAACATACAATTCTTTTGGAACAAATAAGCAGATTTAACATTCTCTTATTGGTTGAGATAAAACTTGTAAACCTAATGAGTTGGGTAAGACATGGATAAGAAAGTCAAAAGACATGAACAAAGCACTACAAATTTAACTTTTATAGAAAAAACTTTGTGGAACCAAAAAATCTATGGTTTAAGGTAATCGAGGAAAAATACATGATAGGCAGCCGACTGTGGGAATACCGAGTAGGAGAAAAAACTAGTGGCAATGAAAAAGATTAATGAACCTTCGTCCAAATCTCGATAAAGGACTCAGATGAAATGTAGGGGATGAGCAAACAATAAAGTTATGAAAAGATACGTGGATATCAAATAAGCCACTTGAAAATTTTGCCTCGGACATAAGCCAAACCAATAAGTATGATAAGGTAAATAGCCTTACTATGAATGAAAAATGGAATGCTGCCAAAATTAATGATGTTTGGGTGCCTTGCTCCTTCAATCTATTATCAAAGAAATAAAAATTTGTCTTATACTCATCTATAACATTCAGGATAGATTTTATTGGGCTCCTTGTAATAAAGGTTGATTTTTCACAAAATCTGCATTACAATTAGGCTACAAAGGAAAAAGGTTTGACACCAAGCAATAATGCATGAATATAGAAATGAACATAAATACAAAAAAATAAAAAACTTCGTGTGAAAACTATCCACAAATGGAATACCAACAAAAGACAACCTTAAAAAATAAAAAGTGCAGTCCCAATGAATTGCGCCTTATCCGGACACCCTATTGAAACAACAAAACACCTTTTCTTTAAATACTCGTGAACTGTAAACAACTTAGATGACACTAGAATTAGAAACCACCTAATGGCGCATTTCGAAAATTATATCAAGAATGCATGATACATCTGATAATAAAACAATAATTTTGATAGTAACCGCCTGGTGGAATATCTAGTAGATGAAAAACTAAACTAGTTTTAATAATAAGCGTCCACGTGACATTAGACATTTAATTCTGCCAATAAGGAGAATTATATATATATATATATATATATATATATATATATATATATATATATATATATATATATATCAAAATTAGAAGGGTATACAAAATAAAAGTTTATAAAAAAAGATTATTTGACCCAATTCTTTCCAGAATTAATGACACATGATAAACCGATAGCTATACATTGTTCGGTACTGGATAAACTAAACCGTACCTTAACCTTGTTCGATAGGTTATATCGAATTTAAGATGAATATGAGAATATGTAGGTGAAGTTTCAACCTAATCTTCTTACTCGTGACTATGAATGTTGGGTTGAAGGCATCCTAATGACGAGACAGGAGAAGGGTAGGGCAAACCACACCAAAATCAAGTTTGGAAATTGCAGAGGACGACACTTGGCGATGACACTTGGCGGGGAGTGATTGGACCCAGTTTTGGTGAGCTGGCAACAAAAACAAGTACTTATTCGTTGTAGAGAACCTGGTCATTGGTTGACGTGTTACACTAACTACGTGTCCACCCAAGTTTCGTTTGTGTCCAATTTGTATACTTGCTTTTGATTATGCCAAATACCCTTGTTTCGGCCCCCTCTTTTATTTTTATTTTTATTTTTAAAATTTTAAATACAAAAAGATATTGTAGCGGTTTGTGTGCATACAAGTGTGCAGGTACGTTAATGCACTCGTCTCAAGCCGGTAATCTCAGGCCCGGGTCAGACTCGGGCCGAACATTTTGGTGGGCGAAGTTACCGGTTTCCCGTGCCGGACTCGGCCTGGAGCCTTGTCCGTACCGTCCGGGTATCATTATTTATTTATATTTTTTAAAAAATAATTATTATATACTAATATATAAAATAAATAAAATTCTAATACATGAATCAAAGTAGCCTAACAGTCCTGATACTTGAACCTTACATTGGCTTGTTAGGCCGGACTTAACGATCAAGACGGGTCTACCTTATGTGTCATACCCATCCGTTTTTTCGGGCGGATGGACAGGATTGCGTTTGCAGAACCATCTCTATGTGCTACGAGTTTTACCCTAACACCAATTGACAATAGGAGGAGGAGTCCACATGGGTCACGTCAAAGTCCGACATAGAGAAACAATAGAGCAACATATGTGTGCATACGAACGCAGATGCACGTTAAGCCTATATCAACACATAAATCATCGAAATTCTATTCCAAAACAATTGCCAATAGAGGAAGAGTTCACCCACTACATAATAGACTCGAAATATTCCACTTTATACATAAAACCTTATTATCCCATTAGTTTTTAACAACTCCACATACAAAGGAAAATTCTATAGAAAAAAGAAAATTACACATCTTAACCTAGTCTTATATTTTTTTTTTATAGAAAACCTTATATTACACTTCTTCTTTTGTCAAAAACGGATTATATAGGAATCGTTGGGTTAAAGATGGGTTTTATAGTCAGAAGTATTCATTCCGATGATTTAATGACATTGATGCATGCCTCGAGGTTACATGAAATAGAAGCTTCGAGATAGGTTTGTTCAACTAACCCAGTTGCCGCCGCCCACCGGTGATACCCAACAATGCCAATAATAAGATCGAAGTAAGCATTGTGTTGAAGATAATAGAGTCTCACATCGAAAGATGGGGACATTCCGAGTCTATTATATAAGGTCGGTGGGCTACTCCTCCTATTGTCAATTGATTTTAGGATTTAATCTCGTCGGGTTTATGTGGTGGGTTTGAGCCTAATGCGTATGTGTGTTCGTATGCACGAACTTTGACCCATTGTATCGAGACTAAAAAAACATCATCAACTAAATATAGAATATCAGTATATACCAAATTAGTCTTTACCCTTATGCACATTCTCACCAACAACGACTTTTCTTATTTTGGCCATCTATTAAATAGTGCTATCATTTTTCGGTTCGAATCGAAATTTTGGACCAGAATCAGTACCGAAAAGCTCTTATCGCACCAATTCTTGATTGGATACTCGTGTCGAGTTACATGTTCTGATGTCCGGTTCAAAGTCGACCCATCAAATTTTAAAGGACTAACTTTAGACCCAAAAATCTATAACTTAGAAAAAAATGGATTTGAGTCGAACTTGAATATTTGGTCCAAGGTCGATCTAAAATAAACTTTTACTCCTTATTTTATCATCCTAGTGCACATTTTTAACAAAAATTACTTAATCATTATTCTTTTATATTATAATAATACAATAAATTTAGATAGACTGATATAATAGACTATGGACCGAGAGAAACGAGCTCTTTCTGAAACTTTAAGGTCTTGGTCGGGTAAGCAAGAAACATATTGAGCCCATAGTTTATTGAAATCCGGTCGATAAGTAAAGCGGGTGACGAAAGCTCCCGCGATACGGCTTATATCTTTTAGATTATAAATAGATAGGTTTAGGTTACATACTTTACGCCCACAAAAGTAAGTGGTTACAAGCTTGATGTGTAATCTCGAGTGTCGTGAAAGACAAATATGGGTTGGATGAGTTGACAGAAACCACGAGGATATTGTGAAGTTACGAATTTCGATGGTGGCTTGCCATCTCCAATTACAATACACTACGATAGCATGTGAGACGTTACCCTCTTCATGACCCTCATTAGAGGGTTTACGTTGAGGCTTTTTGTATGACGGTGAATCAGTACGAGGTATATATATAGTATAATATAATATAGTATAATATAATATAGTATAATATAATATTTTGTAGAGTATTTTAAAATAATAATACTTAACAATTTTTTTTTAATATTGTGAAGATTAATATTACCACATCAATAATCATAAACGCGGCTAGATGCGCCGCGTGATGACTACTTAGCTCTCTTTTTATGAATAAAAAGCGCGGCTAGATGCGCCGAAGACCACTGAATCTCCTTCTCACCAAAAAAAAACATCAATAATCATAAACGGGATAACGAGTATATTATATAAGGTTGGTTTTATGATAGAACTCCGCACGACTTATGTGTTTGTTTTGAGTTTAACGCGTATATGCGCTCGGATGTGCGATGGACCCCGACAAAAGTTCAAATGATAGTACGTCCAATTTAAGATTTTTTTTTGGTGTGAAGGAGAGTTAGTGGTTTCCGGCGTATCTAGACGCACTTTTATTAATTAGAAAGAAGGGTAAGTATTCATCACACGGAGATAGTCTGACCCCTTACATCATCAAGTAAAAGATCAACTACACCCTCCGGCGGGTCACACAATACATTAAACACAATAGAAAGATTTATAGCAAAATCAGTAATAAAATTCACTACTCTATTTGCCTTGCGGTAGGCATGGCGACACTGGATAATCCAGTCTCTTCTCAAAAAAGTCTTGGCATAAACGGACCAGAGTGGATTTATCATTTATATGTTAGATTTTAGTTCAACACACATATACATCAAAACACTTATAAAAATAACCTCCTCTAAAGAATCTAAAGTACCCCTATAATTCCATATCAAACTCAATTTTAAACCAGTTAGATAAAAACCCTTGATTAGTTAAAAAATAGTACAAGTTTGTATAAACAAACAAATATTAACCATGTTATAAAAATTTGTTCCTTATATCAATGAATTTTTAAAAAGTTAATTTACTAAAAAAATAATAACAAAAGATAATTAAAAATAAAAACAATGAATAAAACTATTTTTTGATGATTAGTCACGGGTTTGGTCGACAACTCAAACATCAATAGAAATAATTAAGGTAGTTTAACGGACTTTCTAAATGTACTCGTCAAATTCTCTAATCAACACTTAAACTATGAAATCGGGTGTTTAGTTTGGTTTTCTTGCTAGGGTTTTAGGACTACACATGCTGTAAGTATAGTTGGAGCCGATCTCAAGTTGATGGAGCCGATTAACAACGTCTATAAAGACTACAAGCGTAGGATAGTTAGGAAAAAACGGACTACAATTACGCACTCCAACTATAGTCATTTTTTTTAAAGTTACCTAAAGCTATACAAACGAAATGAGTAGTTTAATTATTTTTTTTTTGTTGTAAATTAATTACAACTACGCAAACTACACGCAAAATTCCTTTTTTTAAAGTTAAGTACAATCCCACAAGCTACATGTGTAGTTAAATAACTTACTTATATAAGCTTGAGTACGACTCCAACTACGTATACCATGTGTAGTTAAATAACAACTCCCTATTTTAACTCCGAGTTATACATATATAGAGAGTATAAATCCTATGAGAACAGGGTTTATCGTGTAATCATGAGAACATATTCGTAATTATTATTAGTTTTGTTACGAAGGTGTCATATCGTTTAATGTATTATTCGTAATTATTGTTGGTTGAGTGATTATTCGTAGTTATTGTTGGATTCCTAATTATTATTATTCGTAGTTATTATTAATTATGATAGGTACTCTAAATCTCAATCCTTAATATTCATCATCCAACGGTGTACGATTGTTCTCATGTATACACGTTAGGGGTGTTCTCATACGAATCACACCCTATATATATATATACATTTACTGTAATAATATAAACATGTACAAAATAGATCCAGTATTTGAAAAACTATGCGTCTTAGAAAATGTTATGTAGAACCATTATATATATATATATATATAATGGTTCTACATAACATTTTCTAAGACGCATAGTTTTTCAAATACTGGATCTATTTTGTACATGTTTATATTATTACAGTAAATGTATGCGTATAATCGATCATTTTTATTAGGGTGTAGGGTAGTTAGTTCGGAGGTGTAGTGTCCTGCTCACCTTTTAATATAATCTATCATTCTTGTTCTCATACTCGTTTAAGAATTTAAATTTATCTCCAATAAATAATCACATTTATGATTTAAGTTCTTTTATTTTTTTATAATTCTACATTTTTTTCCGGTGAATATTCTAATTTACTCAATATATAATTAAAGCTAACTTAATAGTGTGATATCTCGAACACTAGCTAAATGAATGAATATAAAAATCATATTCATTTTTTAATTATATGAGTATTCTCCGATTAGGCCATCTTTATCAATGGGTCTTCAAAACGGGGTCTTGGGCCATTTTTATAATTTTTCTCTTATAATCTCCTTTTTCAGTATATCAATGGGTCTTCATTTTCGGTCTTACTTCGTTTTTCTCACCAACCCAATTATTTTTCATACCATATTACTAATATACCCCTACTAACTTTTTAATGTTACATATATTTTAACTATATTTTTAACCAAAATTTCTATTATTATAACATTAAATAATCATTTAATCATTTTTTCGTTAACTTAAAATTATTTAATTAAATTTAAAATAATATTTAATTATGAGAAATACTTAACTTTATAAAAATTAACATAAAAAAATTATTAATTATTAATTTGTTTGTATTTTGATATTTTTATACTTAAAAACTTTACCATAAATAAAGTTTTTTTTTAAAATTATTTTAAATATATTTAAAATGATTGTTTATAGATAGGTAAAAAAATTTTATAAATTTTGGTATAATTATTTTTAATTTGTTTTAAATATTTAAGTCAGAAAACGAGTTTTTAATAAATAAAAAACCAACTCTCTTTGCCCAATAATATGGCGCCATGTTCGCCGCAGGGTGGGCGCCAATCAGCTCGCGACACATGGCGCAAACTGGATTTTATTTTTTTTAAAACTAAAACCATTTAAAAGTGGCCAATGAGGGGGAGACACGTGTCCCCCCCTCTGACGCCTGGAACGGGCAAGACCCGCTTATTTATGTTTTCCAGCCTCAAATTTAATTAAATTATAAGACCCTCCCCCGCAAGACACCCGATAAGCATGCCCTTATACTATTCTCAAAAAGTTAGCTCAATTGCAAGGGTATTCCAACGAATTCCTCGAGAGCGAATGCCCCTATACTAGACCTGTATAAAATCGGGTTGGTCCGTCCTGCCCGCCCGTCCGTCCGCGAAAAAACATGTGTTTGGGCAACAAGTTCGACCCGTTTGAACCTGACCTACCCTGACCCGGCCCGTATTTTAATGGGACGGATATGGGTAAACTATTTGGCCCGCGGGCTAACCCGATCCGGCCCGTATACAGCTTTATCATATAATATCTTATATATATATGTATATAATTTATATTGTTTTGAGTGTTACATATTCTAATTGTTCATTTAGTTTGTTTGGAGTATTTTGACGATTTATATTCGTTTGTAACACAAGATTGTAGGACTAACTGACCTGTAATGGTACTTATTGTTTTTTAGGTATTTGGATTTTTAATTTTTGTGTGTTGATTGTTATTGAACTTGTTGGTAGTGCACTATGCAAGTATAATTGGATTGAAAGTGTGTATTAAATTCATTATATTACTTGTTTTGAACGATAAATTCCGGGAAAAAACGCAAAAGAAAGTACATCCGGGCCGGGCCGGTAGCCCGCTCATTTTTAAATAGATGGACATGGGTAGCGTTTGTGGCCCGGGCAAGTCCGGCCCGCACCTTGTGGGTAGAGTTTTTAGGTATGGTCCGACCCGAATCCGAGCTTGGATTTGTACAGGCCTACCCTATACCGTTCGATCTCCATTTTTGATCTAATTTCCGTCCTCGTTCCAAATAAAAATTCTTCTTTTTATTCTCGTAACGGAAATCCTATAAATAATGAAAAATCTCCTATTTACAAGTTTTTTTAAAACATAATATGTTAATCAAACTATATAATATAAATTATAAAAAAGTATAGAAAATAGAAGAGATTTGAAGGTTTCCTTGCACCGCTACAATGCCTTCCCTTTCCCTATTGGGTCTTGTCACCGTCTCCAACCACAATCAATATCGTCTGCAACCATGCTCCTCTTAACTTCCCAAACTTCAATGGCCCTCTTCAATCGACCAATTATACCCTTTGGCATACTATATTCCAAACTTTGGCTTAACCGATTTGGGGTCGCATTTCGGTTTGCGTTTTCGCAATGCGTTGAAGTTCAAAGGACTCAACGATATCAAAGTGTGTTAAAATTTTTTATTTGCATTTTGTAATTTCTTTGACGGATCTTAAAAGAAATCCGCAATTGCTTTGTAATAAACTAGTTTAATGCCCGCACCTTGTGCGGGTTCTTAATAAGAAAACAAAAACATGATATATATATATATATATATGAAAGTATAAAGTTAAAAATTAAATAAAAAACTAAAACAAAATTTTCAAAATTTTAAAATAAGAAAACAAAATTCGAAATTATGAAATAAATTCAAAAATTAATCTTTGTTTTAATTAATCTTTGAGTAAAACTGATGTGGCATGATAATTTATTAGATTAAAGATGATTTGGCAGTTAAAGATGATTTGACATGGTGATTGTTTATTAGTTTTAATAAAAAAATTTATTATGAAAGATATTATGGCAAATCCGTAAATATCTTGTGGCAATATTGTAAATAAATTGGGAAAAATCCTAGGTGGCATGCCTTAGACGTTGACATGTGGACTAAGTGGGTTCTGTTTTATTAGTATATATAGATATAGCGAAACTGGATAATATGCCTCAAATCGACATAGAACATAATTTTCTAATAAAAAGTTTTGGAATCCAAAATAATCTCCTCATAAGCCACAAAATTTGACAAAGTTTGTCCGGAAAAACGGACGAGTACGATCGTATGAAAACGGGACAATCCGGTTGTCTACCAAGTTGGGTTGCCTACCCGACTCGGATTTTAAAAATAATATATATTATAAAGTATAAATGTAATATTATGTATACTTATTGTAATATTTTAAAGTATAAAAATATAATATATTTTTAAATAGCTCTCAATATAATTAAAAATGGGTATATGGACGTGCTCGGGTGCTTGTCCAAGCCCGACGGCTAGAGCAGCCCAGCTAAACGATCTTGGTTTTGGCCAACGTCCATTCTAATCCGGGTTTTGACGGGTGTACAAGACATCAAATGGATAGTAAGTTTCAAGATGGGTATCCTATTGAGGAGTTGATAATCAAAGCTTCTACAACTTGGTGCTCATCAACTCGTTCAACCATATTTGGAAACCACCATAGGAAGCACACATTATCATCTCAGATGTCACGTTATTGATTTCTGGCTTCACTAACTGTACGATTCGACACATCTTGAAAACGGGACAATCCGGTTGTCTACCAAGTTGGGCTGCCTACCCGACTCGGGTTTTAAAAATAATATATATTATAAATTATAAATGTAATATTATGTATACTTATTATAATATTTTAAAGTATAAAAATATAATATATTTTTAAATAGCTCTCAATATAATTAAAAATGGGTATATGGACGTGCTCGGGTGCTTGTCCAAGCCCGACGGCTAGAGCAGCCCAACTAAACGATCTTGGTTTTGGCCAACGTCCATTCTAATCCGGGTTTTGACGGGTGTACAAAACATCAAATGGATAGTAAGTTTCAAGATGTGTATCCTATTGAGGAGTTGATAATCAAAGCTTCTACAACTTGGTGCTCATCAACTCGTTCAACCATATTTGGAAACCACCATAGGAAGCAGACATTATCATCTCAGATGTCTCGTTATTGATTTCTGGCTTCACTAACTGTACGATTCGACACATCTTTAGGGAAATCAACACTGTTGCTGATCGGCTGGCGCTGCTTGGACATAACCCGGGTATCTGCATTGAACCTCTGCCACACGAAGTTGAAGACCTTATCCGAAAGGATGCTCTAGGGCATTCAGTCTCGAGAGGCTGAATCTCCATTTTTGCTTACCCTTGTATAAAAAAAAAATATAAAAAAAAAAGATAATCAGAGCTTCTTCTTTCTTTGTGCCCTTGCTCCATGGACAGCTCTGAAATGAAAAGATTATGTGCAAAATGACATCAACTGAATCGTCATTGCACAGAGAAAGAAAAAAGAAGGTCCTACCGGGAGTCGAACCCAGGTCGCTGGATTCAAAGTCCAAAGTGCTAACCACTACACCATAGAACCTTGTACGGCTTTTACTTCGCTTAAATGCTGAGGGCTTTTCATTTCTATATTGGGTCAAAAGAGCCGAAGCTCCCCGCTCAAAGAGCCGAAATTCCCCGCTTAAAGAGCGCAATAACTTACGCCTTCATAAAAGTTCGGTTTAGACTCATTTTAATGAGACAAGTCGAGGTAAATCTCGGGTTGAATTTGAGCTTTTACTCGGCCGTGGTGCTTGTTTATAAATTTATTTATACGTTAATGATTTTACCACAGCCATGTTTATAAGCTTTTTTTTCTTAAAATATGATACGATGATGCACGGTCTCACTACTCGTCAATCTAACATACATAGAGAGAGTTGGTTTACAAAGAAAATGTAAGACGGTGATGCACAATCACAATGCGGTTCAGCGGTTCAGGTTGCTACTAAATTCATCATTACTTAGCAACTCAGATTTATCTTATGTAAACAATCTATATGATTCAAAAGTTACACTCAACTCAATTATAAACGCGTTGACACTAAATCTCAATAAAAATTGCTTGGTATGAAACTTAGCAAATGTGACTGATAACTAGTTTTTCACCTATCTTATTTAACTAGTATGTAGTAATTTAATCAACCATTTAGTTGTAATTATGAAAAAAAAACCGGGAAGAATAATAATCTAATTTTATATGATTGTTCATTTATCAAACAAATTTTTAGGACAAAAGTTTTTTCATTTTAGTATAAATTTGTTTATCAAAATTGCCTCGTATTATATTCATATGAAATCACTTATAATGACATATTTATAAATAAGTATATTTAACCTATACGACCAACTTCCACCCTAATTATGAAAATAAGATTTGAATTTTATTTCTTAATTTTTCTATATTCTAATCCTATATCTTATATGCTCTCGAAGTTTGCTCTATCAAATTGAACTTAAGTACCGAAATTTTGGTCAAATTTTACGTTTAATGGCTTAAATAAAGCATACATCAAATGTAGAGCACGTTTATGAAGTATAGTTTTCTTATAAAACAATCAAAAATTTATGTTTAAATCAATGTTTACGAAGGCGTTGTCGTGTGTAAAAGCTCAACTTTTGTATAAGTTACGTACTTATATTGGATTTCAACGTGAATATAAGTTACTTACGTCGAGTTTCAACTTCTGGAAAGAAGTTTCATATGTTGGGGTTAGAGACTCACATAGGATTACAATGTGGATCATACAAACTCATATTCGGTTACAATGTGACTAAGATTATTTCAGTTTGATGCTCGATCAACGTTGGTAATGCTTTTCACGCCAATGGCAATGCAAATTAAGTTTTTCTAGTTTTCGGTAATGTGATGTTAGCGACTTTTCGTTACGATACATGAAAATCTCTCACATAAGGAATATATTTGCACAAATATATCCGGATTCGGGTAAAACTTTTCAATTATTTTCCGTTGTTTATATACAATTATCATCCTCTCTATGTACTAGATTCGTTTCGATTCAAATAGAGTCGATACATCTAGAAAGAAAATTTTCCAAATCAGCCAAAAACAAGAAAGCTATCAGGATCAATCCTCTGATTTAATCTATCTATCTATAACTCTCTCTTAACCCAATTCAAGAACGAGATTATGTATATTTTTAGCTTAGCCTGTAATTATTATCAATAACTATAATAAGAAAACAACAAATTATAGGATGAATAATAATAAGCTGATGCCTTTAGAAATTGGGGTGTGGGGATTTCGTAATCCCTTTTCCTCCACCAAAAACAAATTAGGATCTGCAAATCCCTCACAAAGATCCTCTCTCCATCTAGAGAATGGCAAATGATTCTTACGACGGATATTCTTTCGAATACTACAATTGCTACCACAATTTCAATCCAAACGAGTCACTCAACGATGATCTGAATCAACTCGGTCAAGAGCTAGACCAGCTTTGCGATGAACAAAAACTCGTTTCCACGCCTCTCCCCAAATGCGTTGATCGATTCTTGAATAGAATAGAATTGAAGCTAGAACACTACGAGCCTGTCGATTCCTCCAACAAGTTCGGACATGGATGTGATGACGTCATCGTACTCATGTCGGCCATCCAACGGTTGGGAAAGCTTGTTAAAATAGTATCGGGTGAAACGGGTAGGGTTTCAAGCTCACCCGTTACCCAAGTTATGAATAAAGGAAGCTCTTTGCTTCACCGTGCTATGGCGGTGTTGGAGGATCAAGTTGTTCTTATCCTCGAGCATTGGAAAGCGAAGAACTCACCGTCGTCGACAAATCCGAACAAGGGTGGCGGCGGCGGCATAAACGCGAGTATGAGGCGGAAACTCACGTCGTTAAAGTCGAGTACTCAACGAAACCAACACGACAATGCAGATCATCAGGAGCAAACGAGTGATTTTGAGTCGGAGACGATGACGGAGACATTCTCGTTTTACTCGACGGAAGATATATATATGATGAGCTTGATTTGTAGAAACATGATTCTAGCCGGGTATACGTCCGAATGCATTGGCATGTTTGAGATTACAAGGAGAGCCGCCTTTGAGGAGGAGCTTCGGGTGATGGAGAGGATGAGCATGGAGGAGGTGCAAAGAATGCAATGGGAGTCATTGGAAGGCGAAATCGCCACGTGGATTCGGATCCTTAAGCGTTGCTCTTCTCATCTATTCCCTTGTGAGCTTAGGTTTTACCAAGATGTGTTTGAATCGGCATCTTCTTCGTGTGATGCATGGAAGGTGGTTTATAGTAAGCATGCATGGAACGTGATCCAACAACTAGTGAGCTTCGCGCATGCCGTCGCGATAACTCCGCGGTCGTCGGAAAAGTTGTTTAAGTTGTTGGATATGTATGAGTCGATGAGGGAGTTGAGGAAGTGGATCGAGAAGGACGGATCGGCATTGACTCGGGAGGTGGCGGATGACCTAAGGATAGAGACCGAGATGGCGGGAGAGCAGTTAGGCGAGGCGGCCGTGTCTATATTTAGCGACTTGGCGGACGCGATAAGCAACGACAACTCTAATCAACCCGTTCCGAGCGGGAATGTACATCCGCTCATTCGTTATAGTATTAACTATCTCAAGTATGCATGCGAGTACAAAGATACCCTAGACGAGCTCTTTCGTTTACAAATACAACGTCAACAACACCAACAAAAAGAGCAACAACAACAAAATATTCCATCTAGCCCATTCGCGGAAAAGTTGATGTCCATTATAGATTTGTTAAGTGCTAACTTGGAGGCCAAAGCAAATTTATACAAGGACCCTTCTCTAAAATCCATATTCTTAATGAACAACGGCCGTTACATGCTTCAAAAAATCCGCGGATCTCCGGATATCCGTCAGGCGATAGGAGATACATGGTACCGTAACAAATCCTCCCAAATGAGAAGCTACCATAAGTCCTACCAAAGGGATACATGGAGCAAGGTGCTCCATTGTCTCTCGACCGAGGGTCTCCTTCTCAACTCGAAACTCCAAAAGCCGATCTTGAAGGAGCGATTCAAGAACTTCAACCAATTGTTCGACGACATTTACAAGACACAATCAACTTGGGTGGTTAGTGATGAACAATTGAAGTCCGAGCTTCGTGTATCCATCTCTGCGGTCATGATTCCGGCTTATAGAGCCTTCCTTGCCCGTTATGCTCAAGTCTTCACCCCCGGCAGGCAGTATGAGAAACATGTTAAGTACCAACCCGACGACATTGAAGCTATCATCGAAGAACTCTTTGATGGCAATCCTACTTCAGTGTCTAGGAGGAAAACTTAACCATTTTGTTACTTCCTTGTCCAAACATAATGTCTGCATGTTTATGTATCTACGTTGTTCAATTGTGATTGTGCCTATTGCATCTAACCCTTCATGTTTTACTGACTTCAACCTAGTTTCTACCAATCAACATGATGAATTTTCGTTGTAATGTATATTGTTAAAAGTATCATAAAGACGTTTAGATAACTCTTGCAGCATAAACGATTTAAAAGTATTAAAGGAGATTAGCATGATTAACACGATTTAAAAATACTTAAGGAGATTAACCTAATATAGAACACTTAATCTAGGCTTGAAATTTTCTAAGGTAGACCAGCACGATCTTTTGAAATATATGTTTGGTTGCCTTCCTTAAGTGTCCCATGGAAACCCTAAATGATGTCTTCGTTGTTTAGGTGTTTACATAAGTGTTAGTTCATAAGTCCCTCTAACTCGGTATTTATGCACCGGAAATCCTTCTAAGTACGTATGCGGTGGAAGTCCTTCTCCGGTACTTTTGTTTTCATGAAATTCTTAAACTCAAACACACGTCTGTCTATATGTGATTTGTCGATAATCAAAACTTTTGAGATACTTAATTAAAGGTACCATTAAAATGAGAAGTTCTGGACTTCTAACAATTTTGTCAATCATGATCTCGTGAACTAATAATCTTAATATAAGAGTAGGAATAGGAATTATTCCATTATAAAATAAATAAAACTGCAATCTAGTGTCTAAGGTCGGTGGAATATTTATTCTAATGTCAATCGTTTTTAGAATAGAACCTCTGTTGAGTTTATGTGTTGGGTTCGGATCTAACATGCATGTGTAGGACTGTTCTTAGCAGGGACGGCCGCATGAGGGGCGCACAGGGTCGATCGACCCCCTCTGAGAAAAAAAAATTTATTTGTAAAAACAAAGAAAACACATCCGCGTGTAAAAAAACCTCCTCTCCACTTGTGGCCTTGCGCAGAAGCGACAGAACGAACTCCACTGCTCCACCACTTCTCCTCTCCGACCCGGCGCTCACCACTGGTGGTCAACCACCACTGCTCCGCCTCCGACGACCAACGGCGCCTGTTGGCCCTTGCGGCTACGCCTCCGGTGACAGCCTCGGCCGCCCCTGCTCCTCTGCTGATTTGCGGCCATTAGACAGCCTCGACCCGCCTCCGATGACCACGGAACTGCCGGATTTACCTGTAAGTGTCTCACTCTTTGGCTTTTCCAGCTTTCTATTGAATCTATTCCCTAACCCTAATAACATTACATTAGTTAGATTTTTCAATTTAGGGGTTTTTGGAATTTTGATTATTTGACTTTGCAATTGTTAGTGAGTTACTAATAGTGACAATGGCTTGTTGAAATTTGATCTTGATATTGGTATATGGCTTTGTAATTGTTAATAACAATGACTTGTTCAAATTTGATGATTGGTTTGATAATTGGTTATTTGTTTAGGAAATGGACAAATTTGTTATTCGAACAAAGAAGCGACCCTTGTTGAGTATTGGATCGTCTTCCATTCCCCCAAAACCTCAAAATGTGAATGGTGTTGCTAGTGATGATGTTACTATTGATGGTGTTGTTAATGCTAGAGCTGATGATATTAGTGAAGGTCTTGCTAGAAATGTAGTTGATGATGATAATGTTGAGGGTGGAGGTGGTTTCACTAGCGTTGATAGGGGAGAAAAAAAACCTCGAATGAAAAGCTTTGGAAGAGTATGATCCTTCACTTACAGATGATGTGAGGAGAGAGTATGTGGTTAGAGGTCCTTGTCAACCTCTCTCACATGAATTTCCACGGAAGAACTTTGGGAAGATGTCGAGGTGTTTTTTTTTGCCAAAGTGGTTTGAGGATTTCGAGTGGTTAGATTATAGTGTTTCTAAAGATACAATATTTTGTTTTTGGTGTTTTCTCTTTAGAGGGGAGACAAAACACAAAAACTTGAATGATGCATTTGTGAAAATAGGATTTTCTAATTGGAAGAAGGCTTATGAGAAGTTTAGAGAACATGTGAGATTAGTCGGAAGTCCTCACCATGAAGCTCGAATCTTATTCGCCAATTTCAAAAATCAAAGACAAAGTCTGACAAGATGTGTATCTGGTGCAAATACAACTCAACGTGCTCAATATCGTATTCGTTTGACATTTTCTCTGCACATTGTTAGATTTCTTCTTCTACAGGGTTTGCCATTTCAGGGTCATAGAGAGTCAATGGACTCCGACAACATGGGGAATTTTAAGGAGATGCATAATTAGTCTAGTAAACGGATTGTTGAAGTTGAAAACGTTGTGAATGAGAATGCACCTAAGAATGCTCAACTCACTAGTCATCGCATTCAAGATGATCTCAAAATTGCGTGTGGGGCAATGACAAGGAAAGCCATAATCAGTGATCTTGGAGACAAAGTGCTTTCGTTATTGATTGATGAGGCTCGTGATAGTTCGATCAAGGAACAAATGGCTATTATTATCAGATATTTGAACAACAAGGGCACAATCAAAGAGAGGTTTTTTGGAGTCGTTCATGTTGGTGACACAAAAGCTCGTTCTTTGAAAAAAGAGATTGATGTATTTTTTGTTGAGCATGGATTATGTATCTCTAAACTAAGAGGTTAAGGATATGATGGAGCTTCTAATATGCGAGGTGAATTTAATGGATTGAAGGCTCTAATAATAGATGAAAATCCATCTGCAAGGTATATTCATTGTTTTGCTCATCAAATTCAGTTTGTTGTTGTTGCCATTTCAAATGATATTCAACCAATACAAGAGTTCTTTGGGTACTTATCACAAATCACACACATGGTTGGAGCTTCTTGTAAGAGAAAAGATGAGTTCCGACAAGCTCAACATGACAAGATGGTGGAGATGTTGGAAACGGGAGAAATCTCAACTGGGAGAGGAAAGCATCAAGAACTTTCTTTGGCTCGGCCGGGAGTTACACGTTGGGGTTCACAATACACGACCATTGCCCGTGTTCTACATTTGCGTTCCTCAACTATCAAAGTGCTTGAGAATATTCATGTAGATGGAGGTTCAGATTCCAATCGAGGAATGGCTCAAGGCCTTGTTGAGAAGATGGAGAGTTACCGGTTTGTTTTTATTGTCCACTTGATGAAACGAATTTTGGGCATAACAAACTATTTGTCACAAGTTTTGCACAAAAAATATCAAGATATTTTAGAAGCCGTTGATCTGGTACGAACCTGTAGGAGACAATTTCAAGATTTGAGGAATGATGGGTGGAATGAAATTTTAGAATCTGTCAACGTTTTTTATGAAAAGAATAATATTGTCGTTTTGAAAATGAATGAAAATGTCCCGGGTCGATTTAGTGCAAGACGTGTCTGAAGTGTTATCACAAACTCTCACCACTTTCGAGTTGAAATATTTTGTCACGTAATTTATCATTTCCTTATAAATTCATAACTATTTTATTTAATTAATATTACTATTATATTTTACATTATGTTCATTTGTAGGTCATTGACCAACTTGATCGAGAAATGGAAAGTCGCTTCGGTGAGTCAAACTCTGAAATACTCGCTTGTATGGGATGTTTTCATCCAAAGGATTCCTTCTCCAATTTCAATAAGTCTCAGCTAGTTCGATTTGCCCAACATTATCCACAAGACTTTTCTCGTTATGATCTGAGTGTGCTTGAAGATGAATTGGCAACAGGGATTTATGACATAAAGGAAGATAACAAGAGTTCTTCGTTAAGAAATATAGGAGAGGTGGCATGCAAGATGGTTGAGAGAGGTATTCACACTGTTTTTCCTTTAGTATATCGCCTTTTGGAGTTGGTTTTGGTATTGTCAGTTGCGACTGCTACTATTAAAAGAGCATTCTCTGCAATGAAAATTGTGAAGTCTCAATTGCGTAACAATATGTCGGATGAAAATCTCACTGATTCTTTAGTGTGCTACATTGAGAAAGAGAGTTTCAAAAGCGTTGATAATGAAGATATTCTTCAATATTATCAGAATATGCCAAACCGCAAGATGGGTTTACCACCTTTGGCGTCCACTTGAGTTATCTTGTAGCATTGAACGCTAATTTGAAATGGTTAACTTTTAACGTTGTTTTATTGTAATATTGATTAATGTCGCAGAAGTGAAACTTTTATTGCTAGTAAAAAAAATTATAATATTATCTTCATTAATACTTTTTTCGACCCCCTTGAAAAATCTTGTGGCCGCCACTAGTTCTTAGGTCCGGACCTGAACCGGACCAGAACAATGCAGACCGGAAATGGACCGAATCATTTGGTCCAGGTTCAGTCCAAAACCGGTCCAGGACCAGATAGACCGAAAAACTTGTGATATTTACAAAATCCTAGGTCCAGACCTGGTCCAGACCAGACCGGAACAATACTTATACCAAACATTTCCGGTCTGCATTGTTTTATCATTTTTAAAAAATAGGCCGGACCAAACCGGACAGATTGTGGGCCGGACCAAACCGAATTGGTTAGACAGAAGACCATACATATTGGTTTCCGTCCGGTCCGGTCCAAAAACCAACTGAACTATACCATCAGTCCTACGCATGTGTGTTTAAACATGTGAAACCCCCATATTATATTCGCACACCGATCAAAATTTCACATTATATCACAGTGGTTTGTTATCGGGTACTGATTTATTTATTTTTTTGGTGTGAGCCGGGTATTGATTTATTGCTTGTCAGCCTTGAGACATTCATGAAGGACATGGACTATATTGTCCCGTCCAATTGGGTTGACCGACCTTTGGACATATGTGTTAAGTCTCAATCGAGTGAGAAAACTTTAATGTGCATGTGTGCTTGAACATGTGAAATAAAACAACTTCACATAGGAGTATGTTGATAACTTTTATTTTTGTAAGTGATCAATGTTACGTTTTGTGCTTATAGGGTTTGTTGGCCTTAAAATATTGATATCGGACCTCGACTATGATATTTTTTTTTTGTTGAGGGTCATTCAGGTATCCTAAATTAAAATGAGAATGATGGAGTCAATAGGGTATAATGATTGTTAGGGGCCTCTTGTGTTTCCTATTTGATTTATTGTTGATAATATTTTTATGTCCACTCGAGTAACTTGTCAACGAAGTGCAAAATTGGTTAGTATCCTCCATTTGTATGAAACAACATTGGTCAACAAACCAACTTCTCACAGTTAGAATTGTCCTTTATCAAGGGGTAGTTGGGAAAAAGAAGTGAGATTAGTCACATGATGAGAGTGAGGAAGAAGAAAAAGCTTGAGCGCTATCTTAGGTTTCCTTTTTTGGTGGGGGTTTAAGAGTGTTGTCTTTGATAGTATATAATACGAGGGGTGGAAGGAACAATCTCTTTAATAGGATTAGGAAGAGATCTTGGGTAAGGCTGTTTAGCAAGTAACCCCTACTTATACCATGTTTTGCCTCCTGCTACCCAAGAACTTGTGTCATGACATTGAGTAACATATTTGCAACTTTTGGTGGGGAGGGAGTGAGGAAGATACATCGGATGAGTTGGATATGTATGTGTCAACCAAAGGAATAGTAAGTGGGCTTTGGTATACATTACGGGCTATTAAGGGTCAGATAGGGTTAAATCTTTTCTTTGGAGAGTTTGTAGGGGTCTTCTTCCTTGTCGAGATAATCTCATGAGAAAGAGAGTTGTTGGGGACCGTTTTATCTGATTTTTAGCGGAGTGGAGTCTATTATGCATGTGTTATGTGGGTGTTTGATGGTGAATCTCTCTTTTCTTGGACTAACTTTATCTCACAGTCTCATGTCGACATGTATTTACAACAAGAGTGGGCTGCCCTTCTACGGGAAATTTGGTGTGCATGCAATGGGCGGCAGTGGCGGATCCAAGGGGGGTAACGGGTGGTACGGTGCCCCGGCTTGCGACGTCGTTTTGCCTTAGGAAGGAAAAAAAAAGAAGGATAAAATCCTCCTTAAAACGAATTATGGTACATACTGTTCTACTAGCTCATCTGGTAGAGGAAGGGAAGGAGGTACATGAAGTCGTGGGTTCAAGTTATGTGAGTAGCAAAAAGTTCCTTTTTATTTATGGATTTATTTTAAACAAATTACAATATGTTTAGATGGAGAGATTAAATGATATTTATTAATTATTTCTTTAATTCCTAACTAATACAATAAAATTAATATAATTTTTAATACAATAATTCATCAACAACTATCTAATTTATTAATTATTTCTTTAATTCCTAACTAATACAATAAAATTAATATAATTTTTAATACAATAATTCATCAACTATCTAATTTGTATGACAATATATTTATATAAGAAACTAAATATATAAAATAATTTTAAATTTTATCTAAGTAAAAAAATAAATTTAATACAATAAATTTAATAAAATTTTATCTAAGTAAAAAAATAAATTTAATAAAATTCATATAAATTTTAATACAATAATTCATCAACAACTATCTAATTTATATGACAATATATTTATAAAAGAAACTAAATATATAAAATAATTTTAAATTTTATCTAAGTAAAAAAATAAATTTAAAGCTCAAATTTATAGTACAAAATTTAAATAAATTTTTTTTATTTATTTAATTTATATATTTTATTGTCTAATTTCAAGCTTAATATTCGACTTTCCTTATAAAAATTTTTTTTTGTGCCCCTCCAACCAAAAATTTCTGGCTTCGCCACTGATGGGCGGTTGTTTAATTGATGGAGTTAGGGATGACCATTTTCGGGTTGTTGATTCGAGTATGAAGGCATTTTAGCATTTCAAAAAGATGTGGGTTACCGTTTATGGATCGGTCAAGAGGACAAAGGCAAGATTAGGGGGGAATCTTGAGAGGATCGAGATGGATGGCGACCACCAAAGGAGGGTAGGAACAAGGATTATGACGCATACATAGGTGAGGGTGGAAGGACGGTAATATGATATGTGGGTCGTGATCATGTGGGTTATGTGTGTCTAGTTGGACCTTAGAGGATTCAATTGGGGTTGGATGTGAAGGTGACCGAGGTTGAATCACTCTTTATTGTTATGGAGGTGACACTACATTATGGTTTCATGAGGGGCCATTTTTAGCCTAATTGTCTCACCTTAAACACCAAGGTTAGGAGGAGATCTTGTCCTCGTAATATGACGGGTCAAGTTAAGTTGTAGATCGGATCCTCGAGTTGATGATTAGATCCGAGAGATGTTTTTGGAACCATGTGAGACGCAAAGGAAATAAAGTAGCGGTAATCACCTTGCATATCTCTGTCCGAATGCTTCATTTAGTTTTTTAAAATGTTTAAACCTTATTCTTTTTAATTTTATTATGTACGACGACAATTTGACAAGTTAATATAATATTTTTTTCCTTCTTAATTTTTTTTGGTGCACTTCGAACTCAAATGTGGAGTCAATAGTGGTGTACATACACATGAAGTCCGAGCTTAGCACATATGCCTATTGATATTCTTTCTTAAATCAATTGGATATAAGGGGCCGGGTAATTATCCTGTGGGTTAATATAATGTTTTTCCATTTGTTTCTTTTTGAAAAATATAGGTAGAAAATAATTTTTTTATTGAAAGTTATTAATCATCTAAATTCTTTTTTATCATTGTTATTTTAATTTCTAAGAACATCCCCAACAGCCTCCCTAAACCCTTCACCAAATTGGAGAATTAAAAATAAAATCTACCCTTTATATTTTTATCAAATCTAACAGATTCCCTATGTTGAAGAATTCTCTATTTATTTGAAGAATGTCTTCAAATTTAGGGAAGAGTCCCCACTTTTTCCAATTATTCTCCATTTTGGAGAATCAAATGGAGAATATGTTGGACCAAAAAATCTTTAAAATTCTCCAAATATTCTAAAATGAAGAACCTGTTACTAACTGGTTGCGTAATTTTACAAGAAAATAAATTTAAATGGCCTACTTTTTGATGTTATTGTTGAGTAATTAATTGGATTCGTGTCCTAACATTTATAAATTCAAAATGTGACAATAAATTATTAATTAAAAATTAGAATTTAATTCTTAAAATTCATAATTATAAAGATTTTTATTAGGAGATGATCATCTTATCTTACTAACCTATAATTTTAGCTTTTTGATAGCATTAAATGTCTTATATTAAGATCATATTTTGCTTTCCATTAGGTTTATATTTTATTTCATACAATTAACTCTCCCAATTAATTTTTTTTTTTGTAACTCCTAACATTGATTCATATTAATTTCATATTTTATTTTATTCTACCCAATTAACTCTCCCAATTAAATTTTTAATTTTGTAACTCCAAAAATTGACTACCCAATTAAATCCTAACATTGATTCCATATTAAACCTTTTTATCTACTTGTGTTTTGCTATAAAAACTCTTCCTAAGAAAAGATTGATGGACTTGTTGTGATTGCAAGAGTTTCAAACATTGACTTTTTAAGAATTCTCTCAAACACTTTGTTTAGGCTGGAAAATCTGACATCGGTTTGTATTTCAGGTAAAACTTGGTGGTGCTTGCATACGTTCATCATTGAATATCGAGTTGTTCATTATTTTAGCTTGCATACGCTCATAAGCAATTATGTTACCTTGCTCTTTAGATGTAAATGTGTTTTTTTTCTATGTAGTGCATTTGATTGGAGTACAAATATATGTGTGTGTTTTGTTGCTTCTTCGAACCCTTCAATTATGCTTCAACCTCTTTCAAGAAAGAGCAAGCGGTCTCGGTCATCCATTTATATCCCAAATTTATGTCAAGCCAACTACTAAAGTTTTTGTTACGTCTGTGGAGATCCGGCGGATTGGACACTTTTTGCACATCTCACAACATGAACGCCCCACAACATATGTACCTCAAAAAAAAATACAAAGCAATAATGAATTTTTGTCGGTTAATTTTTTTTCTTATAGTTTTTTCATCTATTTATGAGCAAAATTTTACAGTGACAAACAAATAGATAAATCATTCACAAAAGATTTGGTGCCTGCACGGAAGCAACACAATGGAAATCTCCCACTCAAAATGGATTCGGCACAAAACAACACTAATTGTCTCTTCTAATTAAATATAGACTTAATTACGTAATAAAATCCTTCCAAACATGTTTTTAAAGTATGGACTAAATAGCATAATAAAAGCCTTTCAGATTACCAGTGTAAAACAACTACGTTTTAATCAATATTTAGTCATATAAAATCATGAAAGATATCTTCAAAGAAAAATAAAGTTCTATATCAAATGAAAGGTCAAAGAAACGAGCATAAAATAACTTCCAAGGTGTTTCCCACCAAGGTACAAAGTAATTATTGAATTCTTTAGGGCTGTTGTTCTTCATATTTTGACCAAAATAACCTTTTCATAAATATTGTTTTAATAAACCTTGATAATATTTTTTTTTAAATATATGGACTTTGATTGATGTAAAAATATCGATTAAATAAATCAATATTATATTTTAATTAAATATGTACTTATGTAAATATAAATACTTTAATCTTAAATTACAATATTAGCATACTCGGTCAATCTTGCCTCATTATATTCAAATCACAAGTATTATGATTTGAGGCATATTTACTGGTTTGAATAATGATATTAAAAGCAGAAGGGTAATCTAACAAAAAAAAAAACACAAGGTAGATCATCATTTGTATTCAAAGATCACTCTACGGTACCATTGAGTAGTAATTGCCTTGATAAAATACAAACGTTAACATATCATCGTTGTATTATTATAACCGCGTGCAACGCACGCGGCCTCGACATAGTGTTACAAATAACTCACATTACTATTAGTGAAAATTAATAATTGTAAGGATATCATTAAGGCCATAATTATTGAGATTACAATAAGATATCTAAACAATAATAAAGATAACAATAGGGATATTATATGGATATTGTTAAAGATAAAACAAATGGTTTGCCAAACTTTAAGAAACTTGGTTTATACAGGTGTTTAATGGTCCCATGGTTCCATAATTTTTTTTGGAAACAATTTGATTTAATAGGCTTTTTGTAGTTTTGTGTTTAGTAAATGTACCATTTGAGAGAAGAGTGTGTAGAGTTTGAGAATAAATACAACAGGTTGGGTATATTTACTTAATTGAAACATTAAAAAATCTAGTTACTATTATATTTTTTTCAAAAAGGCCTAATTACCAAAATTGCCCTTTATCCTATTAATTACATATTTCACTTATCCATAAACATAAGCTAACAATTAGCTAGCTCGAGTTTCAACTTCAGTCCGATAAAGTACGTCTACGTGCTCCTAAACTACCCCTTTAGGGGAGTTAAACGAGTCAAGCTTTAACATGTTCAAGTTTGGCTCGTTTATAAGTGAGTTGAGCATGACCCGAACTTTTGACGAGTCGAGTCCGAACTAGTCTAAAATAATGCTCATATAGTGTTATTTTAGCCGAATGAACCGAGCTTTATCCGAACAAGCCGAGTGTTGACATGCTCAAGCTCGGCTCGTTTATAAACGAGTCAAGCCCGGGCCAAGCTTTTAATGAGCCGAACGCGAACCGAGCCCGAGTAGCTTGTATCCTGCATCATCTCTACCCGTCTTCACTACACACATGTAGTTATATAAGGTTGTTATATGAGATGAGTTATCCAAACTCAACTCGTATCCAACTGGAGAAAAGATCGGTTTCGCTAGTTTTTTTTTTTAAATAAAAGCATTAAATATAAACATTTTTTTAAAGTTTGGTGAAAATTTAGGTCCAGATTGATGTCACAGACGAGATAAACAAAAAATATAGTATACTACTAATAATTACAAGTGACCGTGACAGCCAGATAGTAGACAAAAATTCACAAAGCCGATATGTGAAAATAAAGTGGGACAATTACAGGATTGCCTAAATCATAATCCAACAACAAAATCGATTCAATTATTCATTTGACTAAATTAATATGGAAAAATGAAATTAAATAATTAACATTTACTAGGTGGAAAAAGTTAATCGAAGGTGGAAGTTGTAAATATACTTATCAATCATACATGTTAATAGTATCAGAATAAAGTAGAGCTCGAAAAATAATTTGATAATAATTTTCAAAATTGACTCATTACGAACAAAATGAAATTTGCTATACAAATTTATAGGAAACAAATTGTTTTAGTTTTTTATGAGTTTGTTAAGTCTGATACATATGGACGGTAGAACGGAGTGATGTGCACCACAATTCATTTTACAGTTTGTCTATGCCAGACTCAACATATAATCATAAAGTCAAATTGACTAAGTAAGCCTTTTTTAGATTTTTCTCTAATTTAGGTTTATGGCATAAATATATTTAATAAATGTATCTCTAATCAAATCCCTTACCTTCCAACTTTAATTTAATGAAAGTGGTAAAAATTGAAGGAGAATACAAACCTAATGAAAATAGAAAAGGGCTTATTTAACCAAATTATTTCTAAACACATAATGGGTTTTCATCCTAAAATTAATTGACAATGTGAGTAGTTACCGACCTTGTATAGTATACTCGGAATATTCACACTCTAAGGGTTTGTTCGACAACGAGAGTTTTTTTAGTTAGTTTTTAAAAAATTCATAGTTTAATTTTTTTTTGTAATTTATGGTGTAGATTTTTATAAGGTGTTGTAAAATATTAAAATTTAACAAACAATTCAATTAATGTTTGAAAAAAAAGTAGATTTGTAAGGTAAACTTATCAAAAAAAGCTAAAAGTTACAAAAATATACATAGTTAAAGACGCGAAAGAGAAGCAAAATTATTTTTAAAAAATTGATAATTTATCTAAAAAATTATCCTAAAATGTCTTTTTAAATCCAATTAGAAAAGGGGTCTAATATCCCTAGAATTACTCGAAGTGGAGTTCAAAAAATCTTACACAAACAATCAAACTCAATAAAAGATAATTGTAAATAAAAGATTTGGGGAGAAGATAAACTTAATCTATTGATTGGATCATCTTTAATGGTTGAAATTCAATTCTAGATGAAGTTTTTTTCAAGAACTTAATCGTAACAAAACCCTTAAAAAACCACTTACAAAATTCTACCAAATCTAATTTATTTAAAAATATATCATACCAAACTTCGTATAACTTTCAAAGTTATGTGATCACTCATTATCTACAATACTGTTCTTTCCCCTTATACGGGACTAAATTTTCAATTGAGCAATTTGCAATTTTTATATAAATTAAGCATAAAATATTGATGTCAAAATAAATTAATATCACTAATTTTATAGTACAAGTCACATTCTCATAATATAATACTAATTTATATGTTTTATTTACTGTGATCAATTAACCGATAATAAATATTACTAATACATATAATATTTTTTTTAAAAAAAAAATTCTACTACTAATGAACGTAATATTGTGCATAAGTTATATCCTTATCGATCTTTTATTTATCGGATGATCAATTAGTTCTACATTATTAATTTCGAAAAACATTTACTCTATTGGTAATTATCTACTTACTAAGTTGACAAATATATACCTTATTATTACATCAACTAGTTTAATGACTTGTTCCTTGTAAAATATTTGTTAAGTAAAATATTACACATAAAAATAGAAATTCATTTTTTAAAATGCAATAATATATAAAAATCCTCCATATATGAGTAAATATTATTAATTTCAAACCGAATTTGAATCAAGAAAAGTGGAAATGTTTTTGGGAGGTGGCAAGGAGGACAGATGCGGAGTGGGGCCCAAGTTTGAGAAGGAAACCAAATTTTAATAATTGATCACCCACCGAATTTAACTAATTAGGATATCGTGCTCGTATTAAATTGCAATAATTAATATTTTTAAATATATTTTTTTCGTTATACTTAAACAAAATTTACTTAGTTACATAATTTTCGAAAATATGATCATACAAGAGTATATTCAGAATTAAAAACGAGAATACAATAAAGAATTGAAATAGATCATTCGTGATATTTGGTGTTTAATATGAGTCATATGACATCAAGTTCTTAGATAGAGATAGAATGATTCATTATACGTGATCATTTCCATTTCGATTTATAGTTTTACCAAACATAATGTATGTGTATGACTCATTTCAATTTTCTAGGAATAGTAAATGCCTCTAATTAGTACCAAATGCTACTAAAATTTACAATTTTTTTAAGGGAAATTCCGGATGGTACCCTCGTGGTTTGGGGTTTTCCGGATTTTGCCCAACAGTTTTTTCGAGTTCGGATGGTACCCCTAAGTTTATGTTGTTTTCCGGATTTTGCCCAAATTCATTAAACTTTTTCAAATTCCATTAAAAAAATGCAAAAAAATAGAAATAAAATTAAAAAACAAATTAAAATACAAAAGAATGATTTATTTATATTAACACAAAAGTAAAACAGTAATTTTTTTTTAAAAAAAATAATGTTTTATATTAATTTAAAAATAAATCAATTAAATAATTTTTAAAAAAATTAAAAAAATCAGTGTTTTATTTTATTTATAAAAAAAATTGGATTAGCATTTTTTTAAAAATCTAAAAATATAAGTGTTATACTTTATTTAAAAAAATAAATAAAATAAAGGTTCTTTTAAAAAATAAAAAAAATCACTGTTTTATTATTAAAAGCAATAAATCAGTTTTCTGTTTTATTTATTTTTCAATTTTACTTTATTTTTATTCTTTTAGTTTTGGAAAATAAATAAAATACAAAAGTGATTTATTTATTTTAATAATAAATTAAAACAGTGATTTGTTTTGATTTTTTAAAAGAATTTTTATTTTATTTATTTTTTAAATAAAGTATAACACTTATATTTTTAGATTTTGTTAAAAAAATGCTAATCCAATTTTTTTTAAAAATAAAATAAAACACTTATTTTTTTTAATTTTTTAAAATTTATTTAATTGATTTATTTTTAAATTAATATAAAACATTATTTTTTTAAAAATTTTTTTTACTGTTTTACTTTAGTTTTAATATAAATAAATCATTCTTTTGTATTTTAATTTGTTTTTTAATTTTATTTCTATTTTTTTGCATTTTTTAATGGAATTTGAAAAAGTTTAATGAATTTGGGCAAAATCCGGAAAACAACATAAACTTAGGGGTACCATCCGAACTCGAAAAAACTGTTGGGCAAAATCCGGAAAACCCCAAACCACGAGGGTACCATCCGGAATTTCCCTTTTTTTAATAGTTAGCTAAATGAATCCATAAAGGGTCTATTCGAAAACTCCGACCTTATAGGAGATGAAGTCAAAGCTTATTAAGTAGTTAAAATAAAAGAAAGAATTTGGTAGTATATGCCCCTTTTTATTTCTTTTTGTTTCGTGTACCCCGTTAATTTCTATCACTTTAATTAATGTTAAGTAAAAGTAATTGGTCCGTTTTTAACACCCTCTATTAAAAAAAAAGAAAAAAAAAACAGACATATATTGAATCTGGTCGAGTTTCTGGTATGAGTTTCTAGTATGAATTTTTGGTTGAGTTTCTGTTTGAGTTTATGGTATGAATGTCTGGTGTGGTTTCTGATTGAGTTTCTGGTATGAGTTTCCGGTTGAGTTTCTCGTTGAGTTTTTTGTATGAATTTTTGGTTGAGTATTTGATATGAATTTCTGGTATGGTTTATGGTATGGTTTTTGATTGAGTTTCCGGTATGGTTTCTAGTTGAGTTTCTGATATAAGTTTCTAGTATGAATTTTTGTTATGGTTTGTGGTTGAGTTTCTGGTATGATTTTTGATTAAGTTTCTGTTATGAAATTTTGATACGAGTTTATAGTGTGAGTTTTTTGTATGAATTTCTGGTAGAGTTTCTAGGTCCAACATGTATATTGTCTCGGTCTAGTCTTCACCCCCTTGCCCTCTCACAACCATACATAAGACTTTTTTTGTTCGTCAAAACACCAATCAACCATGGAAGTCTCCAAGTCCTTTCTATATGCGTCTTTCTCCACAATCAAATCAAATCAACCTCGAAAATAATAGCAACCGATCTTCGGAAAGCGAGAAATCAATGTCAGATGATCCAAGGGGAGAATTCCGAGCAACAAAATTGATGAAATTTAAAAGCCATAGGACGAAAGCTGAGGTTTGCAGGAGCAACAATAGTAAGCGACAAAGGAGGAACGTGGTAATGCTGAATGCGAGGGTGAGAATTGAGAAAATACGGAGACTGATTTTGGTTGAGAAGAAAGCTTGTATTGCAGAGAATGGAAGAAGACGAAGCTGATTCCATGGCCGTCTGCTTGATTTGCTTTGCTTCTCTCTTGAGACTCGACCTTTGAAATCATTGTCTAAAAGGAATGAATTATTGACTGAGTTATTTGATTATTCAAACCCTAACTTTGAACAATAAAAAAAAAAGGTACACTTACTAAATGTTTTTATGCTATTGGCCTAGTTAGTAACCAAAATTTAAAAAAAAGTCTACTTAATTTATTTGACCTAAAATAAATATGTTATTAAACAAGTTTTTTTTTTTAAAAAAAATTTGATTGGCATTTGAGAAATTGAAGTATATTAAAAATGATATAAGTGTAAAATCATAAGATGGTTTATTTTCTTACTTATAAACATTTTGTATAGATTTTATTTATAATATATATTCAACAAACCACCGTAAGATTTGTAAAATTTTGGGATGTAACTTATAAAAATGATTTAATTCTCATAAATTAACGTAAACTATTATAGTCTAAAACTTTCAAAAACATGCCAATTAACGCATTAGGTCCAAACCTAACACAAAAACTCTCGACGAGATTATATCCTAAAATCAATTGGCTAATAACTCACCGACCTTATATATTAAGTTTAGAGTGTCTCCTCTTTCGATGCGGACCTTATCACATTATATAGATATTATAAAAGTTAGGCTTAACATCTCGAAAATGGGTTTTCAAACACATCGATAAATGAGGTCGATTTTACGATAGAACATGCTCAAATTTTAGAAGCCATACAGATTAATTAGAGAGTATATTTACAAAGAAATCGGATTGATTAGGCTCAATCAATTAGACCGACACTTACAGATGCCATGGGGGGCCTCACAGTTTGACACCATTGGACAGAAAGGCTGCATGTGCAGCGGATCGCAGACGCTCAGACCACTCACATGCAATGTCGCCGTCGGTGTCTTAATTACTCATACCGATACACTAGTCTACGCACTCAATTATCCCTCCAAGATTTTGGTCAGTCAATCTATAACACCTCGTGTTTGGGACCCAGCCGATAGTTTAGGCACTGATTTGCCCTAATTTACAGCTTATTTTCGTATTAAAATTTGATTTGCTTTACAGAAAAAAGATGAAAAGAAATCAATGGTAGGTAAAAAGATCCAGCACTACAAAAGGGTGAAGGGAGAGCTGAGTTTTTGGATAAGCTAGGGCCTGCCTGCGTCTTAATTTCTCTGCAACTCCGGCCGCCGGTTGACTAAGCCCAATGGGTTCTCAAATTTGCTTCGTGGTTCTACTTTTGAGTTTCAGCTCAGCATTTGCTGCTTCTCCTAGAACGCCGGTAAATGTACCCTTTGGCCGGAACTACGTTCCGACATGGGCTTTCGATCATATCAAGTACTTCAATGGCGGTAGCGAAGTTCAGCTTTCCCTTGACAAATACACAGGTATATATTTATCAGAAATAAAAATATGGGTACCTAAAATGTAAATATTTACGGTCATCTCTCTCGATCGCAGGTACTGGATTTCAGTCAAAGGGATCATATCTGTTTGGACATTTCAGTATGCAAATAAAGCTCGTTCCCGGCGATTCCGCCGGAACAGTAACTGCTTTCTACGTAAGTTATTAACCGTTCAGTCCTTCATTTATACAGTAATTACGAATAAGGGTCTTAATTTTCTTTTATTGCAGTTATCTTCCCAAAACTCTGAACATGATGAAATAGACTTCGAGTTCCTTGGCAACAGAAGTGGGCAGCCTTATATTTTACAGACGAATGTGTTCACCGGTGGCAAAGGTGACAGAGAACAAAGGATTTATCTCTGGTTTGATCCCACTAAAGACTATCATTCATACTCTGTTCTCTGGAATCTTTACCAAATAGTGTAAGTTATTTTCCCTTCTCTTTCATAGTTTTGGGTATTTTAATTGCGTTTCATAATTTAGTGGAAGAAAAAAGGAAATATGTTAAAAGTAAATTAAAGAGGTTGGTGGAAATGAGATTGTTTGGGCCCAAAGTACGTTGTGGCCCACTATCTTTGGCCCAATCATGGCCCAGAGATTGTGGCAACAAAAGAACGTGTTTCACTTGACGAGTTGACGTGTACAAAATCTATAAATAAACACGTGTACATATAATAAATATATTACTTGAGTATTTCTTTATTCAGTGCTTGTTACGGGATTTTTTTTTCTAATTGTTTTACAAGAATAAATATAATTATTTGTTAAAAATCAAATCATATTTCCTCTATAAATATAAAAATATAGTATACTAAATTATAATTTTATAAAAATACACAAATATATAATATATAATTCCACTTGAATTATACATTTATTTTTTAAAAGTTAAAATTATACTCCCTCTTTTAATAAATAATTATCATTTTTTTAAAAACGGAAAGCGGCTAGGAGTTAACTATCTTTTCGAGATAGTCCATCCTAAAGCATCCTTGCGGATGAGAATATTAAGTTCGGGATTATTAGAAAATAGTGTGTTGGGGTTTGAAATTTTCAAATGGGTCAATCGGTCATCAACCCCACATGTCTGTCCTGAGCTTTCTCAAAGAAGCGAAGATCCAGTATGTAGTCGGATATGATCATCTCGATCTTCCAGGGACAACTCCAAAGATCTTGGAGTGCCTTGATAACACAATGATTACCACTCTCAATTTCGATCTTTTTTATATTTAGTCTTATTGCTTCTTTTAGTCCAGCTTTCAGCGCAAGAACTTATTTTTCTTAGCGTTCAAGCTAATAATCTCACCGTAATGATTTCGTATAACAAAATCAATTGAGGTTATTCCTCAATCGAGTTTTAATCCATTAAAGTTAGAATTTGTGGAACCCATATTTTGGCTTATTCTATTTAATATTATTTTTTCTTTTTTGTGTTGGGAGTAAAATTCTCATTTTATCCCTAATTATTCCTTTACTTTTTACTTTATTGAAAATCACAATTAAGTATTTATTAATGACTAGAAGGGTAAATGTGGAAACTGAAGGACAAAATAACTAAAATGATAATTATTTTTTAACAAGTTATAAAACTAAAACGACAATTATTTATAAACGAAGTGAGTAATAATTTAGTGAAACATAATATATGGTAGTAAATTAGTTATATTAACAAAATTGTGTATGCTATGATAAATTGCAGATTCTTTGTGGACAACATCCCGATAAGAGTATTCAAGAACTGCAAGGAGTTGGGAGTAAAATTCCCATTCAACCAACCAATGAAGATATACTCAAGTCTATGGAATGCAGACGATTGGGCAACACGCGGCGGTCTCGAGAAGACTGACTGGTCAAAGGCTCCATTCGTGGCATCCTACAGAAGCTTCCACGTGGACGGCTGTGAGGCGTCTGTGGAGGCCAAGTTCTGTGCCACGCAAGGCACCAGATGGTGGGACCAAAAGGATTTCCAAGACCTCGATGCGTATCAGTACCGTAGACTCAAATGGGTTCGTGACAGGTGGACGATCTACAATTACTGTACTGATAGGGTTCGATATCCTGCCATGTCACCTGAATGCAAAAAAGACAGAGACGTTTGAAGTTAACTTGTTCGTGTTATAGTCAACTATTTCGATGTGGGACTCTAATAACTTCTCTCTCCATTTATATGCGTGTACTATATTTGATCCTTTGAATATTTTGTATGAATTTGTTAAGTAATTATTATTTATATGTATGTATGCGAGTGTGTTAATTTGTCTTTCTTTGAGTTGAGACACATTTGTGTACGTGTGTGCTACAAATTGCTATTGACAATTATATATTATTGGATTGTTATCTTCTTTTGAACTTACTATAATTTCATTTCCTTTTTTTTGGGAGCTGTCTCGTGTTTAATTTCGTTTTATTGTAACAGAAGTTTTATTTATTTATTATATTTGAATTTTAACCGTAAATAAAATGCATAAAAACAATATAAAATAAATAGAACATCATTTAATTTGATGAAGGTTGTATATGACTGCAATTTGTAAGTGGGCCGCCTTCGTCAATTTGCTCCTTGGTTTTATCCGTTTATATTAAAGATTTTAGCATGGGTCGTTACAGCTGTCTCAATGACTCAATCTATCCATTATAATATATTTTTAAAATTTAAAATTATATTTAAACATACTAATTTTTAAAAAGTCTAATATTTTTAAAATTTTTTTATAAATCATTAATTTTTTTTACATTCATATACAACTATATTTTTTTTGGTGCAGAGATGAGTTCCTGAAAGTGACAGAAATTGTAAAATTATGGAGTAATAAATTCCAGAAACAATGAAAATAACACACGCAAAGACATTTGATGTCCACCAAACAAAATAGTCCATCAAGTTTCCATGAGTTAAAGCTCATGTTTCAGGGTATAGGGAGACAAATCTAATCTATCAAGAAAGTTCTTAAAGGTATATTTTACCAGGTCGAAGCTCAGCACATAATTTTTAATGGACTGATATTACAGGCCACAATTTTAATGTAAGAAGGATTGAAAAAGGCCACAATTTTATAATGTAGATGTAATTTGAAACTTAATCAATATAGCTACTAATTTTTTTTTTTAATTTTTGACATTTTCCCTTTATTATCATTGTTTTTTTGTTTTGTATCGTGTTTATCCTGAGTAAAGTGAGAGGTCTGTGCTTAGATTTGTGAAAATCCAAATACTGCAAAATAGCTTCTAGTGGTTGTGTTGATAGAACAGAATCTTGGAAATGATAGAGAAAATATGAAAATCTTAAGGCTGTTGTAACTAATTATCCTAAGTTACACAAAGCTGAACCCGCTGGAATTCCGTAGAGTTGTTTGGGTTGACATTTTGAATTGCCTTTTCCTCTATTTGACCATATCAACGAGGCCAATCTTTCTTATAAGTCACCACGAGGATTCAAATTCAAAGCAACTCTTGCTTCTATTCATCACGTTTATGTTCAGTTCAGTCTGCTGCTCCCTGTGAGCTTCTGAATTGAACTGTTGGGAATTGAAGAACTGGGTATTTCTATTAGGGCAAAAAGAAGGATGGGTAATCCTCAAATTCGCAATCAAATGGCTGTAGCTTTGGTGGGTATGATTGCTTTTCAGTTATTCTTCTTCCATGTCTGTGCGAAAGAGTGTACCAACTCTCCAGCTTCGCTGCCATCTCACAGCTTAAGATACGAGATCTACAGGTCCCAAAATGAGACATGGAAGCAAGAGCTGTTATCTCATTACCACCATCACGATGATCATGTTCCTCCTACTGATGATTCTGCTTGGGCCAATTTGGGGGCGAGGAAGTTGCTGATTGAGGAAGACGATCAATCAAGTTGGAATGTGTTGTACAGGAAGATGAAGCATCCTGATCAGTTCAAATTGGAAGGTGATTTCCTCAAGGAAGTCCCCTTGCATAATGTTAGATTGGAACCCCATTCAATTCATTGGAGGGCTCAACAAACCAACTTGGAGTACCTTCTGTGGTTGGATGTTGATAGATTGGTTTGGAGTTTTCGGAATAATGCCGGCTTGAAAACTCCGGGTTCCCCTTATGGAGGCTGGGAGGCCCCTGATGTTCAGCTTCGCGGTCATTTTGTGGGTTAGTTCTTTCTTCTTCCAATTTACATAGGATCAGTTCAAATTTGAAGTACTTGTTGTGAATTTGTGATATATAAGTACTCTATGCCTTATTGATCTTTTTAAAAAATGTAATGTCAAGGGCATTACCTCAGTGCAACGGCTCAAATGTGGGCAAGCACACGTAATGAGACTGTAAAGCACAGAATGAATAGCTTAATATCTGCTCTCAAAGAATGTCAAGACAAGATTGGGACTGGCTACCTCTCCGCATTTCCATCTGAATACTTTGACAGATTTGAAACCCTTCAATATGTCTGGGCTCCGTATTACACCATTCACAAGGTAAACCAGTACACTTGGAAATGATTCTCATATATACATCAGTACAGTTCCTTGATTGTTTGTCATTTTCTTTGACAGATAATGCAAGGTCTATTGGATCAGTACACATTTACTGGAAACCCTCAACCATTGAAGATGTTGATTTGGATGGTAGACTATTTCTATAAGCGTGTGCAAAACGTTATAGTGACATACACCATTGAGAGGCAATATGCTTCACTTAATGAAGAAGTTGGCGGCATGAACGATGTCCTTTATCAACTCTACAAAGTCACCGTGAGTCTTTTGCTTTGTTCATATGTTATTGCTATATTCATCAATTAACCACCAATTTGAATTGGGGTGCAGGGAAATCAGAAGCATTTAGTGTTGGCTCATCTATTTGACAAACCATGCTTTCTAGGACTTCTGGCCGTCAAAGTAATGCTAATCCGTACTCCCCATGCTTGAATTTGATTTTTTTTGACATTGAAATTGAGTACTAATGTTGCTAAATGTACAATTTTTTACCCGTTCGATTCAAGGCTGATGACCTATCAGGTTTTCATGCCAACACACATATCCCGCTTGTTGTTGGTGGTCAGATGCGATATGAAGTCACTGGTGATGAATTGTATAGGGTAAGTAATTTCATTCTTCCATTTTATTTTTTTTAAGTTGTAATATTTAAATTTTATGTATATATACCTCAGGACATGGGGAAATATTTCATGCATATTGTAAATGCAAGCTATACCTATGCCACTGGAGGAACAACAGACTCTGAACACTGGTAAACTAGAAAACAAGCTTATTTCTTGCAATTCCGGATGTTTGTTCATCTTTTGTTTGTAATACTCGAGCGATTCTATAACCAGGAGGGATCCTAAACGATTAGCCACAACTCTTTCGACCGAGAATGAAGAATCTTGCACAACGTATAATATGCTCAAGGTAGGTTTTTTTATTCTTTGGAATCTTATTTTTAAATCTTGAAAGTTTGTACATAAATATTGGTGGTGAAAAATTATCAGGTTTCGCGCATTATGTTTAGATGGACAAAAGATGTAAAATATGCAGATTACTATGAGCGTGCATTCACAAATGGAGTGTTGAGCATACAAAGAGGGGTAGATCCGGGGATAATGATCTACATGCTTCCTCTTGGCCATGGAGTTTCAAAGGCAGAAAGCTATCACGGTTGGGGCACCATGAACAACTCCTTCTGGTGTTGTTATGGAACAGGTATGTCAGGTTATTGAATATTGATCATTGATTGGTATTTCTCAATGAAGAGCTCTGATTTTTCTTTCTTTTTTGTATTTTGCAGGAATTGAATCATTCTCAAAATTGGGAGATTCCATATATTTTGAAGAAGGTGGAAAGGCTCTTGGACTCTATGTAATACAATATATATCCAGTTCTCTAAATTGGGTATCCGGAAAGCTTTCTTTGACTCAGAAAGTTAATAGTGTTGTTTCTTGGGATCAAAATCTTCGGGTGACACTAACAGTTTCAAGAAAACAGGTGAGTGAGGATTTCCTTTCTTCCTATGATCGCGGCTTGTTGGCATGTTTATGTTTTTAAAGATTAGTACTTCCGTTGCTATAACTCAGGGTTCCGGGGCATCTACGTTGAACTTGCGCGTACCATCTTGGACTGATTCAAGCGGTGCAAGTTCTTTTCTCAATGGAGAGAAGTTAGTATTACCAAGCCCAGGTCAAAGCTCTAAGAACACCTTCATTTTTGTTCATTCAAGCCTTGCAATTTTTCCTATTTGTGAATCAAATCTATTTTATTACTTGTTATGCAGGTAGCTTTCTTTCTGTCACTAAAAATTGGAAAAATGGAGACCAGATCAAGCTTGAGTTTCCACTCACCCTCAGAACTGAAGCAATTGAAGGTAAAATACCAAATTAATCCTATGAAGTTATATTAAGGAGATTGATGTTCAGAATTGGGTTGAAAATGTTCCTGGATTGAGAATATTGGTTTAATAAGGCATTTTTTGTGTTGTTGATACAAACTGGGCCAGTTTTTCTCCTAATAAACTACTTAACCAATTCACTCGAAATGTTTCAGATGATCGAGCGAACTACACTTCTCTCCATGCCATTTTGTACGGTCCATATTTACTTGCTGGCTTATCAACGGGCGACTATGACATCAAGGTTGGCCGCGCATCAGATTCCCTGGAATGGATTTCTCCTATCCCTTCAACTCACAACTCCCAATTGATTACTCTATCCCAAGGAGAAGTGACTCTTTTCATGACAAGAACAAACGGATCAATCACACTAGAAGCACCTCCATTGAACGGCTCCGACTCTGTTGTCCATGCCACATTTAGGCTCGTCCCCAAGGACTCATCATCAGTGTTACATTCTAAGAGATTGAAGCTAAAAGATCTAATTGGGCAAGTAGTGAGACTAGAGCCATTTGATCACCCAGGAATGGCAGTTGCCCACAACGGGGAAGATAAAGATCTTGTGATCAGCAATGACAACGGTGATGATAAGACTGAATTCCGAATCCTTAAAGCATTGAATGGGGATGAAGAAAGTTTATCCTTTGAATCCGCAAGTAAAAAGGGATGCTTTATAAATAGTGGGGAAACAGCAGTAAGTGTACATCCGGGTTTAACTCTAAAGTTGATCTGTAGTTCAAGCTCGTCGAGAGGGAAGAAGAACATTAACATTGCTGCATTCGGAGACGGGGCGAGCTTTGCATGGAGTAAGGGGATGAGATCATACAATCCTATTAGCTTTGTGGCAAAAGGAGAGGATAGGAGTTACCTGCTTGAACCAATAATCAGCTTGAGAGATGAATCATATAATGTCTATTTCAATCTTATTTAGTTTGCCTAGGTAGATAAATTCAAAAAACAAAAATAATGTTATTAATGTCGAATATAATAAGTTTTTCATTGTTTATGTTAGGAATTTATTGTACATTTGTCTTGCCCCATTTGCTGTACAGTTTTTAATCAAGTGAAGAGTAGCAGTAGGATTGTTCAATAAGATCTGATCTGCTTTCAACCGCATAACTACAATGGAAATCACACAGGTTACTGCCAAAATCTTACTCTATACTAACTTCCACAATGATCGATCTAGATGATCAACCTGAAGAAAATTGAAGAAATTAGAGATTACAACTATATATATATATATATGCATATGAGTTGACTGGCATAACAGATGCTGCGTTTTATGCGTTGATCGAATATAATGAGCAAATAGCAACAACGAGGGAAAAAATGGAAGATTGAATTGAGGGAAAGCCACAATTACTGACCAACAAGTTGAATATCACCTAAATCAAGCTCGGCAGCAAGCTCCTCAAGCTGTTTCTTCACACTCATATCAATCAATTTTGAGCCACCAATGCCATACCTTACGATGAAGCCAGCGACGATGGAGGGATCGATGACGGTCTTGACTCTGACATTCTTGGCGCCGGTGAGCTTCTGGACTTGCTTAGCGATTTGAGCGAGGTGTTGATTCTCCAATTTGACGACCGAAGTGACGACGGCAGTCTCGGTGTTGGTCAACTTGTTATAGACCAATTCGAACTCCTTGATGATTTCAGTGATGAGCTCGATTCTATTCATGTCGATCAAGATGTTGAGGAAATTGACGGTGTGAGGAAGTAGGCCGGCCTCCTTAACAATGGTATCCAATACCTCGCGTTTCTTCTCGTCTAAGATTATCGGATTCAAGAAAAAGTCGGTTACCTGGGGGTCGGAGAACAACTTTTCTATCTTCTCAATGTCGGAGCAGGTTGATTCTAGAGTTCCGTTGCTCTTGGCAACCTCCGCTAGTGCGGTGGCGTAGCTCGCGGCGGCGTTGTCTGCCATCCTAGCTCCAAGTGCACCACCGCCTCCACGGCGACGTCTCGTCGTTATGGTTAGGGATGGGACCTTAATGGTTTTGAAGTTGGATAGAGCAACCACCTTTGGCCTGATAGCTTTCACTGCTGATGGAGTCGATCGGATTTGGAATGCCACCGGCGATTGTTGCAGAGCCGCCATTTCTGTTGGAGAGGATGATAGATTGTGTGTGTCTCTCTGTGGGATGAAGAATTGGACAATTGGGGAGATAAAAGATGAGAAATCGACCGTCCAGATCTTCGAATCGGCGAGAAATCGACGGTTGGTATGCTTTTGTAATCCTTTGTATTTAGACTTGGGAGCAACCACAGCCTCTACTCTCTAATCAACAAGAAGTCGATGAAACTGAAGCTTCAATCGAAACGACGTCGTTTCGCTCTTCCAAGCTTATATATGATGTTGACTGCATTGATCTCTGAAACTCGTCGTTTTCCCAGGAACATGTAAAATCTGATCTGTAATTGGTAAATATACTTTCGTCTTCGTCTCAAACTTGCAACGGCTAGATACTTTCGCGCGGATATTCAGAGAAGACTATATTACAATCTTCTCGCCGGCAGCAAATTCAATGCCGGTTTGTACATCTCCTATTCTCTTCGTTGCATCCCCTTCACAACCGCCAAAGCTTGTAACTAACCCACCTATAGCACCCCATTTTCCGCAGAAGAGCTTTCTGCGCAATCGTATTTCTGCATTTCGAGATTCGGCAGTCACGTCTGGTTCGTTCAACTTCACCGATGTTTCCATCGCTAGCCATAATCCGGATGTCGACATCATCCGGCCTTTGCCAATATACGAGTCTCCAGATCTCCAGACTCTTGTTTTATGGCTTCGGTCGAGTTACAGACTGAAAGATGTTCGAAGATTGCACGCCGTTATTGTTAAATACTATTCAGGTTACTCTAGCGTATTTTTGGGTAACAATCTGATTAGTGCCTACATAAATCTCGGGAGATTGGATGATGCTCGCAAGGTGTTTGATGGTTTGCCTCATAGAAACGTTGTTTCTTGGACTGCAGTTTTGAATGGGTACTCAAACTCTGGTTTGTATGATGAAGCCTTTTTACTTCTCTGTGGATTTGTAGATGGAGGGATCGAACCAAATGCAAACACTTTCGTCTCCATGTTGAAATTATGTGGAAAGAGAAGAGATCATGCACTCGGGAAGCAAATTCATGCTTGCATTGTCAAGGGTTGTTGGTACAACTTGATTGTAGATAGTGCCATTGTGTACTTCTATGCACAATGTGGCGACTTAATGAGTGCCTATGAGGCCTTTGATAGAATGAAAGAGAGGGATGTGGTTTCCTGGACGACAATGATCACCACTTGGTCACAACAAGGATGTGGAAATCAAGCTTTATCAATGTTCTCCAGAATGACATCCAGTGGTTATCTCCCAAATGAGCATACTGTGTGCAGTGTCTTGAGAGCATGCGGAGAAGAAAAGAAACTAAGCTTTGGCCGGCAATTGCATGGTATTGTACTCAAGAAATTGATAAAATATGATGTGTATGTAGGAACTTCTCTGGTTGGCATGTATTCAAAGTGTGGAGAGATTCTAGATTCAAGGAGAGTTTTCGACAGGATGAGAAAGCGAAATATGGTCACATGGACTTCAATCATTGCTGGTTATGCGAGAAACGGGTTGGGCTATGAGGCTTTGGATCTGTACAGAGTAATGCAGAGAAGAAAACTCATGGCGAATAACATGACCATTGTAAGCATCCTCAGTGCTTGTGGCTCTGTTGGGGCTCTTTCTTCAGGAAGAGAAGTTCATGCGCAAATCATCAAGAACTCGCTACAGAACAATATCTACATCGGTAGTACCCTGGTATGGCTTTACTGCAAATGTGGAGAATATACTAAGGCTTTAAGGGCACTTCAGGTAATGCCTTTAAAAGACGTCGTGGCATGGACAGCTATAATATCCGGATGCGCCCATCTTGGTTATGAGCTTGAAGCTCTAGAATTCCTCAAAAAGATGTTGGGGGAAGGTGTGGAGCCGAACCCTTTTACTTACTCATCAATCCTCAAGGCTTGTGCTAACCTGGAGGATGTTCAACAAGGGAAGTCAATACATTCATCACTGAACAAGATCCCGGGTTCTTCAAATGTATTTGTGGGAAGTTCTTTGATCAATATGTATGCTAAGTGTGGATGTCTCTCTGAGGCATTTCAGGTTTTCAGTAATATGCCAGAGAGAAATTTGGTTGCTTGGAGGGCGATGATTGTGGGTTATGCTAGAAATGGGTATTGTAGAGAAGCATTGAAGCTTATGTATCGGATGCAATCAGAAGGCTGGCAGGTTGATGAATATATACTGACGACTGTGCTCACGGCTTGTGGTGATGTTGAATGGGATTTGGAATCCTCAAAGCAGCTATGTTTAGAGCCAAATTGAGCATTTGTATCTTCTCTGCAAATTTTCGATTAGTTGTTAGATGATATACAGTGGCCAGAATCTGATCTGGTGACGCGACAAGGGTGTTACGGAGGGTGCTGCTTAGGCAAAGAATGTATCAAGATAGAAACATTGTTATGTATATGGCTAGAACTTTTAGAAGATCCTCAAGGACCTCAACCCATGCCTAATGTATCCCTCAAAATATATAATGTTGTTTTGATGCCATTGTCAAGGTTGATAGACCCAGGTGATCAAGCAATGTTGTGCAGAAATTTTTTTTAAAAAAAAATTAATTCGACGAATAAGGGAAAATTTTTTTAAGGATATAGGAAGAAAGTGTCAAGTTTTAATTGGTGTTTTTAGATCTAGATTTGTAATGACTGATTTTTTTTTTAAAATTGATTAAAACAAACTATCAGAAAACAAGTAATCCCGAGTTTCGAAATGTGGATAACTGGTGTTTCTTGTAAAAATTTTTCTATAGTTTCGTCAACATATTGATACACAACGCTTAAATAGAATAAACCACACAAAATAACACAACTTACATGGACCAACACACCAAATAATTCTAAAAAATAAAGCAATAATATTTACCCAATCTAACACACGAACGCTAACACAAACAGTTAAACTAACATGTACCGAAGTATTGCACAGAATATCTCAATAGAATCTACACAATAGCACACAAAAACGCTAAAATAAAGTACATAAATAAAGACATGTTTTCTTCTATACAATAGCACACAAGGGGAAAATGTACAAAATCACGCTTCTTCCATTTTATTGCCCTTTAACATATCAACAAAGCTCTACATTTGATGGCTAAATCAAGGCATCTATCCTTTCTTCTCCAAAAAATTGAAGGGGTGGTTGTGTACAAAATGTCAGAAGTCACTAAACGCAGGAAATGTACAAAAAACTTCCATCGCATGCTTTACAACATCCCATGACAGCAATCCTCAGGCATCTTCCTTGGTAAATTCATAATCCTCATCAGACAATGGCCCAGTCACCAGCAAATACTCGGAAAGAGAGGACATAATGTACAACAAACACGTTGTTACTCTAGTCTTCGACCCTTTGGATTTCACCCATCATAATTCGGTTGCTGGTGACCTTGAAACCTAGAAGAGCGGGATCTATCTGCCTTCCTTTCTTCCCCTTCTTCTTCCCATTACGACCTCCCTGCGACCCATCTGTTGATTCTTGGGCCTCGGGCTGTGGTGACTTCTTAGCGTTGCTTCTCAACATGTCTATGAACGATGTCTCTGATACGTCTGCGTCACTACAGGATGATGTCCGCCTGAAACGCATGTCCTTTACAGATGAACTGATATGTTGATCTTGATTATTTGAGTTCGCTCCTCTACCATCCCATCTCCCTTCAGATAGTTCAGTGAACAATATCACATAAGTATCCACATCAGAAAATTCATATATAATCAGCACATCAAGCCAAATGAAGGGTTAAACACATATTTGAAGTATGTTTCTACTGTATGCAAGCCAAAAAAAAAGCAGAATTCAAAGTTTCACCAAACATTGTTTGTACTGCGTGGTAATGAGGTTTGTTTTGACTCGATATATTATAATGCCATATTCCAGCAACTAATCATAAAGTGATCATAGCAAGGTGATTTATCTTGAGGAGCTAGACTTTAGTTTAAGGGAAAGAAAGAGGATACCATTAGAATTGCCGATCGAAGGAGTAGCTCCTCTTGGAACAGGATCAGAAGCTAATTCTGACAATCCCTCCTGAGATGACAGAGCACGGGGAACGGGAGGGTGCTTTAGTAAGACAGTTTCTGCTCCTCGGGAAAGCACTGAAGGCACCCTGTTGATATGAAGTTGATATTAGCACACATTGATCTACAAAAACTACTAAAATAACCTTTAGTTTGGCAACCTTAATAGTTCTTAACCTGCTACATCGTTATTATTTGCTGTTGATTTATGTGAGGGATACAATACAGCTAAAGCTTTTCACAGACCAGTATAATACATATAACAAACAAATTCACTATTATAACTAAAGCACTGTCCACCAACTCATTAAGAATTTCTATCATGCAGTGGTATGTCAATAGCATTGCAACTCGTATGGTCACCACTGATACAATATACACTACTCCAGGAAGAAAATTTACACCATTGCCAAATGGATTAAATTTTGCCAATATCACCACACAAATAACATTAACATGTTCAAACATATAGTTTCAGCATATTCAATTTTCTGTTCCTCGTATGGTGTTTGTAATAAGTTCTTACATCAGAACTTCACCCGTGTAGGAAAGTCAGGGAAAGAAAAAAAAGAAGGGGGGTTCAACTCAAGAAGCAAAGCAAGCATTCAAATCATTAAGGACGTCATCTCTCACTCTCTCAGCTACACTATACAAATGTCCAAATTCCAATGATAGCAACTACAAGGATTCATACCTGTCATTAGCGATGTCTTCTACGGATGAATTAGATCGTCCAATTTTGTCATTATAGATGCCTACCAGCTCACCAGCAACGCCACTTGTGCTTTGTCTGCTAATGACCCTAGTTGGAACCTCTCCACTGCCTAAAGGAGGAATTCCAACTTGTTTGGACATACTGTTAGGTACATCAACCTCCAAATCTCCTGCCAATGTCTTAATTTTAACCGGATGCCTCTTTGCTTCCACCTCTAACAATTCCTTATGTGAACTCCCAATAAGGCTGGAGCTGAAATGCATCGAGTGAGAAGTTTCAGCTGCAATGGGAAGAGCCAGCTCCTCCACAAGTCTTGCAGAACTTGATCTAGGAGGTAATGGTGCACCCCTTTCAAAGCCATCATGTTGTGCATCCAAGACATTAGACTGCACGGGTTCACCAGAAATAGAAGTATAAGAAGCAGCAGTAAATTCTCGATCTTCTCCGAGCCTATTCAAATGGTCTGCAGGGCGTGATTCAACATGAAAGCTAGATGTTTTTCTTTCTAATGGAACCCTGCCAATGGCATCTGACAACTGAGTAGAATGGTGATTAGATTTCTGATGTAACAAATCCATCAGCAAGCGCTTGGACTTCTCTTCATCGTACCCTGGCTGAATCCATGAACTTTGGTCTTCCATATTCATTTTGCGTTGAGCCTCCCGCTTCTGCTGAACAGCATTTATGTGCAGTTGCTGAATCTGTGACTCCGGCCAATCACTTGATCTATGAGCATCACCCTCAGCCCAGCGGGGATCCATCACTTCAAAATGTGAGTTAGGATACTCATTTGGATTAAACGAGAGGTGTGAATGACGTGAATCAAATTCGCCAGTAGAGGGGATGGTAGTGTTTGAATCCTGGATATGCCGACCCTGAGCATGAGCCGTGGCATTAAGAGCATCAATATTCACGCCAAGCCCACCAGCACTCATAGTCATTGATTGATCAAATTGAAATGTGTTCGGATCATAGCGGCCCCTTTGAAGTCGGTCATGTAGTTGAAGATTGCGCTCAAACGGGTTTAGTTGTTCCTCATAAGATGGCCTCTGTAGCTGTTGGAAGACCTCTAAAGGGTTAATAGGATGCCCTCTATGTCCACTAGCTGGATTTCGGATGAACTGCTCCGATTCCTCCATAGGCCAAATTGCACCAACAGACCTTCCTTCTTCCATGTCAACTCGCTGCCTTAATCCCAGTGCCAAGTGTCTAGCTCGCAACTGCTCCTGTAATCGAATTTTCTGCTCCAACGGGTGCAGCTGATCATGCCTAGAATTATGTGCCAGATCAAATAGATCAGCTTGACGTTCTTGATGTAAGACTTGCTCCAATTTCGCTTGAATAAGTTGTTCCCGACGAGGATCGGCGTGATTGATCATTGGATGCTGCGACTGATGCAATTCACGTATAAGATGCTGCTTTATCAATTCTTTATCCAAAACATTGTTGGACCCACTTGGATAAGTTGGATCAACATGTGACTGAGCAAAGCCAGGCTCGTGGACTTGGCACTGAAGCAACTGTTGGAGAAGCAACTGCCTAGACTGTGACTGCTGCTCCTGCATGATAATTTGCTGTTGTTGTAGCCGTTGCTGAAGCGCACTCTGTTGTTGCTGCTGCTGCTGAAGCGCACTCTGTTGTTGCTGCTGCTGCTGAAGAGCCAAGAAATGTTCCAGATCAGACATCGACTGATTAGTCAACTGCTGATGAAGATCAGTCATAGAGTCATTGAAGTGAGGAATTTGAGACAACAGATTCCTTTGCTGAATTTGCTGTGGCTGCTCAAGCCGTTGTGGTATGAGCTGCTCGGGATATTTTTTATGATGAGCAGTTTGTTCCATGCGCATATTGATATAGTGTTGAGCATCCATATTAGAGCCATACAAATTTGCATCAGAAGGTGGTCTGCTTCTATATAAATTGGACCATGCCTCGTCGGTACACGATTCAGGACCCCTTAGAGAGGCAAACCTCTCATCCATACGAGCCGCGAGATCACCAGGCATACTAACACTTACAGGTGCATTGTGGGACTGGGCTTGTCCAGGACGTTCATTTTCAAGTTCCGACCACAACAAGCCAAATGGATGCAACTTATCATCATTTTGTGATCGAATGTATTGGTCCTCTGCTTCATTCACTCGGGAAGAGTAATTAGCTGAATAGGCAAAATCACTGTCATTCATTCTCGAAGCCTTGGCCATGGCATTATGTGCACTTCCAGGAAACACAATTTCTGAGAGAAAGAAAAGAAAAAGAAACACATAAGACATTAATTGGAAAATTATAAAAAAGAAGTTAGTCTATATTCTAACTATTGTTTCAGGCTTCCGGCTGAGATGGTACCTTCATCTTGAGGAGCTTCAGCATATTGATGTATGGATGAGAGGCTGTGATTCGACATTTCAGAGTGAAGCTTACGAGTAGAGTGATTATCAAAATCTGCAACTCCCCAGCTTTCAGTATTTAGTAATGCCAAATCACTTAGCTTAGTGATAGACATACTTCTCCCCAACTTCTCCCCTAGTCCCACAGACTGATCCAGTTTCACAGTTCCGTCTGAGACACTGCCATAACCTTGCCTAGCCTTCAGATGTGGCATCATATCACCAAGTTCCATAAAAGGTGTACCTTCTGGAGCATCTACCGGGCATACAGGCAAGTCTGTGTCAAAAAATCCCTGTTCAAACCATGAGATCAGGTCCACCCCAAGAAAAGGTCCCTGGATCTCTCCCTGAGGATCACGATAGTACAAAGTGAACTCCTCAGGTGAAATACCATTTCTGACGTGGCTTGTACTATTGCTCCAAGAAAACTGGGAGTTGCTACTTTGACATTCATCCGAGGTTTGTGAAACAAAAAGAGAATTTGACTCATCAGGATGCTTCATGCCAATGTCATCGTATAAAAAATCTTTGGTGATAGCAGAACTGATGGAATCCCATTTCTCAATATCTTTGAAGTGAATGACACTCTTGTTGACATCATCAGCTTCAGTCAAGTTGCTGCCTTCAGGATTTCTTGACAAGAAGCCATCCAATGTCACTGTAGGAGAAGTAAGTTTCTCTTCTAGTTTATCCCCTTTTTCTGAAACAGAGAATCAAAAAATCAAGCTAACAAATACCAAAGTTCATTTTCATGGTCATAAAGCATAGAGGTGAAGTGAAGCACAAAGTTAGATACACAGTGCATAGCAACAAAAAGGTCATCATTATCACCTTGAATGTGATCATCAGCATCATTATTTATGGAATCTGGGAAGCTAATATCAGTGCCATGGTTTATATTCAACAGAGAGGCGTTCATCTCCTCAATAAAATCTACATCTACAATGCATAACAAAAGAAAAAAAAATAAGCATTTGTAGAAAAATTTACATAATCATTGAATTTTATATTTTTCATAAAATAAAACGCAGATGTAAATACCTAGAGGGTTCTCATGCACTTTACCCTTTCTAAATATGTTGTAGGAGGCCTCGCTTCCACAAGCATTTCCTTTCCATATGTCATTGAGAATTTCCTGGTTAAAAAATTCAAATTACACAAATTTTACTCAACAAGCTAACACAAATATATTGTGTCACAAGTCCTACCTCCTCTTCTGCATCAGGAATGACAAAAGCAAGCGGTTCAAGAGCCTCTACTTGGGTCAAGCAAGGCACTTCCTCTACTGAATCTTGCACTTTCCCGCAAACAAAATCAAACTTATGCAAACGGTAAATATCCAAAAGCTTTCCCCTTGGGTAGCAAAATGCATCAGCTATAATACTTGGTTTACCAGGAGCATCTTTGTTGCTATCAAATTGAATAGTCCCAACTGAGCATCCTAAGGGAAGCCTACTTACAGGCAGGCCACTAGCCCTACCTCTTCCCACAGTGAACCCCATATTTGAGCCTTCGGCCCTCCCCTTATCAGGTCCAAAACCAGGAGCAGCCCGATAAGAAGTAGGTGCAGCAGAATTGGCTTCCATGCGATGACGGGGCCTCCATTTGTCACGAGTCTCAAAATCACGTTCCACGGCACGATTTCCACCTGTAAGAGACGGATTGTCGCAGTGAGCATCTTCCTTCACTGAATCAGCCTTTTTCTCAGTTCGACCTTCCTTCTCTTTCTCTTCAGGGCCCCATCTAGAAGACCACTTGCTATCACGACGTGGTTCAAGTGTAGAATTTCGGTTACTCGCATCATTCCATCGATCAGCAGAAGAAAGATTCCTAATATCCACGGTCTCCTTGGTTGACACGTTTTCAACACGGCGATCAGCCTTCCTTTTGTCTCTTCTACCAAGAACGCCAGTTTCCCTTTCTTCTTCACGCCAACGGCGTGCACTCTCATTCTCGGTTGCAACTTTCCTCCAATCCTTCTTGTCACCCTCCTTCTGGTTTACATCTTGAGAATTTCCAAGAGAGAGAGAACTAAGGGCACAAAGGTCCTGTTGTACATGGATATGTGTCAACAAGCTTCCCTAACAGATATGAAAGATTGATGAAAGACAGATAATGCAGCAACACAACTGTGGCTTCAAGATTAGGTATGAGCAGTTGTCATATCAAAGAAAAACATTAGGTGAAAAAAGGATAAAGAACAACTCTACACGCAATTAACAAGCACGTACAGGCTTAGCTTCATTGGTTTTAGTATAAAGCCATTGTGGAGACAAAGGTATGCTGTCTGATGGTGCTTGGTCTGCAGATTTTCGGAGGCAAAGAAGAAACAAAATGGTTAGTCAATTAAACACAAGAAAGGAACCTCAGAAAAACAAGCATTCAATGCTCTGGCATACCTTTCACATCATCAAGCAATCCGATGGCAGCCTTTTCCTTGTCATTACCTGCTTAAGATTTCATCAAAAAATAAGAGTAGAAAACCAGAAGTTGGAAAGGGTAGAATTTCTTACAGACTTGTAAAAATCTACTAGGTGTACCCCCGCTAACAGAAGACAAATTCATTTGAGTGGCAAGTAGGAGAAAGAAAACTTTTCTTGTAACGCACTTTCGTGCAACAAACAACAAAAAACGAATTCATAGATAGTAGAAGTCCATCTGAATTCGACGATGCAAATTTAGATCCAATGCTCGCGGCAAGAACAGTAAAATATCCACGAATTAGAGAATTAACAGTTCGATGGATCAATACACTATGCATCAGATCTATGCATACCCTAATCGCACGAAGACCAAATTTACAATATCAAAACCACCATTACAATAAAAAAAATCGATTGATTAATTAAATATATAGCAAATACGATGAAAATTTAACTTCGGAAGAAAATTATAATTAAATAGCTCAATCAGAGGGGGGAGAACGTCGAGTTTAGCATTACCAATAGGAGTAGAAGAGAGCAGATCGTCAGGCAGATCAAATTTCCCGTCCGCCATGTTCGCAGTTAGAATTGTTGATAACGTTGAGATTCGGGACGAATTGCGAAGGAGAAAACAATTTGCGGATTGGGGATTCCAATCGCGAGATCTGATTGGGGAAGATGTGGAGAGATAAAGGGAGAGAGAGCGAGGGATGTGAGAGGATCGGAAGGGAAGTGATCAAAACAGGACGGTGGAGAGCTCTGAGATTGTTTTAGGGTTTCGACGACTGTTACAGGGAACTCGCATAGAGTATAGAGAGATGAAATAGGGGAGAGAGCGAGATAGGGCGAGGGCCGGGTGAAGAGAATATAGGATGTGGCTAATTGAGTGTGCACAGCCGAATCATGATATGCGAATTTTATTTTATTTTTTTTTGGAAGAGTTATGTCTACGTTTTTATAATAATAATAATAATAATAATTGGTTAAGTGTCAACTTAATAAATATATTTCAACAATAGATAATCAACGGAAGGAAGGATTTAAAGTTATCCCAATTTAAAATGGAACAAGCAAAGTGAAAATAAAGACGACGAACGTTCAAAGATCATGTGACGTCCCTTTCGACTAATGATGAATTTTCAAAAACCTCGAACACGACTACGATCAACAGGAATACATTTATACAACCACGTTTGAAACAATCATTTAGACCACAACCAAAAATGATTTCAATTGAAAGACTATCAACTAAGGGTGCGTTTGGCAGTTCGTTGGAAGGGAATTATTTGGGACTGATTTTCAACCGGTAAATGTTGTTCAGGGTTGAAAAAGAAGCGACTGAAGTGGAGGATGAAACGACTGATGGGGATGAATGGAGTAAGAATTTAAGTTAGGGGTAGCAGGTTGAAGCGGATGAAATCAATATCAACATTCTTCAATCTCATTTCTACCCTCCAACTCATCCTCCCTTGTCCTCTCATCAGTTCTAGAGGACGAACCGGGAAAACCCTATGGCACTCTCCAATCTCTCATATTCAAGGTAATCTTCTTCTTCTCTTCCATATTGTAAGAGTGATGTTAATCGGAGCCGGCAAAGAAGATGAAGGAGTCAGACTCCGCTGTGTGAGGGCTGGTGCGCAGGCGGAGTCCGACTGCGCTCGGCCAAGCGCATTGCCATTGCGCTTGGGCCGAGCGCATTGGGCCTGCGCGCCAGCCCAAATTCAGTTTCCTCCATTACTCTCTCTACCTTGAGTCTGATACTCGTGACGGAGAACATGACGATTGAAATGCCTAAAGGTCTGCCGTTCTCGGTCGACACATGGTCTTCTTCTTCCAAAACGAAAAGGCAGCATTTCCTCACCCACACCCACAAAGACCACTGTTCTTTCATCTCCTCCTTCCCCTCTTTCCCCATATACTCCACTCTTCTTACCAAATCCCTCCTCCTTCTTTCCTATCCCGAGGTCCGTCATTCATTTAGATATCTTGTGTTGTGATCGAATATCCTCGTTTCATTTTGAAAGTTTTTTTTTTTTTGTTTTGCTTGATGTCTCGTAGCTAGAAGAATCGCTGTTTGTTCCAATTGAGGTCGCTCAATCCATCACGATCGATGATCTTGATGGACTCTTCTTTGTTACTACTTTCGACGTCAATCACTGTCCTGGTAATTTTACTAATGTTACTTGTTTTCTCTTGCCCTATTTTGCTTCCTCCAAATTGTTTGCTCGACAATTTTGGATTTTGTTCTTGTAGTTGTGATTTCTATGTTGCCTTGTCTAAAAAAAATTACGCGATGTGGTAACTCCTAGGACTGATTCTGCCTATGAAAAATTTTGAATTTCAGGAGCGGTCATGTTATTATTCGAGGGAAATTTTGGGAACATTCTCCATACCGGAGACTTCAGGCTCACCGTTGAGTGTTTGCAGAAGCTTCAGGAGAAGTACCTTGGGGATGGAGGAAGGTCACCCAAGTGTCGTCTTGATTATGTATTCTTGGACTGCACTTTTGGGAAGTCGCCACTTAGGATCCCCAGCAAGAATTTCACGCACAGGCGCGTTGCGATTGCGCCCGGAATGACGCGGACGCGGGCTCCGCTTCTGTTGCGAGCGGCCTCTGTAACACCCCGAATCCGCGGGACTCGGGATGTCACATTGGGCTAGGATCTCACAATGGATCCTGACCCTAGCCTAACAACAAGTTCACTGGACCTTACAACATGGCACTGACAGATATAAAACAAATACATAAAACAGTATAAACTGTACAACCCAAAGTAAACAACAACATAGCCGAGTATATAAAACGACAACCTCACACAGGAGGTACAAAAGAACATCCTCACGCAGGAGGGGAACACAACAAACCCAAACCAACCACCTAATGTACGAGAGTCCTCGGCCTGTCACCCTGCCAGATCACCCAGTAGCGCCTAACCTGTAAACATCTACAACACGGTATGAAACCGTTAGCTAACCATACATATATGAGGTAATGCATAAGCACAAGCACAATCATGAAAGATAAACACATCAGCATGCTATCACACATTTAACCATTTATTATCTTTATATAATAACCGTTCACTCAAAAACCGTATATATATAGATAGATGAAAGTATGTGACACGAGGACCGATACATCCCCGCCTCTGAGTACAATGTCCAGCTGTACGAGTATCGGTCACACAATCCGTGTACCCTATGGGAGTGGATTGCGCCCTTCCTGTAAACCAGTCTGGCCCGACATCAGAGAACCTCCCAGACTCCACGGCGGGATGAAAGGGAAAGGTTATCACAACCACGCAGTAGGGCAGTCAATAGAACATAGGTCGATAAAAACGACAACTCATGATATCATAGCAAACATATAAAGCACACACCACTCATGCAAACACCCAATATAGGGATGGTAGCTAAGTAAGTCCTACGGACTTACCTCAACCTCGTACAAAATCAACCACGATCACCTCTACACTGGAGGGACAACACGGCCTATAAAAAGGCATAAGGAGATATATCAACCTCTATTCATCAAAGGGGTCACACCTAGACCCAAAGGGATCCATAAGGATCATACTCAATCTATGAGCCTCACAACCAACTAAACCTCAATATCTCAACATAGCTCACAATTCCTCAAATCTCAAGGTAGTATCTAATCAACATTCCTCAATCTCAATTTTAATCCTAATTTAATTAATTAACCTTTAATTAATTAATTAGATTTCGCCAGAATAACGTTTTGCCCGCAGGCAATTTCTAAACCCCCTATCATCAGATTTCATCAAACAAGAACCCATAATCACCAGAATAATATAACGACCATAATGAAATTTCTAATTGTCCTATTTGACAAGCCTAAAGTCAATTTAGGCCAAATCGCAGTACGAAAAACGAATAAATTCATAACTTATTCGTTACTAACCCGATTGACGATCTGAAAGAAGATTCGGAAACACAGCGATGCAGGCTACGCATGGACAACATCAAATTCACCGGAATCTGAGCGACAGAACCATCCTGGTGACATATATGCTCGACCAGCCCTCCATATACTCGGAAATGCAGAAACTCGGTACCGTTATGAAGAGAATGAAGAGAGGAATCCAGAAACTCAAACGGAATTGAAATCGGATTAGAAACGAAGAGTAGATCTGAGTTTGAAGGTTGAGAGAAATCAGAGCTTTTACGAGAAAACGTGAAAGGAAATGAATTAATAAAGGATTTTCCGCTATTTATAGTGAAGACGATAATTATCCTTTAGTAAAGTCGATAATTATCCTTTAACCGATCCAAAGGCGGGTCGAACCTCTTTCTCCAAACTTCTCGAGATTGGAACATTAAATCTGGAATATTGTAGGGATAATTATTACATAACTGCCTCGGAAAACGTGTATTCCTAAGCCATCTTTCTTAGCCGTTAAGAAACGAAATAGCGACTGTTTTGGCCGTTTTGCCTCTCCATGTTATTTCATATCTAGGACATATCCGATGTCCTGATCATTTCTCTCAACTGCATTTTTATTAATTGGAGCTCCCAAATGCTCCAAATAACACCGGAGGGTAAAAATAATTACCCGGGGGAAAAAGTAAAAATTTTTCCAAACGTCCAAAATTACGCGAGGAACATAACGGTGGGACTCATACTCATCACTTGCGAAATCTTCGCGAGTTGTATGTCAATTACTATCAACGATTAAGTTAATCAACATTAATTAGAATTCGGAAATCCTATCTATTACATCACACACCCCTTAAAAAAAGTTTCGTCCCGAAACTTGAACAATTCCCAAATCCTCTCGGACCCATACGCCGAGGTATAACTCTCACTCTTTCTATCGGACGTATCACATCTCCGTTCAAAAGATCATAACCTATAACAATCTATAACCTCAAGTATAAAAATGGAGGAATCATCATCTCCAGGAAATAGGGCCATAACGCTACCCAAAGGCGTAGAGGAATCACGTCTCTCGCTATACCACATCATAAGGCATAGAGGAAGCACATCTCTAGCCCAAACATATCACAAGCATAGAGGAAATACGTCTCTAGCAAACCATAATCATATATCGTATGGAGGAATCACATCTCCACTAAAACTATGTCCATCAAGGTAGCATGGAGGAAATAACCATCTCCAGCTGAATCCTAATCACACTCAAATAGCATGAAGGAAAGAACCATCTCCAGCTATAAATATAATCATACTCGGGTAGCGTGGAGGAAGTAATCATCTCCAGCTATAGCATACATCACGCCAGCACATCAAGATCTACTAAGATCATAAATCACATCACAACTAGCATAGAATAACATATCAAGGCATATAAGCACATAAGCACAACATTCATCAAGATAGCACTAAGATATACTCGTGCTCCCACAAATGGGTATGTCCTAACATATACTATGGATAGTTCCTCAGGACACTATCCTCAGTCTCTCACATAGCCTCTTCAGGTCTTCATCTCGACCATCATATCCTCAATATGGGAATGTCTTTCGAATGCAAGCGTTTCATATCTCATTCCAAGAATGTAATCGAATGCTCAACAAAAGTGTGGTTGGACTCAACCACTAAATCATCGTAACTCACAAGGTGTCTCGAGTCTGGTATATACTTCCTCAATTGAGACATATGAAGCACTGGGTGAATATCCTCTAATCTCAGAGGCAAAGCTAAACATCATGTTGCCTTCACAAAACCGATCAAGATCTCAAGTAACCGACATATTGGAAACTCAGTTCCCCTTTCCATAATAACACAACTAATGTCTCACAGTTGAGATACCTCCAGCCGGACATGAACTCTCGCTTTAACTTTAGAGGTTAACGCCTCTTGTCTACATATAATATCTGGCGACTCTGTACAGCCAGCATTCTTCCTTCAATCAACGTTACTTGAACTATAAAATCCTGAATCTGGTCAGGTGTTATTCCACTACTATTGCTAGATCACTTCTAGCATAAGGATATACGACATCTATGTCTATATATTGCCTCATAGGGACATCCCAGAAAGATGCACGTCCTTCATTGTTATATAATAAACTCATTAATGGAAGGTAATATAACCATCCGCGTTTCCATTCGACTTACAACTTATAATAGATCTTTAAGATCTAGATAATCCTCTTTAACTGACCATCTGTCAGGGGGTGAAGTGTAGTCATGAGGTACAGACTCGTCCCCAAAGCAGTCTGAATCTGCTGACTAAAATCTCAAAGTAAAAACATCCATCTCGATCAGAAATGATCGTTCTCGGTATACCATGGAGTCTCACTATCTGTCTAGTGTACTCCTCAGCCAATTCATTCACTTGCCACGTCCTTCTGATAGAAATGAAACGTGCCGGTTTCATTAATCTGTTACCAACAATCCAAATAACATCAATCTTCTACTGGGTCACAATCCCATAATAAAGTCCATAGAGATGTCCTCCCAAATTCTACTACTGCACTGGTAGTGGGTGGGGCTTATCTCTAGATCGGAAATACTCTATCTGAACCTGCTGACATGTCACACACTATATCACAAATCTGGTTATATCGGCTTCATATAATATAATCTTCTCATCTCGTGGTACATCTTACTCGTACCTGAATGTACTGAATAAGGCGTACAATGGGTATACCGTAATATTCTCTGTCTCCATCTGCATCAGCAGATACACAAAAGCGGTCATGACTCTTCATCAATCCATCTACTCTCATGGAGAACTATGGTGCCTCAGTACGAGACATCCTTGCTATAAACCTTGTCAAGACCGGGCAAGTCTCCTGCTTCTGTTGGACCTCATCCAACGGACCAGTTAGAACCTCTAAGGTATAACTGGGTATCCTCATCAAGGAACTAATTGTCCAACTCTAGCCAAGCTAGATCTCTATGAAGCTGAGGCTGAACTATCAGTCTCACAATCATCTTCTCTTGGAGCGTCTTTCCATTCAAGTTATCGGCGAAAACGTTCAACTTCTCTTAATTATATGGAATCTTCAAGTCAAAGCTTGATCAACTTAAGCTCTTAACATTGGCGGTTATTCAACCCCCGTTGCATAAAATATACTTCAGATTTCTATGATCTATAGAAATCTGACATGAAGATCACACCGGTATAGTCTTCTCAAAAGACTCGCAAATGAATACGTAATCATATAAAATCCTTCCTCAAAGCATTGGTAGCAATCGCCTGAGCCGAGAAAACTACGTATTCCTTAATGTTCATCAGTATCTCCCATGTTACAACATACTTAATTCTCGCCAGGTCAACCATGATCCCACTGGCGGAGACAACATGGCCTAAAAAGGCTACCACTGGCATCTCAACTTACACTTAGAGAGCGTAGAATACAACCCTCTATCTCTCAAAATCTGTAGAACGGTCCTCAGAGGATCGGTATACTATTCTCTGCTATGAGAGTATACCGGCATGTCATCAATGAAGTCCACCACCAACTAATCAAGGAAGTCGATGAAGATACTGTTCATCAACTCCATAAAAACTACTAAAACATTCGTCAACCCAAATGACATCACTACAAACTCGTAGTGTCCATAACGGGTATGGGATGTTATCTCATACACATGTTGATCTCTCATCCATGACTAGGGATATCTTAAGCACAAAGGAATCTTGGAAACACAATTGCTTCTTGAAGCTAACTCATCAGGTCGTTAATACGGAACATGGAACCCACTAGGGTAAAAGAAGCCCGTTTCAGTCAACTTTTCAAGTTATCAGTACAATATCTCAACAAGCACCATATAGTGCAGCTTTCCCATTCAATCTTGTATCATACTTCAACTCAATAACAATGTCCACACTTCGCTGAGGTGGCAACTAGACGGTTCAGTAACACATCTATAAACTCATAAACAGCTAGAATACCTTCCAATGTTGGACTATCTCGCTCCTTCATGGTATAACACTAGAAGACGTCATATCCCTCTTCTATCAGTTCGCTGCTCGTACAGTCCTGATGACAAACCCGTCTCTTCAAAGGTCTTAACCTAAGAAGACCTCTATTTAACTCAACTCAGTAAAGACTATAATAGTCTTACTATTAGAAGCTAACACCACATGATATCTATTCATCCAAACCATACACATAATGACTTCCTCATGCACCTACGACATGACAAAGAAGTCTGCAACCATACACGGGTCCCTGAAATAAGGGAACAAACACGCATCTCACGGGTATCTCAGACCCAAAAAGGTAATCTTGTAAAGGAAAATCCACCTTCTACTATATAGTGAAATTTAACCATTAACGCATGCATCGAAAGACATGAAGTGCATAGCACTCACAACAAGCAAAACTCCACTAGGTAAACCATTAACGAGAATGGTACCTATAACAGCTAACACTCGTAGCTCCACTACATATCATCACTCAATGTCAGATCCATACTCCTCAGGTATCACTAAGGTCATTATTATAGCCTCCACTTCCACTCTTTCTGCACCGGAAAGAGGAAGGTCTTGCTGGGAAGAAACACCACCGTGTTGACAGAAAGGGCCAGATAGCCTAACTCACCACAAGTGAAACAAGCTATCAGTGCCAAAGGGCACACAAAACGCAAATGATCTGGATAGCCACAAATGAAACATAATCATCCCATCCTTGCAACCTGTGCAACTGAAGGGTAACTCGACCTTCGTCGTCCACTTGGAATGATCTCACTCTTGAAGGGAACCTGTAAAGACAATGCCTTGCCCTGTCGACAAAACTTCGCTCTATGCCCTGCTTTACCACACGTAAAGCATATGATGGGCGTGTTTGGGCACCCAGCTCACCAGTGTCCCAACTTCCACACAATTAAAACACTGTAGTTCATTGCCAGTCATCTTCATGGCCAAAGGATCACTAGATTGTCCTGATATCGGACTTGGTTCCCCATTCATCATCTTTGCTTCTCCAGCAACTGATTCAGTCCATTGCTTCTTTCCGGTTCCAGAAGCTTCAGTTGATCTCACAATTGTTGGTAAATCTGGTGTCGATCTACCCGCTATCACCGCTTCATATACTTGTTACATATATTCTTGAAACTCGGATCTACTCATGGAGACACGATCAGCCTCTTCAAACTCGTTCTCTGCCATAGGCGAAACAACAGCGGAAACTGGTCCCTAACTTATCACCACTGGAGGAAGAGGGGGGGTGTACCCCTACCTCATCCCACTACAGATACTACTCTAGTCTGAGTCATCTGTAGGATATACGCACCTAATCCTATAAGGCTATATATATGCCATAGGTATCGATATGTATATAATAAATCCACATAATCCATAGTACACACAGATATATATACATATCTACGCTGCAGAGATCCATGGTAGAGGTGACGACTTCTCGTACATTCTATCCCAAAACCACACTTAAAACCAAAACCTTTGAAAACGTCAGATCCCATGTGGGCTCTGTTTATTTTACCTATCAAACCTCATTGCAGGTAACAAGTGCCATTGTTGTCAACCTAGGCTCTGATACCAACTCTGTAACACCCCGAATCCGCGGGACTCGGGATGTCACATTGGGCTAGGATCTCACAATGGATCCTGACCCTAGCCTAACAACAAGTTCACTGGACCTTACAACATGGCACTGACAGATATAAAACAAATACATAAAACAGTATAAACTGTACAACCCAAAGTAAACAACAACATAGCCGAGTATATAAAACGACAACCTCACACAGGAGGTACAAAAGAACATCCTCACGCAGGAGGGGAACACAACAAACCCAAACCAACCACCTAATGTACGAGAGTCCTCGGCCTGTCACCCTGCCAGATCACCCAGTAGCGCCTAACCTGTAAACATCTACAACACGGTATGAAACCGTTAGCTAACCATACATATATGAGGTAATGCATAAGCACAAGCACAATCATGAAAGATAAACACATCAGCATGCTATCACACATTTAACCATTTATTATCTTTATATAATAACCGTTCACTCAAAAACCGTATATATATAGATAGATGAAAGTATGTGACACGAGGACCGATACATCCCCGCCTCTGAGTACAATGTCCAGCTGTACGAGTATCGGTCACACAATCCGTGTACCCTATGGGAGTGGATTGCGCCCTTCCTGTAAACCAGTCTGGCCCGACATCAGAGAACCTCCCAGACTCCACGGCGGGATGAAAGGGAAAGGTTATCACAACCACGCAGTAGGGCAGTCAATAGAACATAGGTCGATAAAAACGACAACTCATGATATCATAGCAAACATATAAAGCACACACCACTCATGCAAACACCCAATATAGGGATGGTAGCTAAGTAAGTCCTACGGACTTACCTCAACCTCGTACAAAATCAACCACGATCACCTCTACACTGGAGGGACAACACGGCCTATAAAAAGGCATAAGGAGATATATCAACCTCTATTCATCAAAGGGGTCACACCTAGACCCAAAGGGATCCATAAGGATCATACTCAATCTATGAGCCTCACAACCAACTAAACCTCAATATCTCAACATAGCTCACAATTCCTCAAATCTCAAGGTAGTATCTAATCAACATTCCTCAATCTCAATTTTAATCCTAATTTAATTAATTAACCTTTAATTAATTAATTAGATTTCGCCAGAATAACGTTTTGCCCGCAGGCAATTTCTAAACCCCCTATCATCAGATTTCATCAAACAAGAACCCATAATCACCAGAATAATATAACGACCATAATGAAATTTCTAATTGTCCTATTTGACAAGCCTAAAGTCAATTTAGGCCAAATCGCAGTACGAAAAACGAATAAATTCATAACTTATTCGTTACTAACCCGATTGACGATCTGAAAGAAGATTCGGAAACACAGCGATGCAGGCTACGCATGGACAACATCAAATTCACCGGAATCTGAGCGACAGAACCATCCTGGTGACATATATGCTCGACCAGCCCTCCATATACTCGGAAATGCAGAAACTCGGTACCGTTATGAAGAGAATGAAGAGAGGAATCCAGAAACTCAAACGGAATTGAAATCGGATTAGAAACGAAGAGTAGATCTGAGTTTGAAGGTTGAGAGAAATCAGAGCTTTTACGAGAAAACGTGAAAGGAAATGAATTAATAAAGGATTTTCCGCTATTTATAGTGAAGACGATAATTATCCTTTAGTAAAGTCGATAATTATCCTTTAACCGATCCAAAGGCGGGTCGAACCTCTTTCTCCAAACTTCTCGAGATTGGAACATTAAATCTGGAATATTGTAGGGATAATTATTACATAACTGCCTCGGAAAACGTGTATTCCTAAGCCATCTTTCTTAGCCGTTAAGAAACGAAATAGCGACTGTTTTGGCCGTTTTGCCTCTCCATGTTATTTCATATCTAGGACATATCCGATGTCCTGATCATTTCTCTCAACTGCATTTTTATTAATTGGAGCTCCCAAATGCTCCAAATAACACCGGAGGGTAAAAATAATTACCCGGGGGAAAAAGTAAAAATTTCCCCAAACGTCCAAAATTACGCGAGGAACATAACGGTGGGACTCATACTCATCACTTGCGAAATCTTCGCGAGTTGTATGTCAATTACTATCAACGATTAAGTTAATCAACATTAATTAGAATTCGGAAATCCTATCTATTACAGCGTCCACCCCAATAGTACGCCTGAATTTGTAATTCTTAATCCCTCCAATATCAATTTGTACAAACTCTTCTCTTCTTATCTTCTTTGTTATGAATTTATTGTTTAAACCACACATTGTAAGACCCCTCTCGTCCAGTTATTAAATTCAGGTATATTATCATTCCATCTTAGGCACACGCTATAAATTCGGACTTTGGCTCGGAAAAGTAGCACCAACTCTTTCTAGAATGAACAATCTTATCTGAACCCTATGAACAGAAGACTAGAGAGTGGCAGAGACATTCAAAAGAATGAAAGTGACCACCATGCCTAAGGAATATTCAAGTTTCATCGTTTGTGTAATTTATCATTCTATTTAGAGTAGGTTTATGCTTGTGATTACTTGGTGAACATATGCTTATTTTGTGGCAAGTTTAGAATGCCTAGTTTTGTGACAATGATCGAGTAGATTTATGCCTAAGCAATATTAAAGTTTGAGGAATGATCATGTGAGGTTTTTATTCTTCTATTCGAATGACTAGTTTTGTGGCAAGTTTATGGTAGTATTATGCTTTTGTTTACTTGGTAAGCATATGCTTTGAATGCCAAGTGTATAGTAGCTTTATGGTTGTATTCAAATGCCACGTTTTGGGCTTCTGTTTGCGCTTATGCTTCTCTTTGAATGCCAAATTTGAGCAATCATGGGATGTGATTCTCCTCCATCAACTAATCCAAACCTATCATATATGCTCGTCAATCTTTTATTGAATTAACATTTTAATCTTCTTATGTTATACACTTGGATGACCCGACCCTTTGAAATTAGCAATAAGGTTTAATCCAAGTGTAATAAAATATGAAATTTGCAGCAAGGCTTAATTTTGTTATTCTCACGTGAACAAAGATACAACCAATTATCATGTGCAACAAAAAAAATAGAAGCGACCTCATTTTGATAATTTAACCCATATTTCACCCCCAGCACCCTTTACAACTGTAAAAGGGAATAAGATATCTCCTACATTATACTAGTTACCTTGTTTAGTCCATCTAGAATATTTTCTTTTCCTTTAGTTATATTACCGTTGTATTTTCTTATGTATATATTTGTTCCCTTCTTCATGTAATAGCAGATCGAATGATACGATATTCATAAGAATTAGTTCTTACAACAACGAACACTAAAACAAAATAATTCATTTCACGTCCTAAACGTCATTCTCATTTTTCACCTTCAATTTCAACTTAAGTTTCAGCCTCATCCCCAATAATTTTGATCTACCGAATGGACCCTAGGATGAGGGTGAATAAGATTCACATTTTCATTAAAATAATTTAAAGATTATTTTTAATTATTATACATTTAAAGTAGTTTATATCATGCACCTTGTGCGGGTATATTTATATATTGGATATTTTGAGTAATACGACAAGCTTGCATATGTATGAACTAATGAAATATTTATGAAACATTATAATGGTCATTCACCTTTAATTATTATCACGATGATAAATATATGAATAAAGAATTATCTCATTATGCCAACTTTAATTTAATTCTTATACCACACACCATTTTTTTTAAGCTTATAAATAAATCACCATAAGAATCCCCAATTATAGGGGTGGGCATCGGATCGATCCGATCCGAATATCCGGATATCCGGGCATAATTTTTTTAGTGAAAGTCCAATCCGGATCCGTTCAAAATCTGTCCGGATATCTTGGAGTTTTAGCCGGATCAGATAATTAACCGCGGATATCCGGCCGATTCAAAATGTAAAATATCGGTTTCCAAATATGATTTAGCCGGATCGGATCATTATCCGAGAGTGACCTGACTTATCTGACGATCCGATTGATTTGAAAGTCCAAAGATCAAATACCAAAGTCTCAATTTTACATAAATAACATGATCTAAACATCAAATATCAAAGTTCAAAAAATACGAAATTACATCAAATATTCCCAAGAAAGCATAGTTCTAAAGTTGCAAGGTCTAACATCATATATCAAAAGTAGTGAAAATGTGGATCGAAATGAAGTATTTCAAGTCTTCCACCCAACAAAATCAATACAAAAAACATACATAAAATGATGGTTTTATTAGGCCATCTCCAATAAGGAGAGCTATATGCCCCCTTTAGCCCTACTTTATTGTAAAATGGTCTCCAACAAAAAAAAGTATAGGGTTAAAGGGTGGTGCAAATGGCTAAATATAACCCTCAAAGTCACCCTTTAACTCTTTAAGTTGGATCACCATATTAAACACATTTGTTCCCTCTTTTTTGGGAGAAGGAGAGAAAAAAGTGAATACTTATAATATTTAATTAATAAAGGGCTAAATTAGCCCTTTTATTATTGGAGATCATTGAACTAATAATAAATATTAAATATTTTTTTAGGGTTAAAATTTAGCCTCAAGGCTATTATAACCCTTTGTTATTGGAGATGACCTTAGTAACTTTTATTGGTAAATTACCAATATTTAAAAGATATAACTTACTAGTTTCATTAGTCACAAATCGTGGAATCATAGAACACGTCCCTGGTACGAAACGAATCAAGAACATGTCCTTGGTACTAAAACAAAGCATATAATCAACGATTTATTAGTAGTTTAACAATAAAAGAGTAATAGAGAAATGAAAAACAACCTTCTTCTAATTCTTCCATTGCAAGTAAAGTCTCATCTAAAATCAAATTAGAGTTTTCACCATTTTTGGTGACAAAGAAGTACGAAACGAATCAAGAACACGTCCCCGGTACTAAACCCAAATTCAAAAGCAACAATAGAAACATGAATAGCTAGCACATCTTTAGCCATCTTTGACAAAATAGGATACCTCTTTTGGTTGTCCTTCCACAAATGTAGCCACATTAAAACTCATAGGTTGACTTTGACATGATTCCTCTAGATATAATTCCAACTCAAACTTGTTATGAACACTATCAAAACCCGTCTCTATTTGAAACTCTTCATTCAACAATGCAGAATAATCAATAAGTCCATTTTGACCATAATCATGCAAGCCCGTGTTAGAATTATATTTGGATGCACTATCTTGATACTTGTTCGCTTAAGGCATAGTAGAAACATACATCTTAAACAAGTCATCAATAGTAAACAAATACAAAATACTAGCTTTATCCGCATCAAACATCTTTCGTACAATAAAGTCAACATACTTTAAGTTACGGCATAGATCAAGAAACATAGAATGGAACAAGATTAAGTTGATATTACTTTTAAGTTGATATTATTAACATTACCCCAATATTTATCGTACACTATCTTCATCTTCATAACTATTCTCTTGTTATCGCCGTCCTCGGTGTTACAAATATTAAAAGTTATCATACTAACACCAAATGCTTGAAGAACAGATTAACTACAAGTCACTTTGGACTTTTCTGCTTCCCGGCGGCGAGACACCGCGCCAGTTCATCTAGCCCGTGCCCTCTCCATATTTTTTCAGCCTCGAGTGTTCCGCGTCTTCTCCAAAAGTGTAGTTGTTCCGATCTTTGGACTTTTCTCCTTTTTTCGGTATTTGCTTGTGGTGATTGTTGTGTTTCCTTTTTTTTGGTTTTCTTTTTGCATGACGATTTGCCCGTTTGCCGGTTGTCGGCCTCTCGATACACCAATTATCTTTGGTGTAATCGAGCCTCTTAACTTCGTGATAAAAAAAAAAAAAAAAAATACTACAAGTCACTTTGACCAAATGCTTGAAGAGTTGGATTTTAAGGAAATAGGAAGAAAGTTTGCAAGTTTTAATTGGTGCTTTTAGATCTAGATTTGTATTGAGTGGTTTTTTTAAAATTGATTAAAACAAGCTAAAAGAAAATAAGTAATCCCTGAATTTCAAAAAGTGGATAATCGGTGTATCTTGTTAATTTTTTTTAATCTTTTTGTCAACATATTGATACACAAAAGAACACAAAACTTGCATGGACTGACACACACCAAATAATTCTAGAAAGAAAACCAATAATATTTACGCTACACTTGAACAATCAACCTAACATGTACAGAAGAATTGCACGGAATAACTCAACAGAATTTACACACACTAAAAAGATACATAATTAAAAAGACGTGTTTTCTTCTATACAAAACTTTATAGTATACAGCAATCCTCAGGCATCTTCCTTTCTAAATTCATAATCCTCCGATTTTCAGTTCATCAGGCAATGGCCCAGTCAGGCAAATCCTCAGGCAGCTTCCTCGGCAGATAATGCTCCTCGGACCGACGGTTGTTATGTTGTCCTGTCAATTGTGCCCTACACTAGCAAGTAGAAGCTGTGAAGCAGTGCTGTAGAGTGACACTTTCAAGGTTAATGAAATTAGCAAAAGGAAACTGACCAGCAAATGGAAAACGTACAAAATCACGCTTCTTCCTTTTTTATTGCCCTTTAACATATCCACAAAGCTCTACATTTGATGGCCAAATCAAGGCATCTATCCTTTCTTCTCCAAAAAAAATGGTGGGTGTGTAAAAAATGTCAGAAGTCACTAAACGCAGGAAATGAACAAAAAATTTCATCGCATGCTTTACAACATCTCATAAACAACAAAAAATAATCAGAAAGAGAGGACATAATGTACAACAAACACGCTGTTACTCTAGTCTTCGACCCTTTGGATTTCACCCATCATAATTCGGTTGCTGGTAACCTTGAAACCTAGAAGAGCCGGATCTATCTGCCTTCCCTTCTTCCCCTTCTTCTTCCCATTACGACCTCCCTGTGACCCATCTGTTGATTCTTGGGCCTCGGCTTGTGGTGACTTCTTAGTATTGCTTCTCAACATGTCTATGAACGATGTCTCTGATACGTCTGCGTCACTACAGGATGATGTCCGCCTGAAACGCATGTCCTTTACAGATGAACTGATATGTTGATCTTGATGGATTGAGTTCGCTCCTCTACCATCCCGTCTCCCTTCAGATAGTTCAATGAATAGAGTATTAATGAACAATATTACACAAGTATCCATATCAGAAAATTCATAATTAATCAGCACATCAAGCCAAATGGAGGGTTAAACATATTTGAAGTATGTTTCTACTGTATGCAAGCCATAAAAAGAGCAGATTGAAAGTTTCACCAAACATTGTTTGTACTGCGTGGTAATGAGGTTTGTTTTGAGTCGATTAATTAACAAAGCCACATTCCAGCAACTACTCAAAGTGATAGCAAGGTAATTAATCTCGAGGAGCTAGACTTCAGTTTAAGGGAACGAAAGAGAATACCATTAGAAGTGCCGATCGAAGGAGTAGCTCCTCTTGGAACAGGATCAGAAGCTAATTCTGACAATCCCTCCTGAGATGACAGAGCACGGGGAACGGGAGGGTGCTTTAGCATGACAGTTTCTGTTCCTCGGGAAAGCACTGAAGGCACCCTGTTGATATAAATTTGATATTAGCACACATTGATCTACAAAAACTACTAAACTAACATTTAGTTTGGCAACCTTAATTGTTCTTAACCTGCTACATCGTTATTATTTGCTGTTGATTTATTTGAGGGACACAATACAGCTAAAGCTTTTCACAGACCAGTATATTACATATCACAAACAAATTCACTATTTTATCTAAAGCTACACTATACAAATATCCAAATTCCAATGATAGCAACTACAAGGATTGATACCTGTCATTAGCGATCTCTTCTACGGACGAATTAGATCGTCCAATTTTGTCATTATAGATGCCTACCAGTTCACCAGCAATGCTACTTGTGCTTTGTCTGTTAATGACCCTAGTTGGAACCTCTCCACTGCCTAAAGGAGGAATTCCAACTTGTTTGGACATACTGTTAGGTACATCAACCTCCAAATCTCCTGCCACTGTCTTAATTTTAACCGGACGCCTCTTTGCTTCCACCTCTAACAATTCCACATGTGAACTCCCCATAAGGCTGGAGCTGAAATGCATCGAGTGAGAAGTTTCAACTGCAATGGGAAGAGCCAGCTCCTCCACATGTCTTGCAGAACTTGATCTAGGAGGTAATGGTACACCCCTTTCAAAGCCATCATGTTGTACATCCAAGACATTAGACTGCACTGGTTCACCAGAAATATTAGTATAAGGAGCAGCAGTAAATTCTCGATCTTCTCCGAGCCTATTCAAATGGTCTGCAGGGCGTGATTCAACATGAAAGCTAGATGTTTTTCTTTCTAATGGAACCCTGCCAATGGCATCTGACAACTGAGTAGAATGGTGATTAGATTTCTGATGTAACAAATCCATCAACAAGCGCTTGGACTTCTCTTCATCGTACCCTGGCTGAATCCATGAACTTTGGTCTTCCATATTCATTTTGCGTTGAGCCTCCCGCTTCTGCTGAACAGCATTTATGTGTAGTTGCTGAATCTGTGACTCCGGCCAATCACTTGATCTATGAGCATCACCCTCAGCCCAGCGAGGATCCATCATTTCAAAATGTGAGTCAGGATAATCATTTGGATTAAATGAGAGGTGTGAATGACGTGAATCAAATTCGCCAGTAGAGGGGATGGTAGTGTTTGAATCCTGGATATGCCGACCCTGAGCATGAGCCGTGGCATTAAGCGCATCAATATTCACGCCAAGCCCACCAGCACTCATAGTCATTGAATGATCAAATTGAAATGTGTTCGGATCATAGCGGCCCCTTTGAAGTCGGTCATGTAGTTGAAGATTGCGCTCAAATGGGTTTCGTTGTTCCTCATAAGATGGCCTCTGTAGCTGTTGGAAGACCTCTAAAGGGTTAATAGGATGCCCTCTATGTCCACTAGCTGGATTTCGGATGAATTGCTCCGATTCTTCCATAGGCCAAACTGCACCAACAGACCTTCCTTCTTCCATGTCAACTCGCTGCCTTAATCCCAGTGCCAAGTGTCTAGCTCGCAACTGCTCCTGTAATCGAATTTCCTGCTCCAACGGGTGCAGCTGATCGTGCCTAGAATTATGTACCAAATCGAATAGATCAGCTTGACGGTCTTGATGTAAGACTTGCTCCAATTTCGCTTGAATAAGTTGTTCCCGACGAGCATCGGCGTGATTGATCATTGGATGCTGCGACTGATGCAATTCGCGTATAAAATGCTGCTTCATCAATTCTTTATCCAAAACATTGTTGGATCCACTTGGATAAGTTGGATCAACATGTGACTGAGCAAAGCCAGGCTCATGGACTTGGCACTGAAGCAACTGTTGGAGAAGCAACTGCCTAGACTGCTCCTGCTGCTCCTGCATGATAATTTGCTGTTGTTGTAGCCGTTGCTGAAGCGCACTCTGTTGTTGCTGCTGCTGCTGCTGAAGCACACTCTGTTGTTGCTGCTGCTGCTGAAGAGCCAAGAAATGTTCCAGATCAGACATCGACTGATTAGCCAACTGCTGATGAAGATCAGTCATAGAGTCATTGAAGTGAGGAATTTGAGACAAAAGATTCCTTTGCTGAATTTGCTGTGGCTGCTCAAGCCGTTGTGGTATGAGCTGCTCAGGATATTTTTTATGATGAGCATTTTGTTCCATGCGCATATTGATATAGTGTTGAGCATCCATATTAGAGCCATACAAATTTGCATCAGAAAGTGGTCTGCTTCTATATAAATTGGACCATGCCTCGTCGGTACACGATTCAGGACCCCTTAGTGAGGCAAACCTATCATCCATACGAGCCGCGAAATCACCAGGCATACTAACACTTACAGGTGCGTTGTGGGACTGAGCTTGTCCAGGACGTTCATTTTCAAGCTCCGACCACAATAAGCCAAATGGATGCAACTTATCATCATTTTGTGATCGAATGCGTTGGTCCTCTGCTTCATTCACTCGGGAAGAGTAATTAGCTGAATAGGAAAAATCACTGTCATTCATTCTCGAAGCCTTGGCCATGGCATTATGTGCACTTCCAGGTCTTCCAGGAAACACGATTTCTGAGAGAAAGGAAAAAAAAAGAAGAAACACATAAGACATTAATTGGAAAATTATAAAAAAAGAAGTTAGTCTAACTATTTGTTCAGGCTTCCGGCTGAGATGGTACCTTCATCTTGAGGGGCTTCAGCATATTGATGTATGGATGAGAGGCTGGGATTCGACATTTCAGAGTGAAGCTTATGAGTAGAGTGATTATCAAAATCTGCAACTCCCCAGCTTTCAGTATTTAGTGATGCCAAATCACTTAGCTTAGTGATAGACATACTTCTCCCCAACTTCTCCCCTGGTCCCACAGACTGATCAAGTTTCACAGTTCCGTCTGAGACACTGCCATAACCTTGCCTAGCCTTCAGATGTGGCATCATATCACCAAGTTCCATAAAAGGTGTACCTTCTGGAGCATCTACCGGGCATACAGGCAAGTCAGTGTCAAAAAATCCCTGTTCAAACCATGAGATCAGGTCCACCCCAAGAAAAGGTCCCTGGATCTCTCCCTGAGGGTCACGATAGTACAAAGTAAACTCCTCAGGTGAAATACCATTTCTGACGTGGCTTGTACTATTGCTCCAAGAAAACTGGGAGTTGCTACTCTGACATTCCTCCAAGGTTTGTGAAACAAAAAGAGAATTTGACTCATCAGGATGCTTCATGCCAATGTCATCGTATAAAGAATCTTTGGTAATAGCAGAACTGATGGAATCCCATTTCTCAAAATCTTTGAAGTGTTTGACATTCTTGTTGACATCATCAGCTTCAGTCAAGTTGCTGCCTTCAGCATTTCTTGACAAGAAGTCATCCAATGTCACTGCAGAAGAAGTAAGTTTCTCTTCTAGTTTATCACCTTTTTCTGAAACAGAGAATCAAAAAATCAAGCTAACAAATACCAAAGTTCATTTTCATTGTCAGAAAGCATAGAGGTGAAGTGAAGCACAAAGTTAGAGCACGCAGTGCATAGCAACAAAAAGGCCATCCTTATTACCTTCAATGTGATCATAAGCATCATTATTTATGGAATCTGGGAAGCTACCATCAGTGCTATGGTTTATATTCAGCAAAGAGGCGTTCATGTCCTCCTCAATAATATCTACATCTACAATGCATAACAAAAAGAAAAAACATAAGCATTTGTAGGAAAATTTACATATTGTATTTTATATTTTTCATGAAAATAAAAGGCAGATTTAAATACCTAGAGGGTTCTCATGCACTTTACCCTTTCTAAATATGTTGTAGGAGGCCTCGCTTCCACAAGCATTTCCTTTCCATATGTCATTGAGAATTTCCTGGTTAAAAAATTCAAATTACATATATTTTACTCAACAAGCTAACACAAATATATTGTGTCACAAGTCCTACCTCCTCTTCTGCATCAGGAATGACAAAAGCAAGTGGTTCAAGAGCCCCTACTTGGGTCAAGCACGGCACTTCCTCTACTGAATCTTGCACTTTCCCGCAAACAAAATCAAACTTATGCAAACGGTAAATATCCAAAAGCTTTCCCCTTGGGTAGCAAAATGCATCAGCTATAATACTTGGTTTACCAGGAGCATCATTGTTGCTATCAAATTGAATAGGCCCAACTGAGCATCCTAAGGGAAGCCTACTTACAGGTAGGCCACTAGCCCTACCTCTTCCCACAGTAAACCCCATATTTGAGCCTTCAGCCCTCCCCTTATCAGGTCCAAAACCAGGAGCAGCCCGATAAGAAGTAGGTGCAGCAGAATTGGCTTCCATGCGATGACGAGGCCTCCATTTGTCACGAGTCTCAAAATCACGTTCCACGGCACGATTTCCACCTGTAAGAGACTGATTGTCGCAGTGAGCATCTTCCTTCACTGAATCAGCCTTTTTCTCAGTTCGACCTTCCTTATCTTTCTCTTCAGGGCCCCATCTAGAAGACCACTTGCTATCACGACGTGGTTCAAGTGTAGAATTTCGGTTACTCGCATCATTCCATCGATCAGCTGAAGAAAGATTCCTAATATCCACGGTCTCCTTGGTTGACACGTTTTCAACACGGCGATCAGCCTTCCTTTTGTCTCTTCTACCAAGAACGCCAGTTTCCCTTTCCTCTTCACGCCAACGGCGTGCACTCTCATTCTCGGTTGCAACTTTCCTCCAATCCTTCTTGTCACCCTCCTTTTGGTTTACATCTTGGGAATTTCCAAGAGAGAGAGAACTAAGGGCACGAAGGTCCTGTTGTACATCGATATGTGTCAACAAGCTTCCCTAACAGATATGAAAGATGGATGAAAGACAGATGATGCAGCAACACAATTATGGCTTCAAGATTAGGTATGAGCAGTTGTCATATCAAATAAAAACATTAGGTGAAAAAAAGGATAAAGAGCAACTCTACAGCAATAAACAAGCACGTACAGGCTTAGCTTCATTGGTTTTAGTATAAAGCCATTGTGGAGACAAAGGTATGCTGCTGTCTGATGGTGCTTGGTCTGCAGATTTTCGGAGGCAAAGAAGAAACAAAATGGTTAGTCAATTAAACACAAGAAAGGAACCTCAGAAAAACAAGCATTCAATGCTCTGGCATACCTTTCACATCATCAAGCAATCCGATGGCAGCCTTTTCCTTGCCATTACCTGCTTAAGATTTCATCAAAAAATAAGAGTAGAAAAACACCAGAAGTTGGGAACGGTACAATTTCTCACAGACGTGTAAAAATCTACTGGGTGTACCACCGCTACATAGCATCACAACAGAAGACAAATTTCACTTGTGTGGCACGTAGGAGAAAGAAAATTTTTCATGTAACGCACTTTCGTGCAACAAACAACAAAAACCGGATTCATAGATAGGAGAAGTCCATCTGAATTAGACGATGCAAATTTAGATCCAATGCTTGCGGCAAGAACAGTAAAATATCTACGAATTAGACAAAATAACAGTTCGATGGATCAATACCTTATGCATCAGATCTATGCATACCTTAATCGCACGAAGACCAAAATTACAATATCAAAACCACCAGTACAATAAAAAAATCGATTCATTAATTACATATAGAGCAAATACGATGCAAATTTAATTTCGCAAGAAAATTATGATTAAATAGCTCAATCAGATGGGGGGAGAACGTCGAGTTTAGCATTACCAATAGGAGTAGAAGAGAGCAGATCGTCAGGCAGATCAAATTTCCCGTCTGCCATGTTCGCAGTTAGAATTGTTGATAACGTTGAGATTCGGGACGAATTGGGAAGGAGAAAACAATTTGCGGATTGGGGATTCCAATCGCGAGATCTGATTGGGGCAGATGTGGAGAGATAGCGAGGGATGTGAGAGGATCGGAAGGGAAGTGATCAAAACAGGACGGTGGAGAGCTCTGAGATTGTTTTAGGGTTTCGACGACTGTTACAGGGAGCTCGCATAGAGAGATGAAATAGGGGAGAGAGCGAGATACGGCGAGGGCCGGGTGAGGAGAATATAGGATGTGGCTAACTGAGTGTGCACAACAGCCTAATCGTGATATGCGAATTTTATTTTATTTTTTTTGAAAGAGTTATGTCTAGGTTTTTATTTTTATAAATAAATAAATAATAATAATTGATTAAGTGTCAATTTAACAACTAGATAAGAACAATAAGCAACCGCGATAAAATAACATTTAGGATTTAAAGTTATCCCAATTCATAATAGAGAAAATAAAGACGACGGACACTCAAAGATCATGTGACATTCCTTCCAACTAATGATGAATTTTCAGTGACCTTGAACACGATTACGGTTAACAAGTAATACATTTATACAAACTCGTCCGAAACAATCATTTAGATCACAACCGAAAATAAATTCAGTTGAAAATACTACCAACTAAGGGTGCATTTGGTTGTTCGTATGAAGGGAATTATTGGGGATTGAAGGGTGTTTCAACCGGTAAATGTTGTTCGGTGTTGAAAAAGAAGCGACTGAAGTAGAGGATGAGGCGAATGAAATGACGGATGAATGGAGGAAGAATTTCAATCGGGGGTAGCTGGTTGAAGCGGCTGAAATCAATTTCATCGTCCCTCAATCTCATTTCTAACCTCCGGCTCATCCTCCGTTATCCTCTCATTAGAGGACAAAACCGGAAAAAGCCTACAACGCTCTCCAATCTTTCATATCCAAGGTAACCTTCTTCTCTTCCATGTTTCAATTCTCAAACCCTCCAATATCAATTTGTACAAACTCTTCTCTTTTCATCTTCTCTTCTCTTCTCTTCTCTTCTCTATTTTGAATCTATTGATTAAACCACACATTGCAGGACCCCTCTCCTTCAATTAGCAAATTCACGTATATCATCATTTCATCATAGGCACAGACTATAAATTCGGGTTTTGGCTCGGAAAAGTAGCACCAACTCTTCCTATAATGATCAATCTTATTCGAAACCTTAGGAACAAAAGACTAGAGACATTCAAAAGAATGAAAGTGACCACCATGCCTAAGGAATATTCAAGTTTCATCTTACATGTAATTTATCATTCTGTTTAGAGTAGATTTATGCATGTGATTACTTAGTGAACATATGTTTAGCTTTGTAGCAAGCTTAGAATGCCTAGTTTTGTGGCAATGATCGTGTGAGTAGATTTGTGCTTAAGGAATATTCAAGTTTTAGTAATGATTACGTAAGGTTTTTATTCTTCTATTCGAATGAATATTTTGTGGCAAGTTTAGAGTAGTTATTGCTTCAGTTTACTTGGTGAACAAATGCTTTGAATGCCAAGTTTAGAGTAGTTTTATGGTTGTATTCAAATGTCAAGTTTTAGGCTTTTGTTTACATTTATGCTTCTCTTTGAGTGTCAAATTTGAGCAATCATGTGATTTGATTCTCCACCATCAACTATTCCAAACCTATCATACATATTCATCAAACTCTTCTTGAATTAGTAGCTTAAATTTTATTTTTTTCCGTTATACACTTGGATGACCCGGCCCTTTGAAATTTGCAGCAAGGTTTAATCCAAGTTTAATAAACTATGAAATTTGCAGCAAGACTCTTCTTCTCACGTGAACAAAAGATACAACCAACTAGCATGTGCAACTCATGTGTAACAATAAAAAAATAGAAACGAGCTCATTTTGATAATTTAACTCATATTTTACCCCCTTTATTCCCTTTACAACGAACACCAAAACAAAATAATTCATTTCACCCCCTAAACTTTATTTTCATTTTTCAACTTCAATTTCAACTTAAGTTTCAGCTTCATCCCCAATAATTTTGATCTACCGAATGGACCCTAAAATGAGGATGAAAAAGATTCACATTTTCATTAAAAAAAATATTAATATTATTTTTAGTTATTATACATTTAAACTAGTTTATACCCCGCACAAGGTAGGGGTGATGTGGGGTTGAAGCCACAATTCCCGATCTAGATTGAAAGTCCTCGATAGAAGCAAATCTCGGATGGATAATGGAAATCTCGGGCGAGATTTCAATAATAACATATCGAGATTTCTAGAAACTCAAAATGCGGAATGATGAATGATATGGAAAGATAAGAAGATAAATAATGGAATAAAATATGATAAATATATGAAGATATGAACCAAGATATTTCCACAAAGAAACTTAACCAATGATGTGTCAAAACTCCTTAACGAAGAGTTTACCTTAACCCTCATTTTTTTAACCTTACACAAGTTTTCTAAGTAAGACAAACACAAAGAGGGACTAATATTGACCATGAGCACCAACCTTCAAAAAGATTAACACACACATGCACAATCTAGCAAGGACTTCACAGCGATTCAATCAAAGCTCTTTTTTTTTATTGAATAGGAATGAATCACTTCATAGGCGAAGATACAAGTTCACACAATATGTGGAATAATATCAAATCTAATATATCTAATAATCTCCTCCTCTAAGGCTATTTATAAGGGAGGTCTTCTATCTAAACTATAAAAATATATTTAATCTTTTAAAAGATAATCTAGGAAATATCTTTAAAAGATATTTAAAAAAATCTCAAAGATAAGATCAAAACTAATAGCTACCTTAAAAATGTTTGAGAGATTTAAGGTAATAAATATAAAATATAGTTGCCAAATTTAAAAGATCTTGACCGGATCTTCAAATGCATGTCAGAGAGCAAATATCGGGTGGAATCTCGGCCGAGATTCTTGTAGGATGATCGAAATTTCTTCTTTGAGACTCTCTCTTCGGGTGGAATCTTTGCCGAGATTCTTGTAGGATGACCAGATCTTCTATGCTTGATGGCTCTTCTTGGTCGTGGATCGACTCTTCCATAATAGTCAACAATGTCACCAAATGATTCCTAAGAGTGAGTAGGGTCTCCTTGAGTGTACATGTTGTGAGTATCCTCGTAACTTCATCTTGAATAGTCTTTGCTCTTAACCTTGTTATTGCTCCTTCCGTGATGAAATTTGAAGAAGGTGTAGTTGGATTGTCTTTCAATGCTTTATCCCTTGATCTAGTGATTGGTCCTTATCCTTGAGGTAGTGTTGGGGATGGTCCCTCATCAGCAGGTATATTTATATATTGGATATTTTGAGTAATATGGCAAGCTTGTATATGTATGAACTAATGAAATATTTATGAAACATTATAATAGTCATTCACATTTAATTATTCTCACGATGATAAAATATTTACGAATAAAGAATTGTCTCATTACGTCAACTTTAATTTAATTCTTATACCACACACCACTTTTTTAAGCTTATAAATAAATCACCCTAATTATCCTTAATTGTAGGGGTGGGCATCGGATCGATCCGAACCGAGCCGAATATCGAGATATCTGGGTATAATTTTTTTTAGTGAAAGTCCAATTTGGATCCAATCCAAATCCGGCCGGATATCCTGGAGTTTTTTTCCGGATTGGATAATTACCCGCGGATATCCGGCCGATCCAAAATATAAATATTTGTATCCAAATATGATTTATCCGGATCGGATTAGATCATTATTCGATAATGACCCAAATGATTCGACTGATTAGACGATCTAATTGATCCGAAAGTCCAAAGTCCAAAGATCAATACCAAAGTCCCAAGTTTACATAACTAACATGATCTAAACATCAAATATCAAAGTCCAAAGTCCAAAGAAATACGAAATTACATCAAATATTCTCAAGAAAGCATAGTTCTAAAGTTGCAAGGTCTAAGATCATAAATCAAAAGTAGTGAAAACGTGGATCAAAATGAAGCCTTTCAAGTCTTCCACCCTACAAAATCAATACAAAGAAACATACATAAAATGATGGTTTTATTAGTAACTTTTAATGGTAAATTACAAGATTTAAAAGATAGAACTTACTAGTTTCATTAGTCACAAATCGTGGAATCATAGATCAAGAGTCTTGAGATTCATCGATTAATATATTTAGTTACTCCAAGATCAAGCCATTTAACCCTATAAATATCAAAACAAAACAAAGCATATAATCAATGATCTATTAGTAGTTTTTACAATAAAAAGGAGTAATACAGAAATAGAAATTTACCTTTTCTAATTCTTCCATTGCAAGTAAAGTCTCGTCTAAAATCAAATGAGAGCTTCCACCATTTTAGGTGACAAAGAAGTACGAAGCGAACCAAGAACCCGTCAAAGCAACAATAGAAACATGAATAGCTAGCACATCTTTAGACATCTTTGACAAAATAGGATGTCTCTTTTGGTTGTCCTTCTACCAATGTAGCACACTAAAACTCATAGGTTGACTTTGACATGATTCCTCTAGATATAATTCAAACTCACACTTTTTATCAACACTATCAAAACCCATCTCTATTTGAAACTCTTCATTCAAAACCTATCTTTATAAAAATCTATATCTTAAAATGAGATCAGCATACATTAAAAGGTTATTATAAACGTTTGTTTATCTAAATGAGATTAACTTCTAGGGTGCTGTTCAGGTAAGACACATTATTCCGCTACGGCCGAACGTACGGCCGACACGTGTCTCGAAAATTTTTTTTATTATTTTTTATTTTTTTCCCATAAACGAGTGAAAGTAATAGTTCAAAATTTATTAAGGAATAGTTCATAACTTATAAAAGGATAGTTCATGAATTATAATAGAATAGTTCATGGTGCAAAATTTATAAAGGAGTGCAAGTAATAGTTCAAAACTTATTATGGGATAGTTCATGAATTATAATAGAATAGTTCATATATTATAATAGAATAATTCAAAGTGCAAAATTTATAAAGGAGTGAAAATAATAGTTCAAAACTTATTATGGATAGTTCATGAATTATAATAGAATAGTTCATGAATTATAATGGACTAGTTCAAAGTGCAAAATTTATAAAGGATAGTGCATAACTTATAAAATGATAGTTCATGAATTACAATTGAATAGTTCATAACATATAAACGATTAATTTATAAATAATTTGATATAATATATTAAAAAGTAATAGTTCATGGATTATATGGGAATAGTTCACAGTTTATAGTAGAATAGTGCATAAATTATAACATGGTAGTTCAAACAAATTTTCATTCGTTTCTGAAAAAAAAATAAAAATTTCGGGACACGTGTCGGCCGTACGTTCGGCCGCACGGCCGTACCGCATTAATTGAACCGTACCTGAACAAAAGCCTTAACTTCTAATATAAGATTATTATCGAGACCATCTTATAATCATATTTATAAAACTATATATCTTTAAATGAGACCAACATATATTAAAAGATTATTATGAACGTTTGTTCATTTAAATGAAACTAACTTCTAATATAATTATTATAGAGACCATCTTATAATCATGTTTATAAAAATCTATATCTTAAAATGAGATCACCATATTTTAAAAGATTACTATGAATATTTGTTCATTTAAACGAGTCTAACTTCTAATATAAGATTATTATTGAGATCATCTTATAACTATTTTTATAAAAATTTATATCTTAAAATGAAATCAATTTATATTAAAATATTAAAATGAAATTGGGTAACATATTAAATTTTGTGGACTCTTGTGCAAAATTTATTCTCTATCATACATGTCCTTAACAACACTAGGGGCATGTTTGGTATCCCTATCTGGATATGAGTATATCGGGTATGAGTATTGTAACAACCGGTTTTTTGGGACTCTAGCGAGTCAACGCGGTCGCAGGACGCAACCGCGGATTATTGCCTATCCACGTGTGCAACCCGTAGTCGCGCGTACTGGTTCCCGCGGTCGCGGAGAAACAACAAATCGTGTCTTATCTTTCGTAACCGTCGGGGTTATATTTTCCGTTTCAATTTATTTTGATCCTTTCCTCCTATACACGTTGGTGTGCTTTCTTAGGAACCCTAGTGCCCTCCTATTGTGTTCTCTTTCACGTAACTCAATCTTCCTCCTTCTCCCATTATTCAATTGATTCTTCATTCAATACAATAGAGAGATTCTTTTCTTCCTGGTGAACGCCAACACACTATTGGACCAAGAGGTTGTGTGGTGCCTCTTCCAGACGAATATAGACTATATAGTAAGCTTATACTTCATATTCCTTCTTCTCCTCCTTCTTCACTTCTTTATCCTCCATCAAGGTTCTCTTGATTCTTCTTCCTCTCCTTATACTATGTGTGTCGATTGCTAGATCAAGGAGTCTTGTTGGTGTCTACAAAATAGGAGTTGACGACCAAGAGAAGGAACCGAAGCCAAAGGAGTACGAGCTCTTTATGCACAACGACGGACGCATCGACCAACGTTTTGAACTTCTCCCACGACCGCGCCTTCTTAAATCGCGGTCGCGCCCTCATCTCACCACGGTCGCGCATGTGTGTCGCCGTGGTTGCGCCGACAATTCGCCACTGCGGTCGGCGGTCGCGGAATCTGTCCAGTGAGTTCCTAAGTTGAATCTTTGGACTTAGACATTGGATCTAGGTATAAGATCCCTTCCTTATAACTTTCTAATAGTTGTATTATGAGTATGCATTGGAGTATTACATAGTTTATGTGGATTAGTCGTATGATGGATATTTGATCTTGTGATGATCATTGAGGACTAGAAGTTGGAAACTTCTAGTGGTTGGATAGTTGATGATGTGTATGCCTTCGTATATTCAAGCGGTTGAGATTCTAGTACGGATTGGAGAGTGTGATTAGTTGGAGTTATCCTATTACAAGTAAGTCATTTGGGCTTACTTAGCTGCAATCTTATATTGGTTGGAGTGGTGTATGTTGTTATGTATTTATATTAGTGATAACGGGATTATGATGACTGGTTATTTTTTGCCTAAGAGTAACGGGTGGTGACATCATTTGCTCAGCTCCTCAGGGAGATTGGGAGGTTCTTCGCGACTTGCCCATACATGGTATACGGGGTGGGCACTGAAGTACTCCATATGGTATACGGGGAGGTGCGCTGAACCACTCCTGTTGGTACACGGGGACGGAGGCGAGAGCTAGTAGACTTCTCGTGTCACAAGCTAAATTGGATTAGAAGTGAATGACTTATTGAATATTAAAAATGAATTCTATGAGAGCATGCTATGTGTTTTCATTTCCGCATTGTGTGTGTTTGTGCTTTTGTTATTCTTCTAATATGTAGGTTGTTAGCTAACGATTTATCCGACATTGTAGATGCTTTGTAGGTATAGGGAGTTGTAGAGAGATCTGGAGCGGATGGTCAGCCGGGTCCACATATTCATTTAGATGAGAACACGAGAGTCTTTCAGTTTCCACATGCACAATAGTATGATATTTCGTCTTGTAAGGCTATCACATGTTATACATTCATGAAAATTTTTTTTAGAAATAATTTGACCAAATAGGCCTTTTTTCTATTTCCATTAGATTTGTATATCCCTTCAATTTTTATCACTTTCATTAAATTGAAGTTGGGAGGTAAGAGGTTTGATTAGAGGTACATTTACTAAACATAAGTATACCATGTGCCTAGTTACTAGACAGAAATCTCAAAAAGACTTACTTAGTGCCCCGAGTTCTGAAAATTTGGAGTGTTACAAGTATCAATATCAATATATGGTATGAGATTGATATAAGATTTTTTTTGTCGGAGATATCCAATATCTTTGTTAGGTAAGTTTTAGAAATAAAACATGAAGGTCAAATATAAGATATGACATAACTCTTTTTTTTTTTGAGTTTATCAAGATATAGATCTGATATACATATACTTATATATCAAACACTAGATATGAGGTTTTTAAGTTGATATCCATATCCCATATCCGGATATGGTTAACAAACATGCCCTAGTTAACAACAACCAATGCGGCTTCTCTTGTATAATTTATTACCAAAATAGTTGATGCTCAGGTATTCAGCAAGACTTCATTGTCATGCTAACCACAAGCTTTCAAGCATGAGTCACTTTGTGGAAAGTGGGCATCAGCTTGTTTACAAGAATAATGTATAGCTTATTACACGTTCAAAAGCACACTTTGTCAATATATCTTTTCAACAATCCAGTATCACAGCTAGTGAGATCGAACTAGTGTTGAAAGGCTCAAGTATATTGGCAGAGGGTATATTGATTAAGAAACCAATTTAAATTTAAAAAAAAAACAATACAAGACTGGCTTGACCGATGAATATCAGACCCACAGGAAGAGTCATCTTCATAAGTAAATCTGCATATGAAAAATACATCAGAACGCTAACAGAAACGGACTTGAATGACGTGCTGAACCCTAATTCAAAGATGCTTATTCACCAGAAAACCCATTTTTGCGAGTTGAGCTTTCAAGCGGCTACTGCAAGTCATCTTTCCTTTTCTCCAAACCTTGCTTTAAGGCCTCTAATCGTTTCCTGCAAACAAAGCTCACATAACAGCATGGGTAAGTACCCATCTCTAGCTTTAAGTAAAAGATCTATCCTTTTAATTCTTTTGCATTCAGCTGCACCATCCATTTTGATATAAGACAGAAGAATCCAGTTTGTCAATCTCAAGGAAAAACTGTTAAGCACCTTGTATCTGTAAGGCGGCCATTCAAGCTCCAACGTTGGCGAAATCCTTCTATGCCTTCAGCTCCACTAGCAAGAATAAAGCGCCTGAATTTGGAGAAATTAGATCAAATTCACAAGATGACAAATTTCGTTTGCATCCTTTGACAGGGAACAATGAAGGTACCTATCTAACAACGTGATGTCACTTTCCAGTTGAGCAACTCTTTCTTTTGCTTGATCTAAGGGCAATGACTGCCCTAATTTAAGTTCACTGTCTTGAAGCCTCTGCCTTAGTTCCTTATCCTACAATTTTTCAAACAAGCTTAGCTATATAGTTGTATGAACTAAACAATAGTGTTTCCTCATCTTTTAACCATAATGTAATTGTAAAGGTGAGAGAATCAAGAACATCACAATCATCTTACTCTTCTTTCGGCACATTGACGGTATAACACAATCTCATCTTGACAGAATGGTTCAATGTCATTGACCTGCAGACCTAAATAAGAACAAATAGTCCATCAAAAAAAGTGCCTCAAATCAAGAACCTTGGGTTTCTCATACAAGTAGTAGCATGATAGACAATCTAAAACAATGAATCATGCAAACCCTCTACATGTGGTGTAGAAGACAACTTACATAGAAACAAATTCTTGAGAAGTCCATCACATAAATTAACACCTTGAAGCACATGTGAGGCAATTTCAGGAGGGATAATAGGCGAAGGAGGCCCCATCATTAAGTCTTCGCCAACCAAAATGGTCTCCTCCATACTTGGTTGTGCATCAACTTCACCAAACAAAACACTAATTAGTGTGCATAAGACTTAGTTGCGAATACATGTATGATAACTATCAGATGTGATCATTAAATCAATTTCCTATATCTAACAGAGCAGCATAAAATCTCTATCTACAAAACATATACGGGAAGAAGGGTAAAGGCAGTTCTTAAGAAAATTTGAGACCCTAGTTCCAATTATGTCTCTAATTGGTTCCTTGGCTAAAGTCAAATTTTGTAAGCCATCGTAATCAATAACATCAACCTTATTTAAGCTGTAAAAAGTCCTACAATACTCATATGAATGACAGTTTACAGATTCAAAATAATAACAAAATGAACCGATGTTAACATGAAATGAAGCTCCATATACCATCCATGATTGCTCTCTGAGGCTACAACCCACAACTTAATTAGCTCTTCCACGTATGCAAATCCTTCAAACCTAAACAAAAATATCAAGAAAAAGATCAATAGATATATAAAAACAAAACGAAAATTGAAGGGGCATTTATTCAAACAGTTGGTATGCACCCGAACAGGGTGATCTGCTAAGCATGAACCAACGTGAATTTCCACAATTTACAACTACAAAAGAAATTTAAAAAGAAATCTGGAAGGTAAGTGATGGGCTGGATGAGAAACAGGGAAGGGTGGTGAAACGAGGATCTACAGTTTACCCAGTGAATGAGGCGGGAGTCGGTAGGAGACGAGCAAACAACATACGATTCAGTGAAAAATCGAGGGGTGACGGGATATAGTTTTGGGCCAGCTAAGTATCCGTTTGGCCCATGGGCCTAGCCCACACTTTTCCCCCTCTCTAAAGTACAGCAATTTGATTCGTCAGAACGGTCGCACATTCCCGCAACCAACCTGCTCTTCTCATCTCTTCGATAATGGAGTGTACAATTTTTCTCTACACTCTTATCCAATATAAATTGAATTTACCTTTTCAAAAAAAACAACAACAATAGTAACACACACTCTCTCTAAACATGTAATATAAGTATCTTCAAACATAATTGATAGAAAATAATTGATTGTTCATAGTAAATTTCTGTTTGATGATGAATGTAATTCAATCTCACAACACCAAAAATTGATTTCTTTTGAGATAAAATGAGAGAATATCTATTTAATTTACTCATCTTTTATTAATATATAATAATTATAAATCATCTGTAAACTCCTTTCACAAACTAACTCATTAACTTCCTAATTAACCTTACCAATATATTGAGATAAAATGACCCGTTTATAATAGTTATGGTTTAAATGCTTGATCTCATTACAATTACCAAAAAAAAAAATGCTTGACCTCATTACTTGTAGTTGACTTTTTTTTTGTGGGTAAGAGCGAGACGCTCCGCACTAGAAGCTAGCGCTTTATTAAAACAGGAATGAAAACAACTACAAACGAACAGTCCAGGGATAGAAACCCTACTCATATATCGCTAAAGAAAAGATCTAACACTAAAAGGAAGCCAACATGTTTTCCCAAAACATTACGACTCCTAAAATAATCGGATTTTAGATCTCTATCAACTATTATATTCTTCTCTTCGGATTGTTGCAACATATTTCCCAAATTTCATCAGCATTTTTGTTCTTTCCTAAATGAAGGATACATGAGGATTAGATGACACCGTCTGCATTGGATTGGTCTCCACATATTGGGCAGGTTCTCCAGATGTCTTTAGATGGCGACGAGCTGAAAATGTAACTATCCGAAAACATTCATGTGCAAACTTCTTGACCACCTCCACAGGTGAATTGAATAACTTAGCCTTCACCAACATATATACCTAAATTCAATCCCAAAAGGCAGTATGTATGAGCTGGTTTGCTATTGTTTATTCAGTCAACACAACAAAATAAATTCTAACATTTGCTTGAAGATGATTTCACAGTAAGCTGCAAGCAAGCCAGTTGGAGAGAGCCTTGATGAAGGATAATTCATGAATCCAAAAGTAAGGAGTTTGATTTTCCTACTGATAGCAGGCTGCAACAAACCAATATTTTCCCTATAACACCGAATAATTTAAAAATAATTATTCTATTCAATCCTCATGTAACTATATTGACTTGAATTCTAGACAAGCACACAAAACTATAAGTTTTCTGTAAATGAACACACCAAGCCACTAATAAAAATCAAACAACTTGCTTGACCTAGTTCAAATGTCTCAATTAGTGGCTTAGAGAGTGAAAAACTTATCGCAAGATGAGATGGTGCCTAGGGGTATTATACGAGCCGAACGAGCCGAGCCTTAGCATGCTCAAGCTCGGTTTGTTTACAAACGAGACGAGCCCGAGACGAGCTTTGGACGAGCCGAGCCCGAGCCGAGCCCGAGTAGCTCGTCTAAAATAATGCTCATATAGTGTTATTTTAGCCGAACGAGCCGAGCTTTACCCGACCGAGCCGAGTTTGATATGCTCAAGCTCGGCTCGTTTATAAACGAGCCGAGCCTGAGCCGAGCTTTTGACGAGCCGAACGCGAGCCGAGCCTGAAAAGCTTGTCTCTTGTATCAGCCCTAATGGTGCCAAGCATTACAATTTGTAGGCAACAACTTGGTTGAGATTTAGGGCCCATTTGGTTCGAACTCCGGAAACGGAAACATAATAAAAACGAATTTAGTCAATATATATATCCTAATTCATGAAATTTGATGGAATCATTTCTTTTGATTTCATGCAAAATGCACTTGTCTCCCCACATTTTGTTATCCTATAGGTATAGGGTATCAAAAGTAATCAAATTCAACTCCAATTACTTCAAATCACAAGGAATGATTCTACAAATTTTCATGAATAAGGGTATATATATAGACTATATTTATTTCCATTCCGTTTCCGATTCCGGAGTTAAAACCAAACGGACCCTTATTGTATATTATAGATGGAATGTTGTATGTTTGTTTTAGAGTTCGAAATGTAGTGATCTAAGTATCTAACCGTTAGATTGAGAGAACTCTAGGATTTTTATAGAATATTTAGGGAAGGAATATGGATGTTCCATTTCTATTAGCTAGAAGATGGCACGACACAGTATTTCCGAAATTTGTTTGCATAATTTTATGAGATAGATAAGGATATAAACGGAGGGTCAAAGTAGGGCTTTTGACTAGTTTTACATTCATAGAAATACGGGCTTTTTAGTAAAATTTGAAAGTCCGAAAGAATTTCAAAACTCTTATTAGTTCGATAATGGATTGTATCATGTTAAGATACTGTATCTTGAGGTGTGGAGCCCTTTACGCTAATTTGGTATTTTTGAGATAAGTTAGGGGCGTAATTGTAATTTATCATAAAGTTCACGCTAGTCTTGCAAATAAATTCCGCCGAGTCCATTTTAGCACTAGAACCTTATTAGGACTTTTTAGAAGATGGAAAAGTGTGATAATGAGATGGTTTTCGATTTGACTAGGTATTTGAGGTTGTATACGTGAGTGGATCATGACGTTGTAGAAATCGAGTTTGTGATTGATTCAGGTAAGTCTTATAGACTTACTTAGCTAGTTTTTCTCGCACTGACTTGTGTTATGGTAGTGGTATGTGCTCTTTGAATTATTAATAACAACTTGAATATGATGACTTTACCATATCATGAAACCCAAGTGTATGTATAATGGTAATTGTGACGTCACTTGCCCACTCTAACATGGGTCGGATATGTTTCTTGCGACCAGTCCATACATATAAACATTGAGATGCATAAAATCCACTCTTATTGATATAAGGGGGACAAAGATGAGAGTCGGAAGGCCTCTCGTGTCACACTATAATTTAATTAATTTTATTATGTTTTATCATATTAGGCTTAATTTTAAAACTTTTGATTAAAATATCATATAAATATAAATTAAATTTCTTATATTTTATATAAAACATAGTAAATTTCTCATAGTTTGATATAAAATATGATAAAATATCAAATAGTAATAAATATATTAAAAATCTATAAAATAATAGGTAAAAATCTTATATAATTTAATAAATATCATAGTTTATTTTAATTAAAATATACTTATCTTTGAAATTTATAATATAAAATTGTTATTATATATTTTTTTTAAAAAAATAATTTTAATATAAAAAACATTATTTTAGGCAAAAAAATAAGAAATAAAGGTAGCTAACGGAAAAATCGAAACCTCAAGATACCACACGAAAACGTAAAAAAATTTGGGCACCATTCGAGAAAGCCAAAAACCTAAGGGTAATGAGAAAAAGTAGACGGTTAGATTTTCAATTTCACAGAACATGATGACACCACTAAAAAGTTTCAAATAAAAAATTCATCTTCAATCAATGATGGACTTAGTATAAATAAACATTTTTGTACTAGTGAATATAATATTCCTAATTCCTAAATGTATAAAAAAAAATAGCCTAAAAATATGGATATCACGCTAAAGATAGATATATGTGGCTATCCATAATGGAATACAGAAATACAAATGTTCCTAACAATACCTTTCCCGTACATTAAATTTTATATTAAAAAAAAGGCCTAAGAAAATTCTTTTTTATATCAGGTTTTTACGCGAAATAGTCGTTCACTATGAAGTCCGTTACGTGTTCATCGTAGGGTATATGCACCGTCGAACAAAAATTCGGATATATCAATCACGAAGATTATTTTATACATTTATTTATTTATTTAGGGGTGGGAATGAGACGGGACGGGATAGGGGTGTCCCGAGTTCCGTCCCGCAAATAACTTGGGGGACGGGACGAGACGGGATTTACGACTTTTTTTCTTCGTTCCGTGCGGGTCTTGTCCCATGTGGGACGGGACGGGATGGGACGGAACGGGACAAATCCCGCGCAAGTTATGTACCGATTATATTCAATATGTATGCTTGTTTTCTCTCATGTTTAAAGACACAAATGATCGGGGGGAAACTCGTTACCTAATTATCGATTCATGAAGCCTACATTAGCAGTTAATACATTGAAAACAAATTCAAGTTACAATCAAAGTGTCTTACCAATTCACATTCAAAAAAATAACAACAAATAATTTACAGAAAATTACATTTATTTGACTATCGATTACATTTGTGGGAATCCACAAATCAAGGGCTATGAAACGGACTAGAGCAAGGGCGGCGATGAAACGGAACAGAGTAAAGCGGCGAACGGACTAAGTCAAGAGAGAGCATAATCTCTAGAATTTAGATCCAACCAAATGAGTGGTAAAGAATGAGTGAATGACTGATGATAAATTATCGAACTAATAAATTTGAAAATATAAAAATATTTTTAAAAAATTATAATTTTATATATGATATTTATCAATATAATATATATAAAAATAAAAAAAAATATTATTTATATATAAATGCGGGACGGGACGGGATTAAGTGGGATGAGAAGCCTCCGTTCCGCGTCCCGTCCCGCAAATTTTTCGCGGGACGGGACGGGATACACATTTTTTTTTCCAAATTCCGCCGGAATCGAGACGGGATCGGGACGGAACCGGGCAGAACGGGATCGGGACGGGACCGGGACGGAACGGGACCGGGACGGGACGGGATTAAGCGGGATTAATGCCCACCCCTATATTTATTAACAGGATCAGCAAAACTAATTATTATTTATTCACAGATAGTAACTATCATCTCATTTTCTCTTCACCAAACTTGTCAGATTGCTATTCGTACCACACGTTCCATGCTATGCGTACCATATTTATGTTTACGCATCGCGTATGCGTAGCGTTAAAATCAATCTGAGCTACGCGTCTAGCATGCGTAGGCGTAAGCGTTTTTTTTTTTTAAAAATTATTTATTTGAGCGCCGGCTCCTAACACCTGCGCTCAAATCCTAAATCTAGTTAAAATTCCGGTGTTTTTCGATGTAAAGTATGAAAATCGCGTTGAAAAAAAAAGGTTTGAGCGCCAACGCCTAGCACCGGCGCTCAAATTTAAATAAAAATTTTTTTTTAAACAAAAAGTAAGAAACAAAAAAAACCGCTAAATACTGCTAAGCAACGCGTAATTATACCAACAATATGAATAGCTTGTTCAGTACGAATAGCAATAACCCCAAACTTGTAATTTATTTCAAAAATGTCATTATCATAATAACTGGAATGAGAAATGAGAAATGTGAATCAGCATGCAGTTGAGAACTTGTAATCAACATGAATTAACGGTAACTGTCAACTTATTCATCATCCGTGTTCCACGTGGCGCCATTCTAATTCGTCGAGATAGCTGGAAAGCGGTGGCCTACTTAAACCATCATCTTCTTTACAGAACACATTACGTACCTAGCTGTTCTCTTCTTCCACATACTCTACAAACACCGGCAATGAAATCGGAGATGTGGGTGGCGTTTATTGTGGAGGCGCTAGTTCAGTTCTTTCTGGCTTGGTCTAATGTCTTTAATACCCTCCTCGCCGGAAACGGAATGCTACCGGAGATTATAGTTGCCTACCGATATTCCTTTGGTTTGGCTACCCTTCTACTCCTCGTCTTCATCTCTATTCTTGGCCGGAGAATCTTCCACTTCTTCTTCTCTACTCCGTCCGATAGTCGACTCTATGCCTGTCTTCTTCAAAGGTATTTTTTTGCTTCTGTCTACCATAAGTCCATAGCTCCCGGATTTTTGATTCCGGTCGGGTTTAATAGGCCGGTCTCACTTGGAACTTTTTTAGAAGTCTTATTATTAGTTTGATAATCTAAATCATGAACTTACTTTGAACATCTTTGAGATCTCAAACATAATTGTAATTAGATTATCATTTTTCGTAAAACAAACATATTTAGGTACGGTTTATTAGTGTTAGAATTGACCCTATTTCATCTTAAAATCAATCGGTAATAAGAGAAATTCTTGAATTTTTTCTTTTCTTAGTAATAGAGAGTACAAATCCATGTTGCATTAAGTATTAAAAAAATTAATTCGTTTCGTCAACGGAAATCGTCTAAAATAAAATTACTAGAAGACCTAGAAGCAGTCTAACAAATGTATACCAAGATGAAGCAAGAAGCCAAAATTAGCAAGTGAATCCGCTATTTTATTCTTTTCTTTGTAGATGTGACCAAATCGAATAATCCAATCAAGTCTAAACAATATATCAACACAACATCTCAACGCTCCCCTCGAATACAACTAGTCTGAACTAGGTTTAGTCAAACCAAGCTTTATAATCATATTATATTTTAATATTCGATGGGTCTATGAAGTAAAATCAAGTCACTTGAGAGCTTGTCACACAAGCCAATCCCATCTTAAACTAATATGGACTTGTGTGTAGGCTCACCTGATGTTATTCTTCACGTCTTAGACCCACGACGTATAAAAATTTAATAGTTGTTACTCCTTCCACACTCTAAGATCGGTTAAAGATGTTTGATTGTCCATATGCATGTGCAGAGAAGAGTATTGTCCTCATATCAAATGGAAGGATCTGATCATACTAGTTGGCCAGGCGTTTCTCTGTGGGTTCTTAGGGTAATATATACATACTTTTCTTGAATTTTATCTATCTATAATATCAAACTATTCTTGAATTTCTGTTCTTGAACACGGCAGATCGTCATTTCCTCAAAATCTAAACGTAAACAGTCTTTCCTATCTAAACCCTAATTGGGCTTCAATGATGAGCACCTGCAATCCACTTATTGTCAGCTCCATCACTCTTCCTATTGTCTTTAGGTAACTTTACATTCTTATCTCTTTCTTTCCTTTTTCGAATGCTTTTAGGGTATAGTCAATTCGTTGGCTTGTCGATCAACAGGAAGGAACTCTCGGCACTGAGACGAGGAGAGCAAAGTGAGAAGTTAAAGTTGTTGGGGGTGATTATTATGGGTTGGTTTGTATGGGCAGCTGCTATGTACCTTGAGTTATGCTTTCAAGGTAATATCTTGCTACAAAGAAGTAGCCTAACAAAAGCTGTTCCATCACCTCCGCCACCGTCGCCGCCAAGCTACACAAAGAATATTAATGGTGTCATCATGTCTATAATTGCTTCCGTCTCAACCGCTCTTTCACTCATTCTTCAGGTGATTTACTGCTTTATATCGGAAGATTTACCTTGGTGACGATAAGTCCTCACATCTCATTTTAGGATGGAACTTCACTGAGCTTATGTGTGAGGTTTAGACTTAAGGGCCCGTTTGGTTTAATTCTGAAAACGGAAACGAAATGAAAACGAATCTAGTCCATACGTATATCATTGTTCATGAAACTTTTTGGAATCATTTCTTTGTGGTTTGAGGTAATTGTAGTAGAATTCGATTAGTTTTGATACCCTATTTATAGAGACAAAATAGAGGGAAACGAGTGCATTTTGCATGAAACCACCAAGAATGATTCCAAAAAGTTTGATGAACAACATTTGTTAACATATGAACTAGATTCATTTCAATTTAATTTTCGCTTTTGGAGTTACAATCAATCAGGGGTTTAATGCATATGTGTGCTCGTATGCACACGACCCCTGTTGTACGGTCCGTTTGTGTTGGACTTTACAAGCATAAACAAGCATTTTCGCTTGAACGTGAATAACTTAACCCTAATCTTTTGTCCTAAGTTTTAATGCTCTACTTGGTTTTCAATCGTTTGTAGGCGAAGATGTACGAGAAATTGCCTTCTAATAACTTCTTTATCATAACTTTGGTGAACTCTATGGGAGCAATCCAAGCAACCGTGTATGCCTTGTGCAAAAAACACGATAAGGAGAGTTGGAAGCTGGATTTGAACATTAATCTTTTGGCTGTCACATACTTGGTAAGTTTCACGTCTCTCTACTGGCTCGTTCTGTATAAAAGTAACTATATGAATGCATGAGGCATATAGCTAAAACACAATGAGGGCCCGTTTGTTTTCAACTCCGAAAACGGAAACGGAATCGGAATGGAAACGAATTTAGTCCATATCTATATCCTTATTCATGAAATTGTATGGAATCATTCCTTGTTGCTTAAGGCAAATTGCACTTGATTCCCCACATTTTATTACCCTATCAAAAGTAATCAAACTCTAGTCCAATTACTTCAAACCAAAATGAATGATTTCAAAAACTTTCATGAATAAGGGTATACATATGGACTAGATTCGTTTCCATTCCGTTTCCGATTCCGGAGTTAAAACCAAACGGACCCTGAATCTTTAAGTGGTTCACAACTTGCTCATACAAAAACTTCGCGAATTAAGCAGGCCGGTCATGAGGGTGTGTGAGATGAGTGACCGCTCTCCGACCTCTATCTGTAGAGGTTTATGTAAAATAAAGTCCAATGAATAATTTTTACTTTTAAAATCTATTTAAGCTTAACAAGGTTTTTTTTAAAAAATTATTTAGAACAAGGTAGAACTATAAGGTGTTCAACTTGTTTTTCTTATGAGTAACTATTAGTTTTGTTTCAAAACTTGTTATGAAATCCATTTAGAATAGGGTAGAACTACAAGGTGTTATATAATGGGTCATATGTTTGTTTATAATCGACGAAGATATTATTCTCCACCAACCTTATATAACGGGTCATGTGTTTGTTTATAATCGATGGAGATATTTACATCGTTACATATGTGTCTCTTACTTGATTGTAGGGTGTCGTTTGCTCGGGAATAATGATGGGTTTGACTGCATTTTGTATGCGATGTATAGGCCGAGAAGTTGTTTCGGGATTTAACCCTGTGATGTTGATCTTATCTACCGGTCCACTCATCATTTCGAACGGGAACCTACGCTTAGGAAGGTATCCTTTTGAGAACATTTTCCTACTTCATTTAATGGAGATCGGCAAATAAATTAAGTGCGTTTTTGGTCAGAGATGAAAAGAAAATGATTATATCACGTTTATGTGTTAAAAATCTCCTAACTTTTTATATTTTAGTTCCTAAACAACCATGTTTTTTTTATTGATTTAATAATATTTCAATTCAGAAATGATCTTAACTATCATAATTGGGTCTTAATCTATTGCTTTTCTGATTATTAATTATATAGTGTGCTAAGTGGACTACTTATGATCTGTGGATGGTCGGCAATTATATGGGCTACTATCAAAGAACAAGCTCATCAATTCACGGACACTCAACAAGAAACAAATGGTAGCACACCTTGTAACATCGATGTAGAGCTTGTCATCGACATTCCTGATGAGGAGACAAAGAAGGTAGTCAAGGGTATTAACATTAACGACCATAACAAGAAATGTCAAAGTGGGTTTGAGAGATAAGGTTCTATATCGAGAGACAACGATGATCCGAGATAGAGGAAGTAGCAAGAGTCAATGTCAATACGATGATCAACGATGATCCGAGATAGAGGAAGTAGCAAGAGTCAATGCCAATACGATGATCACAACGGTAGAACTCAAGAAGTAGTTTTTCAACTGTGAACACAGTACTAGAGTTATATGTTAGGTTTATCTTTATGTGTTTAATTATTAGTTTATTGTTTTATAAGTTAATATTTGTCTAAATAAATGGTGAACTTAAAGGCCACTTTAGAGGCTCTCGGGGTCTCCGGCAGGGATGCCCGCTATCCCCGCCACTCTTTGCCATCGCTATGGAGTTTCTATCCAGGCTTATTACTGAGAGAACTGCTAACCCGGATTTTAACTTCCACCCCAAGTGTGCTTCACCTGCTATATCCCATCTTGCCTTTGCGGACGATCTCCTCCTCCTGTGCCGAGGGGACGCTAGGTCTATCTCTATCCTCATTGATGCCCTTAATGAATTCGGCGTCTGCTCCGGCCTCGTTATCAACCCTACCAAATCCCACATCTTCACCGGTGGCCTGAATCATGCTGAGATTGATAATGTGGTTCGTCTTACTGGCATGAAGCTCGGATCTCTACCATTCCCTTACCTTGGGGTCCCTATTGGAAGTAAGCGGTTAATGATTTGCGACTTTCTTCCACTGATTCACAAGATCACGCGGCGTATCCACTCCTGGAGTGTCAAAACCCTCTCCTACGCTGGTCGCGCCCAACTTGTCAAAACAATCCTCTACTCGGCAAGTCAATACTGGTGCTCCTTGTTCTTCATCCCTGCAAACGTTATCAGCACCGTCAATGGGCTCATGAGATCATACCTCTGGTCCGGCATCGCTACTAGCAGGAGAGCCTTAGTGGTGTGGGAGTCCATTTGTTCCCCTAAATCGGCTGGGGGGCTGGGCTTCCCTGATCTTGGCACCAAGAACAAGGTTGCCCTCTCTAGCCTCTTATTTGACCTTGATCGTGATCCCCCTAGCATTTGGAAGTCCTGGGTCGCTAAACATATGTTCAAAAGGGATGAATGCATCTGGAATTGCGCCCCTAGAGCAGCTAATTCGCAATTTTGGAAATCTCTCCTTGACATCAGAGATGATCTCGTCAATCGTGCTCCTGGTACTCCCATGAATGCCAATGTCGTCAATCCGGATGGCTCCTTCGCTAGGACGAAGATCTATGAACATATTAGACCTCCCCCCCATGCTCCACACCCCTCCCCTTTCAAAGCAATCTGGCTCCCATCCAACCCCCCCAAAACTTCCTATATCGCCTGGCTTGCTGCCCTCAACCGTCTCCCCACTCTTACCAAGATCCGGGTTTGGAACCTCACCAATGATGAAACCTGTAAGCTTTGCAACGCTGCATCCGAAGACGGCAAACACCTTTGGAATCTCTGCAGCTATAGCGTCCTGGTGTTGGACATTGTCTCCCGCTGGCTGAACATCCCCCACCCTGCTCCCTTCCTCGACGACGTTTGGGCCTGGATGTCTTCTTGGTCCAGGAAGAAGACCCAACCACTAGATTGTGCAAAGATTGCTGCAATTGTTGCTTACATATACTACATTTGGGGCGCTAGGAACAAGCTTCTCTACAGCCATGTTTTCACCCCACCTATTGAGTGTGCTTGGATGATCATACGGAGCGTTAAGACGCATTTCACCCATAATTGGAGGGATAGATCGGCCCTCACCCGTGACATGGCATCCGCCCTTAACATTGCCCTTCATTTCGCCTAATTCCCCATAATCGATCTGATCGTGTTTCTCCCTCCATCCTTGCTGCTGTGTGCTTTGCGTTTCGTAGGAATGTGGTTTGAGATTGTATCGTATGCTGTTTGTAACCTCCCCCTTTCCCCTATCTAATACAATTAAACTTTCAACAAAAAAAAAAAAAATCCTAACCCTAAAACACAAAGCATAAATGCGCCGCCATCACTGTCGTAGGTGTTGACGGCGGCAACTATCACACCAGTCTACAGCCGCCCTAAAGCCGACTCTCAAGTCCTCATTTCATCCAAAGGACGTAGTTGGTCCAAAACCTATCCTAGAACGCGCATCTTCGGGCTCAAAACCTACGCTAGAACGCTAATCAACTTACGTTCTAAAACCCAAAACTTACTTAAAATCCTAATCAACTAGCATCTCAAGACTCAAAACTCATCCTAGGACGTAATCAACCTACGTTCTAAGACCCAAAACTTACACTGTGACCTAATCAACCTATGTCCTATCCAAAAACGCTAATTAAACACATAAAAGAAAATAAGTTCAATATACGACATTATAGTAGACACATACTCTAGCAACAATTGACACTATTAAGCTCAATATCCCATACCTTCTATGCCCATATGTTATTTATTTTTCCATTAAATATATTTTTGTTCCTAGTTTCTTACAGTGCTCATATTTGAGTTCTTGTAAGTAGATTCTTGTATACAAATTTTATCCGAAATAAATATATTTTTAATTACTTTTTAAAAGGGATTTTTAAAAAGTTTATTGTACTTGTTATTTCTAATTGTTTTCATGATATTTCTATATGTTTTTCATGGTGAGGGATATTTCAAGAAAATTATTGATAGAAAGTTAATTGAAGAGAGAAAATGAGAGTCTATGCGAAAGAAGCATAATTGGCCGAAAAGCCCGGCCCACCAAGCCCGACGGATCGGATTCGTGCACCACTCTAGATCTGACTGGGCCAAAAAGCCCAGACCGTTGGCCCGGTAAAAATGTTATATTATATCTAATATAAATATTAAGGGCCCGTTTGGTTTTAACTTCGGAATCGGAAACGGAATGGAAACAAATCTAGTCCATACATATGCACTTGTTCATGAAAGTTTTTTGAATCATTCCTTGTGGTTTGAAGTAATTGGAGTAGAGTTTGATTACTTTTGATACTCTATAGGGTAACAAAATGTGGGAAAACAAGTGTACTTTACACTAAACCACAAGAAATGATTCCATAAAATTTCATGAATAAGGATATGCATATAGACTAAATTCGTTTCTATTCCGTTTCCGTTACCGGAGTTGGAACCAAACGGGCCCTAAGTATAAATATAAAATATTGAAAAAATAACCACAATTAATATCAACTATGAGGTATGATAAAAAAATAATACAAACTTTAAAAATTATTATTTGGTATACAAACTATTTCACATTGAACCAATTTTAATACTGGGTGAAATTATGACCAATTTTATTACAAAAATCGCCCATAATTATTTAAATCACACAAAATTACTCCTACATTATATTTTCTTTCAAAAAACATCCATATTATTTTTTTATACCTAACAAATTATATAATAAAGGTTAGTTATCACTTAATTCTTAAATATTTTAGACCATTTATTTAAAATATAACTATAAGAATGATTGAGAAGTTTTAAAACTATAAAAATAAATTTTTGGTTAAAAGACCCATACTTGGTGACATTCTCACAAGTTTTTGGTATAAAATAAGATTGATTTTTGAAATTTTAAAATATAAATATAAAATGTAGATTTTTTTCACAAATTTACGTTAAATATATTAATTTTAAATTTTCAAATTACACAAATTTTCAAATAAGTAATATACAAAATTTTATTTGGAAAACTTCTTAACTTTTTAATTAATAAACTGTCTTAAACATTAAAAATAAAGTGATGACTAACTTTTGTTACCTAATTCGTTAAGTATACAAAAAATAACATAGGTGATTTTTAAAAGAAAATAAAATATAGGGTCATTTTGTGTGATTTAAAAGTATATGGGCGGTTTTTGTAAAGAAATTTGGCTAGATTTTCGCCTTGTATCAAAATTAATTTAATGTGAAATAGTTTGTGTATCAAATAATAATTTTTAAAGTTTTGTATTATTTTTGTTTTATACCTCATAGTTAGTATTATTTTTGGTCATTTTTCCTAAAATATTTAGTATAATTATAATAAATTTAATATATTTTTCATAAAATATCTTAAATATAATTTTTTAAAAACAATTTAAAAAAAAAAACAGATACCCACATGTCCGACCCGTCGGCCCGCTCCACCCCAAATATGAACAGGTTTATACATGATCATGCCGATTCATGCGCTCTAAGGGTGCACGATCGTGTAAACTCTAAAGATGCACAATCATACAATGTACCTAAACAAGATTGATTAAACTTGCAATGCACGTAATCAAAATCGATTATATGTTATCATATGTGTACGTACCTGGATGCAATGCCGTGGTAATGTCGATCGATCACTCGTCCGCCATTGCTGTGAGCTTCTAATTAATTTCTCTGGCATGATCATCGTCTTCTTGGCACATAGCAGAGCTAAATAAATATTGAATAATCAAAGTTAAAATGATCTCTTGGAGTTAGAGAAGTCATGTAATTAAGTCGTTAAATGTGTGTCTTGTATTTATTAATAGAATTCATTTATTTATTATTTTCTTTTTAAATACTAGTGTTTCAAAATATTTTACAAGATTTTAACCATTTAATAATTATAATTTTTAATTGTATCCCGAATTAAAGTTGTGATGTCCATGAACAGAAAGACTAAGCTTGTGTTAGGATATAAATATTGTAAGTTGACAGCTTGACATGTTTCAGCTGGATCAAGCTTGTTCTTTAGAGATTTAAACTTTTAAATATTAATTTACGAATATTATTATTCTCGTTAGAAAGAACTTCAAAATAATGCTCATCGGAGTCGAAACTTATTGATTGCCGAGGCTAAGCTTATTGATAGCGAAGCTAGGATTGCGCATGTTTAGACCGGACTGAAAAATCAGACCGGAATGAAAATTACGGTCCGGTTCGATCCTGAACCGTAATTGTAAAAATTTGGTCAAATTCGGACCGTTAATTTACACTTTAAATGTGTTTGAACATGAAGAGCATCCGGTCCGGTCCAAACCCAAACCGGACCGGATTTAATCCCGACAAAAAATATTTTTTTAAAAAAAATTAAAAATTAAGACGGTCTAGACCGTAACGGTCCGGTCCATGGACTGTTTGACACAAGCAGTGAAACGGTCCAGTCCGGACCGGACCGTTTGGACAACCCTAGCCGAAGCTTATTAATATTTGAAATTGAAGGTTATTAGCAGCTGAAATTAGTAGCTGATTGAACGAGCTTATTTTTTATAGAGTGAATTTGCTATGTAGCCTTAGTTCACTAATTTTGTTTAGTAATTGTGAAGATCAATAATTTTGTTAGAATATGATCTCTTTTAAATTTGTTAGACTAATTTACCCTTCTACAAGAATTTAAAAGATTCCTAATTAATTATTGCCTTTTAATTGACCTACAATCCCTAATTGAAGAAGGTGTATTTTGAAAAACTTACCAATTTTAATCAGCGTAATCAATTAGTAAATCATAAAGAGTCCAAAAAAATTTTACGTGAATTGATAAAACTAGCATGTTACATGCTTGTACTGTTCATGTAAATCATGAAGAGTACAATAAAATTCTTTATAAAATTTTACAAAAAGTTTACAAGAATTGATCAGCGTAATCAATTAGTAATTAATCATGTACAAGAAAATTTTACAAGAAGATAAATCGTGAAATCGTGTACAAGAAAATTTTACAAGAAGATAAATCGTGAAATCCAACTTATCCAGTTGGTATTAGGGTGGAAGGGAAGGTCAACCAACCAAAGATCAATTCTTGGTGACTACATTCATTTATTAATTTTTCGTATTTCTTGTAAAAATTATAAAAGTACAAGAAAATTCAAGAAATATAATTACAAGAAAATAAGTATCAGGATAAAATTTATTATAATCCATTATTTGTTTAATAAGGTTATTCACTTAAAAATGTCTATATTCACTTAAAAATGTCTAGGCCTAGGTTATTTACTAAATAAAATTAGTCATTGGGTGCATTTCATCCAAAATTCTCTTTTTTATAAGCTTAATGAGTATTTGGGAGAAATTAAGCTTATTGTAGCTAATATACATATAAAATTACTTTAAAGGATTCATTTTTTCATTTAATATTTATATTTGTAGGATTATATTTATAATATATCAATCAATAAGCTACCATAAGCTCTCTCCACATAGCTTATCAAATGAAAATAATATAAGCTACAATAAGATACCATAATCTTTATAAGCTTGTGCTCTCAATCGCACACTTCCTAACTTATTCTTTGTTCCATAAGATTAATAAGCTCCATAAATTTCATAAGCTCCTAAAATGTGGCTGTAACACCCCGAATTCTCAGAACTCGGGACATTACTGGTTAGGACCTCACAATGGGTCCCGACCTCAGTTTGACAACAATATTACTAGGATCTTGCAACAAGACACAAATAAGAAAAACCGAAAATTCATAAAAATGTATTTGTAAAAGGATGAATGCAACAAAGTCTAACAGTCTATCGTACCTAAACAACGGAACAGACTAACTATCTTAACAAAAGGGAAAAACAACAAAGCAACAACCCAAACCCCCCACTCTAATGAGTACGGAGACCCGGCTGACCACTACTTCCGGATCACTCAGCTGCTGTTCTAACCTGCGGTAAATCTAAAAACACGACAAAACAACCATTAGCTAGTTATCTAAACATTAGGAGAATAATAATAGCACACACACACATAAAAATAATAAACACTCATCATGCTTTCAAACAATCCATTTATTATCTTCATTTAAGTCATTCACTCTAATGATACTTATTTTGTGACACGAGGGATTCCCAAACCTCGCCTCCGCCCCCGTGTACCCATCAGGAGTGGATCCGATGCATCTCACCGTGTACATGTATGGTCTGAGTATAGAGAACCTCCCTGTCTCCTGGCAGAGCTGGGCAGTGATGTCACGGCCCGTTATACATACACTTGGGCCTTAACACATAATAACCAGAGTCGTCCTAACAAGTTGTTATTCTTATTATAACACACATTGCACACACACACAACTATTATCACTCAACTAATATCCAGAAACCAGCTAAGTAAGTCGCAAGGACTTACCTGAGTCAAATCACACTCTAACAAGTCCCAAATCGGTCCGTACTCGTGGTAACTCAAAACGCCTGTCAAATAAGGCATGTGGATCAAAATCACATCCAGATGTCCAACCTCATGCGAAGGAATTACGGAAAAGCTCTCTTACGGTAAAAGACCATTTTATCCTTAGTGCCGAAAATTCTCAAAGTTTATTCTTAAATTTATAATTCCTTTTAGAACTTGTTTCCATACTTTGGGTCTCTCGGTTCGCTACTTATAGGTTATAAGTTCAACTTGAATCCACTCGAAAAAGAATAACACTCTTCCTCCTTCCCGGTTACTACTCTACTCTTATACATTTATATATACTTACGTACATATCTTAACTTTTCCTTCAACTCATATACTCATGTGATTACTCGGTATGCTTATATATATATATATAACTATATATTTTATCTCTCCCATTAACACTCTACAGTTCATGTATAAACAATTATACTCTCTCAATCTAAATCTACTCTTATATATTATTAATCATTAAACCTTTACATCTATATATACATTCACATATACACTACACTTCCACATCTCTTACCTATCTCCTGTTCGTACATGTATGTATATATATACAGACATACTCCTTCTATATGTACACATACACTTATACATTCAGCATTACTATACGTAGGTATATCATGACTTATTCGGCACACACACATACATATCGAACCCTCTCTACACACACTGTTGTACATCAGAAGGCCTACCTACCGCAGGCTGCAGAAGGTCTTCCTCTCCGGATTTTGCGGCGCAGCAGGGTGTAGCAAAGCGTCCCAGGCTGGAGCTTGTAGGCTGGTTCGGAAAAGCTCCCCACAGCGCACCTCACCTTTGGTTGAAGACAGTGCAGGGTCTGAGAGGAAGTGGTCTAACCGGTTATACATATGGCAGGAGAAGCGAGATAGGAACGGAGGGAGAGGGAGGACGAACTCACCACAGCAGCGAAGAGGACGCTCCGTCGCGATGTGGGTCAGTACCCCGGCGGTCTTCACTGGTGGTCGAGCACGGCTGGCGGTCGATTGCGTTGGCGGCGGAATCTCGGTGGTTGCGACGTGGTTGCTGGTGGGATGCGGTGTTGTTGCTGGTGGGATGCGGCGTTGCTGCTGGTGGGATGCGGCGTGGCTGGTGGTCGATAGGGCCGGCGGCGGCAGTCATGGGTCGGCGGAACTGGCGGCTCGTGATCGGCACCGGTCTGAGCTTCTTCAGGCGCTGGGAAGATTGTTGTGGAGCGGCCGAAGGTTTCAACAGAAGAGCTGCAGCGTTACGGTAATTTAGGGTTAGAATTAGGTTAGAGTTAATTAATTAGGTTTAAGGTGAGGGTTAGAATTAGTTTAAGGAGTTGGGCTGATGGGCTGGGTAAATGGGCCTAGTAGTGGGCCACCTCCGGCTTGCTCTCTCATTAAAACAAGGATACGAAAAATCGTTACTCGTCCCGAATTTCCGGTTATGTGCGGGAATTTATATAATACGGAATTATATTCCGTATTATATAAATTATTTTATTTTATTTTTATTTTTTTTTATTTTAAAGTTGCGTAAATTATTTCCACTTACATAGTTTTCATCATTTTATGTGAATTCAGGTCACATAAAATGATAGAACTTAAAACTCGTTTTACTTTATTTATTTATTGATTTATTTAAGATTGACATATCGGAATTCGGTTAAATTCAGTGTTAAACGGAATTTAAAATTTTCGGTTATTACAGTGGCTTCCCAAACGGACACATACTCATGTTGTCATGATTATTGCTTATAAGTGTGTCCTAATGCACAGTCACATACAATGTGTAAGACCGAGGTCTTAGGGACGTTGGTCCAATGTCAATTATTTTCACGCAAACACTTCTCAGGAGGTCAGCTATCCTAATTTGCTCCACGCAAACACGATTAACTCTATTATGTTTTGTTCTCACCTTACCACTAGAAAATAAAAATTCTAGTTGACATGGTTGCAACTCAAATTTTTATAGGCTAATCATGAATTCATATTTAAATAATCGTGGATTGATAATTTTGCGAGGGTGTTATAACATGATCTCATCCGTAAAGTACTTATAAATTGTTTTTTTTTTTTGAAAATGGAAAGCGGTTCGAAACCATTAGACGGCGCGCCGTCTAGTGGGTCGAAAGACCGAAAAAATCGGCAGACGGTCAAACCGTCGTGAAGGACACAAATAAAGGAGAAAAGAAATACACAAAAATACATCAAAATAAAACCGAAAGCAAAAAGTCTTCAAGGGAAAGCAGGATAATCCAGTCAGCAGTAGGCAACGAGCGTAAATGTTCATCTTCGAAGGAAGTACACAGGGGAAGCCTGGGTAACAACTGTGGACACCTCAGATTTGGACTGCAACAGAGCCATCAGGAGTCGATCACAAACCCACGCCCCCTTCTCGACAAACGCACGAAACCGCCAACAAATGACTGCATCAAACCTCAGAAGACGAGATTACTAAACACGGTTATCTTGATGAATAAAGGTGTAGAACTTGATGGGTAAGAGGAGGGTGATTTGTAGGAAGAAGATTGTTTATAAAGGTTTGATTTATGTTGTTGGGATTGATTGATCTGCATATGATCGATCTTTATTTTAATTTTGTATAAGAATATCAAATATTACCTCGAACAACAAAGAAATTGGTCAAAACTTAATTGACTTTAATTTTTATCATAACAACATTTTTTATATTTATGAAACCGTTAGACCAGGATCAGATGGACTTATAAATTGTTGATATCAACTCCTATGAGAAAGTCAATATCCGGTATTAGCAAATTTCCTCCTTGTGATCTAAAGTCATACTTTTCCTCATGTCAATCCACATTCTATCTCGTCACCCTTCGTTCATCATATATGCTTGACGTTATTGAAGCCGCAACCTCATTGTTCAGTATATGTGTAGTTGTCATAACTACTTCCACTTCAAACATTTCAGGATTCCAGAACAAAGCTATTCTCCCAAACTCATGCATCTGAAAGTGAGACGTAACCTCCCGTGCAGGTAAAATATCTTGTAACGCTGTTCATACCGTCCGGACCGGAAACCGAGGGACTGGACCGTTTTACTACTTGTGTGAAGTGGTTCATGGACCGGATCGGACCGTTACGGTCCGGTCCAGTCCGTGTTATTTTTATTTTTTTTAAAAAAAATTAAAAATATAATTATTGTATGGATTAAATCCAGTCCAGTCCGGGTTTAGACCGGACCGGACCGGATGCATTTTCAACTCAAAATTATTTAAAAGTATAAAAATGTGGTCCGGACCGGACCAGACCAGATTTTTGCAATTACGGTCCAGGATCGGACCGTGAAGGAATATGAATTCTAGAAAATGAATTCTTCAACTTATTTATTACAGTAAAGAGAATAACATATATACTAAATTACGTTATAACATTAACTAAGGAAATACAATAAAAAAAGAAACGCTAACTAAGGAAAATAATATATACATAATATATACTAATAGATCATTGTGTCCTTTTTGTCACTCCCCCTCAAGTTGGAGGGTCTATATTTCGAATGCCCAACTTGCGTAGTAAATAATGAAATTGGTTATGACCAAGAGCTTTTGTGAGAATATCCGCTAATTGATTGACGGAACGAACATGTAGCGTGCGAATGGTGCGTTTTTGGACTTCATCTCGGATAACATGGCAATCAACTTCGATATGTTTTGTCCGTTCGTGAAATACCGGGTTGGAAGCAATGTGTAACGCGGCTTGATTGTCACACCACAAGTTGATCGGTTGATTATGCGAAATGCCGAGTGAGAAGAGTAAAGATTTGATCCATTGACTTTACAAGTCGTGGTGGCCATGGCGCGATATTCAGCTTCAACGGAAGACCGAGACACCGTGATTTGCTTTTTGGTTTTCCAAGAGATGGGTGACTCGCCAAGAAAAACAAAGAATCCCGTTATAGACCGACGAGTTAATGGACATGAAGCGTAATCGGAATCACAATAAGCGTTTATTTGAAAAGAACTTGAGTGAGACAATAAAATACCTTGGCCGAGATTATGTTTGAGATAACGAAGAACGCGCATTCCGGCAAGCCAATGTTGAATATTTGGTTTTTGTAAAAATTGAGACAAGATGTGAACCGAATAGTTGAGATCAGAGCGAGTAATGGTGAGATAAATAAGACGACCCACTAAACGCCGGTACCGATCTGGATTGGAGTATGGCGCCGACTTGTCTTTAGATAGAGAATGACTTGGGTCCATTGGAAACGTAGTCGGGTGGGAGCCAATAGTACCTGTCTCGGTGAGAATATCTAAAACGTATTTGCGTTGGCAAAGAAAAATACCTTGAGGAGTATGAGCGACCTCTATACCGAGAAAGAAACGTAATTGGCCAAGATCTTTCATATTAAAACAAGAGTTGAGATACGACCTAGAATCATTTCCAGTTATATTAAGTCATCCACATATATAAGAATATATAAAACAATACCTACACGAGAGTACGTGAATAACGAATAGTCTGCGCGAGACTGTAAGAAACCAACCTGGGTAAGAGCTGTACTCAACTTACGAAACCAATTACGGGGTGATTGTTTAATTAAGACCGTAAATTGACTTGCGAAGTTTGCACACTTTTGTTGGGTCTGGAGTTGAGAACCCTGGAGTTAAGCTCATATAAACGTCCTCTTGTAAGTCTCCGTGCAAGAAAGCGTTGTGGACGTCCATCTGGTGTAAATCCCATCGAAGAGTAGACGCGATTGCAAGAAAAATTTTGACTGACACTAGTTTAGCAACTGGTGCAAATGTCTTTGTATAGTCTATACCTTGTCGTTGCCGGCTGCCCAAAGCCACTAAACGAGCCTTGTGACGTTCAACTGATCCGTCGGCTTTGAGTTTAGTCTTGAACACCCATCGACAACCGATGGTCTTCTTTCTTGGTGGAAGATGAACTAGAGTCCATGTGTTGTTCTTTTGGAAAGCATCGATCTCAAGACGCATTGCTGAGCGCCATTCTGGAACTTCGACATCCTTTTGTATGATGTGGGTTCATTTATTTTGCTTGAAGCCTTGACATAACACAAGTAAGAAGGAGATACGTGAGTATAATCTAAATAATTACTCATAGGATAGATTGACTTACCTGTTGACGGATCTGGGGCGGGGTGAAAGAAGACTGGAGTGTTTAGTAGTTAGGAAACCACAATGATAGTCGGAGTATTTGGTGTTAGGAATGATGGATCGAGTGCTCCGTCGTAAGAAAGGACCCGATTCGATTGATTGCCCATTCGAAGAAGGTCTAGATTGATTGGATGATGAAGACTCAGAGGGTAAATAATCATCTGAGGAAGGGAAAGAATCAAGAGCAAAATTTTGGTTTGAGTTAGTATTTGAAGATTCAGTAAGATTGGACGATTAATGGAATCGTGGTTGATGGAAATTATAGGATTAGGTGAATCGGGTAAAATAGGACAGTGTATATCGGAAGATGAATTAGGAATATAATCCGGCGATATATGAAGATTGGATGGAGGAGCTGTTGTATTTGGTAAATTGGGTTGTATGACCTGATTTGCAGTTGGTGGAATAGGCAATATATTAGTTGCAGCGGAAGATGTGGAAAAAGGTAGAATAGGAAGGGAATTTGAACTTGCATTTATATCAGGCGAGAGATTCAAGGAAGGTGGGCCTCCCCTAATTGTAATTGGCTGATCAAAAATAGGGTTAGGATTAGGACATACTTCCGATTGAAGAGATGAAGATTTAAAATTGGAAGTATTTAAGTTTATTTGTTCTTTACTATTTGAAAAAGGAAAATGATTTTCATAAAAACAAACATCTCTAGAAATAAAAATAGTATGAGTTTCCAAATCATATAATCTCCATCCTTTTTAATTAAAAGGGTACCCAATAAAAATACATTTTCGAGATCGGGAATTAAATTTATTATGATCTTTCGGCAATTTTGAAGCATACGACAAACAACCGAAAATTCTTAAATGATCATAATTAGGTTTTTTGCTAAAAAATATTCAAAAGGACATTTATTTTTAAGAATTTGGGTATGAGTTCTATTAATAAGATAAGAAAGATTAGTGAAATAAGGCACTTTTTGTAACTTGTAGATTAACTAGGCACCCTATTTTTACAATTAAAAAATAATGATAAAATTGAGTGGATATGGCCAAAGTTATGGAAATTTAAAGATTCTTCTCTCTCCTATTAATAATCGAATAAATTTTGTTAAATCGGGAAACTAAATATTCTTATTTCTCTTCTTAATTATAATAAGTAAAAGATTGTGTCAAAGGTAGGAATCGAACTCTATCAGTTAGACTAATCAAACTTCGTGTATTCTTTTGCCGATACACAATATTTAATACACAATTTTTATACATAATTTCAATTACACAATGTCCGTACACAATTTCAATTACACAATGTTAATACATAATACACAAATATCAGCTACGTAAAATGCATTGGACATACATATTCTATTACACAATTTCAATTACACAATGTAAATAATTTCAATTACACAATTTCAACTACACAATGTTAATACATAAAATACTTGTATAACCAAACATTCTGTAAATGACGAATTTGTGTAACCAATCATTGTCAAAATGACATACACTTGTACTACATAAACGTAATCGTTATGTAGAAAGTCGCAAAAATTATGTATCAGCATATGTCAATAACCACGAAATTATGTTTCAACATATGTACATAACCACGAAATTAATAACAACATATTTCTTTAATTATGATAAATAAATAAATAATTAAAGAGCAAACCTCCATTGACGATATTCGAGTTTCTTAAAATCGAAAAAATGGAGATTAGAAAGGTAGACGAAGAAGAATAATGAAAGATTGTTGTATTTATGTGAGGAGTTATTTTAGGAGTTGTTATAATTTCTTTCCTAATTTGACGTAATAATTTAGTTTATCAATTATTTTAATTTGTCAAATCCGTTCCATATTTATGGAGATAGAATATTAACATTTATGACAATATCAATTAATATTTATCAATTTATCTTTTTCTACATAAAATAGGGTGTCTAGTTTGTTAATTGAAAACAAAAAGTGCCTACTTTATACACCAAGATACATAAACTACCTACTTACCCTAAACACTCATAAGATAACAAGCCGTAAGAACGGCATGACCCAAAAATGTATCGGTAATTGAGATTGAAAGAGTAAAGCACGCGTCACATTAAGAATATGACGATGTTTGCGTTCTAACCTACCATTTTGTTGAGGGGTGTAAGCGCACGATGTTTCATGGATAATACCCATATCCGAAAACAAACGTTTTAAAGAAAAAAATTTCGACCCGTTATCACTTCTAACACGTTTAATGACTTTATTAAATTGTGTTTGAATCATAGTTAAAATTTTTTGAAAAATAGCGAAAACTTCAGTTTTTGATTTCAATAAGAAAACCCATGTTATGCGAGAATGATCATCGATAATGGTTAAAAAATATGAAGCCCCACAAATAGCAGGTATACGGTAAGGACCCCAAAGATCGCAATGTAAAAGATCAAATATATTATCCGAATGAGAAATACTATTTGGAAAAGTAGATCTGGTTTGTTTCGCGCGATGACATATATCGCACGGAATAGTTTTGTTGGAATTAAAATTAACATTATTGACATCCGAAGATGTTGAAAATTTGAAAGCATGATGGCCTAAACGCTTGTGCCAAAGCGCCGATGGTGAATGCGACGGATCAACACGGGCAGCGGCGGAAATTGGAAAGGGAAAATTTTAAAAACGCAACCAATACACTCCATTTTTAGGTTCACCCGCTCCAATCAGCATCCGCGAAACTAGGTCCTGAATAATACATAAATTTGATGTTAACGTAATAGTACAATTAAAATCTTGTGTCAGACAAGCCAAGGAAATCAAATTACATTTCAAACCAGGGACGTATAGAACATTGGAAAGACTAAAGTAAGAGCTTAAGTCAATTTTTCCAGCTTGATTTGCCGTTTGCAGAGATCCATTTGGCAACTTAATTACATATGATTTAACAGTGTTCAATATAGAGAAGAGTTTTATATTACCCGTCATATGGAACGAAGCGCCGCTATCTAAGATTCAAAAATTAAAGACATTACCTATCATTGTTTCATTAGACGCGGCATGAAAAGTTTTAAATTTTTCCAGAAGATCGTTCCATTGAGCATCGCTTAGATTGTTGGCGAGATTAGATCGGTCCTAAGCGTTTAGTGGAACCGACTGGGACATTGCTGCAGCATGAGCATGCTGGATGGCGTTGCTACTTCCCACCGAAGGTCGATTGCGAATATTGGCTTCTGCAGGCGGTGGCTTGGAACGCGAATTGGCGGCCGAAGATGAATTGGATGCACTTCTTCCATTATTCCACCACTCCGGATATCCCACAATTTTGAAGCAGTGTTCTTTGTCATGTCCTGTTTTATTACAGTGAGAGCAAAACAAATGTGACTTATCAGCTTTACCTTGGTTGGATCGAGTGGAGTAACGAGCAACCATGGCCAACGAATCTATGCGGGTATCGGAGTCCTTGGCATCAGTATGTGAGCACTCTTCTTGGATTGCTAATGAATACACTTTATTCAAAGAAGACCCTCTCGGAAATCAAAATTTTGGAGCATGGAGAGTAGATCTCAGTTGCGGAGGGAAGCGCCGAGTTTAGTTCATCCCACAAACGTCGGAGTCGGCCAAAGTATACAGAAATACTTTGTCCTTGTTGGCGACATTGACCGATATCCGCACGAAGTTTGAGTATACGAGGTCCATTTCCAACATAATATTGTTGTTCGATTTCTATCCAAAGATCTCGAGCGGTGTCAAGATTCGATACCGTAGCTCGAATGGACGAATCAGTCGTTTGCAAGATCCATCCGACCAACATCGAGTTAACCGGACCCCAATGTTGAAAATCCGATGACGTCTCTTTTGGTGCTTTGATGGTGCCGTCGATGAACCCAAGCTTTCGTTTGGCTCGAAAGGCGTTATGGATATTTCTTTTCCACTCGGAAAAATTATTTTCTTCTTTGAGGATCACCGAGATGAGAGAAATTCCGGGGTGATCCGAAGGATGCAAGTAGTAAGGATTGGTGGTTTCAAGAGCTGCAATTGGGGCAATTGGTGCCATACTCGTGTTTGGTTCGAATGAAGCGTTTAACGTTTGAGGTTGTAGGATCGAAATATGGCTGATACCATGAAGGAATATGAATTCCAGAAAATGAATTCTTCAACTTATTTATTTTATTACAGTAAAGAGAATAACATATATACTAAATTACATATAACGGTAACGTTAACTAAGGAAATACAATAAAACAGAAACACTAACTAAGGAAAATAATATATACATAATATATACTAAAAGATCGTTGTGTCCTTTTTGTCAGATCGGACCAGATTTTTGCAATTACGGTCCAAGACCGGACCGGACCGGACCGTAATTTCCGGTCCGATCCGGTGATGTGCAGTCCTAATATCTTGTACAACCTGCTGCAAATTAACATTGGCACTCTTCATTCTTGTCTCAAAAATACTCACATAGCCAGCCTTATATCTATTAACTAGCCGACACAGACCTTTTTTGCTTGAGGGGTTATATTCCACGCAAAGATACTCATTTACTGTGTGAACCAGCTGCAGAGGGCCGAGGCTACATTGCTTCTAGTTTGGATTCTCCTTGCTGAAACTTCAGAAATAGAACCAGTCACACTACCATGCCTTGACCTTCATTTGACTTCACTTGTGATCCTTCAAACACTACACCTTCCTCTTTATCAGATTGTTGTATTACTGGCAGATCAATGTATAGGAAGCCAAGCTGCTGTATATTCTGAATCAAAATTATCCTCGATCAACTGGGCAAACATAATGGCACGTCTACATATTGTTTACTTTTCGGACAACTTCAATATTTGTCAACGTTGGGAACAGGAACACAAGCCTTCCAACATATTTATGTTCGACAAGATTTAAGATCAGAGAAAGTTACATAATTTATTTAATAATATATTTCGTTTTCAATTTATATCAATAAATCAAAGTAGCACAACGGAAGTCGGTTTACTCCCTAACCTATAGTCCTAAGATCAAAACTTCCTTTTCCACCTATTATTATTTTCGGTCTTTTTGAAAATCGTAACCTATATTTATTACATCTCATTCGTTTTGAATTATTATTTTTTTGGTTAATGAGCCTTTTTGAGATTATGATATAGACCTTTTTGATTTTTTTATTAGCTAAATATACCCCAAATCTTTTTTTTGGGGTTAACTTCCTTTTGGTTAATGAGCCTTTTTGAGATTATGAAAAAAATTTTGGGATGAACTTCTGGTATGAGAAATAACAAAGAAAATAATAAAGAAAATAAAAAAGGAAAAATAAAAAAAATTCAGTAATTAAAATTTAAAACTTACACTTATATAACAAATAACAAACATCAATTATTTTTTTAAAAAATAAAAGGGTTAATTATTGTTGCAACGACACAACAGATCTTACAACGTTCAAGGCTTGAATTCAAGGCTTGAATTCCGTCAAGAGCGGCGAAGAGGATGAAGAGGCCGTCCGTAGCCGAAGCAAACGGAACCCCCAACATAACTATCACCGATGCCACTTTAGAGGCCTTCAAATTATAATACCGTTCCACTTCGTTCCTGTAAGCCAAATCAATTGTAGTTGTCATCATCTCCATCTTAGGAGCAGCCGAGCAGGAGGAAGCTTTGAAAAGTTGGGGCTTGCAGTTCCTATGTCCTCTTCATTTTCTTGCATATGAAGTTGTAATGCTCCGGTTGGGAATTTGATGGTTTCAGTAGAAGGCGAGAGATACAGGGAGATTTAACGAACAAGAAGAGAGAGAAAGAGTTCTGACGAAGTTTGTCATAGTGGAGGGTGTCCCCCAACAATGGGTCACGACTTATTTCCGTCCCAAATGTAGAGCGGTGACGCCAATCAAACCGGGAGTTACTTACCAACCTTTCAAAAAAAAAAAAAAGTTTGTCATAGTAAGTAAGTACAAAGAGTTCTGATGAAGTTAGTCATATTAACTACAAAGAGAAGTGCGAACAACCAATTAGGGATGAAGTTTGTCATTGTAACTACAAAGAGAAGTGTGATCAACCAATTAGGGATGAAGTTTGTCATAGTCACTACAAAGATAAGTGTGAACAGTGAATTAGGGGCAGACACTACTAAAAACTAAAATAAAACTCTGAATGATGTCCAGTAATTTTTTTCTTCTTCAAAATAGCTTATGGGTGATAGAAGGATGTATTTTAAAAAATCACTACTTTAGCGATCGTATATGGTACGGATTTTGTCTAAACAAAAATTATTATATTTTCAGTTTTATGTATCATGCATTATATATTTTTTAATAAAATATTATATTCTGACGTGTATACATCACGTATTCAATACTTTACCTAAACTCAGTCGTTTTTTATTAACTAACATTTGTGAAAATTAAATTATAATTTTTTTTATAAATGAAATGACATGATTAAATATTTATTAAAAAGATTATAGTTAGAGTACTATCTTTATACCTCAATGTATTATTTGTATAATATTCGAACTCTCTATTTATACAAGTTCTAAACGTGGGATATTTGTAGATTAACGATTCCACATAACATATATTAATCCAATATAAATAATAATTATACTTGAATTTAACCAAAAGGCCATGAATTGTATTATTTGTATAACCTTTACACTCTCTATTTATACAAGTTCTAAAATCATAAACCTTTGTAGCTAATCGATGTGGGATAACAAAATCCTGAAAATATTTAACGTAAATAGATCGGTATTTACCTTCAAAAAAAATATAAAAATCGTCCAAATAATAAAATTTAAAGAGCATGATTACTTAACAGGGCTACTATTCGGGCGGACTCGCGCCTTCATAGAGGCGGAGTCCGCCCGCGCGCAGGCGCAGTGCGCGCAGCCGCCACCTACTATAAGATTGCATTGGTTGTCCTAGGGAACATTCCAGCGACATTCCTGCCTATGATTGCCACCGCTCCCGACCAAGAGGCCCCTACGGCCATTTGTTCGTTAGCGTATATATATAACAACACACACTTTGTGCCGGTAGGTTGACGATTTACTTTCATTCAATGGACGTCTATTTAGACCTAATATTTACTAACCGTTTTCTGTAATTTCATATTTGTAGGTATGGTTAAAAGATGATGCTCCGTTACCGTTGTTGAGCGACGGTTGGAAAAATAACCATGATCCAAGTGTTGATGGATGGGATGCGCCGTTCATTGAAAGGATAGCTCGTTATGAGAATCTCCGTCGAGCATGGGGAGTTGAACACAATAGTGCAAGATATCTTTAGCCGTTTTCAGAAATCTTACTTGAAATCGTGTTTTAGACGTTATTATTGAACTTGTTGACATCATGCTTTAGTCGTTTTGATATATTGGATGTCATCATATTTTAGCGGTTTTGATATATTGATGTCATCATATTTTAGTGGTACTTGATATTTTAATTTTTTTTTACCAAGATAAAACAACAAAAAAACAATTAAGAAACAAAATAAAACATAAAAGCAACAAAAAAAACAAAAAAAAACAAAAAATGCCGACGGAGGCGGAGTCCGCCTGCGCGAAGGCTGGCGCGCAGGCAGACTCCGCCTCCGTCGGCGTCGTTGCCGGCTTCCATTAACATCACTCTTACTTAATATATATTTTAGGAAAGTTAATTATTTGATTTTAATAAACAACAAATTGTTAAAAAAATAATCGTTAAACAAAAGGTAAAAAATTATATTATTTGTATAATCTTTGGACTCTCTTTATCAAATATCAACCTTTGTTGCTAATTGATGTGGGATAACAAAATTCTCTAAAAATATTTAAAATAAATAGAGCAGGTTGATAATCTTTCAAAAAAAAATCGTTCCAAAAATAAAACTTCAGGCCACAATTACTTAATATATTTAAGGGAAGTTAATTATTTGATTTCACTGAACAAAAAATTGTTTAAAAAAGGAATCGTTTAACAAAAGGTCAAAAATGTATTATTTGTATAATATTTAGACTCCCTGTTTGTCAACCTTAGTTGTAATCGAGATGGGATAATAAAATCCCTGAAAATATTGTACGTAAACATACCGCGCTGATAATCCTTCCAAAAAAGAAAAAAAAATCGTCCAAAAAATAAAGCTTAAAGCGCACAAGTACTTAATATATATTTTAGGGAAGCTAATTATTTAATTTTAGTAAACAAAAAGTTATTTAACAAAAGAATAGTTTTTCAAAGACAAAAAAAAAATGTATTATTTATATAATCTTTAGACTCCCTATCTATCAACTTTTTTTTTCAATTTTAAATAGTTTTTAGGCGCACGAGTATTTAATATTGTACGTTAAAACCTTATTTTCCAATACCCATATCTTTTTGTAATAATTTGTAACTAGATCGAAATTTTGGATTTCATTTTCATCTTATGTAAAAACATTTAGGGCCCGTTTGGTTTTAACTCCGGAATCGGAAACGGAATGGAAACGAATCTAGTCAAGATGTATACCCTTGTTCATTAAAATTTTTGGAATCATTCCTTGTGGTTTGTAGTAATTGAATGAGAGTTTGATTACTTTTGATACCCTATAGGATAATAAAATGTGAGGAAGCAAGTATATTTTTCACTAAACCATGGGGAATGATTCCATAAAATTTCATGAATATGGATATGCATATGGACTAAATTCGTTTCCATTCCGTTTCCGTTTCCGGAGTTGGAACCAAACGGGCCCTAAATACCACTAAAAATATAGAAAGAATTTGGCCTACTAGGCCTTTTTAACTTTTGTGTTTAATAAATGTACCCATAATTTTTTACCACTTTCATTTAATGGTAGATAAAACTAATTAATCCTTCTATTAAAAAGGAAAGAAAAGCTGATGTTTGTTATGTAAGTTTTGAATTTAATTACTAAATTTGTTTTTTTTATTTTATTTTATTTGCCTTTTTATTTTCTGTTTTCATACCGAATTTTCATACCGGACATTTTGATACCGGACATTTACATACGGACATTTTACATACCGGACATTTACATACCGGACATTTGACATTCCGGACATTTGACATACCGGACATTGACATACCTGACATTGACATACCGGACATTTTACATACCGGACATTTACATACCGGTCATTTTACATACCGGACATTTTAACTCATCTTATGTGTCGTTTCACTGGGGCAGCAAAGTTCATGCCTTGATGTGTTAAGGTATATGGAAAGCCGGAAAGGTACATTATAGACATGTCAGCTACTCAAGGTTAATCAATAAAACCAATCCTCTTGGTGTGGCCTAATAAATTGAAAGCATTCAAAATATGATGAATCTTATCCACTCCAACATGGAAAATAATGATAAACTGGAATAGGTACACAACAAATTGCAGGAAATATGTTAGATCTTCATACAAACCCAACCTTGATTTATTCCACTGGTTGAGGCAAACCGGCCTACGATAATAACATTTTGAATTGGAGAGCCGGGTCCAAACTCAACCTCATAACATACTACTAGAACCTCCAATGCTCCTCCTCAGATCTCTGAAACCCTAATTGCTCTGATACCTAGCGAAGTTCAACATCGATTAATTTTAAAAGAAGTCTAACATATGAAATAGTGTAGCAAAAACAAAAGCAAAAGCTAAAAGTCTCAATACCTTATCGAGCGCAAGGTTGAAATCAAAATTTGACAGAATGAGCTTATTGGAACAAAGTTAAGCTCCTTCCAGTTCAATCTTCGAGACGATTCGCCTTCCAGAGGTGCAATTCCACATAAGGCAAGTCCCAGAGATCGGAATCGATATAGGAGTAGTACTCCTCGTCGCCAAATTTGGGTGGCCGAGGTTGCTGGACAATGAGAAATTCATCATCGTTGAGCTGATTTCTACATATAACGGCCAATTTGTAAGCAGACATTCTTATGGTTCACAAGCGCAATGGGGAAGAGAGACAATCAGGATTTAGGGCTTGTACATGGTGAATCGTAAGAGTCTACCAAGGGCTTGTACGGTTAAAAAAAACTGGGTTATATTTTCTTAATTGAAAATATCGTAAAAGCCTAGTTACTTAATTGTTTCTCAGAAAGGCCTAGTTTTCTAATTTGCCCAAAAATATACCAACGTTAAAACATTTTTTTTAAAAAAATTGCCCACATATTTTTGCCAAAATTTATGTAACGTAAATTAGTTTATTTTATTCGTTAGGTACCGTGTCTCTTTCGTAATCAATCCGAACGTAATTGTTTGCGAAATATCCTTTTTATTTGAACTAACAATTTTAATTTTCTAAAAATTTAGAGAACTTACATAATTAGATTTCTCCTAAAATTAATTGGACAAGATGAAGGTTATCCCACCGTTATATTACATGATTACCCAGTATAATAATGTAAATTATAATTAGCAGGAGTCAAATAATGAAGATGCGATGACGATTACAGAAGCTTCTTATATGGATAATCTATTATACATACTAAAACAGAGTATATGATTTGATGACGTGGCGCGCTGTGGAAGCAGCAATCAAATGGAGCTCCCACAATTTTTTGGCCAATAAATCTTTATTTTTTAAGCCATAAAATCTTTTTTTCCTAAACTAACACACTGCTATTCAAAATTATACGTAACTTTTTTTTGTTGGAGATTCTCCAAGATTTTATAGGCCAATAAATCTTAATTTTTTGTGGGAGGAAAGCTTTTTTTATTAACTAACAAACTTCTATTTAAAATTGTACGTAACTTTTTTTTTTTTGAGATTTTTCAAGATTTTATAGGTTATAGTCAAATCTGCTTTTTATTTTTATTATTTATAAGCCAATAACTTTTTTTTTACTAAACCTTAATTATTTTGTAAAATATGAATTTTGTTATCCCACATCGGTTATCAGAAAAGGATGACACATTGACAACATGTATAAATAGACCTCAAATGTTTGAAGATTATACAAATCATACATTTTCGGACCTTTTGGTCAGAATCAAGTATAATACTTATTATACCGGATTAGCATTTGTATGTGGAGTGGATTGTTGTGACCTACTAATTCGTAGGTCCTTTTGATCTAATGATTTTTGGGTCCTTTTGATCTAATGATTTTTGGATCGTTTTGACCTACAGATTTTTGGATCGTTGTGACCTATAAATTTTTGGGTCGTTGTGACCCACTGATTTGTGGGTCGTTGTGACCCAATAATTTGTGGGTCGTTATGACCCACTAATTTGTGTGTCATTGTGATCCACTGATTTGTGTGTCATTGTGACTTATTGATTCGTGGGTCGTTGTAACCTACTAATTTGTTGGTTGTTGTGACCTACTGATTCATGGGTCGTTGTAACCTACTGATTCGTGGGTCGTTGTGACCTAATAATTTATGGGTCCTTGTGACCTACTAATTTGTGGGTCCTTAAAATCTATTGATTTGTGGGTTGTTTGTGACCAATAATTTGTGGACCGTTGAACTATTAAATTCGTAATTCTTATTTTATCAATATAATAAATATACATCTATATACTTTACTAAAACAAAAAACACTAATTCTTGACGTGTCACCCCACGTTTTTTCTCTAATTATACTTTTTATTAAATCACAAATTAAGCTAATAAATCCTTTTTTTACTAATGCTAATGTGGCGCTCCACATTTTTATCGGATTAAATCTTTTACTAAATCACGAATTAAGCCAATAACTTTTTTTTTACTAAACCTTAATTATTTTGTATAATATGAATTTTGTTGTCCCACATCGGTTATCAAAGAAGAATGACACTTTGACAACATGTATAAATAGACCTACAAGGTTTGAAGATTATACAAATCATACATTTCTAGACCTTTTGAGTCGTAACCTACTGATTTTTGGATCGTTGTAACCTACTGATTTATAGTTCGTCTTGACCTAATGATTTGTGGGTCGATTTGATCTAATAATTTGTGGGTCGTTGTGACGCACTAATTTGTGGGTCGTTGTGACCTATGAATTTGTGGGTGGTTGTGACCTATTAATTTGTGGGTTGTTGTGGCCTATTGATTTGTGGGTAGTTGTGACCTACTGATTCGTGGGTCGTTGTGACCTACTGATTCGTGGGTTAGTGTAACCTACTGATTTGTGGTCGTTTGTGACCTACTGATTTGTGGATCGTTGAACTATTAAATTCGTAATTCTTATTTTATCAATATACTAAATATACATCAATATAATTTATTAAAACAAAAGACAATAATTCTGACGTGGCGCCCCACGTTTTTTCTCGGATTAAAATTTTTACTAAATCACGAATTAAGCTAATAAATCCTTTTTTTACTAAACCATAATTATTTTGTAAAATATAAATTTTGTTATCCCACATCGGTTATTAGAGAAATATCATAGTTTGACAACATTTATAAATAGACCTATAAGGTTTGAAGATTATACAAAGCATACATTTCTGGACCTTTTGGTCAGAATCAAGTATAATACTTATTCATACCGGATTAGTATTTGAATGTGGATTGTTGTTACCTACTAATTCGTATGTCATTTTAACCTAATGATTTGTGGGTCGTTTTAATCTAATACCTTGTGGGTCGTTGTGACCTATTGATTCTTGTGTCCTTGTGACCTAATGATTTGTCGGTCCTTATGATCTAATGATTTGTGGGTCCTTGTGACCTATTAATTTGTGGGTTGTTGTAACCTATTAATTTGTGTGTCGTTTGTGACCTATTGATATATGGGTCGTTTGTGACCTACTAAGCTACTGATTTTTGAATCGTTGTGACCTACTTATTTGTGGGTCGTTGTGACCTACTGATTTGTGAGTCGTTATGAGTTGTGATCTACTAATTTGTGGGGGTCATTGTGACCTACTGATTTGTGGGTCGTTTGTGACCTACTAATTTGTGGACCGTTGAACTATTAAATTCGTAATTTTTATTTTATCAATATACTAATTATACATATATATTCTATATACTTTACTAAAACAAAAGACATTAATTCTGACGTGGCGCCCCCACGTTTTTTCTCGGATTAAACTTTTTATTAAATCACGAATTAAGCTAATAAATCTTTTTTTAATTAAACCATAGTTATTTTGTAAAATATGATTTTTGTTCTTCCACATCGATTATGAGGAAAGGATGACACTTCGAAAACATGTATAAATAGATGTAGAGTGTTTGAGACTTATAAAATTCATACATTTCTGAACCTTTTGGTCAGAATCAAATATAATACTTAATCATATCGGATTAGTATTTGTATGTAATCATTGTGACCTACTAATTTTTTGGTCGTTTTGACCTAATGATTTTTGGGTCGTTGTGACCTAATGATTTGTGGGTCGTTGTGCTCTTGTGGGTCCTTGTGATCTACTAATTTGTGGGTCCTTGTAACCTACTGATTCCTGAACCGTTGAACTATTAAATTCGTAATTCTTATTTTATCAATATACTAAATATACATCTATATTCTGCATATTTTACTAAAACATACGAAACTAATGCTGACGTGGCGCTCCTATGTTTTTTCTCGGATTAAATTTTTTTACTAAATCACAAATTAAGTCAATTAATCTTTTTTTACTAATTGAATTCGTATCAGATTATGGTATTTTTAAATTATATGATTATTCTTTTTCTTTAAATTATTATTTATTAAATAATAAATTAGATTTAAAAAAAAATTTATTAGTATAAAACTTATTAATGATCAACACATGGGTTATGTGGTCTCATTTACTATGTAACACTTGACGCATTATTTATACGAGCTCATAACATAAAACTAATAAAGTTAACAACATATAATATAGTAAAAAAAAATGTAATATGATAAGCTATTTTATTAATAAACCCGCACAAGGTGCGGGATATACACTAGGGAGGATATACCACGTTGCACCTGGGTCTGGAGAGAGGTACTACTTGAGGGTTTTGCTGAATCATATTAAGGGTCCTACATGCTACGAGGAAATTCGGACAATCAACGGTACACTATATGCCACATTTAGGGAAGCATGTTATGCTATGGGGTTGTTGGATGACGACCGGGAATACATTGACGGTATAAAAGAAGCAAGTTTTTGGGAAACTGCTGGTTATCTTCTGAATTTATTCGTCATGTTGTATCTCTCAGGTAGCATGTCGTTGCCTCATCTGGTTTGGGCCGAAGTATGGAAGTACTTATCTGATGATATTCTTGCACGACAGAAAAGGGTTTTTGCGTAATAATGGTATGCTTTCTTTCATGTATATGAATTTAATTCGAGTTTTGCATTATTTTTTCAATTTGTTTAGTATATTTTGTACTAGGTAAGTAAACATGTTTAACTTGGTTTATTTGTACGTAGATTTGCAATTAGATGATGCCGTGCTGCAAAATTACGCCTTGGTTGAGATAGAGAAACTTTTACAGAGGAACGGCGGCAGTTTGAAGACGAATAAGTCTATGCCTTATCGTGACGAAGCCTTGATTATGGAGCAGCATAATAGACTAATTCAAGATGAACTAAACTATGATCGATCCCAGTTATCTTTGGACCATGACAGATTGGTTTCCAGTTTCACTGACGAGCAGAGGGGAGTGTATGATCAGATTATGTGTGTTGTGTCCGCTGATAAGGGGGGGGGGGTTTCTTTATGGATACGGTGGAACAGGAAATACTTTTATATGGAGATCCCTTTCGGCTGGTTTGAGGAGTAAAGGTGAGATCGTTCTAACAGTTGCTTCGAGTGGTAATGCAGCTCTCTTGCTTCCAGGCGGTAGAACCGCTCATTCGAGGTTTGTCATCCCAATAAATGTTGATGAAAGTTCAACATGCAACATTCGTGCAGGTATAAACCTTATTATTCAATTATTAAAACTTCTTTTTTAATATATTGTTCATATTACACTGAACATTATATTAATGTTTTAATCTTATATGTTTAGGTACGGATCTGGCTGAGTAAGTGTCAAAGACAAAGTTGATAATATGGGATGAAGCACCCATGGTTAACAAATGTGCTTTTGAAGCGCTCGATAGAAGTTTAAGGGACGTCATGCGATCTTATAATCCAGACTGCTCACTTCTCCCGTTTGGTGGTAACGTTGTCGTTTTTTGTGGTGATTTTAGACAAATATTGCCTGTTGTAAGTCATGGAGGTAGACATGATATTGTCTTTGCTGCAATCAATGCGTCATATTTGTGGGATCACTACACGGTGCTTAAATTAACTCAAAACATGAGGGTTATACGTGGAGTTACTGAATTAGAAGCTCGAAAGGCTAAGGAGTTTTCAGATTGGATATTGGGCATTGGAGATGGCACGGAAGGTGAAAGTGTTAATGGAGAAGCTCAGATTACCATCTCCGAAGATCTCCTACTTACATCTACAGGTGACCCGATTGCAACTTTTGTTGACCATGTATATCCTTTGAGTTACAATATTCAGGATCCACCGAGCTACTTTCAAGAAAGATCTATTCTCGCCCATACCAATGAGATTGTTGAGAAGGTTAATGACTATATTCTATCATTGATACATGGAGACGTGACAGAGTACTTGAGTTCGGATAGTATATGTCCAAGCGAAGGTTCTCTTGATGATGGTTTCTACTCGAGCGAGTTCTTGAACTGCATCAAGTGTTATGGGTTTCCGAACCATGTCTTGAGACTGAAAGTTGGAATTCCAATTATGTTGATGAGAAACATTGATCAGTCTGCAGGGTTGTGTAACGGAACCAGACTGATAGTTAGGAGACTTGGAAAACAAATCATCGAGGCAGAAATAATATCTGGGAACAATATAGGTCATAAGGTCTTCATTTCGCGAACAATTCTTACACCCACAGACTTGAAAATTCCTGTTAAATTTCGAAGGAGACAGTTCTCAGTTATGGTATGTTTATCTATGACTATAAATAAAAGTCAAGGTCAGTCCCTTGCACAGGTTGGAATATATTTGCCTAGATCGGTCTTCAGTCACGGCCAATTATATGTCGCTATCTCAAGAGTGACGAGCAGAGATGGATTAAGGATTATGATATGTGACCCTAAGGGCAAGGTTCAAGATACTACAACTAATGTTGTATTTGACGAAGTTTTTCGCAACATAATTTAAGGTACGTTAGAATTTCTTCTTCATTTTATTTCGTTTTCAATCAATAATATCAAGCGATCATAACCCGTCCTTGAGCTTACACTTATATAAAGTTTATCTTCTTCTCTTTTTCAGGATCGGACTGTCGCACATGTGTTCGAGGTTTCACGTCAAAGGTTATCATCGTGATTTCTATTATATTAAATGTACACAATTTTAACTGTTTTTTGACATTATTAATATTGTGATTTTTATAATACAGAGATAGTGGACACTCCTGGCTTGGTATGCCCCGAACTGGGTCAACAACTATGTTGTTATTATTTTTCTTATATGCATATACTATTTAACATAAACATTCGTAATCAAATCAACAAAATATAATAAGAAAAATAAATCTATAAAAAATTACTCATACAAAAAAAACTGTAAGAAATATATTTTCAAATACCCGTGCACGGCACGGGCGCTAAACTAGTTTGTTTAATATTAAGCAATTAGATGTGAACGTTATAAGGCTAGTAAACCCTAATCTTGACTAATAAGTCACAACAAAATCAATTTTGGTAACAACTTTGCACACGTACGTCCTAGTCAAACTTGAATGAATGCATCAAATCACAATGGCTAACTTATTTACGGCCATAAGTTATCAAATTTATTTATTTTTTTCTTTTTTTTTTTAATTTTTTTTACCCACAACTTTTTAGAATTTATATTTAAGGAACCTACTTTATAATAAATTGCTTTTATATCCTTTTTAAAACTTTAAGTCGTATTTTGTAATTTTTGTGTGATCTTGTCATTTGGTATCATAGTCAAGTGTTTAAATAAACTTAAAATTTTTAAAAATTAAGTAAAATTGGAAGTTTTCGAAAATTGTCCACATAAACTAGCACCACATGCATGCAAAACATTTAAATGCTGGACAAGGTCATCACGAAACTATTTTAAATACTATAATCGACGATATTTCAGATTTAAAAGCAAGTTTGATTAAGTTGCGGACAACCCTTACAAAATATAGGGAAGAAATATATGCTACTTTATTATCTATCAGAGAAGAAAATAAAAAAATAGTTCTTGAGATTATCAACGAAATTAGACATCTTGGTGCAACACCATTCTTAAACCCTCCAACAAAAAAGCAGTCGGTTTTTCTTATAAGTATCCTTTTCAAAACGAAAATCCCCAAAAGAAGTTTTCAGTACCAAGTTTAACTAAAAAACCCAAAACGAAAGAAGAACCAGAAGAAGAGTTAGAAAATCAAGGAGATACTTGATATGTCTGACAAAAAAATGAGTTCTTTGAGTAGTGACGAATCTGGTTACTACACTAATGAAGAAGATATGTATCAACAAATGAGATTAATCAAACTTATAAACCTATAAACTATTCCCTTAAGTGAAGTTAAACAAAAACTAGATAAAAAGATGGGAAAAAGAGTTGTAGATTGTAAGATCCCAATTTTCACCTTCACCGCCCCCGCGGTGAAGAAGGCCGCCCCAGGGGTCTTGGTGTCTGTCACCGCCCCCGCGGTGACAAGGGGTCGCCCCTGCGGATGAGGTGATCCGCCCTTGCGGATACGCTGCATGCAGATCGTGCCCGATCTGTTTTCGTTTGTTTTATCTTTCTTCCATAGATAAAATATTCAATCTTTAATCTTATGGGCCGGCTTCCTTATCTTCTCCCTAACCCTAGACGTCCTTTCCATCAACCTTTCCAGCCTATTTTATATATTCCTGTATTTTCTTCTTTTTCCCGTTTCTTGCTTACGTCTTCTTCAACCCTCGAGTGTTGCAGCCTTGCTTCCTGTGATCTTGTTGAACGTGTAAGTTCTTCCTCCCTTGTTCTTCATCACGTTCATGTGTCGCTGCACCTTGCTTCTCTTTTGTTTTGTTTCCCCCTTCGTTTCCTCTTTTCTTCTTCTCCAAGAATCAAATTTGATCTTTGATTCTTGTAGAGCGTTCCGTTGTTGATCCTTTGATGTTCACACGCTCCCTTGGCTGAGCTGTGAAGTGTGAGAGTGTTGAAAGAGCGACATTTGGCCTTGTCGCAGTTCTGCTGTCGTCGAGAAGCCGACAGTGATTCTGCACCAAAATCCGCCCCCGCGCCTGTGCACAGCCGCCCTTGCGGATTTCCTCTCTACCGCCCCTGCACCTGTACCCAGCCACCCCTGTAGTTTCTTTTGTAGTAACTCCCGTTCTTGTGAGTTTCTTCCTTCCTTGCTTTCCTCGTTCTTTTCTTTGGTTCTTATGGATGTTCTTTGCCCCTGAGTATGTTGTAAGACTAGGGTTGAGACCTTAGCTTGTGGAGATCTCTTAGAGATCATTGAGACTAGAAGTTATAGACTTCTAGCAACACTTTTGTTCCTGATTCGTGATGCCTTGTTGAACAGGCTTCCTTTTGTCCCTTTCCTAAGGCTTTTTTGAGTATTTGTTGAGTATTGAGATTACCTTAGAGTGAGGTAAGTCCCTTGGACTTACTTAGCTTCATTCCGTATTTCTGTGTATTGGTTTGATTGTATTGGCTTGTTTGTGTTGTTTATCATGTTATAACTGATAACCGGAATAGGATTGATCTTTGTTATATCTTAATTGGCTCAAGTGTACTATAACCGGGCAGTTACTGCTTGTCCATTTCAGAATGGGGAAACTGGGATGTGCTTTTGCTACCAGTCCAACAGGTGATAGAACGATGCATACGTTCTATTCCTGTTGGTAAAAGGAGACGGAGGCGAGATCGTAGTGATACTCGTGTAACAACCATAAGTTGAATTAGTAATGGGATAGCATAATGAAAGATAATAACCGGTTGTTTGTGAGCATCTTGATGTGTTTTCTTTACCTAATGTGTGTTTGTGCCTTTACAGTCTTGCTGATATCTAGAATGTTTGCTAACGGTTTATACCGATGTTGTAGATGTTCCACAGGTTCAAGATGCTGTTGAGTGATCCAGAAGGTCTGGTCACCCGGGGTTTCCGTACATTATAGGACGGGATTGGGTTTATGTTTATGTTGTTGCTTTCCCTTTTATTTTGAACTCGGGTGCGAGTCTTTTACGCTTCCCTTGTTTAAACCTTTGGTTTTATATTGACTTTTGGTTTTCATTTGTCTGTACCTTGTTGTAAGATCTGTTATGTTGTTGTTACTATGAGGGTCAGAACACATTGTGAGGTCCTAACCCGTAATGCTTCGAGTTCCCAAAACTTGGGGAGTTACATTATGGTATTAGAGCTCTAGGTTGAGAATAATTGCACTCGAAATCTTCTAAAGGTTGGACAGATAAGTAAATAGACTCCGCAAGGGGTCTATGTTTTCAAAAGGGGGGTTTTTATTTTTAAACTTGTCGGTCTAGGATAGATGTACGGGCGACCACCACTACCTCTGTTGATCTCAACAGTGTAGTTTCTTATATGTTGGCCTTATATATATATATATATATATATATATATATATATATATATATATATATATATATATATATATATATATATATATATATATATATATATATATATATATATATATATATATATATATATATATATAGGGTGCGGTTGCCATGAGAACAGACTTACCGTGTAATTATGAGAACAATCTTAGACCGTCGGATGGTGAGTATTAAGGGTCGAGATTTAGAGTAGATATCATAATTAATAATAACTAAGAATAATAATTAGGAATAATCCATTCAACCAACAATAACTACGAATAATCCACTCAATCAACAATAACTACGAATAATACATTAAGCGATATGACACATTCGTAACAAAACTAATAATAATTACGAATTTGTTATCATGATTACACGATAAGCCTGTTCTCATATGATCTACACACACTCTCTCTCTCTCTATATATATATATATTCTTATATATCTATCCTTATAGCAGATGACGCGTACTAAGCTACATCTACTATGGTGCGAGGAAGGGGTCGACCACTACTTCCACCTATCGTCTGTGGACGAGGACGTGTAGGTAGACCTCCACTAGCTAGAGGTAGGGGCCAGACCCCCGTTGCTGATCCGCCTACCGATGAGGCGTTTGCTGAGAGTGTTGTTCCTAAGGCTAGGAACGGGGCCGCAGCTAGGTCCGAAGCACAGAGAGCGCCATTGACGGAGTCCGATCGAGTATCCATCGGGGTTTCTGCATATCGCGACTATGTGCAGAGAGTTGAGGAGGCTATCAAGATTGGAGGACCTGCACCAACACCGCCAGTTCCCTCGAGATCAGCTGATGTTTTGCAGAGAGTTACACAGGTTGTTGCCCCACTTGCTAGAGTTGTTGAAGTTGTTAGAGCGCCGGCTGAGGCGAGAGAGCCAAAATCCGACAGTTGGTTGAAGGCTTTCAACCAGCTAAAGGTTCCCACTTTCATGGAAAAGACTGGATTCACTACAAAAAAATAATGTACTTTCTTGATTATATTTCCTCCATCCTCATAAAAGAGAGATATGAGTGAAAGACTACGGTCTGAGGTAGGAAACGAAACAGATCTGTGTTGTGCTTGGTCTAAGGTAGTCTTGGTTGAGGATTAACCACCCCTAGAAAGTCGGAAGCTACAAGAATGCTGGTGGTTCAGTGATATTACGTCCATGTATCGGTCAAAACTCTCTCATTTAAATTTTTTAACTACGGAGCATGGTGGACATGTGATCATAGAAAATTTATTATTCATAGTATAGTTAGTAGATTATGGTAGCAAGTATCACATAAAGTCCATAAATAAAATCAAGTGTGTTTGGTTGAAATTGTGCAATATATAAAATTGGGGCTGAAATCTGTAATTTGGCAAAAAGTAGGGATAAAAGCTGAAATTGGAAAAATAGTAATAATTGCCCAATCATTACCTATTAAGGGGTGCAAATAGTAAAATCCAATCACAAATGTAGTAATAAGTTTCTTTCGCTTTATTTAAATAATAATTCAGAGAATATAGTATATGCTCTACTTCCACAAAGGTACGTCCATAAGTACGTTCGAAGAATAGAGCATTACACAGTAACGAACTTGAATCACTTAGTAGAAGCTCGGTGGAGGCCCACTGACAGAATAGCGAGGAAAACCGTTGTTAGTAGCGGTATTCCGGGAGGCCTGACGGGCTGCATCAGAGGAGGAGCGAAGGCTATCAACACAAAAACCACTAAGAACACAAGGGGTGTCATTCGGTCCAACAATACTAAGCCCCAGTTTTTTTGGACCCCATGTTATTTACCTTTAGTAGGTTTAACATAAAAAATTTGTGCTTGCCATAATGGTTATAATATAATATTAGATGCAATAAATCAAGAGTTCAAATCTTGCTTTTTACTAAAAAAAATTGTTGACACAGGACTTCCGAATTCATTGGACGCACTGGAACACTGCCAGCGAGATCGTGCCCATCCATACTTTATTTGGTCCATTTCCTCCGATTGATTTTGAATCACCGATAAAGAGTGACGGCAATGTAGTTCAATGTGATTTACGATCAATTCTCCACACGAAATCCAACTGAACAATGTAGGTGCATATAGGTTTTTCTTCTGGTCAACGGCTGGGCAGTTATGATATTAGAAATAGATCAAGGGTTGGGCGGTTTGGACTAACGGTTAATTACATTTAATTTTAAGTTAATTGGGCTTTTGGACTATCAAAGCCCAAAAGGCATTTATAATCAACGTAAAAAAAAGGCATGTATAAGATTGGATCATTCGAGTCAAGTATAAATGTTTAGTGGGCTATTTTTTTTGGTGGGAAGGAGTGGTCGCTACAGTAGACCACACGCGGGGATAGCCGGGCCTCTTATATCGTAAACAAGTAAATCAACATCCCCTCTTCCAGAAGCCGCGCTGAAGCCCAGGGTAGAGGCTGACAGTGTTGTCGTTCACTATCGTCTCAGCACCGCCGCCCCTGATTTCGCCCGATTCCGTCTGTTGGTGACTACTCTCCACCCTAGAAACACATCGGTACTCATATCTTCCCTTCCTCTGTGTAGATTGGGTTGAATTTGGGTGAGATCCTTTTGAATGTTTAATCCCTAACTCGAGAATTTGGGGTTTGCTATAAATTGAGATTATTTATTATTTTATTTTTTTGTAATTGGGATGAATATATGACTCTTTGTGTGATTATATCTTCTGACTAATTACTTTTTGTGCAGCATGCTCAAGACTAAATACAGTTTTAGTAGCCGATGAGGTGATAGGTCAAACAAGAATCTCCAGGTAATTAGGAGTTTGATTTAAGATCAAACAAATCTTGATTTGGTGCTGATTTTTCAAGTATATTTAACTTATAAAATAGGTCCATAAAGGTGCAGCAATTCGATTGTTAAAAAACTATCCTCCAAGGTAATCATCTGTCATGTATTCTTCAATATGATTTTTTGTGTGCTTTCATTCTAGTACTTTCAGCTCAATTTGTCAATATAGTTGTAGCAATACATGATAATTTCGATACTTATGAAAATGTGTGTGACTCTTGCTGGATAGAAAAAATAATTTGATATGATAAATAGTTTTGCTTAGTGAAAGTGGGGTGGTAATGAACAAATGACCCTATTCTGAACCTTCTACTCTGAAAATTACAAAACAGTAATGACTAATTGCCCATATTCTTAATCTTTTAACTCTGGCCCTAAAGATTCTTGAAGCCATTTAGAAAATCCACATCTTCCTCTTCCTTTGTACAGTCCAGATCCTCTGCAATTTACCCTGTAAGTTTTGCTGTACGGTCTGTACCTCCACTCACTTTGCCTTGCTGTTTCCAACATTCAAATGTATGTCCCCTATTATGCTGTTGCTAAGTGTAGAATGTAGATGACCTGCAAACAACAATAGCCAATAAGCCCCAAGTCCTAATCTACTCTGAATATCGACTCTACGCATTTAGGTAGTGGAAGATACAAGAGGAAATACCAAAACTTTATCAGCATGCAAGGAGTACCTAGCAAAATATCTCCTCGTTCAATAAGAACATGAAAATTGTTTCCTTTGTCCAATCAAATCCATGCTTGGTTTCACAGGAAAATGAGAGGGCTTTTGTAAGAGATGCTATTTAAGGGTTGTCTTCTTATTGCATTTTTCGATTAATGCACTTGTAGGGGAATTGCCCCTTTACCATCTTCCTACATTCCAATAATTACATCCTCTCCACCTTTCAATTATAGTATCATGCAAGCAATCATAGTATCATACAAACACTGAAGCAGTGCTTATCGCTTAGGAATGATCTATATACAATAAGCCTAAGCATAATGACTATTTACATGCTCAAAATCAATGAAATTGATGCATATATAGTAAATTTTCTAAGCACTTTGGCTCTTATTTTGCAATGCTACTTACAATAGGAGTGATTTATATACAATATTCCTAACATTAACATTGATGCATATATAGTAAATTGATGCATATATAGTAAATTTTCAAAATCAATGAAATTGATGCATATATAGTAAAAACTAGTAATCATCTAGAAAAGATTAACATTTCAGAGACCGACTAGGAATCATCTAGAAAATTCACAAAAGAAGCTTGGAGAAAACTAAGTACTCAAAATTGAATAACATGCGAAAACCAACTACACTGAATCATCCTGAAATGATTAACATTATTGTTTAAGATAATCATTAGAAATGTTATTTATATTATGCTTGATTACAATTCTTTGTTGTACGAATCGTCTATTTTTGGGTCGTTTTGATCTAATGATTTTTGGGTCGTTTTGATCTAATGATTTTTGGGTCGTTTTGATCTAATGATTTTTGGGTCGTTGTGACCCAAAAATAGACGACATTGTCATGTGATACAAATGGATAGACCCGACTAGTTAGATTAGTATTCCTATTATCGATTAGTTTTTTGGTTGGATTTATTGAGATGTCTTCCAAAAGGTTTGCTACTTTGTCATGATACAAATGGATAGACCCGACTCTCGAGCATTCTCCGTAGTGTCGGCCTTCAGATAACCGAAACACCACTCTGAGAAACAAAGATGCCGCTAATCTCTCTCACTCTTCTACGCCACCAATCGCCGGCGATCCTACCCTCCGCCTTCTCTGCCGCCACTGCACTCCTCCGTCGCTCTACCTCATCAACCGGCCATCGCCGCTTCTATCTCCTTCCGATTTTAGCTAAGCAGAATTCTCAGAGTGTATCAAGAAGGCTCAACCAGCCGAGCAAGACCGAGCTTAGGGCTCGCGATGTCGCCGTCAAGCAGTTCTCTTCTCTCGCTTCTCTCTCCCCTAAAGATTGCCCTCCACTTTCTCCTGATCAAGCTGTTGGCATGGTCGCCTCCGCTCAAGCCAATTTCATGCGCGTTATCGTACAATCAACTCCTTCTGAGCGTTCTGGAACCTCCGAGACACGACCAGCTGTCCGAGTCGGTGTTGAACTTCTGTGTGTTGTGAAAGCGGTGCTCAAGAAGATAGGGAGGAAGGTTCTGGTAGGGGACAAGGTACTTATTAGTTCCATTGATTGGGTGGATCGTCGAGGTTGGATTGAGAACGTGTTTGAGAGGCACTCCGAAATTTTTGACCCTCCCGTTGCGAATGTTGATCATTATCTTGTGGTCTTCTCCCTTGATCAGCCCAAGATAGAGCCATTTACGCTCACCAGATTCCTAGTTGAGGCCGAATCCGCTGGCATTCCGGTTTCCCTTGCTCTCAATAAAACCGAGCTGGTTGATGAAGAGGTTTGATTTCTTTACCTCTTGCTGATGTGATTCTATTTCGTTTCTTTCTTTTCTAGCTATCCCTAGTTGCCTTCTTACATAGTTAGTGAAGTTGCTTAAATCTGTACTATCTTGGTGATCTTGCTGCGTTTTCAATTTTCTCTGTAATTCATGAAAGAGATAGCTGATTTGAGGGTACAACTTTGGATTCTTGAATTTGAACCGTTGCATCTTAGTTAAAAATGAGGTTCTGTAGTTGCAGTTAGCTTCCTTTTTCCTGAATTCGATGGTGTAATGCATATCTGAAAAAAAAAAAGTGTTGAATGGCTGATATGCTGTTTCACTAAAACGAGTAGGTGAAGATTTGGACTAAGAAATGTTACATTTAATCATTTACGAAACACTAAGCAATATTTATTTGCTGTTGTCAAACTAAGCAATATTTCTATAATGACAAATGGTGCAGAACAGTGTTGGTTGATACAAGTTGCTGACTGTGGTGTATATAGCAGCGTTGGCTGGCGTTTTCATTTGAGTAGAGGAGGGTAAAAAATGGCTTTATCTTGTTTTATGTGGTAGAAGAGTGCTGACTTGTTTTACAATCTTGTTACTACCAATCACAGTCATGCATGTTTTAACATAGATTGCTTGCTAATTGCTAACAAGTGGAAATGCTACAAATGAGCCATATAAGTTTCATCTCTTTATTAGCTCGCAATCTAATTCATCATATATAATGATTAGAGCTGAAATTTCACCGGTACCAATGAAATATGTAGGTGACGCTTGGATGGAGGTCAAGGATTCGTACCTGGGGTTACGAGCCAATCTTGTGCAGTGTTGAAAAGAGGCTTGGACTTGATACTCTTGCCTTCACCTTGATTGATCGAACCAGTGTTATTGTGGGTCCTAGTGGAGTTGGGAAGTCCAGTTTGATTAATGCTTTGAGAAGTAAGGAGGATCCATACCCTACGATGGAAGATGATAATGCCCTTGATCCTGTAGCTTTCTCTCCTACACTATTTAATCCTTTTGTCAAACAAGCTCCATTTGTCCGTAATTTTGTTCTTGATGCAACTTCTGAAGGATTTCCCCTCATTTTAAGGCCTTGGGCAGCAAGTGGCTGGAAGAACAAAGAGTTGGGGAAGTTTCTGCCAGAAGTGGCAAGGGAAAACACACTACTCGCAATGTATCCTTGCTTCCATTAGCTGAAGGAGGATATCTGGCAGATACTCCAGGGTTTAACCAACCTAGCTTGATAAAAGTGACAAAACAGTCTCTAGCTAATACTTTTCCTGAGGTTTGTCTTGTTACCTCTGATTGATCTTTTTTAACTGTAATCTGTTACCAATTTAACTTCCTCCCACCAATCTATAGATACAGAAGATGCTTACAAACAAGGAAACTAAGAAGTGTGCGTTCAATGATTGCTTACATATTGGCGAACTTGGATGTGTTGTGGGAGGGGACTGGGAAAGGTATCCTTTCTACTTTCAACTCCTTGATGAAATCAGAATCAGGGAGGAATTTCAGCTGAGGACTTGGGGCACAAAACGAGAGAGTGACGTAAGGTACATTGTATAATTTTGGGAAGAGCATGGATTTTGTATAATTGTACAGATTTTGTAAATTGGGAAGCTTGGTTGAGCTATTTCACCAATATTTGACACCCTAATTTTAGGCTAAAGATTGGTGATATGGGTGTCAAGCAAGCTGAGCCACGTCTTCAGCCAAAGAAGCATCGAAGACAATCCAGAAAGAGTATCAATCAATCGGTGTTAGATGAACTAAATGAGCTGGATGACGACGTAGATGATGATTCGGATGCTGAGAATCCAATTCTGCGTGCAGCAGAGCAAGACAGACGTTAGGATAACGTTGATGATAGATTTACTTTGTTTTAGAGTGTTTGAGGGAAGCAAAGTCTTAGAACTGTTGTGGCTATCCTCCTAGTCTTTCAAAATGCTGTCTTTTTTCTTGTAAATAGAAGGAAGGTTTCTGACACGTTTGCAATACGAGCAGTACAGTTGACTTGTGGGGTATGTCTTGTGTTGTTATACGAGTTGGGCTACGAGAATTCGGTTCGGAATTGGCTAAAAAACTCATCTCGATCGCAATAAAGTCGTTATTTGAGCCGATCTCCTAGCCTTGATATGAAAGTATTCAATTGACTCGATAATCTGAATATTAGCAGATTTTTAGATCATTAAAACCTTTATACTGTTCTTGTTTGGTTTAACTTGCAGTAAACCCACATGGCAAGTTCTCAGTAATTTCATATAGATTCACATCAGACAAGTTATATCATACCAAAGAACCAAATCATGTAAACAGAAATGCCAAAGGGGCGCAATTTATTGAGACAAACAGCAACATTCAGTATCATTTTTGTCTAAAGAGACTTGTTCTTGGAATCAGAGGTGGGTGGCTTAGGGTGGCGATCGGCCGCAGAGGGTTCCAGCCAGTTGAGATGGTGGCGATTGAAGAAAGGCCAGTTAGGAAGAACAACAAGAGAGGTCAAAACGACGCCGCATAAGTAAACAAGGAGCATCATCCTGAATGAACCCAATGAATAGCCTGTGATGAACCCCGCCACTGCAGATGCAATCAGCAGGAAAAGCATCACTTGCTCTGCCAATTTTTGCCCTTTCCAGTCCATTCTTTCTTCCCTTCCAATTACTTTGCTTACTGAGATCTCAATTGAACCCTAGAAACATGAACAAAGCTTTGATCTTTTTGAACAGTCTTACCTTATGGCTGTAAATGTAATGCTGAACAGATCTTCGGAGTTTCTTTTCATTGGAAATTGGCTCATGCCCAAAAAGTAAAGATATATCCTTGTGAATCACAAGGACATATCTTTCCTTTTTAGTTACTATATCCATAGAAGCAGATCGAAGAAACCTTGCTTTTTTATATTTGTGACCAAGCAGCTATTACAACTGACAGAAATAGAGAATCACCCAAATCTGAATAAAAGCTAATTAAGCAACATGAACAGGGCTAAGCCTCTTCTTCTTCCACTCTCTACAGCTAATACTCCTCACCAAACCAGGAAAGCAATGTCGGCCGGATTTCCTGTTTGAAGGAACATTCATCGGAGTTTCTTGATTAGGACTGTCTGAGAAGATACTTTGATCAATGCGCTTTGTACTGTCAAAGCTTTCACAGAAAAGCTCACTTAAACTCTTCTTTTGGTGCACTGGACTTGCCTTCAATGAAGGAATGCTGTCTGTAATATATATACAGTAACAGAAATTCATCTAAATCATCACCATATGCTCAAATTGTATGTTATGATTGTTATCTGTAATCTCATGATCTCTTACCTCCTTGAACACTGTAAAAGTCTTCACTGTCTGATTCCAGCCATGCTTGAGAGTCGAAAAAAGCTTCATCCTTGGTCCCTGATTCAATTCTTTGAGATTGATCATCAAGTTCAGTTTGAACTGCAACTGGCTTCTTGTTAATGGATGCTCCAAAAAAAGAACATTTTATTTTCACATTTGAATCTGAATGAAGATCTGTGTGTTTGGGATTGGGATTACTGGTTAAACCCTTTCCCAAATACAAAAGCACTTTTTTCATCTTCTGAACTGTTAGACTTGTAGCCACTTAATTAGGTTTATACATGTGATATTAGTGCATGGGAGATTGAGAATGAAGAAGAGAGAGTAAAGTAGCTAAAAAAGAAATCTTAATTGAGGGTCAAGCACTAACCAAAAACAAATCAAACCCCATTGCTTTATGCTGTACAAGGAAAAGCTTAGTTCCACTGAGAAATGGGAAGAACAGTGAGTAAGGTCTTGAAAGGGAACCACCAGTTAAAGTAGCTAAAAGGGACCACATTATACTTGTTGTATCATCAAAGTCAAGTTTATTGCTCAGATAAGTTAAAAGGGACAATTCTTGATTCCATTCTCTTTTGTTTTTCAATTATTAATCCTAGTAGCAAGTTGGATTTGGGATCCGGTGTTCTTTGTCGGATATCCGATCCAACTTGACATGGATATCTTACTAGTGATTTTTACTTTGATCGCTTTTTCCCTGACATCTCCGTTTTGATTTTAAGGTGTACACAAGTTGGAGTCCAACATGTTTTTAGTGAAATCCACGTTGTCAAATAAGCTCGCGTCTCTTGACCATTGCTTGGATATAGGCGACGAGAACTTTCTGCGGGACGTTGAAAACTTCATCCGAAATGATGTTTTAGAACGGTCAACTTCTGACCCTTCTTGTACACTTACCCTTGTATAAAAAAAATGCATTATTCGGAAAATATCAATTCATACGGGATCTATGTGAGACTGTACAAGCCGAAGGCATTATAACTCCTTTTATCGTAATACTATATCTCAAACAATGGTTTCAATTCATAAAATAATATGTAAAAATAGAGATATAATCCGAATATCTACTATAAATTTATACCATTATATATCACATCCAATGATTCGACACATTTTCTCGAATCCGTTTTATTTGGTTCGATACATGTTAAATTTACAACTTAGGAAATTGAATTGATCAGATTTTAATTTTTAAACACCTTAATACCATGTCCCACATAATATAAGTGAATATCATCATTTTCATAGAGTAAAAATAAATAATTTTATAACTATATATAAATTGAATATGTACATATATTATAAACATCAAAATGCATACTTCAATAAAATTTATAATTTATTTTAAAAAGTGTATACTTTATCAATAAAATACACAGGTAAAAGCTATACAGTTTTAATGTATAGTTTAAATATAAATAATTATATTTGTTTGTATTTATATACTATTCACATATAGTCTTCCCAAGGCACTATTAACATATACTTTTTCTCGTTACACTAATTGCTCCACTTTTAATTGGCATATAAGCTCTTTTGCATTCACAATGCACATGTGACATGTGAGTACCTTATAATATATTCGGGTATCCACGAAAGTTGAGCACACAGACCATCTTTTTGTTAATAAATTTTGTGCTAGTCTAAAAAAAAACTCTATTAAAAAAAATGTACCGTGAAAGTTAGACGTTGGTACCCATTGTACATTATGCAATATGAAGGATTAATGATGACTAAAAAGAAGTATGTTTTGAACTCTATGCATACGACAAAATTTACAATCAAAATGTCAAAAACGCTTAATTTGATAAGAAAAAGAATTTGCCAATTTGATCTCTAGTGACAAATTAAAGAAGCCTCATAATCGCCGAAGGTTTGGTAAACCGGACAGGTAAAGTTTGCACTGAAGGCAAAATATGAGGAAGATTTTCGGGAGGCAATGATCAAAGAAGGAGAATCGGGAGAGAAACAGTGAGTGAGAAATACCAACATAGTTAAAGAATCACGTCTACAAATTTTCATCTTTTTCAAACCAATACGAAACATTATTATAAAATGATAATCATAAGTACAATATAATTTATAAAATACGCCATACCTTTTTAATAATTTATCTGGTACATAACTTCCCTCACATAAATCAGATTATTTTACCTTACTTTACCGTGACCATCATAATACATTTTGTGTTGTTGAATAATATAATTAACTTCTTGTGATAATAAGTTTGTAGAGTTTGTCTTTCTTTCATAATTTTTTAATTTCAGATTAGTATTCTCCTCCCACTCGACTAAAAAAGATAAATACTTAGTAAAATTATTGAATATGACAAAAATTAAATTAAATTAACGAGAAGTTCTAATATTTTTTTTTAAAAAAAAGAACATATATTTTTTGTTGGATGAGCATCATATACTTATATATCTACCAATTTTCCACATTTTTTGAGGATATATTAATAACTAACAAAATGGTTAATTTTGAACTTCAAAGAGGCAATCACCAAGGATCCCCCCTCAAATGAGAAGGCAAAGACTCTCTGCTGAATCCAGGGTAATAGTGAACAATATCACTCCCAAAGGTACTACTGATGAAACAACAGTTCTTACGAACTATCTTAACAATTTAGCTAAAGTCAGAAGTGACTTTAGCAAACAAAATGATGTATCTCTCATGGGATACATCCTTGGTCAACCCATTGACATTGTCAAAACTAGAGCTCGGTTACTGAGTGATTGAAAAAATGCCAAATGAGAGATCAAAATCGTGGTCAAACCTAATTATTGGTTTGAAATAACTTGCTCTAATCCATTAGATAAGAAGCACATGTGGGCTAATAGACCTTACCATGTCCTAGGACAACTTCTTATCCTCGGAAATTGGAAACCCAACTTTAACACCCTTCTAGAGGATAGAACCACTGCGGATTTATGGATTAGAATCCCTAGAGTCCCAGCTTGAGTATGTAAATACTGAAGCCATGAGAATAATAATTGAAGAAAATGAAATAAGTAAGTTTATAAAATTGGATCCCACTTCAGTGAGAGGAAGAAGAGCTAATTTCACCAGAATCTGCATATCCCTTGATGTAGCTGCTGAAATGAAAGGAGATGTGCCCATATCGGATGAGAATAACATCCTCCAAGACCTCCCTATATGGTATGAGGACTTCTCCGATGGTTGTGGATTCTGTGCAGAGAAGTCTCATGCCTATGATCAATGTCTAATCCGAGCTCCCAAAGTAACTAATCTTAAGATTTAGATTAAGCATGCAAAAGCCTTCAACCAATCCCATAATGCTAGATCATCTTCTAAGGAAGAAGCTAATAATGAAAGGGAGACGGGTGAAGGGTGGACCAAGGTGGAAAGGAAGGCTAAAGCCATGGAAAGCAAGGGTTTTTGTCCCTACATTAACTCCAACAAAGGAGTCAGTATCTCCTTTGTGAAAACCACATCCGAAAATGCTAAGGAAAGTATGAGTAAGGCTAAAATTTAAGAATCTGGAAAGGAGAGTGAGGAAGTCGTAGGAGTTGAAGCTATCCCTCAGAAATTAGAGATGGAAGCCAATCCGAGCCAAGATGATCCTAATGGGCTAGAAATCAAACCTGAAGACTATCCATCCTCCATGCAATTGGAGATGAAGAGTTGGAGACAAAATTAGAGGAACTAGACCACATCAATGATGAGGAGCATGAACAAGATGAAAATGAACCAAAAGAGCTCACTGTTGAAGAATTTACAACCCTACTATTTAAAGATGGAAAAATACCGGAGATAGAAGACACATTGATGTCGGAAAGCTCTTTCCACTCAGTTAAGCCCAACAACACGGTTAACAAGCTAATGGAAGCCATGGAGGTTGCAAATGACCAACAAAAATCCGACTCTAGCGCTGGAAAAAGGCATGGTGGACTGAATGATATTGCATCCTCCAAGCTACAAGGCACCAAGAAGCAACGAGTGTAGTCCCAATGAAAATCAGGCCTTCCTGCGTTACTAGCATGTTGTTAGTGTTCTGTGTTTGTAGGTTTTCTAATCAAGTGGTGAGTTGTTGTTCCCCATTCTCCCACTCCTATGTAGTTGAAAATAAGTGGAATATACAATTCCTTCTCTACTGCTTTGATAATGGAAGGCCTCTAATTTGTGTTTACTTTTATCTCCTACAAGGAAATCTAGTGGAAAATAGCAAGGTGAATAAGCATTCACACCACGCAGATAATAAAAGAACTATTGTACTACTTGATGTCAATCTTATCAAGTTTGTGACTGTATTTAAATTTAGCTGATTGGCAAAGACTACTAAAACTCTCAAGAATACTCAATGGATATACTATCTGCACTAATATAAAGATGTGGTGAAAACATAGTATCCATAACTTGATGATAGGTCTCATCAATAGAACAATAAAGCTAATATATGATTGATATTTTATCTTGGTTATTACATGCAGGCATAACCTAGCGTACAAAAGCAGAAGAAATAGAAAGTTCAGAAGCCACGTACCATGTCTAGAGTATGCACGACAGCAGCACAGTGGGTATTAGCCAAGAGAACTACGAGATGCGAAAGCTCAGCTTGGCGTTGTGGATGCAAAAGATGACAAATTACTAAAACATTGTTAAATCTTTGTTGGCAATTGAGTATGGTAGGGACTGGTGGTAATCTAAAGTCCTTATTGACACACTACTTTTTAACGTGTGTATGCAAGTGTTTCTTTTGGGTGAATGACAATATCTATTTAATAGATGTAGCTAATAAAACAATACGTGGGATTATACCCCTGAATGGGAGTGTAACTATTGTGCGAATTGCTAAACAATGGAACAAACGTATGGTAATGGGGGGGGGGGGGGGGGGGGGGGGGGTATACACCTAAGCCGTAAACCCGGTAATGCTTTTGTAAATTATCTATGTAATTCAACTATTAGGTACACTAACGTAAATCTACCCAGGTCTACCATAACAACTACTCATGTAGATGAGGATAGCCCCAGTGACACAACGAACAAGCAAGCGAGTCCTCTGAAGAGTGAGCTAAGGAATCATGTCACCTGCAAGGATAATTTACAACAATCATTACAATATCTAACAATCAAATACGTAGTAGGTATCCCAAATCACCCATGTTGGCCAAAGCTAATAGGACTATCCGGGCGTTCCCAAGCAACCCTAACGACAGGAAATAGGGCACATAAGAGAAGTCAACACAAGCCAAAACCCAAGTAGTTGAAGAACCTCTTACAATATCCGATCATATATGACACCTAATAAGATTAAAAGTATAGTGCGTAGGCGCACAACAAAAGCTTTCCGACAAACGAATCTTGGATTCTTAGGTAAGAATGATGGCTACCTACCATCCACCCCCATACTAAGTGTTAATGAAGTTAGCCTTCTGGAATTGTCGAGGCTAGACAAGTATTGAACCCCCCGAGTCATGCTGGCAGAGTGCAGGTTTGATAGTATATGCTTCATCCCATCGGATGACTTAGCAGGATGGTTATGCCTTCTATGGAAAAACAACCTGCTCATAAATGAAAAAATAGAAATTCGCCATAAGGACAAAAGAACATACTAACTTTGAATCCAATTTCAATATGGCCATTTTCCTAATTTATGCACCTTCAAATGAGAGGCTAAAAGAAGAATTTTGGATCAAAGTAGTAGCAGCCATAAACGCGCAAACCAAGCCAGTACTCCTAATGGGAGATTTCAATGATATCCTTAATCCTTCCGATAAATTGGGGGGTGCGCCACTAAGATCAAATCGATTCCAAAGATTACAAAGCGTAATACAAGAATGCAACCTTGTGGGTCTCGTGTCTAAAGGGAACGAATTCACATGGCAAAAGAAAAGAGATGGTGAAGATAATACCTATGAAAAACTAGATAGAGCTATGGCTCACTGTGAGGTGCTTAACGTCTATAACCTAATTCATGTATGGAATCATGCCTTCACATCTTCAGACCACTGTCTAACCACAATAGACATTACTAATAAAAACACAGAGATTCAAGAACAAGCCGTTTTGATTTGAACTCATGTGGACTGAAAGAGATGATTGTGAAAGAATTGTTAAATAGTGTTGGAAAACACAATTCGAGGGGACACACATGTTCAAATTGGTCAGGAAACTAAATCTCCTCAAAACCAAATCGAAAATGTGGAGTAAACTAAAATCTGGGAATATAAATAAACAAGTTTGAGAAACGGATGCAACCATTGAGAATCTCCAAAAGCTAAACTTCCGAAATTTCTCTAATCAACAAAATGAGAAACTCAATAAATGAAGTAAAAAGAGAGAATGTCTAATTGAATTTCAACAAAAGTACTGGATGCAAAGAGCTAAATCTAAATCTAAATCTTTAGATTGTGGTGATAAAAATACAAAGTATCATCATAGAAGAGCAACAAGAAGACGAAACAGAAAGTCCATAATATCCATTCAAAATCAAAACTGTACAAAAATAGTTATTGAGGATGAAATCAACTCTGAGTTTCTTAGGGACTATAGAGACCGATTCAAAGCCAACCAAATTAATGAGTCCACTATAATGCAGCACCTTGAAGTCATTACTAGAGAAGTTACAGATAGTGACAATAGGGAGCTTACCAAACCTTTCTCAAACGAGGATATTCGAAAAGCTGTCTTCGATATTGGAAGCGACAAATCCCTAGGTCCAGATGGAATGCATGCCGGTTTCTTCCATAAATATTAGGCGACAATAGGGCCTGATGTAATCCGTGCGACGAAGAGTTTCTTCAGATCGGGCAAAATCCTAAAACAAATCAATCATACATTTATCACTCTAATACCCAAAGTGGATAATTCGTCCCTAACTACCCACTATAGACCGATCAGTCTATGTTCAACAATATACAAAATTATTGCAAAAATCCTAGCAAATAGACTTAAAATAGTGTTGCCAAAACTAATCCACCAACTCCAGAGTGCCTTTACACATAACAGATCAATTCATGACAATATTCTCATCACCTATGAAATCTTTCATGGGTTTAGAGCAAAAAAAGGGAAGGAGGGTTTTATGGCCGTAAAACTAGATATGAAAAAGCATACGATAGGGTGAAATGACCATTTATCCTAGCCTTACTCGAAAAATTTGATTTTGAACAACAATTCATTAGCTGGATTAGAGAATGCATTTCCACGGTCTCGTATTCCATCCTAGTCAATGATAAACCGTCAGAAGTAATATACCACGAGAGGGGTTTACACCAAAGTGATCCCCTATCTCCTATGCTATTCAACTTAGGAGCGAAACTTCTAGCTAGAAGCATTCAAAAAGAATGTTATCAAAATAATAAAACAATCGGTTTCCCGATCACAAGAGGTGGCATCTATTATCCCATTCCTAGCCTTTGCGAATGATATAATTATTTTTGCCAAAACATCTCTAAATGCAAGCACAAAAATTTTGGATCTCTTAAATAATTACTGCCATATCTCGGGGCAAAAAGTCAATTTCCATAAATCGTCATTCCAAACTACGAGAAATGTAGGGTGCGAAATGGAAAGACAAATCCAAATAAAAATCGGAATAACCGCTACAAAAGAGTTGGATAAATATCTTGGATGCCCTATCATTAACGGCCGAGTGAACAAGACCGTCTTTGAAGATGTAATAATAAAGTCTAGGAAGCAACTAATCTCATGGAAAGCCTCCACACTATCACAAGAAGGTAGGACAATTTTAACTAAGACTAATCTTAATGCTAAACCAAATTATATTATGCAAAGCTTCATGCTTCCATCCTACATACATAAAGAATTAGATCAAATCAACCATGCTTTCTTTTGGAACAAAGTCCTCCAAATGAAATTACTATGGAAAATTATGGAAGAACCAAATAACATTTGGGTTAAAATAGTAAATGAAAAATACCTCAAGAACTCATTCCTATGGAGCTATAAAACCTAGGAAAATACCTCATGACAATGGAGAAGACTAATGAATATCCGAACGGAATTTGAAAAAGGATTCGGATGGAACGTTGGGGATGACAACACCATTAAATTTTGGAAAGATAAGTGGGCGACATATCAGCCGCTCATTAATCTCATTAAGAACATGAGTGATATCGATGAAAACGAACTAGTAAGTAACTATATCATAGAGAACAAATGGAATACCCAAAAACTGGAAATAGAACTAGACAATCTCCTACCACAAGAGGTTATGACTGGAATCAAATCATATCAACTCCCGAAGTCATTTATTCAAGATCGCCTTTAATGGGCAGCCTCAGATAAGTGATCGTACACTACGAAATCAACCATGGACCTCATTCACAAGAATAAAGGGCTCACACCTAATTCAAATGAGTGGGTTTGGATAATGGACATCATGCCCAAAGTCAAAAATTTTATTTGGAAATTGTCTATAGACGGTCTCCCAACTAAGGAAAACTTGAAAAATAAAGGGTTCCAGTGCCCATGCAATGTGTCCTCTGCAATCACCCATATGAGTCGACTAAGCATTTATTCTTTAACTGCCCCTCCATGCTGAAAAATCTCCACAATACCAACACTAAGAAGGAGCTCCAACTTTTAAGCAACTCTAACCAAAATGTGTCGAGCATGGTCACCTCTTTGAAAAATAAGCTAGACGACAACCAAATGGTCCAACTAGCAGTTACATGGTGGAATGTTTGGATTGAAAGAAACCAAAATATCTTTAACAGTAAAAAAAATCAAAATATTAGGGTACGAGTACAAGACCAAATAAGGCCAACAGTAGTAGAAAAACTAGAAATATCCAGTGGATTAAACTTGACAATGGTTTTGTCAAATTAAATTTTGATGGATCTAAACGTAATTCCGGAGGTTCAGCCTTTGGTTTCATTCTAAGAAATCAACATGCAACAACCATCTCCCTAGGCTACGGACAGTGTAGGAATGCATCGGCCCTTCATGCTGAAGCATGTGCGCTACGAGAAGGTTTGATTAGAGCATGTGATTTGGAGATCAACAAACTTGAGATTGAAGGAGATAATCTTACAATCATCAATTCAATTAAAGAAATATGGAAACCCCATGGGAACTTGATCTCATCATATCTGACATTACTAATATTTTGGGTTATTTCCAGCAGGTTAGGATTCATCATGTCTTCAAGGAAGTCAATAGTGTTGCCGATCGACTTCCCATTAGGTTGCTCATCAATCCCCACACATGTGATGGATCTCATCCGGAAGGATACTTTAGGTTGGAGAGTCTAGTACAATATAAAAAAAAAAAATTTAGTGCAATCTACCGATGGGAGATATATGAATACCGTAGTTGGGCTTCGTTGAATCAAGGCCCATTAATCTTCACCGCCTTCAGCTTGTTTATCCGGCGACAAAGGGGGGTGTATGAATTCTCCGTAGTTGGGGGGCTTGTGGCGGATTTGGGGACCCTGATATCTCGAGGGACGGCGACGACGACTGTCGATGCGGCGTCTGATTTCGCCGGTGAGGATGGCAGGGGCTCGATGGTTGAAGGCTCGAAACATGTGAGTTATATGCTTCACTTCGTCTTCTTTCTCTTTACTTCCTTCGGTTACTCTTTCTCTTGTTTCTCGGTCGAAATTTGCTCAGATCCGTAGTTTGTTTGTTCCAAATCATACAGAAGACTTCATTTCAAAATTTTTCTCTCATCTCCCAAATGTTTTGGGAATTGCGAGAGAGCTCATATAGCCCTTTCCGTGCTACATGGTACGAGGACTTGATAATAACTATTGCCGTGTTTTGTAGAAGCGTGATAGCGTCCCAATAGACATCAATAAAATGACTGACACCATGGAGCCTGATCAACCTACCGGCGGGGGATTGTATGTTCCTGGCAATAGTCGTGTTGTTTTCCGACAACCTGAGAAATCCCGTCTTGGTAGGTTATGCTGCTTTATTTCGATGTTATTTGCAGTGCTCATGATTATTTTAGTGATCAATATACCGATACTGATCAATATGTGGCAACACCACATCTTCAACATGTAACTATTTGCAAAGTGGACATTCACCCCTCTTCCCTTTTCCAAATTAGGGTTAGACGCTCTTGCTATTGCTAAAAGGAACGCCTCCAATTCTGAGGGTAAATTTAAGGTTCCACTAGAGGGTGCCACTTCTATAGTAGCATCACTAGATGAGGAGGATAAGTCATCTCTAACGGAGACAAATGAGGATGGAAACACTGTAAATAGAAGCACAGGACAAAGGTGACTGTCAAGAGAACATAGATGCTCCTGAAACTGTATAAGAATATTTTATGTTGAGCATAACATGAAAAAAAAATGAAACAAAGAACGAAACAAAACTTTGTCATGATAGAAAAAATATCAATAGTGGAATAGCCGAAAGAACGAAGTAGAGAATGAAACAAAACTTTGTGATAAGAGGATTCAAAATAAAAAACGGATGCACAAATAAGTCTCAAAATTTTAGATCCAAGCTTATGTTAACCATAATATTCTTTATCCTATTAGAAAGATCTTATGGTTAGTTATAGATACTAGGGCTAGATAAGATCTTCTTCTTAAGATTTTCTATCAGTGTATCTATTTATATTCGTTAACATTCACAACAATAAACAAGGCAATAAGCATTCATCTTCATCTACTTATATGGTATCATATTTTCTTCGATCCAACAAAACACACTCAACCATGACTGAATACCCCAACACACTACCAAACCCCCATGAGCCAACAAAACCATTCACTATAGTAATTCTCACAAACATCATTAAACTAACACCACCAAACTACATCATCTGGAAGTTGGTCATTCTAGCTACCCTAGAGGGATACGACCTCGATGAATATGTATTAGGGTCAATCACGTTCCAGACAAAACCCTACCAACCTCAACCACAATTAACCCATCATACAAAACCTATCTTTTCCAAGACAGATTGGTGTATGAGTTACTTCTGGGCACTCTTTCAACGGATGTGGCCAGTTTTGTTACCACTGCAAAGACTTCTCACGAAGTATGGGAAGCACTTCGTCTCACATACGACATTCTTTCGAGAAGTCACATCAAGCAGGTCAAAGAGAGACTCCGTACAATGAGCAAGGGCAATGGAACAATCTCCACCTATATGCAGAACATCAGGAAGGCTACCAACTTGCTGGTATCCCTTGACTCGCCGGTATCCGCAGAGGATCTTACGGACTATGTCCTCAAAGGCCTTGACGAACCCTACCTTCCAGTTGTTCATGCCATTAACGCTAGGGAGACAACAATCGCGTTTGAAGAACTGCATGAGAAACTCATTAACCATGAGCTCTCATTAAGCACCAACACAAGGAAGCTGGTGGCATCATGACAACATTCACTACTCAGCCAAGGTCATGGAAGAACTCATGTAAGTCATCCTCTCCTGCATTTTCTCAGGCCACTCAGTCCCCACCTACAAATCAACGCCCAACCATGCCAAACAACCAGCAACCAAGTCCTCCTAACCAACCTTACAACTCGACATCGATGCCATTCAAGGGACGCTGCGAGTGGTGTCGCCAGATTGGTCACATCTTGGCCCAATGCAAAGTCTACAAAGCACTTCACCCAAACATAGAAGTCCCATCCTCGGTTAGGTTCCCTTCCCAACAGGCTGCTCAAATAAACATGCTCACTCACAACCTACCAACCTTACCATGGTTAGTTGACAGCGGTGCCTCGCATCATGTCACAAACGATTTGAACAATCTCGCCCTTCACTGTCCATATACTGGGGAGGAAGAAATGATGGTTAGAAATGGTTAGGGACTTGCCATTACACATGTTGACTCCTCAAAACTTACTCTCTTAAACAATGTTTTATGTGTTCCACGAATGTCTAAAAACATTGTATCAGTGTCTAAACTCACAAGTCAATCGCCATATTCAGTTATATTCGATGGTTTGTATGTCTCATCACCAACAAAATAATCCTTAGAGGCCCTTGTGTCAATGGTGTGTATGTCTTGCCCCAAACACAACCTACAACTCACATGGCTTTCAAAGTCTCCTCCAAGTCCATGCATCACAGGTTTGGACATCCGTCCACAAAAGTCTTTCATTATCTCAATATAAGTGTCGGTCTAGGGTGTCAATCTTATCGACAACATAATGGTCTTGCTAAATCTCATAAACTTCCCTTTCATAAATCGACAATTGTGTCTACTAAACTGCTTGAGGTTATTTTCAATGACGTTTGGAGTTCTCTTGTATTATTGTTTGATGGCTATAAGTATTATGTTCTATTTGTAGATCAAATCACCAGGTATACTTGGCTTTATCCACTCAAACTCAAATCAGATACCAAACACATATTCATTCGTTTCAAATCTCTAGTTGAGAATTAATTTCAACCCAAAATCAAGGGCATTTTCATTCCGGATTCTAAAGTTGGGGTGATCATGGGATCTCTCATTTTACTTCACCCCCGCTTACCCCGGAGCATAATGGTCTTGCTGAAAGAAAGCATAGACATATAATCGAAACTGAGCTAGCTTTACTCAGCTAATCCTCAATTCCTCTCGATCATTGGTCAATGACCATGTTCACGTCAACATACCTCATTAACATGCTCCCTTCCCCGTTCCATAACTTCTCAATACCTTATCAGAATCTAACCAGTAAACCACCAAACTACACAAAACTCAAGTGTTTTGGCTGCTTGTGTTTCCCTTGGATAAAACCCTATACGTCGCACAAGCTAGAAAACAAACCTGTCTCTTGTGTCTTCATAGGATACTCCTCAACACAAAACGCATATCATTGCCTTGATCATGTCATCAAATGTATATATGTCTCGAGACATGTTACATCCATTGAGGATGTTTTCCCCTATAGGTATGAAGGATAGGCCTGCAGTACCACCATTGAACACAACTGAATGAGCAACCATGAGTTTACTCCTCATTCACCACGACACAGCTGTCTCAGCAATGCCCCAACCTACCGCTTCATCTTCAACCTCAAACCCTAACCACTCCCCAATACCTCCCTCTCCTCAGCCGTAACCTTCCCAACCGTACCACAAACTTCATCACCAACTCCACCACGTCATGGGATCATTACTAGATCCATCAAAATAATGTCACAAAACCCATCCAGAAACTTAACCTCCATGTCACTATTGTCCCTATTGAACCAATAGAACCCAAGACCATCACTCAGGCCCTAAAGAACCCTGAGTGGCGCAGAGCTATGCAAAGGGAGTTTGACGCCCTCTATTTGAACAAAACTTGGGAGCTAGTGTCACCTTCTGAACAGATGAATATAATTGGTTGTAAATGGATATATTGTATTAAATATAATCCAAAAGGTAGTGTTGACAGGCTAAAAGCAAGGCTTGTTGCAAAGGGGTTCCACCAACGCTCGGGTGTGACTACACAGAGACGTTCAACCTAGTCATCAAACTATTCACTGTTCGGCTCATACTTGTACTGGCTGTTTCCAATCAATGGCCATTACGACAATTAGATGTCAACAACGCTTTTCTGCAAGGCACTCTAATGGAAGATGTATACATGAGTCAACCACCTGGATTCATTGATAAAGACAACCCTAATCACGTTTGTAAGTTGCGAAAGGCGATTTATGGTTTGAAGAAGGCTCCAAGGGCTTGGTATAATGAGTTGCGTGAGTTCCTGTTAAGTATAGGCTTCAAGAACTCCATTGCAGACGCTTCGTTATTCATCTATGTATATGCTCAAGATGTACTCTATCTGCTTGTCTATGTAGATGATATCATCATTACGGGGAGTAACGGTCAGAAGCTGAAGACACTAGTAAAAACACTTGCTCATAGATTTTCTCTAAAAGACTTGGTCACACTTTCATATTTTCTTGGTGTTGAAGTCACACATCACTCAACTGGTTTGTTTATATCACAACGTCGATATATCATGGATCTACTGGAGAAAGCGGGGATGACTGGTGCGAAACCGGTCAACACGCCAATGCAGCCTGAAGAGTCACTCTCCTCCACGCTTGGCAAACCCTTACCTACCCCAACAGACTACATAATATTAGTTGGCAGCCTTCAGTATCTCTACCTCACCAGACCTGATGTAGGGTTTATTGTGAACAAATTGTCGCAATTTATGCACTCTCCCATGTCTGCTCACTGGCATGTCCTCAAACGAGTTCTTAGATATCTTGCTGGGTTGATCAATCTTGGAGTGCAGATTAGTGCAAGCAAAAGCTGTGACATTCATGCTTTCTATGATGTAGATTGAGCTGGGGATAAAACTGACTATGTCTCCACAACAGACTACATTGTCTACATTGGCACCACACCGGTCAACTAGAGTTCCAAGAAACAACGCTCGGTTGCAAGGTCTTCTATAGAAGCGGAGTACAAAGCTTTGGTTGACACCACGTCGGAAATAATTTGGATCACTCAACTCCTAGGTGAACTTCGACAAACTCCAACGCTTGACCCTGTAATCTACTGTGACAACCTTGGGGCCACTTCCTTGTCTGCCAACCCAATTTTTACTCTCGTATGAAGCACATTGCTCTAGCATATCACTTTGTACGTGAACAGGTAAAAAACAATTAGCTTAGAGTTAGCTTTGTGTCTTTTGATGATCAAATCGCAGACATGCTAACAAAGCCGTTGTCAAGTATTAAGTTTCACACACTTCTACGCAAGTTACAACTCAAAAATGATGCTTCACTTGAGGGGGATGTAAACCGTCCATAATATTCTTGTCTATCCTATTAGAAAGATCTTATGGTTAATTATAGATACTAGGGCTGGATATGATCTTCTTCTTAAGATCTTCTATCAGTGTATCTATATATATTCGTTAATTCACAGCAATAAATAAGGCAACAAGCATTCATCTTCATCTGCTTATAACTTTTATGATAATTGATAATTTTGTGAATGGTAAAAACCCTGTGTCTGTTCTCATTAATAGTAAGACTATATATAATAGATACATGGGTAATCCTAACGGGCTAAACAGTCAAAGTAAATAGGGTTAAACAACCAAAATAAATAAGGTTAAACAACCAAAATAAATAACTATACATTAACTACACCAATACTCCCCCTCAAGTTGGAGCATGAGGATCAACAATGCCCAACTTGTCCATAAGAAACTGAAACTGCTAACATCCAAGATCTTTAATAAACAGATCAATAGGTTGAAAAGATGTGCGAGCATGGTGGGTGATCATAGTCTTGTCAAGGAGGAGATCACGAATGAAATTAATGGCAGTCAACTTCAATGTGTTTTGTACGATCATGAAAGACAAGATTGACTGCAATATGCAGAAAATAAATGCATAGGAGATGTATGAGAAACTTCAAGTGATCGTAGAAGAGCTTTGAGCCAAATAAGCTCACAACACGTGTAGGCCATTGTCTAGTACTCAGCTTCAGCTGAAGACGTGGAGACCGTATGTTGTTTCTTTCTCTTCCAAGCAATAGGAGAAGATCCAAGAGACACATAGTATCCATAAATCGAAAGCTGGGTGAGAGGACAACGTGCATAGTCCGAATCACAGTAAGTAGTAAGCTGCAGGGAACTTGCAGCAAACAAGAAGACATCATGTCCTGGATGACCTTTCATGAAGCGAATGACGCGGATGGCAGCATCCCAATGATCATTAGTCGGTAACTGCATAAATTAAGCGAGCGTGTGTACGAAGTAGGATAACTCCGGGCGGGTGATGGTCAGATAAAGCAGGCGACCGACCAGATGACAATAACGATCCGGGTGTAGAAACAGAGGTGCATCAAACGTGGCTAAGGTATGATTCTGTTCCATGAGAAAGTCACAAGGCTTTACAGCAAGAACACTAACTTCAGAAAGGATATCAAGGGTGTACTTTCCTTGGCACAAAAAGAGACCTTTAGATGAGCGAGCTAATTCAATGCCAAGAAAATACTTTAGAGGACCCAAATCCTTCATGTGAAAGACGGAGCTAAGCTTGGATTTCAAGCGAATAATCTCTGCAGCATCATTACTAGCGATGATCAGATCATCAATATAAACTAGAATATTGAGTGACAAACCGCTACGGATGAACGAGAACAATGAATAGTCAACCTTAGATTGAGTGAACCCAAATCGGTGTAGGGCGGATGATAGCTTAGCGAACCAGTTGCGGGGTGCTTGACGGAGTCCATACAAAGAACGGTTTAACCGACAAACCTTAGAAGAATCAGACAACGGAAATCCAGGAGGTGGTTTCATGTAAACCTCCTCATCCAAGTTACCATGCAAAAACGCATTTTGAACATCCATTTGATGCAGTTCCCACCCTTGAATAACTTCAACAACCAAGAAAGTGCGGATGGAGTCCATCTTCGCAACAAGAGCAAATGTCTCATTATGATCAATGCCAGACTTCTGATTATTGCCAAGAACAACCAACCGAGCTTTGTAACGTTCAAGCGTACCATCAGACTTGCACTTAATTTGTAACACCCATTTACAACCAATAGATTTCTTGTCCAGGAGGTAGGTCAACGATAGACCAGGTACCATTCTTATGTAGATCATCAAGTTTGGCTCTCATAGCCGTTCTCCACTTGGAACTGCGAAGGGCATAAAAAACAGAACGAGATTCCATACTAGCAGTGACAGATGCTAGAAAACCCCGGTGAGAATTGGAAAAATGATCATAACGTAGAAAGTCACTAATAGGATAACGTGTACCTGACAAAGTCAACGGAGTGGGATTCAAAACTAGTGTGTTTCCTGGTGCACATACGGTGTTGTTGATATAATCACAAGTCCAAACTGGTGGTCGTCGATCTCGGCTACTACGACGAGAGTTGGTGAGATCGACACTTTGTGGTGGTGACTCGAAGGAAGAGGAGGAGACACTCCCCCTTACGTCCAAAGAGGGCACAACTGGCGGGAGAACACTATCACGAGGTAGGGTTGGAGAAGGCACTGGGATATGGTCGACCGGGGTGGGCTCGAGCTGGATAGGGTCGACTCAATATGATGGGTTCTGGGAAAAGCGATCTGCTCAATCCAGAAAGGGAACCCAGTCAAGCGAATCGGATGGGTGGGTTACGGTGGGCTCGGTTTCGGTGTGAGAGGTGGTGATGTATGGGAAACAATTTTCGTAAAAGGTAATATCCCGAGAAATGAATATGTCGTGGGTGTCAAGATCAAAAACTCGCCATCCCCGTTGGCCATGTGGGTATCCGAGGAAAATGCACTTCCTAGATCGAGGGGAAAATTTATCTGTATGTCGAGGCATTTGGGAGGCATTGCAAAGGGACCCAAAAGTTTTGAGGTGGGTGAGGTTTGGGACACGTTTATGGAAAATCTCAAAAGGCGTCTTGTGGCCTGGTCTAAGATAGGTGTAGGTTTGCAATTGTTAATGTAACCGGCAGCCAAGACACATTCTCCCCAAAATTTGATGGGTAACATGTTTATTGATTGTCATTTAGCAAGGGCGACAAAGTTCGTTATTATTTGAGATACCTCATTCTTGTATTTTATAAGATAGAGTCATGCATGTTGAGAACAATCATCAACTAGAGTTAAGAAAATACGAGGCACCAGAAATAGAAATGGAAGGGTGACCCAAATGTTGATACCAAAGGATATGAGAATCGACACCCACATGAAAGGACCGCGCATCCTCCAATCCCGCACGAAACCAGTAGATGCCATTTCGTTCTCCACCCACGCCAATCAACATCATCGTAATACGGTCCCGCAAGATGCACACTTTATTAGTTGCAATGACAACACAATTTTTATCCTTAAGCAGCTTATGTAACGAAATAAGATTTCACTGCAAATCCGGAACATATAACACATCATCAAGATGCAGTCAATCACTAAGAACAAGTGTGCCTGCTTGTGTTGTTGTAGTCATTAATCCATTTGGCATCAAAATAGAGAAACAATCAACCTCTTTAACATCAAGAAGTAAAGAACGATTCCTTGTCATGTGTAACGAAGCTCTAGTGTCAAGAATCCAAGTTAGAACATTCATACCATTCACATGCTCATCAGAAAGATCATTGCCTTGAAACAGAGACACAAGTGTGGACCATTGTGAGTTTGTAAGTCCTGGAAAAGAAGCTCGTTCTACAGCCCCTACACACGTGGTAGACGATATACCTTGGGAAGCAGATGTCGCAGCTTTGGCTAGAGCTGGAGCGTGACGCTTCTAACCACGGTTTTCACCTTGATTACGAGTAGACCCATCTTTGTTTCGGAAGACTCATTCTTCAGGATAACCATTAAGTTTGTAGCATATAGTTGCCTCATGACCAAGGATTCCACAATGTGAGCTGATGGTTGTGTTTTTGGTGCGTACAAGCTTTTCACCAAAGACATCTGATTTTTGCTCACGGTTTACTGGTTTGTACTCGACACGTCCGGGAGGGCGATCAGCTCTACGTCCCTGAGTTGCAAAGGCAACGGCTACGTCAGCGGACGCAACTTCCCACTTCTTTGACGCCGTTAGTTGACACTCCTCTTGAACTAGAGTAGGTATATAAGGATGACAACGAATCTCGAGCAAGAAAATTTGATCTAACTGTCGAGAAACACTCATCAAGACCCATCAAGAATTGGTGAATCTTCTCATCATCTCGTTCCTTTATCAACTTTGCCCGGGATGTAGAAGCGCAATCAACCTCCGAAATAATTTGCAAGTTCATCCAAAGTGTTCTTGAGAATACCATAATAGTTAGCAACAGTACGACCCCCTTGAACACATCTAGCCAAGTCGGACTTAAGCTGATGAATTCGAGGCCATTGAAAACAAAAAAAACTCTACTTGAGATCATCCCATAGAGTCTGAGCACTGTCAAAATAATTTACAAACGTTCTCGGTGAAGGTTCAATTGATTGAACTATCCAGTCCATGATCATGGAGTTAACGACTCTCTACTTGCGTGACTGAGTGGCACCTTCTGATTTCAGGATGGTTCCATCAATGAACTCATCCTTATTTTTTGTATACATGACGTTTCCGAAACAATTTTCCCATTGCGGATAATTGTTTCCTTTCAGTATAACAACACATACTTGCAAACCCGGATGATTAGAGGGGTGCAAAGTAATACGGGGATGACGTGTCTACCATAGATCTTTTAGCGGCTTCTACGGTAGCAACGATGGCAACTTGCATGGCGGCAACATTGGCGACCTCTGCATCAACGTGACCGTCCTCTCCAGCCATGTTCTTGTGATGAGGGTACACCAATAACCGTGTTAGCAGCAGGGACTGTGTGAGCAGCCGAAAGAGAGAGATTATTCTCAGTAGCGGAAAATTAGGGCTCAGGAATTAGGTCTTGGCTCTGATACCATGATTATTTTGTGAATGGTAAAAATCATGTGTCTATTCTCATTAAGATTAAGAGTATATATAATAGATATATGGGTCATCCTAACGGGGTAAAGAACCAAAATAAATAAGGCTAAACAGCCAAAATAAATAACTATACATTAATTACATCAATAATAACAAGTCTACTTTAAATAAAAATTTGGATACCAAAGGCTTCAAGGGATTGGCTTACAGATGTTCAAGATGGGAAAGTTGATCCAAGTGTTTTATATGATTGTAAAAATAGTTTCGTGCTAAATTTAGGTTTTGTGCTCCCGAGATTAACAAGCAAAGAACCATAGATTACATTATCTTGTAAGTTCTGCATGCTCCCGAGATCAACAAGCAAATAACCATATATTACATTATCTTGAAGTTCCTTGTACAAAAAGAATATGCATTGAATGATTGCATGAATAATAAAACTAAGTTACTTATGTAATAGTAAAGTCTCAAGAAATTGGATTTTAGTGGTTGAAGTGAAAGAGTTTTCAAAAAAGAAGAAGATGTGCTTTAAAACAAACTACATGGACAAGGTATGTGTTAGGTAGATACTTTGTTGGGCAACTCCTCCCTACAAGGTATGTGTTGAGTTTTGTGGGTTCATGTGTTCTTAAGAAATTGAAGTTTAACATGTTGTACATGGCTGTTGTGGGATTATATATGAGTGATAGGTTTTTGGAGCTTGTTGGATAGTCGACTTTGGACCAATGGCAGATTTCTTGACTCAATTTTTAAAGCGTTTTTTTTTATCATGTGTCATAGTCGTAAAATACATTAATTTTTTTTTTTATTAGTTCTGTTGGTTTTTTAAATAAAATCAAACTTATAAGAGTTTACATTTTATTGCTTTAAAATTAACTTTTTTTTTTCTTTTTAAAGTTATCGCTCAAGAAGAAATGAAATATAAGTAAAATTTAATCGAATGAAAAATTACTTCAGCTATTGGACATCAACCTTTCATGCTAATCATTTGATCAAAGACGTTTCGGTATTAAGCGATATTTGCAGAGTTGATTATATTAGCGAATAATCATCCTCCGTATCTGTTGTATAACAACTAAGTTTCTGTTGAATATAATCCCATGTATTTAGGGATCTTTCTGTTGTATATTGCTGTATATAAACAGCTTCTCATCTTCAATAATAAACAAGCTGATACAAAGCATTCTCATGGTATCAGAGCATCATATCTATTTCTGATTCCTCCCCAAAAATAGCCTATGTTCCCTTAGTCCATCCATGGCCTCTCAAAGCATATCCACCACAGTGCCTAATGATTTAGAACCAAACAGTCCATTCATTTTCGTGAACTTCCACAATGCTAATAAGCTCAGTGGACATGACTATATCGGATGAAAACTGCAGATCGAGGCCATGCTTATTGGCTACGGGCTATACAAGTTTGTTGATGGCACTCACACGATGCCTGAGGCAAACATCACCACAACGTCAGGCACACCTCCTGTTGAAACAACCATAGTGAATCCTAAATATGAAACCTGGGTTCGACAAGATAAGTTGATCTTCGGAGCTCTTGGTTTCAACACTCCACTCAGACGTCACTCACGTTCTCGTTGGAGCGATCTACTCCAAAGATGCATGGGACCTGCTGGCCCGAACATATGCGAACCCATCGAGGGGTCATGTCCTTCAGTTAAAGAAACAATTGAAACACGTTGAAAAGGGGACCGACACCATTGCAACGTATATGCATACTATCGGGCGTATCACAAATGCCCTTGTAGCTCTTGGCAAACCGGTGGATCAAGAAGACCTTATTGATAGGGTGTTGGAGGGTCTTAACTCAACTTACCAACTTGTCATCAATGGAGTGAAGCAGCGTGAAACAACCATCACTACAACAGAATTGCATGAAAAATTGATCAACCACGAGTTGGCTTTGCGCTCGATCAAACCCGCACCTACATACCCTGCTTCAGCAAATCTTGCTCACTATAGAAACTCTCCATTACAACATACACCTTCCCAGGCAAACCAACCTACACCTCAAAAGGAAGATGTCAACTGATCAGAAACCACCCCCACAATTCAAAGGATGGTGTCAGTGGTGCCATAAACAAGGTCATCCTCTTGCTTATTGTCCGGAGTTCCTATCCCGCAACCTAGCTATCAAGGTCCCTCCTAAACCATATCGTCAACCCAATACACGAACTCCTCCTCAAGCAAACATTGCCACAAGCACCCACAACTCATCACCTTGGTTGTTGGACACCGGAGCAACCCATCATATAACACATGACCTCAGCAATCTCTCGGCCCATAACCCGTATGATGGTTCCGATGAGATCGTCATTGGCGATGGTTCAGGCTTGAAAATTTCCGATGTTGGATCCACTCATTTTCATTTAACTAAACATAGCGGTTCCTTGAAACATGTCTTTCACGTTCCAAACATGCATAAAAATATCTTGGCCGTCAATAAATTTTGCATTGACAATAATGTATCGATCACATTCTTACCTGACTCTTTTTCTGTGAAGGATATCCGCACCCACAACCTCATTTTCGAGGGTCCAGCTAGAAATGGTCTTTACGAATGGCCTACACTCCCGACTAGTCCGGTCGCTTTCAATAACATCCGTGTAGCCACATCCTGGCATCACCGATTAGGCCACCCATCATCGAGAGTCTTCCAGCATCTAGCTTCTACATTGCAGTTCCCTTCTAATATTGAGTCTTGTACTTCGTGTCAAATCAATAAAAAAACACAAATTACCCTTTAAAATGTCCACACTAACGACTACGACTCCTCTTGAAGTAGTCTATTCTGACGTTTGGACATCTCCAATTACATCTTATGATAAATATAAGTATTATATCATTTTTGTTGATCACTTCACTAAATACACTTGGTTGTATCCTTTTACAAAAAAAAATCAGACACATTCCATACATTTATCCGGTTCAAAGCCTTGGTCGAAAAAAGGTTTAAGAGATCAATCACCACGTTATACTCAGATAATGGAGGTGAATTTGTGGCTCTCAAATCATTCCTTGTGACTAATGGCATCACCCACTTCACATCCCCACCCCACACACCCGAACATAATGGCTTTGCCGAACGACATCATAGACAATTGTTGAAACGGAACTATCCCTCTTAACCCATGCCCACATGCCCACTATCTACTGGACTCATGCCATTACCACATCATGCTACCTTATCAATCGAATGTCCACCCCAACTTTACAAAACAAATCTCCATTTGAAGCTTTATTTGGTCAACAACCTAACTATAAATACCTCCGCAATTTCGGTTGTCTTTGCTATCCATGGTTAAAACCATATCAATCCAACAAACTCGAGCCCCAATCCACCCATGTGTCTTTGTCGGCTATTCACCTACTCAATATGCTCACTATTGTTTGGAACCGAAATCAAATCATGTTTACTTGTCTCGCCATGTGAAGTTCTTTGAATTTGAATATCCATTTGGAACTATCAAATCTAACGTTTTGCAGGAAACTAACAAGCAGCCAGGCTGGATGTCAATGCCAATCACAATTATTGGGCCTAACTTGCCATCCACAAGCCCAATTCAGCAAAATCAGCCTTCAACACTTACACGTACCGCATCTCCACCATTGCCCACTTTGTCACCTCCTCGGGCCCACCATACACCACAAAACCAAAACACCCCTCCCTCTATAAACCCTCAATCACCGTCTAATGATGTCTCTAATACATCACCGCCGTCTTCTCACACAACCCAACCTCCACCGCGTTATCAGACACGCTATCAGAGTAACATTTACAAGCCGATTGCCAAACTGAATCTTCTAGCCACAACCACACCAATCCCAACCCCTGAACCAAAAACCCATACCCAAGCCCTCCGATCACCCATCTGGCGTGCAACAATGGAGGATCAGTTTAATGTGTTAATCCGTAATGAAACATGGCACTTGGTCCCGCCAACTGAAGTTGAAAACGTAGTTGGCTGCAAATGGATCTTCCGCACCAAGTACAAACCGAATGGTGATGTTGAACGCTACAAAGCAAGGCTTGTGGCGAAAGGATTTCATTAGCGACCTGAATCGATTATTCAGATACTTTCAGCCCTGTTATTAAGCCTGCAACAGTAAGGATTCTCCTTACGCTTGCGGTGAACAATAATTGGCCCCTTCGCCAGCTTGATGTTAACGATGCTTTTTTACATGGGCGTTTACACGACAATGTGTTTATGGTCCAACCACCGGGGTTCATTGATACTTAACATCCGACCCATGTCTGTAAGCTCAATCGAGCCTTGTACGGCCTCAAACAAGCATCGCGTGGTATGTTGAGTTGAAATCCTTCTTAATTGAGATTGGCTTCCAAGGTTCCACTTATGACACGTCTCTATTCTACCGCAAGCATCAAGCAGGACAAGTGTTTATTCTAATCTATGTCGATGACATTATTGTCACCGGGTCCAACGACAAATTATTGCAGGGAGTCCATGACAGCCTTATGCCTCGATTCTCTCTAAAGGATCTTAGTCCGTTGAGTTATTTTTTGGGGGTTGAAGTTATTCCCCAAGCAAATGGCGTGTTCCTCAATCAAACCAGGTATGTCTTAGACATTCTTGAAAATACAATATGCAAGAGTGCAAACCAGTAACCACGCCATTAATGGGGCCCGACTCCACTCTTTCATCTTGTCACAGTCCTCTGATGTTGGATCCAACCATTTACCCGGCTGCAGTCGGTTCACTGCAGTACCTCTCCATTACCCGTCCGGATGTCGCTTTTGCTGTTATTAAACTTTCTCAGTATATGCAAAGTCCACAAGACGAGCATTGGACAGCAGTCAAAAGAGTTCTTCGTTACTTGGCAGGAAGTACACTAGGTTTACCGATCAAGGCTCACTCTGATCTCCAGCTCCACGCTTTCTCTGATGTTGATTAGGCTGGTGACAAGTCAGATTACTCGAACACAAGAGCTTATATTGTTTATATGGGATGCAATCTTGTGTCTTGGAGCAGCAAAAAGCAACGCACCATTGCACGTTCATCTACTGAAGTTGAGTATAGAACCGTTGCAAACACAGCAGCTGAACTTCAATGGCTGAGTTCTCTGCTGCATGAGCTGGGTTATCCTAATATCAGCATTCCCACTATCTACTGTGACAATGTGGGAACCACAAAGTTGTGTCACAATCCCATTTTTCATTCCCGGATGAAACACATAGCCTTGGATTATCACTTCATCAGAGAACGAGTGATGAACAACACACTGAGAGTCACTCACGTTCACAACGACGATCAGCTAGCGGATGTCCTCACCAAAGCCCTTCCTCGATCCAGGTTCACCATGCTCATTTCCAAGATTGGCCTCTCGACTCGAGCGTCCATCTTGCGGGAAGATATTAGCGAATAATCCTTCTCCGTATCTGCTATATAACAACTAAGTTTCTGTTGAATATAATCCCATGTATTTAGGGATCTTTCTGTTGTATATTGATGTATAAAAACAGTTTCTCATCTTCAATAATAAACAAGATGATACAAAGCATTATCAGATTATCCTTCTAAAAACGAAGATCGGCAGCCAAAAATCTTGAATAGAGTGAAAATAATTTTGGTAGTGGATGATAGAACCATTTTTCTACCCAACAAGCACATCATATAAAAATTCACCCGTAACTATTACCCACAATGTACCGTAGGTAAATTATTCCATTGGCAATGTAAGTAGAGACATCAAAATTTTCTTCACCGTACAATAATATATGATTTCTTTTGTGCGTAGATTATCAATTAAGTGACTGATTCTTTACGTTGAATATTCAAAAATGTTTGATTATGTATGCATGTTATATGATACGTGGGTTTTGAGTGACCAACATTAACGAGGCTACTTTTTGTTTAGTTTTTTACATGATTTGTTTGCTAATGAAGACATCATTATCACTCATTGAATGAGCAATGAATTCACGTAAAACTTTGTCGCATTTAACAAACAAATACGAAGGTGGAAAGACTATAATATGGTCACATAGCGTTTGTAGAAACGCTATGTCAGAATCTGTTACAATAGATTTAGAGTCATTCATGCATTAATAACGTATATAAACGCCGTAGAAATAGATACAAGTAAATTAAAACGGTTAGATAAAATGTAAGTAAATTATATTTTGTTTTGGGTGGTTCGGGTAATTACAAGAAAACCTAACAGTTAGCAATAATAAATGTACACATATGGCTAATTTTAACACTGAATGACGTTTGTTGCTAAAAACGGGGTAACAAATTTTTACCTACTAGACGAATTGTTGTTGTACCCAACAAAGGGTGTGATTGAGCCCCAACAATGATTTGTGATGTTGATAAAATGTCTTGTCACTAACCAGCAACACATACAATACTTAAAAACGAGTCAATTTACACCTTAGTAACACATCCGGACAATTTTAACGGTTCATTTTCGCCCGAACATCCTATTTGAAACTATTATAAGAAAGAATATTAAGGATTATGTTAGGATAATTTCTCACATTGTTAGGAAATTTTTAATTCTTCTTTTTCTTTCTCTATATTAAGTTCACGTAGTATCTATATTATAAATGTGGGATACTTGACACATCTCAACTTGAAAACCTGGCATGCAAGATTACTATCAATGAAATCAAATATTCAACCCAAAGTTTTACAATACGTTGATATATCTTGAATATCTATTTAGTCGAGGATTTCCCAATTAAGTCCCCTCGTCTGAGGCTCCGGGACAGTGACGCTCCTTATCCCGAATTTTTTCGCAAGAAGAACTTACCTAGAAGTTTCAGTTTGAATATATGCTCTCGAATCCTGAGTAAATATCTTCTGGAAATTAACCTTCGGTCTATTACAGTATGTAGCCACTCATGCCTGCAACGTTTACATCAGGTGTAGAACTGCTTTGAATGGACATAAACTAACTACTTATAACTAACTATTTCACAGATGCAACTACTCAAGACTTGTTCTCGATCTAATCTCTAGATGGACTCACGTCCCTCCCCCTTACCCCTAGTACAATAACATCTGGAATTGGCTCAGCAATATCAAGCCAAAAAACAAGATTTCATCTCCCACATCAAGATTGTCTCTATTACCGAATTTATCTATCATATCTGGAAGGTTATAAACGAGATCATATTCAACCAGAAGAATATCCCTACTACCACATGTGTGCCCACAACATCATTTAAGAAATTAAGAGTCAAGCTTCTATTCAATGGAAGATAGATCTCCTAACACTATTTTCTTGGCCAAAAGTCTTCGTATTAATCTTATGTAATTGTCTTGGCTATCCCTGTACATTCTTCTTTATCAATACCCAAACTTAAAAAAAAAAAAAAAAAAAAAAAAAAAAATGCTAACCTTATATTATACATAGCCAGGACTGAGGGCAATTCCCGAGCACATTAAATAATACCTATATATTGGCCGGCCGATGGAGTGGACTTAGTCAACGAATCAGGAGATTTAGGGCTTCTGTCACATCTCACTTCCGTCCTGCTTTCAATCCTTTCCGACAGCTCAGCGATCAACGATTGATGCCTACGATCATCAACACTTTTGTAGTTTTCCTTACCCAATTCGTCATCGAATTTTTTTTAGCATTTGCAAACGTCGCCTACACCATCGGCGTTCATACCGGAGCTGAAGCTTTCATTTTGGTTGCTTACGCCCTTACGCTCGGTTCACTCATCCTTGCCTTCTTTGCTTGGTGTTTCGAAAGGTATGTTCCACTCGATCTCTTTTAAGTTTCTGCAGATCATCTGGTGAAACAACTTCTAACTGATCTTTTCAAATGAACAAAAACAACTTGTTACAAAGAGATATATGATCCGATTGCTCTTTTTCATCTGTTGACTTCTCGATCACGTAACATATGCAGGAAATACTGGAGAAGTGTAGCATCGAACTGGAGGCTCCTGTGGTACTGCTTTCTCTACGGGATCAGGTATAGAAACGCAAAGAGATTTCGAATCTAAATCCTACGTAACACATAAACCAAGGAATACAAAGGCACCCTTAAATCTGTAGAGCAACAAAATGAGAAAAGGGAACCAAGAGTAAGAAAACAAAGATTAAAAAGGAAACAAGAGTAAGAAACTATACTCGAAACAAAAACTTCACATAGATTTATGAGGTAAAATGACTAACTCGGCCTTTTACGACTATTATTTCTATCAGGGTACCCGTAACATAAACTCATTCAGTAACTATAACCTTATTTAACTCAATTGTTTTATCTAGGGAAACTATATACAAGTTAAAATGAGAGGGGTTTACAAAACAAAAAAGCCTATAAAAATGGCGAATTTATGTGATAACATGACTAACTAAGCTTTTACCACTATTTTATCTAAGGGAATTATTTAACCCAATTATTTTATCTAGGGAAATTATACAAGGTAAACTGAGAGAAGGTAAACTGAGAGGATACACAAAACAAAAAAGCCAATAAAAGTTCCCTAATACCACAATTGAAGAGCTGCACTCCAGTATTCAGGATTTCCAGAAGAAGCTCGCAAACATACAATTACAGCTCCAACTTACACCTCATGATGCTGTACTGCACAACGCTGAGAGAAGCCTTACAGATGATCTAAACAGAAGCCATAAAAAACTTCAGACTACCTTAGCCCAACTTGCCAAGGCCAAATGGATTGCACACGGAGATCAATGCTCAGCTTATTTCTTCAGGAGTATTAAAACTCGCAGATGCCTCAATAGCATTAAATCAACACAACTCTCTGATGGAACAATCACCTATGACCACGATGCTATTGACCTCACCTTTGTTAATCATTTCAAGAAAATACTCAGCAAAATTGATACTCCGAACCATGGCAACCTCCCTGATGTCTGCCTCCCTTCCCTCACCCCTGTGGAGACTGAATCACTTAATATGAGAGTCTCTGATGAGGAAATTAAGAACGCACTGTTCAGTATTGGCAATAACAAGTCACCAGGACCTGATGGATACAGCTCCTATTTTTTCAAAGCAGCATGGAATATTGTTAACTCTGATGTCTTGAATGCTGTGCAGGACTTCTTCACCCATGGTCGATTGCTGAAACAAGTGAATCATGCTGCTATTTCTCTAATAGCAAAGAAAGACAATGCAATCAACCCTTCGGACTTCAGACCAATATCATGCTGCAGCACAATATACAAGACAATTGCCAAGATTCTTTCTGCAAGAATCAATGTACTGCTGCCTAGAATCATAACCTTTAACCAGAGTGCTTTTGTTGCTAAAAGATCTATCAAGCACAATGTGCTAGTGTGTCAAGAATTGCTCAACAAATATGGCAGGAAAAACATCTCACCAAGGGCTGCAATGAAGGTGGACATTTCCAAAGCCTTCGATTCCATTAGCCATGAATTCATACTCCACTGCCTACACAAGATGAACTTCCCTGCTCACTTCATTGGTTTGATTAAAGAATGCATCACAACTGCCACATTCTCAGTTAATCTGAATGGATCACTTCGTGGGCATTTTACTGGCAGTCGTGGACTTCGATAGGGCTGTCCACTTTCCCCACCACTCTTTGTCATTGCTATGGAGTATCTAACAAAGCTGATTCAAAGCCGAACCTCAAACCCTGAGTTCAATCATCATCCTAAATGCAGCTCACCTGTCATTACTCATCTCGCTTTTGCTGATGATCTCCTGTTGCTTTGTAGAGGAGATCTTTGCTCCATCAAGATTCTGAAGGATGCTTTGGATGACTTTGGGACTGCTTCGGGTCTAAAGTTCAATCCATCTAAATCTCGCTTATTCACTGGAGGTATGAAAGATGTAGATGTAAATCATGCTATCAGCATCACTGGAATGGATCATGGCACCTTACCTTTTCTATACCTGGGGGTCCCAATTGGGAGCAGCAAACTTCTCATCCATGATTACCTTCCCTTGATCCACAAGGTGACTAAAAGGGTCCAGTCATGGAATGCCAAGACCCTTTCCTATGCTGGTCGGGCCCAACTCGTTAAATCTATTCTATACTCCATCAGTTACTACTGGAGTACTATGTTCATGATACCAGTCAAGATCATCAACATGATCAATGGAATCATCCGTTCTTACTTTTGGACTGGGATGGAGAATAGCAAACGTGCACTGGTAGCATGGAAGGTTATTTGCTCTCCTAAAGATTGTGGAGGCCTTGGGTTTCCTGAGCTGCATACACGCAACAAAGTGGCATTATCCAGACTTATATATGACTTTGATCAGGGTGACAATAACATCTGGACCCAATGGACAGCTAAACACATCTTCAAACGGAGCAGCAACATATGGAGCTGTCGACCTAAGACCCATCACAGTGCCTTCTGTAAGAGCCTCCTTCGCCTTAGAGATGACATTACTACCCTTGGTGGAAACAGCAGCACCCTTGCCAACCCCAATGGTTCCTTCTCTCATAGCAAACTACATTCCTTATTCAATCCATCCCCTCCCATTGGTAACCCTCAACCCTTCAGTGCTATATGGAGTCGCCTCAACATCCCCAAGTGCAGCTACATCGCTTGGCTCGCAGCCCTCAAGAGGCTCCCCACTTTGGAGAGAATCAAATCCTGGAATATTATTGATAATGATACCTGCAGGCTTTGTCATAGTACTGTCGAAAATGATGATCATCTCTGGGCTCACTGCAGCTATGGATCACTCGTCCTGGATGTGGTCTCTAGATGGACTCGAACCCCCTACCCTGCTCCCTATCTAAGCAACATCTGGCACTGGCTTAGCTCCTGCAGCTTGCACAATCCGAATCTGCTTGATAGTCTAAGAATTGCCTCCATCATCTCATTCATCTATCAAGTTTGGATCTCAAGAAACAAGATGGTTTATAACAACCAATTCACAAGAGCCGTTGAGTGTGCTGCTACTATCATTACCTCAACTAAAAGCCATTTCGAAGCTAAATGGAAGGATAGATCTCCTAACACTCTGCAAGTTGCGGGAATGTTGAACATAAGACTCGATTAGGCTCGATTAGGACCAATTTGGTCTTGATGCACTTAGCTCTATGTACTCATTTTTGGTCTTGTTTTTGTAAGCTGGACTAGAGTCCAAACTCCTTCTTGTACATCCATTCTAAATACAAATTAACCTTTCAAAAAAAAAAAAAAAAAAAGCCAATAAAAAGAGCCTATTTTTCCTAATTCTTTCTAAAAATGAACATTAATATTCCGAGCAAGAGCTAGGTCTTGGTCTCTTCAAAGTTGTTTCTAAGAAACCCTAGCTTTCACAACATCAATCTTTGTTTTAGCTTGCATATAAGTAGGATATCATCAATACAAAGCAACACATAGACATGACTCTCATTGACACATATCAAACCTTATTTAAAAACCTAAAAAAACCTTTTCATGCAAGTGTCAAATTTTATGTTCTACTATCTTGGAATCATGTAAATGATCTCATCCCACCAAAATAACCCTAATCTCATGACTACCGGTGAAAATATGCCATTGTTTATGAGACGTACCTTCTTTTTGGGTAAAACCGTTAGCTTTATATCTAGACGATTCGGTCGAATTTATATCTAGGCGGATCATGAGGTTTGATGGCATCTTCAAACACAGATTCAAATTTCTCATCCATAACAATCTTTCATATTACATTTCATAGCTTGTTACTAACAATCACATCAGCACTCAAGAAATCAAACTCAAACAAGATATGTGTTTTGAAACACACATTCACAAGGTTAGCTGATAGTCATCCAAATCAAAAAGCACGAGATTTAGTCCTAGGTAGTCCCTCTGAATCAATTCCTTGATTCAGATCCACAGAACCACTAGATATAATAGTTATGGGGTTATAGTTGCTTACCTCTCCACTTAATTGGTGAGGTATATGCTCATCGGAGCCGCCTTCACATGTCTCTGATCTTACCTGTAGATTGGCTTGATTTAGTGATACCCCAATATCAAAGGCGAAATCAGATCTTTACAATAACCGAAATGATAAATCGAAAAGAAACAAAAACTCAAAAAGAACACACAAGTTCTCTCCTTTCTTTTCTCATTGCTGGGGGACAGTAATTTATGCTCTACTATTTTAATGGTGGCAGCATCGTCTTAGCCCAAAACCTAACTGCAGAAAGTGTTCCTTATCTCAAACCCGTGGTGAATTCTGTTCTGGGCAACATCAATCCATTATGCGGCCTCGGTTTTGGTGTTCGCTTCGGGTAATTTACTATTAATTACACACATAAGTGTGCAGTTTGCTGGATATCGTTATAGTTATTAAACCATGCATATATACACTGATACACAATATGTATCATGTCTTTTGATTTCAACGTACAGGACTGTACATATTGCCCCAAACAGATGGTCTGGGAAGGTAACGTTGATATCGGTTATGATATGGATAGTTGCGGTACTAGTTCTCTGCCTCTGGCATGGCCAACTTATGATCCGAAAACTAATCTGGAGCGAACTGGATTTTCATCCTATATACAAGAAGTTTGTGTACGTTCTTCCAGGAATAGGAAGCATTTTGGCTACAGCTGTTTCAACAGTGATTCAGGTGATTATCTTTCTATATTTAACCAATTTGTACGGTTGTTATATATATATATATATATATATATATATATATATATATATATATATATATATATATATATATATATTATATATATATATATATATATATATCCGGACTCATATGTAAACAGCTCTTACTACGTGAACATGTAAACACCGAATATATGTGACTATACCGCCGAATATATAGAGTCAGGTTCGGCGAATATTCCTTCCATTAATAACACGATTTTTTCCATTTAATATTGTTTAATCTCAGTCATCTATTTAACGATCTAATGAATACAATTTGTTCTCATTTTGCATGGTAAAAGTTGTTTACATGGGAGTCAACCTCTATATATATATAATATGAGAAAACTAACTTTAAAATTTGGTGATTATGGGTCAATAATAAACTAATATATAAGCTTGGTGATGTATTACTCTTAATACCAATCGATCTTACACTACGCCAGATTGCAACTCGGGCGACGGGGCTTTTTAGTTGCGTCACCTTAAGAAATTTAGGCGGCGGAAATTTAGTTCCGTCACCCCAACAACAATCAGGCGACGGAAAAAAACGTTTCCGTCGCTTAAAGATATAGGTGACGGACATAATTTAGTCACCACAAAGGTCCGTCACCACAAATTCTTGAAGTTGCAAGGGTTGTTCTCTTAGGCGAGGGAGGTAATACGTCCGTCACCTGAATTCAGTAAGGCGAGGGAAATGTTAATTCCGCCGCCTAAATGTAAAGCTGTCACATTTAATTCGTTAGTTGAGCACGTACCAGATCTGTACAATAAGCCGGATTAACCCTTTCTTCAACCTCAATCGTGTGTTTTCACTTCTTCATCCCTTTCTTCCACCCTTAATTTTTTTTTTCAAATTGGAAGAATATAATACAACCTACTTGGTTATCAAACCTCCTATATTCCATTGTTTTAGGTACGTAAGTATTTAATATTTGGTTTTGTGTTAATTTTTTTTTTCTCTTCATGTTGGAATTTTTTGTTGGTGATTTGTTATTACTTAGATGAGTATTGGAATTTTGAGCTATGTGTGTTGGTGATTTGTGTTATGTGTGTTAATTGGTGATTTGTTTGAATAGTGTTGAAGCTTTTGTATTGTTAGCATATGGAATGACCTTTAATAGAAAATGAATTTTTTGGTTAGAATATGAACTAAAGTAGAAATTGAGTTGTTTTTTGTGTTATGGAATTAGCTAGAAAATTGGATTGAATGGTTTATTTGGATATGAAATGAAATAGAAAATGTGTTGTTTATTAGAAAATGTGTTGAATGGTTTATCTCATTTGCTATTTAGGAAAATGGATAAGAGTTGGATGCAATGTGGTCTTACTGATCGAAGATACCTTCAAGGGACTTTTGATTTTGTGAACTGGGTTAGAGAAATGTCGCCTCAGAAGACACATTTTTTGTGTCCTTGCAAGAAATGTCGAAATAGTGGGCTTCCAGTTGACATCCACACCATGTATTCTCACTTGTCTAGTAAAGGCATGCAGCCTCTATATACGGTGTGGGACAAACATGGTGAAGTTTCACATGAATCGAGAATTGATGAACTCAGAAATCAGTTGCTCGATAAAATGACATCTTCCAATAGTGGTGCTAGTTCTTCTATGGATCGTGTTATGAACATTGTGCATGATCGTTTCCCTTATCATGATGGATATGATGCTGGTTTAGGTCAAGAAAATAGTGATAGTGATGATCCTACTTTTGATGATGCTGTTGATGAAGATTATCAGAAATATGACAGACTTTTATTAGAGGCTCAAACCCCGTTATATCCTGGGAGCACAGAAACTGTTTTGGGTGCTGTGTTGAAAGCATTGAAAATGAAAGTAGAAAATGGATGGTCTGATAAGAGTATTCACGATCTTTGCAAGTACATTAGTGATTTCCTTCCTTCTGGACACAATTATCCCATTGATTTTGGAAGAATGAAAAAGCTTTGCAGGGATATTGGTTTGGGTTATCAGAGTATAGACGCTTGTGAGTATAACTGCGTATTGTTTTACAAAGGGTATGCCCAATGTGATGAGTGTCCCATCTGTCACACTTCGAGATAGAGAGAGGATGACAGCAGCGTTGCTAGGAAAGTACTCCGCTACTTTCCCTTGACTCCTAGACTGAAACGCTTGTACATGTCTCCGTACACTTCAAAGCAAATGAGATGGCATGGAGAGAGGATGTCAGATCATGATTGGTTAAAGCACCCTGCAGATGGAGAGGCATGGAGAGATTTTGACAGAAACTTTCCTCATTTTTCTAATGATATCAGAAATGTGCGTCTTGGGCTAGCAACAGATGGTTTCAATCCTTATGGAACAATGGGAAGTCTTCACAGCACTTGGCCTGTTGTTTTGATGCCGTATAACTTGCCTCCATCAATGTGTATGAAGAAGGAATTTAACATGCTAACTTTGTTGATCCCAGGTCCAAAGTCTCCCGGAAAGTGTCTTAGTGTATTCCTAGAGCCGTTGATTGACGAACTTATGAAACTGTGGGAAATTGGAGTTTGTACTCTTGACCGCTACGCACAATCTACTTTCACCATGAGAGCAGCTGTGTTATGGACCATTAGTGACTTTCCAGGTTTGGGTATGTTGGCAGGCTCAACTACTAGTGGTTATAAGGCGTGCCCAATCTGTTTGGATGATGTGGAGGCAAAACATGAATGTGGAAGGATGGTATACGATGGTTATCGTAGATGGCTTGTAAATGATCACCCATGGAGGTTTGCTGATCATGCATTTAATGGAGAGTGTGAGTTCAGACAAAGACCTCCTTGTCTATCCGGGGAGCAAATTCTTGCAAGGATCAACAGTCATGAGTTTCAAACACTTAGCTTGCATGAAAACTTCAAGGTCCCGTATAATCCAAGGAACAGAGTATGTTGGAGTAACAAGTGCATCTTCTGGAGATTGCCTTATTGGAAGTTTTTAAAGGTGAGACATGCTTTTGATGTCATGCACATTAAAAAGAACGTATTTGATAACATCATTGGAACCATTCTTAGTATTGAAGGAAAGTCTAAAGACGGTCCAAAAGCTCGTGCCGCCTTGAGAAAAAGGGGGGTGCGATAAAGTCAGTGGGAGCGAAAAAATGGACAACTTCCTCATGCGCCATTCTTGGTGAGGCAAGAACGTTTAGAAGAGGTTTTTGAATGGTTTCGTGATATGAAGTATCCTCATGGTTATGCTGGGAGTTTGAGGAATAAGGTTTCTGTACGTGATAGAAAATTTCATGGATTAAAGACGCACGATTGTCACGTAATGCTTCAACGTCTTCTTCCGATAGTTATTCGTGAGTACTTACCGTTAAGTGTTGTCAAGCCTTTGATTGCATTGTCCAAATGGTTTCAAAAATTGTGTAGCAAAGAGTTGAAAAAGGAGGATGTTCGGTTAATGGAACATGAGATAGTCACTATCTTGTGTAGGATGGAGATGATTTTTCCTCCCCATTTCTTTACCATTATGGTTCACCTTATGGTTCACCTTCCAGAACAAGTGATGCTCACTGGTCCCGTGCATTTTACTTGGATGTTTCCCATTGAACGGTATATTAGTTATTTAATGTCTTTTCTGTTTTCTTATATACTTGGACATTTAGTCCAATTTAACTAACTAATTTTTTTTTTGCAGTCAACTTGGAACTTATAAGAAATCAGTTCGCAATAATCGTTTTCCAGAAGGTTGTATTTCTGAGCATTATATTGATCAAGAATCAGTGATATATTGTAGTTTATACTTGGGTATTGGTGAACATCGTCAAGAAACAACCAACATTAGCACATCATCGCATTACGATATTTCTGTCGTTTCGGAGCTTGTGTGTCCAGATCATTGTAGGTCTCGTGTTAGGTTACAAGAACACGAGATCTTTAAGGCTCACTGGCAAGTTTTGCTTGAATGTGAAGAAGTGAGATACTATATGTCCGAACATCAAAGACTGTATATGGAACAACATCCATACTCTGACGAGAATTCACGTATGCTTGATTTTCTTCTTTACTTCCTAGATTGGGTACGTACACATAAACTGTTTTTCCATTGTACAATCTCTATTACCATAGATCTACCTTACACTAATATTGTGAATCTTACAGGTTGAAGCACTTAACAACTCTGGAGATCCTTACTTAAAGTCAGGGGTGCTCAATTTGGCTAGAAGACCACAAAGCCACTCTGTCTATTCTTCTTGTTATGTGAATGGGGTCAAGTTCATATCATGGGATAAAGATCGATACTTGCAAACACAAAATTGTGGAGTTATGGTAGAGACACATGGTACCAACTACTATGGGATCCTTGAATATGTGGTCGAATTGCTGTACACAAATCGGATGCCGGTTGTATTGTTCAAGTGTAGATGGTATGATACTGATCCTTATAACAATGATAGTACAAAGGTAGATCATGGCATGATATCTGTGGATACTAGTAGTAGTTGGTATGAAGATTCTCCCTTTTGTCTTGCGACCAAGGCAAAGCAAGTATTTTACGTAGATGATCCGAAAGCGGGTGAGAATTGGAAAGTAGTTAATGTGAGCTCTCATAGGAATGTGTATGATCCTAGAACACTTGCAACACATGAAGATGAGAGACCTCCTATTGCAAATCACGTTGAAGAACCCTATCAAGAGCACAACATGATATATAGCGGAGTCTTTGATGTTACTATTGACCTTGAAGTGGAAGAAGAGGAAGACGAAGAGGAAGAGGAAGACGAAGAGGAAGAGAAAGAGGAAGAGGAAGACGAAGAGGAAGAGGAAGACGAAGACGGGAGACAATTTGGTGAAGAAGAAGATCATGCAGAATTTGGAGAAGAAGAAGATGATGATTGATTATATGAAAGAAATTTGTGTATTTGCATGATTCGTTAACTTGATCAAGTACATTTGTTTTTTACATTTTAGGGTATAATTTTTTTCTATTCCAGGATTGAAAACCAGCCAACAATCTTAATCACATAAATGAAATTGTTTTTTTGAAAATAAAAGGTTACCAGGCGACGGACTTAGAAAATTCCGCCACCTAGTTCAATTCAAGCAGCGGAATTAAGCATTTCCGTCACCTAAATGTTACAATAAAAAATCAATTCAATATTCTAAAACAAAAGCAGGAAAAAATTCGCCAAAAAAATTCGCAAAAAAAATACGCCAAAAAAATTCGCCAAAAAAATTCGCCTAAATTTTTAAATAAATTGTAGCGGCGGAATAGGATAATTCCGTCACCTAAGTAATATTTAATTTTTTTTTGCAATCTGTAATTGGGAGCAATTTGTACCGTCTCCTAACCCGATATCAATTAGGGTTTTCTATTTCCAACAAGAGAACGAAGAGAACGACAAGCCGACGGCTCCTCCACCGTCTCCTCCTCCTCGAGTGGCCAACGCCTCCGAGGGCAATTCCCGAGCACATTAAATAATACCTATATATTGGCCGGCCGATGGAGTGGACTTAGTCAACGAATCAGGAGATTTAGGGCTTCTGTCACATCTCACTTCCGTCCTGCTTTCAATCCTTTCCGACAGCTCAGCGATCAACGATTGATGCCTACGATCATCAACACTTTTGTAGTTTTCCTTACCCAATTCGTCATCGAATTTTTTTTAGCATTTGCAAACGTCGCCTACACCATCGGCGTTCATACCGGAGCTGAAGCTTTCATTTTGGTTGCTTACGCCCTTACGCTCGGTTCACTCATCCTTGCCTTCTTTGCTTGGTGTTTCGAAAGGTATGTTCCACTCGATCTCTTTTAAGTTTCTGCAGATCATCTGGTGAAACAACTTCTAACTGATCTTTTCAAATGAACAAAAACAACTTGTTACAAAGAGATATATGATCCGATTGCTCTTTTTCATCTGTTGACTTCTCGATCACGTAACATATGCAGGAAATACTGGAGAAGTGTAGCATCGAACTGGAGGCTCCTGTGGTACTGCTTTCTCTACGGGATCAGGTATAGAAACGCAAAGAGATTTCGAATCTAAATCCTACGTAACACATAAACCAAGGAATACAAAGGCACCCTTAAATCTGTAGAGCAACAAAATGAGAAAAGGGAACCAAGAGTAAGAAAACAAAGATTAAAAAGGAAACAAGAGTAAGAAACTATACTCGAAACAAAAACTTCACATAGATTTATGAGGTAAAATGACTAACTCGGCCTTTTACGACTATTATTTCTATCAGGGTACCCGTAACATAAACTCATTCAGTAACTATAACCTTATTTAACTCAATTGTTTTATCTAGGGAAACTATATACAAGTTAAAATGAGAGGGGTTTACAAAACAAAAAAGCCTATAAAAATGGCGAATTTATGTGATAACATGACTAACTAAGCTTTTACCACTATTTTATCTAAGGGAATTATTTAACCCAATTATTTTATCTAGGGAAATTATACAAGGTAAACTGAGAGAAGGTAAACTGAGAGGATACACAAAACAAAAAAGCCAATAAAAGTTCCCTAATACCACAATTGAAGAGCTGCACTCCAGTATTCAGGATTTCCAGAAGAAGCTCGCAAACATACAATTACAGCTCCAACTTACACCTCATGATGCTGTACTGCACAACGCTGAGAGAAGCCTTACAGATGATCTAAACAGAAGCCATAAAAAACTTCAGACTACCTTAGCCCAACTTGCCAAGGCCAAATGGATTGCACACGGAGATCAATGCTCAGCTTATTTCTTCAGGAGTATTAAAACTCGCAGATGCCTCAATAGCATTAAATCAACACAACTCTCTGATGGAACAATCACCTATGACCACGATGCTATTGACCTCACCTTTGTTAATCATTTCAAGAAAATACTCAGCAAAATTGATACTCCGAACCATGGCAACCTCCCTGATGTCTGCCTCCCTTCCCTCACCCCTGTGGAGACTGAATCACTTAATATGAGAGTCTCTGATGAGGAAATTAAGAACGCACTGTTCAGTATTGGCAATAACAAGTCACCAGGACCTGATGGATACAGCTCCTATTTTTTCAAAGCAGCATGGAATATTGTTAACTCTGATGTCTTGAATGCTGTGCAGGACTTCTTCACCCATGGTCGATTGCTGAAACAAGTGAATCATGCTGCTATTTCTCTAATAGCAAAGAAAGACAATGCAATCAACCCTTCGGACTTCAGACCAATATCATGCTGCAGCACAATATACAAGACAATTGCCAAGATTCTTTCTGCAAGAATCAATGTACTGCTGCCTAGAATCATAACCTTTAACCAGAGTGCTTTTGTTGCTAAAAGATCTATCAAGCACAATGTGCTAGTGTGTCAAGAATTGCTCAACAAATATGGCAGGAAAAACATCTCACCAAGGGCTGCAATGAAGGTGGACATTTCCAAAGCCTTCGATTCCATTAGCCATGAATTCATACTCCACTGCCTACACAAGATGAACTTCCCTGCTCACTTCATTGGTTTGATTAAAGAATGCATCACAACTGCCACATTCTCAGTTAATCTGAATGGATCACTTCGTGGGCATTTTACTGGCAGTCGTGGACTTCGATAGGGCTGTCCACTTTCCCCACCACTCTTTGTCATTGCTATGGAGTATCTAACAAAGCTGATTCAAAGCCGAACCTCAAACCCTGAGTTCAATCATCATCCTAAATGCAGCTCACCTGTCATTACTCATCTCGCTTTTGCTGATGATCTCCTGTTGCTTTGTAGAGGAGATCTTTGCTCCATCAAGATTCTGAAGGATGCTTTGGATGACTTTGGGACTGCTTCGGGTCTAAAGTTCAATCCATCTAAATCTCGCTTATTCACTGGAGGTATGAAAGATGTAGATGTAAATCATGCTATCAGCATCACTGGAATGGATCATGGCACCTTACCTTTTCTATACCTGGGGGTCCCAATTGGGAGCAGCAAACTTCTCATCCATGATTACCTTCCCTTGATCCACAAGGTGACTAAAAGGGTCCAGTCATGGAATGCCAAGACCCTTTCCTATGCTGGTCGGGCCCAACTCGTTAAATCTATTCTATACTCCATCAGTTACTACTGGAGTACTATGTTCATGATACCAGTCAAGATCATCAACATGATCAATGGAATCATCCGTTCTTACTTTTGGACTGGGATGGAGAATAGCAAACGTGCACTGGTAGCATGGAAGGTTATTTGCTCTCCTAAAGATTGTGGAGGCCTTGGGTTTCCTGAGCTGCATACACGCAACAAAGTGGCATTATCCAGACTTATATATGACTTTGATCAGGGTGACAATAACATCTGGACCCAATGGACAGCTAAACACATCTTCAAACGGAGCAGCAACATATGGAGCTGTCGACCTAAGACCCATCACAGTGCCTTCTGTAAGAGCCTCCTTCGCCTTAGAGATGACATTACTACCCTTGGTGGAAACAGCAGCACCCTTGCCAACCCCAATGGTTCCTTCTCTCATAGCAAACTACATTCCTTATTCAATCCATCCCCTCCCATTGGTAACCCTCAACCCTTCAGTGCTATATGGAGTCGCCTCAACATCCCCAAGTGCAGCTACATCGCTTGGCTCGCAGCCCTCAAGAGGCTCCCCACTTTGGAGAGAATCAAATCCTGGAATATTATTGATAATGATACCTGCAGGCTTTGTCATAGTACTGTCGAAAATGATGATCATCTCTGGGCTCACTGCAGCTATGGATCACTCGTCCTGGATGTGGTCTCTAGATGGACTCGAACCCCCTACCCTGCTCCCTATCTAAGCAACATCTGGCACTGGCTTAGCTCCTGCAGCTTGCACAATCCGAATCTGCTTGATAGTCTAAGAATTGCCTCCATCATCTCATTCATCTATCAAGTTTGGATCTCAAGAAACAAGATGGTTTATAACAACCAATTCACAAGAGCCGTTGAGTGTGCTGCTACTATCATTACCTCAACTAAAAGCCATTTCGAAGCTAAATGGAAGGATAGATCTCCTAACACTCTGCAAGTTGCGGGAATGTTGAACATAAGACTCGATTAGGCTCGATTAGGACCAATTTGGTCTTGATGCACTTAGCTCTATGTACTCATTTTTGGTCTTGTTTTTGTAAGCTGGACTAGAGTCCAAACTCCTTCTTGTACATCCATTCTAAATACAAATTAACCTTTCAAAAAAAAAAAAAAAAAAAGCCAATAAAAAGAGCCTATTTTTCCTAATTCTTTCTAAAAATGAACATTAATATTCCGAGCAAGAGCTAGGTCTTGGTCTCTTCAAAGTTGTTTCTAAGAAACCCTAGCTTTCACAACATCAATCTTTGTTTTAGCTTGCATATAAGTAGGATATCATCAATACAAAGCAACACATAGACATGACTCTCATTGACACATATCAAACCTTATTTAAAAACCTAAAAAAACCTTTTCATGCAAGTGTCAAATTTTATGTTCTACTATCTTGGAATCATGTAAATGATCTCATCCCACCAAAATAACCCTAATCTCATGACTACCGGTGAAAATATGCCATTGTTTATGAGACGTACCTTCTTTTTGGGTAAAACCGTTAGCTTTATATCTAGACGATTCGGTCGAATTTATATCTAGGCGGATCATGAGGTTTGATGGCATCTTCAAACACAGATTCAAATTTCTCATCCATAACAATCTTTCATATTACATTTCATAGCTTGTTACTAACAATCACATCAGCACTCAAGAAATCAAACTCAAACAAGATATGTGTTTTGAAACACACATTCACAAGGTTAGCTGATAGTCATCCAAATCAAAAAGCACGAGATTTAGTCCTAGGTAGTCCCTCTGAATCAATTCCTTGATTCAGATCCACAGAACCACTAGATATAATAGTTATGGGGTTATAGTTGCTTACCTCTCCACTTAATTGGTGAGGTATATGCTCATCGGAGCCGCCTTCACATGTCTCTGATCTTACCTGTAGATTGGCTTGATTTAGTGATACCCCAATATCAAAGGCGAAATCAGATCTTTACAATAACCGAAATGATAAATCGAAAAGAAACAAAAACTCAAAAAGAACACACAAGTTCTCTCCTTTCTTTTCTCATTGCTGGGGGACAGTAATTTATGCTCTACTATTTTAATGGTGGCAGCATCGTCTTAGCCCAAAACCTAACTGCAGAAAGTGTTCCTTATCTCAAACCCGTGGTGAATTCTGTTCTGGGCAACATCAATCCATTATGCGGCCTCGGTTTTTGGTGTTCGCTTCGGGTAATTTACTATTAATTACACACATAAGTGTGCAGTTTGCTGGATATCGTTATAGTTATTAAACCATGCATATATACACTGATACACAATATGTATCATGTCTTTTGATTTCAACGTACAGGACTGTACATATTGCCCCAAACAGATGGTCTGGGAAGGTAACGTTGATATCGGTTATGATATGGATAGTTGCGGTACTAGTTCTCTGCCTCTGGCATGGCCAACTTATGATCCGAAAACTAATCTGGAGCGAACTGGATTTTCATCCTATATACAAGAAGTTTGTGTACGTTCTTCCAGGAATAGGAAGCATTTTGGCTACAGCTGTTTCAACAGTGATTCAGGTGATTATCTTTCTATATTTAACCAATTTGTACGGTTGTTATATATATATATATATATATATATATATATATATATATATATATATATATCCGGACTCATATGTAAACAGCTCTTACTACGTGAACATGTAAACACCGAATATATGTGACTATACCGCCGAATATATAGAGTCAGGTTCGGCGAATATTCCTTCCATTAATAACACGATTTTTTCCATTTAATATTGTTTAATCTCAGTCATCTATTTAACGATCTAATGAATACAATTTGTTCTCATTTTGCATGGTAAAAGTTGTTTACATGGGAGTCAACCTCTATATATATATAATATGAGAAAACTAACTTTAAAATTTGGTGATTATGGGTCAATAATAAACTAATATATAAGCTTGGTGATGTATTACTCTTAATACCAATCGATCTTACACTACGCCAGATTGCAACTCGGGCGACGGGGCTTTTTAGTTGCGTCACCTTAAGAAATTTAGGCGGCGGAAATTTAGTTCCGTCACCCCAACAACAATCAGGCGACGGAAAAAAACGTTTCCGTCGCTTAAAGATATAGGTGACGGACATAATTTAGTCACCACAAAGGTCCGTCACCACAAATTCTTGAAGTTGCAAGGGTTGTTCTCTTAGGCGAGGGAGGTAATACGTCCGTCACCTGAATTCAGTAAGGCGAGGGAAATGTTAATTCCGCCGCCTAAATGTAAAGCTGTCACATTTAATTCGTTAGTTGAGCACGTACCAGATCTGTACAATAAGCCGGATTAACCCTTTCTTCAACCTCAATCGTGTGTTTTCACTTCTTCATCCCTTTCTTCCACCCTTAATTTTTTTTTTCAAATTGGAAGAATATAATACAACCTACTTGGTTATCAAACCTCCTATATTCCATTGTTTTAGGTACGTAAGTATTTAATATTTGGTTTTGTGTTAATTTTTTTTTTCTCTTCATGTTGGAATTTTTTGTTGGTGATTTGTTATTACTTAGATGAGTATTGGAATTTTGAGCTATGTGTGTTGGTGATTAGTGTTATGTGTGTTAATTGGTGATTTGTTTGAATAGTGTTGAAGCTTTTGTATTGTTAGCATATGAAATGACCTTTAATAGAAAATGAATTTTTTGGTTGGAATATGAACTAAAGTAGAAATTGAGTTGTTTGTTGTGTTATGGAATTAGCTAGAAAATTGGATTGAATGTTTTATTTGGATATGAAATGAAATAGAAAATGTGTTGTTTATTAGAAAATGTGTTGAATGGTTTATCTCATTTGCTATTTAGGAAAATGGATAAGAGTTGGATGCAATGTGGTCTTACTGATCGAAGATACCTTCAAGGGACTTTTGAATTTGTGAACTGGGTTAGAGAAATGTCGCCTCAGAAGACACATTTTTTGTGTCCTTGCAAGAAATGTCGAAATAGTGGGCTTCCAGTTGACATTCACACCATGTATTCTCACTTGTCTAGTAAAGGCATGTGGCCTCTATATACGGTGTGGGACAAACATGGTGAAGTTTCACATGAATCGAGAATTGATGAACTCAGAAATCAGTTGCTCGATAAAATGACATCTTCCAATAGTGGTGCTAGTTCTTCTATGGATCCTGTTATGAACATTGTGCATGATCGTTTCCCTTATCATGATGGATATGATGCTGGTTTAGGTCAAGACAATAGTGATAGTGATGATCCTACTTTTGATGATGCTGTTGATGAAGATTATCAGAAATATGACAGACTTTTATTAGAGGCTCAAACCCCGTTATATCCTGGGAGCACAGAAACTGTTTTGGGTGCTGTGTTGAAAGCATTGAAAATGAAAGTAGAAAATGGATGGTCTGATAAGAGTATTCACGATCTTTGCAAGTACATTAGTGATTTCCTTCCTTCTGGACACAATTATCCCATTGATTTTGGAAGAATGAAAAAGCTTTGCAGGGATATTGGTTTGGGTTATCAGAGTATAGACGCTTGTGAGTATAACTGCGTATTGTTTTACAAAGGGTATGCCCAATGTGATGAGTGTCCCATCTGTCACACTTCGAGATAGAGAGAGGATGACAGCAGCGTTGCTAGGAAAGTACTCCGCTACTTTCCCTTGACTCCTAGACTGAAACGCTTGTACATGTCTCCGTACACTTCAAAGCAAATGAGATGGCATGGAGAGAGGATGTCAGATCATGATTGGTTAAAGCACCCTGCAGATGGAGAGGCATGGAGAGATTTTGACAGAAACTTTCCTCATTTTTCTAATGATATCAGAAATGTGCGTCTTGGGCTAGCAACAGATGGTTTCAATCCTTATGGAACAATGGGAAGTCTTCACAGCACTTGGCCTGTTGTTTTGATGCCGTATAACTTGCCTCCATCAATGTGTATGAAGAAGGAATTTAACATGCTAACTTTGTTGATCCCAGGTCCAAAGTCTCCCGGAAAGTGTCTTAGTGTATTCCTAGAGCCGTTGATTGACGAACTTATGAAACTGTGGGAAATTGGAGTTTGTACTCTTGACCGCTACGCACAATCTACTTTCACCATGAGAGCAGCTGTGTTATGGACCATTAGTGACTTTCCAGGTTTGGGTATGTTGGCAGGCTCAACTACTAGTGGTTATAAGGCGTGCCCAATCTGTTTGGATGATGTGGAGGCAAAACATGAATGTGGAAGGATGGTATACGATGGTTATCGTAGATGGCTTGTAAATGATCACCCATGGAGGTTTGCTGATCATGCATTTAATGGAGAGTGTGAGTTCAGACAAAGACCTCCTTGTCTATCCGGGGAGCAAATTCTTGCAAGGATCAACAGTCATGAGTTTCAAACACTTAGCTTGCATGAAAACTTCAAGGTCCCGTATAATCCAAGGAACAGAGTATGTTGGAGTAACAAGTGCATCTTCTGGAGATTGCCTTATTGGAAGTTTTTAAAGGTGAGACATGCTTTTGATGTCATGCACATTAAAAAGAACGTATTTGATAACATCATTGGAACCATTCTTAGTATTGAAGGAAAGTCTAAAGACGGTCCAAAAGCTCGTGCCGCCTTGAGAAAAAGGGGGGTGCGATAAAGTCAGTGGGAGCGAAAAAATGGACAACTTCCTCATGCGCCATTCTTGGTGAGGCAAGAACGTTTAGAAGAGGTTTTTGAATGGTTTCGTGATATGAAGTATCCTCATGGTTATGCTGGGAGTTTGAGGAATAAGGTTTCTGTACGTGATAGAAAATTTCATGGATTAAAGACGCACGATTGTCACGTAATGCTTCAACGTCTTCTTCCGATAGTTATTCGTGAGTACTTACCGTTAAGTGTTGTCAAGCCTTTGATTGCATTGTCCAAATGGTTTCAAAAATTGTGTAGCAAAGAGTTGAAAAAGGAGGATGTTCGGTTAATGGAACATGAGATAGTCACTATCTTGTGTAGGATGGAGATGATTTTTCCTCCCCATTTCTTTACCATTATGGTTCACCTTATGGTTCACCTTCCAGAACAAGTGATGCTCACTGGTCCCGTGCATTTTACTTGGATGTTTCCCATTGAACGGTATATTAGTTATTTAATGTCTTTTCTGTTTTCTTATATACTTGGACATTTAGTCCAATTTAACTAACTAATTTTTTTTTTGCAGTCAACTTGGAACTTATAAGAAATCAGTTCGCAATAATCGTTTTCCAGAAGGTTGTATTTCTGAGCATTATATTGATCAAGAATCAGTGATATATTGTAGTTTATACTTGGGTATTGGTGAACATCGTCAAGAAACAACCAACATTAGCACATCATCGCATTACGATATTTCTGTCGTTTCGGAGCTTGTGTGTCCAGATCATTGTAGGTCTCGTGTTAGGTTACAAGAACACGAGATCTTTAAGGCTCACTGGCAAGTTTTGCTTGAATGTGAAGAAGTGAGATACTATATGTCCGAACATCAAAGACTGTATATGGAACAACATCCATACTCTGACGAGAATTCACGTATGCTTGATTTTCTTCTTTACTTCCTAGATTGGGTACGTACACATAAACTGTTTTTCCATTGTACAATCTCTATTACCATAGATCTACCTTACACTAATATTGTGAATCTTACAGGTTGAAGCACTTAACAACTCTGGAGATCCTTACTTAAAGTCAGGGGTGCTCAATTTGGCTAGAAGACCACAAAGCCACTCTGTCTATTCTTCTTGTTATGTGAATGGGGTCAAGTTCATATCATGGGATAAAGATCGATACTTGCAAACACAAAATTGTGGAGTTATGGTAGAGACACATGGTACCAACTACTATGGGATCCTTGAATATGTGGTCGAATTGCTGTACACAAATCGGATGCCGGTTGTATTGTTCAAGTGTAGATGGTATGATACTGATCCTTATAACAATGATAGTACAAAGGTAGATCATGGCATGATATCTGTGGATACTAGTAGTAGTTGGTATGAAGATTCTCCCTTTTGTCTTGCGACCAAGGCAAAGCAAGTATTTTACGTAGATGATCCGAAAGCGGGTGAGAATTGGAAAGTAGTTAATGTGAGCTCTCATAGGAATGTGTATGATCCTAGAACACTTGCAACACATGAAGATGAGAGACCTCCTATTGCAAATCACGTTGAAGAACCCTATCAAGAGCACAACATGATATATAGCGGAGTCTTTGATGTTACTATTGACCTTGAAGTGGAAGAAGAGGAAGACGAAGAGGAAGAGGAAGACGAAGAGGAAGAGAAAGAGGAAGAGGAAGACGAAGAGGAAGAGGAAGACGAAGACGGGAGACAATTTGGTGAAGAAGAAGATCATGCAGAATTTGGAGAAGAAGAAGATGATGATTGATTATATGAAAGAAATTTGTGTATTTGCATGATTCGTTAACTTGATCAAGTACATTTGTTTTTTACATTTTAGGGTATAATTTTTTTCTATTCCAGGATTGAAAACCAGCCAACAATCTTAATCACATAAATGAAATTGTTTTTTTGAAAATAAAAGGTTACCAGGCGACGGACTTAGAAAATTCCGCCACCTAGTTCAATTCAAGCAGCGGAATTAAGCATTTCCGTCACCTAAATGTTACAATAAAAAATCAATTCAATATTCTAAAACAAAAGCAGGAAAAAATTCGCCAAAAAAATTCGCAAAAAAAATACGCCAAAAAAATTCGCCAAAAAAATTCGCCTAAATTTTTAAATAAATTGTAGCGGCGGAATAGGATAATTCCGTCACCTAAGTAATATTTAATTTTTTTTTGCAATCTGTAATTGGGAGCAATTTGTACCGTCTCCTAACCCGATATCAATTAGGGTTTTCTATTTCCAACAAGAGAACGAAGAGAACGACAAGCCGACGGCTCCTCCACCGTCTCCTCCTCCTCGAGTGGCCAACGCCTCCGAGGGCAATTCCCGAGCACATTAAATAATACCTATATATTGGCCGGCCGATGGAGTGGACTTAGTCAACGAATCAGGAGATTTAGGGCTTCTGTCACATCTCACTTCCGTCCTGCTTTCAATCCTTTCCGACAGCTCAGCGATCAACGATTGATGCCTACGATCATCAACACTTTTGTAGTTTTCCTTACCCAATTCGTCATCGAATTTTTTTTAGCATTTGCAAACGTCGCCTACACCATCGGCGTTCATACCGGAGCTGAAGCTTTCATTTTGGTTGCTTACGCCCTTACGCTCGGTTCACTCATCCTTGCCTTCTTTGCTTGGTGTTTCGAAAGGTATGTTCCACTCGATCTCTTTTAAGTTTCTGCAGATCATCTGGTGAAACAACTTCTAACTGATCTTTTCAAATGAACAAAAACAACTTGTTACAAAGAGATATATGATCCGATTGCTCTTTTTCATCTGTTGACTTCTCGATCACGTAACATATGCAGGAAATACTGGAGAAGTGTAGCATCGAACTGGAGGCTCCTGTGGTACTGCTTTCTCTACGGGATCAGGTATAGAAACGCAAAGAGATTTCGAATCTAAATCCTACGTAACACATAAACCAAGGAATACAAAGGCACCCTTAAATCTGTAGAGCAACAAAATGAGAAAAGGGAACCAAGAGTAAGAAAACAAAGATTAAAAAGGAAACAAGAGTAAGAAACTATACTCGAAACAAAAACTTCACATAGATTTATGAGGTAAAATGACTAACTCGGCCTTTTACGACTATTATTTCTATCAGGGTACCCGTAACATAAACTCATTCAGTAACTATAACCTTATTTAACTCAATTGTTTTATCTAGGGAAACTATATACAAGTTAAAATGAGAGGGGTTTACAAAACAAAAAAGCCTATAAAAATGGCGAATTTATGTGATAACATGACTAACTAAGCTTTTACCACTATTTTATCTAAGGGAATTATTTAACCCAATTATTTTATCTAGGGAAATTATACAAGGTAAACTGAGAGAAGGTAAACTGAGAGGATACACAAAACAAAAAAGCCAATAAAAGTTCCCTAATACCACAATTGAAGAGCTGCACTCCAGTATTCAGGATTTCCAGAAGAAGCTCGCAAACATACAATTACAGCTCCAACTTACACCTCATGATGCTGTACTGCACAACGCTGAGAGAAGCCTTACAGATGATCTAAACAGAAGCCATAAAAAACTTCAGACTACCTTAGCCCAACTTGCCAAGGCCAAATGGATTGCACACGGAGATCAATGCTCAGCTTATTTCTTCAGGAGTATTAAAACTCGCAGATGCCTCAATAGCATTAAATCAACACAACTCTCTGATGGAACAATCACCTATGACCACGATGCTATTGACCTCACCTTTGTTAATCATTTCAAGAAAATACTCAGCAAAATTGATACTCCGAACCATGGCAACCTCCCTGATGTCTGCCTCCCTTCCCTCACCCCTGTGGAGACTGAATCACTTAATATGAGAGTCTCTGATGAGGAAATTAAGAACGCACTGTTCAGTATTGGCAATAACAAGTCACCAGGACCTGATGGATACAGCTCCTATTTTTTCAAAGCAGCATGGAATATTGTTAACTCTGATGTCTTGAATGCTGTGCAGGACTTCTTCACCCATGGTCGATTGCTGAAACAAGTGAATCATGCTGCTATTTCTCTAATAGCAAAGAAAGACAATGCAATCAACCCTTCGGACTTCAGACCAATATCATGCTGCAGCACAATATACAAGACAATTGCCAAGATTCTTTCTGCAAGAATCAATGTACTGCTGCCTAGAATCATAACCTTTAACCAGAGTGCTTTTGTTGCTAAAAGATCTATCAAGCACAATGTGCTAGTGTGTCAAGAATTGCTCAACAAATATGGCAGGAAAAACATCTCACCAAGGGCTGCAATGAAGGTGGACATTTCCAAAGCCTTCGATTCCATTAGCCATGAATTCATACTCCACTGCCTACACAAGATGAACTTCCCTGCTCACTTCATTGGTTTGATTAAAGAATGCATCACAACTGCCACATTCTCAGTTAATCTGAATGGATCACTTCGTGGGCATTTTACTGGCAGTCGTGGACTTCGATAGGGCTGTCCACTTTCCCCACCACTCTTTGTCATTGCTATGGAGTATCTAACAAAGCTGATTCAAAGCCGAACCTCAAACCCTGAGTTCAATCATCATCCTAAATGCAGCTCACCTGTCATTACTCATCTCGCTTTTGCTGATGATCTCCTGTTGCTTTGTAGAGGAGATCTTTGCTCCATCAAGATTCTGAAGGATGCTTTGGATGACTTTGGGACTGCTTCGGGTCTAAAGTTCAATCCATCTAAATCTCGCTTATTCACTGGAGGTATGAAAGATGTAGATGTAAATCATGCTATCAGCATCACTGGAATGGATCATGGCACCTTACCTTTTCTATACCTGGGGGTCCCAATTGGGAGCAGCAAACTTCTCATCCATGATTACCTTCCCTTGATCCACAAGGTGACTAAAAGGGTCCAGTCATGGAATGCCAAGACCCTTTCCTATGCTGGTCGGGCCCAACTCGTTAAATCTATTCTATACTCCATCAGTTACTACTGGAGTACTATGTTCATGATACCAGTCAAGATCATCAACATGATCAATGGAATCATCCGTTCTTACTTTTGGACTGGGATGGAGAATAGCAAACGTGCACTGGTAGCATGGAAGGTTATTTGCTCTCCTAAAGATTGTGGAGGCCTTGGGTTTCCTGAGCTGCATACACGCAACAAAGTGGCATTATCCAGACTTATATATGACTTTGATCAGGGTGACAATAACATCTGGACCCAATGGACAGCTAAACACATCTTCAAACGGAGCAGCAACATATGGAGCTGTCGACCTAAGACCCATCACAGTGCCTTCTGTAAGAGCCTCCTTCGCCTTAGAGATGACATTACTACCCTTGGTGGAAACAGCAGCACCCTTGCCAACCCCAATGGTTCCTTCTCTCATAGCAAACTACATTCCTTATTCAATCCATCCCCTCCCATTGGTAACCCTCAACCCTTCAGTGCTATATGGAGTCGCCTCAACATCCCCAAGTGCAGCTACATCGCTTGGCTCGCAGCCCTCAAGAGGCTCCCCACTTTGGAGAGAATCAAATCCTGGAATATTATTGATAATGATACCTGCAGGCTTTGTCATAGTACTGTCGAAAATGATGATCATCTCTGGGCTCACTGCAGCTATGGATCACTCGTCCTGGATGTGGTCTCTAGATGGACTCGAACCCCCTACCCTGCTCCCTATCTAAGCAACATCTGGCACTGGCTTAGCTCCTGCAGCTTGCACAATCCGAATCTGCTTGATAGTCTAAGAATTGCCTCCATCATCTCATTCATCTATCAAGTTTGGATCTCAAGAAACAAGATGGTTTATAACAACCAATTCACAAGAGCCGTTGAGTGTGCTGCTACTATCATTACCTCAACTAAAAGCCATTTCGAAGCTAAATGGAAGGATAGATCTCCTAACACTCTGCAAGTTGCGGGAATGTTGAACATAAGACTCGATTAGGCTCGATTAGGACCAATTTGGTCTTGATGCACTTAGCTCTATGTACTCATTTTTGGTCTTGTTTTTGTAAGCTGGACTAGAGTCCAAACTCCTTCTTGTACATCCATTCTAAATACAAATTAACCTTTCAAAAAAAAAAAAAAAAAAAGCCAATAAAAAGAGCCTATTTTTCCTAATTCTTTCTAAAAATGAACATTAATATTCCGAGCAAGAGCTAGGTCTTGGTCTCTTCAAAGTTGTTTCTAAGAAACCCTAGCTTTCACAACATCAATCTTTGTTTTAGCTTGCATATAAGTAGGATATCATCAATACAAAGCAACACATAGACATGACTCTCATTGACACATATCAAACCTTATTTAAAAACCTAAAAAAACCTTTTCATGCAAGTGTCAAATTTTATGTTCTACTATCTTGGAATCATGTAAATGATCTCATCCCACCAAAATAACCCTAATCTCATGACTACCGGTGAAAATATGCCATTGTTTATGAGACGTACCTTCTTTTTGGGTAAAACCGTTAGCTTTATATCTAGACGATTCGGTCGAATTTATATCTAGGCGGATCATGAGGTTTGATGGCATCTTCAAACACAGATTCAAATTTCTCATCCATAACAATCTTTCATATTACATTTCATAGCTTGTTACTAACAATCACATCAGCACTCAAGAAATCAAACTCAAACAAGATATGTGTTTTGAAACACACATTCACAAGGTTAGCTGATAGTCATCCAAATCAAAAAGCACGAGATTTAGTCCTAGGTAGTCCCTCTGAATCAATTCCTTGATTCAGATCCACAGAACCACTAGATATAATAGTTATGGGGTTATAGTTGCTTACCTCTCCACTTAATTGGTGAGGTATATGCTCATCGGAGCCGCCTTCACATGTCTCTGATCTTACCTGTAGATTGGCTTGATTTAGTGATACCCCAATATCAAAGGCGAAATCAGATCTTTACAATAACCGAAATGATAAATCGAAAAGAAACAAAAACTCAAAAAGAACACACAAGTTCTCTCCTTTCTTTTCTCATTGCTGGGGGACAGTAATTTATGCTCTACTATTTTAATGGTGGCAGCATCGTCTTAGCCCAAAACCTAACTGCAGAAAGTGTTCCTTATCTCAAACCCGTGGTGAATTCTGTTCTGGGCAACATCAATCCATTATGCGGCCTCGGTTTTTGGTGTTCGCTTCGGGTAATTTACTATTAATTACACACATAAGTGTGCAGTTTGCTGGATATCGTTATAGTTATTAAACCATGCATATATACACTGATACACAATATGTATCATGTCTTTTGATTTCAACGTACAGGACTGTACATATTGCCCCAAACAGATGGTCTGGGAAGGTAACGTTGATATCGGTTATGATATGGATAGTTGCGGTACTAGTTCTCTGCCTCTGGCATGGCCAACTTATGATCCGAAAACTAATCTGGAGCGAACTGGATTTTCATCCTATATACAAGAAGTTTGTGTACGTTCTTCCAGGAATAGGAAGCATTTTGGCTACAGCTGTTTCAACAGTGATTCAGGTGATTATCTTTCTATATTTAACCAATTTGTACGGTTGTTATATATATATATATATATATATATATATATATATATATATATATATATATATCCGGACTCATATGTAAACAGCTCTTACTACGTGAACATGTAAACACCGAATATATGTGACTATACCGCCGAATATATAGAGTCAGGTTCGGCGAATATTCCTTCCATTAATAACACGATTTTTTCCATTTAATATTGTTTAATCTCAGTCATCTATTTAACGATCTAATGAATACAATTTGTTCTCATTTTGCATGGTAAAAGTTGTTTACATGGGAGTCAACCTCTATATATATATAATATGAGAAAACTAACTTTAAAATTTGGTGATTATGGGTCAATAATAAACTAATATATAAGCTTGGTGATGTATTACTCTTAATACCAATCGATCTTACACTACGCCAGATTGCAACTCGGGCGACGGGGCTTTTTAGTTGCGTCACCTTAAGAAATTTAGGCGGCGGAAATTTAGTTCCGTCACCCCAACAACAATCAGGCGACGGAAAAAAACGTTTCCGTCGCTTAAAGATATAGGTGACGGACATAATTTAGTCACCACAAAGGTCCGTCACCACAAATTCTTGAAGTTGCAAGGGTTGTTCTCTTAGGCGAGGGAGGTAATACGTCCGTCACCTGAATTCAGTAAGGCGAGGGAAATGTTAATTCCGCCGCCTAAATGTAAAGCTGTCACATTTAATTCGTTAGTTGAGCACGTACCAGATCTGTACAATAAGCCGGATTAACCCTTTCTTCAACCTCAATCGTGTGTTTTCACTTCTTCATCCCTTTCTTCCACCCTTAATTTTTTTTTTCAAATTGGAAGAATATAATACAACCTACTTGGTTATCAAACCTCCTATATTCCATTGTTTTAGGTACGTAAGTATTTAATATTTGGTTTTGTGTTAATTTTTTTTTTCTCTTCATGTTGGAATTTTTTGTTGGTGATTTGTTATTACTTAGATGAGTATTGGAATTTTGAGCTATGTGTGTTGGTGATTAGTGTTATGTGTGTTAATTGGTGATTTGTTTGAATAGTGTTGAAGCTTTTGTATTGTTAGCATATGAAATGACCTTTAATAGAAAATGAATTTTTTGGTTGGAATATGAACTAAAGTAGAAATTGAGTTGTTTGTTGTGTTATGGAATTAGCTAGAAAATTGGATTGAATGTTTTATTTGGATATGAAATGAAATAGAAAATGTGTTGTTTATTAGAAAATGTGTTGAATGGTTTATCTCATTTGCTATTTAGGAAAATGGATAAGAGTTGGATGCAATGTGGTCTTACTGATCGAAGATACCTTCAAGGGACTTTTGAATTTGTGAACTGGGTTAGAGAAATGTCGCCTCAGAAGACACATTTTTTGTGTCCTTGCAAGAAATGTCGAAATAGTGGGCTTCCAGTTGACATTCACACCATGTATTCTCACTTGTCTAGTAAAGGCATGTGGCCTCTATATACGGTGTGGGACAAACATGGTGAAGTTTCACATGAATCGAGAATTGATGAACTCAGAAATCAGTTGCTCGATAAAATGACATCTTCCAATAGTGGTGCTAGTTCTTCTATGGATCCTGTTATGAACATTGTGCATGATCGTTTCCCTTATCATGATGGATATGATGCTGGTTTAGGTCAAGACAATAGTGATAGTGATGATCCTACTTTTGATGATGCTGTTGATGAAGATTATCAGAAATATGACAGACTTTTATTAGAGGCTCAAACCCCGTTATATCCTGGGAGCACAGAAACTGTTTTGGGTGCTGTGTTGAAAGCATTGAAAATGAAAGTAGAAAATGGATGGTCTGATAAGAGTATTCACGATCTTTGCAAGTACATTAGTGATTTCCTTCCTTCTGGACACAATTATCCCATTGATTTTGGAAGAATGAAAAAGCTTTGCAGGGATATTGGTTTGGGTTATCAGAGTATAGACGCTTGTGAGTATAACTGCGTATTGTTTTACAAAGGGTATGCCCAATGTGATGAGTGTCCCATCTGTCACACTTCGAGATAGAGAGAGGATGACAGCAGCGTTGCTAGGAAAGTACTCCGCTACTTTCCCTTGACTCCTAGACTGAAACGCTTGTACATGTCTCCGTACACTTCAAAGCAAATGAGATGGCATGGAGAGAGGATGTCAGATCATGATTGGTTAAAGCACCCTGCAGATGGAGAGGCATGGAGAGATTTTGACAGAAACTTTCCTCATTTTTCTAATGATATCAGAAATGTGCGTCTTGGGCTAGCAACAGATGGTTTCAATCCTTATGGAACAATGGGAAGTCTTCACAGCACTTGGCCTGTTGTTTTGATGCCGTATAACTTGCCTCCATCAATGTGTATGAAGAAGGAATTTAACATGCTAACTTTGTTGATCCCAGGTCCAAAGTCTCCCGGAAAGTGTCTTAGTGTATTCCTAGAGCCGTTGATTGACGAACTTATGAAACTGTGGGAAATTGGAGTTTGTACTCTTGACCGCTACGCACAATCTACTTTCACCATGAGAGCAGCTGTGTTATGGACCATTAGTGACTTTCCAGGTTTGGGTATGTTGGCAGGCTCAACTACTAGTGGTTATAAGGCGTGCCCAATCTGTTTGGATGATGTGGAGGCAAAACATGAATGTGGAAGGATGGTATACGATGGTTATCGTAGATGGCTTGTAAATGATCACCCATGGAGGTTTGCTGATCATGCATTTAATGGAGAGTGTGAGTTCAGACAAAGACCTCCTTGTCTATCCGGGGAGCAAATTCTTGCAAGGATCAACAGTCATGAGTTTCAAACACTTAGCTTGCATGAAAACTTCAAGGTCCCGTATAATCCAAGGAACAGAGTATGTTGGAGTAACAAGTGCATCTTCTGGAGATTGCCTTATTGGAAGTTTTTAAAGGTGAGACATGCTTTTGATGTCATGCACATTAAAAAGAACGTATTTGATAACATCATTGGAACCATTCTTAGTATTGAAGGAAAGTCTAAAGACGGTCCAAAAGCTCGTGCCGCCTTGAGAAAAAGGGGGGTGCGATAAAGTCAGTGGGAGCGAAAAAATGGACAACTTCCTCATGCGCCATTCTTGGTGAGGCAAGAACGTTTAGAAGAGGTTTTTGAATGGTTTCGTGATATGAAGTATCCTCATGGTTATGCTGGGAGTTTGAGGAATAAGGTTTCTGTACGTGATAGAAAATTTCATGGATTAAAGACGCACGATTGTCACGTAATGCTTCAACGTCTTCTTCCGATAGTTATTCGTGAGTACTTACCGTTAAGTGTTGTCAAGCCTTTGATTGCATTGTCCAAATGGTTTCAAAAATTGTGTAGCAAAGAGTTGAAAAAGGAGGATGTTCGGTTAATGGAACATGAGATAGTCACTATCTTGTGTAGGATGGAGATGATTTTTCCTCCCCATTTCTTTACCATTATGGTTCACCTTATGGTTCACCTTCCAGAACAAGTGATGCTCACTGGTCCCGTGCATTTTACTTGGATGTTTCCCATTGAACGGTATATTAGTTATTTAATGTCTTTTCTGTTTTCTTATATACTTGGACATTTAGTCCAATTTAACTAACTAATTTTTTTTTTGCAGTCAACTTGGAACTTATAAGAAATCAGTTCGCAATAATCGTTTTCCAGAAGGTTGTATTTCTGAGCATTATATTGATCAAGAATCAGTGATATATTGTAGTTTATACTTGGGTATTGGTGAACATCGTCAAGAAACAACCAACATTAGCACATCATCGCATTACGATATTTCTGTCGTTTCGGAGCTTGTGTGTCCAGATCATTGTAGGTCTCGTGTTAGGTTACAAGAACACGAGATCTTTAAGGCTCACTGGCAAGTTTTGCTTGAATGTGAAGAAGTGAGATACTATATGTCCGAACATCAAAGACTGTATATGGAACAACATCCATACTCTGACGAGAATTCACGTATGCTTGATTTTCTTCTTTACTTCCTAGATTGGGTACGTACACATAAACTGTTTTTCCATTGTACAATCTCTATTACCATAGATCTACCTTACACTAATATTGTGAATCTTACAGGTTGAAGCACTTAACAACTCTGGAGATCCTTACTTAAAGTCAGGGGTGCTCAATTTGGCTAGAAGACCACAAAGCCACTCTGTCTATTCTTCTTGTTATGTGAATGGGGTCAAGTTCATATCATGGGATAAAGATCGATACTTGCAAACACAAAATTGTGGAGTTATGGTAGAGACACATGGTACCAACTACTATGGGATCCTTGAATATGTGGTCGAATTGCTGTACACAAATCGGATGCCGGTTGTATTGTTCAAGTGTAGATGGTATGATACTGATCCTTATAACAATGATAGTACAAAGGTAGATCATGGCATGATATCTGTGGATACTAGTAGTAGTTGGTATGAAGATTCTCCCTTTTGTCTTGCGACCAAGGCAAAGCAAGTATTTTACGTAGATGATCCGAAAGCGGGTGAGAATTGGAAAGTAGTTAATGTGAGCTCTCATAGGAATGTGTATGATCCTAGAACACTTGCAACACATGAAGATGAGAGACCTCCTATTGCAAATCACGTTGAAGAACCCTATCAAGAGCACAACATGATATATAGCGGAGTCTTTGATGTTACTATTGACCTTGAAGTGGAAGAAGAGGAAGACGAAGAGGAAGAGGAAGACGAAGAGGAAGAGAAAGAGGAAGAGGAAGACGAAGACGGGAGACAATTTGGTGAAGAAGAAGATCATGCAGAATTTGGAGAAGAAGAAGATGATGATTGATTATATGAAAGAAATTTGTGTATTTGCATGATTCGTTAACTTGATCAAGTACATTTGTTTTTTACATTTTAGGGTATAATTTTTTTCTATTCCAGGATTGAAAACCAGCCAACAATCTTAATCACATAAATGAAATTGTTTTTTTGAAAATAAAAGGTTACCAGGCGACGGACTTAGAAAATTCCGCCACCTAGTTCAATTCAAGCAGCGGAATTAAGCATTTCCGTCACCTAAATGTTACAATAAAAAATCAATTCAATATTCTAAAACAAAAGCGGGAAAAAATTCGCCAAAAAAATTCGCAAAAAAAATACGCCAAAAAAATTCGCCAAAAAAATTCGCCAAAAAAATTCGCCTAAATTTTTAAATAAATTGTAGCGGCGGAATAGGATAATTCCGTCACCTAAGTAATATTTAATTTTTTTTTGCAATCTGTAATTGGGAGCAATTTGTACCGTCTCCTAACCCGATATCAATTAGGGTTTTCTATTTCCAACAAGAGAACGAAGAGAACGACAAGCCGACGGCTCCTCCACCGTCTCCTCCTCCTCGAGTGGCCAACGCCTCCGACCAGCCTGCTTATCTCCTCCACCTCGAGTAGCCGACGCCTCCGACGCCTCCTGTAGCCGACGCCTCCGAGGCCTCCTGTAGCCGACGCCTCCGACGCCTCCTGTAGCCGACGCCTCCGAGCAGCTTGCTTAGCCTCCTCCTCCTCGAGTAGCCGACGCCTCCTATAGCCGACGCCTCCGACGCCTCCTGTAGCCGACGCCTCTGAGCACGATTGTCACGTAACAACGACCCCTGGTACGATTGTTTGAGTTCCCATTTTGAGTTCCCATTTTGAGTATATAAAGGGATACAACAATTGTTATATTAAGCTATGAGTCGCTTTCAAAATCATATTAGTAATCAAATCAGTCGTGTAAATGGATTAGCAGTAATCAAAGATTTGCATGATTTGAAAGCAAAATGCACATTCTCTTTCAAATCATTATAATTGTTTGAGTTCCTATTTTGAGGTTCTGTTAATTGATTATGAGAACCTAGCGAGATATGACCAGCTGGGACTTGCTCATTTAGACTGCCTTGGTGCTATGTTTTATTCTGCACCTTAGCTGCACCTTAGCTGCTCTGTTTTATTCTTGCCATTCTATGAATACAGGGCCCTTCAAAATCTAGGACTTGCTCATTTAGACTGCCTTGGTGCTCTGTGCACTTGTCTTTTTGTTAATATTTCTTTCACTTCTTGTTATTGCTTCAACAACATTCTATTTCACATGTTTATATGAGAGATGTGCTTCTTAACTACCCAATTAAACCCTTTGCTGGCTGTTTAAATTAGAGTGATTTTATCCGGCGCCGGCGTAGAGGCCGGCGCCGGCGCATTGCGAGTGCGCGCAAGGGCTCGCGCACTCGCAATGCGCAAGCGCGCGAGGGGGCGCGCAAGCGCAGCGCGCCTGCGCGCAGGCTCTCGCGCATTGGGCCTGCGCGCGCCCAGCCCGCCTCCGCGCCTATTTAAGGAGGCGCGGAGGCCAGCCTCCCTTGCCCTTGTCTTCCCCGCTTCCGCTCCGCGTTCTTTGCCCTCGCGTTTCGCAGCCGTCGCGCACTTCCCTTGCCCTAGATTTTTTTTTCGCTTGTTTTCATCCATTTCTTCTTTTTTTCGATACGTCCAACAATGGAGGAAGATTCAGCTATCGAGAGATCTAGGAGTAGACCATTGTGAATCGATTCCAGGTTACTTAATATTGTTTTTTTATCGTTTATTTATTTTTTGCATTATACTTGAAACTAGTTAGTTTAGTTAGGTTCGGTTAGTTAGAAATAATTGAAATTGGATTAATTTCGATAGTTAGTAGTATTGAAACTATTTAGTTTAGTTAGGTTTGGCTAGTTAGGAATAATTGTAATTGGACTATTATCGATAGTTAGTATTATTGAAACTACTTAGTTTAGTTAGGTTCGGCTAGTTAGGAATAATTGTATGATAGTTAATGTAATATATATATGTATATGATTATAATAATAACACAATTTTATATATAAATATATATATACATTTATAATATATATATATATAATAGAAAAATAAAAATTTGAGTTAAAAAAATATACAGCATATGTTGAGGACTGTCAGTGAGAAGAGGAAGAGGGCGAGTAAATTAGTCACAGCTTCCGCCCGTCGAGAGGCTGTAGCTCGACGAGTTAGACTTGCATCGGCATCCGTTCAGGCACCTGTAGATGCAGCTGTAGAGGCATCCGTTGAGGCACCTGTGGATGCACCTGTGGATGCACCTACAGATGCAGAGGTTCATGCACCTGTAGATGCAGCTAGCGAGGAGGATGTCGTACCTATTTCACTTACTGCTGATTACGACACGGAGGATTCTGCGCACGATATGTCTCATTTAGATGATATACTAGAGGATGAGCATGAGGAGATACGAGTTGAGGTTGAGCAGCAACAGCAGGACATACCACAGCCGAGGGAGCCGGACGACTTACCTGAGCATGTACGTGATGAGGAGCAGGTAGAGGAGGACGTACCTCCTCCTTTATTGACATGCTATGCTGACCACAGAGCCAGCGTTATATGGGCCGATATGGCTTCTCCCGTGATTAGAGTTGTTCGGAGGCTCGACGCATTCAGTAGATTACGTGAGTGGCGACGAGATGTAGATGACGCATTTTCATGGTTTGGATTAGCTAGACGCAACGGACTGACGGATTTGGAGGACGTACAATTTGGCGGCGTCGATCATTGTCTGATTACGGCGTTTGTCGAGAGGTGGCACCCAAAGACAAACACATTTCACATGCCATGGGGGGAGATGGGAATAGCGCTACAAGATGTTCAGATCATTATAGGACTACCAGTTGATGGAGATGCATTGGTGACTTCCGTCGATGATAGTGTACGACTTGATTGGCTAGTTCAGCGTCTTGGCTTATCACCAGCAGAGGCTAGACGTCAAACTTCACAGCTATTCTGCTATACTATTAGGTGTAGAGCCGCTGAGATGTTGGCCCTTCCAGAGCCTCCACATGACACTATTGCATCTGCATATCTATTATTGTCCATATCGTCGACTTTGGTAGTCGACAAGTCTACCAACAAGATGCGAGGATGGCTTATTGATCTAGTACGAGATTGAGGACAGACGCGTATGCTTGGGGCACCGGGACCCTTGCTTATCTTTACAGATGTTTAGGGGACGCCATCAGGAAGAGGGTGACGACGATGGCAGGATGTACTTCCCTATTACAGGTGTGTTGTCGTAAATATTTTCCTTAATATAACGTCACTTTATTAATAAGATTGAAATTAATAAAAGAATTTGTACAGTTTTGGATTTACGCACATTTCCCGTCATTGGGATGTGCCGCTGTGGAGGATCCGGATATGCTTGGTCATGCACGGTGGTGTTCGAGACTTTCTGTCCCGAAGACTCCGTCTATTACCGTAGAGAGGTTACACTCCTTACGAGCTCAGTTGGACCAGATGAGGGCGGAGGATGTGTGCTTTACCCCGTATGATGAGCAGGTGCTTGATTTTGGCGTAGAGCATGGTGTTTCTCGGTATCGGGGTATCATACGGATATCCGACATAGAGGAGGCGTATATGCCGGACCGTTTCTTGCGACAGTTTGGATACGTACAGACAGTGCCTCTACCCCGTATTCCTCCCATTCATGAGATTCGTCCGGCGACCGGACGTGGATCTAGGCTTTCATATCCTCTCTCATACGATCGTTGGGCATCCCGCCATCTGGAGGAGACCAGAGTTTCACTAGTTGGATTGATACCAGCTACCTCTCCTTGGCTCGTCGATGATGCGTACATGTCTTGGTATACGGTCCATTGCCATCCGTACGTCTTGCCGACGTCCATTGCACTCCAGTTACCTATAGACCGTCCCCCACCTGTTCCGGTTTCACATCAAAGAGTACGCTTGTTTTTAACATTTAAATTACTCTTTATTTTAATTTTCAATTATGTTAAAATTTTATTTTCTGTATTGCAGCGTCTTCACATTCTTATAGGAAATTTACGAGAGATGCAGGCTCGCGGTCTTCCGTATTCTGCAGAGGATATAGATCACATGATAGCGGAGGCAGTTAGACGTACGCCTCCTGTGGCTCCATCTCAGGTCTGGGCTTCACAGCATCCTCCAGCTCCAGCACATTTGTAGTTGTAGTTCACTACTCTTATATTTATTTTGGATGGATATTACACTTGAGCGTATGTTTTTTTTTTATACTGTTATGTTTATTTTGGATGGATAATATGTATTGTTTTTTACTTTTGATGTTTTCCTAAGTTTTTTTAACGATTTTATTTCCCTTAAGTTTCAGTCAACTATTTCAAACTACTAAAACACAATAAGAACCATATATGAAACCGACTAAATCAATGTTGTCAACAAGTACAATAAAAACGTCTAAAACACGATTTCAAGTAAGGTTTCTCAAAACGGCTAAAGATATCCTGCACTATTGTGTTCAACTCCTCATGCTCGACGGAGATCCTCATAACGAGCTATCCTTTCAATGAACGGCGCATCCCATCCATCCACACTTGCATCATGGTTATTTTTCCAAGCGCCGCTCAACAACGGTAACGGAGCATCATCTTTTAACCATACCTACAAAAATAAAATTACAGAAAACGGTTAGTAAATATTAGGTTTAAATATACGTCCATTGAATGAAAGTAAATCGTCAACCTACCGGCACAAAGTGTGTGTTGTTATATATATAGGCTAACGAACAAATGACCGTAGGGGCCTCTTGGTCGGGAACGGTGGCAATCATAGGCAGGAATGTTGTTGGAATGTTCCCTAGGACAACCAATGCAATCTTATAGTAGGTGGCGGCTGCACATGCGATCATCGGTATTTCCATCCAATTTGGTTCTGGACACGGAGACTTACTCGTCCAATAAACGTTTTGAATGACTTCGTCAACATGATTGACGATTCTACACTGCAATGATTAACAAGTAAGATTATGTAAAATCATGGATTATAATTAAAACTTTGATGTAACCGGAAGACTTAGTTACCTTGGAATAAAATTCCCTTCTCGCATTTAACTCCATAACCATACCTCGCCGTATTATCAAATAATCCTCATCCGAGAATCCCAACACCGCGGAAATTGCTCTATATCCACAATGGCCGTCTCCTGGTACATCCCTTACTCTCAATACATAAGGCTCCATGAACTTTGGAAAATCTTCTTCCCTCAAACAAAATCCGGTCTTCGCGGGTTGCTTTCCTTTACGTCGTGCTCTACTCGTAGGAGTCAACTCCGGTGTAGAATCTACATCTTTAGCTTTCTTCCCTTTCGGACGCCCAGGACCACGTGTAGCAGAATGCTCAAAAGAGCTAGGCTCTCTTCTAGTTGATCTCGGGATTGGAGGTCGTCCCTTTGCATTGGCCTTCTGTGTCGGCTCCTTCATTGTCGTACCCCCGGGGTTTTCCATGTCATCCACAAAAGATGCAATCTTATCTTGCTCATCCGGGCTTAACATATTTGAGTCCATTCTTTCTCTAAACCTGTTCAGCGCCGCTTGATTCGGGTTCGAACGATCATCATCATCATCATCACCAATATCACCATCCAAAAAATCAACCGGATTCTAATGAACTTGCTTCCAATAAGGGTGTATATGTGACAAATAGATAGGTCTACGAGCCCGGATCGCTAGTCTAAAGTCATGCACACACGGCACTCCATAAACCTCTCTCCAATAACTATCCCGACATCCTTCATCATCTCTTGTATGTCGAGTCTTGGTGTAATTATTCCACAAGAGCGTGAAACACTCATTTGTTACGTAGTCACGGAGCAAGTCAAATATCGGTATACGCACTTGCAAAAAAAGGTTTATTAAATATCAAATAAATATTTAACATTATTTTCATCAATTAAACTATTGATATACTAACCTCTCGTGGAATCCTCTCCCGTGACATCTCTAGAGAAGCTTGTAGCTTTTGGACTTGGTCTGTGACCATCAAATGTATGCTATCACAAACCAGCTGAAATCCTCCAACGCTAGAATCTAGTGTTTGCTTCAACAACTTGTGCGCGGACTCACACCTAAGAAGAAAATTTTATTACAAAAAACAAAGAAATGTTTAACAATGTAGTGAATGTTTAAATAACTTACGCATTTGTCGTTCGTGTGCCGAAATGATGATGTAGGTCAGTCCATGCTCGAACGATTGCCTCCTTGTACGGGTCAAGCCAAGTCGTCTCTAGATAGGTCATTAACCTCGGAGATGATTGCCAATAGTCTCTCATTTCCAACAAACGGCGTTGGTAGCTTCCAGGGGATCTTGACTCGAACAAGGCATGACAATGGGATATGAAGAGTGCTTCCGCTTCCTTATTGCGCAAAACAAGTGCCGCTTTGTTAACTATATTGCACTTTATGTGAAACGTGCACAATATATGCTTCACCTCGGGAAATACTACACCCAATGCGCTTATAAGACCAAGCTCACGATCAGTGGCAATCACCTCCGGCGTCTTTCCGTATAACAAATGCCGGGCCCTCCTCAAAGCCCACTCGTAATGATCTCTATTCTCCTGTGCCATGAACACAAAAGCAATTGCGAATGTCTTCTTGGTGCTAGTGATGCCTACGATCTCCAGCAATGGCATATTGTACCTAAAAGTAATACGAAACAAAGACTGAGTTACAATTTCTGAGGAAAATAAGAATGAGTGTATGAAATAAAGTAAAAATGTGGCTTGAATTGAAGCTTACTTGTTGGTCTTATATGTCGAGTCCATCACAATAACATAGGGAAACATGTTGAGCAAATGCCTCGAGTCGGGATGTGAGATAAAGAAATCAATCACTTCATCGGAATCTTGACTTCTCCGAGTGTTTATATAGTATCCACGTTCCGTCAACGTGTGAAGTGCTTGTTGTAATGGAGATCTTCCTTCGGCTTGTTCCATTCTAATCTTCAAAACGGTGTTGTAAACTTGACGGATGGAGGTGACATTGTCGGGATCCTCTAATTGTACGGATTTTAATATATGTCTCGGTTTTAAGCCAGAATTCAATTCACGCTCCACCTTTCGGGTCTGCTTCGGAGTCATACGTCCAACATATGCATAACCTCTTAACACCGAAGGAATGATATGGTTGTGTATTCCACATACAACCCTCACCGTCCACTTTTCCTCTTCAATTTGGGTTCCTACAAGCTCAAACAAACACATACACTTCTTCAAGTTTTTTTTCCGGCTAGAACTTGGAACATGATCGGGATCTACGTCTTTTTCTTTTCTCGGTCCTCCGTGTCTATCACAACTCAATTGTAGGATACGAAAACCCCTTCTATCCAACCATGATTTTTTAATGACCAACACCATATTCATAGCGTTGGCCACATACCGAGCCCATCCCAAAAAGTTCTCTCTATCCGCAAAATATCCATGAAGCTCAAATTTTAAAGAATAATTGGTACCGAGAGCACGAGAGTAATCCATAAGAACCTAAAAAAAATAACATAGAATATTATTTTTAAAAAAAACATCATTTTATTCTTGCATTGCTAATTCTATGATTTCGATTCTCTATTCTAACATTGCTAATTCTATGATTCCGATTCTCTATTCTTGCATTGTTAATTCTATAATTCCGATTCTCTATTCTAAAATTGCTAATTCTATGATTTCGATTATCTATTGTAACATTGCTAATTCTATAATTCCGATTCTCTATTCTAACATTGCAAATTCTATAATTCCGATTCTCTATTCTAACATTGCAAATTCTATAATTCCGATTCTATATTCTAAGATTGCAAATTCTATAATTCCGACAAAATAAAACGACATAACAGTAAAGTATAAAAATGAGTTTGTACACTTACTTCAAGTTTTGCGAGAATTTCTTCCAAATCACTATATTTTTCAATATCGAACGGCATCATCGAGCTTTCACCATCGGATTCTACATCAACTTCATCGGAATACGACGACATTTTAACGACTTTTTTCTTTACGTTTTCTAACTTGTGGATGAAGGTGAATGAGTCTCATATGTTATTATATAGGCTCCAAAAATCCCCAACGGCTATATTCCCCCAACGGCTACATCCCCAACGGCTATATTCGAAAGTATAACGCGCATGCGCAGTGCGCATGCGGGTCCTCTTGCGCGCGGGCGGACTCCGCCTCTATGAAGGCGCGAGTCCGCCCGAATAGTAGCCCTGTTAAATTATATATACATTCACCACCAACTCAGCCCCTTTTCGTTTCAATATTCCCATAATTATCCTAAATCTGATGTATAATGCCTTTGCTATAACATACTGACTATTTTCCTTTCTACAATTTCAGAATTCCGTATTGCAAGATTAATCAGGGGACGCCTTTGTTTGCTTGGTTTTGTCTTGTGTTGGGTCACTCCAAAGTTGCTACAAAGTTGTCTTCAAAAGAAGTGTAGGTGTTTCATGACTTCTAGTTTTCCTTCCAAAGCTACAACTTCCATCTCTAACTTGTTCTCTTGTTCCAACTGCTTTGTTAGTACAAACATGATGTTTATTTGAACCTATAAATATATGGAATCTAAGTAGAAATATTTTTGTTAGCTACAGCTGTTTTGTTAGCTACAACTTCCATCTCTAGTTTGGCCTCTTGTTCCAATTGTTTTGTTAGCTACAACTTCCATGCCCTTGATTTGGATGTATACTTGTTAAAAACACACCAATTGATAAACTAATAAGCAATCTGAACTGGACCTTCAGTATATTAACTAACGATGTCTCTTGCTTCATTTCTTAGTAGTATATGAACTTAGTAGTTATCTGATGTTTGTAACTCTCAGTATATACTTGTACTATCTGAACTGAATTTCGTTTTGCACAACATGATAATGGACTTATGCAATCTGATTTTTTTTTATAATATCTGAACTGGACTTGGACTTATGCAATGTGATTAATCGATCTTAATCCAGTTCTCACCATCACGATGGCTCCGACCAAGTCCAAGCGCTTGCAGCGTGCACCCTCTCCTTCTCCCTCCCCCTCTCCCTCTCCCTCCCCCTCTCCTTCTTCTTCTTCTCCTTCTCCTTCTGCTACCCCTTCTTCTTCTTTGCGTTCTCCTCTTAACCCTAATCAGCCACCGCTATCTCCGTCCTCCCTAAACAGCAACGCTCCTCCACCGCCTCCTCCTCCTCTTAGAAATCGATCTAGTTCCTCCCCTTCTCCACTGCCTCTCAAAAACCGATCTAGTTCCTCTCCTTCTCCCTGTTCTCCAACCCTAAACACCAACAACCCTTCTCCACCGCCTCCTCCTCCTCCTCCTCTAAGAAACCACATAATCACCTCACCTTCTCCTCGTCCTCTACCTGCTCCCCTATCTTGTAATACTTTCATTGTCCAATCCCTATTTTCTCCACCTCCAACTGAACCGGTAAATAGCCTCACAAGAGCCGACGACCAAGACGGGAACCCTCTTCATGCTGCGCCATTGAACATTCGGTGTAAAAATGCCAAGGGTGGTGAGGAAAACGCTGCACTTAATCACTTCTTATGCTGAATCATTTTTACTGTTTTGTGGTTTTACAAAACCTAAATTTCGAGTGGTTAGAAGCAACAAAACTTCTCAAATTGTGAAAGCCGCGGGAGGAAAGATCACACTAGTGTGGTCTGATTTTCATAGTGGACCTCACACGAAGGAGAATTGTAGCTTGCTGTCACACGATATCGGGGCAGCTGTAAGATCAAGTGTTCCTATGCTTGCATCTTCTTTTCGTGTCTTACCCGAGCATTACAGGAATGTTGTTAAACATTACTTGTTGGTGAGTCTTTTTTTTTGTTTCTTTTTATAGTTTTTTTATTTGTCTCTTTTTTGTTGTATTAAAAATATGGCACTTATACTTATATTTTCTTTTATGGTTTGCATTCTGCAGGATTACTATATTATTCCTGAAGCGGAGGTAAACATGTGGAAATACATCAAAGAGAAGTCTCAAAAAAGATACTCTGATTGAAAACACAAGTGCCACAAGCACTTTCTGAAGTACGGGGATCCACTTCCACTTGAGTTTCTTGACCGCCCTGAGTAATGGGAATATTTGGTTAATCAAGAGTTTAAAGATGAAGTGAAACAAGTAAGCATATTACTATTTCAAATTCTATTTTTTCTTTGATAATTACTATGTGAATTGCTTCTAACTGTAACTTTTGTTGCTGTTTTTCGAGGCTATGTGGAAGCAAAACCAAATCAACCGGACAATAAATCCCTCTCCAATCAACCATAACGCGGGTTCAAGAGCCCTAAATTACACGGCGGAGGAGTTCGCGAAGAAAGGGCATCCGGCACCTTACTGTGCAGCTGCTATAGAAGCATATCGTAACAGCAAGTACGGGAGTGAAAAAGCGGTGAGGTTTCTAACTTTCTCTTTACTTTTTTTTTAATGATTTAGAGCAGCCCTCACTCTGATTTTTTTATAAGTTGCTGCAGAGAGTTAGTTTTTCCTTATAAACTATGAAAATCATAAAATGAAATTTTTAAGAAATAAACGGAGTCTATGTTTTCTATGGTAGTAGTCATCCCTCACTTTGATTTTTTTAATTGTCTTCCAGAGAGTTATTTGTTATCTTTATTAACTTTATCTATGTAGTGAATTTTGAGGAAATAAGAGAATTTAGGAGTTCCATGTATTTATTTTCTGTCATTTGGCAATGAATATCTTGCTTGAGTGTGTATGGTTTAGCTTCTAGCTAGTGTTCCTTTTTCCTCTTAGAATTTTAGGAAGTCTTCCATGTAATGCAGTGACTATTTACGAATGTTTGTCTCTCCAGTCTCCACATCTAGGTGGGATAACCTCTTAAAGACATTTTTATTGTGCACTTAACTAATAATTTGTTACATTACAGCTCTTATTCACTGTTGCTGCATTTATTCACTGTATTGATGTAGAAAATTCAGCTTGTACCTAAGTTGCTGCATTTATTCACTATTTTTGTTCATTCTGTTTTTATGCAATCTTATAAATGGGCTGATGTTTCTGAATTGGCTGGGCTGATTATGCTGCATTATGTTTATTCATTGTATTGATATGAGAATATAGTGACTGTTATAAGCTGAACTGGCTGGGCTGATATTTCTGAACTGTTTCTAAACTGGTTGGGCTGATGTTGCTGCATTATATTTATTCACTGTATTGATATGAGAATTTAGTGATTGTTATAACCTAAACCGTCTGGGTTGATGTTGCTGCATTATATTTACTCACTGTATTGGTTTTCAGGAGAAGTTGAAGAGGAAAGTAGAAGAAATAATTCAAGAACGAAGAGAGGAGGACCCGGATAATGTAGCCTCCCTTTCCTTTGATGATCAACATGAACTGGTTGTATATGGTTTTGGAGAACGGAAAGGCACTGAAATTAGAGGTAAGATTGCTGCTGTCATTTTATTATTTTACTGTTTTTGTTTTAGCTTCCATTTACCGATTTTTATAAAAAAAATCACTTTCTGTTTACTGTTTTTCGTAACATGTTTGATATCATTTTAAGAGTGTCGGTTCATATTGCAGGATTTGGAGTACAGTTGAGGCGGCCTTCAAAGATACGTGGAAAAGCCGGTCTTTCTCAACAAAATGAAGAGAGGTTTTGAAATGCCGAAGAGAGAGCTGAAAAGGCCGAGGCGACAGCCGCTGAAGCCATAGAGAAAGCCAAGAAATTAGAGGAGGATGGCAAGAAATTAGAGGAGGAGGTTCAAGCATTGCGGGCCATGTTTCAAAGATATACCGCCGATCAACAACAAGCTCAAACTTCAGGTAGTATGTAGTGGATGCCAAGCAATTATTATGCGTAGTTGGTTGTGTGGAATTAGTTGGTTGTGTGGAATTTTGTGCGGGTTTTGAATTGGTTGGTTGTGTGGAATTTTGTGCGGGTTTTGAATTGGTTGTTTGTGTAGAATTTTTTGGATGCAAAGCAAATATGTGTAGTTTTGTGGTATTGACAGATTTTTTGGATTGTGTGATTTGAGTTTTGACAAATTTGTTGGTTGTCTGATTTCAGAAACAGGTTTTGATAGGTTTAGTGCACGTTTCAATTATTTTTTTTCCATGCCCAATCACAATAAGGCGAGTGAAAGATTTACAAACTTCCCTCGCGTAATTATTGGGGCGACGACAATCAAAGCTGTCACGTAAATGAAATATTCCGTCGCCTAAACAAAGGCCGTCGCCTAATAATTAGGCGACAAAGCTAGACAAAAGCCGCCTAAATGAATTCCGTCACTCCAATTCTTAGACGACGACTCATCATTTTCGTCGCTACAAAGTGGATTAGGCGACGGAAAATTGTACTTCCGTCACCTGAATGCCAGGGGGACGGTTGTGTTCATTCAGGCGACGGAAAGTCCATCGCGAGAATGTTTAGGCGACGGAAAAGGTATTGTGGCGACGGTTTTCTTCCGTCACCCGAGTGTACAACTGGCGTAGTGTTAGAGATGAAAAGTTAATCTATGTATTGATCAGGATATATCTAATGTAAAACTAGTGTTAGTGATTTCTAGTGTTTTTTTAAATATTTTGTGTTTTAAAAATACTAAATAGTCTTGACTAAATTAGTGTTTTGTATTTCTAATGTTCGTAGATTGTAATATCGAAAAAAGAAAAGAGGCTAGTTTGTTTACTCTCAAACACCGGTTAAAAACAATAAACACAAAAACACTACAAAATATTAGTGTTTTGTGCTTAGTAAAAACAATGTAGATCATGAATTCAGATTAATCAAACTTATTGGCCTTAAAGCATTGATCACATGCTTGAACAAAAGTTGTTTACTAACATGTCTTAATACATGTTGTCAAGTTAACTGAATAAAACATATGCGTTCAAGCTTATTTGTTTGTTTTACTTGTAGGGGAAGATATTTGAGATCTGTCCTGATAATTGTGAGACTAGCATCATGGCTTTGACGTACATCATGGCAGCAATCTGGGCAATAACTTATGCTGTCTTGCGTTATGTTTACTTTGACCGTGGGGCGAGTTGGACGCTGAATAGATGGGATTCCAGAGCAATTTTGGCTGTTCTATACTTGGTAAGTTTTAGTTTTTAAGGAAATTCTCTTTATTTGACTAAAATTAGTTTATAACCCTAAAAATCGGAATGATAATGTGTGGGGTGATGGATGATTGTCTGAAAAATCAGCTTATCCGAGTACTCTTTTCACACTTAGCAATAATCACAGATGAGTCGGTTTTGTTTTGGGTTCACCCTAAAAACTTTATCAAACTTTTAAAATAGATGGAAAAAATTATCATAACATGACAAATATTAAAATACAAACATTATATACTACGGTAACTTGATGATACAGTCGACAAATAAACATTACATGCCTTAACATCCTAAAGATCGAAAGTTGAAACTTAGCTTGAAACTAGAAACAAATTGTTTTATAAAATCTTCAAATTTAATCGGCCTTTATCAACTCCTCAAACTTGAAAAAATGTTCGCAATTATGACAATTTTAGCCAACCCGCCGATAATCATAACTTGATAAAATGTTGACAATTATAAATGGATAACCGTCACATATGGATGAAATTGTAAAATTATATATATAATTTAACTCGTAAAATAAGATGCTTATATACTTGGGTTATTGAACCCAGGGAGAGTTTAAGTATTATAACTAACAAGATTAACTTGGTTGTATGTTGACATGAATTTTGCCCTATATGCTTGGTATTTAATTATGTAAATGTTTTAGAAATACATTTGCATCTTCTTGAAAAAAAATGTAGACGAAGATTAACTTGTATTACGATATATTTATTTATATTGTATTCTTATTTTAAGGACACTCATTCCCCAATATAATATTTTATAAACATGTTTATATGCGGTTAATGAATAGGTTGAGAATCCTTTTCTTATCTTATATGAAATCGATCCTCTTTAAACCTATATTTGTCCACAAAAATAATTTTGCCGCTAAGACTGATCGTATCCGATCCTACTCTTATCATTCTCATCTTATATGGAATCGATCAATATAATCCTTAACCACAAGTCCACAACAATCGCCATGGATGCCTCATTCATCGCTCCATGGTGTTAAGATACGTGGAATATATTGTCTTCACATCGATAATATGATAATACCCGAATCTAATATATATAAGTTATAGAATTGCTTCTCCTATTGTCAATTGGTTTTGGGATGAAATTCCGAAGGCTTGTGCGTTCACTTTACATGGAGGAGTGGGTTGTGGTTAGTGAGTATGCTTTCCGCCTATTTGGCTAAGTCGGTCTTAAGGACTTGTGTCAAGTGCAATTATGTTGCACTTGAGGAGAGTGGTAAGATGGGTTGGTATCAATTAAGATATCGATCAATCCAGTATGTGGCTCATTATCCACTGGCTCATTATATAAGTCGAGTTGTTTGAGTTCGACTTCAAAATATCAATGTAACGAAGTTAGTTTGAATTGAATAGCGACCCTAACTAAGATTGTTTATCGATCAAAATTTTCTTGACACGAACACGGGGCCTAACTTTTAGGATAGGATCGGTCCAAATAGAGCAGGATTGGGTCCTATCTTATTGGACCTAACCATATTTTTCATTTTTTTTCTCCTCGAGAAATATAATTTGGTGAGGAATATATAACCGTAATCTCTAATCCTAAAGTTAAGTTCTAAATAAGAGACCAAGTATAGTTATTTAATCATTTTGATCCCGACTGAGCGAACCCAAAACTTGAACTTTAAAATTTATACTAGTTTAATTTTAGTATATGTATTAGTTGATCTAATATAAATAATTTATTTATTTTTAATTAAATTAAATTTTTTATTTTATAAATACTCGAACATATATAAAATGTAGGCGTAATATCTAACTTAAATAAAAGTCGTAGTTATAATGGAATTAAAATATAATCTAATATAATATATGTTATTTAATATTTTTTAAGAAAATAAAATGAGATCACAATATAAATAAAATATAATTTTAATAGTAATTGTGATTAAAATGAAAGTAAAATATCTATATATACTACTAAACTAGACTACACTAATGCTGACGTGCCATTTTAACAAATTTTGTAGGGCTAAATGTTTTTTTAATAAACTTATTAAACCATAAAATCTTTTCTATTAATCCAAAAATAAAACAAAATTTTGTAAAATTAACTAACAAGATCTCCTAAATATTTTAAAAATAATTTGGTATACGTATTTCTTTTATTTTTAAGCCGTCGAAATTTAATTAATTTATTTATTAAGAAGATTTTTATTTTTTTCTTAATTTATTTTTGAAAGATTATAAGTTCAATCTATTTACGTTAAAAAATTTCACGGAATTTCCTATCCCACATCGATTATAAGTAAGTCTGACAGTTTGATAACTTGTATAAATAGAGGGTTTGAAGATTAAACAAATCACACATTTCTTGGCCTTTTGGCTAAGTTAAGTATAATTTGTATTTATAACGGATTAATATCTGTTTTGTGAGACGTTGACCTGCTGTTTTGTGGGTCACTGGCCTACTATTTTGTGGGTCGTTGACCTACTTTAATGTGGGTCATTGACCTATTGCTTTGTGGGTCATTGACATATTGTTTTGTGGGTCGCTGACCTACTGTTTTGTGGGTCGTTGACCTACTGCTTTGTGGGTCGTTGAGCTACTGTTTTGTCGTTGACTTACTGTTTTGTGGGTCGTTGTTGGCCTACTATTTTGTTGGTCGTTGGCCTACTATTTTGTGGGTCATTGGCTTACTGTTTTGGGGGTCGCTAAGTATTTTCAACGATTTTTGGCTAATTTTAAATATAATTTATAATTATTCAAATTAATACTAATTTATCCTTTATTTTATGAGATTTTTTTTAATTTATATATTATATAATTTTGTATCGTCATTTATAAATTGTTTTTTAAATTACAAATTTTCGAATTCTGATTTTTAAATATAATGATTTATTAATAATGTATGTTATTTAAATAAAAATATTACTCTATGGGTATTCTTTTTTATCTAAGTATTTTGTTGTCCTATTCAATTTTTATTTTATTATTTATCACACATTTTGTTTCAAATTCATTTTTTTTTACAGAATTATATTTCGAGTTCCAATTAGATAATTACAATATATTAAAGTAATTTAGTTATAAGTTTATTATGGAGTTGTGCATTGTAATTTTTTTATAAAAAAATTGTGCATTGTATAAGGATCAAATTTATGAAGTGTAGAATGATAAGAAGTTCTTTATTTGTGACTATTTTTTCGTTTTAAAAATAATTAAATCCGAATTATTATTATAAAATTTCATAAACATATCTTAAGTTCGTACAACTAATATTATAAAGATACCCGCACAAGGTGCCGGCTATACACTAGTTACTTAAATAAAAGTTGTCTAATTATAAAACTTGAATATAATTGTAAATTATTTTATTTTAATGGTAATGGAATTAAAATATAATCTAAATAGATTTATTTTATTATAAAAAAAAGAATTGGGTGGCGTAAATACTCAGCGCGACACGTAGGCGAAACGAACGTGGATGCAACACATAACTTTTATTACCTCTACTTTAGTATGATACTGATTTAATTCTCGAACCTTGTTCGTGTTGATCTATTATAAACAACTTATTTTATTTTAAAAAAGTTATACATATAATGTTTGTGTATTTTGATTTTATAAATACTCGAATTCATATAAAATATATACATAGTATCTAATTTAAAAATAATAATTAAAACAGAATTAAAATCTAATTTAATTTAATAGAAGTTGTTTTAATGCTTTAAAAAAATGAGATCACAATGAAAGTAAAATATAATTAAATTAAAAATTGTGATAAAAATGAAAGTAAGATATTTCTTAAATAAAATCTGCCTAATAATAGAAGTTATATCTAATTTAATAAGAAATAAATTTATTTGTCTTTTATTTTTAACAATGATGAAAATATTTTTTTAACAAAAATTTAAATAATAATTAAATTTCAAGTATATATACATGATTTTTATAAATTGTATAAATAAATAATCTAATAAACTTTTTATTAAATAAGGATGAACTTTTTTTTAAGAAAATCTCTACTTTGTTTTTCAAAAAAATAAGAATTAAAGCTAAAAATTTATGAAAAATTTACACAAGGATTGAAATATATAAAAAGAAGTAAGTATTTATAAAAGTGTACAAAAATTAATTTTATTAAGAGTTGATATTAATTTTCCTAGTTTAGAGGTTTTAAAATAACGGCCAATCAATAATTACTAATTTATACGAAAAATGTAATTAGAATTAAATTAAAAAATAGCTATAATGGTCAAATCTAATAATTACAAAAATTTTAGTGGTAATAAAAGTAAAATAAAATCTAAATAAAAAATTTTAAATTTTTTTTGTCTAAAAGAAAATTGATAGCTTTAATCCTCAATGCGACACGTAAGTGAAATGAACATGGACACGACACATAAGCGTTATTACTTCTTCCTACTATAGTATATATTAGATATAATACGGATCTCATGTTAACACACAATGGTCAAGGGTGTGTCCAGAGTTGATTCCAACGGTCCAACCTACCCAATGTTTGATGCGGAACAAGTTTTGAATTGCTAGAGGAACCACAACCTAGGGTTGGATATGGGACGGGGCAGGGTGGGACGGGATTTATTACTTTTTTTCTTCGTCCTACACGGGCACTGTCTTACGTGGAACGAAACAGGTTTAATCCCGCAAGAATTATGCACTGATTATATTCAACATTTGTTACCTGTTTTATCTCGTTTTTAAAGACACAAATGATAAAAAAAAAAAATTGATACCAAATTACCAATTCTAGAGACCTACATTTGTAGTTATTACTTTCAAAACGAATCCAAATGATATCAAAGTGTGTATAACCGTATAAAACACATAGTATTTACTACTCTTTTAGTATTTTATTAATTTTAAAACAGAATTAAAATCTAATTTAATTTTCAGGACATGATGAAAAATTTATGTCACGCGTCCCGTTCTGCAAATTTTTTACGGGACGGGATAAACATTTTTTTTTTTCAAATCCCATCAGGATCAAGACGAAATCGGACGGGACCGAAATGAGACGGGATTTATGTTCACCCCTACCACAACCGGTTCAATTGCCACCACTATGAATGGACCTAATTAAAACACACATGCTATTCATTTTCCACACCTTATCCTAGCCACAACTTATTATTCTTTCCACAACTTATTATTCCACCCGCTCCATTCCTTGGTTGTGGGTGAGACCCTTAGCAAGTGGTATTGTAGTACAATTATGAGTAATGGATCGGATGGCGGTTAAGATCATCCACCCACTACCCGATCCATTGTCATCCCTATCTACCTATCTCTGAAAAATAATCCTCTTCAAAAATAAATAATAATTGTTTAAAATTCTTGTGACAATTTTATGGTAAACTTCTTATAATTTTTCTTGGCTTAAAATATTTATTATTTTTGATGTATATAGTATTTTCCTTAACAAATACATGGGTGTTAAATAGACTTGTTCAAACCCGAATCCGGTCGGGATTTGACTAGGACATGTTTGGTATTGTATGAAGATCTTTATTTAGATTAATCTAGATGGAGATTCTTGGAAACTAATATCTAATAATCTTGGGAGGAGAAGATTATTTTTTTGATCATTTTCACTCATATAAACTATTTTGTTAATCTAATCTATAATCTCCATCCAATACCAAACAACTCACCATAAGCAATCTCTTCCATTTTATCTAAATGTATCTCCTATAATCTAATACCAAGTATGGTCTAAAAGTGAATCCCGTATATTCGGTATGTATCTGGTTATCTGAACGAATAGCTCGGTCATTCTGTATCAAAAAAACATTGATGTTAAAAACTATTATAATGGATATTAATTTGAATTCTATTGTAGTACAGTTAAGGGTAATGGATAGGGTTGAAGGTAGCCAAAACTTTAAATTCTCAGCTAGCTTTAGACCGGTGATGAGTATCAAATAGGGAGATCCCCTATTCTCCTTTTGTTATTTTTTTGCTTCAAGGAAATGTACCATATGAATAACATGTGTATGGAGGATGAGATCGGGAAACCGATTAGGTTGTCTAAAAATGGGTCTCATCTTTTGCAATTGTTTTTTCCGATGATGTTTTCTTGATAATTGAGGCTTTGATGAGTCATATTGGCTGCGTTATGAGATGTTTGGATTTTTCACCTAGGGGCACTAGGGTAGAAGGTTCTTGGGGCAAAGTCGAAGATTTTTTTACCAATATCACTAACTAGACATTTTAGCAATATTGTTCTATTAAGTAGGCTCATAATATAATCTCATTTAGTGTATATACTCCTAATAGAGTAATAGTGTAAGTCAATTAAAGTTGTAAAAAATTAAGGGGTACACAAAACAAAAGGAAATAGAAAAGAGCCTATTTGGCCAAATTCTTTCAAGTCTTTTTGTCGGCAACCGTCTCTCTAGGGGTTTAAAATGGCTCTAGACCTTTAGTTCAACGGTAGGTGAAAATGGAGTATAAGCTAGATTGGTCAAAATATGGTTGTGCACTTGAAATTTCGAAGGGCTCATAAATCCACTAAATAAAGCTAGAATGAAACTCGGAGATGGGTTGCAACCCCTTATACACCTTAGCTCCCTTCTACGCGCACTCTCACAATTATTGTTAGTAAGTCGGCCCCGGAAGGGAAGCTCACCATGGCCACAATTAGTGATAACCTCTTTGATGAAGAAATTAGGAGGGACCAAGTGACGAATATCAAGTCTAAGGTGAACGTTATAGACATTCGGGGCATCAACGATACATGTGGGCAAACTAATAACTGAAGTTGAGATCAAGGTCGCTCTAAGTCAAACTCTAGGGAGCTTGCTATTAGTGAGAATAAATAGGGCATAAGAAATCAAAATGTCAATTTCTCAAGAAAGATTAGAAAACAATGTCAAGCCATACCAAACTACCCTAACAAAAAGGCGAGAGGAAGACAAGGGTACGACCACCATGGCGGAATAAGTAAGCCGAGGATATCAATTTCTTTGAAGAAGACAACTTCCTGAATAACACCTCAAACAATAGCTCTTGGATTGTCGATTCTGGTGCATCGTTCCACGGCACTTCCATGATAGTTTCTATTCAACCTACTAAAATGACGACTTTGGTAATTATTTTATTATGTGAAATCAAAACATGAGAAAGAGCGTTTGTATGGGAGACGTCATCTTGATATCAAATACGAAACACAAGCTTATCCATAAAGATGTGAGGCATATCCCCGATATGCTCGTCAATCTCATATCAGTCGGAAAGCTTGATGCCATTGGTCTAATAAATCACTTTGGGATGACAAGTGGAATCTCACCAAAGAAACCATAATAATAGTACAGGAGAGAATGTCAGAATTTTTGTACGTCACACAAACCAAACTTTGCAGAGGAGAGGCCAATGTCGTAGGTGTGACCATGGAACTACGACACCGTAGTCTTGGATTAAGAGTGAGAAATGTCTCCACATACTTACTTGAGTACATCTCCTCCATAAGGTACAAGGTTACTCTCTTAACCCATGTGTTGATTGTTTAGTTGATAAACAATATAGAGTTGTCTTTCAAACACCTTCTCAACCTAGAAGAAGAAAGAATATTCTAGATATTTTGCACACAAATGTTTTTTCATGTTCGAGAATTCCCTTTGCATATTTTGTCACTTTTATAGATGACCACTCATGGAAGGTATGAGTGCACCTCCTAAGACGAAAGATCGAGTCATCTTGATGCATCAATTCAAGGAGTTCGTTGCTCGGGTGGAACGAGAGACGAGACAAAAGATCAAGAGTGTCCAATATGACAATGGCAACAAATATCAAGATTCATTCGAGTCATATTGTAAATATCATAGAATTAGGATGAGAAGGCACCACCTAACGCAAACGGGCTTGCTGAAAGAATTTCGAACCATTATAAGAAGTTCGATGTATGTTATCGCACGCCAATACCCAAGTCATTTTTGGAAGAAGTTGAGATGACGGTCGTCAACACTGTCAACCTTTCATCTTTTGTTCTCTTGGATGGAGACTTGGATGAAGACACCAAGGAGAAAGTCTGGTCACGAAAGAAGTTTTCTTATGACCGTCTAATGGCGCTCAGGTATAGAACATTGTTCACATTCCCAAGGACAAACATTCCAAGCTTAATGCCAATGACAAATAATGCATCTTCCTTAGCTCACTCAAAAATGAAATAGTATATTGGTTGTAAGATCCGAGTAATAAAAAGATCATTAAAAGCTATAATTTAGTATTCTTGAAGATCAAACACTTTCAAAGGTTAAAAAATCCGATGATCAAATTCAACACGAACACAGTGAACCCTCATCATTATCTTGCACAACAAAATAATTCAAAATAATTCACGCCAAGAGTGACAATAGTGAAGAGAATGATCCTACTTAAGTGCATGGTGATCAATAAACTCACCAAGTGCCAAAAACACAAACGAACACTCCACTAGAGTCTCGACCAAGGTCTTCCAAAGATAGTCAACCGTCAACACGATAACTTCGGATGAATATGTATTGACCCTCACGGATGAGAGGAAGCTCAAAGCTACCGTAGGTCCTAAATAATACAACCAGAGTGAGTGGATACTAGCCATGCAAGAACAGATGAAATCCTTACACGAAAACCACATATACGAGCTAGTAGAATTTCCAAAAAGGAGGCGGCATTTGAAGAATAGATCGGTATACTGAATAAAATCATAGGATGTCAACTCAAAGCCTCGGTAAAAAGGCTTGATCGATCGTGAAAGGATTCGAGCAGAATAAAGGCTTTGAATCTTAAGAGATATTCTCTCCAGTAGTAAAGATATCATCAATCCGAGTTGTTTTTGATATAATAGTTGCTCTAAACTTAGACATCGAACAACTCAATGCCAAGGCTACCTTTTTGCATGGACATCTCAAAAAGAAGATATACATGGAGCAATTTGAAGGATTCAGAGTACTGTGCAAAGAAAACTTAGTGTATATGTCGAATTACAAATAGTCTCTATGGGCTAAAGCAGGCATCAAGGAAATGGTGCAAAAAGTTCAACTCTTTCATGTCCAATCATGAATTCAAGAAAAATCCATGTGACTCGTATATCATCATAAAAAAGTACGGTAGTGGCGATTTTCTTGTAATCTTGCTCAATGTTGATGATATGTTGATTATTGGTCATGATCGTAAAAAGATAGATGCTCTAAAGAAAATTTTAAGCTTGAGTTTTTTCATGAAAAACTTAAGACCGACAAGACAAATTCTTGGGAAGAAGATCACTCATGATTGATTAAGGAATATTTTACGGTTATCCCCAAAACTATACATCAAAAAAGTGTTGATGATATTCAACATGAACCAAGTTAAACCGGTAAGCAAACCACTTGCTGGTCATTTCAAGTTGATTTCAATGTAATACTTGACAAGTGAACAACAAAAGCATGATAAGGAGAATAATCCCTATTCGTCGGTAGTAGACAACCTTATGTATGTCATGGTTTGTACCAGTTTCGATATCACTTATGCAGTTGGTGTTGTGAGGCGCTTACTAGCAAATCCGGAAAATGAATGTTGGGTTCTAGTGAAATGGATCATGCGGTATTTACGATACAATACTAATAGGTGCTTGTGCTTCGGAAATGAGAAGTCGATAATAAAAGGATACACATATATCGATTGGGCCGGTGATAACGATTTTAGGAAATCAATGTTAAGGTATTTGATCACCTTTATGCAAGGAATTTGTTTCTTGTTAATCAAACTTACAAAAGACTATTGCATTATCCACCACCGAAGCATGATACATTGCAGCTACCAAATCCTACAACGACATCCTATGGATGAAGAGTTTCCTACTAGAGATGAGAGAATAGCAAGACTGATATAGATTTCAATGCGATAATCAAAGCACAATTTACCTAGCAAATAACTCAATTTTTCATTCTCGTACAACATCATTTAATCAGAGATCTCCTTGAAAAAAAAATATTTTGCACCTTCACAAGGTACACAGAGACGAAATCTAGTTAGAAATTATGACCAAGGTAATACCGACCAAAAAGTTTGAAGATTGTTGTCGAGATACCGGCATCGTATCAAAATATTAAGTCGGAAGGGAGAGAATTGTTAGTCCCTCCTTAATAAAGTCCATTTTAATAAATAAATTATTATTGAAACAATTTGGTTTATTAGACTTTTCTAGTTTTATGTTTAGTAAATATACCCCTTGAGAAAAGAGAGTGTAGAGTTTGAAAATAAATACAAATGGTTGGGGTACATTTACTTAATTGAAACATTAAAAAGCCTAGTTACTACTCTAGTTTTTCAAAAAAGCCTAATTACCAAAATTGCCCTAAATTATTCAACTAATGGGCACGAGTCCAATGGCTAAGATCCAAATGGAGGAATTGATTATGGAGAAGGATCCAGAGACAAAATAACACAAATTAGTCTAGAAATAATTTTAAATTCTCTTCTAAAATATCTTCTAAAATTTTCTAAAATTATCTTCTCCATATCTTTCAAGATCATTATGAAGAAGGTGATCTAATCCCACTATAATAGGCGGAAAAGTTTCACATTTGTATCATCACAAACTTGAAAGCCCAAACACAACCAAGTCATAAAGCAAATAAGTTGTGAATGTACCCGCAAAATCTTGTAGGATTTCTCGATCGACATATATTATACATTATGACCGAGATAATACTATCTACTTATCCTAACGCATGCAGCTTTGTGTCTCTACATTATCACAGGGTTCCGTCTGTTTTGGGCTAATGATCGGTCAAACGGCATGGTGTATTAAACTTATAGGGCATAGATACGCATCTACCTTTAACTATTTAGTCTTCATCATCGCTGCAATAGGACCTCCGATTACATCAGAGGGTGGCCTACACTTGGGAAGGTGAGAACATTTAGCTACACATAGTATATTTGTAAATGTTTTTGGATTAGGTGATTGTATATATAATATCTGTTAATATGTTTGGGTTGCTTTGATATATATGCAGTATTGTAGGGGCTATGATCGAGGGTGTTGCAGCCTGCGGATTTTTCGCTGGTAAATATCTGGATGAACGGGAAGTTGCAGATGAATCCCCAAACGGTAATGACGATGATCGAGTATGAAGCTGCTAATCAAGAAGAGAGTATTGTGATTCTCGTGTCAAAGCTACGGAGAGATTTTATGTAGTTTGTTTTGGCAGTACGTGGCTGATTGGTTTATTCATGAGCACATTATCGAGTCTTGCGAGTTTTAGAGCGGGATGATTCCCTTTTGAAAGTTTTGAGATAGGATTGGATTAGTGGTTTTGTAAGCATATAATTGTTTTGATTGCAATCGAAAAACCTCACTCACTTAACTTGAGCATTGTATCATTATTAAAAGTTTCAAGCGGGTAAAAGTCTAAACCGGTAGAAGGGGTCATGTGCATACGAGCTCACATGCGCATTAGGCTCAAACCCAACATATAAACCCAATGAGGTTAAAACTCATTGGTCATTGAAGGAGTAGTTCACCGACCTTATATACTAGATACAGATTACAGAGTGTTCACAACTTTCGATGTGAGAACTTATTATCTCTAACAAAGTGTACATTTGGTTGGAGGGGTTAAATTAAACGTGAATGATAACGGTTAAAATAGACATAGGTTCTAAACCTAAACCATCGGTTTAGATTTATGAACTGCCAAGGCTAAACCTAAATCTAAACCGAAAAAACAATACAGTGGTTTAGGTTTAACCTAAACCGGCGGTTTGTTAAATAAATAATAAAAAAAAAAACTTTTTTTTGCCAAACTGGCCGGTTTGGTCTTCTTAAAATTTTTAAAAAAAATAAAAAAAATAAAAAAAAAACTAACCAAACCGGCGGTTTAAAAAACTTAAGCCGTTGACTGGCGGTTTAAAAAACTTAAACCGGCGAACCGGCGGTTTGCTCCAAACCAAACTCATAACTAGGTTAAGAGGAGGAAATGAAATGAAAATATTTTACTAGTCTTTTATGTGTTAAAAGGTTTTCATTTTAGACACTAAACAACACGCGAGTTTTTATTAATTTGGTAATATTTCGTTTTCAGGAATTATTCATAACAATTTCAAACGACCCTGAACCTAATCAAATCAAACATATAAACGAGGGTGATACGGAGTTGTTACTATTTTAGTAGTGCCCGTTACACCGAGCACTCGTAATCCGTACAAGCACATTGCTACTGCATGTCATGACTCACATGCACTCGCACTCCGAGTATGCGTCCCTATTTACCTCCAATATTCGAATGGAGGGCACCCGCTCTAACCCTCGTGTTGACGACCCAACATTCGAATTTAACGGTCGAACTGATACCGTTAAATTCGAGAATCACATTGCGCTTGCTCGGTGTAAACGGTAAGCTAAGCACCGTTCCGGAGACAATAATATGGATGTAATTGAGAATAATGCACATTGATTTTAATACGGACAAACTAATAAAACTTCGATCTATCGATTTGTTTCATGATTAATATGCATATGAACTAGATTAACGATATAACCTTAATGCAACGTACATACGTACGTACATACCTGGATACAATGACGTTATATTGTCGATGAATCCCTCATCTACCATTACTGCGAGCTTTTATCACTTCTTCTTGCATGTTCATCGTCTTCTTGGCACCGTACAGACAAATTAAGATCAAATTAAGTTTCATTGTTAGAAAAGATCGTCCTTGCGATGCCAGACTGGTGTATTACGGTGGACGACCTCGTCACCCCAAAGTAAACGATCGTGGTCAATATTATAAAAATAGTACATAATATCCAAAATCTAATTAAAAAAAAGTTGATAAAACATATCTTAGAACGAGCAAGTAAAGATGGCCTCTTGGAATTGGACATAAGGAATTGTGTCCTTTATCCAAGGTGCTGATGATGAGATAGGACATTAAATATAGGGATATATATAATCCGATAATATTAGGGGTCATGGCGTTTTGCTAGAAGCTAACCATGATCGGTACATTTATATGATAAAATGTATTGCTAGTGTTATCGGGTCCTACGAGGTCACACCATAACGAGTAGGAGAACTGAATCAATTAATGAGAGAATTACCATATAGGAGTATATGGTGGAAAAGGATATATTTTGTAGGAGTACAAAATATATTTTGGAGTTGGTAATTAATAATAGATAAGAGATTATTTATTTATTAATTACTGAACATATATCTTATATTTTAAGGTCGGGCTTTTTAATAGTTAAAAAGCCCAACCCTAAATATATATATTCGATCGATTAGAGGATTTGACGGAAGAAAACATTCAGCCGTGTATTCACGTAAGAAGCGACGTTCTTCCTCTTCGATCCCTCTCTCAAAAGCTTTATCCTTTGTTTTGTTCTAGCAATCGAAGGTTAAGGCGATTCTTGTTCAATCTCTAACACTTGAGACTCTACATATCCTTGAAGGAGTTATCGAACACGCATCAAAAGGTATTCCTTTTCCCCTTATCTAATCTATTATGCATGCGATCCATGTTTAGATATTTAGGAAATCGTTTCCTGAAATTCCGCTTTTACACATCTAAAATCCCAACAGGACAAGCCATGAAAATGTTAGAATCAATGGTGTGCTCGTCGTGAAAATGCAGACCAGGCGCTGGTGCGCCTATTGGCAACAATTTGACATTTATTTTTGTTAGTTTACCGCATTATAAAACAATTCTCCATTTTCTTTAATTGTTATCCCAGAGAGTACAGAGAACCAACATTGTTAGAGATAATAAGGTCCCACATCGAATGATGGGAACACTCCGAACCTAGCATATAAGATCGGTGGTTACCCCTCCTATTGTCAATTGGTTTTAGGTTGTAACCTCGTCGGGTTTATGTGTTGGGCTTGAACCTAACACGCATCCCGCTCTACCGGTTCGTCTACATTGTAGTCGGATATATCACATACCCAAGTTATTTAGATGCATGTACCCATACTTTTATTTAGAAAGTTACCATATTAGCACAATCATAGGTTATGTTGGAGTAACACGAACTTATACTTAACACCTTTAAGTATCCTTATATGTTCATAACTATGTGTATGCATGATTTAGGGTTTACTCAATCATGTTTAACAAGCTATAATACAACTTGGTACCAGAGCCGACCCGATTCTTGGTTTTCTGGGCCACCGCCCAGGGCACCAGCATAGGTGGTGCACCAAAATATTAAAATAAAAATAGTAATATAAATATGTATTTTTAAGTTAATATTAGTTTCCAAGAGAAAAAACAAAGACCTTTTTTTTTCCATACCTGATATATTAACACATCACCGTTCCTTCTTGTAATTTGCTAAAATCTTTTTTTTAATACTATTTAGATTTTTTTATTTCATTTTCCTTAAATTTTCTTTAAAAAAATTAATTTATATATATATATCAACCATTGTCTGACCTTTCAATTCTCTATTTTCTTATTCTTCTATTGTGTTTTAAAAAAAAATATGACTTGCAATCGATATAGATTAATTTGGTTAAACACACACAAGTCAGATTGGTGAAGTTTTCTTTTTATTTTTTTTGATAATTTTACGTCTAAATGTTTCATATTGAATGTATAAACGATTTTTATATTGAATAAATTTTTTACATATTTAAATCGCCTGATGTTAGCCTAGAATACTCATAAATAATATCGCCCGGGGCACGAAAGGTCGCCTTGTCTAGGGCTATGCATACGGTCCGGATCGGTCTGGTTCTGGGTTGGACCGGTTTGTAAATAAATTGTGCAATTTTGAATATTGCGGACCGGATCGGACCAGACTGGTTTGCACATATACTGTGCAATTTTTGTGAGGTTTTCCGGCCAAAACCGGAACCGGATCGGACCGGAATGGATCGGACCGAACCGGACCGGAAATTCACCAGAATGGACTGGACCGGACCGGAAATTCGTAATTTACGGTCCAACTCGGGTTACGGTTTTATACGGTCCAAAAACCGGACCGGACCGTAACCCTGATTTTCAAAAAAAACCTGGACGGTAGACCGGACCGGAACCTCCGGTCCGGTCTGATTTTGCACGGGCTTAGTCCTGTCTGGTACTAATGTCCTATTGTTAATGTAAGAGGGTTCCGGTCCGGTCTGATTTTGCACAGGCTTAGTCCTGTCTGGTACTAATGTCCTATTGTTAATGTAAGACATAACATCAACGTATCTTTTATCTAAAAAGCTAAACTGATGTTGGTGGTTGGAATTCTTCTCGATCTACGACTCTACCAATGTAGAACAGTAGAAGGTTTGCCATTTCCCCAATACCATTTCCAAATAGGCAAGAGTTGTAATATAATATGAGGGTTGACCTCATAAAACTATCCTCAACTTGACCACATCATTGCACGTTTACATATCGTTTACTTGACAACAGTACTATACATAAGCCTTCGAGTATATGTTCGAAAAGATATAAGTAAATGCAGATGAGGCTGCTTCACATATGGGTCTTCGTTCCCTGCGCGCTGAATCGCGGATGCATATTCTTCTGCTACTGATCCATCGATTCTTATGAAATTCAAGGTTCGTACATATATATATGATCAACAATTCGATCATAATTGATTACGTCCTCCTGCGCTTGTAAATCTTGAAATGTTTCTATGGAGGTACCATAAAAATCTCTTCTTTTTTTCTAACATTTTACATGTTTTATTTTCGAAATATTAGTGGATCAATTTTGTTAGAATTTGGCTAAATAGTCTCTTTTTAACTTTCGTTTAATTTGGGTACCCCTTTAATTTTTACCACTTTCATTAATGGTAGGTAAAAATAATTAACTCCTCTATTATTAAAAAAAAAAAAGACGTGTTGTAACGTAAGTTTAATTCCTGAATTTTTTAATATATTTATTTTTTTGTCCTTTTTTTATTTTTTATTTTCTGTTATCAGAAATCTTCATACCAGAAATTCATATCATAATTTTTTATGCCAGAAATTTTCATACAAAAAATTCATACAAGAAATTTTCATACCATATGTTTTCATCCGAGAAATTCGTACAAGAATTTTTCATACCAGAAATTCATACAAATGTTGCACCAAACAACAATCAAATGGTACATCAGATATCAAGCAACCTTCCTCCTCATTTAGGAAGGGTTTCTACAAATTGGGATCATATTGTACTGTTTAGCTATATGTTACATGAAAAAATGACCAAGAACACACTGATTTTAGCCCCAGACAAGCTAAAGTAGTAGCAAAAGCAAAATAGCTAAGTTTGAAACAATAGGCTTAGATATATCTCCCAATCATGCATGTTTTGCAGCCAGACGAGCAAAATCCAAAGTATATAGATCTGCAGCGGTGTATGTCATATGCATATTATAAAGGAACCTACATTTCACAAAACTTAATTATTAGATATATGAACCGCAACGTTTTATGAATGAATTTAATATAATCCTTTATACACCTAAAGATTAAGAGTAGACTGATTTTAGCACCAAGCAATCCAAAAAAGCAGCAAAAGCAATATTTTAGAGGATGGATACTTCTTCCAGATGTAATAGCCAAAAATTTAAATTTCCGTTAATACGGAATTTAACCGGATTCCGATCCGTTATCATTTTAAATAAAATAAAATAGCGGTTCCGGACGAATAACGATCTAGTTAATTGAAAATTTATTAAATAAGCGGACTGGGCCAATTAATAACTCATACATATTCAGCCGGCCCAACACACAGATGGGCCTAATTAAACAAACCCTAATTTATACTAACCTACACTAAATCGTAATTAACCTAATCCTAATCTAACCCTTGCCGCTTACCTCCTACCGTACCATCTGAAACTGCAACGTTGATGCTTCATATTCCCTCTCGCAACACAGACCCGCCGCAACCACCAGCGCCGCTACCGCCTTCGACCGGAGACGCCACCGCCGAGTCTGCGCCGCCTTCAGTCGAGTCCGGTAAGCACTGCTCTTTCCCTCGCTTCCTCCTCTCGTTCCGCACTCGTTGACCCGCGATTTCGCTTCGACCTGCAGTAACCTTGCAACCGGACCATCATCCTCCCCGACGCCGGAGCCAGCGCAGCCGCCGCACCGCCTCGCAGCACCGGAGGCCTGGTAAGCCGCCGCTTCTCCCTCCTCGCCTTTTCTCCTTCTCAGCGTTACGATAGTAACTCGCTGCGATATTTTTTTCTCTTCGGTTTGTAGTACCGTCGTTTCCGACCACCCAGTACATCGCCGCCAGGTCGCCAGCCATCGCCACCGGACTGCAGCCGGTACGAGTCTTCTCCGGTTCTCTCCTCCTGTTCCTGCGTATATTAGAATGTGAATGAAGGTGTATAGAATGTGAATTGGAAATGTATACACTAAGAGTGAAACATGAGTAATTTGCTAGTACACTGTAGGTATGTAATTTGCTAGTACACTGTAATAATACATGTAGGTATGTAATTTGCTAGTACACTGTGATACGTGTATTTATATACATATTGGAATAATATGAATGCAGTACAATGTATACATGTATATATGATAAGAAGTAGAAGCGGAATGTTATAAAAATAAGTATCGGTTAATATAGTGTATATGTGGAGTATGAATGTATATAGGTATATACATGTACGAGTATAAGATATAGGTATGGGTATGTGAGAGTGTAGAGTATATGTGTATGTATATATGGATGTAGGAGTTTCATGATATATATAAATAGATAAGTTTAAATATGGTTTTGGAAGATATAATAATATATATGTACTGCAGTGTACTCAACGTTAGTGTATATAAATATATATACGAATAGACTAGAGATTTTGGTATGTATATATATATGGGTATATATATAGGTATATATATATATATAAGTACGAGTTGGGAGTTATGAATTTATGTAAAAGAGATATAAATATATATATAAATAAGTTGGGATTTCAGGTTTATATATATAAAGAAACATAAGAATATATATATACTCATGACGTAAGTGTACCTATATCCGTACAAGATGGGAAATAAAATATGTAGATATATATATATATATGAGTACCGAATAATTACACAATTAAATAAGTGAGTTGAGGAGAAAGGTTAAAGTATATAATATGGATAATATATGTAATAGATGGTAACCGGGAAGGAGGAAGAGTGTTATTCTTTTTCGAGTGGATTCAAGTTTGAACTGGTGACCTGTAAGTAGCTAACCGAGAGACACACAATATGGAAACAAGTTTTAAAAGGAATAAGAAAGTTTAAGAATAAATTTGGGAAGCCTTGGGCTGAGGGTAAAATGGTCTTTTACCGTAAGAACTTGTTCTGTAATTCCTTAGCATGAGGTTGGACATCGGGATGTGATTTTGATACACATGCCTTATTTGACAGGCACTTGAGTTACACTAGTACGGACTATCTGAGGAGTGTTAGAGTGTTTTGACTCAGGTAAGTCCTTGCGACTTACTTAGCCAGTTTTTTGATATTAGTTGAGTGATAGTGGTTGTGTGTGCTTTTTGCGTGTTTAATAATAATAACTTGCTAGGACGACTGTTATTATTACGTTTAAGGCCCAAGTGTATGTATAACGGGCCGTGACATCACTGCCCAGCTCTGACAGGAGACTGGGAGGTTCTCTATACCCAGACCATGCAGGTACAAGGTGAGATGCATCGGATCCATTCCTGATGGTTACACGGGGGCGGAGGCGAGGTTTGGGAATCCCTCGTGTCACAAAATAAGTATCACTAGAGTGAACGAGTAAATTAAAGCAAGATAATAAAACGGACTTGTTTGAAAGCATGATGAGTGTTTATGTTTATCTGAGTGTGTTTGTGCTGCTATTATTCTGCTAATATTTAGATAACTAGCTAACGGTTCTTCTTGTTGTTGTTTTAGATTTACCGCAGGTTAGATCAGCAGCTGAGTGATCCGGAAGTAGTGGTCAGCCGGGTCTCCGTACTCCTTAGAGTGGGGGTTGGGGGTTGTGTTTGTCTTTCCTTTCTTGTGGTTAAGACAGTTGTTCGTTTCTTTTGTTTAAGTACTTAGGCTGCTAGACAGTTTTGCATTCATTACCCTAAAAATACTATTTTTATGAATTTCGGTTTCTTTATTTGTGTCTTGTTGCAAGATCCTAGTAATGTTGTTGTCAAACTGAGGTCGGGACCCATTGTGAGGTCCTAACCAGTAATGTCCCGAATTCTGAGAATTTGGGGTGTTACAACATGGTATCAGAGCCAGGTTGGCAACAATGGCACTTGAAATCTTCTGAAAGACCGAATAAGTTTTAGCAGAACCCGAAAAGGGGTCTGAGTTTTAAAAAGAAAATTTTTGGTTTTAAATGCATGCATAGTCTGGTTGGGAATAGAAAAGTACGGCTGACCACCACTACTACCGCGGATCTCAGTATGCTTAGGATGGACTTTAGGTTTTACTTTAGTTTGGACTTATTAGGTTGATAATAAGGATATGTAGTATAAATAAATATATGCCGAAGTTTAGTAGAAATTGTAGTTATGTTATGTCCTTAACGGAGATAACATAATGAGTTCTCACCCCTTTGACACAGCTAAGTAGATTTTGAAGGGTGTCAACGTGAGAATTAGTATGCACATCTTATGTGCATTAGGGTAGACGTACGACGGACAACTCCTTCGAACTTGTTAAGTAACGTCGAGACGGAAAAGTGAAGACTAAAAGACAACACCAATGACGAAGACAAGAAGGGAGCCCCGAGTCAACTCAATAGGACCAAATGAAGAAAATACATGAGAGTAGTTCCGGAAAAGCGTTTGATGACCGACAAATATACGAATTGGAAGAGACAACTCATTGGTTCTTTCAAGTGTGGTGTAAAGCAACGTTACAAATAAAGCGGATATTTTCAGAAACACACATGGGCATGAAAGTCAAGGTGAAGTATAGTAGCGATCCAAACAAGAGGTATTGAATCTAAGCTTACCGACGGATCAGGAGGTGAAAGTTTGAAGCTAGAAGCAGAGCGGAATATGATCACTTTCGACAAGCTACTCTCCACTACAATCAGGATGGGAAACCGAGACAATCATATGAGTAGGAGTTGAGATAAGATACATTGTCCATCCCAATACGAAGAATCAAAGAGCCACACGATGAAAACTTACAGTTTGCTAGAAAGTGGAAGGTAAAATTCATAAACATGGAGGTGAAGTGACTTTCTAGAAGGCACGAGAGTCCAAAGAATAAGGTTTTGACCCAGATATGGAAGACTAAAGGAGTGCAAAGATGGAAATTTACAATGGAGCTTAAGGCCGAAAGATAGATATCATAAATAGGGAGACATATTGACTTCTTCAAGATACGAAAATTTTGAAAGAAGTCCCGACGCATGTATTAAAGAGGGTAGAAGCCTTTAACGGATATAACGGATTTTCATAAACGCAATGTTACAAAACAACGAAGGGAGAAAAGTAAGTGAGAATGATTTGGGTAGACTTAAGAGTCCAACATGACCTCTCACTTAACACGGGACTCGGTTACCGACATCAACGGTTCATACAAGAGAAACCGCAAGTGAATGGAAATTTAGATCCAAGGATTTATAAAGACGTGTCTACAAGTTATCGGGAAGAATTGATAAACCGCTATAGTTGGCATATGAGTAACACAACTGCACTCGGGCAAATTGATCAAATAGAGAGAAAGAAAGGGATAGATCGTGGAAGGAGCTAAAGGTGTATACACGGATAAACTTGAATGAATAACTTTTCACCCAATATATCCACATCGAGGTAAATAGAAGAAAAGTAAGTCTATGATCTTGTAGAAGATCAACTATAGACTATCTAGTAACAACTGAGGATTTACGTATATGGGAGACTATGGAGGACTAGTCGGAAGATAATACCAGTGGAATTATAAGAGAAAATGATTGGTATATAGAAGATCTCTACAAGAGATCAACGGTGACAATGGTGAAGTTTAAACGATACAAGTACTAATACCTTAATAGTAACATAGAACGAGTTCAAACCATTAACTTTAGGTTAAGAAGTTAAGGGAAGATTTGGACGGTCGGAAATTGACTCCTTAGATCATTAAAGAGGTAAAGGAAATGGTTGTGAGCAGTTGCCTGCCTACGGGCTAAGAAAAGAGTGATCAAAGTAAGGATGGATGTGTAAAAAGGACTAGAAGAGTAAGAAGAAACTGGTGAATTTGACCATATCCTACGTCAATCAAGACAGGGGGTTCTTAACATTCCACACAAATAGGAATGATGGTGCCCGACTCCCCAAGAGTTTCAAAGGGAGCCTTTGTGACTAAAGACGTAACACGGAATAACTAGAGTTAGAGAGGCGGCACATTTTCGACTTAGTGTCGTGGTGGTTTGTCTTGTCGAGTGGGAGGTAGTTGTAGGTAGAGTATACACTTTGGGTTGAATAGACATGAGAAAGAGTAATATTGAAGGACTAAAGGTTGTTATACGGATCCGATGTCACGTCAGTAAGATAGATACCGAGAAGTGTTTATATAAGAGCTTAGGAAGAAATGGTGGTATTCCAATGCAAATTCAATTTAATCGTGATAACTCAGTGATATGTAGATGGGTGAGTAGTTGTGAAACCGCGTACTCATAGGGGGGTAAAGATTTATAGAAGATGAAGCGACACGAGCATAAGGACAACATAATAAATGCGAGTCGAAAATTTTGATTTTGATTAAAATCGTATACAACTGAGGTTTCTTATGCAAACGGTACCGATAGGTGTTTAATAAAAGTCATACACATCGGACCGATAGCGCTCGGATGGATAAAGTGTAAACCCACAGGATAACTTGACCAGTAAGAAGGTAAGTCATGTATCAAAAGGCGGGGCTCGCTAAATTGGAATAGAATATTGAGATGAGGATACCTTTGAAGAATCTATGCAAGAGTACAACGTAATTGAAGTTCTAACAAGAAATGGGCAGTAATGATCAATTTAAACTTGAGACCGATTCAGGGGAGGAAATTGTTATAAGACGAGTCACTTAGTAGAAGAGTTCACAAGACAAGTTGGAGAGACCAAAAGAGATAAGATGTCTACCCGGATATGAAGGTCTAAGGTGCATGGAAGGGATACCTACAATGGAGTGTAGATGCAAATGTAGACTTTACAAGTGTGGAGAGGTTTTAACCTCCTCAAAAATACAGGAATTTGAAAGAAATCGCAATATCAGTATCAAAGAGTTGAAGCCCTGTAGCGGAAACAACGGAGTATCATGAAGGCAATGTTGCCGGTAACACCAACGAAGGAATGTATATATGAGAACGGCCTTGGTGGACTCGAAAGTCCAAGGTAACCCCAATTATCACGGGACCTAAGTCATCAAAACCGACGGTCCATGCAAGGGGAACTGCAAGGGGATGATAATTAAAATCATCAGAACTACAAAGACAATTACCAGCTATCGTTGAAGACTTGGAATGACTATTTAGGTCAAGATGAATGACCCAATTGAGCTCGAGAAGTAGAGTTAGCCTAAGGAAACAGAAGTGTGGAAGATAAAAGCGAATTAGCGAAGCATGGAAGGATTAAGCGAGCAAATGATTCTCACAAAGAAGTTAACGCCATTATAGGTATGAGAAGAGTAAGTCCGGGATATTGAGATAAGCCAATTATAGACTGACCGACATCAACTGAGGACGTGCAAGTGATGGCTGGTACTGACGAGTAGATATCGTTAAAAAGAGACATTAGTGACTGCGGATTTAAGAAGTAACTTAACCGATGCCTTAGAGGATTCCCCAAGTAGGCAACGACAACCTTATGGGGTAATCTAAGAATATGAAGAGAAAACGAGTTAGAGGTTGCTTACTGGTTGGTTAAGAACAGACTACGGTTGAGTAAGAGAGTAAGCGTCGGTTTGAAGAGGATCTTGCTAGTATTAGAAGGGAAGTATATGCGGGAGTGAGTAAATCATGTCGACCCTCAGAAATACGCCATTGTGACTAATGGGTGTTACACCAGAAGCGTGGTAGACCCATAACCCACAGATGAAGAAAATAAATGTTAGGTGAACTCTGATTTCAAATTAAGGAATTAGAGATCTATATGAAAAGGTCCACTTGGGTGTGTGGTTTGTTTTGAGTTATATAAATTTGGAAGCTTGACAGGAAATAGGTGATGAGGTATTATTTGAGAAACGGTCCAACTGAGTCGTATTAGGGAGAAAAGACCAAAGGAGTGGTCTTACAAAGAGCGTTAACCACCTATTAGAATGTCGGGAGATGTCTCAGATCCTTGTTTCAGAATTTATGGACGGGATCTTTCGAAAAGTCGAGAGCAAATGGATTCAATAGAAAGAAGGAAGTTTTATTGTTATTTTAGTAGTCGCCAAAAGATTTAGAGGTGAGTTTAGAAAGGGAACCGTTGATTTATATAAACTGATTGAGTTCGATTGACACTATTACCCATACTAGAGGTTGTACACCCACCGTTCCCCATGTCTCAGTGAGAGAGTACTCACCGGAGGAGAGTCACGTCATCAACTCTAAGAATCAGACTGTTGAGCCTGATCATACAATTGTAGAATACCCAGTAGCTGTCCTGGAGCGTAGTATCAGACGTCTCCGGTTCAAGGAGATACCTATGTTGAGGATTCAATGGTCTAGACGAGGAGCTGATGAGGCCACTTGGGAGACCGAGGAGAGTATTAGCCGCAATTATCTCGAGTTCTTGCAGGGTTAGGTGTCACTTTTGTATCGACGAGTTAGAACTCGGATGTTGTGTTGTTTGACCTTTCAGGTTTTTATTTTGATCTGAGTGATTACGTTTTATGTGATACATGTCTGTTTTTGGATGTTTGAGTAATTGTGTGGTAGCAACGAAAATGTCGAGAAAACTAAAAAATACCAAAGGAAATGTGTAATTAAGAGAATCATCTTAAGTTTCGGGACGAAACTTCTTTTAAGAGGGCACTGCTGTAATAGCCAAAAATTTAAATTTCCGTTAATACGGAATTTAACCGGATTCCGATCCGTTATCATTTTAAATAAAATAAAATAGCGGTTCCGGACGAATAACGATCTAGTTAATTGTAAATTTATTAAATAAGCGGACTGGGCCAATTAATAACTCATACATATTCAGCCGGCCCAACACTCAGATGGGCCTAATTAAACAAACCCTAATTTATACTAACCTACACTAAATCGTAATTAACCTAATCCTAATCTAACCCTTGCCGCTTACCTCCTACCGTACCATCTGAAACTGCAACGTTGATGCTTCATATTCCCTCTCGCAACACAGACCCGCCGCAACCACCAGCGCCGCTACCGCCTTCGACCGGAGACGCCACCGCCGAGTCTGTGCCGCCTTCAGTCGAGTCCGGTAAGCACTGCTCTTTCCCTCGCTTCCTCCTCTCGTTCCGCACTCGTTGACCCGCGATTTCGCTTCGACCTGCAGTAACCTTGCAACCGGACCATCATCCTCCCCGACGCCGGAGCCAGCGCAGCCGCCGCACCGCCTCGCAGCACCGGAGGCCTGGTAAGCCGCCGCTTCTCCCTCCTCGCCTTTTCTCCTTCTCAGCGTTACGATAGTAACTCGCTGCGATATTTTTTTCTCTTCGGTTTGTAGTACCGTCGTTTCCGACCACCCAGTACATCGCCGCCAGGTCGCCAGCCATCGCCACCGGACTGCAGCCGGTACGAGTCTTCTCCGGTTCTCTCCTCCTGTTCCTGCGTATATTAGAATGTGAATGAAGGTGTATAGAATGTGAATTGGAAATGTATACACTAAGAGTGAAACATGAGTAATTTGCTAGTACACTGTAGGTATGTAATTTGCTAGTACACTGTAATAATACATGTAGGTATGTAATTTGCTAGTACACTGTGATACGTGTATTTATATACATATTGGAATAATATGAATGCAGTACAATGTATACATGTATATATGATAAGAAGTAGAAGCGGAATGTTATAAAAATAAGTATCGGTTAATATAGTGTATATGTGGAGTATGAATGTATATAGGTATATACATGTACGAGTATAAGATATAGGTATGGGTATGTGAGAGTGTAGAGTATATGTGTATGTATATATGGATGTAGGAGTTTCATGATATATATAAATAGATAAGTTTAAATATGGTTTTGGAAGATATAATAATATATATGTACTGCAGTGTACTCAACGTTAGTGTATATAAATATATATACGAATAGACTAGAGATTTTGGTATGTATATATATATGGGTATATATATAGGTATATATATATATATAAGTACGAGTTGGGAGTTATGAATTTATGTAAAAGAGATATAAATATATATATAAATAAGTTGGGATTTCAGGTTTATATATATAAAGAAACATAAGAATATATATATACTCATGACGTAAGTGTACCTATATCCGTACAAGATGGGAAATAAAATATGTAGATATATATATATATATGAGTACCGAATAATTACACAATTAAATAAGTGAGTTGAGGAGAAAGGTTAAAGTATATAATATGGATAATATATGTAATAGATGGTAACCGGGAAGGAGGAAGAGTGTTATTCTTTTTCGAGTGGATTCAAGTTTGAACTGGTGACCTGTAAGTAGCTAACCGAGAGACACACAATATGGAAACAAGTTTTAAAAGGAATAAGAAAGTTTAAGAATAAATTTGGGAAGCCTTGGGCTGAGGGTAAAATGGTCTTTTACCGTAAGAACTTGTTCTGTAATTCCTTAGCATGAGGTTGGACATCGGGATGTGATTTTGATACACATGCCTTATTTGACAGGCACTTGAGTTACACGAGTACGGACTATCTGAGGAGTGTTAGAGTGTTTTGACTCAGGTAAGTCCTTGCGACTTACTTAGCCAGTTTTTGGATATTAGTTGAGTGATAGTGGTTGTGTGTGCTTTTTGCGTGTTTAATAATAATAACTTGCTAGGACGACTGTTATTATTACGTTTAAGGCCCAAGTGTATGTATAACGGGCCGTGACATCACTGCCCAGCTCTGACAGGAGACTGGGAGGTTCTCTATACCCAGACCATGCAGGTACAAGGTGAGATGCATCGGATCCATTCCTGATGGTTACACGGGGGCGGAGGCGAGGTTTGGGAATCCCTCGTGTCACAAAATAAGTATCACTAGAGTGAACGAGTAAATTAAAGCAAGATAATAAAACGGACTTGTTTGAAAGCATGATGAGTGTTTATGTTTATCTGAGTGTGTTTGTGCTGCTATTATTCTGCTAATATTTAGATAACTAGCTAACGGTTCTTCTTGTTGTTGTTTTAGATTTACCGCAGGTTAGATCAGCAGCTGAGTGATCCGGAAGTAGTGGTCAGCCGGGTCTCCGTACTCCTTAGAGTGGGGGTTGGGGGTTGTGTTTGTCTTTCCTTTCTTGTGGTTAAGACAGTTGTTCGTTTCTTTTGTTTAAGTACTTAGGCTGCTAGACAGTGTTGCATTCATTACCCTAAAAATACTATTTTTATGAATTTCGGTTTCTTTATTTGTGTCTTGTTGCAAGATCCTAGTAATGTTGTTGTCAAACTGAGGTCGGGACCCATTGTGAGGTCCTAACTAGTAATGTCCCGAATTCTGAGAATTTGGGGTGTTACACCAGCAATGTAGAGGGCATTGCAATATCATTGGATAAAGTGAAAAAGCAACTCACGTTGACAAAATCAATCGAGGATGTAATACCTCAAAACAACAATGTAGATGGCATTAGCCCCCAACGATTCACCAAGCACCAACAACACCTCAATACCTTAGTATCCAAGTCTGAGGTACAATCCTTGTCTAGATCCGGAAAGTATCGATATCTCGACAATTCTCTTGCCACAAGCTTCCGCAACAAAGGCCTCACAAGGTTTGCACTCATCACACCCTTCCATTTTTCCATTACCGGAATTCGGCAAAACAGAAGGCAGTGAATATCAAATTCATTACCGGAATGCGGTAAAACCGAAGGCCGAGGCAACGGATGACACACTCTCTCCGCTACACCTCCACAACCATCCGATCAAAACCTACAAACCTGGACGAAGAGTAGCTCGCATATGGACCTTAAACCTCAATGAAACAACACCGATTAAGGTGCGCCAGTTGAGGTTCAGATCTCGCCAAGTCATACTTGACATTCCTGCGCCATGATCTCAATGGAGAAAGGCCTTGCGCCATGGATCGATGAATGGGAGTGTTTGAATCTCAAATTGGGGGCAGAAGGCTTAGGAGTGTAGTTGAGTTTTGGGAATGGATGCCGAGACGTGTTTAAACAGTATACAAAAAAAAAAAAAAAGAAGATCCATTTACTAAATAAATAAATAATATGGGTCTAGTTAGTATAACAAAAATTAAAAAAAGGCCAAGTTAGCAAATTCACCCATCAATTTTTTTTGGGAGAATTTGACATACTAGGCTTTTTTGAGTTTTTGTTTAAGAAAGTGTACCCCAAATTTTTTACCACTTTCATTTAATACTAGGTAAAAATTATTAACCCTTCTATTTAGAAAGAAAGGAATAAATGATGTTTGTTATATGTTATATAAGTATAAGTTTTAATTTTTTATTATTGAATTTGTTTTTTTTATTTATTATTTTTCTTGTTTTTTTTATTATTTCTTTTTTATTTTCTGGACTAAATTTCTCATACCGGAATTTCTCATACCAGAATTTCACATACCAGAATTTTTATACCAGAAATTTCATACCATAAATTTCACACCAGAAATTTCATACCAGAAATTTCATACCAGAAATTATCATACGAAAAGTTCATACCATAATTTTTCATACCATAATTTTTCATACCATAATTTAAATACCAGAAATTTCATACCAGAAATTTCATACAATATATTTCATACCAGAAGTTTCATACCATAAAATTCCATACCATAAAATTACATTTTATCATACCAGAATTTTTTTACACTAGATTTTCATACCATAAAATCACATATCATAAAACTATTTCATACCAGAAAATTAACCCCTCTATTAAAAAATAGATTAATTGATGCTTGTTATTTGTTTTGTAAGTGTAAGTTTTAATTTTTTTAATTACTGAATTTGTTTATTTTTTTTTGCTTTTTTTTTTCTTTTTTATTTCTCATACCAGAAAATTTCGCATACCAGAAAAAAATTTTATACCAGAAAATTATTTTATACCACAAAATTATTAATACTAGAATATTATTCATACCAGAAAAAAAATTTCTGGTATGAATATATTCTAGTATTAATACTAGAATATTATTCATACCAGAAAATTTATACCAGAAAATTTTTTCATACCAGAAAGTTATGCATACTAGAAAATTATTCATACCAGAAAATTATTCGTACCAGAAAATATTATACCAGAAAATTCGGTTTTTTTTTTATAATTTTATGGTATGAGTTTCTGGTATGAAATTTCATACCAGCAACTCATACTAGATTTTTTATAATTTTATGGTAGGTGTCCTTTACCATGATTATGATTACAGAATTATACCCATGTTCTCATCTTCACTATATTTAACATAGTAATAATAACAACTAGAGAGCATTTGTGTGTACACAGAAAATGCAGGTAGCAAATTTGCAAAAAAAGCTGAGCAATCAATAGTCCAATCCCAATTGATAAACAGCAGACTCGCCGTAGCAAACGCCCTAGAAACCTCCCAACATCACCAAAACCACCAGCAAAATCCAATCGGAATGCTTCAGCAACACCAGCCTGCTTACTCGAACAACAACTCGTCCGCTTCAATTCACTAGAAGAAGGTGTTACCAATCAAACCAGAAACTATATTTCAATATTAACTGGTTGCAAATATCATACCAGAAGAGAATATCATACCAGAAGAGAATATTATACCATAAACTATACTTCAATATTAATATGCAGGGCGTGGAACTCAAAATCTAGATCTACAGAATATCATACCAGAATTTCGATCTAGATCTAGATCGATTGTGTTTGGCATCATTACAAATTCAAGGCTCAATACATGTAAATCGTCAGATAACGAAAGCAAATGAAGAGAAAGGGACAAACAGAATTTCGATCGATTGTGTTTGGCATCATTACAAATTCAATAACATATCAGTTCTCAACAGAATGCCAAGACTTTGAAACTACCAAATCCGAACCGAAAGAACACAGAAACACAGCAAGAGTTAGAGAGAGGTGAAATGAAAACGATTATGGGATACTGCTTACCTTGGTCTTGAAATTGGAAGCAGTGAGCTGAACAACGGGAGAAGAAGGCCCATACAAGGCGTTAACGTGAGCGAGGGAGAAACAGAAGAAGCTCAAAGCTATGGCGATCAAGAATTTAGCTCTAGATCTAGATCTAGATCTAGATCTAGGGTATTCGAACTCAAAATTGCCGTCATCGTCGGAGAGCACGAGGTCGATGGGACGCCGGAGGTGTTTGGAGGGTGAAATCCGGCAGAGAAAGGGAGGCGGGAGAGGTGATTTGGGGGCTGGAGGCTTGCAAAGAGGAAGACGGGAAGGGGTAGAATAGAAGGTTAGGGTTTTCACGGTAAAAAAAAGATTTTGGGGTACATTTACTATTTGGAAAACTGAAAAAAGCACACTTAGTGTACAATTAAAAAAAATAGCCTAGTTATCTAATTAGCCCATTTTTTTTTATCAAGCTTTGCTTTTTATGGGCCACCAAGCAACATTCAGCTTCTGTTGTCTTTGGTTTTGCTTTATATGATGATTCAACGACAATGAATGGTTTCACATTAAAGGGATCTCACATTTGACCTAAAGACATTAATTGCACCATGTCATTAAGTTGAATTACTGCATAACCCGCACCTTAGCGGTATATTTATATATCAAATTTTTTGAGTAACAAGTCATGACTCGTGCAAACTAAAAATATATTTATGAAAATTATAATAGTAATTCACATTTATTATTCTTAAAACAATAAATTAGTCACGAATAAAGACTTTCTTATTATTCTACACTTCATAAATTTAATCTTTATACGACGCACACTTTTAAAAAAAAAATTATACAACGGACAACTTCACTATATACTTACAAATAAATTGCTTTAATTAAGACCATGTATGTTGATTTTGTTGTCTTGAAATTTAAACAATCAAATGATGAGTAGGGTGGATAAAGTTTTTTTTTTATATAGAAGATTTAATTTTAAAAATATGAAAAATTAAGATAGTATTCTTAGATTTAGTAAATTTAAATTTTGATTAAAAGTTAAAAATACTAAATCTCTACTAAAAGTTCACTAAAACTTCTTAGAAAATTACAAATTCTCTATAATTGACAAAATTATTTGATATACCCTAATGGTTGAGCGATAGATAAATAATTTATCATGATAAAAAATTTATTTAAAATGAAATATAGCCCAAGTTATGATTTTTTTTTTCCATAAAAAATAATTAGATAATTTTTAAATATGCAAAGGTTTGAAAGTTCAATAGAATTAAAATTTAATAAATTTTATCAATTAATTTAATAGGATCACTATATAGCTATAATAATTAACTAAAACTCAACTTTTTTTAATTTCACTGATATTTAATACAAAACTAATCAAAGAACTTCCTTCCATAAAAATGTAACCTAAAAATTGGTTTTTTGAAATATAGGTAAATCATTAATGGTTATTGACCTTCAAATATATGAGAATATTGTAGGGAAACAAAAAACAAAAAAAAAGCTATTGTTCATTCACTTCACTTCTAGATTCACTTCTAAAATTATGTGTTATAACTTTTATTCAGGTTTGAAGAACATAAATAGCATTAAATCTCTAGAAGCCATCATTGAGCATATCATGACAACTCAACTAATTAACCATTGATGTTCAATACTTGTCCAACTTTATACAAGAAAGAATACCTGAAGCTTCTTATATAATATAAAGAGATTTCTTATCTCAACATTCAGCATTACACACACTTACAATTGTTCAGTCTTTCTAAAAAATTGTCTGCAATCATCACACTCAAAAAAACAAAACTTTTTTAAATTTTACGGATTGGTTGTCATGAAAGATACATTTGATGCGGAGCGATGCTTCTCTAGCAGTGAATCCAGTTTTGAGAATGGTCAAAAAGTATCCTCATTGATGGTGGCGTAGATCCATGACAATAGCAATACAATGGCATCCAATTTGATTCACCGAGGGCTGGTTGAGTTTGCGGAAGAACCATCAATATGATCATTGATCAACCACATCATGGACACAAGTTGTAACCATGAAAAGCTCCGCCCACGAATGGTATTGGACTTTGACTAAATCAAGAGTACGAGGGATGTGGTTGTTATGTACATACAATCCGGTAGCCCGTCCATTCCGGTTGATCCCGTCCCGCATATATATATATATATATATATATATATATATATATATATATATATATATATATATATATATATATTTATATATTTATAAATATATATATATATATATATATATATATATATATATTTATAAATATGATATAGATAAATAATATATATATATATATATATTATAATTTTATATTAATAAGAATTATAAAAGTAATAAAATACTACAAGAATGTTATCTTTGCTAAATTATCTAGTTGTGATTGACTAGTAAAATAATGTTATCATTATTATAGTGTGGTGCTAGATTGTTTTAATGGGAATCGGTAAGACACACTATGGTGTAGCTTATATTCGTTTTAAATGTACTACACACTAATGTATCTTGAATCGGTAATTCGGTATCGAGTTTTTTCTTATAATTGTCTTTAAATATGAAAGAAAATAAGAACAATCGTTGAATATAACCCGTGCATAATTCTTGCGGAATTAGCCCCGTCTCCTCCCATGCAGGACAGAGCCTGTGCTGAACGAAGGAAAAAAATTGTAAATCCCGTCCTATCCCGTCCCGCTTTTTAAATTGAGGGACAGGACGGGTCGCGGAACGACCTCAATCCCGTCCCGTCCCATGCCCAGCCCTAATGGCATATATACATTTTTGACCAATATATAACCAAGTTTCCGGTTTGACTTAGCATTTGCAAGCTTCAAATCCTACCCTGGTTGGTCAATACGGGCCGGAAAGCCCAAGGAAGCAAAGAAAGAAAGCCAGGAGATCGGCCCAAGGAAGATGGAGGCCCGCGTTCCCCAGCTCCCTCTGGCGTATCTGCTCCACGAGCGGCCCCCTTCTGCCACGCCAGACAAGAGAAAAAAAGATCCAGTCCACGTGTTCCAAATCCGGTCCAGCTTGCTCAAAGCTGCTCTCGTCCGCGCGCGACCCACCCCAAACCGGTCCAACAGCACGCCTTCCTACCCGGACCGGCCCAGTTGCCTTATCTTCACCAGATCCTCAAGCCCAGTTTCAGTTCCAGCATTACTATTTTCAGTTCTAAGGATATTATTTTACTAGAATATCTTTGTTAAATAACCGATTTTTTTATTTATTCAATTAATTATCTTAAAACTATTTTTAGGTAAATTTTATTTATTTATTATCATTTAGGCATAAGTTATGTCAAACTAACCCGTAAATAGGGTCTCATATTTATTTATTATTTTTTTTGACAATCTTGTTTACGATTTGCTATTGCATAGATTTCAAGTATTGACGAGAGATAAAATCCGGTTACACGAGTTAAAAACCGAAATACATAGATAATTGTTCACAAACCGAAATGTGGATCATGAAGCCATATTACTTGCTAAAATAGATCAATTATGAATGCTTGTTTGAACCAGGGACGTGTAGCTTCTTCCTTTGATACTGATATTCAATCACACTTTTATCATACATGGTAATGACTCATTCTAAGCACTTCACATTTTTAGGATGATTTTGAAGCAAAATAATAAAGCATGCAAAATATGTCATATGTAGTAAATGAGCAGCGGTCCAGCACAAACATAATAAGCAATACTAACCTGTCATATATTTATCATCAAAATGTTTTTTGTATCTATTCTTGATGAGATTTAATTCGACTGTACTTGAACCTCGGGAAATCATTAAGATATCAATATTACATTCATATCAAAATGCAGCTCGAAACAACTATTTGTTATAGATAAGTCTCCTAAACATCCTATTGTTGTTATAACTCTCTCCTTTGATCCCTCGTCGATGCTACCATTTATATAAATTCATACTAAGCAACTGATACGGTTTTGCAACAGTCTATAGTTCGCATTAATACCGAGAATAATGCTAGTTGACAATAGCATATCGGATAATGGGCATAACGGTAGGACTTACTTGAAAACATCAACTGATATGGTTTTGCAGCGGTCTATATTCAGTTACTGATTTGTCGATTACGAATGTGTTGCAATTGTTTAGTTTCGTTATATAGTCATTGTGTCAAGTAGTGGGTCAATTAGTTATTTAGATTTTCTTTATAAGAATGCACAACGTTAGTTTGTCAATCAATATGGAATTGAAGATAAAATTGAGGATTCCTCAAATTTCTTGTGTTAGAGATTCTTTAAGACATATATTACGTTTTGCGAAATTCTTATTATGCAATCTTAGGAGGGGCAAATTTGCAAACTAGGCCTTTTTCAGTTTATGCTCTACTAACTAAGCTCATACCATGTTCCCGTTTAGTAAATGTACCCCGTCTTTTTTTGTATTATTTTCCGAAACCTAATCTCCTCACGCCACCTCAGTCTTCCTTTGTTTCTCTCTCCCTCGCCTTGTTCTGGGTTCTTCTCCGGAGATCGGACCCGCCACTCCACCGGAAGGAGAACCACGCCGCCAGCCTTGCACCGCCTGCCCTCGCCCCTGCCTTCGCTCGCCATTGAGAAGACAAGGATCCTACAAATGGAGTTCTTCTTCTCAAGTCTGATTCTTGTCTGATTCTCCTCTGTTGCTTTCTCGGTCTATGGTTGTTGGATCATTCCTCATTTTAGTCATTATGCCATGGAATTCGAATAATTCAAGTCTATACTAAATTTCATCCTCGAAACTCTTTTCTATTCACAACTACATCAATCTTCATAACCTCAGTTTATTCATCACTTCAAGCTCCTGTAAGCATCGAGATTGACACTTTCTTGTCTTTCAGAGAGACAATTTCAGGATCAATTGGGACAATTTGTGTAGAATCCTTGGTTGTACCAATGATGTGGCTCCTTCAGGTCTTGTCCAATGCAATGATCCTTGCCAACAAGAAAATTTCTGGTATGAAATTCATATTAGAAAATTCTAGTATGAATATCTGGTATGAAGTTTCATACTAGAAATTCAAACCGGACTTTCCGGTAAGAAAATTTTTGGTATGAAATTCATACTAGAAAATTCTGGTGTGAACTTCTAATATAAACTGCTAAGCCTGTCAAACCTCCTTTTCCATGATCTGCTACTCCTTAGTAGTAGTGTTGCTTGTTTAGTCGCCTTGGATCTCTTCGTAACTCCTCATCAGTAGTGTTGCTTGGCTCGACTTGGAGCTCTTCGCCTTGGTCCAAATCCCGCTTTGCTTGGATCTACTTGGTGACTTGGTCCATATATGTTACTCCTTAGTAATGTTGCGTGTTTAGTCGCATTGGCTCGACTTGGTCCGAATCCCGCTTTGCTTGGCTCGACTTGTTCCAGATCTGCTACTCCTTAGTAGTGTTGATTGTTTAGTCACCTTGGCTCAACTTGGTCCAGATCCCGCTTTGCTTGGTTCAACTTGGTCCAGATCCCGCTACTTATTGATCTCCTTCTTAATCAAACCCGGATGAAGTTGATGTCTCAAATTCACCAGTGTCCATAGAGTTTTGCTTGTTTCATTTCACTAAGCCTGAGCTTCTTGCAAATGAACATGTTTGGCACTGTGAGAACTACACAAGAACAATTATTGAGAATAGGAGGAAGAAGAAGCTCAAACGTGTATTGACAACTCAAAATGGGTTTGCTGATAATTTTTCAAGCATTGAAGATGCTAATCAAAGTAATGGTACTATTGACTCATATATGAAACAACTTACTTCAACGACAATAGAATCCTTTTAAGAAGTTGTAGAAATTGGTTGATGGAAGTGTTTTTTAGTATGAATTTTCTATTATAAATTCATACAAGAAAATTTATACCAGAAAATTCATACCAATATATCATATACTGGTATGAATTTTTTGGTATGAGTTTCTGGCTAGAAAATTTCTAATATGAATTTTATGGTATGAAAATTTTGGTATGAATTTTTGGTAATATGAAAATTTATGGTATAAAAATTTCTGGTATGAATTTCATACTAAAAAATAAAAAATAATAATAATAATGGACAATTAAAGTAAAAACAAAGTCATTAAAAATCATCATAATTTAGTAGAACCATCAACATCAAAATATTCACTTTATTAGGAAATACAGTAATATAGAAATTACACTACTAAATTCTCAAGTAGGTTTCTATAGAAGTAAAAACATTGCAAATAAAAAGTAGTCATTAAAAAAGGTAAGTCAACTGAGTTGGATTTTCTTATAGCAAAATATTTCATCACAATCAAGGTTATCCTATATTACAAGAGTTAAACACTAATCTTAATCAACCAAACCTTCAAATACTTTATAATCACAACATTTTCGTCAAACCTAGATGTCAATCTTAAACAAATCAAAACTCTATTGGAGATAATAAGGTCCCACATCGAAAGATTGGGACTCTCCGAGCCTAGTATATAAGGTCGGTGGGCTGCTCCTCCTATTGCCAATTGGTTTTAGGATGAAATCTCGCCAGGTTTATGTGCTGGGCTTGGGCCTAACGCCCATGTGCGCTCGGATGCACGACCCCGCTCTACCGGTCCGTCTATATCAATGAAATGGTCCATCCTTCAGCGTTGTTTGTCTACCCACTCAAATCTATCAAACTCCCCAATTATAAGCACGTGGGAAGGGCCAAATAAATTACTTCACAGGAGTTGCTGATGGAATGCTATTAAATATTACATAGATTATAAGTACGTGAGCAATAAACACAATTTAGAATAGATACGTAAGAACACTAAGATTTGAATGTAGCATATACATACACAGATATGGATAGAGAAATTATCAAATCATAGAAGAGAGAGAGAAAGAGTGAGAGAGGTGGGTCCCACGCCATGTGAGCACAGCTGTCTCACTGGTTCCTCCCCGTATATGCCCCATCTCTTCCTCCCCAGTCCAGACTTTTGAACCCCCTCACCCTCAATCAATGCCATTGTCCATCCATTTCACGTTTCATGCTCATGAAGAAGAGGAAGATGTCTAAATCTCCTCCTCCTTCCATGGCGGTCATCTTTCTCCTCTGTTTTCTCTTCCTCCTCCGAAATGGCCTTTCCGACGACACTCATAACCTCCTCCGCTTCAAATCGTCGCTTCCCAACCCTCAAACCCTCTCAAACTGGCGTTCCGGTACTAACCCATGTCTCTTCACCGGTGTTTCCTGTGATTCATCGCTTTCGAATCCTCGAGTCATCTCCTTAGATCTTAGTTTCCTCCCGCTTTCCTCTGATTTCAACTCTGTGTCAACTCATCTATTTGTTCTTCACGACCTCGTCTCTCTTAAGCTCGCATCGACAAACCTATCTGGCTCATTTCGCCCCTTTTCTTCATGTTCTTCAACTCTTTCTCAAATCGACCTCTCTCTTAACTCAATCTCTGGTTCCCCTTCTGATTTCGCCTTCTTCTCAGCTTGTCCTGCTCTCTCTGCTCTCAATTTGTCATCGAACCGCATTCAAACATCAACTGTAGCTTTCACTTCTAACAAATACTCACTATCCCTACAATCCCTTGATGTTTCGGTTAATCGCCTTGTTGGGAGTGATTTCCTGCCATGGATACTCTCAACCGGCTGTGCTCATCTCACTTCTTTGTCCTTGAAAGGGAATAAGCTCGATGGCCCCTTCTCTTTAACCGGGTGTGTCAAATTGCAGCATTTTGACGTTTCCGTCAACAATTTCTCTATTCCGATGCCTGAATTAGGTGGATGTCAGCAGTTGAGTTACCTCGAGTTGTCTTCTAACAAGTTTGCTGGCTTGATCGGCGATCATCTTGCTGGTTGTCAGAATCTCACCTTCCTGAACTTGTCTAATAACCAATTCTCCGGCCCAATTCCTTCTCTTCCAAGTGGAAGGTTGCAGTTCCTTAATCTGTCAGGGAACCACTTTGAAGGTGGAATCCATGGAAGCATACTTGAAGCTTGCTCTTCTCTTGTGGAGGTCGATCTCTCTTCCAACAGATTGTCTGGTAATCTACCCACTGGACTTGAATCCTGCAATAGCCTTCAACTGCTTCATGTATCCAGTAATAATTTGTCTGGAGATTTGCCTATCCATGTGTTGATGAAAATGAATGGGTTGAAGAAGATGGACTTGTCGTTGAATAGTTTTGTTGGTGTTCTTCCTGATACTTTGTTGTTGCATACTGGTTTGGAGACTTTGGTTTTGAGCTCAAACCAAATCTCAGGCCAAATCCCAAATGGGTTTTGTGGATTTGAGAAAACCAGTTTGAAAGAGTTGTATTTGCAGAATAACTTACTGTCTGGACCTATTCCTCCTGATTTGGCCAACTGTTCTCTGCTTGTTTCTCTTGATCTTAGCTTTAACTTCTTGACTGGTGTGATCCCTCCGAGTTTAGGTTTCCTTACCAACCTCAAGGATTTGATCTTATCAGTGAATTCCCTTCAAGGCCCAATCCCTCAAGAGTTCATGTACCTGAAGTCATTGGAGAATTTGATTCTGGATTACAACAAGCTGACCGGAGACATCCCGGATGGATTAAGGAACTGTACTGACTTGCACTGGATGTCGTTGTCGAGTAATCAGTTGAGTGGTGTAATTCCTTCATGGATTGGTGGGCTTGACAAGCTTGCAATCCTCAAGCTATCAAACAATTCTTTTTCCGGAAACATCCCACCGGAGTTGGGAGATTGCAAGAGCTTGTTGTGGTTGGACTTGCATACCAATTTGCTTAATGGAACTATCCCTCCTAGCCTTTTCAACCAGTCAGGCCATCTCGAGAACACGTTTGTTGTTGGTGGTAAGGAGTTTGCTTACCTAAAGAACAATGGTAGCAAGGAGTGTCATGGCGATGGAAACTTGATCTATTTTGCAGGCATTAGTGATAAATCGCTAGGCAGGATCCCTAACCGGCACATTTGCAACTTCACTAGAGTCTACAAGGGCATCACTCAACCAAGCTTTCAGCATAATGGAACAATGATGTTCCTCGGCCTCTCTCACAACATGTTGGAAGGTAGTATCCCCAAAGAAATCGGGTCGATGTCGTATCTCCTTATATTGGATTTGGGTCACAACACACTATCCGGTCCCATTCCGAGTGAGCTAGATGGTTTGCAGAATGTGGGTGTTTTGGATCTCTCTTATAATCGTCTTTCAGGCCAAATGCCACCATCACTTGCAAAGCTCACTATGCTCACTGAGATCGATTTTTCTAATAATAACCTGACCGGGATGATCCCCAGTTCCAGTCAGTTTGACACCTTCCCGGCCTCCAAATTCGAGAACAATTCCGGCCTTTGTGGATACCCGCTAGGCAGCTGTCCAACAGGGGTCTCGGCATCAGGGTTCCGCCACAGGAAGCGGCAGAAACAAGGCACTCTTATAGGCAGTGTGGTAGTGGAATTGTTGTTCTCCTTGTTCTGCATTTTCGGAGTGATCGTTGTGTTTGTTGAGCTGAGGAAGAGGAGAAAGAAGCTGGACTCGAGTTTAGGTGAACATGGGGATGGAAATTCCCATTTCAATTCCGGTAGTCGTCAGAACACGGGATGGAAGCTCACCAGTACACGGGAGGCTCTAAGCATCAACCTAGCTACATTCGAAACGCCTCTATGGAAACTCACCTTTGCAGACCTTTTAGAAGCCACCAATGGCTTCCACAGCGACGCCATGATCGGTTCAGGTGGTTTTGGGGACGTCTACAAGGCTAAGCTCAAAGATGGAAGCATTGTAGCACTAAAGAAGCTGAAACATGTAAGCGGACAAGGCGACCGCGAATTCAAAGCAGAAATGGAAACAATCGGGAAAGTAAAGCACCGGAATCTGGTGTCTCTCTTGGGCTACTGCAAAGTAGGCGATGAGAGGCTACTGGTTTACGAGTATATGCAAAACGGAAGCCTTGAAGACGTGCTTCATGACCGGAAAAAGGCCGGAATCAAGCTGAGTTGGCTTCAGAGAAGAAGGATCGCGGACGGGGCTGCAAGGGGACTGGCATTCCTACACAGCTGCAGTCCCTGCATCATTCACCGAGACATGAAATCGAGCAACGTGTTGTTAGACGAGCATTTAGAAGCTCGAGTTTCTGATTTCGGCATGGCAAGGCTAATGAGTGCAATGGACACACATTTGAGCGTCAGCACACTAGCCGGAACGCCAGGCTACGTACCCCCAGAATACTACCAGAGCTTCCGATGCTCGACAAAGGGAGACGTGTACAGCTACGGAGTTGTGTTGCTCGAGCTCTTGACAGGAAGACAGCCTACGGATTCAGCTGATTTCGGGGACAATAACCTTGTTGGTTGGGTTCGACAACACGCGAAAACGAGAATAAGCGATGTGTTCGATCCCGAGCTGATCAAGGAGGATCCGAGTCTGGAAATTGAGCTTTTGCAGCACTTGAAGGTGGCTTGTGCGTGCCTGGATGATCGGCCATGGAAAAGACCCACCATTATTCAGGTGATAGCTATGTTCAAGGATATTCAGGCGGGTTCGGGTATGGATAATTCGACATCCACCATTGCAGCTGATGATGGCAGCTTTACAGTGACGGAAAGCTTCAGTACTGTGGATTCTTGAAGTCGGGAAATTGAGGGAAGACTTAGTTTTTGAAAGTAGCGGGGCAGATTTTTTTAGCTCTATTTCTTATGAAACTATTGTATGTAATCATGCTAAAAATGTATATGTATAGGTATGAACTTTTGTGGTACCCAAAATTTTTTACGTTTCCGTTTGGTTCCTCCGAGTTTTTGGCTTTTTCGAATGGTGTTCAAAGTTTTTCACGTTTCCGCTTGATACCCTTGAAGTTTCGATTTTCCTTTTCGTACCCTTATTTTTTTTTAAAAAAAAAATAACGTTTCTTCTATTGAATTTAGTTTTTAAAAAAAGAAAAAAATATAATAACAATTCTATATTATAAATTTCGAAGACAAGTATATTTTATTTTATTTTATTTTGGTGAGAGACAAGTATATTTTAATTAAACAAATTTTAATAACTATTAATAAATTATGATATTTTTTAAAATATAAGATTCTTACATATTATTTTATGACTTTAATATATTTATTAGCACATGATACTTTATCATATTTTACATCAACATGAAGAATTTTTTTTTAGTTTTATACAAAATAATTCAAGTAGCTCTAACTGTAAATTGATAATTATACAACTCCATCTCATATGTATTCAATAATAAAGCCAAACTGCCCAAGCCTTTATAAGACCAAAATCAGACTCCAACAAATATCCTATAGTAAGTAAGTAGATTACTAATTTCAAATTTTATGTTAAAAGGTTGCCTATTCATATAATTTAATAAATGTTTATTGATTTTTTTAAATATTAATTTTCACCATAGAGTTATCTAAAATATGTTTTATTGTAATCAATTGTGTATGAATATTTTAAAAATTATATTTACAAGAATCTAAAAATTAATAACCTTTATAAGATAAAGTAGGATTCAATTCAAGTAAGAAACACTTAATTCCGCATGAAGAAACAATTTTTTTACATATCACATTTTTTTTACCTATCACATTTTTTTATATATATAAAATAAGGGTACGGAATGGAAAAATCGAAACCTCAAGGGTACCAAGCGGAAACGTGAAAAACTTTAGGCACCATCCGGAAAAGCCAAAAAATCGGGGTACCAAACGGAAACGTAAAAAACTTTGGGCACCATCCGGAAAAGCTAAACTCTAAACTTCTCCTGCACGTTAAAAAATAAATCCAAACAAAATAAAATTAAAAAAAAATATTTTTTTTAACTAAATCTACAAAATCTCTATGTTGTTATCTATATCTACATACTTTATTAAAACAAACGACATTAATGCTGACGCGTGACACCTCCACAATTTTTCTCGGATTAAATATTTATTAAATTACTAATTAGGCCCTTAAATATTTTTATTAAAGCAAAAAAAATTTAAAACAAACATGTACATCGATTCATTCCGTAATATCACCATACAATCTGGATTCCTAATTTTTTTTTTTTTCAATTGTATCTAACTATAGAATTTGATTTAGAAAATTTTAAAAGAAACTAACGATCTTATCTGATATCACCAAATATTAATAACCGATTTTGCTAATATTTTTTTCAGATTAATTGCAAACTACAACCTTTTTTAATAAAATAATAAATTTAAAAAAATATTGTGTTTATCAACCAAACGGAATTAATATCACGATACTGGACCCCTATTTTTTATTATTATTTTTTTCAATTTTATCTCACTTTAGAATTGTTTTAAATTTTTTTTAAAGAAACTAACGATCTTATCTTGGTCACTGATATCACCAAATATTAATAACTGATTTTCTTAATATTTTTTTTAAGATTAATTTCAAACTACAACCTTTTTTTAATGAAATAATTTTTTTTTAAAAATAGCGTGTATATCAACTAAACAGAAACAATATCACCATACGATCTGGATCCCTGTTTTTTTTTTGTATTTTTTTTCCAATTTTACATAACTCTATAATCTGCTTAAAAATTATTTTAAAAGAAACTAAAGGTCTAGATCCCTTTTTTTTGTATTTTGTTTTATTGAATAATTTATAACAATATAAGCGGTTTTTTAATTTAAATAAATAAAAATATGATTCGTTATTCAGTAAGCGTATTTCAGAAGATTTCACTATTTACTCTATATATACTTAGAATAAGAGAGTTTAATTCCCTTGATATACTAATTTTTACATATTCTTATTTTCAGGTATCGTCGCCGTATATTCCACAAGAACAATCTGATTGTCAGGTTGTTGCTCATAAACGTGTTATGTTCCTAATTACTCCATGTTTCATTATACACGAAAGAGTTTGAATTTTTTGAATGTTAAAATCATTTTATGTATTCCGATTATGATTGTGTTCGTTTTTCGATTATCTACGTACACGGATGAGTTCTATCTTTGACGATTTTGTTTTTTCAACTATACGAGATTTGTGTTTGTTTTTCGGAATTTCTACTCAATTGGTGCAAAGAGTAAATTGGTTAACAACAACACTTTTTAGTAAATAAAAAAATTGCTAAGATTTTCGGAGAATCAATTTTATCTAAAATTTTGGGTAACAAGAACACCCATATATTTTTATATCGATTAAACAGAAATTACAAAGCTGAACTTTTTAAAATGGAAATTGTTTATTTTTTTTAAAAAATCGAGATTTTTTAAACGGTATACTTTATTAAAACAGACGATATTAATGCTGACGTGACGTCCCACGTTTTTTCTCGGATTAAATATTTTTTTAAAACACAAATTAATCCAATAATATTTTTTTAAAATCAATATTTAAATATTTTTTTAAAACTAATCAATCAAGTTTTTTTAACGTAAATCAGATCAGTTGAAACAAACCAAATCATACATATGGCTTAAAATTTCCTCCAACAAAACATATCTTAATGTAAAATTCAAAATTCCTCTAACAAATCAAATTAATTTTAAAAAATATTTACTCAATTTACTAATTAACAAATATTTTATTTTAAATTTTTCTAACAAATCATATCTTATCCTAAATTCGAACGGATTTATTCAGCTTATTCGGTAAGCTTCGTCATATTTCCTTTTTTCACATTGTTATACATACTTAACGTTTGAGAGTTGTCTGGTATGATAAATCACCAAAGTCGTGCGGCCGTGGGACTAGTCTTCTTTTTTCACATTTGTGCTCATTCTACCACTGGAAAAGAAGAATTCTTCTTTTTCCAGTGGTAGAGTGAGGACAAATAACTCTGGAGTTAAGCGTACTCGTGCGGGAGAAATTTCAAGATAGGTGACCTCCTGGAAAGTTTCTGCACGAGTATGGTTGGCATGGGGACAACGTCCCTAAGACCTCGGGTCTTACACTACTCGTATCTTAACGACACACCATATGATGTTGAATGTGTTGAGACGATCTTAGTACCTTCTTGGAGAGTTATGATTGGAGATTTTATATGACCCCAGTCTTTTGCCTTCACCGCCCTCGTGGTGAAGAGTGCCGCCCCTGCGGCAGGACGCACCCGCGGCAGGGTCAGCCGCCCCTGCGGCTGACGACAGATCGTGCCTGATCTTTCTTTCGTTCGTTTTATCTTCCTTCCATAGATAGAATATCCGATATTCTATTTTATGGGCCGGATTCCTTATCCTCTTTTCAACCCTAGACGCCCTCCCTTCTATCCTTTCAACCCTTCTCTATATATTCTCTCTTTTTCTCTTTTTCCCGTTGCTTGCTATCGTCTTCAAACCCTAAGAGTTGCAGCCGTTTTCTTGCTTCCTACGACCTTGCTGAACGTGCTCCCTGGAGTTGAGTCTTGACGTGTTGGAACCAAAGGTTCGAGCTTTGGTTGTCCTTGATGTGGGTTCTGTCGAAGAGAAGCCCGACAACGCTTCTGTCGTGCAGCCGCCCCTGCGCCTGCACCTGGCCGCCCCTGCGTGTTGTCGCCCCTGCGCCCCTGTCCAACCGCCCCTGCGGCTTTCCCTGCTGTGACTCCCGTCTTTGGTGAGTTGCTTCCTTCCTTCCTTCCCTCGTTCCTTCCTTGGTTCCTTGTGGTTGTTCCTTGTCCCCTGAGTTGTTGTAAGATTAAGGTTGAGCCCTTAGCTCGTGGAGATCTCTTAGAGATCGTTGAGACTAGAAGTTATAGACATCTAGCAACCGTTCCGTTCCTGATCAGTGTTGCTTGTTCGTACATGCTTTCCTTGCTCCTTTCCTGAGGGAATTTGAGCTTTCTTGAGTTGCTCCTGAGCCTTTGGTTTACCTTTGAGTGAGGTAAGTCCCTTGGACTAACTTAACTTCATTCCGCATATTGGTTTGAGTGTTTTGGCTTGTTTGTGTTGTTTATTCATGTTATAACGGATAACCGGAATAGGATTCACCCTTTATAACCTTAATATACCCAAGTGTATTATAACCGGGCGGTGACCGCTTGTCCAGTTCAGTATTGGGAAAACTGGAAAGTGCTCTTGCAACTCAGACCCGTAGGTAACAGATAGTACTAATCTATTCCTATTGGTAGACGGAAGTGGAGGCGAGTTTCGAAAGGATTATCATGTGACAAAAGAAGTTGAATTAGTAATGGTTAACCTTAATGAAAGATAATAACGGGTTGTGTGCAAGCATGCTATATGTTTATCTTACCTTATGTGTGTTTGTGCCTTTACACTCTTGCTTATACCTAGAATGTTAGCTAACATTTTATACCGTCGTTGTAGATGTTCCGCAGGTTCAGGATGCTGCTGAGTGATCCGGATGGTGTGGTCAGTCGGGGTACCCGTACATTATAGGACGGGATCGGTTTATGTTTCTTTTGTTGTTTCCCTTTTGTTTTGAACACGGCTGCGAGTCTTTTCCGATTTGCTTTGTTTAAACCTTTGGTTTTATATTGAGTTTTGGTTTTCATTCGTCCGTGCCTTGTTGTAAGATCCGTTTGTTGTTGCTACTCTGAGGGTCGGGACCCATTGTGCGGTCCTAGCCCGTAGCGCTTCGAGTTCCCACAACTTGGGGTGCTACAGATTTGAGGAAGGTTTAGTCGATAATTTCAATGGACGGAGTGTAAGTTATCCAGCCATAATGTCAGTTACGTTGGGAAGTTGATGGATGGATACTTATCCGAGATTGCTTATAGTTTGGAATTATTTTTGCCAGATTAAGCTAGATTATTCGATGATAGCCTCTATAGAGCTATGGATTTGTATCTTAAGGTACATGCTATATTGATCAATCATAATTCTAAGTTTTTTCTAGCTTTGATCAATGTTCATCAATTTGTATGATTTTGAAGGCTTATCCTTGGATGACAAATTCAGAGAGGAAAGGCTTCTCAGTGTAATGAGCTATCAAAAGCTTACATAGAGGCATGTGCACACGCATCGCAAAACGAGTTGCTTCCACTACGTGCAGTAGTTCAAGTCCTCTTCTTTGAGCAAGACCAACTCTATACTGCCATAACAGGCACTATTCTACCAGAGGAAATATCTCCCCTATACCACGAAGAAGAACGAGCGGATGGAGATATGTTGTAAGGGAGAATCAAGTGATGCGTCTTTGTAACGCCCCAAATTTTGGCGCGTTTGCGTTTTATATTTTTTCGGATTTTATCGATACTTTAAATGACTTAAACAATGTTACGAGTATTTTTACGTCGTAATTAAAAAAAAATTTCGAGCTTATATATATATATATATATATATATATATATATATATATATATATATATATATATATATTGATCCATGTATTTATTTTCCGCATTTATTTTTGTGAAAGGTTCGGAAATATATTCCGATCCTAAAAGGTCATTCCGATTAATTTGGATCGAGTTTATTCTATTACTCTTTTTATTTTATTTATTTTCTTTCTTTTATCCTCTTTCTCTTTGAGCCAAATAGGTGATGATGGCCTTTTTCCTTGCCAGCTTGCCGCCCAACTAGTGTGCTTGCCTAGCATCCCTAGCCCGACTCTGCTGCACCTCCTACCCCTCAACCCTAGCTACCCGACCCCTGGCTGCCTCACTTCCTCCTCATCTGCGTCCCCTATGTGTCTCTCTCACTCTCTCAGTAGCTGCAGCCTCTCATCTTTCTTCCTTCTTTGCTTCATCTTCACCCAAATGTACTAGCTACAACTCTCTCCCTCACCCCTGACTGGTTCTTAATCCCGCAGTTGCTGCAGGAGCACCCTTGCAGCCCTCTCCTCGGACCCTCGCTCCTCACTGTTGTCCCGTCATGTAACCACCTGTTCTGCTTCCAACCACCGGATCAAAGCCATCTCCTCTGCAGCCTCACCTCCATCGTGACTGTCGGAGACCGAAGCTGCGCCGCCCAGTGTTTCTTCCCCTCTGTTCCTACTGGAGCCTTCTCCCAACCACTGCAGACCGTCCTCGCCCCTGCCTTTCGTCGCCGGAGAACGGAGCAAAGCACCACCATTTCGGCCCTGTCCGGCTCGTCCTGTCGGATCCCCTTCCCTGCCTCGCCTTGCTCCTCGCCATCGGAGCCCCTGCCAGTCCCTCTTCCGCCGCCGAACGAGCCTCCCCGGGATGGTTGTCTTCTCTCACCACTGGCCGCCTCATCTGTGTTGGAGATTTGGGATAAGTCTTCATTGTAACCGTTGAGCTTGTCTTGAGACAAGGTGCAATGAGTTGTACAAATGTGTGTCACTATGGTCCGGGTTGCGGGAGGCAAGACAAGTGACCGGCACTAAGAACAACTAGTATTATAAGGGGAGTCAAATCAAAGCAAGGTAATTCACGACAAGGTCAACTTGTGCTAGCTTTTAGAAGGCCGACGTTTTGGGATTTTTAGCCACATTTTATCGGCACACCTTTGGTTCTTAGGCCTTATATTGGCTAAAGAATATGTGGTTAAAATTTGGGAGCAATCCAAGCTCAAATGCTTAGTGAATGTCAATGAAGCAACTAGTGAGTTTCTTAAGGAGCTACACTAGCTTGAGCTAAGATATTGAGTGTTTGAGGATCTTGGAGCTTACCCTAGCTATATTAAAGTGAATGAAGCTCATTGGAAGTGTTTGGACCAATAAAAATAAGCTAGCTCTAAGCTAGCTCCGGGGAGCGGTTTTGGGCTCCCTATGTGGGCCTCGAGCCTCGGGCTTTCTAGGGCTTCAAGGCCCATCTTCCAAGTAACTTCCACGTAACTTTCATAACCGATTTTAACCTCTTTTAACTCCCCAAAACCGTGGCCCCCTATGCCTATAAAAGGGAGAGCCATTTGCACTTGATTGAACATTCGTTTTTGCAACAATAAAGCTTTTAGTTCCATTGTATTGACATTGGATAGGCCTTCTTATAAGCTTGTTTGCAAAACTCGAAAGACTAGTATAGTTCCTTTGTATTGAAAAAGGATAGGCATCCATCTTAGTTTGGTTTTGTATTGACAAAACCTAGAAATACCCTTTCTACAAAGTAAGACAAGTCTCTTACTTAGTCTTTGTAACGTGATAGCATGAATTATAGTCTATATTTTGGGGTTTGTTTGGATGTTTTATCTTTCATAATCTGCATGTTTGTATGTACATTATGTGATTTTGCTACCATTTCATCTACCTTCGCGAGAATCGAGGTCTACACCTAGTTTCGTTGTAATTGCAGGTAATATGGTACGTTTTGCATCAAAAAGGAGCAAAAGGAGTCATGAGTCATTTGGAGCTACATCCAGGGAGCATAGCCATGGATTAAAGATTTACTTTGGACCAGTTTTGAGAGATTTCACATTCAGTCGTGAGTCACCTCGGTTGACCACAGATTCACCTCGACCGAGGTGATCCAGAGACGCCGACTCGACCGAGGCGAATACCTAGGACGCGGCGAGAATATTTTATTCTTGGATGAGATCTTTTAAATTTGGAAAGTGATCTTATATTTTTGGGCTTGGCTCCTGGAAGGAAAGAGATATGCAGAATCATATATTTTACCTATATTTATGGGAAAATATCTTTCTAAGATTTATTATCTTTGGAGGGTTATTTTCCTATAAAAAGGGTTGGATTTCCACAATTCCAACATCCCGCTTACACCGAAAAATACGCAGCAGCAACCTACTCCAAGTTGGGAGATTTGAAGAACCTTTTTGAAGGTTGAAGGAAGATTGAAGTTCATAGCTTTTATAGCTTTATTGAAGGGTTTTGTAAGATTGTCTTCAATTCCCTCAATTGTTGTCTTGTCTTGTTGGATTATTATCCAAAGAACGCTTTGTTGTGATATTTGATTCAGTTATTGAAGTCTTTTCATTAAATTCTTCTTTGTTCAAATATTCACCTTCTTCCTATATATTTTAATACTTTCATTATGATGATGAGTGGCTAATTTCCTTGTGTGATTCTAGGGTGATTGGCTGAAGGTTGTGGGAAAAACAATGATAGAATAATCTTAGATTCCAGTAGGATCCTGAAAGTTCGAGTCTTTAACCTTAACCCTAAGCATCTCGTTCGGTTGATGAACATCTCGGCCGGGGTGGAATTCTTCTGACCGAGGTGACTTATTTGATCCGTAACTGAGAGTTAAGTGTTAGAGTTTGCCAAATCCTATTCTTATTACACCTTCCTGGTTCAAAGCAAGCTTAGGATGAGACTTACCCGGTAATTCCTTAGTTTGTGTACCAACGATCATAAGTGTAGGTAATAAAGGTTTATCCTTTATTGGGGTTTGAGTGTGCTTCCATCCCATCTTCGTGAGTTAGCCTGAGACTTACCCGGTAAAGGTTGATTCTTTTCCCTTAGATGGTGTGTTAGTTTGAGGTTATAGTTCTTTATCTTGATTCCTTGAGACTTACCCGGTAATAGGAGTTACGGTTTAGGATTAGTGTGTAGTGAGACTTACCCGGTGATCTACTCCACTTTAGTAACGCCTTCCCCACGCAAAAATCTCAGCTTTGTCCGCTTATCTATAGATCTTGAGTTGGAACCACAACTAGATGCTTTAATCCTTAGAATTGCATGTTTGCTTTATTGACTTCTTATTCATCTTTGATTGTGTTAATCGCTCTTGTGGTTAGAACTAACGTAGCATACCGTGTTGACTTTGTTTCACCGAGTCCCTGTGATCGACCCCTGGAATTTTCTTGCTTTTACTACGATTGACCCGTACACTGTGGGTTCGCATCCTTGTTTTAAGCTTAAGTCTAGGGTTATAAATTTAAAGCTTTCACACACCGTTTGGAGCGAACAAGTTTTTGGCGCCGTTGCCGGGGACTTGGTCTAGACCGAGCCGGTTACGGTTTGCTTTCGGGGCATTTGCCCCTGTTGCTACTAACTACTCTTTCTATGAGTTTTGTAGTTTTCAGGATTTCCGATGACTACATTTGATCCAGCCTGGATAGCAAGACAAAGTGCTAGGGCGGACCATTATGAATACTTGGAGGAGAAGTACTCCTTCTATTGGTTTAACAATGAATGGGAAAGAGAAGAGGCCATTCAGCATGAACTTGCGATATGGGATGAGAAGAATGTCCCTAAAAACATTTATGAGCAACCTTTTGAAGACTCTCTTGAATCAAGATTGGAGAAGTTGATGAAGAAGGTGGAGGAGCTCAAGGAAAGCACCCTATCCTATGCTAAGCCGAAAGAGGAGCATAAGGAAGTGTTGCACGTTCCAAGCACTCCTTTGGTCGAACCGGAAGTTTCTCCTGAAGCTTTTGTGGAAGCGGAGGATGTGGAAGATCTCGATCCAACTGCCAAGACCTCGGCCGAGGTGGAGGAGATCTCGACCGAGATGGAAGAAGAATTTGTAGAACTGCAAGATGCGGCGAACCTTGGCCAAATTACTGAGACTGTGGTCAAGGTGGAAGAAAGGCCAGCTGAGTTGGGAGAGATTTCGTGTGTGGACTATCAACCCAACATGAAACTTGTCTCAAACTTTGGAGAACTTTACAAGGTAATTTCTCTTACTTCGTTTGAATTTCCTACTAAAGTTCTAAATTTCTTCAGGGAAGCACCGAAGAGTTGGAGGTCTCTTCCGAAAGAACCTCCCAAGATCAAGATGAAGTCTTCCTTGAAATTGTTGGAAGAGGAAGCTCCTCGGATCATGAGGAGTGGAGTTGGCAAGCACTACACCGTTAAGGCGATGAAGTGTCTCTTGTTCAAGTATGGGGTCCCTCGCATGCTCAGGACCCTGTACCATCCCCAAGCTATAGATGGGGAAGCTGCTATAATTCTCGAGAAACTGTTTTCTCGATCAAGGAAAGGATGGGACACGAGGAATGTCCCATTGAAGTGTAGGAAGTCTAGACGAATTCCGGTGAGAATCAAACCGTACAAGCTTGTACGTGGGAGATCTTACCATTTGCCGGTGAAGTTAGGAACCGGAACCTTCTTGGAAGATTTTCACGGATGTGATGAGCACTCCACAACATTCGAAGTGCATTGAGTAATCCCATGCCGTATGGTCCAGCTAGCGACCTTAAACCAAGCGCTTCTTGGGAGGCAACCCAAGGTATTGCTTTCTTCTCCCTTTTCTAGTTTAGTTTAGATAGTTGCTTTGTTTTTGTTTTCCTCTAGACAACAACCAGGTATTCCAAAAGGAAGGATCACAGTTCAGGAGCTACACTGGAAGAACAAAATTTCGAGAAGTTGAGGAAACGAGCTTTACTGAGATACATCTCGGGTACTGTCAGAACACCTCGACCGAGATGTGCTTCGCCAACCGAGATGGTCATTTCTGGGAGCTGTTTCTTACTCCTTCATGCAGTTTAGCTATGTTCGGTGAGTATCCTGTCCTTAGACTTATTTTGACCCACTGGGACAGTGTGTCCCAAGTATGGGGTATGCGGATATGTTATTTGACTATGGATGATTGTATGCTACTTTGATGGATATTTATGATCTTATTATGCTTCACTTTCGCTTCTATATGTTTATCTGAGATTACATACATGCATACAGGTTATTTGATTGAGAAAAACGTCGAAACTGAAAAAAATGGTTTTTAAAAAAATTTTTTGACCTCGACCGAGTCAGTTCTGGCCAAATGAGGTGCTTCACCTCGGTTGAACCAAGAACACCTCGACCGAGGTGGGTTAACTGAGAGTTTTCGAAAACGATTTTTCGTGTTGCTTATCTGGATATGATCTCAGTGAAGATCTTGTTTACTGACTGGTTTTGAATTCTTTATGTGTTTGAAAGGTTTTATGATATGTTTAAGTTGCTAAATGCTTTGTTTGAAATTATTAGCATGTTTAATACTTTGTTTTTATCCAAATTATGTCGAATTTGAAGGTTGACACCGCAGGTTAAGTTCTCTTTCTTCTTGGAAAGACCAAGGCAATTCATTCTCTTCTTCTTCTTCTTCTTGATCATGCTTAGCCCCTCATATACATTTTGCCTCCCTTTACCTATCCGGGAATTTGGAAGCAAGCGAAGTGGTGAAAGCAAGTGGAGTTAAAGTTGAGAAGTGGCTGGAAGTGAAAGTGTTAGAAAGCAATAATAGGTTTGGGGAAGTCAATCATGAAGATGAGTAACTCGGCACCATTCACATAGCCGGGTGTTTGTGTCTTGCCAAAGTCGGATTGAGCGATATTCCTAACGGGTCATGGTATGTGCATCAAGGGTTTGATGCATCTCGAGAAATTGATAATTGCAGATTTCCTAGGCTTCGGTTATTGTGCACCTCTGTCCATGCATTCCAAAAAGTAAAGTAAAAAGAGAAAAAGTGTGAAATAAACAAAGCTTATTGGTGGAAGGTGTTGCAAGTCAAAGTGAAAGTGAAGTTCATCCTTTTCCCGGATTCTAGCACCACATTACCTTACATACATCCTTACCTCACACGTTTCTTGACCTTTTCTTTTGGGAAGCCCTTGAGACCTTGAGCTTGTTGATTGACTTAGCGGTTTAAACTGGATTATACATGATTAATTTTGATGATTATGATTTATTATGCATTCTATGATTTTGTGCAAAGATGAACAACTTTCCTATATTTATAAAATGTTTTGAGCATATTGAGTTTTTAAATTCCAGGAAGTATTCTCTTAGAGTGATCTATGATAGTTGCACACCATAAAATGTTTTTGAAAGGTTTTTTTCATTGATTTTCTTGACTTATAATCCATTCTACCTTGTTTTCTATATGAGGAACTTGCTTGGGGACAAGTAAGGGCTAAGTATGGGGTATTTTGATAGCATGAATTATAGTCTATATTTTGGGGTTTGTTTGGACGTTTTATCTTTCATAATCTGCATGTTTGTATGTACATTATGTGATTTTGCTACCATTTCATCTACCTTCGCGAGAATCGAGGTCTACACCTAGTTTCGTTGTAATTGCAGGTAATATGGTACGTTTTGCATCAAAAAGGAGCAAAAGGAGTCATGAGTCATTTGGAGCTACATCCAGGGAGCATAGCCATGGATTAAAGATTTACTTTGGACCAGTTTTGAGAGATTTCACATTCAGTCGTGAGTCACCTCGGTTGACCACAGATTCACCTCGACCGAGGTGATCCAGAGACGCCGACTCGACCGAGGCGAATACCTAGGACGCGGCGAGAATATTTTATTCTTGGATGAGATCTTTTAAATTTGGAAAGTGATCTTATATTTTTGGGCTTGGCTCCTGGAAGGAAAGAGATATGCAGAATCATATATTTTACCTATATTTATGGGAAAATATCTTTCTAAGATTTATTATCTTTGGAGGGTTATTTTCCTATAAAAAGGGTTGGATTTCCACAATTCCAACATCCCGCTTACACCGAAAAATACGCAGCAGCAACCTACTCCAAGTTGGGAGATTTGAAGAACCTTTTTGAAGGTTGAAGGAAGATTGAAGTTCATAGCTTTTATAGCTTTATTGAAGGGTTTTGTAAGATTGTCTTCAATTCCCTCAATTGTTGTCTTGTCTTGTTGGATTATTATCCAAAGAACGCTTTGTTGTGATATTTGATTCAGTTATTGAAGTCTTTTCATTAAATTCTTCTTTGTTCAAATATTCACCTTCTTCCTATATATTTTAATACTTTCATTATGATGATGAGTGGCTAATTTCCTTGTGTGATTCTAGGGTGATTGGCTGAAGGTTGTGGGAAAAACAATGATAGAATAATCTTAGATTCCAGTAGGATCCTGAAAGTTCGAGTCTTTAACCTTAACCCTAAGCATCTCGTTCGGTTGATGAACATCTCGGCCGGGGTGGAATTCTTCTGACCGAGGTGACTTATTTGATCCGTAACTGAGAGTTAAGTGTTAGAGTTTGCCAAATCCTATTCTTATTACACCTTCCTGGTTCAAAGCAAGCTTAGGATGAGACTTACCCGGTAATTCCTTAGTTTGTGTACCAACGATCATAAGTGTAGGTAATAAAGGTTTATCCTTTATTGGGGTTTGAGTGTGCTTCCATCCCATCTTCGTGAGTTAGCCTGAGACTTACCCGGTAAAGGTTGATTCTTTTCCCTTAGATGGTGTGTTAGTTTGAGGTTATAGTTCTTTATCTTGATTCCTTGAGACTTACCCGGTAATAGGAGTTACGGTTTAGGATTAGTGTGTAGTGAGACTTACCCGGTGATCTACTCCACTTTAGTAACGCCTTCCCCACGCAAAAATCTCAGCTTTGTCCGCTTATCTATAGATCTTGAGTTGGAACCACAACTAGATGCTTTAATCCTTAGAATTGCATGTTTGCTTTATTGACTTCTTATTCATCTTTGATTGTGTTAATCGCTCTTGTGGTTAGAACTAACGTAGCATACCGTGTTGACTTTGTTTCACCGAGTCCCTGTGATCGACCCCTGGAATTTTCTTGCTTTTACTACGATTGACCCGTACACTGCGGGTTCGCATCCTTGTTTTAAGCTTAAGTCTAGGGTTATAAATTTAAAGCTTGCACACACCGTTTGGAGCGAACATAACGTGTAACGTTTTATCCCACTAAGGTATTTGGATATTCTCGGTGTAGGGGAGAATACACTTAGAAGGAAAATTCATTTATGAATGACTCATTACATTATCCAAGTCAATGGTTTTAACATATAACAACCGGTTTATAAGACGTGCAATTGAACTTAACTTCTATTAGAGTTTTGTCTACTCCTTTTCGGAGATTACAAACTCTTGGTTGAGTTTTGTCTACTCCTTTGGAGATTACAAACTCTTTTTGGTTGAATTTTGTCTACTCCTTTGGAGATTAGAAACTCTTGATTGAGTTTTGTCTACTCCTTTGGAGACTACAAACTCTTGATTGGGTTTTGTCTACTCCTTTGTGGAGATTACAAACCCTTGGTTAATAATCTGTTTTTAGTTCAAGATAATTATATTACATTGATTGGCAATTGGAAGAACCGTCTACTCACATAAGTGAGACTACGACCCTTTGGCCTAAAACCGAACACCAAAACTCCAACAATCTGCCCCTACTAGCCGCCTCCTGCGTGCCTTCCCTAGCGAGAGGTGGATCGGTTTAAACAAACCCTACCCCACAAATTAAATCATGCCCCCTCATTTATGGTATAATTACAGATTGGAACCCATATTTTTGTATTTACAGTTAATGGCCCATATTTAAGTTTTATGCAATTATGCCACTGTTGAAATTAATTACGAATAATGTCCCATATTTATAAATTTGTTTTAATTGGCGGAAAATGTAATTATGGGTTTTAAATTTGGGATTTACTTGAATTATATTCTTATTTATATATACCATATATATTATACTCATGTTGGATTAATTTCGGGTTATGACTCAAAGATTATTTACGAGATTTTAACGTGGATTTTGAAAAAGAGTATTCTTTAGATTTATATTATATATTCCGTTCAAGTTTAGCGTATGAGTTAAACTTGCTTAGTTTCGGTGTTAGGTTTGGAAGCGTCCCGATAAAGGCCTAACGAGTCCAAATTGACATCCGTTGAACGACTTCCGTCTTTTGGCGTCGCGTGAGTACCCTTTCCCTCGATCTAGTTATTTTTAGCGTTAGTATCATGCTAGGATGGATCTAGCATAACTTAGAGTTAATACCAAGTAGTGGTTATGGACCTTAGGTGAGTGTTTGAGGATTGTGAAATGTTTTATGACTTGAGGTGTTGATGTTATCTTGTGAGGCTTGTGAGGTTTGAGAATTGGAGTATATGGTTGTTGAGTTTATGGGCTAGGATATGTGTATCCTAACATGGTGTTGTTACCGTTGAGTTTGTTTGGACTAGGAATGTTTATCCTAGTAGGTGTTATGGGTTATGATCTCGCAAGATCATAGTGTCTAGAAGTCTAAGGACTTCTAGGTGGTGTTGAGTGTGATGTGAGCATGAGGGATTATAGGATGCGGTCCTAGAATGAGAGTCAAATGATCTTGCGTAGACCATTTGTGTAGAAGTCTAAGACTTCTTGAGTTGAGTGAGTTGTTGATATAGATATCTTGTTGTGAGCAGGTGTAGACTTCTTCCCGAGGGAAGCGAGAGTGTTGCGTGAGTTAGCGTTTGGGACGAGGTAAGTCTGCGGACTTACTTAGCTCGTATTCTATGTATTAGATTCGATGCGTGTTTGGTGGTGTGTGTTTTATTGCTTTCATTATAACTTATAAAACCGGAAATAGGATCACCGACCTTTATATATTATTTGGCTCAAGTGTATGATAACGGGCGGTGACAACTTGTCTAGCTCTTGCGTAGAGTTAGGAGGTTCTTGGCGACTAGCCCGTGTGGTTAGACGGTCGGATGCATCCGTACCGTTCCATGCGGTAAGTGGGGACCGAGGCGAGTTTCGGGAGATTCTCGTGTCACAAAAGAAGTTGAATTAGAACGGGATATGACCTACTAATAAAAAGATAATAACCGGACTTGTGTGTTTTGAGCATGTTATTTGTTATGATGATGTATGTGTGTACGTGCCTTCACCTTGTTTCTAATGCTGCGAATATTAGCTAACGGTTTTATACCAATTGTTGTAGATTGCCTTGCAGGTTAGAAATGCGGCCGAGAGATCCGGAAGAGTGGGCAGCCGGGGTTCCGTACATTTTAGGAGTGGGTTTTGATTGGAGTCGGGTTGTGTTTCATCCTTCGTTTAATGTGTCAGGCTAAGGGACATGACCCATTGTGAGGTCCTAACCCGTAGCGCCACGAGTCATGCGGATTCGGGATGTTACAGTCTTGACATGAACACAATCAAGAACCGGGTTCACGCGCTAGAACGCGAGTGCTCGACAATGGAAAAGGTTATCGAGAAGTTCGATAAGACTAGTCCCTTGAGCAGTAACCATAAGATGGAGAGACGTTTTACGAAGCAGTTACAAAATATTCTTCTTTTAGATTTTTGTATTTACTTATTTGAGTTCGTATTGAACTTTTACACACAGTCTTTTACTTTTCTTTTATTGTTTTTAAAGAATTGGAAATCTTTTTTTTTTTTATTTACTTCATTTATTGATTTTAAAGATTCAAAAAATCGTTTTTTTATTGATTTTGTTTTTATTAATTTGATCTAAAAACCATAAATTTTGTAGATCACCCTCTTTTAAGATTCGGTGATTGATCTTCTTCGAAAATATTTTTTTTATTTTTATGTATATACTTATTTGATTTCTTATTGAACTTTTATGTGCAATCTTTTACTTCTTTTATTGTTTTTTTATAACCCTAACTCACCGTCTTTTGAAATTCGGCAAATCATTTATTTATTCAATTATTTTATTTTTATGTATTTCATATAAAAATCGTAAATTAATATAATTAACCTATCATTTGTCTACTTTGTAAATTACCGTTTTTTATTTTTACTTCATTTTTAAAATCGTCATCCAATGTTATATAATTGTTTTTAATCACCGAACCCGATTTTGGGTTTCGGGTTTGTTCAGGTTTCGGGCTATGCCTTGATTGATTACTACTTAACCTATTATTTTTATTAATAAGAGGTGCGTCAAGATGCGTTGGAGACTACCAACTCTCTTTCTAACCAAATTTTTATTAAATAAAAGGCCAATAAAAATGTTAACATCTGATTATATCCGTGTTATTGTAAATAATAGATATAAATTTTTGTGTCTTTAAATCGAACCAATCATATACGTAAAGTGGTTTTTGGACTACTATTCATTATCATACGTCTTTTAGTTCGCACAATTCATGACATAATGCTCAAAAAATTCGATATATAATTATATCCGCACAAGGTGCAGGTTATGCACTAGTATTTTACTAAAATACACTACATTAATGTTGATGTGGCGTCCCACGATTTTTTTTGGATTAAATTTTTTACTAAATCACGAATTAAGCCAATAAATATTTTTTACTAACAAATTTTTTTAAAAATTATTATTTTTAACTAAATTTAATAATATCAAAATTTATAAAATTTTTGCGTTGTTATTTCCTAACACAATTTACATTAGAATAAACCCAAAACTTCTCATTTAAAAAACAAATCCAAACAAAATTAAATTAAATTTTTTTAAAACTAAATCTAATAATATCTAAATCTACAAAATTTCTATGTTGTTATCCCCTATCACAATTTCCGTTGGATAAACCTTAAACTTCTCTTACACATTAAAAAACAAATCATTTGTGAACGAAACAAAATTAAAATCAAATATTTTTATAGCTAAATCTAATAATATCAAAATCTACAAAATCTTTGCGTTGTTATCTCCTAGCATTGATTTATGTTGGGATAAAACCTAAACGTTTCATGTACGTTTTATTTATCACACTATATATACAAATAATGTCCCATCTTCTTCCATTCACTTCTTGTTTTCCAATATTGATCAAATTTCTTCATCTTTTTCAGGGTTCAAATAATTTGAAAAAATTTATAAGTTGATTCGTCATATCGTTCTCAGGTTATTCTCTACGTTGTTATCTCCTTTCTATCATTCCTTTTTATACCGATTTTCAGCCGACGCATTCGTTTTGCTATCGTTTATTTATTTGAAAACAATCGCATGCTTCCTTACCTTCTCTATGTCTTTTTTGTTTCACAATTTATGTGTTGTGTGTAATCTATAATTCGAGTAAAATATGTGAAATATGTAGCAAATAACCCAATTATTTTCTCCATCAGCTTGAATTTCTCGTACATTCATCATTTGTTTTCGATAGCTTCTGTGATTTTGTTTCACGATTTGTTTTTGAGAGAATATGTGTAATCTTTCGTTACTTTTGTTATTCAATTTCGGATTTTTACAAATTTTTTTTTATTCTGATTCATATTTTTTAATTTTATTTTTTTTATTCAAATTTCAAGAATATGCGTATCGTTAAAAATTTTAAAGATTCTAATTACAAGAATTTTTTATTCAATTTTGGTTTTTCGAGAGAATATGTGTAATTTTTGATTACTTTTAATTTATTATGTTTTCAATATCTTTCGTTAATTTTTATTTTGAACTACAATTTTTGTATTTTTAAAACTTTTAACGTGTCACCTATATCTTTAAAAGATTTGTTTACTTTTTTCTATATTTCTCTTAACAACTTTTTTTAATTTTTTTTCAACATTTCTCGTAAGATTTTGTTTTAATATTAAAAAGATATGTTTACTTTTTTTAATCTTTTACTTTTATCAATATTTTTCAGGTATGGTTTCTCTTATTTTTTGTAAAAAATTGATACTTTTATGTTTTTAAAGATATTATACTTTTTCTTATAAAAATATTTGAATTTGTTTTACTCCTTTTTGTAAAATCTTGTTGGTTTTTTTTGAGTAAAAAGGGTAAGTAAGCTTTTATTGTATAAATGTAGATTAAGTAGCTTTTATGTATTAATGTGTATTAATTAGACCCCTTGTAATTTTAATGTAGATTAAGTAGGCTTTTATGTTTTAATGTCCCCTACAATTATTCAAAATTAAAAAGATTCTCTCCCTTAATTTTTTAACATAAAAAAAGACAATGAGAGTGGTCTCATACAATTAAGGAATTAGTTTTAACATTAAAAAGATTCTCTCCCTTAATTAATATTGCTCATTTTTTTTTCAAAGAGTCTCTTATTTGTTGGCATTAAAATTAATTACATAATTTTATGTACATAATCTGCGTGCGAAATTATGTACATAATCTGCGTGCGAAATTATGTACATAATATGCGTGCGAAATTTTGTACATAATCTGCGTGCGAAATTATTTACATAATCTGCGTGCGAAATTATGTACATAATCTGCGTGCGAAATTATGTACATAATCTGCGTGTAAAATTATGTACATAAAATTATGTACAGAATTTGTGGGGATCACTCTCATTTTTCTTTTTTTTAATTAAAAAACAGTCATATTACTTAAGGGAGAGAATCTTTTTAATGAGAGTGGTTCCCACAATTAATATTCACTTATTTTTTTAATGTAGTTTATCTTTTTAATTTTTAAGAGTTATTTATCTCCTTAATTAAGGGAGGAAATCTTTTTAATTAGAGTGGTCCCCACAATTAATATCCTCTTTATAATTTAAATTAGTTTTATTTTTAGGGAAAAAATTGGAGTGACCTAGAGTGTATCATGTATACAAAAAGGCTTTCCTACACTAATTTTTTTTTTTTTTACAAAACTGTTATATAAATTCTATTTATTGTTTTTTATAAATAAATCAATCTTTAATGTTTTTTTTTATAAAAATACATTTGGATACCGACTGACTAATCTGTTTGGATTCTTTTTTTACGCAAAACTATTTTACAAATTCCGTTTATTGTTTTTTATAAATAAATCTATTTTACTATTTGTTTTTTCTTTTTTTTTAAAATAAAAATACATTTGGATTCTTTTTTTTAAAAATAAAAATACAAATTCTGTTTACTCTTATTTCGGGAATCCAGGGCTCTATGGTGAATTTCTGACAAAGAAATGCAAAACAAAGGTTGAACTACCTAAATCAACACCGGTTGAAGATAGTGACGGCTTCGAATCTTCGGGTACCCGCGAGTGTGAAATTGTCCTAGTGGGAGTTGGATGCGGGTTGTTTGTGGGATCAGTTTGGGGTTACTTCATCTTTTGGGAGAGAAACTATTACTGGGTAACCAAGTTAATATACTTCGGGTACCCGACGATGATTCATCGTTGTTCCCTTCAGCTGCTTCCGGGTTTAGGGCCTTGTCTGGTTTCCCACACTTGTTTGTCAAAAGTTAACTGCACAGCCCAGGATTCCCAAGATAGGAGCTGTCTGAGAATGTACCAACAAGATTGTTTTCGGATACATTAAAGACTTGAAGAGAGTTTAGATTGACCAGTTCACTAGCGATCTTCCCGTCTAGTCTGTTGTAAGATAAATCTAAAGCTTCCAGTAAACTCAGATTTTCCAAGGATGGCGGGATGCTACCAGTGAAGTTGTTATGTGATAGGGTTTAGCCAATAAAGGGAGCGCAAATCTCCAATGGCCTCAGGAATGAGCCCTTCCAACTTATTCCTGAAAGCATCTATAAGCACTAAGGTGTCCAATATTGCATCAACTCGACGATTCAACCCCTTGGCCCGTGCTCTAATTGAATCTTGATAAACAGATTAGCCCATGTAAGGCCATGAGCTACTGTTGTTTGCCTTAACCATTCCCTTCATTCTCATTAGCATGTTGGAACTGATGTTGATTTCATTTATGTTTTGCCATGGAAGAATCTCTCAAGAAGTTATGAGAGAGATCCAATGTATTCAAAGTGGTTCTACCCACATCCAAAAACCACTTTGGCACTAAACCATGGATGCCGTTGTTGGATAGATCCAATGAACCAATATACAACTGTTCTCTTAAGAAAAATGGAATGTGGCCAAGTTTGCAAAAGAACAGTCCAAGATTGTAATATATAGGCCATGAAGAGGTGGAGTCCGAACCCATATCATCAATTATAGAAAAATTATTACCGGACAAGGAGAGGTTCTCCAAGATGTGGAGCTTGCTGATTAGGATGGCTCCGGTCAAGTTGTTCTTCTCTCCATGAGATGGCTAAATCTTGCTCACAACAACTTCACCGATAATATCCCACATTCCTTTGCTAATTTGACTCTCTTGGAATCATTAGACTTGTCGGGCAGATTCCTAGTCAGTTGGTAAATCTAAACTCTCTCGAGTACTTTAATGTCACTGAAAACTGTTTAGTTGGACCTGTGCCGATAGCCAAACAGATCAATACATTCTTAGACAACTCTTATCTCGGAAATCCAGGTTTGTGTGATGAATTTCTGACATAAAATGCAACAGAAAGGTTGAACCGCCTGATTCAAAAACAGCTGAAGACAATGGCTTGGAATATTTGGGTATACTATTGAGCATCAACTAACTGTAAAGTTTGTAATACTCAGGTGGCCTAACTCTTTCTTGATACAAGAAAAAGAGAAAGAAAGAAAGAGGCAATGCAAATCCTGTAACAAGTTATATATTGTTCTTATATCTTCTATGTTTCATCAAGAAATGGGGGTAAGGTGCCTTTGGATCCCCAGCTTTGTAGGGCAGCCGAAGAAGGTAGTTCTTACTTTGCTGATCAAAAGTCTACCGTTAGTGCTCCTGCTTTGAAAGCCATCATAGAGAAACTGGTTCCTAACAGTGATTAAAGCAGAGACTAGTGAGCATTATAGTCACGCAAGTAAAGCAAGCTTATTTCGCGATTTTAAGTATCTTGTGGGCTCTGCTTTGGTAGCCATTGGAGAGAAATAAATATAATTTATATCATAAAATTATAAAAGTGATAGATTGATCGATCGAGGAACAGAGAGTTGTAGGTCCAAACTATTCAGTAGTTAGTAGCATGTGAGGGTCCAAACTGGTAGAAACTAGTCACTCTCGCTTTTTAATGCACAAAACAAAACAACACATCACATATGGTTTACATCACGTAAGGAAAACTTGATCGATCGAGGAACAGAGAGTTGTAGGTCCAAACTAAGTGGAAAATTTAACAATTGCATCATATCGGATGCCCAATTATTGCTTGACTTACTGTACTAGTCTTTGGATTTGTTATTTGAAAAAAAACACACAGCAAAGCCGAGTTTTGTATCATCTAAAGTGAGGCTTCATGAGATTTTGAGTTATCATGGTTAGGCTCAGGCTTGATTTTGTGTCAATTATCAACCACTCCTTTTATAAGCCCAAGCATCGGCATTCAAGGAATATAATTTCAAGTTCCTCCTCCATACTAGAAAACAATTCAAGCATGAGCACCGGCAGAAATCTAACCTCCAATGGAGGAAACTGTACAACGGGGTTCTTTGTTCGCGGGAAGAACATGTATCTGGGGACATGGTACACTTCTTCAAGCTCACAAGAGAAGGTGATTGTGTGGGTTGCCAACAGGGACAACCCCATACCTTCTCGACTCGGCCACAATTGCTCCCTTGTTTTAAGAGAGAATGGAAAGGCAATGGTGTTGGATTCCAATCATCAATCTTACTGGCTCGCTAAATACTCAACGACCTCAAAGCCATCGTTTCCTTACCTTGAGCTTTTCGACGACGGAAACTTGATATTATTTGACAGAGGCGGCAGGGGAGGAGTCTTATGGCAGAGCTTTGATGAACCAACTGATACCTTTCTTCTTGGGATGAATATCATCCATTTAACATCTTGGAAAAGCGATGATGATCCGGCTCACGGCAACTACTTGTTCCAAAATCAGAAAAACATGGCAACACTTGTCTTATTGATGTATAATTTATCACATAGTTCCAACTCCAAAACACCCTACTGGGACAGTAGGCTTTCATCTCTTCCTCCCGCCTTAACTGCCTTGTTCTCCAACAATATGAAAGCAGGTTCGCCGGTGCTGAGGTTGATTATTAGTTTAACTGGGAGTGTTCAGCTATGGAAGCTTGATCAGAAGAGTGGGAATTGGTCTATGATCTGGATAGCTCCTCAAGATCAGTGTGATTTCTCCGACACCTGTGGAATTCACGGAGTCTGTGATTCACACAACGACTTTAGATGCAAGTGTTTGCCTGGTTATTACCCCAGTGATCCAGATAAGTGGGAATCCAAAGACTTCTCTGGTGGGTGTTCAAAGAAAACCAACGGTCAGTGCGGTGAGGAGTTCTTGAGCTTGCCTAGGATCAAATTACAACATTCGAAAACAAAAGAGAGACATGTCAATTGAAACAAACATGTTCAACTTGAGAATTACATAAAACTTTCATGTTAGTCAATAAAAAATGCAATAGTCCATCAAAAAACAAAAGCAACAACTTCAAATATGCAATATGTGCTTTACGTGTAGAACCGATCCATAAATAATATCCGAAGACACATCTTGTCAGACTTTTCATCGAATATTTTGATTTTTGTGACCGAAGCAAAAATAAAATCGATACGATAAAAATAATTTATACCATTCGTAAGAACATTCACATCTTTTAGAGAAATCACATTGGTTGATCTTACCAAGTGATCTTATTGCCACATAGGAAAGAGAGAAAAAATGCACAAGATTCTATACATTTTCATTCTGTAGGATAACATGTTCTTGGGTATTAAATAAATAATTTTTTGCCTTAAAGCTTTTAAAAGTAACGTTCCACATCAATGCAATATTTAGTTTGTTTAATTTTTTTTGTAACCCAATTGATGTATTTTTAATTTATGTTTATTTTGTATTGTATTTTTATATTTTTGACATATTTTAGCAAAAATTTATATTTATATTTATTTTTATTTTTAGTTATATTTATATATGTTTTAATCAAAATGTTTATAAATAAATATTAGTAATATATATGATATAAAATGTTTATAAATAACACTAAATTATGAAATTAAAAAAAATAATTTATGTAGTATAAAATTATTTTATGTATTATATATATTTATATATATATATATATATATATATATATATATATATATATATATTTATTGTAGCCGCCAGTTTTTAGCTGTCATAGCCCCTGCGGTGATAGCGGCCACTCCAGCGACAAGTTGTGCCTGTCACCGCCCCCGCGGTGACAGGGAGCCGTCCCTGCGGTTTTGCCCCACATCGCGCCCGATTTGTTTTCGTTCGTTTTATTTTCTTTCCATAAATAGAAGATCCGATCTTTTATCTTATGAGTCGGCTTCCTTATCTTCTTCCTGACCCTATAACGTCTTTCCTTCTATCTTTTCATCCCTTTCCTATAAAATCTCGTCTTCTCTTCTTTTTCCCGTTTCTTGCATACATCGTTCTTCAACCCTGAAGCTGCAACTTTGCTTCCCTCCTTCCCTTATTGAACGTGTAAGTCTCTTTCTTTGAGTTCTTCATCGCGTTCATGAGTTGTTGCATGCCTTTCTCTTATGTTTCGTTTCCTTCTTCGTTCTTCTCTTTTCTTCTTCTCTAAGGATCAAGTTTGAGTCTTGATTCTTGTGGATCGTTCCGTTATGATTCGTTATTGTTCTCAGACTCCCTTGGTTGAGTCTTGACGTGTTTGGATCAAGGAATCGAGCCTTGTTGACCCTTGTTGTATTCCTTGCTGTCGAAGAAGTCGACATCGGTTCTACACCGAAAACCGCCCCCTGCGCCTCTATTGTGCCGCCCCTGCGTCTTGTCCAGCCGCCCCTGCGGTTTCCTCTACAGTAGCTCTCGTCTTTGGTGAGTTGCTTCCTTCCTTGCTTTCCTCCTTCCTTTCCTTGGTTGTTGTTGATGTCTTTTTCCCTTGAGTGTTCTGTAAGACTAAGGTTGAGACCTTAGCTTGTGGAGATCTCTTAGAGATCATTGAGACTAGAAGTTATAGACTTCTAGCAATCGTTTCGGTTCCTGATTCGTGATGCTTTGTGTGAACAGGATTTCCGTTCTTCTTTCCTGAGGTTATTTGTGTTATTTTTTGAGCTTTTAAGATTACCTTCGAGTGAGGTAAGTCCCTTGGACTTACTTAGCTGCATTTCGTATATTAGATTGATTGTTTTGGCTTGTTGTGTTGTTGTTTATTGATATAACTGATAACCGGACTAGCTAGATTGACCTTTATAACCTTAATTGACCCAAGTGTATTATAATCGGGCGGTGACTGGTTGTCCAGTTCAGAATGGGGAAACTGGGAGGTGCTCTTGCGACCTGTCCAACAGGTGATAGAGGGATGCATCCGTTCTATTCATGTTGGTGAAAGGGGACAGAGGCGAGATCCTAGTGATTCTCGTGTGACAACATAAGTTGAATTAGTAAATGGATAACATAATCAAAGATAATAACCGGATGAGTGTGAGCATGTTTATGTGTTTTACTTTACCTTATGTGGGTTTGTGCCTTTATTACCTTTCTCATATCTAGAATATTAGCTAACGGTTTATACCGATGTGTAGATACCTTGTAAGATATAGGTACTACTAAGTGATCCGGATGGTGTGGACAGCCGGGGTTCCCGTACATTATCGGACGGGATCGGGTTTATGTTTATGTTGTTGTCTTTCCCTTGTTTTGAACTTGGCTGCGGGTCTTTTACGTTCTTTTGTTTAAACCTTTGGTTTTATATTGAGTTTTGATATTTGATTCAGTTATTGAAGCCTTGTTCTTAAGGTTTTTGTGTTCAAATATTCATTCTCTTCCCGTATATTTGATTATTGCTTCTATGATGATGAGTGGCTAATTTTCTTGTGCGTTTCTAGGGTGATTAGCTGAAGGTTGTGGAAAAAACAATGATAGAATAATCTTAAATCCTAGTAGGACCCTGAAAGCTCGAGTCTTTATCCTTAACCCTAGAACATTTTGTTCAGTCGATGAACATCTCGGCCGGGGTGGAATTTGACTGACTGAGGTGACTTATCTGATCCGTAACTGAGAGTTAAGTGTTAGAGTTTGCCGAATCCTATTCTTATTATACATTTCCTGGTTCAATGCAGGCTTAAGATGAGACTTACCCGATAATTCCTTAGTTTGTTTACCCAAGATCATAAGTGTAGGCAATAAAGGTTTATACTTTATTGGGGTTTGAGTGTGCCTTCATTCCATCTTTGTGAGTTAGCCTGAGACTTACTGATAGCATGAATTATAGTCTATAATTTAGGACCTGTTTAGACGTTTTATCTTCAATAATCTGCATGGTTGAATGTATATTATGTGATTATATCGTCGTTTCATCTACCTTTGCGGGAATCGAGGTCTACACCAAGCTTCGTTGTAATCGTAGGTAAAATGGCACATTTTGGACTAAAAATGGAGCTAAAGGAGCTAAGGAGTCATTGGAGCTACATTTTGGAGCTTAAGGAAGAACTCAGGAAGCATGGAAATGATGAAGAAGATTGGTTTTGTACCAGATTAGAGAGATTTACACGCAGTTGAGATTCACCTAGGTCGGCTTCAGGATCACCTAGACCGAGGTGTTCTTCAGGATCACCTAGACCGAGGTGTTCTTCAGGATCACCTAGACCGAGGTGTTCTTCAGTGCCACCTCGACCGAGGTGATTTTCAAGACAGGTTGGACCGAGGCAAATACCCTGACACGGCGAGATATATTTTATTTGGCTGAGATCTTTTATTTTTGGAAGGAGAGATCTTATATTTTTGGGCTGGATTTCTAGAAGGAAGATCATATATTTAGGAGATTTATTTTAGGAGATATGGATATATTTTATTAGGAAATTATATTTTTAAGATATTATTATCTTAGGAAGATATTTATTTTAGGAGATATGGATATATTTTATAGGAAATTATCTTTTGAGATATTTCCTATAAAATTATATTAGAAAGATATTTATTTTAGGAGATATGGATATATTTAATAGGAAATTATCTTTTTAAAATATTTTATCTTTGGAAGATAATTTTCCTATATAAAGGGTTGGATTTTCTACAATTCAACCATCTTCGGATCAACCATGCTTAGAGGGTTGATAGCATCCAACAATTAAGAGACTTTTTTTCAGAGTTTTGAAGGAAGGAAGATTGAAGATCAATCTAGGAAGGATTGATAGCTTATTATAGCTTTTGTGAAGGATTTTGTAAGACTTTCTTAGGTTCCCTTCTTGTTGACTGTCTTGTTGGATTTGTGATCCAAGGAACGCTGAGTTGCTTATTTGATTCAGTTATTGAAGCCTTATTTTTAAGGTTTTTGTGTTCAAATATTCATTCTCTTCCCATATATTTGATTATTGCTTTCATGATGATGAGTGGTTAATTTCTTTGTGCGATTCTAGGGTGATTGGTTGAAGGTTGTGGGGAAATCAATGATAGAATAATCTTAAATTCCAATAGGACCTTGAAAGCTCGAGTCTTTATCCTTAACCTTAGAACACCTCGTTCAGTCGATGAACATCTCGGCCGGGGTGGAACTTGACTGACCGAGGTGACCTTTCTGATCCGTACTGAGAGTGAAGTGTTAGAGTTTGTCAAATCCTATCCTTATTACACCTTTCCTGGTTCAATGCAAGCCTAGGATGAGACTTACCCGGTAATTTCTTTGTTTGTTTACCCATGATCAAAAGTGTAGGTAATAAAGGTTTATCCTTTATTGGGGTTTGAGTGTGCCTTCATTCCATCTTTGTGAGTTAGCTTGAGACTTACCTGATAAAGGTTTATTCTATTCCCTAAGTTGGTTTGTTGGTTTGAGATTATAGTTCTTTTCCTTAGTACCTTGAGACTTACCCGGTGATAGGTTCTTTGGTTTGGGATTGTGAGTAGTGAGACTTACCGGTGATCTATTCCACTTTAGAAACATCTTCCCTTTGCAAAATCTCAGCTTGTCCGCTTATCTTGAGATCTTGAGTTGGAACCACAACTAGATGCTTTAATCCCTAGAATTTGCATATTTCCTTTAATTGACTACATTATCATCTTTGATTGTTTTAATCGCTTTTGTGGTTATTAGTAGCATTGACAACCTATACTTGCTTTGTTTCACCTAAGTCCCTGATATCGACACCCCGGAATTCTTGTTTTTAATACGATTGACCCGTACACTGCGGGTTCGCATCCTTGTTTTAAGCATACATCTTGAGTTATAAATTTAAAGCTTGCACACACCATTTGGAGCGAGCAAGTTTTTAGCGCTGTTGCCGGGGACTTGGTCTAGACCAAGCCGGTTTCGGTTGTCTTTTGGGGCTATTGCCCTTGTTGCTATTAACCATTCTACTTGAGTGTTCTCGACCGAGGTGATTTTCAAGACAGGCTGGACCGACGCGAATACCCTGACGCGGCGAGATATATTTTATTTGGCTGAGATCTTTTATTTTTGGAAGGAGAGATCTTATATTTTTGGGCTGGATTTCTGGTAGAAAGATCATATATTTAGGAGATCTATTTTAGGAGATATGGATATATTTTATTAGGAAATTATCTTTTTAAGATATTATTATCTTAGGAAGATATTTATTTTAGAAGATATGGATATATTTTATAGGAAATTATCTTTTAAGATATTTCCTATAAAACTATCTTAGGAAGATATTTATTTTAGTAGATATGGATATATTTAATAGGAAATTATCTTTTTAAGATATTTTATCTTTGGAAGATAATTCTCCTATATAAAGGGTTGGATTTTCTACAATTCAACCATCTTCGGATCAACCATGTTTAGAGGGCTGATAGCATCCAGCAATTAAGGGATTTTTTCCAGAGTTTTGAAGGAAGGAAGATTGAAGATCAATCTAGGAAGGATTGATAGCTTATTATAGCTTTTGTGAAGGGTTTTGTAAGACTTTCTTAGATTCCCTTCTTGTTGACTATCTTGTTGGATTTGTGATCCAAGAAACGCTGAGTTGCTTATTTGATTCAGTTATTGAAGCCTTGTTTTTAAGGTTTTTGTGTTCAAATATTCATTCTCTTCCCATATATTTGATTATTGCTTTCATGATGATGAGTGGCTAATTTCTTTGTGCGATTCTAAGGTGATTGGCTGAAGGTTGTGGGAAAATCAATGATAGAATAATCTTAAATTCCAGTAGGACCCTGAAAGCTCGAGTCTTTATCCTTAACCTTAGAACACCTCGTTCAGTCGATGAACATCTCGGCCGGGGTGGAACTTGATTGACCAAGGTGACCTTTCTGATCCGTACTGAGAGTTAAGTGTTAGAGTTTGCCAAATCCTATCCTTATTACACCTTTCCTGGTTCAATGCAAGCCTAGGATGAGACTTACCCGGTAATTCCTTTGTTTGTTTACCATGATCATAAGTGTAGGTAATAAAGGTTTATCCTTTATTGGGGTTTGAGTGTGCCTTCATTCCATCTTTGTGAGTTAGCCTGAGACTTACCCGGTAAAGGTTGATTCTATTCCCTAAGTTGGTTTGTTGGTTTGAGATTATAGTTCTTTTCCTTAGTACCTTGAGACTTACCCGGTGATAGGTTCTTTGGTTTGGGATTGTGAGTAGTGAGACTTACCCGGTGATCTATTCCACTTTGGAAACACCTTCCCTTTGCAAAATCTCAGCGTGTCCGCTTATCTTGAGATCTTGAGTTGAAACCACAATTAGATGCTTTAATCCCTAGAATTTGCATATTTTCTTTAATTGACTACATTATCATATTTGATTGTTTTAATCGCTTTTGTGGTTATTAGTAGCATTGACAACCTATACTTGCTTTGTTTCACCTAAGTCCTGAGATCGACACCCCGAAATTCTTGCTTTTACTACGATTGACCCGTACATTGCGGGTTCGCATCCTTGTTTTAAGCATACATCTTGGGTTATAAATTTAAAGCTTGCACACACCATTTGGAGCGAACACTTACCCGGTAAAGGTTGATTCTATTCCCTTAGTCGGTGTGTTGGTTTGAGATTATAATTCCTTTCCTTAGTGCCTTGAGACTTACCCGGTGATAGGAGCTTTTGGTTTGGGATTAGTGAGTAGTGAGACTTACCGGTGATCTATTCCACTTTAGAAACACCTTCCCTTTGCAAAACCTCAACTCTGTCCGCTTATCTTGAGATCTTGAGTTGAAACCACAACTGGATGCTTTAATCCCTAGAATTTGCATATTTCCTTAATTGACTGTATTATCATCTTTTGATTGCTTTAATTGCTTTTGTGGTTAGTTGCAATATATACAACCTATACTTGCTTTGTTTCACCTAAGTCCCTGAGATCGATACCCCGAAATTCTTGCTTTTACTATAATTGATCCGTACACTACGGGTTCGCATCCTTGTTTAAGCATATTTCCTCGGTTATAAATTTAAAGCTTGCACACACCATTTGGAGCGAACATCCGTCCCTGGAAGCCCAACTTTAATGTGTTTACTGAAAATATATCAGAAGTGGATGTATGGGTGAGGATCCCTATGATTCCTCATGAATACATTAATAAGGAAGCTATTAGAACCATCATTGAGGTGAACAAAGTTGGCAAATTCATCCGCCTTGACCCCTTCTCTGAAAAGGGTATGGGTGTGAACTATGCCCGCATTTGCATTAATTATGATATTGAGATGAATTACTAGAAAGTGAAAGAAGTTCTCATTCTAGATGATGAGGGAAAGACCAAAATGTTTAAAATCTGGTTTGAAGACTTCTTCAAAGGCTGCGGTTTTTGTGCTAAGAAGGACCATGGGTTTGAACAATGCCCCATGAGAATGATAAGTGCTAAGAAAACTAGCTAATCTTTCAGGAATGGTAAAAAATGGGAAACTGGTACGAGTAGGAAGGGCAAGGAAGAGGAGAAAGATGCTGACTGAACACCAGTGATGAACCACAAGAAGAAAAAAAGAACTCCAGTGTTTGTCACTGGAGTTAAACCTTATCTCTCGGGGACCACTGATATCACAGTTGCCTTCAATGATATCTCTTCCCAAAACTCGAAAAGTAGCTCCTTGGGCCCTTGTGAGAATAAGGAGCCTAAGGTCATCTTGAGCCCCAATGATGAAACAACTGAGGGGCAACCCCCTAAGGATGATAATAACGAGATCTTTGGTAATGTCCTAGTGCAACCCACCTTCCTAGAGCAAAAAATTGGCATTCCCCTGCCTGAGGATGAGCTGTTTGCAATGAATATGATTAATGATCAGGGAATTGGAATGAAAGTAAGCTCAAGTGAAAATGGTGTAACCTTGGCAAATCTACTGCACAAAGTTCCGACCCCAATTGATGATGAAATAATGATCTCTGAAGTCTCTTTCCATTCCTTTCACACTAACAATACAATGCATAGGCAACTGGAGGAGCTGGAAGTTAAAACTGAGGGGTCTAAGTCAACTTCGAGCAAAAGGAAGGTGAAAGGAGGCACTAGTGACACAGCTACCTCGACTCTGAAGGGGGCTAAAAAACCTAGAATCTGATTCTCCAAATGATATTAGAATGATAAATAAATGCTATCTTTTGTTAAGGGTATTTGAGCCTCCCTTTATGAAATTGGCCTCATCTATCATGACTAAAATAATCGTGTGTGTGCTTAGACTTTCATGCCTTAGAATTTCCTCCGGGAAATTTCTTATTGCTGAAACTGCTTGTATGACCCTGCTGGAAAGACTTGTCATTGATGTCCCTTCTGGTATTACTGAACATCTATGTGTTATATGTTTCCTATCTATTAGAATGTTGTTTAATATCTCCTGTGTTGCTCTCTTCTGGCTTGCTTGCTATTGTTGCCTTTCCCTATTGATGTGCAAGACCGCTTTGACCAACTACCACGGCTGGAACCCTATGACTAGATACCCATACGTTCAAAAACGGCTCCAACAATCTGTATTTGGCACTTAGAAATGCCTGTGTAAATTATGCAAATGCTGATACTTGCCTTCCACTGTATTCCAGATTGTGCACTGAATTTGGAAAACATATGCTGAATTATGATGTTGATGTAACAAAATCTGCTTACGGTAAAGATTGCTTTGTATTTATTTATATATATAAGTACCGTTGTTTGCACTCCTGCTTGCAACCTCCTACTTGTGCCAGGTACGAACCTACTTCTCCTGCTAAATGGATCTATGATAAGTTGCATAATTTGAGCACATTGAGCCGGAAAATTCAGGCCCAAAGTAAGAAAAACAAAAGGATTCTAACCTTATTAGCATTGCAGTCAGTTTTACTTGTGCTGCTTGGTGATAACAGGGACAAAAAGGGTTCATATCCCGGATGTACTAAACTTGGAATCAAACTAAGTAACGAAGGGTATTTCAGCCTGCTTGATGATAGATTGATTCCGAAACTTCTAGGAAGCCTAAAGACCGAATTGATAATCATTATTGAGTTGTTATGTTACTGGGTTAGGTCTATTAAGAACGAAATAAAAGAAAGGTATAAAATTTCTCAAGATTGCAGATGTTCCTCGGCCACCAAATGGACAAGGATTTACCCCTACAAACCAAACTCGAGCTACGAAAACCTTCAAAAATTGAACTTATCTAATCAAAGAATTCAAACAATTTTGGATCTAACCAAGGGCTCTCCACCTAATAACCCAAAATTTGTTAAATGAAAGTGGCTTTTTGGAATTGCAGAGGCATGAAAAAGAAGAACTTCTAGACGGATCTTAACATTACGTGCAAAAATGATAAAATTCAAATGATCATGCTAGCAGAACTGAAGACAAGTATTGAACCTGATGATAAATGCTGGAAATGAGCGGGGTTTGATAATATTCTTTTGTCCCCGCGGACGGCTTTTCGGGAGGCCTATGCCTCCTTTGGAAAAGTTATCAAATGCTTAGCGAGCAGGTTGAGATAATTACCAAAGAAAAAAAGGCAAGTAATGATTTTGCATAAGAATCTAATGAATAACATCAGTATTCACATCACATTCTTCTATGCCCCTCCACACGAGAACCAAAAAGAAACTTTCTGGACCCAATTAAAAAACCACATTAATACTAGAAACTTGCCTACCATTGTCATAGGGGACTTTAAAGACTTGTTTCAATTATCTGATAAAAAGGGAGGTATAGAGTCCACCACTAGTAGAACTAAGAGACTCTATGAGTTCACTCAACAGTGCAATCTTGTTGACCTGGCTACTAATAGAAACAAATTCACTTAGAGGAAACGTAAAGAGGGCACTAATAACACCTTTGAGAAACTTGATAGGGTGATGGCACACCAAGAAGTTATTCAAGCATACCCGAACATTTTTTACATGGAACCACGCCTTCACTACATCGGATCACTGTCGTATTTCGATAAATCTCCAAAATCTAGAACAGCTAACTAGAAACAAACCTTTTCGATTTGAAATGATGTGGACACAAAGGAAAGATTGTGAGAATCTAATTAAACAAACCTGGAGAACACAATTCCAAGGGACTGATATGTTTAACCTTGTTAAAAAAACCAGCTTACTTAAAGTTAAATTGAAAAAATGGTGCAAAGTAAACTTTGAAAATATCAATAGGCAAGTAGGTGAAGTGGAATCTGCCATTGAACAATTACAAAATATGATCGCCACAAACTATTCGTTGCAAATAGAAGCCAAGTTAAATAGACTGAATAAAAAAAGAGAATGCCTCATTAGCTACCAACATAAGTACTGGACACAACGAGCAAAATCAAACTCTCTTCGTTTGGGGGACAAAAACACGAAATTCCATCATCGTAGAGCAACGGGAAGAAGAAACCATAAAAACATAGCTGCTATCAGCACAAATAGTGGGATGGTACTAACTTCTGATGAAGAAATTAAAAAAGAATTTGTCCTGGACTATGAAACCAGATTCAAAGCCTCGAATATTAACCTAGCTGAGCTCCACAAACAACTTGAAGTTCTGCAGAATGAAGTCTCTGAAAGAGAAAATAGTATGTTGACGGGACCCTTTACAAATGATGATATCAAAACGGCAATTTTTGAGATTGGTTGTGAGAAATCCCCGGGGCCGGATGGCTTTCCAGCTGGCTTCTTCCAAAAATACTGGCACATTGTGGGCCCGGATGTCACCCGAGCGATTAAGAGTTTCTACAGAAATGGAAAAATTCTCAAGCAAATTAACCACACATTCATTGCCTTCATCCCAAAAGTAGACAACCCATCAACAACATCACACTACAGACCTATCAGTCTATGCTCTACGATCTATAAAGTCATTGCAAAGATTCTAACAAATAGACTTAAGAAAATCCTCCCTAAGCTAATCCACCCGTACCAGAGGGTGTTCACCCAAAATAGATCCATTCATGATAACATCCTGATTGCCCATGAAATTTTCCATGGATTTAAACAAAGAGAGGCAAAGTAGGTTATGTAGCCATGAAACTTGATATGGAAAAAGCATATGACAGGGTGGAATGGCCATGCGTTCTAGCTATTCTTGAAAAACTGGGATTTGCAGGAAAATTTGTTGGATGGATTAAAGAATGCATTTCGACAGACTCCTACTCCATACTAATCAATGATAAACCGACTAAAATCATACATCCAACTAGAGGGCTTAGACAAGGTGACCCACTATCCCCACTTATCTTCAACCTTATTGCGGAAGTTTTGGCTAGAAATATACAAAAAGCCAGTATGGAGGACAAGAAAAACATCGGTTTCCAAATTACTAGAGGAGGAACATATATCCCATTCTTAGCGTTTGCAGATGATATCATTATATTTGCGAAAGGAACTAACCAAGGTTGCAATAAAGTCTTGGATATACTAACAAAATACTACCAAGTCTCTGGACAGAAAGTAAATTACCATAAATCGGCTTTCCAAACATCCGAAAATCTAGATAACCTAACAAAAAGAATGATACAACAAAACTCAGGTATCCTACCGAGCAACTGTTTGGAAAAATACTTGGGCTGCCCAATCATCAATGGGCGGGTTAACAAAACGACATTTCAAGACATAATTGAAAGTTCTAGGAAACAATTATCCAAATGGAAAACATCCTCTCTATCCCAAGAAGGTTGAACAGTACTCATCAAAGCCAACCTGAATGCAAAACCAAACTATATAATGCAGAGTTTCATGCTCCCATCATCGATACACAAAGAACTAGATCAAATTAATAGACAATTTTTTTGGAACAAAGGACCAAACTACCATCCGCTCATAAGCTGTGACAAGATCTGTAAGCCAAAGAATAAAGGGGGGGGGGGTTGGGATAAGGAAAGCTGAAGATATGAATAAAGCACTGCAAATGAAACTGCTATGGAAAATTATGGCAGAACCAGACAACATTTGGGTTAAAATTATTGAGGAAAAATACCTGAAAGGGAGCCAATTATGGAAGTACAAACTGGGAAATAACGCGTCTTGGCAATGGAAGTGACTGATAAGTCTATGACCAGTTTTCGAGCAAGGAATCAGATGGAATGTCGGAGACGGAGAAACTATTAGGATCTGGAAGGATCGTTGGATTGATGATCGTCCATTAGAACAACTAGTTTCGAATAAGGAACTAATAACTAACATTGAGGACACAATAAGCACCCTTATTACAAACAAAAAGTGGGACCACGTGAGGATAGAAAATCTGGAAAACTGTTTGAACAACCAAAACATTATCAACAACATAATAACACACCCACTCCCTACGAGCAATATCAAAGACAGATTATACTGGGCCCCTAGTAAGGATGGTTGGTTCCGTACAAAAGATGCCCTATCCTTCATGTATGATAAACACAATACGAGTATAGGACATCAAGACATCTCATGGATATGGAGCATAGACACGATGCCTAAGGTCCAAAACTTTACTTGGAAACTAGCAATGGATGGCCTTGCTACCAAGGAAAACCTTGAAAAACAAAAGGTATCCACACCTATGACCTGTGTTCTTTGCCAGCATCCATATGAAAGTGCAAAACATATCTTTTTTAACTGCCCATATACTATGGACAACATAGCCAACAATGAAATAAGGAGAATTGTACAAAGTATAAATATGATTAGTATGAAGCTAAGGGATGCGATCTCCTTGGTTGGGTCTAAGCTCGCAGAATCCTCCATTACCACCCTTCTTGTCACTTGGTGGAACGTTTGGTTCATGAGGAATAAGATTATCTTTAACAACGAAAAAATTAGAAACATCTCACACATCGTTGAGTCACAACTATCGGACTGGGATAAATCGAAGGAAAAACAAGCAACAACAAAAACTAACAAAAGGAAAACGAGGAACATCAAATGGTCCGCGCCACCTCTTGGAGTTGTTAAACTCAATTTCGATGGATCTAAACGAAATGATGACCAAAGTACCTTTGGGTACTTACTACGAGATCATAATGCCTCGGTTATCGCACTGGACTATGGAAGGTGTGGGAAAATGTTTGTCCTCCAAACTGAAGCATACACGCTAAAAATGGGCATTATTAAAGCAAGACAACTAGGTTTAAATAAAATTGATATTGAAGGAGATAACCTCACAATTATCAATTCTGTGGAAAAAATTTGGATGCCAACATGGGAACTGGACATTGCCATTACGGATATTTCTATTTTACTCTCAGGTTTCAACCAGGTCTCAGCTAACCACATTTTCAAAGAAATTAATAGTGCGGCTGACAAGCTAGCAACACTTGGCCACGACGGCCATGCTGCGGTTTCCCAGGAGCAGGACAAGACAAGGGTTAGCTTGATGATACCGACTCCGCTTGATGTTATCATTTGAAAGGATGTCATAGGATGATCAACTACTAGACGTTGACCATTCCTAATCCCTTACCCGATTTAGTCAAAAAAACAAAAAAAAAACAAATTTGGAGAGAAAAACTAAAAAGTAAAAAGATTGTGAATTAAAATTAATCTTGAGAGTTATTATGCTCTTATATGTACCAAAAACCAATACAAACCATTCAACCAAAAGCGCACACAATTTATTTCAAAAATCCAATTTTAAAAATAATACTTATTAAACATTTGATATGTTAGTCAACTACCATATCAAACTCTGAAAAGTAAAAACTCCACGATCCAACCCGCAGGTTGTTCGACCAGATCCTCGTAGCTAACCTCTCTCTGTCTCCGGCCACCTTCCGTTTCAGCCGTTTCCTTCTCCGGCAGTTCTGAGTAAGGGTCAACCATGTGGAGAAACTCACTGAGTTTCTCTTCCAAAACTCGGAAGCTTCTCTCCTCCACCCCTTCTCCAATCTCCACCATCCTTCGGAACCCTAACCCTTTCCTCTCTCAACTATACTCCGCCACCGCCCCGAGACCGACCCCCGCGGTCGATTCCCTCGGAATCGACAGATCCCTCTCTGCGACGTCGTCCCTTGCCAGTGAATTTTCCGGTTCCTTGTCTCACTATGGTCGCTGTTACTGGGAGCTCTCCAAGGCTCGATTGAGGTGCCTTTCGAATTCAATTTCACGTTTTCTGTTGTGATATATTAAAACTTATTGCTTTTCTAGATTATTTGTAATTGAAGTGATGGTTAGCTGAATTGAAATTGTACTGAAAGATCGGGGTTTTTAGATTTTTTATCGACCAATTAGATCGAGAGTAATTTAGTGTTATGATTTTTACCTAATAGTTGTGATGGTGTAGAATTGAGGATACGATGATAGCCTTTTCAGAAACTTTAGACTTATTGAATATGTAAGACCTAAAGTTATAATTTAGATGCTTATTAGTACCTCCTGAAGTGATAAATATATGAAATGTTGTTGCTTTTTACAGTTAGAAGGTGTAATTTCAGATTAATTTTCAAGTTCGCTTGTTGCCAATTAACCAAACATTAATGCTTTTTCTGGGTTATTTGGAATTAAAGTGCTGTTTTGACGAGTTATGGACTAGAGGTGTTTTTTTGTTGAATATGACGGTGATGTGTAATTGACTGCATTGGAAATTTGGAATTATACTGGAAAATCCCTGGTATTTTTTCAACTTTGATGTATTATGATATTTCACCAATAGCTGAGATGCCGTAGATTTCGATGATGTGATTATTAGACTTCTGAGATATGTGAGATCTGAAGTTAAGGATTTGATTGCTTTTATTAGTAGCTTGTGCAGCCGTAAAATATGTTATTGGAGTTGCTTATCAAATATCAGATGGAACTATAAACTTGCAATACCACACATTTCCATATGCAAGTTCCAAGTTGTACCGAAGGTCATTCTATTTGGGTTTGTGTAGTAGCTCACAGTTGCCACAGATGTTATAGAATTTGATACACTTTGAAGCATCATTCTTGACTTTTGCAATTGATTTTCACTGATGCAACTGTTTGGTAATTTTGCATGATTAGATTTCTAGATATAGTAGGGAAATTGGTTGATGAGCTGTGTGATACATATTGTTTTGTTCACTCTGTATTATACTTCATTGAAATAGGATAAGAGCTAGACGAATTGATATTGATGGATCATGTATTTTGTATGACCCAGTATGCTTGTTGTTGCTACTTCTGGGGCTGGCTATATTCTTGGGAGTGGACAAGTCATTGATTTTCCCGGCCTCTGTTGGACTTGTGCTGGTACTATGATGGCTGCAGCATCTGCCAACTCACTAAATCAGGTTCATTAGTTTACCTTCCATAAAATCCTCTTTTTTCTGTCTGCTTAAATTAGTTTGTGCTCTCGGTATTGTATGGTGCAAATTTATAGGTTTTAACCTTCTACATTAGGATCAGTTATCATTTAAAACTTTAGATAGGTTGAGTTGGTTATAGTAGGGGTGCCAAAAAGCGTAAAATCTAGTGTCCTTTATTGAAGATCTTTATTATTGCATCGCATGCCTATGGCTGTGTGGCTTCTCTATATCTTTTTCTAAAATCTAACTAGTTCATCATCAAAATCAAGATCCACACTCACGACGTGACTAGTAAATAAGTTTCATTGCATATATGAAATACTAAAATTGGATTACAACCTGTTTCTAACTAACGTGATCCTTTTGACCACATATATGATGATATAGGGCACATTTGGTAGAGGTAGATTATCGGGGATTATAATCTTGGGAGGTTATTCTAGCCTCTTTTTTTATCCAATTCAACTTGGATTATCCAGATTATTGTGGGGATTATAATCCCCCCGAAAATTCTCACCCCTCTACCGAACGCGCCCATAGTAGATTGGCTCACATCTTTTACTTTGTATCCACATTTCCCTGTTGATGTTAATTGAAAGGACCAGCTCTATATTTCATATTTTCATGTAGGTGTTTTTTTTTGTTATTCATGGCATATTGCCATATTGTATATGTAAGGTTGACTTTTGGATTCTGCACTATATGTTCTGAGATGCAGTTCATTATCTTGTCTTCAATAATAAACTGGTACTTTCAGTTTTTTTAATTGTATGTATTCATTGTATTTGATTTTTAATAAACTTTAATTTGGCTTTGCCTCCTTTGAATTGAGTGTTGGTTTATATTTGGCCTATTAGGTGTTTGAAGTTAGTAATGATGCTAAAATGAAGAGAACAATGCTCAGACCGCTGCCATCAGGGCGTCTTACCGTGCCACATGCTGTAGCTTGGGCAACTTTTGCTGGAGCCTCTGGCACTGCTATGCTAGCAAGTCAGGTATCAAACCTTAAATTTCAATATATATTATTTTCAAGTATACCAAATGGGAAGGGACTAATTTTCACATCATGTTGCAAGGTCATTGCAGACAAATATGTTGGCAGCTGGACTTGCAGCTTCTAATATCTTCCTCTATGCATGTGTGTATACCCCACTCAAGCAAATACATCCGGTAAATACATGGGTTGGAGCTATTGTTGGTGCGATCCCTCCACTTTTGGGGTATGCATATTGAAATCGAGACAATGTTTCGTTAAAAAAATATTTGCATCTTTTCTTCATTATACATTTCATGTTCCCTTTGAAAGTTTCTTATGTATGATCTCTTCGATTTTATCATGTACTAATGCCCTTTATACATTGCACTTTTAGGTTACACTACGCAATCCAAACTTTTTACAGACTTCCATCTGATTAACCTCATACCATAATGTATTTTCTGTTTATGTTTATCTGTTTATTGGTTATATTAGTACTTCTCATCAACATTACACATTGCTACTTCTAGTCCAAACATATATTTTTTTGCCAGGCACTTGTTGCTTCTATTCTTTTTTGGATTTTTTGCTGCAGTTTTGACTTTTGAAGATGCACATTAAAAATAATACCTTATTTTGTACATTTGCTCGGCAAACTCAGAATTGTTGATCTTATTTGCAGGTGGGCTGCAGCTTCTGGCCAGATATCTCTTAATGCAATGATTCTACCAGCTGCCCTATACTTTTGGCAGATACCCCATTTTATGGCCCTTGCATACATGTGTCGACATGATTATGCTGCAGGGGGGTATGTAATACAACATGCCTCTAAATTCTGATGAATGAATTTAGTTGTCATCTGTTGCGTGATTCTGACTATGCCACTATGGAATATAGAAACTGAAAGTTTATAGCAAAAGTATAGAACGAGAACCTAGAATGTGCACAGGATTCTTATGCATCAAACGTGATTTCCCTCGCCATAAATTTATAAGCTCCACATACTTATGGACCTATGCTAGAAGCTTCGTTATACATATTAGTAACTATTAGAGACCGACTGCCTAGAAAATCTCAAGCTAAAATATGCTGGCCCAAAGATCTTGGTTTATTGTATGTTTTACTTTCACTAGAAAATAATATTTTGTGTCTCAGGTTTAAGATGTTCACTCTTTTTGACCCTTCCGGCCGAAGAACTGCTTTGGTAGCTTTGAGGAACTGCCTATACTTGATCCCATTAGGGTATCTGGCTTATGAGTGTAAGTTCCTCTGTAAATCTTATGAACCTATTTTCATATACATCTGATAACTGTTCTTGAGTTGTTTCCTTGCTTTCAAGGTACTGTTTTGAATTCATCATAGGATGAACATTCGCTAGTATTTAACAACATTTTCACAATATTATCCATTTCGCTTAAGGAATCTTCCATTACCTTACTTCTATCTAGACATAAGCTATCTACGAAAGACCACTGAAGCTAAATTCATCCACCGAGCAAGTCCAAAATAATTGGGGGGGGGAGGGAAATTCAGAAGCTTCTTATTATTATATGATATTTTCGGTAGTTCTTTTCAAGATTTCGGTTTGTTATACGCTTGTGTGTTAAAACATCATGAGCATGTACTAATCTGGATCTCGTTTATGCATTATCTGCTAACTCAATGGTTTCATACATTATCTTATAGCGGGCCTGACTTCCGGTTGGTTCTGTCTGGAGTCATCACTCCTCACATTTGCAATCAGTGCAACCGCGTTGTCCTTCTACTATGACCGAACAACAAAGAATGCCAGGCAAATGTTCTTTGCAAGCCTCCTATACCTCCCGGTATTCATGGCAGGCCTTGTTTTTCACCGTCTTTCAGATAATTGGCAAAGCAACACAGAAGACAACACAGCCAAGTTAGCAAACACCTTACCCACTTCCCCTTTCTCTATCCAAGAAACCGAAGAGATTAGCAGCCCAAAAAAGCCTCGTAAGGACTCGGAAACGGATCCTCGTACACGCCCACCGGTCGCTTATGCATCAGTGGCTCCATTTCCTTTCTTGCCAGCTCCAACATACGCTGCCTCATAGAACACTCCGATTTTTCCTGTGTTTGAGATGAATAAAGATACTCGAGGAAACTTGAAAATTTTTCACAAGCCTGCACTTGTTTCCCTGTTTCCCTGTTGGCTGCTTCATATATATCATTGTCAAGTACAGTTGGCTGAGCAATTGCAATTTTACATTGCTAATCATAAGTTCATAATTGGTTCTAGCTCATTTCTTTGTTTCCGTATATCATTCCTGCGTGCGTATTACTTATATTGCATGCCAGTTACAAGTGATCAAGCAAATGCGGTTTACTTTGTCTCTATTTCAACTCTCATAGAAGACTCCAATTTTCAATCTAAAAAAAACAGAAGATTTGGGCATTCTTTGTTTTCAATTAGTTTTCTAAGATGGCAAAGGGTGCAAATAAGAGATGTTAAATGAAGATAAAAATATAAGGGGTGATTAAGTAAAAAATGGGGCAATAAAGCGGTGGTTTTATGTAATTCCCTATAATTTAATAGAGGCTATTAAAAGAAGGTCGTGAAAGGAAAGAAAGGAAATTGATGGTACTTTAATTTGCCAATGTCATTATCAGCTTAGGAAACAAACTTAGCTTGAATCCTCATTGAATACAGTATGAAAGTACAAAAAAATTGTGAAAGAAATCCTCCACTACTGTCTTGTCGTTGCAGGCTCTAATATTTGCAAATATATCGACTGGACTCATTGCAGACTCTAATTTTGCAAGTGTCTCAACTGGTTTCAAGATACACATCAACAGATTTTGAACTCAAAACCCAAATTTGTTATTCAATCTGCCTCGTCAAATTCAACAAGAATTACCTTGCTCAGTACTGCATCATCTGCAACCCATAATCCTCTTCTAATGGCAGGAGATAGGTATCAGTACAATTCTCAAGTTCATAGTTTGATTCAACTATCTCAGGTGCAAATGAAGAATAACATTTCTGGCACAGATAAAGGGCTGGCACAGCTTCAGAGTCTTGGATGCCTATGCAGCGAGTATGCTGCCATATCTCACAACTATCACAGGAAACCATCCTTTCTCCATCGTCATCCCTTGCCCCACAATCACACTTAACAGTCCAGTTCTCTGGTCCGCCTTCATGCCTCAGCTCGGGTTTCATGTCTAGTCCAACTCCTCTGACCCATATTTCTGAGCCAGATTCAAGTAACCCGAACACCAGCTCCTCATCATTCAGTCCTTCCAAGCTTACAATCTCTTGAACCTGAAATCTTGCAGTGAGGCAGTAAGTGTCCCTTAGAGCCTTCCCTGCAGATTCCTTAAGCTCTCCAATGGTAGCATGCAATGGCACAGCGACTACTTCACCTGGACCAGATCTCTTATCAAGGTTCAGATCAAATTCCATGGAGTTAGAAAACACTTTGCATACAAATCTCAACATCTGATCTTCATCTCTCATTGGCCATTCTTTCACAAACCGTTTGCTATCAAGAATCATCCGAACAGCCAAGCCAACATCATCTGATTCTGGGAAACCCATAAGAACATTCTGGTATAGCCAAATGATATCACCATATATATCAACACCTGGCATCACCACAACAGAGGACAATATTGGTGGGGCCAAACACTTAGAGATACAAGGCTCAACAACTTCCGGTGCTGGTTGGGGACAACCTCCATCAATGTGATCTTCAATTGTATATTCTAGAATACGGTTTGTTGGGTTAATGGCACGACGAACTATATAGTTTCCCACAATCACATCATTCATTGACTTGAGGACGTAATCAAGCAACCCTGTGTCGCCTATATGAAGTCTAGCTGCATCACGGACTTCTTGCCTAGTCATCCCTTTATGAAGGGGATCACTCTCTCTTTTTTCTTTTAATGCATCAACAATAACAGTAGCAGCATACTCAAGTCTTCTTGTTGGCCATCTGCTATCCAAACTAGCAACAAGAGTAGCAAACTTTCTACACTTCACTGATTTATCCTTTTCCTTAGGACATTGCTTAACTTGAGGGCATGCTCTTGTACTATAAGGTTTCAACTGTGGAAGTGCAACAGAAGACGACGATACATTCTTTCTAATGGTTACCTTAAAATTGGTTGGAGCCCGAGACTTGATAGTAAGCATGAATTTAAGGAGTTCCTGGAGTGTATTTAACTGGGTTTCACTCATATCCCTATAACACCTGACTATAGAGCTGATATCTTGGCTGCCTTTCTGCTCTTTGCAATTAACAACTATATCATCTAGATACATTGAGCTAAGAAACTCAATTGCCCTGTGATAATGGATATCTTCCACACCAAAGCTCCCACTGCAAAATCGGTAACCCCACTTTCCAAACCATGGATGCCCATATGCAACCCCATGGAGTAACCTTAGATGCATTGACCTCTTCTTTGACAAATCCTCCACTTCTATTTTCCTACAGTACACAATCAACAGAAAATAAATCAACAAGGGCAATCAGAATCCAAGCAAATTTCATATGATTCAAACACCCTAGGATAAGCCGTTTCATGTCATTCGGTTCCCCCCAAATCAAATTACAATCCAGATCATAAATTAGGGAAACTGGTAAGAACAAAACGTACCGAACATGCAAACTAGTGCAGATACGATCCCATAGATCCATAATCTCCCTCCCAGTAAGGTACTTGGACCCACCTTCAATCCCATTGATACTGAGCAAGTGACCATATCCATTTGAATGGATCATGCCGTGCAAGAGATGATTCTCCGTATCTAAAACATCTTCGCTCAAAGGATTTTTCCACTCAGCATCAGCGGGAATGAAAATATGATACCTCCTCCTGGACACGAAATGATGACTCCATCCTAAGAAGGAGAAACACAATTCAAATCGAAATCTCAAAACCCTAATACTCTCTAAATACACGATCGGAAAAACTTACCACAACAACGACAATGGTCACAATAAGGCTGATCGGAGTCCTTCACAGTCTCCTCGATTGTGTACAAAGGAACGACGATCCCTCCCTTGCTTTCCTGAACCATAAGAGTACACCATACAGGCATCGCGTTGATGTGATAACTCTCGATCTCGCCACATTCACGAAGGAAGAACCGAATGCGATCACGGAACGATTCAGATGTGATAATTGGGCAATCCGGATCGCAGAACGAATGGAACGAGAAGATCTTCGGGCTTCTCTTCCTCTTCTTTGAGGCATCTGAAGATGAAATCGACATGACTTTTTTGCTTCTCTGCAACAAGAAGCCAGGACGCTTTGATCGATCCTCCCTCACAAGAATCGAAATCTTTCTAGAACCCTAAAATTCATCTTCTTCTGCTCATTCAAGCTCTTGGAGAGAGAGAGAGAGGAAATTCAGTTTCGAGTTTGTTGTGGGGAATAACAGAGGTGTTACTCGTTAGTTAGCAGAGTTCTCGTATCGTTGTGAGAAGAAGAAATGCCGTTTTGGCGCTCAAAGGATTTTGTATTTCTGCTCGTGATTTGACGAAATTACCCTTGGATCACATAATCGGGCCAATAATATACTTGGTCGGGCCTAACGAGATTTTCGGAAATGCCTTTTGCAGTACAAATGACATGTGGAAAATAAAGAATATTAAACTATTTAATTAATGTGATCAATATTTTGTGTGAGGTTCTCCCTTGTGAGAAATTTCTTAATTAAACACGTTTTTTACGGGGTTACCGGATTGTTGGAGAGGTTGGATTGCGGCATGCATAAGATATCATTCTATGTTGGTCCTTTGGGATGGATAAATGACCGAAGGATTCGTTTCTACTAGAGGGGTGAGACAAGGCGATCCTATCTTGCCCTACATCTTTGTCTTATGCCTTGAGCGTCTTAGCCACGCCATTCAGCATATGGTGGATAATAACTCTTGGTTACCGATCCGTATTAAAAGGGGGTGTCCGCCCATTTTCCACCTATGTTTTGCCGATGACATTGTATTCTTTGCGGAGGCTTCCTTGGATAACATGAACGTTATTAACAAGTGTCTATTGGAATTTTGTGGTGCATCGGTCTCAAGGTTAGTCGTTCTAAAGCACAGATTATGGTCTCTCCCAACGTCAATGCTGAGCTTAAAAACACTATTTCAGAGAGTTCGGGCTTCCCGGTAGTTGCTAATTTTGGTAAGTATTTGGGGGTTTCCGATTCTACATACTCGTATGAATAAGAACGACTTCGGCTTTCTTGTGGATAAGACAAAGAGTATACTTGCTTCTTGGAAGGAGAGATTCCTGAGTTTCGCTGGTAGATTGACGCTCGTCAAGTCGGTACTCTGCTCTTTCCCTTCTTATATTATGCGAGTCGTTAAACTTCCCGTTTCGACTTGCAAGGATCTCGATAGACTTTGTCGGTCATTTTTGTGGGGTGATAGCGAATCTAAGAGGAAAATTCATCTGGTTGCGTGGGAAGATATTTGCAGGCCTACTGACTGCGGCGGGCTTGGGTTACGCGGTATGATTGATGCTAACAGTGTGGCCTTGGGGAAGCTTGCTTGGAGATTTACACAATTTCAGGATTCCCCTTGGACGGCACTCTTGGCTTTTAAGTATGGGGTTCCTGATGTTAGAAG